>OX031056.1:41472276-42722276 GCA_943736015.1 Tridacna crocea | reverse complement strand
GTCGTCTAAGATAGCAATGAGGCAAATATTCTGACCAAGTTTTGTGATAATTGGACAGAAAATGTGGCAAGCGTACACAAGGTAAAACATTGACGGCGGACGATGGACGCCACACACCGCACGAGGGACGACGGACATAACACGGTGACAATAGCTCACCATGAGCACTTTGTGCTCGGGTGAGCTAAAAACACATTAACATTACAATGACCAAACTTGATGAAATGGACTTTTTCGGATATTTTATGTTTTATAGCTGACTGGGTTTCAACACCTCATATACAGTTTAAATCATCTATAAATGATAATGAAGAGCAATTGTTTCGACAAAAAAGGAAAATAAATGGCAAAAGCGCAACTGTTTTACCCGGTCATTAGCAAGGCTATCCTTGTCGCCATTCATTATTTGCAAAAATTAATATCGGCATAGCATGTGAAATAGTGTGCGGTACACACAGCGCCCCCTTTAATGGTATTTGTACTATCCGCTGGATGGGGATAAACAAGTAAACGATGATTTATCTGGCGCCTGATAGAAAATGACAGCTATTTTTTCGTAACAACAAGGGGCTATTGAACCTTCCATCGGGAAACCGTCACTGGGAGAAACATAACAGTCACAAGCTGTCAGGTTCCCGATCATTTCACTTCCTGGATAAATCGGGCAATGAAATATATCAGAACTTAGTAACCACTTTACTCACTTCCTCGTGCAAAAATAAAAGTTTCAGCACAATGTGAAACCAATATGGATTACTCACTTGAACTAAGATGTATTAAACGCCCTTATTCAGGATCACAACTCATATACAATATATACACATACCTAAAGGACTTAGAGCATTATACCTGGATTAGAATATTGTATGTGTGAGTTAATCAACGGCGATCCCGTTTACTTTTATAAGACCGTGTATTACATCATCAAACTAATTTGCATACGGCAACGTAAAATCGATACAAGACATTGATCATTATGATGTAGGCCTTTGTGAAATTGTATCTCGAAGATTTAAAACAGCTGAACTGGATTCATGGCCACCAAAGGAAATCCCACAATGATAAATGAAAGACGAGCATTCCTTTACGTATGAACAGGCTTTTTATTTCTAAGCAATTCCAAAAATTATCGAAGTTTGGTCGGTTAAGAAAAAATCCGCATACCTGCCTTCAAAGTAGGTCCAGATCTTTGTTGTACTAAAAATTGTACACAGTGGATCATATAAATTGCCTTTTATTTAAAGTAACGATCTCCTAGATACAATATGCTGTCACGTGTTTAGTCATATTTCATAAATGCTGGTGACAGTTTGAATGAATAGTACAAATCTATTGGAGAAATTGGGATGCCGCGCTATGATTTAGAGTCTAAAGCTTTTCATAAATATTGCAACTAACAAAGACCATGTTGTCAGGAGTATAAAATGTTCGACGATATTAGGATAATTTACAGATTCCCTTCGATTGGTCGATAGATAATATGTCATTTTGGGCTTTTTAGAAATCCCGATATCTAGTACAGAATGATTTACGGCTGTCGTAACTCGTGGTTATCGTGCTTTAGCGACATTGTAATGGCGCTTTACGGTATCGGATAACAGCAGCAACAAATATATAACAATAAAATTGTCATTCGCTGAAGCAGGAATAACAATTGAGAAATTGTATCTAGACTTGTGAAGCCATTACCATTTCCCAACAAATTAATCTTGTCGAGAACTCCTGTAAATAGATGTTTTATAGGTTATTTATTCCGGAATCGACGCAGCTCGCCATTATGTTCCTTATTCAACGGTGTCTGTGTTAGATCGCAAATCGCATTAAAGTATGGCACCCAGTGTTCTGCTTTAACAGTGATTTGGAATTGATCACATTTTATCGTCGTAGTACAGAAACTGCGGGCGACACGACGTCAAATTAATGGGAACATCCTCTCTCTTACTGCCCACAGTCTGTCTTGTACCACACATTTGTCTTTTGAAGCTGTAATTATGGATAAGCAGATTCGATTGATCTTTGGGTGAGCTAAATCAAAGGATCACATGAACTATTTTTCTCAGTCACTGCTTGTGCAGGTACAGGTAGCCATGCGTTGTCCATTTTCAACATTTTTCCTAAGCCTGTTTACGAAATTGTAGTCAAAAAGTCATGTTTAATTCAAACTGGTTTGCCTTTTGACTGCAATAGTCGACAATCCAAATTTACCAAACATTCTAAATTCATTTCGTAGTTTAATACCAGACTTGACAGGTAACGAACACTTTTTGATTAGCTACACCATTTGGTTTCGCTTTACTTTGAAATTCAGATTTTCATTGTTGAGAATTGGCCTAGAATGATAGAGAGAATGATCTTTGAATACTTGGACTCAGGTGGTTTCGTCTTTCTTAATTCTATGATATTGTATCTATGTATTTTACAGTAAAAAGTGGTCGCCTTTTCACATCATCCGAGAAAGCACCCAATGTAATGTGCTACAGAGTCATGAGTTAAACAAAAGGGCATGCTTACTACTTATATAGTTCAGAAAAAGAAAATTGTCATGAAAAGAATTATTGCCGTTAAATGTCACACAGCAAACGTAAAAAGGGTTAATGAAGTTTTTATCCTCAAAATGAACATGCTAGATGGCGCCAGGCAGCTCTATTCTCGTGTACTAATGAGGTTGTTACACGATACATTACGTCATGTTTCCCATTGTTATGCGTTGAGAACATATTGTGTAAAATCGTTCGGGTGTTATTTAAACTTCCCTCTTTTTCAGTCCCCGTTTTGCGGATAGCAACACCCGTTAGCACATAATCATATTAGTATTCAATAAAAAAAAAAGATAGTTCTAACATGATTTTAGGACTCAACTTGTATACTTTCAGACCATTCAGACTGTTCAGATCTTATTGAGCACATACTTTTGTTTTATTGTCAACCGTGACTAGATGGCAGAAGATTCTGATTCGACCACTATAGACTCTTAGCCAAGTTCTGACAGGCACTTGGATTTCTTAATCACCTAACAAAGGCCTTCACCACTGAGCCAGTGAAGACCCTTGGAGAGATTGGATTATAACGATGGAACTGTCAAATCTGTATTGAACAAACAAAAATCTATCATTGAAAAACTACCATGGCCTCTTAAGGCCTTTCTGGCTCCCATTCCAGCTTTCAGCATTTAATTAGATCCATATATTTTTTCTGTCGCCTGTCGAAAGGAAAGCTTATTAGACGTCTATTCAAAAGTGTCTGTAACAAGTTTGACTTGTTACATTGAAGTATAAAAAATAAATGCACTTGGGTTGATTAATAAGATACAAAGTTTGTGTCATCCCGATCGAAGTATCTTTATCTCTGTAGGAGATCCTGAACATGGTACCATATTGTGCAGGTGGTACAGCAATATCCTAATGCACGTGGAAAGATGATGTGTTATTTACGGATATTTTGCATTAACCCTTTACTCCATAGATACTCGTTTCTACGCATTGCTTGTAGGAGCCTTTGGAAAACATTGTGGCAAAAGGTGAAATTGCTCGTCACGAGCAATTTCACCTTTTGTCACATTGTTTTCTATGCTATCAAAAGGTGTCATATACACATAAGAAATGGCTTCATCCTTGCTGTTATTTAGGGTAAATTAGAGATACCATAGAAATGCCTTATGGGGTAAAGGGTTAATGTACATGTACTTGTTGTACATGAATCTATCTCTTGTCGTAGATCTCGAAATTCAGTATCTAATTACATTTACGACTTCATTACCGTAAATTTAAGGCTGCTATATTGAATTGATATTTTACGTAATGAAAATTGAAACCGTCTAACCCTTAAAATGCCGCATGAATATACAGTGGACTTTTTAAGCTAACCAAGATTGCCCAGATATTGCAGCAATCCAATGCTTTTTAGTCAGAATATCTCACAAAATATTGGATGGCATGGCTCATAGACCAGATTGCAAGATGTCAGCATTTTGATCTTGATCTACATTGGTTGCAGTAGAGACTTACTCGCTGTGATTTGCACTACAAGGGTAAAATGACATATTCCAGATGTCACACGATAATTTGTCAGTAAATGTTATTACAAACGCAATATGCAATTCCGGCTTGTCTTTGGAATCTTTTTGCAATAAATGACTCCGTGAAATATGAGTAGGAGCGCTTGGGGCGTCAATGTGAGCATTGCGTCTTTCCAAACTGAGTAGATTCAAGATCATTCTGGCGAAAAGTGCAGTCGAATATATACATATACAAAGAGCCGTTGCCATAATTTGCACGCAAAAAAAAACAATTGAAAACGGCCCTTAAACCCGTTCAAACAAGCAGAAATGCGAATTAGCAAAGTTTGTTTGGTTTTAATTTTTCTAAAAATTATGATATGTGTGTTGAAACAGAAAGGTTACTCTGCGTAAAATAGATCGTTTCAATTTGGTTAATTTGCTGACATTTGGACTAGAGTAATTAGTTACGGGTTTTTAACGATACAATCTTTGACTAATTTTGCTGTTTCACTTTGATCCCAGCCCTTTATAACCCTGTCACTAGTTGATTGGACAGATAGCAAATAACAAACCTGCGCAGAAAGGACTGCGCCGTGAAAAGTGGGTGCTTCGGTCATAAACCGTGTCGAAATAGAGTAAAACATTTACTGAACTCAATTCATTGCAGCAGAAAACTTGATATATGGAGAGAAAGATAAATAAACCCTTTGCTACACTTTCCAGAGTTTTGATATCTCTGAGAAAGACTGCATTTGAAAACATAGCGAGAAAAGAAAAAAAATGCTGGTAACCATCATTTTTTTCATTTCCCACAGTGTTTTCTAACCTTTCAAAGGCAAATTAAATCATGTAAGCCAATTGAATTTGTCGTCTTCAAATGCTCTCCATTTGAAAAGGTCCAAAATTTTGTTGTGTTTTGGAGATACATAGAAGAATATGATTATGTGAAAGCACAACAAAACAAAAGGAGAAATAGTTCTTTATCCAACCCGCACAATGATCATGTTTAAAAGTGGTCTGACACAAGGCCACAAAAACTAATGTGCAGGTGGTAAAATTCTATTCATTTTTAACAAAGAAATACATGTATATAGGCATATCCCGGGGACAGCTCATTTTTCCATGTCTTTCTAGCTTTCGAAAGGGTCAGGCTTTGGTTTTGAAGTGCTTTGCCAGTGCTGAAGTAAACTTTCAACATTTCAAAAAAGTTGCCTATTACAGGTTTGTTTCAGGAGGTTATGATAAAGCTGCTGGTACTCGTTTCTTTCCTACAGGAGAAAGGCAGGATTAAGTAATGGCATTTTATTATCTCTATTAACAATCTCTGATAGGGGTGCCAGTTGAAGCGTACATGTATGTGTCATTTCAATTTTTGATAGGAAATAATCTTTGTTTTCGAGGTTATCGACTGCCTTTTCAAAATGTTAGAACCCTTTTTGACGGCAATTATGAGGCATATCTATATCAGATGTTACAGATTATTACTTGCAAATGGGAGCCGGTTCTGTCGTCAACGAAGAAAACTTTTTGACTGAATACCTCACTTTCCTGACGGCCTAACAGCCGATCTGGAACGAACATTTGAACCCAAATTTAGAAATTGAAATAAAACTAAGACATTAAGGGAGATATCTAATTGTAACGAAATCGAAAGATTTTCAAATTTTAAAGAGCCATATAAACAGACGTTATATCTGTGAGGAAAAAGTGTGACAATGTCTAATACCTTTATACTAAAACATTAGTAGGGGTGCTAGAAAAAAATAAAGAAATGTATGGATTGACAAGGTGTGGCCTTACTCATGAATGAAAATTGGTAACAATCCACTCTAGTGAATAAATAAACAAACTTCAAAGCTTAACTCCATCAGGTATCCGACAAGGTTTCGCAACTTGACCGTATATCTTTGCTTCCGTAAATGGGCAGAAACGTCGGTCACATAACCGCTAACAGCATGATCCTTTCACTCATTTAGCATTTTATGATTAATATAATTTCTCGAGTCTCTGTTACCAGACTCCAGGGTTCGTATTCACCAACCATTCTTAAGAACATTCTTAATTCTTTTTCTTCTGAATTTTGTCATTATGAAAGTAACAGAACTTCTGATTGGCTAAACCGAATGGCATTCGGTTTAGCCAATCAGAAGTTCTGTTACTTTCACCGTAAGAAAATCTTGAAGAATAACACAAAGAGCGTTCTAATGAATGGTTGGTGAATACAGGCCCTGATAATTTATGATGACAACTCCCCATATCATTCTACTCATCAAAACTTCTCTAGGTCTGAAAGTAACACAATTCTTATCGGCTACAACCAAACGATTAAGCTCATTAAAAGTTGTAAAACTTTCAAACTCTAATATAAGAATGCAATTTAGTTTAAAGAATACATCCAATTGCCTGTCTGACAAGTTAACCCTTTACCAAACAACCCCTGGTTTGTACGATCCTGAGAAAGAAACCTTTTGCAAATATTGTGGAAAAAGGAGAAAATGCTGGTAACTAGCATTCCCTGCTGGAAACAAATTTAAATTTTTGTGTAAAGTTTATTTTGTCCTCTGCAAGTGCTTTGAATTTGGACCAGTCTAAATTTTGTCGTTTGGCAAAGATTTAAAAGACAATATCTGTCGCACGTTTTGTGAAATATTTTAAAGGTGATCTCTGATTTTGCCATGCAAGAGCTCATTTGATCAGTTAAAGTTTTTCGTTCATAGTTTTAATTCTGTTTTTGCTGACTGGCTGAAAAAGACTGACTCTATACCTTTAAAATTTTGATTGACTCAGTGCCTCCTAAAACTATTTTGAAACTGGCTTTGTAAAAGACATTGCCAATTATGGGTAACAGACACGAAATAAGATTGAATACAAGGAGACAAAAGTATATAAATTCTGTTAAAGTCAGAAATTGGCTCTTTACAAGCAATGTCTCATGTTCCCTCTAAGTTTGTACGAGTTGAAATGCTGAAAGACTGAAAAGGACGCTTTTTGTAGAAATGGCACCAACGCTTTCTGAAGAGGACACACGAAGATAGATAACTGATAGCTCGACAGACATGAAAACACTCCTGTAAATCTTGTGTTATTTTTCAATTATTTTCCGTCATCGCCTGTCACATCATATATCAATATAACTTGTGATATTGAACCCCTACCCTTCTGACGAGAATTTTAATTCATTTACCAAAAGAAAATAAAGTATACGAGATCAAACTGAAAGCATTTTGCATTCGACAAGGTAAATGTGGCTAAAACGTCAGATTTTGTCTCTGAATTGAAAGAAAACACAGAGGTACAAAGTAGATAATGCTGTTTATCAGCATTTCTTTATTTCCCACTGTCTTTTCGAAAGGGTTTTGTTTAAGGTGGTTTAATCTCGGAATTGTGTAGTGAAGGTTTGAACACAGTATATATCTTTTAGCTGAGGATTCCTCTTCTTTCTGATCACAATCAACAGTCGTGTGAGGTCTATCAGCCTTCATGATCGAAATATATCTTGCATCTGACGAGAATCTTTTTTGCTATCTCATTAAACCCAACCCCTTCCTCTACAAGTGCAGACCTAGTTCTGAATTAAAAATAAAAAAGACCATCGAGGAGAAATTGCTCGTAACGAGCAAGTCTTCTTTTGCCAAAGTTCTTTTGCCATTTTGTTTTACACATGTATTGGGAAATGTAACTTTAGGTCATGGTGTAAACGTTTTTATTTTTACAAAAATAATTTCAAAGTCATTTATTTTTCAGGAATACGACAAAATTCATAATAGATAGGTGCCACCGTGAAATACCGTTATTTTGACGTGTCCTGACAAACATTTTGTCAAAACGAACAAACCCCTTGTCAATCAGTTGTGATTAACGCTTTTACCTCGTGTTGTTTGGCCGGTGACGTACAGATAAAGGGCAATAAAACCATAATTTATTAACGACCTGGCAAACCCCAAGACATTACTATTGGAGCATTTCAGCAATTTATATTTTTAATTAAAGTTATTGCTAAATGATTGTTATTGACAATAAATGATCGATAGAAGTTCGTGGTCTATCGCTATAGATCTACTTAATGCTTGGCCATCAATGTGTCTTAGCAAGAGATTGTCGCATAAGCTAGTTGATCTTGCTAGGTGCTTATAAAACTTTTTTAAGCACCCAACTAGGTTGAGCATGAAATTTCAAAATGATACAGATGACAGAGAATTTTGTTCCTCTTTTCGGACTTCTTTTTTCTTCCGATCATTAAATCAAATTCATCGTTTCTCATTGTCATCCTTTAAGAAGCACCGAGAAATTGAAAGTTTGAGCACAAACGCAGTTAGGCATTAACCATATTTAACAAGCACGGGCCCTGGGCCAGGTGGGTCCGCATTCACCTACCTTTCTTGAAAATATACTTTCTTTGTCTTGTCAAAGAAGTAGTGCAAGTTCTGATTGGCTAAACCAGACGGTTTAGCCAATCAGAACTTGTGTTACTTTCAGGTTCTAAAAAGAATTGAGAATAGGACCAGGAATGTCCGTAAGAACGGTTGGTGAATACAAACCCTTGCCATAATGTCAGGCTGACCACAAAGAGTCCTCAACGGCCTATAAGCTAACTCTTCTCCAGAAGTCAACATCATTGCTTGTCCATAGTGCCAGCATTTTCAGATAACGTATTAAATGTAGTTCATATTATGGGATGTTCCCGTAAAAATTGTGGGAAAAGGAGAAAATGCTGGTTATCAGCATTTTCACCTTTTGTCACAATGATTTCAAAATCCAAATTCAGAGTCGTTAGAACAAGGGGCTGCTTTGTACCGAGTAACTTGTCATCAAGAGGTCTGTATCAGATAGCTGCTAGCACTATTCACAGAGAATATCCCAAAGCAATGCATTGTAGAGCCCCAGTGCATTACTGGCAAAAAAAACAGTAAAGACGCGAGTCATCTAGCTGTGTTGTCAAAATCATATAATCAGCGTAATTTAACCTAGTTGCCGTTATCAAAATCATATTAGCAGCATCATTTAAGCACATAGTCGTTATCAAAATCATCTATAATAGCATCGTAATTTAAGTGCATTATCGTTGTCAAAATAATCTATAATGCTGTGTAATAAAAGCTCGTTGTCGTTATCAAAATCGTCTATAATAGCAGCGTAATTTAAGCTCGTTGTCGTTATCAAAATCGTCTATAATAGCAGCGTAATTTAAGCTCGTTGTTGTTGTCAAAATCACATAAGCAGCGTAATTCAAGCACATTGTCGCTGTCAAAGTCATTTCTAATAGCAGTAATCGTTATCAAAATCATTTATAATAGCAGCGTAATTTACGCGCGTTGTCGTTGTCAAATAATATTACTCGTAGCTGCTTAATTTAACCTCACGTAGAGAAATATTGCATTTAGAGTGTGTTTAAAGCCGCTTTCATCAGTACTTTAATCATAGCAACAGCTCCCCTACTCGTGTCCCTGCCATAAGTCTTTTCACCAGTATGCATGGTCATACTAATGCAATATAGTTTCATTATTGCATTCTGTGTTCCACGAAAGCCAGGGGGATCCACACAGCCAATGCACTGTTTGGTCCCTCGTTATGAGTACTGGATTAACCCTTTGTAATCGTATTCTTTCAAAAGTCTGCTGCAAAACAAAAAAAGTCAACAGGATACATTAAAATGAGTTACGATAAAACATTAAATTGCCGTCTTGGTACCTGACCAAGAGCATTGTTTATTGCAAGCGACATGTGACATGATAAAGGTAACTTCCATTATCAGATTACAGCACCTTACTAGAGCATAGACCTGAATAAAACAAGATAAAATTCCACAGCGATTACATTTTTTTTCGAAATACTTTTAAACTATTAATTATTAGTTCCCACTTTACCTGTCCTTGCTATTTCAGTCAAAACATACGAACAAACGAAAACTGCAACAAATTCACAGTCGTTTTGCCTTCCTAAGGGTTCTTTTATTGCAATAATACAGGTACAACTAACTCTGACTCAGATCTAGGTCCATCTCCAAAATATTCAAAGTATCTTAATCTTTTTGTCTTATTAATCTCAAAGTCCATAGCCCGGCTAAAGCAACGATTTGCGGACAGTATATTAAGTCAGAATGCACGGGATGTAAACCCTGATGCTGGATCCATACCATCCGCAACTTTACCAGATATTCTGACAGAACAACCTTAGAAATATGTTGTTGTGTTTTTTTTTTTTCATTTTTCAATCCGCTCCATTTGCCCATTTTGAGGCTTATACCAAGCTCACTACAGGGGCTGACACAATGGCATCAGTCAACAGTAAGGTGCTTATATAAAAGTTGCAATTTACCGCTGTTTTCATATGAGTACAGTTAATGTAAGGATAAATTGTGGCTTATAAATAGGACCGAACTTTGTGAAACCCTGTAAAGTATTGAATTTTAGGGATAAAAGACATTTACAATATTATTAAGCTGGAAGAAAAGTAAATGACTTCAGAAAATAGACTTGTTGTGAGCGACTTGGTGACAACGATGTCATTTATACAATACAATAGGGAACATGATAAATGCGGAAGATTACCTCTACTTCATTACATCGCCCATTTATCATTCCATTATCTTGTCTCTATTCTGATAAAAAAGGAATATTCTTCAGTCAGATTAGACGATAGCCTATCTACATTATGGCATCTCATTCAAAAGAAATGAGCCATGTTCTGTAAAAAGGGGCCCAGAGCATCGGCAAAAAGTATCGATTTATGTCAGCCTGCGCATTTCGAGCAGGCTAACATGAGTCGAAACTGTTGTTTGTAAATTTTCTGCATATATCTAAGGACTGTCTATCTCATGATTCAGTAGGTCGTTAGACAAAATGGATTTTATGGATCCATAATTATGTGTCCATCACAGAGATGCATTACACTCCCTTTTGCCTGAAAACATGGCTCATGCCCTTTATGTTATTTGTCATTGATGATACTTTGCAGACCTTTGAAGATGGGATCACACGTAGTTATTTATGGCGATGTATAATGTTGCCATTTAAGTTAATATCTATGATATCGATTGAACGCTTACATACCTTTTGCTGATCTTATTAGTCAATATTAGACTACAAAGATCGTGGTGTTTGCTCCATGACCTACAACGTCCCACATCTTGTGACTTATGATCTGCAAAAAAGCAGTCTTGAGATGTTTCTTTTATTTTTCAATGTCTAAACATGCTAGAACCCTAGGACTTTATTTCCTTTTTTCCATGATTCTGATGATAATCATCACGGTCTTTCTTCAAAGTATGGAAATAAATAATACTTTCCAATGCAAATTATTTGTTGATATTAGTAAAAGCAAGACGGCGTTGGAAATATGATGGCATGATACGTCGTGTTCCGTGTCCCTCTCATATTCTTTAGCTTGGGAAGTAGCAAAGGAATGACTGACAATCTGAGCTTTGATAGAGGAAAAAACTTTCTAGTTATGAGGTATTTGTCTCTCGATAGATATGGTGACAAAATGTAGCTTTTTACAAAAATCGTGAGACTGTTTTCTTTTCATGTCTGAAATATATGACTGTCAATATACATACAGACTAGATCTCCACAAGTCTACGTAAAAGGCAATACCAATACGCTATTCCAAACGATACCAGTTGTAGAACACTGATGAAGTTTAATAAACAAAAAGAGTTTGTCAGTCTACAATTCAACCCCTATGGACATAAAGGTATAAAGAGTGTATCAGATCACCAACTAAGACATGATAATCCATGTGATGTGTTAGATTGGAAAAATTTGATCTGTATTTAATTCTCAAAGGTATATTCATGGATGACAGGAAAGTCCAATAGCACTTTATTTGCTGTAATTTCGTATCAAACTTGATACCCAGAGGGAACAATATAAGACAAAAGATCAAGGAACGGGGAGAAAAAAATCCACCTTGAGGTATGCCGCAAAGCAATAATTCATAATAGTTAACCCTTTGAGCACCAACATGTAAAAGGGGTATTTAAGATTGTAAAATACCCTGATACAAAAACATGTAAACTCTTGGTTAATAATATTCCATGTCAACTTTGTTTTGATCAATGTTCAGACCTATTGCATGTCCTTTGCAGCCCGACCTTAAGGTATACCAACTACAAAGTCAGATGAAATAAGCCTTGGCTGTGGAAGGGTTAATCTCACTTTCCCACGCTGTGATTTAGAGATAAAATGCTTTTAACATACTGAACTAAGTTTCTAATGAGGACAGCTATTAGTTGCCCTGCTTTTACTATAATTATGTAGTTTTATTCAATATTTGTAATACTACATTGCAGACAAATGATGCTGCCGATGTGTTTCTGTGCTTTGAATGAAGAAATAATGTTATCATTTTCATTTTTTTAAAAATTTAGTTGTGAAAACTTTGAATCCAAGAATCATGCAGTCTGTAAGTTAGGCTTTTACAATTTACAAGAGGATTTTTTTCTAAAGTAGAAGCATTTGCAAACGACATATGATTAAATCATGCGGTTCAATTATTGGGGCTGTCTTTCCAAGTGTAACGTTAGTTAGCATTGTAAAAACGATATTCGCTTTTGTCAGATTTCATATCCGCTTTTTCATGGAATGAATGGCGAATTACTGATCCTACTATTAAACCTGAAGTGATGGACGCTTACCGTTAGCATTTTGTGTTAACTACGATGAAAAGTAAATCTCAAGGACAAATAGAATAATACATCAGCCTAAGTCGAGCGTCTTGAGATCTGCGATCTCACTTGTGAATACTATAGGAGAAGAAGAGCTTCGAGTCACGTTTTCGTTACAGTCCATACTGGTTTCTGCTTCACCATTTTAAGTTCACTAAAGCACGAAGAGCTCGAGATGAGTTTTTTGTGATCATATTTTGTCCGGTGTCCCTTGTGCCTTGAAAACTTTTACCTCGTGTATTCTCTACATGTTACATTTCGTAAATGTGAACCTAAACCAGAATGTTTTTTAATGCTATTTTGGACGAGTTCGAAAATTGTTCAGGTCTGGTCAAAACCAGGCCACAAGATTAATTCTTTATAAAACTTTGTTTATATTCTAGAGTAGACATTTTCAACCCAATACTCATGAAAATTGGTCAGACTATTTGTCTTGATGATATCGCGGACAAATTTAGAAATGGGTCGTGAAAATTATTCTTAACGCTCATTCTTAGCTTCATACTATAAAAGTTAGTCAGCATCTTTGTCCTCATGATAGCAAAAAAGTTTGAAATAGAGTCAGGCTAGTCAGATTGTTTTTGTTGCTGAACTTGAAAAAGTCTGAAAATAGGTTCCGTCAGATTATAAACTTGGTCACCAGGTCAAATTTTAGAAAGACCTTGTGTAATCTCAAGGGGCCACACCTTGGCGCAATACTTACGAGAATTGGCCAGAATGTTTTCAGTGATGGTATCTCGGACGAGTTTAAAAATGGGTCAAGTTGGGTCAAAAACTAGGTCATCAGGTAAAATCCTTGGAATTTCTTGTTTACATTCTAGCGACCATGTTTCAGTCTTTCACTCATGATAGTTGGTCAGATGTTTTGAATCTCTGAAAATCGTGTGTATGTTAGAGAGGCTACTATCCTGATACTCATGAATCTTGATCGAAATATACTCGTATGTCTTGATTATATCTCAGTGAAATCTGAAAATGGATCATGTTAGATCAAAAATATAGTCAAACTATCTTCGATGAACCTTGTGTACGATCCGGAAGCTACAATTTCAGTCTATTCCTTATGAAAGATGATTAAAAGCTTGTCTTGATGATGTCTTTGGCCGATTTGAAGATGAGCCAAGTTATGTGAAAAATTAGGTCACCGGCTGAAATCTAAGAAAAGCTTGGCGCACACTTGAGAAGCAATATTTTCGGTCCAAAAATCTCATGAAACTTTGTAAAAATCTTTTTCTTGATCTTATCTCAGAATCGCTGCAAAATGCACCAAATTTGGCCAAAATTGGGTCACACGGTCAAATATTTGGAATAGCTTGTGGACATTGTAGAGGCCAAATTTTTAATCCACAACTCATGAAAGTTGGTCAGAATCTTTGTCTTGATGTTATCTTGGACGAGTTTGAAAATGGATAATAAAATGTCAAATTTAAGTAACCGGGTCAAATCGTTGAAAAAAACATTATGCACACACTAGAGGCCAAAACGCATGAAAGATGATCAGATTGTCTTGATAGTATTTAGGATGCTTTTTAAAACAAGTCATGTTAGGTCAAAAAGTAAGTCAACTCCTAGAAAAGGCTCGTATGTAGTGTAGAGACCACATATCCAGTCCAATAGTCATGAAATTTAGTCAGAATGTTTGTCTCTATATCATAGAAGATGATGGGAATTGTTCATGATGGGTCTAAAAGGCTCAGGTGAGCAAACTCAGGGCCATGACCCTCTTGTTAAATCTGACAGTGGTTCCAAAACAACTGGTGTCAATTCATGGTTTTATAAAAAATGAGAAAGGCCATTCATTGCTTCTAGTTTGAAAGAGGAAGAACGTTACCGTCTTCCGATTTCTAGTGACTTTGCTATGTGTTAAAAAAAGAGAAAAGACGATTTCATTACTGTCAATACTTCGATCAATCTCTATAAGTACCTTCCAGTCGTTCATGTTCCAGCAATTTAGGCAATATATTTGTCTTGAGATTGCACACTATTAGCCCCATACCAATTATAGCTAAAGTATGGAGGGCCCCACAGCTAACAAACTCATCGCCGTCGCCAGCTAGATTTCTTTCCAAGCTCAAGTGAAATACACTTTATGCATCACAGTTTTGTTATTCGATTGGCCTCCTGTGGTCCTTACAGGAAACAATCGTCGTCAAATCAATTTCTTTTTGGCTTCTGTCGACGGCTAAAAATACAAATTGACATGAAGATACAGAATTTTTTTATCATACGTACAAATCAAGATACGCACCGCAAAGATCGAAGACAAGACCAGATCTGATCTTTTCAGTCTGACTTCAACAACTCTTACGAACAAAGTCTATAACAAACAAACGGGACAACAAATGGGATTAATGGCTCATTGGCCAATCCCGGACAAGCCCCCATCTTAGGAACAAAGCCCGTAACGAATAATCAAATGAACAAATACATAGCTGGCGGGATTCGAACCCATGACAGACAAGATCCTCGTTTTTTGGAGGTTTAAAGGACAAATACCATGGCCACTGAGCCAAAGAGATATCTCTCCAACGCACTGGTCAGCTGTTGTATTTAAATCGGGACGAAACTATGCATGAAGGAGTGCTCTTCCGTAACCCAACTTACACCAATCTGCGAAGCATTTACACGTAGATATCCTCTGTCTGGTTGTAAAGGTTAAATATCTCAATTACATGCTAGAAACAGATAAAAGGGCTAAGCAGCGCTGATGTGTACAACTTGAATAACAGTCCATTCAAACTGAAATTATGATCTTCATTATTATAGACGATAACGAAACAAAGACGCCAAGGGACCATAAATCACGTTAATGGTCAAACTAGATGTTCAGTGATCTCATGCGTATGAAAGCTATAGGATGGCACACAGGATTATAATGGCCCTACTAGCATTCAGAAATCAGCATTATAATTTAACTCTTTACCGTATATCAAAACGTTCAGACCTTTCCAAACTGAAAGCGTTTTCAGACGGACAAATTAAAAGGGGCCAGAACGATGGGTTATATTTAGGAATGCCAGGAAACATTGTTAGGAAAAGAAGATGATGGTGAGCATGTTTTTTCTCTTTTTCCAACATTGTGTTTCATAAGCTTTTAATTGTGGTTGCAAAAGCACGAGATTGTTCGGTAAAAGGTTCAGCCTTAACATGTATTTATCTCCTTATCCATTAACTATACAATCCCTGGTTTTTACGACACTGAGATAAAAGCCTTTTGAAAACATTGTGGGAAAAGGAGAAAATGCTGGTAACCAGCATTTTCTCCTTTTTCCCACAATGTTTTCAACCCTGGTGGAAACAAATTTTGAATTTATTTTGTCGTCTGCCATTACTTTCAATTGGGACAAGTCTAAAATTTTGTCGTTTGGTAAAAACTTAAACAACACAAACGTTCTTGTAAATACCATCGTAAACGATAGACCAATGTTTAATACATAGTTTTAAGCCAAAATATTGAGGCAGAAGGAAAAATGCTCTTTAGGGGCAAATTCTCTTTCTGTCCCAATGCTTTTCCAGAGATGAACTTTTGTGAGGCGTTACTGTGTTCGTTTGCAAGAGGAATTGTGTTTCAGTGGTTTCAAACAGTCACTCCTGATTTGTCAGTGTTAAGTAAGTCCTGCTTTGATGTATTGTTCGCGATGATTGGACTGACAGCGTAAATTATCTATAATAGGACTAGCAATTTAAATAACAGCTATTTATCGCGTCGATTTCTTATTTAAAATCTAGTAATTTTACGTGAATATACTTCGTTTTAACCATTAACAAGCCTTTTACAACTTACAGGCCCAGTAGTTGCCAAGAATAAACGAGTGGGTGATAAAATGCATTTAGAATTAAATCATACAGTTTACAGGTATTGTGAAGATGACAAGCTTTTTGTGAACTGTCGGTCCAAGTGTTAGTCGATGGCAGAAAAATGAAACTTAAAACCAAGTAAAACAGAGTCACGTGAGTCAATCGAGCTGCCCACAAGACAAACATACTGAGTAGCCTGTATCATGGTACAGATTTATATTGTTAGATAATTATATTACCATTTGTTGTCATTCTTAAACAAATACACGGGCTAACTCTTTACCACACGAGAAAATTTTAGACTGGTCCAAATTGAAAGCATTTGCAGACGACAAAATTAAGGTGACTGAAAATTTGAAATTTGTCCTGGGAAGGGTAGAAAACACTGTGGGAAAAGGAGAAAATGCTAGTTACCAGCATTTTCTCCTTTTCCCACAGTGTTTTTAAAAGGTTTCTTTCTCAGGGGTGTCAAAAGTAGGGATTGTGTGGTAATGAGTTAAAACGAGCCATCTCTTAGTCAGATAAGCGAAGTGTGAAGAGTCGAAACTTCTACATTGTTACTTAAAAGGATAACCCAAAGGTCATTTGAGGCAACCAGTGGTCGTTTACTTTTGCCAACATTTCATTAAAATGCACTGTTACTTAACTTGCAATTGTTTAAATACACGTTTAAACAAACACAAAAAAAACACCAGGTAGTTCTTACAGCAAATAGAATGCTTTATTAGGGATTATGTGACGCCAGATCTCACTGACGTCAGTTGTAAGTGAATTTGGGCACTCGGAAGGAAAAATTTGGGCACTCGGAAGGGAAAGTCTATTTCATCAACGAACTCAATTCATGAGACCATAAAACAGGAAAAAAATGCTAAATGAAACGTTAATAATAAAACATTGCAGTAGGATAAATTCGTTGTTAGTTCAGGTGGCGGGGATTTGGAAACTTGTTCACGGCTGTGGCGAATCATGTCGCACCGAGCCCCTCCTTTGAAATTTGTTCACGGCCGACGCTCGGGGCGACGTGATTTGCTATAGCCGTGAACAAAGCTCTAAGTCTCCGCCACCTGACTGAACGACCAATAATCTCACACTTGAAGGCTTCCGTAAATACCATAACCAGACGATGCCGCCTTACAGAAAACAAGATTATGAAAAAAATGAGATGTAACGATTCTCGTAATGTTCCCCCCAAACCGTGTGAAAATCGTTTTACCCATTTTGTAGGTATGCACACGTATATTCTTTAGAAAACACGACAACAAAATGATCACTAAATGGCATGCGATGAGGTCAGACGAAGAGACGAAAGATAGGTAGCATTAATATGTCTTTGTAGAAAAATGGTTTTTCAATTATTCGATAACACAGAAACAGTGTAATATAAAAATACGGGTTCATGTATAACTTACATGTTTAAGCTATAAATCAAATTATCTTGTTTGCATGACATATCGAAATAGGAGACCGACGAAGGTGAATAAAAAAGAGATAGTTTCAATATCTGAACACCTGCATTTTGACTTAAAAATTGGTTTTTCATTTCATATTGTGCATTTATGATGGGAACAGCGGGTGAAATGTGGGAGTTATGATTGTAATAAATCTTATATAAATTGCCTCTTTTTTCACAGTATAAGTTACGCTTATACCGCCTCATTTACATAATTTGAAATCAAATGCTGGAACGTTAACGATTCAAATGCTAGAACATTAACGATTCAAATACGAAAAATACTTGCCTTAAGCTTTTTTCGGTTTGAGGTGTAACTCATGCCTATGTAAGTTAACCATGAAGATATTGCTAGAATCAATGAAAAAACAAACCGGTGTGGCGGTAGAATATCAAAACTATATAAGTTGTAAGGCCAAGTGGCAGGGGGACTTGAAAACTTCTTCAAGGCCGTGGTGAATCAAGTGGCCCGAGTCGAAGGCCAGGTGGCGACAACATTTGCCACAACCTTGAAGAAGTTTCCAAGTCCCATGCTACTTGACCGCACGACGAATCTTTTATACTGCAAAGTGTTACCATTTCAATGTGTGTTATGTCCCTGTTGTGTGTTCTCAAAAAATGAATAGGAATTTCCCTTCTTAGTTCCCAAATACAATGAAAACTGACGTCACTGGCCGGGAAATGACGTCACCGAAAACTTGGTAAAACGTGCAGGTTGATGCATAATCTTGATGATATCACTGCTATCGACATTCGTCGTATTTTATTAAACATAAATTTAAACAAGATCACGGGAAGTAGCTATGAATTTTAATGATCTTACGAACGAAGTCCGTAACAAAGAAACAAATGAATAAATGCATAGCAGAAATAAGGATCGGAGCGGGATTCGAACTCCGAACTCCCGGACGCAAAGCCAATACCCTAACCACTGAGCCAAAGAGATATCTCCCTGACGCAGTAGCCAGGTATTGTATTTAAATCGGGAGTATGCCATGCAGGAAGGAGTGGTCTCCCGTAACAATGATTTGTCGGCAAAAGTGAATGACTATTTTTTGCTGCAAACAATCATTAGCCTATCCTTTAAAAAGGTTATTTACAGTGTGTAAGTTTCGACTCTTCACAATTTGCTTTTACCCGACGAAGAGACGGCTCGTTTTAAAGGTGGGTATTTAGAAATTTTACATCTCACCAAATTAAAAAATATATACATCCATGAAATCGATATGAAAAAATAATACAAATCATCAATAATTAAGATTCATAAAATTACAAAAAAAAATTTTTTTGATGGTATTCCCTTAAAAGGCTACGTAGCCTCTTAAGCTATTTTTAGATTTCGCGCCAAAAAAACAATAAAGCATTGTGGGAATGTCAAGTGACTGGCACGTGACTCATAACGCTTAAATTCCCTATCATAACAAACATGTAATAATTATTTTCCATAATGTCTTCTTCGGACGTTATGTTAGAAGCTTTTTCTGTGTATTTCTGTAAGTAAATGAGCGAATTGATCATCTAAAAATAGAGTGTGTCTCCCGTTGGTGTCAACCTGGGCCGTAGTAAATCTCTAATTTCTCGTGTTGTCGGACGGTTTTCGACCACCGGGGTTTTATGAATGAAAATTAAAAGGCTTTGGGAGTATTAGGATGATTTTTTTGCACTTTTGTAAAATTTTCGTCCCAAAATCTGAAGGGCCACCTTTAACCTCGCCTGTATCAATTTTAGAATGACATTGAATGATAATACATGTAAAGTTCTATATTGATTTTTTTTCAAAAATGACCCATTCTTTCAGTTTTAATGACAACAAGAAAAACTAGTAAAAGTATGGTACAGGCTACCCAGATGTCTGTGTTGTGGGCGGCTCGTATCGATCGATCGGCGCCGCCGTTTTGGGTAGTGTTGAAAGTGTAGTCATGTATATGCATAAGGGGCTCCCGAAAGCTCCAATATCTTGAAGAGAAATTCTGGTCAAAACAGCCATAGATTGTGATATGCGAGTTATGCCATTTTGAAAGCATGTTTCTATCATTTTGTGGTTCGGGACTTAAGAATATTGCTATCACTATTTAGACTATTAGCATACGTATATACTATCAAAGGGTATGCAGTCAACTAAAACGGAGCTGGAAGCGGTGGCTCCACAACTCTTTTGAAATAATCAGCTCTTGAATTCAAGATGTCTGACGGCTGTAACCCTTTGCCAATGAATACTTATTTGAAGGACCTTAGGCAAGAATGCTTTGTTAAGGAAGGAAGGAAGGAAGGAAGGGGAGGTCAATGGTGATTAAAATTTAAGATTTTTTGGTAACAGATTATCTTAAAGTGTAAGGGGGAGATATGCTAGGGGGAGATATGCTAGTTATACTGTAATAGAATAACCGGTTACCAGACTCCAGGATACAAAGTTGCATGCCGTTAAGTAAAAGTAACATGACGTATATGTAACGTGAGGAGCGATCTGCCAATCAAAAAGCACGTACAGCTGTTAATATAGGGTTTCGTGTTATTGTGCAGATTTCAATTTTCCCTCAACAAGACTTGTGAAACTTCAACCACTTATCAATAATGCGTCAAATGAAACCACGCATTTTGACAAAAACCTGTGCAGGTCTCCAGGTCATATGCATGTAAACAACACTGTTTTTTTTAGATGATCATTGCTGTGGTTGGTTTCGTCTGCAGTTTGATGACCATTAGTTACAAAATATCCAGTGTTTTTGGCTCAACGGACTATGATTTTGACTTATATATGCATTTTTTCTGTTGAGCTGGCGGTTGAGCTGGAATGTAGAGCTGGCTCAACGGACATTGATCGATGAATATTTACCCTATAAGTAAAACCACCAAAACAAGTATGATAATTTCAAAATTTCTTCCTTAAAAGAGTTGTCATGTCATGGTAGATTTGCTGTTGCATGTAGATCTCGGTCTTTACCATCCGCAGCAGAGCATAGTGTCGTGTTACACACTACCATGCTTAACCCTTTCCCAAACGGCAAATTTTTGACCAGACCAAATTGAAAGCATTTTGCAGATGACAAATTAACAGTTGCTAAAAACGTGATTTTTCTATATTATAGGGTAGAAAACATTGTGGGAAAAGTAGAAAATGCTGATTACCAGCATTTTCTCCTTTTCCCACAATGTTTTCAAAAGGCTTCTGTTCCTGACCCGTAAAAAGCAGGGATTGTTTGGGAAAGGGTTAAAGAAAGCTTGTCCTGCGAACAACGATCCCAGCAAAGGTAAAGGCCAACCTACACAGCCTGTTACACACTGTGGCATTGTCTAGCTTTTAAGAAAATTGAATGCAGATTGTAACATCCCACTTTCACTGTAAAAATGTTTCAGTCCCTGTATATATGTGCAACCACATACCATAACACTTATTAAACGTTTGATCTCATTTGGTCATTATGCACGGTATGCATACACAGGAAGGTATTGGGCGGACCGACAGCTCTGGTTATCATTTATTATCAGATTGTTCAAAATGAGTTGCACTGGGTGTGAAAGCACACACTTAACTACATCTATAGTGTATTCCAGGCTGATCTGATCGCCCTATACAACAACGTTTGGGACAGATGCCTGGCAGTCCTATAGTAACATTATCCGCGATATAGCATTAATTCCAGACTCTCTTGGTAAGAGCAAACAGAGGATAGTTATTTATCTTGCAAGGTTTTCAGCACCAGACATGACGATCAGTATAATTACTTCCAAAATATATTCCCTAGACACATGTCGAAACAAAGAAAGATTTCCATGAGGAATAGAAAATTCAAAACATTTTTGAGGAGGAGAAGAAAACATTCTCAGCCGTTCAAACCTTCATTGATGGTGGTCTGAGATTCCAGTTTCATTCAGAAACGCCTTACTTCGCTCTCAATTTCTACTGATATGGGAAAGCAGCCAGTGTCTATACAGAATGTTGAGCGAAAGTTGTCCACGGATAACTATCCAAGACGTCCATCTCTATTATCCCTTTGGACTCGGGGAGTAGTATGAACGCTCCCTCTCTGCTCTGACACGTCACTTTCTTTAGGATTAATTCACCACAATTTTGCACCTTTGCCTAAAATCATAATAATATTATGTATAAGACAATTGATTTATGTTCTGTGAAAAGGGGTTTGATGCATCTAAAAATGTGTACCAAAGTCTGTTTGTGCATTCGAAACTCTGCCATCGGTCAACTGCTTGTAAGTTAAAGGAACATTTTACCTGATTCATTCGGTTGTAAAACAAAATGAATTTTAACTACCCATAATTATATGATGGGTATAAGAAATCAAGGTGCTTGTTTTCCCAGAGCAACGCTAAAATTTAGAGTGCTTCAGTCTACAAAGTTGAAAAATAACAATGTGTACAGAATTTTCTGCATTATCTTAATCTACAATGTAATTTCAATTGATTTGGATGTGATGTTTCATACTAAATGTGTCAAATCGCACAAGTCATATAAGGGCCTGTAGTCACCAAAAAATCTTCAGAACATTCGTAGTCTTATTTCCAAGAACGTTCTAATTTGAAAGTAACATAACTTTTGACCGGTTAAACCTACTGGGCCCCCATTCACCAACAATTCTTAAGAACGTTCTTAGTCTTATTCTTCAGAATTTCGTCAGTGTGAAAGCAATAGAACGTCTAACAACCACACTGACGAAGACGAGGCTTATTGTATAAAAACCATGATTTAATGACAAAGCAGTTTTAGGCGAACTAAATCAAATATTTGTCTTCTACACCTTTCATCAATACATCACATACGTGTCAGGAAATGTGTTTATATGATTAAAACCAAGAAGAAGTGAAATTATATCAAAACATGGCTTTGATAGGATACGTCAAAACAAAGTGACGCAGAAAACACCGCGAATTTCCACAAGGACATGCATGATAGGAGCGACTCAGAGTGCTTTTGCAGAGAGTCTGAATTTTCCATTAAAGTTAGGCCATCTCAGGGTTTATCTACGCTTCGGTATACTAATTAAAAGTTGTCAACAATTTTTGATAATATGATTTATTGATTAACTAATGGAACCCGTTTCATCTGGTTAGTCTTGATAAAATTTCAAGGTCGCCGAGTTATGTAAGACGTGCAGGAGATACTTCTTTTCATTGAAGTAGTTACATGATTTACGTTACATAATAATAATGATAACTATATAAGTATTAATAATTAGATTAATAATTACGAAAATGAAATACTGGTCCATTGCTACCATGACGATTTTTCATTGATTTTCTTTTATTTATCGCCGCCACCTTTTGCCTACATTGGCGAACTACCAGAAGACTGCTGGTTTTGTTATAGGGGATAAGGATAGACACAGGACGAAACCCATCCAAACGTTATTCATTGACGTGCTTGGTGAAGAACCTCGATTTTACGTCTCGTCCGAAAGACAATTCGTAATTCTAGATAACCAACCGTGTGCATCGAACCCACACCCTGAAGTGGCCCAAGATTTGACGTCCACTGATCTCATGCTTCACAGCTTGAGCTATTAGAACTTAACTAACTCATCATGATGGGGATATCTTGACCTTTTATATGGGTACATGCCATGACCATGTTTCACAGTAATCGACATATGAGTGCTAAATATTGTTTGCGTCTCACAAAAAGGGGCCTTCGGACATTTGCGATGAGTGACGTCTCGGATTAGCCTGCGCAGTCCACGCAGGCTACTCCATGACGGAACTTTACGACTACATTAGACTTTGTGCTATAGTAGACTTCTGTAAAACAGAAAATTATATAAAAACGGAAAGTGCCGTTTCGGATTAGCCTGCGCGGACTGCGCATGCTGATCCGAGACGACAATTTACGCAAATGCTCGAATGC
This sequence comes from Tridacna crocea, assembly GCA_943736015.1. Classification (NCBI taxonomy): domain Eukaryota; kingdom Metazoa; phylum Mollusca; class Bivalvia; order Cardiida; family Cardiidae; genus Tridacna; species Tridacna crocea. Next base: position 42,698,509 of record OX031056.1, on the reverse strand, counting down.
CCCTATTCGTGCGTTTGCAAGCCATATCTGAAATGGATATTTCATTTAGTGAAATCAATCCAGATATGGCAGTTTAAAAGTTACTTTGTTCAGAATAGGAAACAAGATACAAAACAGCTTATATTCAGGATAAGACTGTCCAGTTCTAACACAGCGTCTTAAAATTTGTCCTTATAATAAATCAGATTCATGAATCACAATTATGAAAGGAAATTGGCTCTATTCTTTTTCTATTACGGTTGATTACCGTAACAAATATTAGGGTAAAACCCTCCCAAATTCGACCCTTTAATTTGCCCTAGCCCAAAGACCACCTATGTTGATCTGTCTGCTTTAAAATCTGTCATCTGCTTTTTATACTAAGTACATCGAAGAGGTCGCGCACTATCCTGGTTTAAAAAAAACAAATTTGGGTGTAACGATGTTTAACTGAGTTCCAAACGTTCGTCACTAATCTCCTTAGGCGGTTGAAAGACAATTTTGTGAAATAAACTGATGAGTGTTTTATCCAGAAAGTACTCATTTGCGCATTTGCTATAGCTCTCATCAATGAAGGTGTTCCATTTTCGTTCTGAAAACATGGATGGCGCTGATTATCTCCCGCTAGATGACATCTATCTGTCTATCTAATTTGGGCATTCTGGGTACAGTAGCACACTAATTTTTCATAACAAAAACCGTTACTTTGAATTTCAAAATGATATAAACGTTTAATCAATAAAACTCTACTTGGTGCGATTCATTCAGCTATGATCAGCTTAGCATGTAACTATGCGTCGGCCATTTATTAAATCAGCCCTTACATGCTTGCATAGTAGGCTAACAGCTTCGGTGTAAGCCCTACTTTTCCCAAGTATTCGGGGAATGGGTTATCCGTCATAGTAGAAAGGTTGAATCTTCGAAGAATATGACATGCGCAGACAACAGGATAGTGTTTGGCTTATAGGACCGCTGTGTGATCCTGAATCTATACTTGCTTCACATAGCTGTCATACTTGACAGGCACTCAAAGAAAATAAATATCAGCCATTGTCTATGAAAAGGGGGCTTGATGCATTTGCAAAAAACTATCGATTCGTGTTAGCCAGCACAGTTTACCTGAATCAAAACTTTTTGTGATTTGTAAATTTTCTACATTTCAACGGATCAGTCTATTTATGATTCAGTGAGTTGTTACATAAAATGGATTTTATGGATCCAAAATTATGTGATGTTTTACATGATACAATGCATGAGAGAGATACATTAATCCCCCATTTTGTCAGAGTATGGTTCATATATATATATGAAATACCACGACACAATTGAGATTCATTCTGTTCTAGGTTAACAACACCTCCAGCCTCGCAAGATTTTGTTAAACAAGTACGAGTTTCCGGCTGCGTGTCGCTGAAACACAACTTTGTCGAGACAGCTACCTTATTATATCAACATTCTTATTTTGCTCGCTGTTGGAAGTGAGTAATGAACATTTTAGATTAAAAAATACTATACATCCGCCGAATTTATTTAACCCTTTGCCTTCAGCATGAGCTAATTCAAATGTACTGAAAACTAGAAAATGTGACACAAAAGGGAAGCATTTAAAGGAAAAGAAAATATTCAACCGGTGTTGGAATCAAAGCTTACATCAGGCATGTGAATGGATGTATTTGTCTAGCAGCAATGAAATAAATTGCATGTATTTTTCTAAATGTACTGTATGAAATTCCTTATACTCATACGTCTGCCAGGTCTTATAAGTACAAAATTGTTATTTAATGACCGTTTTTGCGAGAATGAACTCGTAGAATAAACATTCCAATACTAATCGTAATTTTTTGGGTTTGCTTGAGTCAGAGCAACAAGTTGGATCCACATTATCCACGAAAACACCTTATTGCGCAAGTACAAATTCTAATTAAAGTAGAATTATGATTCGATTGACGGCTATAGATCACAGATAGGTGGCAAGTACAAAAGTGCAGTTCAAAGCTTACACGTATTCATACTTTAAATAATTTATACGCTGTAACTGCAGCATATACCGGTACTTTTATCTGAGTGTCCGCGTAATTTAACTTTGCCGCTGAAATCAGGCCGCATCCTATATTTATTCGTCTTTTCGGAAAGAAATATGCAAAGAAAAGTGGGCAAGAGGGAGATTGTCGGTTCTTGTCAATTTGATAATACTATCACCAAATAAACTAGCGTATTTGATCTACACTGACCGATAAGGACATCTTTCTCCCCTCTTATATTTTTGAAACAGAAAAATTTACGTTTTTACTAACGGCTCAAAAGTTTCATTTCACTTCGTTATCAGGATGAGGGTTGATACATGCCTTAGCATGCCTTCGAGCTCAAAAGAAGGCGCAGAGAACATCACCTTCAATGTTTTAAAGCCACGCAAAGTCATATCTGAAAATGTCTAGAAAGAAGAAAAAACTTCACTTGATTAACTAAAAAATGAACAAGCTATCAGTATGCTTGGAACTTTGATTAATAATTGTTACAGTGAGGACTTCAAACATTCGCTTGAATTTAAAGCAATCGATTTCTTGGACAGACAATTATATCGTGTATAACTCAGGGCATTTGGAAGTTCATTTTTACCCTCAGAAGGTTTAAAATCAATATCGAGCGCTGATAGTAGCGATAAATCATGAAAACCGCAGGCCCCTGTGTGTATCATTTAATCCATTCGGAAGCAGAGCGGAAGCTGCATCCGTTCAACACACGTGGAGTCGTAAATCAAGTTTGAGTGACAGCTCACTCATTGTAATGATTGATGTGTGATGATGTTAGAACGCATGGTTAGTTGTCAAAGCAATTATACGGAATATCTATTCTATCGGAGTTGGCATCGGGCGCCATGTTACATGTACCATCAATCGGCTTGCTTATCGGAACTGACAGACCAATAGGGCGATTAATCCTTTGAGCACTAAACAATTGAAATGATCATTTTCAATCAGGAAATAAGACCCTATACACGATTTTAAGGCTGCTTTTACAAAAATGTATTGCTGTAGATCTTATAGTGCAGATTCCCGTTCTCTGCAGTCGACTGTTGATCTATGCTGTCAGTAATCGCATTGTCTAAGCCTTCCTCAGCTAGATAAGGGTTAATCTTTTTCACTGTTTCTCTTCATAATTCAAACTGAACTGAATAGAATTCAGATAAGATGTAGTAAATGGTCGAAAATTAGTTATATAAAGACACGAAAGACGTTCACACGGTCTAACGTGTTTCAAGTTATTAATTTGTTACATACATGTATTGGTTCAATTTTAATTCTTATGAATGCTCAAATAAATGACATGATAGCATTAAGTCAGAAAACCTTTTTGAAATATCAACATGTCTAACAAAATCTAGTATATGCAGGCAGTACTGCATGCTTTGTAAGAGCTGGTCTCGGTTCGAAGAAGAAATTGTAGTTCAGCTGGAACTTTATAGGTTAAACACCTTTTGCATAGAAATTTAGACAAAGTGATCAATGGTGGAAAATCGGTAATAGATCTAAAAATTTTTACAACAGATAAAGGTATGTTTACCGAAAGCCTGCTCATTTAGCTTCTCGTTCGAAAAGAAGAGCAAGTTTTATAAAACCTGTTATTTTTTCTACTTTCTGTAAGTCGCTCTTGAAAAAGAAGAAATATGACAAAATTTTTTAAATTCGGTTTCTCCGTCAATCACAACCCCTTTCTTTTTCCTGTTCATGCAACAAAGTTTCATTCACGTTGCTTTATCCACTTTTCACAGATATGTTTTCAAATTATATGTTGAAAATTTGTTGAAGCAGATGATTGGGTAATCTTAACTCTACTCATTTAACATTTGGCTTGCAACACGCGAAAAGTGTCATCTCGGATCAGCTTGCGTAGTTGCGTAGCCTGCGCAGGCTGATCCTAGACGACATTTTACGCAAATGTCCGAATGCCCCTTTTGGCTTGTTGCAGGCCATTTGTAACTGCATGTAAATCATGCCACGTTACGTTACTTATTTGGAACTCGGCAGCATAAAGGTTGCGTTCTTGTGCTTCGTGTAACTGGTCACGAACTTCAGAAGCTGCTTTTTCATTCCTGAAAAAAATCTGGATCATTTTCTAGATAACAGATGATTTGTTGCAATTATCCGAGATGATTCAGTACATGGCATCGCCAGCTCTAGTCAATCCCTTTCTAGTTTAGTAAAAGATTACATCTACAAAGTATTCAAAAGCTGTTTCAATTAAGCTCATCAAAAGAAGCATCCTCAAGAGAAAGGGATAATGCCCTTCTAATTGATTTACGGCGATTTCCAGTGCACGCTGGTGAAAGGGCCACACCAGGGTGGTATCCTTTTAAGTTTTAAGGTCAAATCGGTGAAAAGGGGCGATTTTACGGATTAATTCCTTTGGAGTTTCGGTGCATTTACCTTTCATTTCTTGAACTGATGCAAACTATATGGTTTTATGCTCTATCTTTTACGAAATTTGAAGACAAACTGTTTTTTTTAAGATGTAAGGGATTTTTGATTGGTTTTTAAAAGTAACAATGAAGCCCTAAAGTAAACAAAGTGGGTGTTTAAATGTATTTGATTTTATATCATATAATTCATAAGTATGGAAATTCTTGTGAAGATGACAATCTGTCATTGTACAGTCTGTCAAATTGATAGTTGCTTATGGAGAAATTAATTTCAAAACTAGGTTAAAACCTGCCAGGCAGCTATGTCTCTTGTATACTTTCTGTTTGATTTTTTTTCTGCCAGCTATTAATATATAACCCGATCACACAACGACAGACTTTTTGATTTAAAAAGTTGATGTTGATGCCCGAGACCTATGACAATATTACAAGATAAGCTGACGTTTATCACATAAAAAGTCGATTTCTTTGATATTGGTCATAATGGTTGCCTGTATCACAAAAATAGTTTCGATTAAATCATGTTACCAGTTACCTTAGTCTATTGTTTGGTTTTCTTTCGAGAGGTCAAGATAAGGTGGAGCTTTTTATTGCCTGCTTCATATAACCTTATCCTGGCCGTTATGCTGAATATATAAGTAGGCATATAAATAGAACTCCGATTATTATATGGAAAGTTGGGTCCGTAAAGTTGGCTCAACTCTCAGAAATTGACATTAAGCTTAAAAACAGCCTTGTTGAGCCAGCTCGAGATTCCAGCTCAACAGCCAGCTGAACAGCAAAAATACACATACATGTCAAAATCAAAGTCCGTTCAGCAAACTCGATATTCCAGCTCAAGGGCCAGCTCAACAGCAAAATACAAGATCCATGTCCATTGAGCCAGCTCGACATTCCAGCTCAAGCCCTAGCTCAACAGTAAAAATACTTATACATATGTTTCAATCAATGTCGGTTGAGCCAGCTCGACATTCCAGCTCAACCTGCAGTTCAACAGTAAAAATACTTATATACAACATATATTTCGATCAATGTCCGTTAAGCCAGCTCGACATTCCAGCTCAACGGCCAGCTCAACAGCAAAATACTACAACCATATCCGTTGAGCCAGCTCGACATTCCAGCTCAACCCCCAGCAGAAAAAATACTTATATACATATATTTCGATCAATGTCCGTTGAGCCAGCTCGATATTCAGGCTCAACCACCAGATCAACAGTAAAAATACTTATACGTATGTTTCGATCGATGTCCGTTGAACCAGCTAGACATTCCAGCTCAACGGCCAGCTCAACAGCAAAAATACATATATATGTCAAATTCAAAGTCCGTTGAGCCAGCTCGACATTCAAGCTCAACGGCCAGCTCAACAGCAAAATACTGAATTCATGTCCGTTGAGCCAGCTCGACATTCCAGATTCCAGCTCAACCGCCAGTTCAACAGTAAAAATACTTATAAACATATATTTTGATCAATGTCCGTTGAGCCAGCTCGATATTCAGGCTCAACCGCCAGCTAAACAGTAAAAATACTTATACATATGTTTCGATCAACGTCCGTTGAACCAGCTCGACATTCCAGCTCGACAGCAAAAATACATATACATGTCAAAATCAAAGTCCGTTCAGCAAACTCGACATTCCAGGTCAACGGCCAGCTCAACAGCAAAATATTAGATCCATGTCTGTTGAGCCAGCTCGACATTCCAGCTCAAGCCCAAGCTCAACAGTAAAAATACTTTTTTATATATTTCGATCAATGTCCGATGAGCCAGCTCGACATTCAGGCGAAACCGCCAGCTCAACAGTAAAATTACTTATACATATGTTTCGATCAATGTCCGTTGAACCAGCTCGACATTCCAGCTCAACGGCCAACTCAACAGCAAAAATACATATATATGTCAAAATTAATTCCTTTGAGCCAGCTCGACATTCCAGCTAAACCGCCAGCTCAACAGCAAAAATTATATATGTCAAAATCAAAGTCCACTCAGCCAGCTCGACATTCCAGCTCAACCACCAGCTTAACAGCAAAAATACATATATATGTCAAAATCAAAGTCCATAGAGCCAGCTCGACATTCCAGCTCAACCGCCAGCTCAACAGTAAAACTACTTATACGTGTGTTTCGATCAATGTTCGTTAAGCACTTCGACATTACTGCTCAACAGGTAGCTCAACAGCAAAAATACATATATATGTCAAAATCCAAGTCTGTTGAGCAAGTTCGACATTCCAGCTCAACAGCACACACACATTATATATGTGGGTGTGGGTGTGTGGGTGTGGGTACACACACATGTGTGTCAAAATCAAAGTCCGATGAGCCAGCTCGACATTCCAGCACAACGGCCAGCTCAACAACAACATCAAAAATACATGTAGATATAGTCAAAATCGAAATCCGTTGAGCTAGCTAGCTCAACAGTGAAAATACTTATACATAATTTATGTTTTCATCAATGTCCGTTGAGCCAGCTCGACATTCCAACTCAACCACCAGCTCAACAGCAAAATTGCATAATATGGCAAAATCAAAGTCCGTTGCTTTTGACATTCTTGCCGTTGAGCTGGTGGTTTAGCTGGAATGTCGAGTTGGCTTAAAGTCCGTTGCTTATGACATATATATTTATTCTTGCTGTTGAGCTGGAGGTTGAGCTGGAATGTAAGCTGACTCAACGGAATTTGATTTTGACATATATATGTATTTTTGCTGTTGAGCTGGTGGTTGAGCTGGAATGTCGACCTGGCTCAACAGATATTGATCGAAAAATATGTAAAAGTATTTTTACTGTTGAGCTGGGGGTTGAGCTGGAATATCGAGTTTGCTGAACGGAATTTGATTTTAACATTTATATGTATTTTAGCTGTTGAGCTTGCTGTTGAGCTGGAATGTCCAGCTGGCTCTACATTGATCGAAACATATGTATAAACATTTTTACTGTTGAACTGGGAGTTGAGCTTGAATGTCGAGCTGGCTCAACGGACATTGATTTTAACATATATATGTAATTTTTCTGTTGAGCTGGTGGTTGAGATGGGATGTTGAGCTAGCAATTAAGCTGGAATGTCGAGCTTGCTCAACGGACTTTGATTTTGACATGTATATGTATTTTTGCTGTTGAGTTGGCCGTTGAGCTGGAATGTCGAGCTGGCTCTGCCGATATTGATCGAAGCATATGTATAAGTATTTTTGCTGTTGAGCTAGCTCTTTTGAGCTGAATGTCGATTACTGAGCGTTGAGCCAACTTCACGGACCCCTGAAAGTTTCCTTTACACGGGAAGGTACTTATGTACACAAGCAAGCAATTTGGCCCTTAGCTTACAAAAAGCGACTCAAGGCGCTTTTGCGAAACGTGCAGTCCGTTTCTTGATCTTCACTTTCCGATGAGGACATATTTACCTAAAAAAATAACTTTGAAATTGCAATATTTGCTGTAATTACTATTGACCGAAAAGTTTCAATCAACTTAGTTAACGGTTTTTTGGCGTAAAGCACACGAAATATTTCCGAGACTAATTCAGGACATCATGCCGCTCGATGCCGATCGTAAAAATAGAATACTAATATATGTAAATAATTCTGACCTGGGTCAGGTTATATAATGCAGATAATACATAGGTGAAAGCTGTATCTTCAAATAATAGCAAGTTGGACAATAACTAAAGCATTCCAGGAACAACATCAGCCCAAAACAACACAGTTACAGAGAATTTAAATGATGCTTTGAATGATCAATATCCAAGATTCATTTGACCTGCTATATTTGAACGCTGAAAGAAGGCGTAAAGGATTTTTTATGGTCTTATTTGACGGGCGTGTGCAGTGAACGAAAATGGCAGAACTCATCAATATAGCTACGCTCTATGACAAGGCAATATCTAAAATGAATGGGGTTGTTGCGAGTTTTGTAGTCATGGTGATAAATCCAGGCTTACAGTTTGTATTTTATACCGCCAGACCACCTAAAGATCTGGCTATTAAACTCGGAATTCAATACCGAGATGTGTAAATTAAATCAACACGGTCTTTGATCGCAGACATCACGTGCGTTTGATGTTCCCAATAAATTTTCCATTGCTTTTTACAAGTGCCATTTATGTAAATTTTTATGCTTGTACAAATAATGATGTTAAGGGGTCAGGCATAGCTTGAAAAGTATGAATGACAGCTCTAAGAATAAAACTGGAGATTTATGTCCTTTTGACGGAGAAAGCCTAAACAGCATGGCGGCATACGTTTGCTGGATCTTGGGAAAATTGACACAAAGTGAAGGGTTATCATTTGTGCCAATTTAGAAAATAACCCCCTGTAACAAATATTCTTTTGACTTTAATCAGTAAATACTGGATCTGCTTTCTTTTAAACTTTTTGTCTTTTTTTTTTTAACAGAACTTTTGAAACTTAAAATTTTAAAGTAGACTTGGATTATATTAAATTTTCATGACTTTTTTTTCTTTCTGTAATGGCCGTCTTATGGACTATGTCGGAGCTTATAGAATACAGCTACCTGTTTAGAAAATTTGACATCTCTCTCTCTCTCTTCCTCTGTGCCGTCCTACCTGTCAGACTGACTGTCTGTGTGTTTGTGTCTCTTTCTCCTCGAAAAAAAATCTTCTTTGAATGCTAAAGAAGACGAAGAAAATATTTCAAAAGTAAATACCACCTGAAACATTAATGGGGTTCATGCACAACTACATACATACATGTATATACATACATACATATGTCGTAGGCCAGATTGGAACCTAGGCAGATCCGTAATATGCCTACACCAAATTAGAATTATAAGTTTGGCTGGACCAAATTATATTGTTTTCTATATTTTTTCAATCGTATTAATTCACATATGTTTACAACTAAGAAGTATTTTTAATTAAAGCAATTATAAGCAATGTTTTTTTTTCTTCTTTCTTTTTTTCCCACAATTGCTCCGTTTTCTACATTTTTTGTGATATATAGCAAATTATTCAAAACTTATTCTTTCTCTGAATCTCTGATTAAAACTTCTTTTATTTTGGGTTTAAGTTAAATAATAGGGTTTATGTAGTTGAACCAAATTCAACAAGACGATATTCCTATTTGGTCTACGCAGATTGTGGAGCTGCCTTGCCAAACCGACATCCTAATTCGGTATAGACAGAACTCCAGTTTGGACAAGGCAGAATCCGGATCTGCCTAGATTCCAATTTGGACTACGATACATACATACATACATACATACATACATGTTATTTGCAGGTAGGAGCAGCAACCAAGCAGGCAGAAAAAGATATTGCATTAGAATATACACAGCCTGATCTTATTATTTACTGTTTGCTACTCATATTTCCTTAGATATGCCCCAAGAAAGACATTGGATGGATTCAGTTTTTGTAATAGCAAATGATCAGACCAGACACATGTAAACTATTGTTAGAAGAGTGACTTTTCATGTCGACCTTTATGTTTGTTGTTAGTATTAAATCATTCACTTGGCAGCTAACATTCCTTTTTACACCAAGAAATGCATTTCAATTTAACCTTCATAACAAAAATTGTTTTATACAAACTGAAACAGATACATTGTACAAGGTATTATGGAAAATAGAAATATCAGAAAGGAAGAAAAATATTCCTTTGGATGATCCTCAAAACATTATGAAAAAAGGGACAACTGCTTCTAACAAGCAATATGTCCTTTTCTCTTAAATATTTCTAAGCTCTGTGGTCTCTATCGATATATCTTTGGTGAAAGGTTAACGTCAATGTCTAGAAAGGAAAGGAGTAGCCTTTGTTTTTGACATGGTTGACATGATGTGTCCGAGGTCCTTAAACTCAGGAGTGTTTCTTGGTACAAAATTTCGTCTTCTCTGTCGCCAAGATTGTAATAGCGTAGTCATTAATGTCACATTAAATGTCATTATGACCAGTCAACTAACAGGAGTTGTTACCAATTATCTTGTCAATGATGACATCACCGGATATAAAATGAATTATGGGTATTAATGATAATTACGTCATCGGACCGCCGGGATTTCCACGAAAATGTCCACACTTCACTTTAATTTAGATTACTTGTCTCATTGATAGATTTTAAATGTCATAAATGATTTATGACTCTCTTCTTGAAAACATTATATCATATACCGCATTTAAACCGTTTGTCATGTTAACCTTTCAAAGTGATCCTCTAAGGACCATGAAATTAATAAGTGTATTTCCGCTGGACCAGTAGGTAAAAGAAACGGCACTAAGATTTCAGTAAGGAGATGAAACTCACTTGTAGCAATTTCAAGCCTGTTTTGTATCTGCAAATATTGCTCAGTTTACATCAATGGTCAGACTGCTGGTTTTTTGCAAACTGCGGTCCGCAAAATCACCGTAGGCCTAGCTTATCACAAACCAAGCATGAGTTTAATACTTAATTCATTACCCGACAATAAAATTTTACATTTTTCTACATTGTAAGTCAAGAAGCAAGTAAAAGGAGGTTAGGTGATTGACTTTGCCTTTATAAAAAGGATAAAACACTGTGTCGGTCAGAAAAAGATAAATTTCTTGTTAACCAGGATATTGCGTTTTTTTTACCACAATATTTTCAGAATCCTTCTTGCGAAGACTGTTCTCTAAATAGTGTCTTACTTCTTGAAACGGGAGGCTCACATAAGCAATAATCAAAGTTTAGTTTCATGTTGTGGTACCTTTTTAATTTAGTTTAGTCTTAATTTTTACCAACCCAAAGCAAATTATAGAACACGGAATGAATATGAACTTAGTTATCGATACATCGGATACCATGTTGTAGTTTTGCACAGCATCACAATTTAGCCACGATATCAGATTGATAGGTGATAGCGGTCTAGGTCTCAGGCTATGTTCTCTTTGTTTCGCATTAGAAAAATAGAAATGACTCAAAATCTGAACACCTTTTAGCTCTCCGTCATCAGTCACTATAACTGTCAAACTGGAAGAAGTCTAACATAAAATAGATGCTAGTTAGGCTGATGTAAGACATATGGCGAACCCAATTCACCACCTGCAGATTACTCCTTTTTCTGAATTGTTGAAAATGAAAAATGTTGGACCAGTCTCTTGATTGCAAGAACACCTGAACAGGATTTTTCACTGCCCACGATGCTGTCTACCCTAAGAGAGAAATGATATTTGAGCTACATCTTAATTGTCGTCGCCTTGCTTTCAAACTGTTCCTGCCTAAAAATCTAGTGTCCGGTAGAAACTAACCGTACGAGAAAAAAAAATTTGCAGTCTTTCATGTCTGTAACCATAATGTCAAGAACATTTACATCGTTGACTTCTGTTAATTTGTCGAAAATTACATAAAGTAAAACAAAGTATTGCCGATCGGTGGTGAACAATGAATAACGAAAAATGCTGTACCAAGTGAATTTTGGTATATACTCGTATTTTCAGCATCCCCATTTCATGAGACATGTTGGACTTTACAGTTTTCGGTGTACAATGCAATTTCTTTTTCCTAGATCAATGACTCCTGCCGTTTAGTTGTGGCAAGTTTAATACATTTATCCACAGGAAAGACAGACAACGGTCATAAATGTTTTATCTGTCAGTTTTATACCAAATACGGTGAAAAACATCTGAGTAATCACGATATTAATGGGTATTACATGAATGTTGTTTGCAGCCAGCATGCTGGACGCCAAGAGTTTGACATGGAGACTGGAGGTCCGTTCAAGGTGTGAGAGGAAAGTTATAATGCCCATCATATATGTCACAAATACATAAGTGTAACAATTAATTAACAATTACTGTTTGTGTAAAATGTCAATAAAGTACGACGTATCGCACTTGTTCATTTCTATGATGGATGGCCACGACCGAGACAGGGAGACATTTTACCATCGGTTTACTTCAAAAACCTCGTAACTACAGCTTGTTTCAAGCTGTAGTTACGAGGTTTTTGAAGTAAATCGAAGTTACCCTCTTCTTCATAAGGATAACAAGGGACGTATCTTCAACTACTTGGTTTTGAATATCTTGAGACAAATCGAGAAAATGCCTGACGCATGAGAATGATCTTCATTTGTATCGAAGTTCATTTCGTTTTCTACATATCATAATTCATTTACCTACATATTTCGCCGTCTTCTGTTTAAATATATTCATTTTGCGTCTGTAGTAAATTCGCAACAGTTTGTAATTCGTTTATCTATTACCAATCTGTTTATGTTTATAGAAACCTAAAGACTAGTACCAAGTGACGTAAACGAGATGAAAAGAACTAATGAAAAACGTCTCTTTGTCCCTTGATAGGCTCAGGCATAGTCTGCATTGAGGAGGCGCACGTACTGGTATATGCATGGTAATTGATAAATAAGCGATCGTTTATGCGGATATGTAATAAGGGGATAGTCGTATTTATTGTTTATAAAAAATCGCCTTTTATATTTTTTATGATTTACATGTTTGTTTTGATACATGGATACATGAATAACATGAGGCCGGTAATATGACAGATTTGTGGTACGGTAACCTTTTCAAACGGAATTACTTCGCTCCCCAAAGTGATCAGAGAAATTTGTGAATGACGTATTAGATGTTGGAGTCCCTTGTCGTCTTTAATTCTTTACAAAACGACAAAATTTTAAAGTGGGGCAAATCAAAAGCGTTTGCAGGTGATACATTACACGTAGCTCAAATGATGACTGCTGTCTTTGACAGTGTAGAATAAATTGTGGTTACAAGTAGTTTTTCCTTTTCTCACAAAGTTTTTAAAAGACTTCTTAATAAGGGTCGGTAAAAAATAGGGATTATGTGGTAAAGGATTAAATCTTTACATGAAGGAAAATGTCTTTCGACATTATCGCAGCAATACATTTGATATATTATTTTAGAATTTCTGAAATACAACACACTTAACTTTAAATAAAATGTAAACTTTTAAATCTTTCCAGGTGAAAACTTTTCAGACTTATCCAAATTGAAAGCATCTGGAGACGAAAAAGAGTGGACGATGTTATGTAAAAGAAGAAAATGCTGGTGACCAGCATATTGCCATTTCTTCAGAGTGTTTTCAAAAGTTTTAATACCCATGTCCGTTAAAACTCAGTATTGTTTGGTAGAGGGTTTATTGGATATGGGATATATTCATAACCATTTTTAAGAATATTCCCAGTCTTATTCTCCCAGGTTTTCTAAATTTGAAAGTAACACAATTTCTGATTGGATAAGCGAATGATTTAGCCAATCAGAAGTTACATGTTACTTACAAATGTACAAAATTCTGGAGAATAAGACAAAGAACGTTCTTAAGGATGGTTGCTGAATGCGGGCACAGATGTCATTCTTTAATCCCTAGGCTGGTAAGCGCGACTTGATGACTTTTGCGGACAGTTTAGGTCAAGATCAGACTGCATAGAACCAAGCAGGAGGTTTATTTTCCCCCAAAATACCTTTGAAATTGCAAAATTTGGGCTTTTACCATCGGGCTGATAGCTTCATTCCACTTATTTATCAGGGTATAGGTATAAGCAATTGCCTCGAACGGCCATCGAGTTACATAATTTGGAGAAAAAACGTTTGGATGGCTCACTGTCTGTTTACTTTTATAGTATTGGATAACAACAGTACACATGTCCATGGTCATTTCAGGCTTGCCGGAAATGCAACATGTTGACTATATGATGTTCCCATTTTGTCATGAGGTTAATGGTTATTTTCAATTGTAGAAAACTTGCCAATAGCAAACAGCTCCAATCAGTGTCAGCTTTCGTGAGCTGCGTAGGTTGATATGGTGGAAATGTTCTGCAGTTGCATTAATTTACCTTTGAGTTCGACTAATAAAATCGTATTAACCAATTACCAAGCGACAATATTTTAGATTTGTCCAAATTGAAAGCATTTGCAGACGACAAAATAAAAGTGACTGAAAATTTGAATTTTGTTTTGTGAAGGGTAGAAAACAATGTGGGAAAAGGAGAAAATGCTGGTTACCAGCATTTTCTCCTTTTCTCACAATGTTTTCTAAAGGTTTCTTTCTCAGGGGCGTCAAAAGTAGGGATTGTGTGGTAATGGGTTAAAGATTAAATTGTTTACAAAGTGCAAGGATTGTAAACAAACACAAACGAATGATGAAACGCGACTTTGATGTATTTCTCTATAATATTTAGTGGTATGATATAATATGTCAATGCATTGAAAAAGAAACCAATCCCAAAATGTGTGTGTGTGCGTGTCATGCCAGACTGTTTGAGTGACATACCATTTGCCTTTGTAAAACGAAATCAAATCAACACTTTACAAAAATGAGAACATTTTAGACTCACCAACTGAAAAAAAAGCAGACAACAATAAAATTCAGCTTGGATGTGTTAGGAATGGTAGGACACATTGTGAGATAAGCAAAATGAGCTGGTTAGCACTTTTTCTTTTTTGCCCATGACGTTTACGAAAACAATACTCCTCTGAGTATTTTAATAAAGGATTAAAACGGTTACAATTGAGATTTCTGAGGTAGAAGCATTTAAGATATTATTCTTAAAAACATACGGATTTTTTTCTTACTTTGTCTTTGCGTTTTTTCTGTTTTCGAATTTCTGTGTTTGATATAAGTGTTAATGGAAATTCCTTTCAGAAAGGAAGAAGAAAAGCAACAACATAAATAGTAAAGCAGGCAACACAGTATGAGTCTTTGTTCTCAATATAGAATGGCTGTCTTCAAACTGATATCAAATATGCGAGTTGAAAGACTGTCAGTTGCCCTAATTGGAAGTTTTAATGAATTCCCTCAGAAATAGTATTGTTTCTGACAGGTTCCCGAAGACACTGGGGATGGGGGAATGACAAACTGGCGCCATCTTCTTAAATAACATTTATTTTCTTGCTCGTAATATGATGAATTTAAAGTATCTTGTCAAAAAAACGTGATATCCACCAAAGAAGGGGCTTACAGACTTTTTTTACCTTTTAGGGCGAAAATGTAACAAAATACAAAATAGATTTAAACTCTTCGCCACCTGCATCCGCGTTTTGACGTCTTGGCAGATTTTTTCTCGAAACAATGTGACGACAGGCGAAAATCCGCGTAAACACTATTTTATTTTTCCACAGTGTTATTAACACTGTTCTTCTTCGAAAAAATGAATCTTTGAAACTTACAATCTTTGCAAAACTGAACTGTTCTCTTCTTTTTTCATCTTCATCTATAACAAATCGGACAAGAAGAAATCTGATACCGTGAGGCTTTGATTATTCGAACACACGATGATTTGAACTTCAAGTAATATCTTTACCAGATTGTGCCAACCGGGGTGTGTGTGGTGATGAGTAATACGGGCACCTGTCATTTAGTTTGCCTTAAATACATAACCAGCTACTTCTTGTTTGGAAAACTGTGTCCCCAAAGACAGCCGGCGAAAATGTAAGTTGTACCAGAAATGTCATGAAAAGTTGAATTCTTCGTAATGCAGTGTTACTACTTGGTCACCACTAATAGTCGAGGTCCTTGTAGGTTTTTGGTTGACTTGTTATATTTGTAATCAGGCAGCCCAGGGTCGACACCAGCTGGTGCCTCCGATCACGTGGAAAGTCTTTTTTAAAAAACTCGGCAATTGATAAGTATAGCACCACTGAAGCCTAGAAATTACATAAATAAGCGAGCTGTTGCCGTGATCTAATATAAACATATACTATACAACCACGAGTTTTAACGACCCTGAGAGAGATAGCTTTTGAAAACTTTGTCGGAAAAGGAGATTATGTAAGTAACCAGAATTCTCTTCTTTTCCAACATTCTTTTCTACTCTTTCACAGCCAAATCTCATAATTCCAGCCATGTTCTAATTGTTAACTGCTCTTACGAACATGGAAGTTCGCAACAAATGCATGAGTGAAATACAAATTGCCTCCGGCGAAATTCGCACCCATAACGGTAAACTATCCTCGTTTTTCGAGGTTTAAAAGACCAGTACTCTGAATACCATAACCACTGAGCTAAAGAGACATCTTCCTAAATACGCAGTTGTTAGGTATTGTATTTAAATCGGGGTCTGTATTCACCAACCTTTCATAAGAACATTCTTAGTCCTATTCTTCAGAATTTCTTCAGCATGAAAGTTACGTAACTTCTGATTGGCTAAACCACATGTTTTAGCCAATCAGAAGTTCTGTTACTTTCACCGTCAGGAAATCTTGAAGAATAAGACAAAGAACGTTCGAATGGTTGGTGAATACGGGCCCGGGACGAAGCCATGCATGAAGGAGTGGTCTCCCGTGACACTGCAAATGCTGTCAATTTGGACGTCTTCAATTTTTTTTGTACGGTGAAAGGTTATATACAGATGAAGTATTATTTGATTTCATATGTTGAAAGTGGCATAGAGATGAAGCAGGACAAGCTCCATCAGCATTCGGCATATCAAATGTTTACTGGATATATTATTTTTCAACAGATGTGGAACAAGCTGAAATGCGATATTTATGTTACCTGTAAAGGATAGAGTAATAAATTATATTCAGTGTTTTATTTTTCAACATTTGACTATAAATAACCCTTTTTCTGCTAAGAGCGTCTACTGGACCATTTGCAGACTGTGTTGGTCAGCATCAGACTGCACAGAACGTGCAGTCTTATCATGAATCTACACTGTCCAATCAGTAAATGATTTCTTGTTTTAGTTTTTTTGTTTGCTGCATAACCTTTAGTCTGCTAAGGGCGACTGTAGGACGTTTTCCGAATACTGAAGGTCTAGATCAGACTGCACAGATCTACACTGTCTGAAAAGTAAATTATCTTTCATAAATAATATGCTTAAAATAGCAACATTTGGGTATGTACGATCGGCTTGAAAAGTTTCATTTACTTATTTGTTATCAGGTTTAGAGTTTAACCATCCCGCAGTATGTAATGCATGATATAATTGGCTTGCAACAAAAAGGGGCATTCGGACATTTGCGTAAAGTGTCGTCCCGGATCAGCCTGCCCAATCCGCGCAGGCTAATCCAAAACAACTCTTTCCTTTTCTATGTTATTTTCTGTTTTAACAAGTTTACTGTAGCGCAAAATTTACGCTGCTAAACACTACTCACTGACATGTTGCTGACAGTGAAGACCAAGATCAGACTGAATAGAACTTATAGTCTGATCTTGGATCTACTCTGTCCAATTAAAGAAATATTTTTCTCTAAAAAAATTAGTTTGAAGTTGAGTTATTCCATTTTTTACTATCTGCTTGAAAGTTTCGTTTTAAGTGATTTAGCAGGGTTAAAAATGAGACATAAAAAGATTTAGGCAACTTCAGTATGAATAATAAGATATTGTATAAAATATGCAGGCTTCACATCCTGTATGAAGTATCAGCTTTTCATTTTCTCTTTGTCAAACAATCCCAAACAAGGATGCTTTTGAAAAACAGTGTCGCAGAAGGAGAAAATGCCGGTTACCATAATTTCCTCTATTTCACCACATCATTTCTTCCGTGAACGACTGATCCTAGTGTTTAACCCTTTCCCAAACAATCTCTGGTTTTTATGGGTCTGGAATAGTAGCCTTTTGAAAACATTGCGGGAAAAGGAGAAAATGCTGGTAACCAGTATTTTCTCCTTTTCCCTCAATGTTTTCTTCCCTATCATTGACAGAAATCATCTTTTCGCAAGAGTTGAACTGTTGTCTGCAAATGCTTTCAATTTGGTCTAGTCCAAAAGTTTGTCGTTTGGGAAGGGGTTAAGACATACTTGACAAGTTGTCTGTAATTTTTTGTCAATCTGAAAAAGTCCTAATTCTGTTGTCTTATCTGGTAAAGAATTAACATCAATAAATCTAGACCGTGTCGCAGATAAAATTGATAAGTGCATTTGAGGTGCTAAAAGCCTTTTTCAATTGTATTTCATCTATATCACGGTTACAGCAAACTACGTCATATACATGTATTTCCTATAGGCTCACATAATAGAGGCTAGGAAAGACACTCCCACGTGACAAGCGTCACTAGCTGGGATCGAACAGGATTTCCGGTTCACAAATTCAACGCTTTAACTTTTGAAAAACTGTCCCGAGATTTGACGAATCAGCATAAGAGATTGTTGTTGAAAATACGGTTTAAAACAGGAAAATTCGAGTTAACATTTTTCTTTTATTTTCCTACAATTATTTTTACCCTATCAAAGACAAATCCTTTCACTTGACACACTCTGTTTGATACAGGGTCTGAACAGAGAAGAGCCTGAAACCCAAATTTTTAACTCCTCTTCTGACGTTGTCTACGCCTGTCATATTCTTCGAAGATTCGACTGTCTGCTATATGGAGTGCAACACGCGAAAAGGGTCATTCGGACATTTGCGTAAAGTGTCGTCTCTGATCAGCGTGTGCAGTCCGCACAGGCTAATCCGAAACGACACTTTCCGATTTTATGTGATTTTCTGTTTTACGCAAGTCTACTGTAGCACAAAATCTAATGTAGTCGTAAAGTGCCGTCTCGGATTAGCCTGCGCGGACTGCGCAGGCTAATCCGAGACGACACTTTACGCAAATGTCCGAATGCACCTTTTCGCGTGTTGCACTCCATATATGACGCATCACCAATTCCCCGATACTTGGGAAAGGTAGGGCTTATACCGAACCCATTTCTGTAAGGACTGTTTTAATAAATGGCCGGTGCATAGTTTACCTGCTAGCTGATCATAACTTACTAAATCACACTGTAGCGTTTTGTTGAGTAAACATTTACCGGTATTTTATTTTGAAATTCAAATTAACGGTTGTCGTTATGAAAAATAAGTCCGCTTATGTACCCAGAATGCCCGTATTAGATAGATGTGTATTTGTAGAATGCCATCTAGCGGCAGCCTCTCCTGCCGGTGGCGACAACGAATATATTTTGCGAAGAGTGTAAAGCGAGACCAGATTGCACACACCGCTTCTCTATGGGTACTATGGTCATTTAAACCTAATCCAATGCCATTTATTCTAACAGAAATCGTGATTCTCACAGTCAACAACCTTTATTCGGCAGGATAAGGGTTAAGATTGCATAGATTCTGTGAAGTCAGAACTTGATCTACTCTTACAACAAATGCCATTGTAATTGTGCGCAGATCTCTAATGGTTTACCCTTAGAGCGCCGAATAAAGCAAACCGACATTTTCTATTCTGGAAAAAAAAAGATCCCATGAGGAGCAAAATTAAGATTGTTATTATTCAGATCATCTCAACAGCAAAAGCGGGCAGTAAAGATCAAAGATCAGACTGCATATTTGTGCGGGCTGATCTTTGATCTACACTGGCCGTAAAAGGAAACTAAAGTATCGAAGATGGCTTTAACCTTTTACCATACAATTTCGACTTTTAACAACTCTGAAAAAGAGAGGTTTTGACAACAATGTAGGAAAAGGAGACAATGTCGTTTAATCAGAATTTTCTCCTTTACCTATAATGTTTTCTACACTAGCAAAGATAGAAATCATCATTTTTCCTACGTTTGATGTTTGATTTGTCGTAAGCAAAGGCTTTCAATTTAGTTTAGTCTAAAATTTTGTTGTTTGGTGAAGAGTTAATGCTTAATTTCCTTTCACGTTGCAACAGGTTTTTATGGCTGTATGCATTCCAGCGTTTGACAGATTCAAGTTTGATGTCAGTACATCCACAAGGTCTAATAAATCAATTTGGTTGCTGTAAATTTTGTTCACTTCAAAGGCAGTGCGAACATCATGCATTATAAATTGGTCATTAAATAGACATTTAATGTATGAAATTCAACGTGTTATTAAAGTCTGCGCTACATTATGAAAATAATGCTTTCCTTTATGGAGGTACTTTAACACTCGTCATTTCAATTACACTTCGTGCTAAAACCCTCCTTTTTTTGCAAGGATACGTTTGACATCAACACTTTGATCTTAAGCTGAGCCTGTTACATCCAATTGGTGCTTGATCATAATTACACAGTTGCTTAACTCTGTACCATATGCCTTAACTCTGTACCAAACGACAAAATTTTAGACTGGTCCAAGTTCAAATCATTTGCAGACGACAAAATAAAGGTGACTGAAAATTTAAAATTTGTTTTGGGAAGGGAAGAAAACATTGTAGGCAAAGGGAATCGAAAGCGTTTGCAACACGTGAAAAATAAAGTGCTGCAAATGAGACGGTTTTTGTTCTTTCAAATGTAGAAGACATTGTCTTGGAAAAAAATATTGGTCGCCATCAATTCTACATTTCAAAATAAATTTTTTGTGAGCTATCTTCATAAAAGCCCAATAGCGGTCAAAGGTAAACAATGTAGGTATCAAAACGCATTTACATTTCGATCATATTTTATCATCTTTAAAAAGTATGGAAATTATTTTGAAGATGAACTGTCTGTTACTTCACTGTCGGTTCAAGTTTTTAGTCACTGGTAGAAATTTTTTTTTTTAAAAGTAGATCAAAAGCCGCCAGGTCAGACTATGTTTTGCTTACTCTTTACTTGGCTTTATAAATCATTTCTTTATACTCACTTCAATGCTGTAGGTACCTTTGGACAGGACACTGTAGAAGCTCTGCCTGATGATAATTAAAACGCAGAAAAAAAATTTGTGTTGGAGGTAATGTGGCCCTGTGTGACGGCTATTATTTTATAATATTTAAATTAGCCATCAAGAAATGAACCACTCTTTGTCAAAAGAGGAGGTGGGGTGTGTGTTTAATGGCCAGGTGTCCTAAATTTCAGCGTGTCCATTTACTGTTCTACCTTCAGAAATAAGGCACAAGAGGAGGTATCCCTCTAACATTACAAGTATTGGTTGGTTTGCTGGCAACTTACTGATGTCATCAACGCGACGTAAAACTTTGTGGATGACACGTATTACCTGCCTTTGAATTCTGCAAAGACACTCAATAAAGACGTTGGAATTTCAAGTTTATATCTTTGTCTCGGATAGAGAGGACTATTTCATAACGTGGCCTATGTTTTTAAAGACAAATCTGTTACATGAACAAGGAAATGCAATTTACGTCTAAAAACAGCGAAGATCAATCCAAGCAGCCCTCGATCTATCACCGATAATGGTCCTCTTAGTTTTATTTTCTTTTGTAGCGTGTAAAAACTGATGATTTACATGCTAACCTATTTGTCACCATTTTAGACATTTAATGTCAAGCGCGTTAGCATTTGACGAATTTAACTACCATGTTTGAATGATATTTTATCGTGAGCAAAGACGAATTACGCACTCATCTTTGAAGTTTTGCTAAAAGTATCAATCAACAAATAGTTCGTTCATTTGTTATTGTTCTCATTCTGTCTTTCTTACCAAGGATATAACATACATGTTACATTTAGATACTTTGTAATTCTCTTTCAGTAGTAATATAATTGGTCACACCAACCTTATATGAAGGTCACGGTGAAAAACAGGGTCCGTATTCACCAACCATTCTTAATCTGAAGGTTCTTCGTCTTATTCTCCAGAATTTTATACATTTGTTAGTAACACAACTTCTGATTGGTTAAACCGAATGGTTTAGCCGATCAGAAGTTGTGTTACTCACAAATTTAGAAAACCTTTGGGAATAAGAGTAAGAATATTCTCAAGAATGGTTGGTGAATACGGGCCCTGGTCCTTACTGGTTGTGTTCCCTGTTTGTTTATGTGGTCACAGGTAACAACGGCTTTTCCAAGAAATAGCCAAATGGCACCACACAGTGTCTGAATACTTTATAAAGACAACTTCAGAAACACGTTATAGGTTTATTCATCCGTCAGACTGTTATATAAAACCATCCTTGGAAATTCTCACTTGCCTCTTGATGGCTGAAAAAATAGCTGTATAGAGTTTACATAATAATGTTCTGATTAGCATATGTTGTATGTGACAACTGCCAAACATTGCGCCGGCAGGGTAAAACAAGGGTGTTGCGTAATTAAGCAGCTGGTGTTTTTGTTTTGATTTTCATATCCAGATAGAACACTTTAATGTGCCTGTTCATTTAAAACTCGTTTGCAAACAAATTCACATTAAGATTTAGAAACAAGATAAAGAAACTCTTTTTTTTAAGATGTGTAAGTTTATTATGGTTATCTATGTTGTCCAAGTGGACAATATTATTTAACTCTTACCAACCGACAAAATTTTAAAATCAAAAGTACTAATTATTCCCCACTAAACCCTAAATTATTGGTACTCATTAGAATCGTCTCGTCGATTCTGATGCGTACCCACAATATAGGGTTTCAGAGAGAAATAATGGATTTAGAATACCATCACTCGCTCTTACCAGGAGCTCTGGTGACAGATACATGTATACTTGTTTTCAGCAAGGTTCTAACCCATTTCATCTTTATTTTGAGAAAGTTTGATCATTTGTGTATTTCCAAGTCAAATAATTATGGCCCCTGACACCTGCAGGGTTGTACAGATTAGGACGAAAAGAAAGTGCATTTTATTTCCTTGAGGTCTTCTTTGAAATCATTGTCGAAATTTCCGGTTTTAAATAGAAGACATTCCCTCGATTTATTTATACCTTACGCCATTATACATCCATTATTTATCTATATTTACACAGCTGACTAGTTTCTGAACCTTTCTACCCAGTATCAAGTTTTAACAGCGTTTTTGTTTTTATTTCTA
The DNA here is from genome assembly GCA_943736015.1 of Tridacna crocea. NCBI lineage: Eukaryota > Metazoa > Mollusca > Bivalvia > Cardiida > Cardiidae > Tridacna > Tridacna crocea. The sequence continues at coordinate 42,675,543 of OX031056.1, read as the reverse complement.
GCAGTACAGATGTATCTGTAAATGCTAACTCGTAAAAGCACCGAACAATCATTCCTGTAAAAGAAATACAAGACGCAAACACGTATCCATGAATTACAATTTCAAGACTTTTTCGGCTAGAATATCTCAAGGTATTAACCCTTTACCAGACAAGCCCTGGGCCCGTATTCACCAACCATTCTTCAGAATATTCTTAGTCTTTTTCTCCAAGGTTTTCTAAATTTGTAAGTAACACAACTTCTGATTGGCTAAACCGAATGGTTTAGCCAATCAGAAGTTGTCTTACTTACAAGTGTAGAAAATTCTGGAGAATAAGACTAAGAATGTTCTTAAGATTGGTTGGTGAATACGGGCCCAGGTTTTTACGACCCAGAGGAAAACGCTTCTGAAAACATTGTTGGAAAAGGAGAAAACGCTCGTAACCAGCAAGTGTGTTGAAAAGGGTGTTGTACATATTACGCACTTTATGGGCCAGTGTAGGTCAAGATCACACGGTACAACACATACAGTCAAAACTGTGGTCTGCACTGTTAGCTTGACTGATACTTTCTGGACACAGACAACCTTGAAACAGCACTAATTATGTATGGTCATGTTACTAGAATGACAATGTCTATTGCGTTTAGGTAGCGCTCAAAGCAGTGTGGACCAGAATACAGTCTCGCAAATCGAAAGCTGATGATGACATTGTAGGATTAAGGTCCCTCCGTGGACTGGGCATTTTTGGTATGGACCTTCAGAGAGAGAGAATTGGAAACAAGAAAATCTGGGTACAACCATCTACCTCTTCTTCGAACAGACCTCCTTGGATCTTTAACGTGCCCGGTGTAAAGCACCGATACATGCGAGGCTACCTCTGGATTCCAAACCAGTTCACTAGTTGGATGAGAAACATAAGGTGTCACAGAGAGGTCCTGGTTAGGCTGGGTATCGAACCTAGGGCCTCAGGACTGATAGTCCAGCACTTTACCACTGCACTACCGGTCCAGCCCAAATCGAAAGCTGCTGTCACTGTGCGCCTAAAAACCAGTTAGCTGCAGTAAACAAATGTCATAAAACAGGCTGTATTAGGCGTACAATGACAGTAGCTTCCGACTTGCGAGAGTGTATACGTTGATCCATATATACTTCAAGGCAATCTCCGTGTATAGTTATCGTTCGTTATTCTCAAAGAATCTTGTCAAACCGAGGAAACATGTTTTCTTACCGTTTAACTGTTTCATGTGTAACATAATAAGTAGACACATCACATCATTCCGGATATATTATAGGTGCATTCAAACTGATGATTTTGAGGTGTCCGTGGTCGTGAAGTTCCCTGCCACCTGACCGTACAACTAATAAAGTGCTACGTCTAGGCTACCGATAAACATCATGTTAACCCTGAGGCCACAACGCATGACTCACTGACCTTTTGCGGACAGTGTAGATCAAGAACAGACTGCACAGAATGTGCAGTCTGTTCTTGAATCTACAGTGTCCGATAAGGAGAAATTGCTCCCCCAAACACAACTTTGAAATAGCAATATTTGGGTTTTTACTATCGAATTAAAAAACTCATGTTACTTATTTTGCAGGAAAAGGGTTATACATATTTTTTTTCGAATTCAAAAGAGTTCACCAAGAAAGAATTATTGCGTACAGGGTAATAAATTGGTTTATCTTACCTCATTTGTATCTGTCAGAGCAGTTTAATCTAGCTTTTCATCACTGCTGAGAAAACCCGGGAAACTATCAACACGACGTCACTTACATTTCACCAGAATGTATGCAAACTCATTTAAAATACCTTTGAAATATAATTGGTTTTCAGGCAGCCCGTAGTGTGGGATAGCGAACGAGGTTCTCTGTAATTGACAGGGACTACTTTTTTACGCGGATGAAAAAAGTATGTTCCCTGTTAAATTAACATTTAAAACAAAGTTGTTAAAATCGATTCCAAATACGTCCGCTGGCTACGTTTGATGTTGTTTGCTTTCCTTTGAAATTGTGTTTCTTTCCAGTGTGCTTCAAACAGGAAGCGGAAGTGACGTTTTCATCAGCTCTAATTGTTCGCCATAATTACTTCGAGTTATTCCCGTCTTATTGGCTTTGTCGCAATTTTCAAAAGCAACAGTTTTGAATCCATGCTCTAAACATACAATGAAGGAAAAAATTGATCCAAAAAAAAAATGATCATGGTTTGTATCTGCAGACTGACCAGGTTCAAAATTATTTTCCTTTTTGAAAATTTCTGTCGAAGGACCATTCTAAGTCATGATTAAGTCAGGTTTCCAGACATAATAGATTCAGTGTAAAAAAATAACCCTTTATCTCACAATGACGACTTTTAACTACCCTGAGGAAGACACCTTTTGAAAACTTAGTGGAAAAAGGAGAAAATGCTGGTAACCAACATTTTCTCCTCTTCCCGCAAAGTTTTCTACTCTATCGAAGAAAAATTCCTTCATTTGGATCTCTATGAAATTATCGTCTGCAAATGCTTTCCTTTTGGATAGGCCTAAAATTCTACCGTGTGATAAAGGGTTAAGAAGATGCCTTCAACATCCTTTATCCAGAGAATGAATGTTTTTGAGGAAAGAGATTACTCCTCCTTTCTCATACATAGAGTGCTTTTGTGGCGGCCACTGCAACTTACAATTGATGATTTTCCAAATAATAGAATATGAGGATTAGTGATCAGTGGTGACAGAGGGATGAAACATGTCGCAAGGACCTACACCAATCCTCGGATAGAAATCGGCAGAGTTTGGCATTCGAATCCTAGACTCCTATGAATTGTTCTTAACTCTCAACCAAACGACATGTTTTAGACTGATCCAACCAAATGAAAGTATTTGCAGACGACAAAATGAAGGTGACTAAAAACATAAAATTTGTTCTGGGAGGGTAAAAGACATTGTGGGGAAAGGAGAAAATGCTGGTTTCCACCATTTTCGACTTTTTCTGAGGATGTTTCCAAAAGGCCTCTATTTTCAGGGCCGTGAAAACCTGAAAACCAGGGATTGTTTGGGAAGAGGTTAAGAATGACTTTAGTCTTATTCTCAAGGGTTTTCTGACCTAGAGAACCTAAAAGTTTAGCCAATCAGTCTTACTTTTTAAACCAAGAACAAAAGCAAGAATGAAACTAAGAATAGTTGGTGAATACAGCCCTAGTTTCAAACCCCGACCGTTACTAACTGAGGTTCAAGGCTATTGATATCGGTGAAAAAAGCCTAAGGACAAAAACAATTCTAATAGAAAAAAACTTTCCTTTTCAAAACTCTATTTAAGTTTATCATCCAGGTTTTGTTAAACGCTTATGTTGCTGCAACATAATCACACACAACTTCAGTAGAAATGGCAATTGGAGCTGTTAGCCCTTCGGTTGCTAAGTGGAACACACTGACTTTTTGCAGATAATGTAGATCAAGATCAGACCCGTGCATTAAGTCAAGTCTGATCTTTGATCTGCACTGTCTGATAAGAACATAATGATAGAATAATTCCCCCCCCTAAAAAAAAGAATACCTTTGAAATAGAAATTTTGGGTTTCCACTATAGGCTAAAAAGTTTCATTTATTATTTATCACTTAACCCTTTACTCCATAGACACTCATTTTAACGTATTAACAACAGACAGCTTTTGAAAACATTGTGGGAAAAGGAGAAATTGCTCGTAACGAGCAATTTCTCCTTTTCCCACAATGTTTACCACTCTATTGGATATTTGTATTCTAATTTGTGCGTATCTTTGACATCATATCTTTATTTGCTGCTGAAATGGAAGATCCTCAAATTGGCATATAAGGTAAAGGGTTAATAGAGCATGATATGGGTAATAGAATAATTATAGAACACCCCCTCTCCATCTTCCGTATTGGAGAATAATTTAATACCGTAACGAGATTACTTTGAAAATGCGATTGGAAATTTTGTAAATTGTAATGGATTGCGCAGACTGCATGGCGATACCATTTTTCATCGAGTATTCAAACGGAAATAAATCTTCAAGAAAAACGAGCCCCGCGAGCGGAGAGCTTCAGCGAAATTGCGATGAAATTGCCATTTATAATAGGCTTACAGGCTCGTTCGTGCTATTCTTTATCATTTACATTTGAACAACGCTGTGGAAAAAGGGAGTTAAATGTATCTTAGTGATACATTACACCAAAGACATCAGAGAATTATGGATCCATAAGACCTCTTTAGTCTAACAACGACCGAATCCTCAGGTAGAATGGTCTTGGAGAATGGAGAAAATTGACCGGAAGCAAAAAAGTTCGACCCAGGACAGCCTGCGCGGACTGCGCAGGGTGACCTGGGTCGATACTTTTCGCAGATGCATTAAGCTCCTTTTTCACAGTACACGGCTCATTTTCTTGTAGGGCTTTTAGCTCTGGGAGATGCGTTACGAATTTACAAGTGTTAAAATGATTACTCTAGATATGCGCGTATCTTTTTTCCAGTGAAATATTTCAGCGTAACATTAAAACGATTGACTTCCAACGTTTTAAACTCAGCATTTTTCTTGCCTGAAAGTAGAGTTCTAATGCAACGAAAATGATACCTGTAAAATTTGGCATCGGGTAGCGGAAGTGAAATTCTAAAACCAAAAGTTAAAACCGAAAGTTTACTATGTAAGGGTATTTTGAGAGGAAAATATCTCCTTGTCGGATAGTATATAGATAATAATGGAGTGCAACACGCCAAAAGGGTCATTCGGACATTTGCGTAAAGTGTCGTCTCTGATCAGTGTGTGCAGTCCGCACAGGCTAATCCGAAACGACACTGTCCGATTTTATGTGATTTTCTGTTTTACGCAAGTCTACTGTAGCAGAAAATCTAGTGTAGTCGTAAAGTGTCGTCTCGGATTAGCCTGCGCGGACAGCGCAGGCTAATCCGAGACGACACTTTACGCAAATGTCCGAATGCACCTTTTCGTGTGTTGCACTCCGATTCAAGTTCAGACTGCCGCAAATGGCCTTTTTGATGGCGCTAATTGATAATCAGCGCACGTCACGGCACAACGTCATAATCAAAAGTTTTCGGGTGTACCATACCTAAGGTACTCAAGGCTTCTTAAGGAAACTTTACATTTTCTTACCAACCGTGCGGTCTGATCTTACATCTACAGTGTTCGATATGGAGATATTTTCCTCTCGAATTTCTTTAAGGTAGCAACATATGCGTTTTTACTATTGACTTTAAAATTTCATTTCACTCATTCTTCAAGTTACGGGTTAATCGGGTTTTCACTTCTTTTCTGTTTATACAGCTTTTCTATGATCAAGCTGATTACTGCAAAGAAATTTCTCGTGATCTAATTGGATAATATGCTCCAAACAAATATATCATACACTTGCAAAATCAAGGTACAAACAGTTCCCTTTCGGAAGCCCCGCATACATGACTACGCTTTCAACACAACATCCAAACAGGTGGCGTCGATCAAGATTAACATCAAGATAAGGCGCCAAGCTGCGCGTTTACCAAGGTATCAGTGACGTCTGTTCCCAGTGACGTCAGTTTTCATTGAATTGGGGCACTCAGAGGGGAAATTCTATTTCGTCAGCGAAATCAATCTTTAAAACCTTCGGCTCATGATTCATGACAGCACGTGAACAAGTTTCCAAGTCCCTGCCATCTGACGGTACAATTAATAATGCCGAAGGTAAGTCATTTTATATACGATGTTGATCCGATATTGATCTGATAACGAAAACCGTAGAAGATCTGCATCTTGTTAAAAATCAAACAACGGAAAAAAGGTTAAAGAAACGTAAATGCTTAGTATGAACTCTGAATGGTGTCAGTATTATGTACCGATTGTCAATATTTTGAAATAAAAATGTCCTGGCAAAACATGCCGTATGTTCAGATCCAAAATCATATTTCGAAACATCTGATCCCTTTTTTTTTTTAGCGTTTCCAAGTGTCATTTTTTGATGAAAAATAATTTGTATGGATAATACGCATGTTTTTATTCTCTGTGTAAGCTAGAAATAATGATGTGTAAAATGGACGCCGCGCATTATTTGTATGCTTGTGGCTATGAATAGCCCTAAGGCGAAAACGGGTATTACTAAATAATACAATACAAATAAATATATCTGATTAATTCTTTACCAAAAGATAAAGCTACTGGCTTGTTAAGGCGACATTTTCAATACAGATCAAAAGATGTGCCGTATTTTGTCTTCAAATGTATAGGAAACATTGTTGGGAAAGGAAAACATGCTATAGTCACCAGTCTCTTTTCCTTTTCCAATGTTTTCAAAAGCTACTTCTTGAGAGTCGTTCAAACACTGGATTATATTGGTAAAGAGTTAATACCTTCTATTTCAGAAGTTCTGAAAAGCCGGTAGCCAGCAAGTCTAGGCATGCGCATTACTGGGAATTCTTCTGAGGATTGAAAATAATTTACGTCCACGCGAGATCATAAACCTCGCAGATAGAAATTTATCCTCCGTTCATGAACATAAAGCAGATCGCGAAGCTGGTCTAGGCAATGAGCTGTCAGATGGTATTTAATTCCATGTCTGACGAATACCAGACTCCCTTTCGCTCTCCATAGTTTATGTTTTTCAGTGGAGTCAATCTTTTGATCATGTAAGCGATAACTTCGTGTTGAATTAACAATAATAGGCCCTTACAAGAGCGAGCGATTGATGTTTAGTGCGATGCTTTTTTTACCTTGCGGAAACGCAAGAGAGGGCGGAATTTATCCTTGTTACTTTTAACACAAAGGAATTAACGATTCCAGGTCTATGAGGCGGAAAGTATGGAGCCATTAAACCTCTAACATAAGCACCATTATTCATATAATTGATACGAAAATACGCAAGATCATAAACTTGCTGGGAGTGTTTCTGCATAATGATTTGTTATTTTATTGTTTCCACTTATTCAAGGCGATAGATGCTTCATTTATTATAATGTTGAGAGAGGGAGAGAGAGAGAGAGAGAGAGAGAGAGAGAGGAGAGGACTTCTTTGGCAGTCAGAATTGTGAGCTTTATAGGGACAGTCTAGATCACGATGAGTCTGTAGAGGAATTGCAGCAAGATCTTTGATCTAGACTATCCTATTATTAATTAAGACTTTCCCAACACAAAAAAGGGGTTAACAAAGTGCTGCAATTTTTTTTTTTTCGTCTTCCACTTCGGGAGAAGAAAAGTCACTATAATTCCATCAATCATTATCTTTATTAAGATGACGTAGCTTCAGCACCCAAGCTCTGTAATAGCCACAGATCATAAGCCAACCACTGCAACCAAAAGGTGAAAATGTAATGACCGGACTGTGCACAGTTTGGGTTCGTATTCAACAACCATTCTAAATTGTGCTCTTAGACACATTTTAAACTGAGAAAGTAACGCTGTTTTTGTTTGGCTAAACCAGATAGAATCAGAAATTATGTGTCTTTGCAATGTAGAAACTTCTTGATAATTTGGCTACAAATGTTGATAAGAATGACTGGTAAGTGTTGCGCCTCATCTGGGACCAAGGCTTTCCCGCAAAACTACTCTTACTATTGCCTGCTGCTCTAAGGATCAATATGACTTGTCAGGTTTAAAGTTACACAGACGAATACATGTCAAGGATGAAATAAAAAACTCAACATAAAACGTGAAATTGAATATTTATTGGGGTGCCGTGATGGGAGGTAGATGCATATTTAGTCTACCAATTATTGTACAAGTTGGGCTTTTTATACACCCTTGCTGTCGACCATTTTTAACCCGTTACCTGTTACCAAATCAATACCTCGTTTTAATGACCCTAAAGGAAAAGAGAAAGCTTTTGAAAACATTGTTGAAAAGGGAGAAAATGCTGGTAACCAGCATTTTCTCCTTTTCCAACAATGTTTTCTTGCCTTTCACTGACTGATACCAGTGTTTGAAACACACTGAATTCGCCTTCTGCAAATGTTTTAACTTGGACCGTGGTAAAATTGCTCGGCTGATAAAGCATTAGTACATCATTTGGAGAGAGGAATAATGCTTGGCCCTATAAGTTGACGCAGGACCTGCCATGCCTTGCAAACAGGGTCGACGATTCTCTTCCAAGTAATGGCAACTTGTTTTCCAAAGACTGGTGATAATCATTGCCACATGGTTCATTCCTTTCTCACCTTTGAATAATGTCCTGACTCTGCTTAAGTGGGAAAGCAGGTTGTGGCTCAGAGCAAACTGTTCATTCCTCTCTAGACTGGTGTCAGTCTGTTAAATAGAGCCTTTTCATTGAAACAAAATCATCAAGTAAAACTGCAAAACTAAAACTCTGTGTTCTCAATGTTCTGAATGTCTGTATTTCAGAAGAAGGGCAAGTAACAACACATATTTCTGTGACTTTGCTGTAGTTGTGTACCTTGTTTATTAGAATGACTTAAATGCAGGGCCTGAATGCCAGGCTAATCCCTCTCCAGCCATTGATTGTACTAACTGGACTATGTTTATGTGGGAAAGTAGCCGTGTCCCATGGAATATTCCTGCCACAGCTTCGAAAACTATTTGGACTGTATATACATGCACATGTGGGAAAGCGACAAGTGGCTCAGAACTCATCCTTCTTTCAGCGTTAAATACCATCTTGACTATATTTATATGAGAAAGCAGACGGTCGCTCAGAACTCATCCCTCTCTCAGCGTTGAACACTACATGATCCGGGTATGTATTCACTAACCATTCTTAAGAGCATTCTTGGTCTTATTCTTCAAGATTTCCAAACCGTGAAAGTAACAGGACTTCTAATTGGCTAAACTATTTGGTTTAGCCAATCAGAAGTCCTGTTACTTTCACATTGCCAAAATTCTGAAGAATAAGACTAAAAATGTTCTTAAGGATGATTTTTCACATTGCCAAAATTCTGAAGAATAAGACTAAAAATGTTCTTAAGGATGATTGATGTATACGGACCCTGGAGTATGTTCATGATGAAAAGCAGCCATTGGTTCGGGACTTCTCGGGCTCGGGATCGGGATCGTTTAAAGTCGGGACTATGTGATGAAAGAGTTAAATACAATCATCATGAAATGAATAATTTTCATCGATGGTGGGCAAAATTCACTTCATGGTGAAAATGGACCTCACGAATTTCGCACAGTGACTACAATATTGGAGGAGTTTGGCTGATAAATTACAGGCAATATAGATCATAGATAGGATCCTGTGTACAGTGCATTTTGTTCTTGATTTACGCAATTATTAACTTAAACGATGAGTGTGAACACAGAGCTAAAGGTAGTAAAATTTGACCCATTTTCGAGGTGTTTCTCTATGCATTAGACCGGACGTTAAAAGCAAATAAATGTGCGTTTTTATAGTCGAAACTGTCTGGCGGCATTGTTGTAAAATCTTCCATTAGATACTATCTTTCGGACTGGACCTATTAAACCATCTTATCCGACTGATATCGGACGTGTGTATTCATACCTCGGGAAAATCAAGCGAAATAAACAGACAAAAATCACATATATTTTACCCGTAGCTGGCTTGGCTGTATGTCTCATTAATTTTATATTGAAAACCCATCGCGAAGGACTGCCACTCTAGTTTTATATCGACACCCATCCTTTTCCATATTTACATTATATATAGCGACAGTTTTAACCCTTTACCTGATATGCCAATTTGAAACTCTTCCATTTCAGCAGCAAATAAAGATATGATGTCAAAACTACGAACAAATTAGGACACAAATATCTGATTGAGTGGAAAACATTGTGGGAAAAGGAGAAATTGCTCGTAAGAGCAATTTCTCCTTTTCCCACAATGTTTTCAAAAGCTGTCTGTTGCTGATACGTCAAAATGAGTATCTATGGAGTAAAGGGTTAACATAAAGATAGATCTGCCCTTTCATGACTGACAGTCAATATCAACGATATATATGAGCGGAGCTACGACAAAAAGGGGTTTATTGTCCCTCCTTGATACACAATACCATACAAGTCATGAAAAACTTATTGATTTGGGGACCCATGGAATCCATTTTTTCAATCAACTCATTTTTCATAGGGTAGTACAGTTTTTACCCATGCAGAAAATTTATGAATAGTGAGGAGTTTCGACTCGGGTCAGCCTCTGCGGACCGTACAGGTGTAATGCAGAGAAATGACCCTCCCCTACAAATTGACCGGGGTCATTATTCTACGTATAGAAATGATCCCAGAAGTCATTCACTATGTATAGAGGAATGCCCCGGGCCATTATTCTACGTAGAGAAATGATCCCAAAGTGTCATTTCTCTAGGTAGAATAATGACCCGGGTTATTCCTTTACGGAGAGAAATGACCCAGGGGTCTATCCTCTACGTGGAGAAATGACGCATGGATCATTCATCTACGTAGAGAAATGACCCGTGGGTCATTTTGTAAGAGAAGTCATTTTTCTGCATTACACAAGCTCTTCTGTCAATATTTTCTGCAGATGCATTAAAACCTCTTTCCACAAAGCATGGTTCATTTTGTTCTATTTATAATTGTTTAACAAACAACAAAATTCGAAGCAAAAGATCTTCAAAGGGCGTTTAGAAGGCTTTAAATGAAATCTGTAACCAGATAGTAGTAGCCACTTGATCAATAGTTCTCTTATTGAAAAGTTCGTTGCTAATCATTAAATAATAAGCACCGCGAGACTGATTTGGACCATGTTGTTGGAGCCTCTAACATTTACTAACCCTTAGTTTGCTGCATACCTTTAATGAAGTTGAGACTCATCACGCAAAGAGGGACCTCCTGGGAACTGCGAAAAGTGCCAACCCTGGTCAGACTGCGCGAATTGCACTTTTAGCTGTACAGACATTTTCTGAATGCAAATTGGACATTGTAATTTATCAAACAATCATTTTTCAATGATCAACTTAAACTGACCTGCACTATCGTTGATCTGTTTTTATTTAATTGATTTAGAAAATTCCCAGATGGTCCCTTTTTGCGTGATGGGTTTCAAGCTGATGGTAAAAACCCGAAAAATGATGCTTCAAAGTTACTTTATGCAGGAAAGATATCGCTTTCTCCGACAGTGTTACTTTATGCAGAAAAAATATCTCTTTATCGGAAAATGTAGATTCAAGATCAGACATAAAATACCATCAGCAGTCAGGCTTTTTTAAACTTTCAGGTTTTGAAAATATTTGTGGAAAAAAAAAAATGAAAAAACCTCCGTAACATGTCCATAATCCATTCATGAAATTTTATTAATTCATGAACTATAGATTGTTGGTTGTTGGTTATCCATATTCTGAAAAGATGTAATTAATAGTCCTTTCTGTCATTTTTCTTCCAAAAAAAAAAAAAAAGAATAAAAGCCGCGGTGCCAAAGCCTCCTTTGATTTTAAGCTTTTAGGGCGACATGCCCGGAACCTTAAACACCACTTGTCATGTAGCCGTCAAGGGCCCCCGACATTATCAGGGAACCACCCCGCCCCCTTCCGTGCTGTGGAAGGCCTGCTATATATCAAGTATAAATTTATGATTAATTGACCCTGTAATAGATAAGTGACTTATCATCTCACGCTATCGGCTCATAATCCATATTGACATCTCTCACGCCATCTTGAGAGGAAATGTAAACAAGGGAGATAACCTATGGCTTCCCACTGTGACCAGACCATGGAATCGGTCTGACGTTGGTCCTGAAATGAACGTATTATGCTGGAACAAAACGATAACATAACAATAATTATCTTTAAAAAAGATAGACGGCACAAGAGATACTGGAAAATGAAAATTAAAACTGTTTTATGGCTCAGTATGAAGTAAAATGATAAGCAATCGCCTCTTTTCCCTCACTCTATTTCAATTTGTTGAACAGTATTATTGGGTTATTGGACAACACATATGAGGATATTTTTCAAAATTGCGTAAGAAAAGTAACATGATCTACCACATTTGTTTAAAAATGTATCAAGGCCCTGCGGTAGCGATTAGCGGCACCAACACTTTTTAATGTGGTTTCATAAAAGTTTGAGCAAATATGCCAGAAAAGGACACGCAGGCTAAACATTTAAGCATTTTTTTAACCAAACGTAAGTTACCATCGATTCGTTCCTTACCAGTACCATTAAGTACGTCAAAAAACAGAGCATATAGCCTAAGCAGAAATAAAAAAACCTACAATTCGTCAGTTGATATAAGGTATCAAAGCACCGTAACTACTGAAAGCTCAATCTATCATTCATGCAGCAAAGCAGATCATGAAGTATGATTAAGTTCTTGAATTTAAGGTCTGTAGTTACAAATTACAGTTGAATTGATTAAGCCTACTTCCAAGCACCTTGATATTTTGGTAGCATTACATTTTGTTTGCCAGCAGCACCTAGTTCGTTTTACAATTTTAGCTGAACCTTACAGCAAATAAGGCAATGGTTTAGCATGTTTGACGGCTTCTATTCAGTGAAAAGTCTGATTTAGCCCTCTACGCTTTCAGGCAAACTTGGTATTTCAGTCGGTTAAAAAATCATAGCCCAATTGTTACATCTTTTTTTTATTTACATCGTATGAAAAGTGAACGTCAAATATATTAAAAAAACGTCTACCTGCTTAAGCCAACAAATTCATTCTCAATACAGTAATGAATGCTAAATAATATTTCTGTCGCGGTTTACCATTCAATAAAACACGCTTGTGAGTCCAAATCCTAATAGTTTTTTTCTATTTACAGATATCGATAAACAGAAAGAACTATCACGATAATTTTATCTCGCATGTCAGCTTCGTGTACCACTGTGAAATTTTGAGATTTTGATATTAAGTTTATCGTTCTCAAGAAGCTTTAATTTATCGCGATATTTTTTTTAAATTATCACGATAGCTATCTCGTGGCAGAAATATGCCACCATAGTTTAGCTATTTCAGTGTTCAATGTAAAAATTTGATTTTTTTTTTTCGCGACAGCTGGAAATACAATGCAATGAAACTTTTTTTATCTTTCAGGAGTTACAAACAAGTGGAAGGTGTAGATCCAGGGTCGCACTGCGCAAACACCTTATTCATGTCGTAGCGTATGGTGCTGAAAGGATGTAGGGCGGTGACTCACGAGGCATTTTTCTCCGTGTGTGGTATAGGCCCTAACGAAAGGGTAACATAGTTGTGTTACCAAAGTAGAAGACATGATAAATTTATTACACCACTTTAAACCCTCGAGGGCCTAACTTCAATCACTTTGAACAATCTTGAAGTCGTATATATCACTCAAAAATACCCTGGACTTTAATTTACAACCTTCGTTTATTGGACGAAACCCTATAAGCTTGAACCGATATCTGTGCCTATATTTCCTTTTGAAATGGTTATCATATCTGCGTGTAGACATGTAACTTCTAATTTTCCACGGATGATATTTGAAAACCTCGTAGCAAATGGAAAGCTTGGTAGTTAATGTCTAGGTGCAAAGTTGACAAAATACTTATTTTGCATGAACGATGTATTTCAAAACTTCGCCTATGATTTTTTTCTTCAACCCTACGAAACTGTTCCTTACATCTCAGTCTTCAAAAGGAAACGTTTTTGAAACATCTTTAGAAAACAGTAATAACCAGAATTTCTTCTTTTCCAACAATGTTTTGTACCCTTTCAAAGACAAAAATCCCATGTCTTGAGCAGCTTTTGATTTATCGTCTGTAAGTGCTTTCAGTACGGAAAAGTCCGAGACTGTGACGTCTGGTACAGCGTTAAACCCCGCAAAATGGCTTTCCCGCCATGTTTCCTGGAACTAGACAGTCTATTTTTATCTTGATGAGGTTGATGTGGGTAAAAATTGGTCGATAAAGGGTTCGGCCAAGGAAAAAAAGGGGGAACTTCTCGTATCGCTGTCATTTTTCATCAAGAAGCTATCGAGCAGTTGACAAACCTTGTATATAAACACTTAAGCAGGCTACTTGAAACTTGTTAGCTATCGAGTTTCAATCAATCATTGCATATATGGGGCTTAACTCTCCTTTGAGCCTGATAAAATTTGTTAGAAGTTTAAATAATGGTATAACTATTTATCAACTTGCTATTAAGATACGGTTGTGTACATAGAGCGACAGCTATGAAAGATTTACGACCTCGCTTTCATTTTAAGGACAATAAAGTATGTTTAGAGGAGAAATGGCTCGATAAACCTGGCCTTATAAATTTTATAAATTTGCCTTAAGTAGCTGTGTCGCACGAAAATAACTTTTTTTCAACGTTTACTCTTTACTTCACAATCCAAAGTTTTAACGACCCTCAAAGAGTTTTTGGAAAACATTATTGGAAAAGTGAAAATGCTGGTAACCAGCATTTTCCCCTTTTCCCACAATGTTTGTTACCCTATCAGAAGCAGAAATTACTAATCAAGCAACATTTAATGTGTCGACTGAAAGTTCGCTCCAATCCAACATTTTGTCTGGTAAAGAGAGTTAAGCCATTACCGAACAATCCATGGTTTTTACGACCCTGAAATAGAAGCCTTTTGAAAACACTGTGGGAAAAGGAGAAAATGCTGGTAACCAGCATTTTCTCCTTTTCCCACAGTGTTTTCTACCCTTCCCAGAACAAATTTCAATTTTTCAGTCACCTTTATTTTGTCGTCTGCAAATGCTTTCAATTTGGACCAGTCTAAAATTTTCTCGTGTGGTAAAGAGTTAATCCTTTACAAAAAAATCTCAAGTCTGAACAACACATAGGTAGACGACGTATGAAAGATTGAAGGAAAAGGATAAAAAATGTTGGTAACTAATTCCTCTCCTTTTTCAACAATGCTCTACCCATTTTAAAACGAGTTTTAATCATCAGGACTTCATTTACTTCGTCTTCCACATATGTTATCAATATGGACGAACCTAAAACGTCGTCTGATCATGAGTAAATTAGCTTTGCCACACAGGGATAACTTTTGAAGCTCTCTGCTAAACGACAAAATTATAGCTTTGTCTAAATTGAGAGAAATTGCAGACGACAACGTTATTGTTAATCATAACTAAAAATTTCTATTTCAAAGGCTGGAAAATATTGTAGGAAAGGTGGACCAAGGGATTTTTAGGGGGTCGTTTATGGGTTCCCGTGTTTTAACGATCCTGAAAAGGAAGCGTTTTGAAAACATTTTTTGAAACGGAAAAAATGCTGATACCAATATTTTGTTCTCTTCCTACAAAACTTTCAATGAATGGACCAGCAGTTTGTGATGAGCGTGTCACTTCTTATCATTATAAAATTGCATTCCATTTCATTGAGATTCTTTTGTTCAAATGCCAGGAAGTTGTTCGTGTTCTATCAAATATTTTTCGGCCCTTTAATAAAGCCTTCATAACTATGTATCTAACCGATTTGCGTGTCTGAATGGTGTTTTATATAGGTTTTAACAATATTCAACCGTCAAATCGCAGCGTCAGCCAAGTTATTTAGGTCTTGCTGAGGTTTCACCAGCCTTCAGGGCTGGGCCGGTGTAATGTAGAAAAATGACCCTCCCTAACAAAATGACCCATGGCTCATTTCACTATGTGGAGGAATAGCCAGTGTCATTATTCTACGTAGAGAAATGACCCTCTTGGGTCATCTCTCTTAGTAGAATAATGACCCGGGTCATTCCTCCACGTAGTGAAATGACTTCTGGGGTCATTTCCCTACGTAGAATAATGACCCGGGTAATTTTATAGGGGAGGTTCATTTCATTTCTCTGCATTATACCGGACTATTCTTGTCTCGTAGGCCAACTGGTAGTGGAAAGTAATCCGTTAATCCTTTCTCAAACGACAAACTTTTGGACCAGACCGAATTAAAAGCATTTGCATACGACAATTCAACTCTTGCTGAAAAGATGATTTCTGTCTCTGATAGGGTAGAAAACATTGTGGGAAAAGGAGAAAATGCTGGTTACCAGCATTTTCTCCTTTTCCCACAATGCTTTCAAAAGGCTACTATTCCAGACCCGTAAAAACCAGGGATTGTTTGGGAAAGGGTTAATCTTTATAGAAATGAGCTGAAAGAGAATCAAAGAAATTTATAAGCATTAGTAGGTGTAGTAAATCTAATAAGACATATCATGTATCGAAAAGAGTAGGCCATGGCCAGAATTCCTAAATGTGCATACTGTTCTTGGCCTATTCTCATAGGGAAATGCCATCAAAGGTTTCAATGTATGGGTAAAGCTTTTAGTTCGGCAGAGTAAGAGAGAGAACCTGTTTTTTGTAGTTTTCAACAACTTATTGCGAAACTTTGATGAATATTTAGTTGCCTGTAGAAATACATTTCGGCATGTCAATGTATTTGACTATGTATCTTTGATATATGCTAAAATGTCAATCTAGTAATTGATCAAACTGCTTCTGGCGAAAATCGTGGTATCAAATCATCACTGGTACATTTTTTTCTCTGAAATTAAAAACAGTTTTATTACAAAAATCAAACATTTTCCCACTCGCGCTAATCAGGAAATCGATCTTAAAAACACAATAAAACATAATTTATTGACAGGTACTCCATAAATATTTATTGGGTATATCCATCAGAAAATGAGCCATTGAAAATTTTTTTACTCTGCGCTTTAAATCAAATGCAATGTACATGTGCCGGTACTTAAATAATATTTTAGTTGTTTTATAAACAAGTATGGAAAAGCACTATATTGGCTAGAATGGTATACTTCCATCTCTAGATTCAGTTGTAAATGGAAAAAAAAAAACATAGTGATTAAAGAGCTCGTACTGACATTGATGTAGGGAGTTCAACTTGAAGAGAAAATAAAGTATGTACGTTCGTCATGGCGCTCATTATTAAAATCGTAAAAAAAAATGTTGACAGTGATTAAGTGTTTCCCAGCAGTGAAAATGCATAGATAACCGATAACCTGTCAGCACGAGGGACGTGATACCCCAACAGCCACATTACTTAACCCATATCTTGCGTTTTGCGGGATGTCATGTATACTTCATACAAAAAGTAGATTAAGAGCAGCCTGCATGTTTGTGAAGTCTGATTTCGACCAGTTCCATTTTATTTCATTTATCTAAGTCTCCCATTATTCAATAAAAACTATTAAGTATTCCTTTGTTAACGATTTGTTGGTTCTTTTAGAGCAGAACTGCTGACATACAAGAAAGATTGATTTGTTTGTTTACAAGCATACATCATTGCTCGGAATAAGTGGCATTTCAAATATGATTTAATTTTCACCTACGTACTTACATATACAATACCAATGGGAATTCGTCTCAATTCTATGTAGAAAAAAACCAGTTTCTTGCTTGTATCAACCAAATTCATAACTATTTTTTTTTTTCATATTTCTGCAAGTTCTCTCTCTATGGGGGAAATATTCTCCTACATTTTCATCAGTTGCCATCAGAATCAATTAAGAGATGTAAACAAGAAAACACTATGCAAGTGTACACATATTTCTTCCTTTCCTTGGATGTATCTCCCTATATCATAAAAATGTCATTTTCTTTTTAATTAATTCAACCCAGTCTTCCTATGCCAATTTGCTGTGAAATCCAAGGCCGGTATTCACAAACCAATTTTGATAACATTCTTAGTTTAATTCCAAAATTTCTGTTCTCTCCTAAATTTCAAGAAACATAATCTCTAATTGGTAAATCATTTGGTATAGCCAACAATAAATTGTGTTACTTCGTAATAATCGGAGTGGGAAAAAAGTGTTTTCTTTGGACCGTCTTCATGAACGATTCTTAGTCTATTTCTCAATGATTTTCTAAATTTTGAAAGTCACACAATTTCTGATTAGCTAAACCATTCGGATGCAATCTAGAATGCCAGTTGGAAAATACGAACAACGCAGTTTTAGCACATCTTTGCTTTCTTGAGTTTGCGTTGGTGGTGCTACTGCATTGAATATGTTTCTGTGCTTTATCATGACCGAACTTTTTTGTCTCCTAACGAAAGGTTAGTATATGTGCATTCGAATATAATGTTTAGCAAGAAGATGAAGGACAGTTACGATTTTTCCCTTAGAAATAAATATGGCTTTCAAAATACATTTACATTGACAAACTTGATACTTTAAAAGTTTTGACTTTAATCGAGTGTTAAAATGGGCGGAAGTAGACATATATCACGCAACGGTCAATAACTTTCTGTACCTATTAAAATGTCTCGAGCTAAAAACACTTTTTGATGAATGACTTGTCACTTTTTTGGGACATGTAGACATACACCTTTTCACAGGAATACGGTCACTCCCTCGTTACACCGGAAGTCAATGTACACAAATGTGCGGCGCTTTGCCTGATAACAACTTTGAAAATGGAAACAATGCATAATGCTTTCTTAACTTCTTGTCGTTAATTCGTGTCGTTGATTTTTTGAAAAGTGATAGCTTGGTCCTTTTTTGGTTAAGCAGATGTTATTTTGATGCACTAAGCCTGCTAAGTACTAATTGTTGATTTGAAAAACGTCAATTGGCTGACTTGGCGATTGTTCTAGTTGATCGGTTTACGCAATGTTTTCGGTTATAAATAGGTACAGTAATGGCTAGACTATACTGAGTACATTGTCTGTGTGGTTAACTCCTTAGTGCAGCTGAACTTCGCAGGGATTTTAACAGTGTTGACAATGCATTGTTCCAAAATGAAAGTCAAACCGTTGAATGACAATCAATAAATTATAGTAATCATGCATTCAGCAGAGTTCGTTCGAATCTACTGAACACCGACAAGTGGTACTCTTTTAGAACTGGCAGATTTACGCACAAAGGCTGCAGTCTGCGACCGATGTTGCCTTGAGCTTTGACACATCAGATGCAGATGACATTTTTCGTCCGGGATTCGATTGCTTGTGAAAAACTCTGGAGTAAAAGGAGAGATTTGCTCGCGAAGTCCTACTGAAGGACTTTGAAAGGACTTTGATTTGTATTGATTATTCGTATTTCAGAGAGATCCGCGGTCAATTTCGTTCCAGGGGTATAAAGATTAAAAAAGAACAACTGCCCCAAAATAACTTAACTTACTTTGTTAACATTGATAAAAACTACAGACAAATCAAAATGCTAATTAAAACAAAGGTTGACATTTAGTGGACTACAGTCATTTTGTCCGACATTTACAGTTATCAACAACCTTGTTTGGATTTAAGATGGCGTCAACAATATACGTTACGGAAACAGTTTTTCTTTCTCTCCTTTCTTCTTTATATTACAATTAATAAGACTATTACATAGCCTGCCTCAGCTTGAACTACGATTATCATAGATGATTCCTTTTGTGTGTATGCCATTTACATAATCATATGTATCATAGGAAATAAACAGAAATGTGCGAACTCTTCTACAATTTGTATTTCAATGGTTATTTTATGCCCTACGTCGCCTTATAAGCAGTTTGTTACATGCCTCCATATTACGTCTAAGTAATTGTTCTACACTAGGAAGTTTGGTCGGTACCTTTACAGGCCTTAACTTAGACCTATAAAAAAACATGCGTTTGAAAAAACCCCGAATGCACCGTTATAACAACTTTTCTTTCAAAAACAAAGAAAACATTGCCGGAGAAAAATGACCATTTGCCCGTTACAAACTTCAAAAATTGTACGCGTTGGAGAGGTGGGTTTACGTAAAAAAATGGTATACATTATAGTAAGCAATTGGTTGAAGAGGACAAAAATAAAAATATAAGACCTTTCTATGTATAACTGCCATCCATCAATCTTGACAAATAAATCACCCATTCAAACAATGAGTCAATGATAAATTAACGACTTCAAAACAGACAGGGGCAAGTATGTTAAATAAATAATCATCTCTGCTTTATGGTTATGTAAGAAAAAAAAATATATTCATTTTCACAGTTGGGTGTGTAAATAGAAGTACTTTGGTTAATCTAAATCGAACCGTTTGCGATAAACTTTTAACCCTTTAACCTTTTTTTTGCAAAAATAATCATATATTTATGAGAGCTTGTCTCATATTAAGGACAAATCAGCCGGATAGAATGTGGCTAATTGTGAAGCTAAATTAGATGATGACAATCTAAATGAAATAAATTTTGCAAATGTAGATGTTTTCAGTGACATGTTTTTTAACTTGTGAGTGCATGTTTTCTACAAAAAAAGAACACTGATAAAAAGAAACAATGAAAACGCTGTACAGTACCTGAGTACTAACCAAGAAAATAAAATCAGGTGGTAGGAAGTATCCAAAAGACTAGGGATCTAGGCGGTAATAAACTTTTAATCTAACCTGATGTATTCTCCTATCACATTCTCTACTGATCTGTTGCAAAACTCATTGTCGGTTTGAACAGCGAATATTACATCATACTTCACAAACTAAGGACCGAATATATAACTACTTTTTTTTCTCCAATCTGCATTCTATCTTTCAGACAAGTATGTCATTGTTCATCATTCTAGTTAGGCTGCTGCCATTTTCAATGACATAGGGCCATCTATCATTGCCTACAACAGGCGCTATATAACATATTTTTCAAATATTTCTTGTCAATGCTTTACAGCACAGTGCATTGTTTCCATCCCATTATGACGTAATAGTTATGACAGATGTTAAGGATATTACATAAGTTCTGATTGGTTCTTTGATGGTTATCACACGTCACGTGACACAACCGCGATTCTTTCATGAAAGGTGATTAGCGGCCGCTGTCACATCGATGTGATGGCCATTTAACTTAGGTGTGTGAACTGTCAACTTACATATTACAATGTACGTATCACTGTCAAAGACTAGTTCGACCCCACCACAAATTTGTCGCTCTAGGGTAAGAGTTGTCATGGCAACAGTTTAGTGTGACAGAAATAACAAATTAAATAATTACCACCTCCGAGCATTTTCACCTGTAAGCATTAATTATTTTCGGATCATTCTTTTTATAGCACTACCCAGGTGTCGTCTAATTTTGTACACAGTCATAATGCGCAAATGCAAATGTGCTGAACAATTTTGTCCTGTATCGCTTGCATTAATTTTACCATAGTCAACGTTGTGCCTGAAGCGTGGGTGAATTCACCCATTATAATACAAAAATACAAATATGTTTTTTGGTCCTTGCCGAAACAAACTACTTACAACAGTTTTGAAAGGGAAAAATGCTTCTACAATCCCCTTTCCCGGACTTTTTCCACATTTTTTCATGACCATTTCGCAAATTTATGTGTTTTCCGCGCCTTCGGCCCAAATTATTGCAGAACAGGGCCTATTTTTGTAAAAAAACAATAGTGCGGTGAAGAGCTTATTGGTGTGCACGAGGCATTTCCGGTTTACCTTATTACAAGAATCCTCGCGATGCTTTCTTTGTCAAAACACGTCACGTTTTAGACTACACGCACAAAACAAGGAAATTTTCCGTTGGTCTAAATGTAGACAGAATGACATACTTGAAAATACTTGTAAGCTTAAGTTAGATCACTTGTCAGTCCTTAGGTTGCGGGTCTGATTTTCGCCCTGGCTAGATCATTTATCAGACCGGTTCGTTTGGCGCTCATCGTGTGTCTGTTATAAGATACTCTATATGGCCTGTAAGACACTAGGGCCGTCTTACAATCACCTATGTCTCTGAGAAATTTTTGTACGAGTTTAGAGATACAAACTTAAGCCAGAGAGGAACAAAAAAAAACCGATGTAAAAAATAGATAGACTGTGGAATTATTAAGATTTATTTAGATTTGTAAACCTATATAAATAATCCATGGATATGATGTAGGTGATAAATACACAGTTTGGAAATCTTCGGTTTTAACCCGAAAATGTCACGACAGGTATTTCTTTGGCGGCACCAAAAAATTGTAATGCATTTTTTTTTTCAGTCGCAATCTATGCAACCTTGCAACTGTTAGGGGCAGCACTGATCTGCGCAGGCTAATCCTTTCGGGAGCCCAGTACATGACTACACTTTCAACACAACATCCAAAATCGCAGCGTCGATCAAGATTAACATCAAGACTATGCGTCAAGGTACACGTTTTAGCACATATTCTCGAAGTTTCATTGCCGTCAGTGCCCAGTGACGTTGGTTTTAATTGAATTTGGGCACTCAGAAGGGAAATTCCACATCGTCAGCGTACTCATTTAAACCAAAAGATAGGTAAAATTCGCTTAACCGACGTTGGAATGGTAAAACTTTGCAGTATAATAAATTCGTTGTACGATCAGACAGCAGGGGACTTGAAAACTTGCCTTAGGATCGGGACGACATGATGAACCACAGCCGTGAACAAGTTTCCAAATCCCATGCCACATGACCGTACAAGTAATAATGTCTTCTTCATTTTTTTTCAATGTAAACTATTGTAAACTTTCGTCGTCTGGTAAAGAGTTGGCTTGATACAGTATTCATCCAACGATGCTTTCATATCTCAAACATTAAGATAAATTACTGATATGAAATACTCTCGTTATCATAATGACACAAAATGACATTTACAACAAATTTAGGGTGATAGAGCTTTTTTTCTTTTTAAAAATGGACATGAAACGCTTAATTTCGTTAATTGCATTTCAATTTGCATGAAAAAGTCGTTTAGACTCTACAAAAAGCGCATACAAATTGCATTTTGTTCTATTTTAAAAAAAAGATTTGCGCTATAGTATTCCTTTCAAGTTTGATAAATTGTCTTCGAATAAATTTGACCTACTTGTCTATTCACGACAATGTCATAATATATATATATATAGAAAGTTGTCCTTTTTAATAAGAGTTAATCTTCTGCGTCTTGTTTTTTTTTGCGCTAGATACATACGATTTTTCGCAAAATACATTGCCACTGCACTCAACAAGGATAGCAAGTTATAACGTAGAATCTGATAGAGTTAATCTGTGATCATAGATCATTCTCTACGCTGTCTACTGAGGAAGAATTTAACTCGATCGAATAATCATCTTTTAATATTCACATTATTAGTTATACGTTCAGGTGACTGGGGACTTGGAAACATGTTCACGGCTGTGGCGAATTAGATGGCAACATTATTCTCCACAGCCGTGAACAAGTTTCCACGTCCCATGCCACTTGACCGTACAATTAACTCATTATTCGGCAAAGTTTTACATTTTCAACGTGTGATAAGCGAAATTTCCCTGTTTTATGGTCTCAAAAATTGAGTACGCTGACGAAATAGAATTTCCCTTCTGAGTGCCCCAAGTTAATGAAAACTAACATCACTTGGACCTGGCGTCACTGACACTCTGATAAACTCCAAAATGGCAGCGTTGATCTATCGATACGAGACGCCCACAAGACGAACAAACTTAGTAACCTGCACCATATTATAAAAATAAAGAAGAATGTCCATCGGAGTGACATCATCAAGATTGCGCCCCCAATTGCACGTCACGGTCACGTATAAGGGGCTCCCGAAAGGGAAACTGCTTTTACGTGGGTTTTGCCAGTGTACACGATATACATGTATATGTTCGGGACATATTATCCAACCAAATCATGAAAATTTTTTTTGCAGTATAAGAAAATGGCACATTTACGACAGACTTGTAGACTATCAACAAAAATATTTAACCCTGAACTAGTCTACAAAATTTTAACGGGTTCATGTTGTGAGTAATTTTGGAAGACAAACCAAAAAGAGCTAAAACTTTGGGATATACTTTTAAAAGAGTAGAAAACATTGTGGGTTAGGAGAAAATGTTGATTCCCATAATGTTTTCAAAAGTGTTCCTCCGCTAAAACACGGGATTACTTGGAATAGAGCAGAGAGAAGTAATTCAAAGTACTGAAAGTTCTGAAGAGAAAACCGACATATTTTACACACAATAGCAGGATATTGTCCCGCAGTATTGGCATCGTCAATTGTTTTTGGACAACGAGAAGTTCAGAATTGGTCAGAATTGTTAAGATGAAATCTTCTACCCACATGGCGTATCAAAAGTTTTAGATAAAGCGTCTAAGGACCGGTCAGTATTCGGTCAGCACGTCTGGTAAATGTTAAACCCTCACATTAAACTAATAAATGATGTAATTTATGACATAATTTCACCTCATGATATCAGCTAATACGCACTAAGTGTCCACACCTTTCATCAATGAAAATAAGGACTTTTACACCCGTAAAGGAGATGAAGTCAGAAAACCCAAGGGGGGGGGGGGGGGGGCGAGGATTTTACTCCATTTGAAACATTTGTAAGTATTTTTCCCCATTTTCCCTCAATGAGACACTTTTACTAGATAATTATGCTACACTCATTTATTGTGAAAGCATTTGCAAATGACAAATTAAGTTTACTTCAAGTGACGGGATTGGCCACAAACAGGTAACAATCTCTGTAGATAGAATGGAGGAACATTGGTTTCAAGCATTTTCTCATTTTCTCAGCTTCCTTCCCCAGAGTCGTAAAAAACGGGATCGTCTTGTCAGAGCTCCAGACAGAGGGAGTGATTTTGATTTCAAAATTGGAAATACATGTATTATTAATTCTTATCTAAACCCTTTGTTATGTGTACTCATTAGAATCGTCTCATCGAGACGATTCTAATGAGTACCCACAACATAGGGTTTAGAATAGAAATAATAGATTTAGAATATAATAACTCCCTGTTGAAATTACTTGCACTTCAAATGATGGGATTCATCTTTGAAGGGACAGTAAACGGTTTGGGAAAAAGGTCGTTTCAAGTCAAGATTGTGTAGTACAGGACTGAAAGTTATGAAAACTGTTGAGCCGCACTCTAACGAAAGGGGGTTTAACCCATTACCACACAATCCCTACTTTTGACGCCTCTGAGAAAGAAGCCTTTAAAAACCATTGTGGGAAAAGGAGAAAATGCTGGTAACAAGCATTTTCTCCTTTTCCTACAATGTTTTCTACCCTTCACAAGACAAATTTCAATTTTTCAGTCACTTTTATTTTGTCGTCTGCAAATGCTTTCGATTTGGACAATCCTAAAATTTTGTCGTTTGGTAATGAGTTAATTCATCTTCATAATACATTATACCAAAAAGTAATTTACATACTCATGGATGCACAGAGTTCATTTTGTCAAACAATAGGCTGAGGTAGTGTTGTCCTTGGATATGCAGAATTTATTTTTTACAAACAACTGAAAGTTTTGACCCATGTCAGAGGTTTGCGACAGCTGGGTCGAAAATCTTTTAGATGCACCAATGTCTCTTTTCACAGAGCATAGGTCGCACCTATATCGCTGGCAGCGTCATAATACCTGTCTGTAACCTGTCTAATACACAGCGCGTGTGATTGATTGACAGATTCGACCTAACAGCCATCAATCATTTATTGTTTATGAACTTCGGGACCCTGACTAATGTATAAAATGAGAGAATTGAACATTTTGAACTCTGTGCTGTTTTCTGTTAAATTTATTGAAAGCTGTACTGAGAAAATAAACTAGATATAAAAATGATGATAAATTCGATCTGACAAAGAAATATGCTTACGATATAGGGAGTTGAACCTTTTGAACAATTTATGCCTTATACCACCAAATTCCGAATTTTTAACGATTCTGAGATAGAAAGCTCTTGAAAACATTGTGGGAAAAGGAGAAAATGCTGGTAACCAGCATTTTCTCCTTTTCCCACAAAGTTTTCTGTTTTGTCAAACTCAAGTTTCATCATGAGGGTCATTTTCAGTTTCTCCTCTACAAATGCTTTTGAAGTGGATGAGTATTGAAATTTTGTAATGTGGTAAAGGGTTAACAGAACATGACTGTACATGTATATTTCCCCGAAATATTACATACTAAACGCGATAAACATCTGAATGAGAGCTAACCATCTGCGAATATGGAAAAAAACGTATAGAAAAAAAGAAGCAAAACATCTTTACAGACATTTTTGCCCTTTCCCAAAAAGAAATTCAGAAGCTGTACACAAGTAGCGTATATGATATGGCAGCAGAAGGTCGCTTGTTCGAATTCTCCGCTCGACTTATCGTTTTCCCTAAAAGTTGATTATAATAATTGCATCAGGATTAACTCTTTACCAAACGACAAAATTTTAGATTTGTACATTTGCAGACAACAAAGTAAACGTGACTCAAAAATGGGAACTTGACTTTAGATGAGTAGAAAACATTGCGGGAAAAGGAGAAAATGGTGGTTACCAGCTTTAAACACGATCTTAAACACCATAAAAATCAATCAGATCACAGCTGTTCATGTTTGATGCGTAGAATGGCTTATTTTCCCAGGGATGAAACTTCAAAAAATGGACGTGTAATTTTCCACCGGTTGAAAGTTTATATAAGATTTTATCACTGTCATTTATTTTGTTTTAGGACTTAAAAAATAACATCTACCCTACCTAGAAATTGCTACCGAAGTGTTTTTGCTATGATTTGAAAAAAAAAAATATATATTCATCGGGTGTTATTACCCTATAATGTTTCATGTAAAAAAAAAATCGCTACCAACCCTGACAACAGTATCTCGGACTGAAACCCTAAACACAGATATTTCTATTTAATTTTTAACCCATTACCAAACTACAATACTTTAAACTGGTCCAGATTGAAAGCATTTGCCGACGACAAAATAAAAGTGACTGAAAATTTGAAATTATTTTTGTGAAGGGTAGAAAACATTGTGGGAAAAGAAGAAAATGCTGGTTACCAGCATTTTCTCCTTTTACCACAATGTTTTCAAAAGGCTTCTATCTCAGGGTGGTAAAACCACGGTTTGTTTGGTAAAGGGACTTAATGCATCTCCTTGATGCATCAATTCAAGCAAATAATTACAAACAGCATTTACCAGCATTTTCTCCTTTTCCCACAATGTTTTCAAAAGGCTTCTATCTCAGGGTGGTAAAAACCTAGGATTGTTTGGTAAAGGGACTTAATGCATCTCCTTGATGTATCAATTCAAGCAAGTAATTACAAACATATGATCTATGCCCTGGCAAAGGGGGGCTAGCTGCATCTCCATGATGCATGATACTAGGCAAGAAATACATTACATGTAGATATCACTGATCCAAATTAGCCACATTTATCAACATTCCACTTGATTATGAGGTACACTGGTCCTTGGACATACAGAAAATAGACCAATAGCGAAAAGTTTCGGCCCAGGTCAGCCTGCTCTGACTTCGCAGCCTGACCTGAGTCTATACTTTTCGCAGATGCATTAACTCTTTACCACATCAGACAATTTTAGACTGGTCCAAATTGAAAGCATTTGCAGACGACAATACAAAGGCGACTGAAAAATTGAAATTTGGTCTGGGAAGGGTAGAAAGCACTGTGGGAAAAGGAGAAAATGCTGGTTACCAGCATTTTCTCCTTTTCCCACAGTGTTTTCAAAAGGCTTCTTTCTCAGGGGCGTCAAAAGTAGGGATTGTGTGGTAATGGGTTAAGCCCCTTTTTCAGGGAGAATGGCTCATATAATTAAGGATCAACAAATCCATTTTGTCCGACGGCCGGTTGAATCCATGGGTAGACTGGTCCTAGGACATACAGGAAATAGTACAATAGCAAAATGTATTGATTCATGTTAGCTCACGCGAACTGTACAGGTGTGCATGATGCATTAAGTTTCCTTTTCAAGGAGCGTGGCTTAACTCATTACCACACAATCCCTACTGTTGACGACCCTGAGAAAGGGGCCCTTAGAAAACGTTGTGGGAAAAGGAGAAAAAATGCTGGTAACCAGCATTTTCTCCTTTTCCCACAATGTTTTCTACCCTTCACAAAACAAACTTCAAATTTTCATTCACTTTTGTTTTGTCGTCAGCAAAAGCTTTCCATTTGAACCAGTCTAAAAATTTGTCGTTTGGTAATGAGTTGAATGTACTTTCCTTTGGTTTCATACAGTACAATGCAATCTATTTATCGTTGTGATAAACTGTTCTGACTTCAAATACTAGTTAAAACAATTAATTACTGTCAAGTTACCTTTCAACCCCTATAAAAAATAACCAGGCTAATTTGTTACCTTCTGAATACAGGTTTATATCGTTAAAACATGCCCTTAAATCATAAGTAGCTGACAAACGGTTGAATACATAAGTCCATGTGAAAACATAGCAAAGCATCAGAGGGAAAATTCTCGTAACGATCAAAATTCTCCTTTTGCCAGATTATTTTCATAGGTGGTCTTCTGTGATATAAAACAATCGTCTTCTGCTGGAAGGTAAGTGACTAGATCCTTTATCAAACGGCAAAATTTTGGACTGGACCAAACTGAGGGGGTTTGCAGACAAGAAATTAACTGTTGCTCAAATAACAACATGTCTTTCTGTCTTGATAGGATTAAAAAAAAAAACATTGTGGGAAAAGGACAAAATGCTGATTACCAGCATTTTGTCCTTTTCCCACAATATTTTCAAAAGCCTTTTTCTTTCAGGGTCGTTAAAAATTCCGGATAGTGTAGTAAAGAGTCAACACGCCTTTTTTTTAAAACTCTTTCAGCCCTAAATAGAAGCTCAACCTCTTTCGACATTAGATCATACAATACACTGAAACCCAGAAAAAAGCATTATCTAAAAGGTTTAGCAAAAGAAGTTAGCGGTATATCCCAAAGATCAAATGCAAGAAACTCATAGAAAGGTCTTATGGGCTTTACTAAACAAGCTATGGGATAAATCCAAGATCAGACGGCAATCTCAGTGTAGTTTGATCTTAACCTTTGCTGACTGAAAAAGCCCATATTTTGCCAAAGTCGCTAAAAGGATTAAACAGGGAAGTTGGGGGGGGGGGGGGGAGGGGGCGATTCTCGTCTCTTGATAAGTGAATGCCACACAGATATTTGACAAGAATTTTTTGCTGTTTTTCATCAAGTTGTTTTTCTCCATTATGTCAAATTTGAGACAGAATTGGACACGACAGCCCTACCACCTGGCGAGGTTGCAAGGTTCACCAAACTGCAACGTACAAACATATATACTGCTCAAAACTGTTGAAGAGGCACTCTGGTTATTTGCGTCATTTCACAAGTGCACTGCACATCTTTATCGATTAATTGCTGTAAATATATACAATCAAACATAAGTCAACCCATTACCACACAATCCTTACTTTTGACGCCCCTGAGAAAAAAGCCTTTAGAAAACATTGTGGGAAAAGGAGAAAATGCTGGTAACCAGCATTTTCTCCTTTTCCCACATTGTTTTCTACCCTTCACAAAACAAATTCCACATTTTCAGTCACTTTTATTTTGTCGCCTGCAAATGCTTTCAATTTGAATCAGTCTAAAATATTGTCGTTTGGTAATGAGTTAAGCAACACCAAAACTGACCAGCAATAGCCCATGTGCTGAGACCAGCATTACTCATGCCCGCAATTTGCAATTTCTGGGCTTTGGAAAGTTTTCTCGTAGCCATACTTTCATTTAGCTCATAAAGCAGCCTGTTACTTGTGCGTGCATAGCTTGAAAATATACCAAATAAAAGGTTGTCCTTTAAAAAAAATTATGACTAAATTTGTTCGGGTTATGCTTCACTTATGTCTGACTGTATATCTTTTGTATAGACGTGTGAAAAGTTTACTATGGCCAATGTTTTTTTGAAAATAGCAGAAATCTGAGTCGTCTGTTAACATTACAGTAGTCACATGACCCAAATTTAAACCTTTACCAAACAAGTCCTGGTTTTTAAGACCATGAGAAAGAAGTCGTTTGAAAACATCGTAGAAAAAGGTGAAAATGCTTGTAAACAGCAATTTCTCCTTTTCCCACAATGTTTTCTGCCCTGTTGGAAACAAATTCCAATTTTTGAGTTACGTTTAATTTGTCGTCTTCAAATGCTTCAATCTGGACCAGTCTGTTTTTATTCACATGGTTAAGAGTAAAGGCCTTCTAGCATCACTATACAATGATACAATATAGAGCTGTAAACAAAAACGGAGGTATCACGTCACTTGTATTCGAAAAAAGGTCCAATTATAGAAACGACTGACAGTAATCTAAGTCAAACTGGTTTGAGGTTGTTCTGTTTGATACAATATGGCCTTTAAACGTCAGGGAAGCAGCTAGGCAATATCTAAGCCGTAGCTATAGTAAAAAAGATATTTCTTTTTTGCAAAGGTGCGGCATCACTGACTGCAATGTTAGTAACTATGCTTGGCCTGACGACTCGGCTTCTGCCTCTTCAACTTATTTGAGCAGTGTATTATGTTTGACGTTTTCGTTAGAGTTGATTTTCATTAAATTACTTATGTAGCAATGAACGTAGATTTTAGGGGGTTGTGGACAGTGCAGATCAAGACCAGACGGCAGTGAACGTGCAGTCTGGTTTTCGATTAAAACTGTTCGCTTTTTTTTCCAGGTACTCTGACATAACAGCCTTAAAATTGCAATGTCTGCATCTTTAGAACGTCAGTTTTTATTTCTCTCGCACTTCAAGGGTTAAATCCACTTTGCGTAATAGACAATGTGTCTTTTTAAACTATAAATTATTTGTTTTTGCCATTTTCATTTTTGTTTACAAATTTGGGAGATTACAACTTACAAACAGAAAATTTTTCCTAAAGTAATGATTTTCTGTGAAACTGATGCTTAACAGTTAGACCGTTTGGCTGCAGTGTTTACTAAATGTTTCCCTGGGGTACTTACTTAAAGAACAATGTGGCAATAAAACTTGTTGAATCCTTACGGTAGTGTGATGAAGGTTTAGAGAAATGAAATAAACAGAATGTCCTAAATGTGGTGAGTTTTTGTTCGCCTTTGGGCGAGATTACCATATGGCTTGCAATATGCGAAAAGGGGCAGTTGTACATTTGCATATAGTGTCGTCTGAAATCAGCCAGCAGAGTCCGCGCTGGCTAATCCAAGACCGCACTTTACGATTACAGCAGATTTTATGATCCAGTAGCTTTGCACAAAACAGAAAAATGTATAAAAACGTAAAGTGTCGTTTCGGATTAGCCTGCGCGGACTGCGCAGGCTGATCCGAAACAACACTTTACGCAAATGTCTGAAATGCACGAAGATGCATTAAGCCCCCTTCTGCTATAGCATGACTCGGTTATAAGATGGGTTCTCTCTGAATTACAAAATAAAATCAAATAATTATGAAACCAATCTTTGTAAAACGACAGCTTCGAAGGATTTACAGTGTACAAAATATATGAGCTTAAATGAAGTATTTTACACATAGAACTGAACAGGAACTTTGACGATCTCCTAAAACTTCACAGTACCTCCTGTGGGCGACTAGTTCCTCTGGCATCATAACACTTTGTAAACATTGTGAGAAAGAGAGAAATGGGTGGTAAAGAACAAATTTCTCCTACTCTATAACCGTCCACACGTGCATTCTTGTTATTTACTAAACGATAGAATGTTAGTCTGGTACAAACTGAAAGCATCAGCACATAATAAATTTAAAAAAAAATACACAATTCGTTATTTGTCATTCAAAGGACAGAAAATATTGTAAGAAAAGGAGCAAATGTTGATTACCAGAATTTCTCCATGTCCAACAATGTTCTCAAAAGTCCTTCTCCTGTGGTTCGTTAAAAACTCATGTGATAAAGGATTATACGTTTATTCCTCTTTGCGACAATATTTAGTCGTCTTTCAAGTTTTCAACGCTGATACGTGTTACTACGGTGGTTATATGGGAAAGCAGCCAGTGGCTTCGAAAGCATATGGTGGGAAGCACTGATTAAAGATATTCATATATAGCTATAGCTGTATGTATGAATTACATTTATGGGTTACTAATATAGGAATATAGCGAAATTGACTATTGTATTAAACAGAAAAGCCGGTTATTACAAAAGTAAACTAACAGCACTGAAAGTTGCAGCACTTGGCTGCCGTTATTTAACACTTTACCACACAATCCCGAATTTTAACGAACCTGAAGAAGAAGGTTTTTGAAAACATTGTAGGAAAAGGAGAAAATGCTTGTTACCAGCATTTTCTCCTTTTCCCACAATGCTTTTTAACCTATCAAAGACAATTTTTGTCATTTGGGCCACCTTAAACTCATCGTCTGCAAATGCTTTCAACTTTGACAAGTCTAAAATTTTGTCGTGTGGTTAAGGGTTGCCTGTTTCAACAAAGCGTTTAACATCAAGCGAACAAACAAACAAACAAAGAACCCTGTCCTTGAGTGTCCCTCATTTACAGAGATGTTTACAAAGTTGTCTACCCTAAACTTGTTTAATTTTTATCCTGCAAGTTGAATTAAATTTTTAGTAAAATACTCAGGTAATGCAACTCCAAACTTATTTTTTGAAGACAAATATCCTCCTGTCGGGCAGTGTAGGTCCAAAATTAGACTGTTGAATCTTATCCTAATCTATAGTGTCCGGAAAAGATCCGCAAAAGGTCAGTGACGTGCCCTTAGCAACAGTGACGTGCCCTTAGCAACCAAAGGGCTAAGGAAGGAATTACGTAATTAGAGATGGAAATGCATCATTTGTAAGCATAAATTCTATTCAATTTTTCACTTTGTACAACGTTTTTGAATATTTGATGAAGTTTAACAGAATCTAGTATTTAATGGCGGTTGATAGAAAGAACGCGACGCCGTTGAAAACATCAGGAAGTCGCCTGCTTGGCTACAATTCTTCAGATAGTTTTTGATGCTTACTTTGATAACAAATATGCAGTTACCATAATGGTAGAAGTGTTTCCTATGTAGTACACTACATTATTTCCCGTTTCTTAACCTCCAGATTGCTGAGCGCGACTTACTGACCTTTTGCGTACAGTGTAGATTAAGATCAGACTGCACAGAACGTGCAGTCTGATCTTACATCTACACTGTCCGATAAGAAAATATCACCACCCCTCAGAAAAGAGATTAAACATATTGAAATAGCCGAATGTGAGTTCTTACTATAAGTTTGAAGGTATCATTACCCTTATTTAGAAGGTTAAAGGTTAAATGTTGCAACTTACTCTTTGTGCAGTCTGATCTTGATCTACACTGTCTGCAAAAGGTCCGTGAGTCGCGCATAGCAGCCTAATCCCATTGTTATTACTTCTCCAAATCAAGGTTTTACAGCGAAATGAATGTAACTAAAATGTGTTAATTTATGATTCAAGGGTTAGAAAAATGCTGCACGAAAATGAGAAAAGAAATGCTGGTTACCTGCATTTTCTGCTTTTCCAATCCCGCCTGGGTGGCTCAGTGGTGAGCGTGTCGGACTCATGACCTGGAGGTTGTGAGTTCGATACCCGGTTGAGACGTTCTTTGTTTCCGGCGTATTTTCGCCTCTCACCTCTGCTGAAGCATGTGTGAAAAGTAGTCGGTGACTTTGGAAAGAAAGTTGTGTTAGTATTGGTACGAGAAAGCCAGGAAACACATGTGCGTCACCGACCGCCATGACATGACCTTAGCTGTTAAAGTGGCGTTAAATCCCAATACAACCAATCTGCTTCTCCAACAAAGAATAGGGGTGTTGGACATCGTCGAACTTATTGCATGGTACTAAACGGACGCTGAAGATGCTTAATGAGGATGACGAGAATAAATAGTGCTTAAATTAACTCAAAGATGACATAACCACGTGTCGGCGAGTTCAGACTACCACACAATTCTATTCTGTTGTGTTGATTAATAGGCTGTATATCGATACAAACAGGGTCGACGAGGAAGTAACAAGGGTTAACTTAGTTTGGGAATTGAAGTAAACAAGTTTTTATGAAAGATCCATGTAGATGTAAGTTACTGTCTTTAGGCATAACGCCGGTTTAGTTCGAAAACCTCGTAAATACAGCCAGTAACAAGCAGTTGTTACAAGGTTTTCGAAATAAACCGACGATGATTTAAATGTACTCTCTGTCGTTTAAACCCAGCACTGATTAGTAAAGCGTTGTTAAAGCCTTGGTATGTAAGTACGGTCGTGCAAGCTTATATTGGTCCACACTCTTCGACATAGGAGCTCGAGGCCTTCACATGGAGGCTGATTTTAACGGAGAACATTTTTTTACAAAGATACCGCCATAAATATCGTTGTGTCTGTGAAAGGTTTTTGCCATTTGAAGCAAATTGTAGTCTCTCGACATCAAAAGGCCCTTTGAATTGTCTTTGAGCAGCATAATTAATAAGCCCTTATGTATAATATAAACTATGAAAGAGGCACCCTTGCCTTTGTCAGCACTAGAAACTAGATACGTTTGTCAAGAAACTTTGCGCAATATTCTCTAACAAACAAAGAAGAGTTTAAACAGCAAAAGAAGTTCGTCAGTTCTCTCTTTATCGGATCATGATGGGGGCGTTTGTCGAAGAACATAAAGTATAATCAAATGTCTACTAATTAGTAGTAAGTCCATTTAAAGGGGACATCAAATAAGATTTCATTTTTTTAGAAAGTCTTTGTATAGAAGGCTAAAACTTAGTACTGCGCACTGAACGAATAAAACATACTTTGAAGGACATGTAGAAAACACCAAGAGTTACTCAGAATTTTGTTTATATATTATTAATTATATACACCGTTAGTAACGGTGCCACCGTTATCGCATTACAATGGATGAATACATTAACTAGATGGAGCCATGATCTGTGAAAAGGAGTTTTATTCATTTGCGAACAGTATCGCTCAGGTCAGCCTGCGCTGTCCTGAATGTCTTCTTTAAAATGATTATTTGCATTTGACTTGTATAGATGTACATGTTTATCAAATCAATCAACCCACAGGCTACTAAGCACGATTAACTGACATTTTGCAGACAGTGTTAATCAAAATCAGACTGCACATAACGTGCAGCCTAATCATGGATAAGGAGATGTTTTTTCCCAGAAAATCATTTTTGAAATACCATTAATCGGGTTTTTACTATGGGCTTGAAAGTTTTATTCAACTACATGTGATTTAGCAGGATGAGGGTTAACGATGTTCTATCGATGCTAATCAAATGCTGAGCCTGTCATTCAAGAATCAGATTTTACTTCTGAATGGTTGATGTTGAAAGTTCTTATTTAAATTGATTTGTAAGACTGAAGTTTACTTACTTATTTTTTACTTTTATATAAGGATATTTAGTCCTATAGATTTAGGGATCGTTAGTTCGATTCCCAGATCAGCTGAACTCTTTCCGAGAGTCGTTCTTAGTCATTGTGGAAGGGTAGATTCCCAGATTACAGTAGAACATTGTTTCGGCTATTTTCCTTCGTTAAAGCAGACATGGGCTTAGAAAGAGTGAACTGTGAGGTGCTGGTGAGAGAAACTAAAGAAAGCATGAATAGATGCAATGACAAACACGGTAATAGTTGGAAATATTATTGAAAACGGAGTTAAACATACAAAAATACATAAGCGAAAATCACATTGTATTGTGTTTTTCCTACTAAATTATGGGCTCGATTAACATACCGGAAGTAGCTTTTTCGAGTATTATATCATAAGCATATCGTCGGTTAACTTAAAAAATCTCGTAACTACAGCTTGTGTTTCAAGCTGCAGTTACGAGAATTTTGAAGTAAACCCGACGATATATTGTTCACCAGACTTTTTACACTTTCCCTTATACAACAGCCCGACATTCTTTTTTGGTAAAGCTAATAACGTAAAACATGGATTATAATTACCATACATAAAAAGAAAAGAAAACGTGTACATGAAACCACTTTATGTAACAAATACTATTGTTTCTTTCTTACAGAGACATTTATTTTAAATAGAACGTGAAAAATTCAGAACTTTTGCTTAAGTGTTAATGCGTTGAAACCCGAGTAGTTCCGAACTTGTCGGAGTGTTTAGACGTGGAACCACTCAATCTGTCAATCTTGCCCGATATCAGACACTTTTACCCATAGAGCGATTGATTTATGTGAGCAACTACAATAACGCGGCGCTTTTGATCTTTCGTTTCGATTTACCAAGAATGGCATTTAAGATTCAACTAGGATTACTTAATTCATGTTTTAGAATTCTTCTCTGAAGTCTTTAAGTAGATCTAATTGTAAAAAAAAAAGGCAGCATTGCCTAAAACTGGAATCAGACCAACAGTAGGTCAACATCGCCGAACCATAATAAAACTTAACTTTGATAAAGAAAACATGACTGCCTGCGAGACCATGTGGAGCATACGTATAACTTAAACGTTGGTGTGCGTCTTGCATATTCTACCGATACAAATGAACAGATAATGCTTTCCTTCAGTGTTTTGCAAAAGCCAGTAGAATATTTTATGATTAGAACAAAGTCTTTTTCTTCAGATATCAAGCACAGCTAAAAATGCATCCCCGTGATGTATTTGTCTATACCAAGCCATTCAACGCTTGAATATGATTCCATAAGATCCATGTTGTCAAAAAACCGACTGTATTATGAGATAGATTGGTCTGTTAAAGAAAGATTCGACACTGGCCATGCTGACATGGGTCGATATTTTAACAAATGCATTAAATTCCCCTTTCCCTGTGCATAATATAATTCGGCCTATCTAGATCAATATGATACGGCTTTCAACACGCGGATATATGCGAAAAGTGTCGTCTCGGATCAGCCTGCGCAGTCCCCCGTTGCAGGCCATACTGCATTTGACCTGACCTTGGATATCAGGATTGAAAATATCCATTTTCACTGTGACCGGAGCAACAATAACTCTATTTTCTATTTGGCTTAAGAACTCCTCTCTTTTTATTACATTAGGTGACAAAAGTTTGAACCTGACCACATTGAAAATATATGAAGATGACTATTTAATTGTGGTTCATATTATGGGATCTTCCTTGAAAGGTTAGACAACTTTGAGTAAAATAGAGAAAATGCTTCTGATTCTAGAACTGTATGGTTTAAAATCATTTAAATCAGTACTTTACGGTTTAATAGATCTAGAAGGAGAGCCAACAGTGTAAAAATAAAATCAAAGACCTCAGTGAAGCTAATACTCTCTTCATACTCGTTTGGGCGATCATTTTCAGTGCAAAGGTATACCTAACTAACTTCTTCAAAATGTGCTGTTAAGTGCTTTCTAGAACTAGATCTGCCTGTCTGGTACAACATTCACAGAGATTGCTTCTTTGTAAAGACATTTAAAGTCAGAATTTATTACCTGTGTTTAACCAGTTATCTCTGTGTAGTTTAATCTTTTCATTTTACCCTTCGGGGTGTATACATTAGCAACACAAAATGACATAAAACAGTCAAGCCAGGAAGCATATCGTCATGATAGATTGAAACCATACTGAAGCCTTTGGCCCTCTGCCAAAGCAATTACGGCTTTTATTTCTCATTGGTAGAGGCGCCTCTGTATGTTATCAATCATTGAAGCCATTAATTTCATCTGACAAGTAGGCGGGCTACTCAAATACGTTGGCTTAGTTGACAGGCGTTTCGCTGATGTTATTGGTCGATAGGGTGAATTGTTTATCGGGCTGTAGATTTTGTCTAGTTTTTGTGTACATGTCTAGAGAACGTCTTGCTGGGCGGTATGAGTTTGTTATTCAGATAAATGAGTGTTGTTTAGTTCACGCTTTGATTGACAGGAGAGCGGTTTCCAGTTTGTAGTCAGTATACTTTACAGTGTCTCTTGGAGTAGCAGCCCATAACAATAGCAGGGCGTCTCTCGGATTATTTTCATATTTGTTTTTAAGTGTTGAACTTTAACAAAATGCTTTGTGTAAATTAGCTTTTATGTAAATTATTAATAAAGATATAACATTTCTTCTGTGCTGGATTTCATTGGACTAGTACTAGAGCGGAATTATATGTTTTCATCAAGGATAATTTTAAAACAATCACGATGAACGAAGCGAAATCAGAGGCACCCGTTAATATGTCGAGTATTTTGTCTCCCTCTGTGGCCCAGTATCTTCACCCGGATTATCTACAACCACTTCCGACCACGGTAAGTGCATCTTTGCCCTTTGGATATCTACAGAATGCCAAATTTTCTCTATAGGGATTCAGTTAAATTTATTCTTGGTATTATTAGTCAAAACAGCAGTATTTCCTTTCTTGGAACTTATGTTTTCGGTATTCAAGAGAATGTCTTTTTTTGTTGGGTAGTATGGGGGCGAGAAATCGAACTGGTGTCATATGAAGGCGCACAATGAGAAATCAAAGAGCATCACTTAAATCCAAATACCACTGATAAACATGTGCCTCTTACCTGCACCTCTATTAGACTAAATCCTTGCTTAAAGATAGCTTTTTCGAATTTCCAAAGGACTTACCATTTTCTTTTTGTATAGGATATATGTAAATAATGTAATTCAACACGTTTTCGTCCCTAAAAGTGGGATTTGTTTTTGTCTATTCTGAAAAACCGTTTGCCTTTGCTGCAGTGGTAGGGAAATTTCCCGTTAGCCATGAGACATGACTAAGTTGGCAGCCCTAGTTTACGTTGTCATTCTCAGTACTCGTCTCTTTAGATTAGACAGTAACAAGTCAGTTTCTTTTCGAAAAGCATGTTTAGAACAACAAATTTTACCATATTACGTTTTTTCCAGACATGATATAATTGTTACTATCGGTTTTGACTTTTCCTTTTTCACTTATTTTTCTTCTGAACAAATTAGTTTCCACATGATATGATCTGAGGGTTTTACCAAGCCTTGTGAAAAGTTGTCTTACTTTTACTTTTGAAAATGGCCGTCTGATTGGTTAACCCATTCTCAAACGACAAACTTTTGGACTAGACCAAATTGAAAGCATTTGCAGACGACAATTCAGCTCTCGCTGAAAAGATGATTTTTGTCTATGATAGG
Source organism: Tridacna crocea (assembly GCA_943736015.1). Taxonomy (NCBI): domain Eukaryota; kingdom Metazoa; phylum Mollusca; class Bivalvia; order Cardiida; family Cardiidae; genus Tridacna; species Tridacna crocea. Next base: position 42,637,049 of record OX031056.1, on the reverse strand, counting down.
GTAGAAAACATTGTGGGAAAAGGAGAAATTGCTGGTTACAAGCATTTTCTCCTTCTCCCACAATGTTTTCAAAAGCTACTATTCGAGACCCGTAAGAACCAGGGATTGTTTGGGAAAGGGTTAAGTTAGAACGTGTCAGTCTATCACATGGTTAGTAAAGGGTCTAAGAGAAGAACTGAAACTTAAATGATATATCGATCATTGAATATAAAAATTAGACCAAGCCACAAGGATTGTTTTGAAATATGTCTTTTAGGCAAGACAGGTTAGCCCCCCCCCCCTTTTTTTTTTGTCATTTGATGCGTTCAATTTAACAGCACTCTTCTAATAATTTTTTTTCAACATAGATTTTTATCATAATGATATAGTCTGTAAAGGGACATTTCTTTTTTATCTCTAACAAATTTATATTGTCATTTAACCGGTATCGGTCAATCTTCTTAAATTTTGGCTGGAGGATATGATAGTACAGATAACTGTCCCCAAAGGCGATGTTACTTTTCGACTGGTCGCCTCTGTAAATACAGTAAATATCCAAATATGAAAAAGATCAGCGGAGCGTCTCATTATTGAGACTAGAGGTTATGAGATCTTACAATGGTCAGCTCTGATCGGTCTAAGCATATCAGGTTTGGTTTCAATTTATCTGTCTTTCAAATCAAGAAACGGCTAGCAAGACAACCAAAACACAGTGTATATCATCTATTTCAGAGTATAGGCGTGCATTTTAGAAAATTAATATTTTAATTTAAAGAAATGTTTTACCTCCCACTGACTAAATCTGCTGCATCGTAAGACTATTTCAGTATGTGATGCGTTGCCTTATTTATGCTTCACTGTTCAACGAGGTCTCGTATCTCGTGGCACTGCGATATTTCCCACATATTGGATACGTTCTAGGCGCTTATTCCATCAAGTTTCTAAACAAACGGCCGTGTGGAATCGATTTCCCTTAGCCATTACACCGTCTACGAATCGGAGATTCGGCTAATTTGTAAATGACTCCAAATTATTGGAAGAATTGACAGCTCCCGTCGAACGAATAAACCCTCAGGTCTTTGATCAATGTTTATAGTCCCAGACATCGCTTTGGTCCATAAAATTGGATGAGATATCCGATTACAGTGTATTTGTCTTAAATTCTGAAAGTTTTGCATTGATGACAATTATTTACTCGGGGAAAGTTAAAGCCATCAGTGTCTTTCTTGCTGGTTTGAAACATCGTAGAAGGAGCCGGACTATCAGAATATATAACCTTTTTTGTCAATGTAAGAAAACGGATTTCTTGTCCTATGACTCCCTCTTAAAAGTATGACAAATAGTATACTGTTGGCAACCAGCATTTGCTTCTTTTCCAACATTTCTTAAATCCTGGATTCACGTTTTAGACTTTCCATATAAACACTAAGACAGTCTTTTAAGAAGTCTAGTGCTTAATCGTTGCAAGATGTTATTTTTTAATTGTTCAGGGGTCCGAACTATTCAGCAACCATTCTTGACTTCATTCTCCGTCTAATTCTGTGTTTGAAGAAACGCAACTTCTGAAAGGCTAAACAATTTGGTTTTGTCAGTCAGAAGTTGTGTTACTGACAAATTTAGAAAACTTTTGTCGTGTTAGATTTGCAATGATCCTAGGTATAGTTGATGAGTACGGGCATAGATTTATAGATTTCAATCTAAATATACAGTTGATTTTTTTCTTTTTTTCCAAGGATATATTAATTTTGTTTATAAACACTGACTGTTTACTTGGCATGCTCAGGATGTATAAATTGTTGCTTTGTCAGAGACAGCCTGTATTAGACTTTTTCCAAATAACTCTTTTCAAGTCGATGTATTTTATGTTTAATATATATGATTTGGTTTTACATTGTGTTAAGCAAGATCATAAATTCTAACTAGTGCCATGTAATAGCAATTGCTTGTAAAATGGAGATCTAAATGTTACTTTCCTAGTTTTGCAGAGGTCTGATTGTTTGTCATTTTTTTCAAAACAAATCAGTCTAACCGTTTTGGCTGAAGAAGTCACTCCCCATTTTTGCTTTGAATTTTACCCCATTATCACGAAAATAAATATATATTTGTATATTTTTCTCAAATGGAAACATTGTCCGTTTTCAGTTAGATGCAAAGAAAAGTCCACTGGCCTTGTTGGCCCAAACGTGTAGCAGCATCGGAAAAGATCCATCACCAACAAAGCCAATAATTCCCCCTATTGAAAAGAAAGACGCTGATAAAGGTGACAAATCAAACACCAACGATAGCCGAAAAAGTCCAGGGAGTGACACGAGTGGCGATAATGACAGAGATTCAGCCAAAAAAGCTGGATTTCGAACAGCACCACCGAAAGAAATCCCGCCGTTAGTTCCAATATCCAGCTCAAGTAGTAGCAAAAGTAGCCCAGTACCATCTAGTACAACAGACAAATCATCCTCTGATATAACAAGTGTCACAAATTCTGTATCCCGACCAGTTTCATCGACTGGGACCAGTACACAGTCAACCAGTTCCCGCTCTGTCAATAGTTCAATAGCAGATCGTGACAGAGACTCGGACCGTGACCGAGATAGAGAAAGGGGCAGAGATAATGCTTCTGACGGAAAGTCTACAAACCGGTCCAGTCCAGAAATATTTTCTTCGACTTCTAGTAGCTCAAGTAAATTTCCAGGACATCTTCATCCGGGATTAAACGGACTTAGTGGTTTACCCCACCCTGGACTATCACTTTATGGCCATGGATTCCCTTTAGACCCAGCCTCAGTTAGTTCGGCCTATGCGTCATCGTTGGCAGCAGCCCATTCTGGATATAACTTAAGCGCTTCTGCTGCAGCTGCTGCGCTTGCTGCTCAAAATGCTGCACTTTCTAAATCAGGAGGTTTGACTCCCGGACTTTCTCCTTATGTATCATATGCTCGTGTAAGGACTCCCTCTGGGGCAACAACATTAGTGCCAGTGTGTCGTGATCCATATTGTGCTACCTGTCAATTGACCATTCAAAACAGTCATGTTAGTTCTACATGTACTGCACCAGGATGCTCTCAGTGTGCTCACGAGAAATCCCTCCAAAGTTTAAGTGCACTAGGAATGACAGGTGCATCACCACTCTCTTTGTTACCCCAGTTTTCAAATCCAAGTTCACTCCCTTCTGTGCCATCTGGACTATCTTCTTATCCAGGCCTTGCGTCATCTCTTTATGCTCACAGTTTGTTTGGAAGCTCGGCAGCTGCGAGCCAGGGCATGCCCTATGTGTGTAATTGGGTTTCAGGAACAGACTATTGTGGTAAAAGATACTCAACATCAGAGGAACTCCTACAACATCTGCGTACACACACGTCAAACTCTGACGCGACATCTCTAGCCGGATATGCTTCACTTGGATTACCCCCACTTGGTTTATCTGGTTATCCACATGGACCTCTACCTGCACATGGTGGACTAAGTCCGAATTCTTTGCGTAGGGCGTATCCAACAATTCCAAGCCCACTAGGCAGTGTATTAAACGGCAGTCGGTATCATCCATACAAATCGCCAATACCTGGAATGCCTTCTGCCCTCCAACCAGGGCAGCCTCTCTCATCTTTGGGACCTTATTATTCACCTTATTCACTCTATGGGCAAAAGTTAGGGGCTGCTGCAGTTCCCTGACTAGACCGACCTTTTTAATGTGTAATACAGTGTGAGTGTAGTTTGCTTATTATGTCTAAGTGGATAAAAAGTGCTAAATGGATTTTAAGTCAATGTGATTTATGACTCTAAATTGTAGGGTGGATGGAACGATAGATGTAAACAAGAAATGTGCTTAATGTGACTATGAGGTCTATCTAACAGTCGGTTGATTTTCATCAATGTATTTTTTTCATTATAGAGAAGGGCATTCAATATCTGCAGAGGCTTTACATCTTATTTCACTGCTAGCTGCTTTACATTGCAACCTACCTGTCCTGACAAGTATTTCGTTGGTTTACCCCCAAAACCTCGCAACTACAGCTTGAAACAAGCTGTAGTTACGAGGTTTTTGAAGTAAAGCGACAATTTTCTTCCCACATACAAACTAATAATCCTTGCTCTGCTAAATAAGTGAAATGAAACTTTCAAGCCAGTAGTAAAAACCAATATTTTCTAGCTTAAGGTTATTCTTTAAGAACTTTTTGCTTGTTCACGGACAGTGTAGATTAAAGATCAGACTGCACATTCTGTGCAGTCTGGTCTTGATCTCCACTGTCCGCAAAAAGTCCTTGAGTCACGCTTTGAGCAGCTTAAGGGTTAATATTGTAATAAAGGTAAATTGGAGTTAATCATTTTATCAATATTACTCGTTACTTTTTGTTAAAAAAAAGTAATCTCAGAGCTTCGAAACCTTGTCATAGTATTTGTATGCTTTGTGGACCACACACTTTGGTAAACTGTATATGTAAGCTCTGATGTAATTTTACTCACGGTGGCATCATTTGAAATCCACAAAAGCCAGAGTAGGCCTTTTAAGAACATCATAGAACTGTGCTTAGTATTCTTTCAAGTGTTTCGTGTAGTATACGAGTTAAAATGTATTTGTTGGAAAGTGTAGCCTGAGATCAGCCTGTCCATAAGAGTAGCCTCAGTCTGATCTTCGGTCACACTCTTTGAATCTCTTTTGATGTTGGAAATCATATACAGACAGATTCAGCAGGATATCTAATTTATATCAGTTGAATTACGTGAACACTACAACTCCGTGTGTCAACAATCCAAATGGGAAAGGCTTCCGAAAATACTTTTGGATGAAGGAGAAAAAGAAACCACCATTTTGCTCCTTTCCTCATATTGTCTTCTACATTTTCAAAGGCAAATACTGTATTTCATGCTCTCCCGTAGGTTATCGAGAAATATCGGTAAAATATTTTTTCGATATTTCATGGTTACGACCAGTGAAAATATCGATTTTTAATATTCCAACTTTTGAAGGCGGAAATACTTGTTCTGGCGTACTAGTTTCCTCGGTAAGATGCGCGTGCCTCACAACCAGATAGAAAAAATGACGTAATTTACCTTACATTTCTCGCGCCTGACGGGGAATAACCGAGAAGAACTGTACTGGATTTTGATTAAGTTTCCCCCTCCACCCGCAAATGCATGAAATTAATGGTTTTTTTTTTGTTTTCGGTGAAAGATCGTCGAAATTTGTTACATCGAGTGAACATCATAGGTAATATTTTCACTCGTGGCGCAGCCACCCCTGAAAGTATTACCGACGATGTTCACTCGATTAAAAACAAAATTAATATCCTGTGTATCATTTAGTCATAAGATTATTGTGTGAGTCCGTATTTACCAACCATTGTAAGAACGATCTTGTTTTTATTCTCAAGAATTGTCTAAATTTGAAAGTAACACAACTCCTGATTGTCAAAAGGTAATGGTTTAACCAATCACAGACTGCGTTACTTTCCAAATCTACAAAAATACTGGGAATGAAACTAAAGATGCAAACGCCTTCAATTTAGATTAGTCTAAAAATTTAACATATGGTAAAGAGTTTAACCCTTTACAAATGGACAATGTCGATAATGATCAGACTAGACAGAATATGCAGTTGAATTATAGATCCACATAGTTTATTATTGGGTATTTTCTTGTATTTTCTTATCTATAAATCATTCCAAGCCTGACAAGATCAATTAAAATAAGCCATAATCTGGCAAAAAGGGCCGATGCATTATATCAAACAAGTCATGACATACTTATGGATCCATAAAATTTATTTAGTCCAGCAACGTTGAATAATGAGGTAGAATAGCCCTTGAAGCTGCAGAAAATTCTCCAATCGCAAAAGATTTTCGACGCAAGTCACCCTGCGAGGACTGTGCAGGCTGACAGGAGTCTATACTTTTTAGCAGATGCATTCAACCCTGTGTTCACAGAGTGCAACCCAAATACCTTTCTGTCGATACAGGCAAATGTGAAAACATAATTGATACTTGCAGGTTTTTTTTTCTGAATATTTTTAACATCGTAAGAAATTTATTTATGGTTTTAAAGGAATGCAAATAAACGTCACACTTCTTTAACTCATTACCAAACGAGAATATTTTAGGCTTGTCCAAACCGAAAGCATTTGCAGACGACAAAATGAAAGTGACTGAAAATTTGAAATTTGTTTTGTGAAAAGTAGAAAACATTGTTGGAAATGGAGAAAATGCTGGTTACCAACATTTTGCTGGTTACCAGCATTTTCTCCTTTTCCCACAATGTTTTCCAAAGGCTTTTTTCTCAGGGTCGTCAAAAGTAGGGATTTTGTGGTAATGGGTTGAATAATATAAACCTAATTACTTCACAGGCAATGACTGGGAAGAATGTGAACTTACTATTTGTACGAAAACGATAATCAAGTTTTTGTTCCTGCAGTGCATCGTCTTTGTAAAAGAACGTGGGAAAAAGGAACAAAAGCTTGTGACAAGCGACTATGCCATATTGCTTCGTGTTTTCTCTTCCATTTTAAATGTATCTTTTCCCTTTTTTAAATCATCGGTTTACTTCCAAAAGCACGTAACTACAGCTTGTAACAAGCTATAGTTATGAGGTTTTCGAAGTAAACCGAGGAAACATTTCTGTCGCTTGAACGTGTACATGCTATTTCTAGAAGTAGCTTGCAGGTAAAAGATTGAAAAGAACCTAATTAAAGGCATGTCTTGTAAAAGTAGAACAAAAGTTGCCAGCTTCTATTCTAGCTGTACAATATGTTTTTCTGTTAGCAAATGGAATTTTGACAGATTCCACTGTAACAGATCATTATCAGACTAAAAATGATATCAGTTCTTTAAACTCTTTCCCAAACAAGCCCTGGTTTTTACGTGTCTGCAGTACAAGTCTATAGAAAACACTGTGGGAAAAGAAGAAATTGCTCGTTACGAGCAATTTCTCCTTTTCCCGCAGTGTTTTCTAGCCTATTGAAAAACTTTCTGCCATTCTTATCAAATTCAAAATTGTCATCTGCAAACACTTTGAGTTTGGGACAGTCTAAAATTTGTCATTTGGGAAAGGGTTAAATGGAATGAATGAAATTTGTCTGCAAAGTCACCTGGAATTGTTAGCATCTGGTTGTTTGTTGGCCAGTGTGATTATGGATCTACACTGTCCGATAAGGAGATGTTTTCCAAAAAAAAAAAACTTTGAAACAACAACATTTGGGTTTAATATCGACTTGAAAGTTCCATTTAATTTTTGCAGACGGTTAACTCATTACCAAACGACATAATTTTAGACTAGTCCAAAATGGGAAGCATTATGCGGACGATAAAATTAATGTGCCTCGAAAATTGAAATTTGTTTTGGGAAGGAAAGAAAACATTTATGGAATAGGAGAAAATGCTGCTTACCAGCATTTTTTCCTTTATCCACGATGTTTTCAGAAGGCTTCTTTCTCAGGATCGTGAAAACCAGAGACTGTTTTGGTAAGAGTTATGGATGAATGGCTGGCTATATAAGTGTGTAGAATTACAGAGGTAGATTTATGAAGTCGCTTTAGATTACTTATGAATTTTGAAGTGTATGAGTTTTCAGTTTTATTTTTTTTCTTTTTCTTATTTTTTTTCTCTTTAAGAAAGATGTATGTTAAGTCTATTATTTCGTTAATTGTGTTGATAAGTTATTAAAATTTGTCATGCTACGTAGCCTTATTTCTTATCTTTTCGTCTTTTTTTCTCTTTATCAGCAAAACTTTTTGCCTCGTCCTTATTGATGATATATGCAGACGACAAATACAATGTGTATTAAATGATGGATTTGTCTTCTACGAAAATCAGTAAAGGAAAAGGAGAAAAATCACATTTTATATGATAATAAGTCCTAACGGATATGTATACACTTTTAATGTTTTGCTGAATGTGGCTTAAAGAGTAGAATTTGTCCCAGAAAATATGGGGAAAAAAACATTGTGAGAAAAGGAGCAGTGCTGTAAAAGATCGACGGAAAAGAAGAGAAAAATGCTGGTAAATAGCATTTTTCTCCTATTCCTTCGATCTTTTACAGCACTGCTTCTTTGCTCACAATGTTTCCTTTTCCTTCTAAGTTTTCATAATCCTTCTACAATAAGGTTGCTTAAACTGGTCGAGATTGTGTGGTAAAGGGTTATCTTTTGTCTTCTTGAATCTGATCGTAGATCACATTTCAGAACAAATGAAAACATTTTGTCCTCTTTCAGCAGTATGCAGAGGGTACAAGGCGTGTATTCACAACCATCCTTACAAGTTTTCTTTTTTTGATTCATAAATAAAAAGAATACAACATCCTATTGTAACTCGATTTTTGATTGGCTAAAAGGTAATGCTATGATGATTTGAATTAGGAAGGGTCTAAACAGATTTGTTTGGTAAACATTTAATTCTGTATTACTGATTTATTTCGTTTTCTTGAAAGTTTTCCTCCTTTTTATTGTTTACGCAAAAAGAAAAAAAAATATTTACATCCCGATATTATGATATATGACTTTCACGTCAGAATGGTTGTTTGAGAAAAGCCATAATTTATTATGTTTTCAGCAAGAGACCTTAACCAGTCTGACATAATCATTTGTCATCGCTTTTCACGGGTTTTCAAATTTCTCATTTTTTGTGATATTCTGTACGAAGTAATTAAGTACCGCCAGTTTTCGGTCCTAGTGCGGGTCGTACCATAACCACCTCAACCCTTTACCAAACTGTTTCAAATTTTAACGACCTTTGAAGAAAACGTCTTTTTGAAACATCGTTAGAAAAAGAGGAAAATGTTGATAACCAGTATTTGGTAACCAGTATCCACTATGTTTTTGAACCTTTCAGTTACAATTGTCATTGTTTTGACATATTTAATTTGTTGACCGAGCATGCTTTCAAACTGTGCAAGTCATCAACTTTGCCGTCTGGTTAAAGGTTACTTGTCGCCAGTTATTTTTTATATTAACACATCGCTCTCCTCAGACGGAATATTTTTTTCATCTTGCAGCAGACAAATATTCAAAACAGCGTTACCAAAGGAGAAATTGCTCCTAACGAATATCTTTTTTTTAATGCCACAATGTTTCCACGTCTTCCCGGATATCAAACTTTAACCAGTTCAAAGACACAATAATTTAAGATGCTTGCTTATAATTTGCCTGCAACACGCTAAAAGGGGCATTCGGACATTTGCGTAATGTGCCGTCTAGGATCAGCCTGCAGTCTCCTCAGGCTAATCCGAAACGACGCTTTCCGTTTTCTGTTTTTTTTGCAAGGCTACTGTAGGGCAAAATCTCATGTAGTCGTAAAGTCCCATCTCGGATTGGCCTGTGCGGACTGCGCCGGCTGATCCTAGTCGACAGTGCACATGTGTACAAATGTCCTAAAGGTTGAAATGATTAGTTTAAATTCTAGTTTTTAAGATAGAATCTCCAAGAATAGAATTTTGCAGCTAGAAATCGTTCCGTTTTCTCACAAGGACTTTCAATAGCTATTTTTAAAGATGACAGTTTTAAAGTCGTATTTTTAAGGTGTTTTAATTGTATACCATGAATCTCGTAAAGAACCTATCTAGATGAAATATACGGTAATTTACACTTTATTGATGTTATCAGTCGATAACTTTAGTAGTCATAAATTTATTGCATATGACAAGATTTAACCTGTAACTCTACGCGGTTTATAATATACCCGAGTTGAATGTTTGTGTGTTTTTTTTTAAGTATAGCAGAAAAAGGAACAATTGCGTTTTTTTTTTAACTGCAATGCTGTGAAAGCCATATCAAGACAATTTTTTTCTTTCTTTAAAAAGATTCTCATTACTGTCACTTTAGTTAGTTAAAGGTATGTTTTTTAGCCAGCGTAGTAAAGCGTTTATCTTATTTTATGGACCATCTTCAAAACACAAAGTGTCTTCTATCTAACTATCTCTTCGTGTCGTGATTATATTTAGAAATGAATTTACCAATATTCCCCCCCCCCACACCCCCCCACACCCCCACACACACACGCATTAACACACAAAGTAAATCATCGAGAATAAGTATTTTTTCATAATTTCATATGTAACATTAATCGAGAATTTTCGCAATGTTCTTTCAGCTGATGAATACTGCATTGAAAATAGGAAAGCAAATTTCGTTAAAAAAATACAAGTTTTTTCGTGCACCTCTTTTGCTGATACTATCTCGTCGGTTTACTTTAAAAAAAAAAAAACACTCATAACCACAGCTTCTTTCAAGCTGTAGTTACGACGTTTTTTTAAGTAAACCGACGATCATCAAAATAGGTGCACGAAAAATGTTGTATCATATAAATATACAGACAGGTATGAGCCATGCTCTGGCAAAAGGGGGTTTGATGCACCTCTGTGATACAAAATACCAAGGAAGTAATCACATGACCATAGATCCATACAATCATTTTGTTACCTGAATCTTTAGGTAGAATGGTCCATGGAAATACAGAAAACCTATAGCGAAAACGTTTCGACCTCAGTCGGCCAGCACAATCCGCACAGACTGATCTAGACTTTTCGCAAATACAGGAACTTTTTACCACACAAATCCGACTTTTGACGACCATGATAAAGAAAGCTTTTGAAAACATTGTAGGAAAAGGAGAAAATGCTGGTAACCAGCATTTTCTCCTTTTCCCACAATGTTTTCTACCCTTCCCAAATCAAATTTCAATTTTTGATTCATCTATTTTTGTCGTCTGCAAATGCTTTCAATTTGGACTGATCCAAACTTTTGTCGTTTGGCAAACAGTTGAACCCCTATTCACAGAGCATGAGTCATTTGTATTTGCACTACAGAAAAGATAGTCTCTCTTTCCCGGCAGTCAGCTGAAGGAGCCTGACAGACAGAAATAAAATGGAGGGAAAAACAAAAAAGTCAGACACACGAAGAGCAATTGAATAGAAAAGATAGATACTCGCGTATCTGAAGCAGTGTCATATATCTCATGTTTTACATACGTCGTTGTAAGAAATATGTTTTAACTTAACATTAAAGTATTCGAATAAAGCATATTGATGTATATTTTATGTGCTGTTTGCGTGCCAATCGTTAAAATAGATCTGAACAACACTTAGCTACTTCTTTCCCATCTACCAAACATCTCTTTGTCGGTTTATTTCAAAAACCTCGTAACTTCAGCTTGTTTCAAGCTGTAGTTACGTTGTTTTTTAAGTAAACCGATGTCCTTTATTTTTACATCTCTCAGGTAAGAATGTTTTTGAAAGAATTGTGGGTTGGGGAGAAAATGCTGGTAACTAGCATCTCCCCCTTTCCCTGCAATGCTTGTTTTCATCATTTTCAGAGACAGCTCATTTGTGACACATAATTATCTACTTCGGATGCTTTCCATTATGGCCCAGTCTAAAATTCAGTCGTCTTGCCTAGGCGTTAACCCTTTACCAAACATCAAAATTTCAAATTGAAAACATTTCTGGGAGACATATTGAAGGTGGGCAAAATGAGGAAATTTGACAATGATAGGATAGAAAACATTGTGGAAAAAGGAGAAAATGCTGGTTACCAGCATTTTCTCCATTTTCCACACTGTTTTCAAAAAGCTGTCTTTGTCAGGGTCGTTAAAACTCGGAATTGTGTGGTGAAGAGTTAAGCAGCTTATAATACTATCAGCAAGAAATGTCTGATAAAGGAGTGTCATGATCCCGGCTAGTGATACGGACTATGGCTATTGTCACGGAACCATATCGGTTCTTTTATAGAAACTTAATATTGTTCAACTTGAGACCTATCGTATGATCTTCACGATTTCATATTTAAGTCAAACTGGTTTTAAACATGCACGGTTTACTCAATGAATTTTCAATCGTGAATTAAGCATAGACATTGAGACTTGTTTTCAGAAAGAGTACATCGTCGGATTACTTAGGTGAGACCTGTGTAATGGAAAACAGCTATTTCCACTAAAATATCATCCTGCGAAATTAGCTATAATTAAAAACGAGTATTATTAAACTACTTTCACCGATTCATTTTTTCCATTTTCCCCTTCTTTGAATTATCATTTATAAATCTGAAACCACTATATTCTCAATTAAGAAAAGAGATAATAATTACCTCCCTTTTTAGAAAACTAACAAAAGTATTAAAATATAATTTCAAGATAGACATAAACGGAATTTCTGATCGGTTAAAAATGTGCAAAAATGTTATTTCTGCATAAATCCTCATTTTATCCTTACTTATCAACCAGTTAGAATTTGTGCCCCAAATGCATTGCACAGGTCTTATCTTTAAAAAATCGTAACTACAGCTTGAAACAAGATGTAGTTACGAGGTTTTTTAAGTAAACCGACGACATGCTCTCACAAAGTCAGTAGATGCTTTCCAGACATAGTATCAAAACGTCAAAAGAAAATTTAGCGCAGGGATTCAACATAAACCTTGCCCTAGGTTAGCCTGCGTAATCTGCCCAAGGTGAATTTGGTGGAATCTTCTTGCCTCTGGTAAAATGAATTGTGTGCATGTCGCAGGATCAGTGTACCTCATGGTCCAGTCGGTTGTTATTCATTATGGATTTTATGGATCCATAATGGATCCATAATAATGTAATGACATGCTTGGTATGGTGCATCATGGAGATCCCATAGCGAGACTCAACTGTGTTTTATAAGAATTGCAACTTACCTGGCAGAAACACAAAATATGGCTGTTATATCTGCTTATATCCCTCGCTTTGACTTATCCTGCAACAACCAGTTGTAAAACTCCCTTGGAACCGTAAGCCTTTAGGCTGCCAAGCGCAACTAGAAGACTTTTTGCAGACAGTGCATGCAGACCAATATGACTTGTAGACTTTTTGCGGACAGTGCAGATCAAGATCAGACTGCACAGAACGTGCAGTCTGATCTTCGATCTGCACTGTCCGATGAGGAGATATCTTTTTTCCTTAATACCTTTGAAAGATCGAAATTTGGGTTTTTATCTGCTTGAAAATTTCATCTCACTTATTTAGCAGGACAAGGGTTAAGACTTTACGCTGAGGATGAAGTCGTTATTTCATGATATGTGTGTGACGACGCTGACAAATCAGCAGTAAGGACAGCTCTAATAAACAGTGGCGGGGTGCGACAATAACAAATTGATGTTGGCCCTCATACGGAAGGTCATCTATCACAGTTCTCGCTGGACAATCCGCCTTTTTTGTCGCGACAGCTTATTAGTTTTACAAGGCACTGCTCCTTCTATCGGGACAATAAATTACCCTCAGCGACCTTCTTTTTTGAGCTGTTGTTTTCCTTGTCACACAGGGGGCGATGTCCAACGCCAAATTAATAAATTACACAAGGGAGACAACCCACTTATTGCAAATGGCAATATTGCCAGTTTTATAGGCATTTTATTCTCCAGCCATAATTTTGAGAAAGTTCAATCTTATATATTCGTATTAATTATTAAATTACAACAAAGTTTTCAAAGCCATCTGCAGCCGATTCCTTTTACGCAGTAAATAAAAGAAGAAACAGTTTGCATTGATATTACGAGTATAGCCTAACACCTAAGTAATTTGTAGCCATTGCGGAATATAGGCATTCTTATTACTCTATGAGATTTCCTATAAATTTCAAGTTTTTTCTGCTTCAAAAATGATGTATTTTTTGTCTATTCTTACTCTTATACATGTCCAGTAAATCTGGACAATTACAGGTATAAGGTCTGAAATAGTTCAAGCTTTAGTGTCAAATGTAACATTTGACAGAACGAGGACCACAAATTACGAAGAAGTTTTTTGAATTAGTATCATAGTTTCAAAAAAACGTTTTATTTTTCTGTTCGCAAAATAATTTCTTGCCCTTATTCTGTATTGGAAGTTTATGAGCTCAATCCATGTGTGGCCATGGGTGCAACATTGATAAAATATAGTGTTGACTTCATAAGTTAAGCGGTATAGTTGCTTTTGCGACTTTGCTGCTTTAGATCATACCGCTGATTTACGAGATTTTCTCAACGATTCATCCTGGAATGGAATTCAATATGATAAAAAGAAAAACAGATACACTTCTAGTAACTCTGAACAGAGTTTGTTGTCCGTCTTGGACCAGCTCTTATGGCCCTGGATTTATAGTAAAAAATCCTCTCCGAAAACATCAGTCACAGGGTGGTGTCCTTGGACCAAGGACAATGATCAATTAAGATGCCTCGGGGTTAAAGTTTTTTCGAGGGAATCTAGAGAAGACATGAATAGGTAAGCTTATGCTATGACATAGAAAAAAAAATATTTCTAAAGCAGCGAAAAGTCCCAATGCAACTAATTAATTCTTATCAGAATTAACCTTTAATCAAACAATTTCCAATTTAACGAACCTCGGGGACGTTTGAAAACAACTGAGAGAAAAGGAGAAAATGCTGGCTACCAGCATTTTCTCCTTTTCTCTCAATTTTTTTATCATTCTGATGACAAATTTCATCTATCTAACAACACCTGATTCCTCTTCCGCAAAAGCCTCCAATGCGGACACGCCTAGACTGTTTCCGTCTCGTTAAGTGTAAGGGGAAAGTACAGATAAAAACTCGAGAAGATCTGACATAGAACGTGCTAAGGTTTACGACAAAGATTGGTTTCGGGTAATGGAAGGTGAACGTAGCGGCGACATAAACCATCATAAAGTCGACTGTAACAGATGAAAATTTGAATTAATCTTGACGTGTCGCTTTACAGACCTGGGAAAGAAATGTTGCCACAATTTCGTACTGAATAATTCTTATGCTCCGATACTATGACTTTTTTCTTGTCCCTTTTTATAAAAAAAGACTTTTGAAAACATTTCAGGAAAAGGGAAGCTTTTGCAAGCAAAGAATTTTGGTACTCACTTGTCGTTAGGTAAAATTGATAAAAAATTGTTCGATTTCTTCAAAATTTTGCCTTGTGTGATATTTAATCATATTTTGGTAGATCTAAAATAGTTTGAACAGTAATTCGTTGCCAAGTTACCACCATGCTTGTATGTCTATTTACACCATAAGGTTGACAGCTTTTACTTGGGAAAATGAAAGAAAGGTAAGGTAAAATGCTTCTTTTCCCTCACCTTCAGTAAATCGACAGTGTTTCCTTTTTTTTTTTTCGTTTCTTTCAATTTTATGTGATTATGTTGTGTACAAACTCAGTTATTAATGCTATTCTCTTGGTTTCACTAGTAGATCTATTAAATTGGGCTACGTCCATCACGGGAAGTCGTAAGAAGGTGTTGCTGGTGTGGCTTATAGACCCAACCAATAATTTACTAATGTACAGAATTTTAAGCGGCACTTGGCCAACTTCTACAAAGTTACTTAACTGAGGCACGAGGGTGTCTTTATAACGGTCTTGCGCTCATTTTTATCCAACGGTTATAAATTGACTTCTTGACCATGGTTACATACATATCATTGAACACATAGCTCATGTATACGAATTGCACCATCAGAAAGATCGCTAGTCGGTCTACATTTAGTAAAGCACACGCCTAGGTATTTGTCGTAGGATAACTGCAGAAAACAGCATCAGGGAGATGTATTACATCCCCTTTTACCAGAACATTTCTAATTTACATTTTTTTTAAAAGTTGATAACTGTCTAGGGCTTATTTAACTTGTCAAGGGTCCGTATTCATCAAACATTCTGAAAAACATTCTTAGTCTTATTCTTCAGATTTTTTTTCAGAGTGAAAGTAACAGAACTTCTGATTGACTAAACCATTTGGTTTAGCCAATCAGAAGTTCTCTTACTTTCACAGTCAGGCAATCTTGAAGAATAAGACCAAAGACTTTCTTAAGAATGGTTGGTGAATACAGACCCTGTGTGCGGTTTTTCTAATGAAAATAAAAGTATAAGCGAGTAATATCGTTAGACAAAAATAACAAGAGAAAAGCTGGAAAAGTTTGAACTTTATGACTGTTCAACGTCATTCGTTTGAGAGGTTTGTGAGCAGTTCGTATAATTGTATTACATTTTGAACTCTTTCGTGTACCAGCTCCTTTGCACCATCTCCTACGCTTACTTATTTCTCGACTTATGTGTCAGACAACAAGACCACTTATGTTAGACATCAAGAACCTTTCGTCGGTGTCGTGGTCATATTGGCGTGGGTAACTCTCTACCAAACGACACTATTTTAGGCTTGTCCAAATCGAAAGTATTCAAAGACGACAAAATAAAAGTGGCAGAAAATTTGAAATTTGTTTTTTGAAGGGTAGAATACATTGTTGGAAAATGAGAAAATGCTGGTTACCAGCATTTTCTCCTTTTTCCACAATGTTTTCTAAAGGCTTCTTTCTCAGGGTCGTCAAAAGCAGGGATTGTGTTGTAATGGGTTAAATGTTCACATGAAATCCTGGGTTCGGTTTCAAGAGATTTCTATATTTTACAGAAACAGAACTTCTAATTGGATGGGCCAAACAGAAGTTGTCTTATTTAAAAAAAACTTAAGGAGTAATCCGAGAAAGTATTTAAGACTACTTTATGATTACGGACCCTGGTTGATTCTTTTTCCGAAACGACCAACTTAAGTAATATGAAAATGTCAAGACTAAAATTCTCAGAGAGGGTAGAAAAATTGTGGAAAACAGAAGAAATACTGGTAACCAGCATTATCTTCTTTTTCCATGATGTCTTTAACAGACTTCTTTTTCAGCGTCGCTAATTTCCGATCCCTTTGGTAAAGGGTTAGATCGAAAGGAAGTTGCTGGTCACTGCAGGACAGTTTTGGTAAGCGTTGCAGCTTAGCTAAAGATACACCAAGCTAGTCAGTGTCGCTAGAGGAGATTAAACTTAGAACCTGTAATGCCGTCAATAACCGCCCACGGTGTCGAAAAACTCAAAATTAAATCGTGTTCCTGCACTGTATGCAACTTGAGCAAAGGCAGGTGAGGACGAGTTAGGGGGGGGGGGGGGCAGGGCGAGGTTAGAAATAGTTGAGAAAGTTCTCGCTCCGTGACGCTCATAAACCATAATTCATTCAACTAATTAACGCAGGCCCGCATCTCAATCTTCACAGATAGGAACCAGAAAATAAGGGTTCAATCTCGTCTAATCTCGCGTGATTTATTGAAACATTTATGTGTCTTACACCTGCCGCTCTTGACTTGGGGAATATTCGCAACATTGGGACCAAAAACTGAAAAGGCCCCCATCAGACCATTTTTATGTCAATTACTCCGTAATCAATTTATGCATTATCCTTCGCTTTTATTCCCTACCAAGACCTTGTGGCTTGATGGTTCACCCTTACGTTGCTAAGCGAGAGTCAATGACTTGTTTCGGATAATGTACATCAAAATCAGGTTGCACAGAACGTGCAGTCTGATTCTTGAATCACATTGTCCGTTATAGTAACATTTTTTCAATGAAAATAACTTTTAAATCAATCGCAATACTGGCGTTTTTAATATTCGCCTAAATTTTCAAGTTTATTTTGCCGTTCAAAGGTAAAGATGTTAATCACGTTAATCTATGTTCGATTTACGTTAGCGTCGCAGGCCATAGCCGTCAAGTGGAATTGTTCTACGGCAAAACAGTGCATGGACCTGGCCAGTTACTAGTGAAATTCGTGGAAGTGTCATCGTTCTTCGAGTAAATTGTTGCTGGAAGTGGTTTTCACATCATTTCAACAAACAAACAAACCAACCAAACGTAAAGTAGTCTTCAGTTTAGCAACTTAAAATAGCACAATTTGTTCGATAAGAAGAACAGTGTTTATCCATGCTTTAATCTTAAGTTTCTTTTTTTTATTACATGCATATTGATAGGACTGTTTTCAAAGCCATTCTGCTACAGAGATACCATATAACTGATGACAGTCAATCATCTAAAACCGGAGCTTAATGGTATGATAACCAAGCCAAAAGATATGATAGACTGTTGGAAATATGGTATACCCTGGACATTTTAACAGAAGCTTGCACGGATCGTTATATATAAGGATAGATCTAATTCTGAAAAAAAAAGGAAAGCATTGGAAATAAAAAGCATAGGGCGAAGATGCAAGCAGTCGAACGGTGCATGTTATATCAATTAGGTATGAAATATGCGTATTGCCATTTCGCTCATCCAAACAAATGGTTTTTGCCACACGTTGGTCTGACGGGAATGTCAGGTTGTTGACGACAAATTAGTAACTGACACGCAAACCTGATGACAGGAGGTGCAATGTCATACGTCATTTCAATGACAGATCTTCACATTGTAAACCCATGTGTGAGACAGGCGGATGGAGCGGAAAGCGACATTAATCGTCCTCACACCACAATGGGGTACTCTTGCTTGTAGACTCAAAATGCATGTAGTTTAAGTTCACTAATTTATAGGGTGTGGGAGGTAAATTATAGCTTGCTCTCTTTATGCACCAAGCTCCTTTTCTACCATGCTTTGTATGTTTATTTGATCTAAATACATTTCCTGACGCTCTATCCAACGGGTACTACATGCATCTTTGTACTACATTACACGTACCTAGGAAGTCGTTGCAGGGTATGGATCTAGTTCTTTTCTGAAAAGCTACTGAAACATGAACTCGAATGGTCCTGTGACGCGCATGAAATTCATTAACCCTTTCCCAAACAATCCCTGGTTTTTACGGGTCAGGAATAGAAGACTTTTGAAAACTTTGTGGGAAAAGTAGAAAATGCTCCCTTTCCCACAATGTTTTCTACCCTATCATATAGAAAAATCATCTTTTTAGCAACTGTTGATTGTTAATTTGTCATGTCCAAAAATGGGAAAGGGTTAATAGCAAAAATGTTTGACCCAGTTAAGCCTGCAAAAACAGCGTAAACTTTTGCATGGATCTAACCTTTTTGTAGATCTATACAGTATCAGGGCATTAATATACTTTTTGAAAGGCCGTGACTCAGTTGTCATTTCTTCAAAGAATTGAGTGGTATCACCATAACTATTTATCAGAAAAAAAAAGTGCTCTAAAATAGATTCTATGGCAAGAGCTGAAGGTAAACATCCCAAAACTGGCTTGTTAATTGTACGTACCATGTACAGAGTGCTTTTCAATAATGTCATTGACAATTGTGTACGTTACCCCGAGGTCTAGCCTATGTGACATTCCGTGAAGTTGGCTAAACGCTCAGTAATCGACGTTCAGCTCAACACCAGCCTTGTTGAGCCAGCTCGACATTCCAGCTAAACCGCCAGCTCAACAGTAGAAATACTTATATATGTCAAAATCAAAGTCCGTTGAGCCAGCTCAACATTCCAGATAAACCACCAGCTCAACATTAATTATAGGTATATGTATTTTTGCCGTTGAGCTGTCGAGCTGGCTCAACGGACATTGATAAAAACATGTGTATCAGTATTTTTGCTGTTGAGCTAGCCGTTGACCTGGAATTTCGAGCTGGCTAAACGGACATTGATCGAAGCATATGTTTAAGTATTTCTACTGTTGAGCTGGAATGTCGAGCTGACTGAACGGACTTTGATTTTGACATATATATGTATTTTTGCTGTTGTGCTGGTGGTTGAGCTGGAATGTCGAGCTGGCTCAACGGAAAATGATCGAACCATATGTATAAGTATTTTTGGCGGATGAGCTTGAATGTTGAGCTGGTTCAACGGACTTCGATTTTGACATTTTTGCAGTTGAGCTGGCCGTTGAGCTGGAATGTCGAGCTGTCTCATCAGATATTGATTGAAACATATGTATAAGTATTCTTACTGTTGGGCTGGCGGTTGAGCTTGAAGGTTTAGCATGCTCAACGGACATGGATCTAGTATTTTTGCTGTTGAGCTGGCCGTTGAGCTGAAATGTCGAGCTGACACAACAGACTTTTGATTTTGACAAGTATATGTGTTTTTGCTGTTGAGCTGGCCTTTGAGCTGGAATGTCGAGCTGGCTCAATAAGGCTGTTGTTGAGCTGAATGTCGATTACTGAGCGTTGAGCCAACTTCACGGACCCTTCAAACTAGTAAAGGGAGAATGATTGTGTTCGCGATCCATTCTGAGTATTTCGCTTATTGAAAGTTACTAAGATTTCCAATGGACGAGGCAAACAACGTGCTATATAGCTAATTCCTTAAAGGAGCTATAGCGCCTAATTCAATTAACTCTGACGAAACGACAAATTTATAGAGTGGTCCAATTTGAAAGCATTTGCAGACGACAGAAAAATGTGACTGTAAATTCGAAATTTGATTTGGGAAGGGTAGAAAATGCTGAAACCCTGCTTTTTTCAGTAAAGATGTCTCGCTGCAGACAGTTAGAATGCTAGTAAAAGAAACTTTAGAATACTTCGTAAAAATTCACCATCAGCCATCACATGATTGGCGCAAGATGGCCTTTGGTAATAGCCATACCTACACGAAAATCCTATAAATAAAGACAATCATCATACAATAAAAATAAACCATAACATGGGCGAAGATCTATATTTTTGTTTTGTTGCTGCTTTCTGTCAGAATGTATCTGCTGAACGGAGAGCGCTGATCCAAAACCAGACTACAGGATTTGTATAAAAAGTTCTTACTGTAAAATATATACGTATTGATGTGAAGCCATTTAACCCATTACCACAGAGTCCCCACTTTTGACGACCCTGAGAAAGAAACCTTTAGAAAACATTGTGGTAAAAGGAGAAAATGCTGGTAACCAGCATTTTCCCCTTTCCCACAAAGTTTTCTACCCTATGAAAGTATAGTTACACCATTTGAGCCACTTTGAAACTGTCGTCTGCAAATGCTTTCAATTTCGATAGGTCTAGAATTTTCCGTGTGGTAATGGGTTAAAGGATGAGATTTCGAAGTATTCAACTTGCATTCTAGTAATGAAAATACAGAGCTGAAGACTCGACAAACCCAAAAATAGCCAGTTGTCAAATCATCCATAGAAAATGGTTTTGCAGACTTGTTTTTTGTAGCTTCTGTTATGACTTGGATTGAAAGTTCTATCAGTACTGGTGTTAAAAAAGCCAGGAAACATGTGCATAGGTGCAATGACCGACGTAATTATGACCTAGGCTATAGTATTAACTCTTTACCACACAACAAAATTTTAGACTGGTTCAAATTGAAAGCATTTGCAGACGACAAAATAATGGTGACTGAAATATTAAAATTTGTTCTGGGAAGGGTAGAAAACACTGTGGGAAAAGGAGAAAATGCTGGTTACCAGCATTTTCTCCTTTTCCTACAGTGTTTTCAAAAGGCTTCTTTCTCAGGGGCGTCAAAAGTAGGGATTGTGTGGTAATGGGTTAAGCAGACATGCCCAATATAATCAAAATGCCGATCAGCGTTGAAGTGTCTTGCATGACTTGAGCTGCTTTTCGAATAGTTAAGGTCTAGAGTAGGATTCCCCAACATGGTCCTATACTATTTTGTGAAATATCCTGACCGATAGACATATCTGAATTTACAAATACAGGATTCTTTTAACCTTGAGTATACATGTATGTCCATTTCATTTATTTGCGCTCCAAGGGTTAAAGGTCCCCCGAGGAACTAATGTAATTAGAAGAGAACGACTAGTAACATCTAATTGTAGTTTATCGTGAACAAAATTTCTGATTTCTGCACTAGGTAATCAATCAGACTTGTCCCTCATCTGCTTATCAAGCATATGCTCAATTACCGCTTGTTAAAGGTTGCGACGAAAAACACGATGATAGGTCTGACAAGGGTACGATAAGAGCCGTGGGTTAACGAGGGATATTATAGAGGTCGTCAGCTCCTCAAGGTCATCGTCATAGCACCAGATATTGAATCTATATTTTGATAAGCTAGCTAAACGGGATGCGAGGTAACAAAAAGGCGTCATTTTATAAACTAACGATTGTAAACTGAATGCAATATAGGTTTGCAGGATGTAGTCCAATGCAATCCTCTTTTGCGACAAAGGCATAGATTTGTGTTTTCGAATGTCGTTAAATCCATTATGTACTATTTTCATATATTCATTTATGCGTATTATTACTGCTGAGAAATTGAACATATGCTGTACCGCCTTAAACCAGAATACAAGAAATGTTCAGAGAAGTTACTTCCCGTTCAAGATATCATTTTTGACAGAAGAATATTTTTGAGGCTAATCTAGCAAATCCTTGTTAGGTATGGTCTGAAACACTGGTTTATTCAGCAAATTTTATATAAAACATATCTTTAAATATATTTACCTGATACTGTTTTGTAGCCAGACAGAATTAATCATCATAAAAAAAGAAAAAAAGTAACGTTATGTAAGACAGAGATACAGAATGGCGTTTTCAGTGAGCATTTCTGTTAAACAGATGTGTCGAACATGGACAGAAACCTAATATTATTGCCTGCAATTTCAACCCATTAAAGACTATTGTCTGCACAATATTGACAGTAGAGAACACTATTGATCAAATCAGATGCCTCAAAAGGCAAACTATTCACCACAGAAATAAAGATTTCCATCTAAACTAAAGGATACACGGTATTGGTAATTGAAAGGAGTCTGCTCCCTCATTTGTATATGTAGGATCTGAAAAGAGTTTGGCCTTTCACACAAAATTTTATCAAAACATTTGGACTCGGTTTTAGACAACAAAATTTAATATTCGAACATATTGGTATAACATTTGCAGAGTAAAAATTCATGGAAGCCATAATAGTTGAAGTCGTCCCAGAATGAATTAATACCATTGTGAGAGCAAAAGAAAATTGCAAGTTGCTAACAGTATGCCCTGTAGGGCCTACATACATTAATGTATACAGGAAATATCCACACAAAAGCAGCTTCCCTTTTGGAAGCCCCGTATACATAACAGTTAACTACACTTTCAACAAAACATCAAAAATGGTGGAACCGCCCACAAGACAAACATTCTGAGTAGCCTGCACCATATTTTTCTAGTTTTCCTCGATGGTTGTTATCAAAGCGGAAAGTATAGAGTATTTTTTAAAATAAATTATACTACAATAGTTACATATTTGCAGTTGTTAAAATTTATGTTAAAATAAAAATATGACGACTGTCTATCACAGTGACATCATCAACTTCATCATCCAAACTCCACGTTTACCAAGGTTTCAATGACGTCAGGTCTCAATAACGTCAATTTAGTTTACATTGAATTGAGGTACTCAGAAGGGAAAGTCTAGGTCGTCAGCGTATTCGGTTCGTGAGAGCATAAAACGGGGAGATTCGCTAAATACACATTGATATGGTAAAACTTGGCAGTATAATAAATTCGTTGTGCGGTCGGAGGGCAGGTGGGACTTGAAAACTTGTTCACGGCTGTACATAGTGAATCATGTCGCCACCTCGCCATCGGATTGGGATGACATGATTCGTCACAGCCGTGAACAAGTTTTCAAGTCCCCTGTCACCTGACCTTACAAATAATATTTATCCCAGGGCAAATGGTATAGACCGAGATAATATATTACATTTTAAGGTTTCTCAACTTGGTCTATAGTTTCTGCCAATGTCTACTACTCTCAGTGATTGTGAAAACCTGCACAAAAGGTGAAAGCAGTGAAACAGAAAAACAAATTGTTTCGGACGATTTACGAGCGAATCTGTCAGGAAGAGTAACTGAATGTTGATACAATTTGGCAGACTGACCCTTACCTCTCTACAAAAGACTATTGTTCTGACTTGACAAAGGGAAATGGGCCAAACCATCCACTTGAAGTGAAAGAATAAAACAATTTTAGTCTTAACATTTACTTGATAGCTAATCACCACAAAATCGAAATGATGATAATGTTAAATTAATTTTGATAGCTAATAAAAACAACAGTTGCCGCTCTGCTTTTGATTTTGGTTTGTAGTACATGTATATCAGCTTTCTAGCTTACTTTTAACACAATAAACCTAAACTGAGTAGAAAGCTAGAACGATGAAACACAGTATTTTTCAAGAAATGGAATTCATGAGACTGTAAGATAATGAAATGAAACTGGAAACTGTTCATATGACGTGCAAAAGAAAAGGGATAAAGTAAATGATATCTATAAGTGATAGTTCCCGTCATGCTCTGCTATCTGCTTCCTGTCAAAACCGCGCACTTCGAGACGCATCAAAAGATACGAAACTACGGAAAATTGCAGAGCTAGCCGATTAGCGATGATTGAAGGCGGTTGTTTGTCAGGGAGCGGATGCCATTTATCATCAGTAGGCACATATATCACATCAATTAGGGTGCCAATGAAGACAGATGGAGCAAAAATGATAGACTTTTTCGCACAGTATATCCTTCTCGCTGTTTTCATAACAACATTGCAGGGTTTGGGTTATTGTAGATCAATCAGCGTTCCATTACTTTCGCAAGAAATTATGTTATTTTTTTATTTCCACAAAAGGAATATATTGGTTGATTTGTCTTCATTTGCTTTCGAAGAAAACTTAAAATGTTCAAAAGAAAAACAAAAATAGTCTTAATGTGTAACCATACATGACACATGTTAATCTTCTTTCAAAAAACAGTGGCATGATGATGCCGATCTGGTCTGGGATATTCACTCTCCAATATGCGAACTATTTCTGAACAAAAAACCCCCAACATTTTTTAGCAGAAAAGGCTGTGATAGTTCATAAATGTGGATTAGTCTAAAATTGTGTCCTTATACAAAGTCGTAATCCTTCTAGTAAACAGGCCCAAATAAGCCCAGACAAAAACTAGTTTCAACAAATTATAGGTAAGTATAGATGTAAAGTTAGACCGCACGCTTTGAAATCGCCAAACGAACTTTGAACACATTGCCCTCAACCTTGCAGCCATAAGCTCCGATGCTGGGAGCACCTTATTTAGCTTAACAATTTCGAAATTGTATGAAATTTAAGAGGTATATCGACGGTTTACTTCAAAAACCTCGTAAGTACAGCTTGAAACAAGCTGTAGTTACAAGGTTTTTAAAGTGAACCGACGATATGGGTCCATGGGACCGGGTGTTATCATTTTTAGGATCTTTAATGTGCAGTAGAATTTACACACATATCATTTTGATAAAGTGCTTATTAATTTAATTACTTTCACAAATCCATGTGAGAGTCTTGTGAAAAAGGGGGGGTCTCACCCTATATGAAATTTACATAGGGACCTGCCCACGCCCAGAATTTTATGAAAATTTATGTGAAGGTAGTGTATTACATGAGGATTATATTACTAAAAAGAAATTTCTTCCATCTACCACAGTTTTTGATTTTTTGAATTTTTTAGAATTTTTGATAAAAAATGGGTGTGCCTCAATTAAAGGAGCCCACAGTCCTTCTGATTTTTGATTTGCTGACCAAATTTGTTCCTAAAATAATGCTTATTAATCTCCAATCATGTATGAACCTTTAGTTTATATTGTTATATTGAACAAAATTGACCATATCAATTTTTGATTGAAGTGACCCCCAAATTTCACATTTGTAAAATATTTTGAACAAATTGAATTGTTATTTTCACCATGTTACAGTTCTTGTCAACCTATGAAATTGATATTGAATTTGACCACAAATATGCTTGTTCTTATCCTAAAATATCAAGAAAAAATAAAACCGGTAACATAGTCTTTTTTTAATTTTAGTCTTAATGGTCAAATTTTCTCAAAATGTAAAATTCACATTTTTTTTTAGTTTTGTTTTAGGGTTTTTATTATTGTTTATTTACGCATGTTTATGATTTGTGCGATGTTCTGGTATAAGAAACTTCGCATACAATCAAAAGATAATGCTTTATTTACCAAAAAGAGTTTTTGCAGAAATAATAGCATCTTGTTGAACACCATAAAGAAAATCAAAAATAGCAATATTAAAACTCAATTGAAAGTCTGATAATGAAAATAGATCAGATGTTATCTATTAAAACTGCTCCTATGCGGACTTCTGAGGAGTTTACTATTACTCAGTGCAAACAGATAATTTAACACTACTTATTAATGATTTTTATTTTGTTTCACTCTCATTAAGCCAATTCTATACATCTTTTCCATATGATACCATATGATGTCCTATGAACAACCTACTAAGGTTTAAATAATTAGACTTCTTGTCCTAAGTTTTACAAATAGTAAAATGTGTGAAAACCACAATGGAATTACCCAATTGATGTATAAATAATACAAAGTGTAAATTGATATGAAAAAGAAACACTGATATAAACAAGAGGAGAATAACCAAAGCTCAGAGAACCAAAGAGAGTGGAATACAGCTAAATAATGCTTAATCTTTTCTGTCACCCTTTTGTGAACTTCTGCCTTGACTGCAAATTGCTGAAGTCAATAATGTATAAACAACTTTTAATAGAATTAAGTCTGTATTAATGTAGCTATGTTTTTTCAATTATTGGCAACTACAAAAGCTAGTATCAAATATGACAAAACATAGACTAAAATACATGTAATAAGTAAACTACTCTCTTAGCTGATTAAGTGCAACAAGGCAGAATGAAATGTTTCAATTAGAAAGTAGTTTAGGCATGAGTGTTACACTAGCGTTTAAAATGTGACTTTTGGAGTTACAGAAGAAAGCAGTTTCAATGAAATACCAGTATGAGTACATGTACTTTTTGAAAAGCTATACAGTCAGACTTTGTTCAAAGAAATGAATTGTGTATGACTGCAGAAAACGGTTAACAAATATAGGAGTATTGTATAATGATGTAGAAGTGTTTTCTTGTTCTTTTCTGTTTAGTGGAAAGAGAATGTAATTGATAATCACTTTTAGTCTTTGTAGCCAGTATCAACCTCAAGGAAAAACAATTTGTTGATATCACGATGACTCTTGTTAAAACCATTCATATGTATAAAGAAAATCATCATTAAGGATGTTCAAATATATAAAAAAATATAAAATATGTTTTCAGACACAAGTATGTTTTGCTGACAGTTTTTTAATTCAAACTTCAAAGTTGTTGATATAGGTAACCTTACTAATTGCCAGGTACTGCCAGACCATTAACGTATGCACGAGTTGCATCTAGATGGTGTTAACAATATTGCTATTAGTATAATAATTGATTTACTGGTTGTCATCTCAATGTCTTTGTTAAGACATGCATATATCTATGGTAAAAGTGGAGCACCCTGTCTAATACTCTTTTAATGATAAGCCACTTTCTTCAGATGATTGTCCTATTGAAAATTAGAAGTGTAGAATATATTTTGGGATGAAAGGAATATTTATTAAATAAAAATAATTTGTGAATTGGTGTTTTTTGGGGTTTATTTTCATACATGCTACTTTCTTAGGAAAATATCTGTATAATTACTGCTATACCTTTACAGAAGTCTGTTTCTGTATGTGAATCTTTCATTTATCATAGTTAGTTATACAAAAATATCGATATTATTGCATTAGAAAGTGTTTTGGTAACCATAACACATTTTAGATGGACATTAGATTTTTGTCCAAAACACCACCTTTGCTCATATCATGCATAATATGAGATTGTTACCGGTTTTCAAATTTTATAAAATTTTGTGTGTATTATGTAGACATACAGGGCCTACTTTCCTAGCAATTTCATAGGTTGACAAAGACTAGAACTACCATAAATGTTTTGTTGAACTTTGTGTTTGGAAAATTTCAGTGTCAATTTTATCCATACTTTTTACATTCAAGTTTTTAAAAAACAGTCAAGTCAATACCTATAATTGCACAATTTGTATCTAATATCTCTATAAGGTGTACCTTTACTATTCATGTTAAAGTTTTAGGAAAATAATGAATTTCGATAACTTTGGACTTAGTTTTTTCAAGGCAGGTACCAGCCAAAACTAGGAGTACCCCAAGGTGCCCTCCTGAGACCTACATGTCTTATTTGAAGTAGATAAATACATTTTTGCAGTTCATAGGCCAAAGGCAATTCGCTTGCAAAGTATCAAGAAAATCCATGCGTGGGCGCAAATGAGACCCCCCCTTTGTTTGAAATACCCATAGATACATTCATTCCAAAGTACATTTCTGAACGTCTGCGTCGTATATTATAAACTATTTATTAAGTATTTTAATGGGGTTTTCAGCATGAGGTAAGTTCTTTTAACTTAATGATATATGTGACTTTACTATTATTTATAGCTAATGCATTTATCATCAGACTACTATTTTCAGATGAAGGGAAGTTATTAACAAAGGAATGTTCATATGTATACTATTTCGAATTAATAACCCACAGGGAGGCATAGATAGATACAATGAGTTTCAACCAATCAAGTTAGATTTTCGGCGCGCAAAATTCTTCAAATCTCTCAAAACACTCCAGACAATAGATTCAAGACCAGACTGCGCATTGTCTCAATTCTGTTCTTGGTAAATACTGTTTGCACAAACGCATTGTGTGTCTGCTAAACGTTCTAATGGTTGCTTTTACGTCCTTTAGTAAAACTAAAACTAAAATAAAATGTAATTTTTCATAATCCATTTTCTTCGTTGATAGCTATATACTTTGTTAATACAAAACTTCTCAGCATTATGATGATTGCATATTATACGTCATCATTCTTTTCTTTTTGAAAAATCAGCTCTTAAATTAACTGAGAATTTTTAAATCATAACCTAGATGGTGTAAGAAACTGTAAACGAAAATCTACTGTCTGTGAAATAACCGCCCCCGGACTTTTGTCAGCCTGCTGGTATGGTTTGATACATTTTGCAAATGCATAAGACCTCCTTATCAAGGAAAATGATCCGCATAAATTCTTAGACAAAATCACACTTCTCTAGGCTTCTCGCAAACGGAAACATGTATGAAAAGATAATTTACACTGTATTACATGCGATCTTGCAGAGAACACTTTCTTTGTATGACGGGTTCATTTGTTTAAGAATTATTAGTCGGGGAAGCATTAAACTCAGTTGACTAAAAAGTGTACTGTATGAAAGAACACGCAGACAAATACATACAATGCATTATAATTTGTAGGCGAAAATCTGCAGTGCATGATAGAAGATAGAAGCGCACATTATCTGACGATATGCAGATAATTATGTATGCCTACATTATATTGTACTTTGCTGGCTAAACATACATTCTAACAGAACTACAGACAACATTATACACGAGAGTTTGCAGTCAGATCTATCACTACAGTGTCATAGAAACTGAATTTAAGAAAAGCAGAAGCGAATGGCAAGCGCTAACAGAAACTGTTAGAGATAAGAGTGGCTAATGACATTTAGACTCACTTTTGAAGCTAGAGCAACAGATATTAGTGGAAAACGATCACTTTGATTTTCAAATTATGCTTAATCGGTTTAGATGAGTTAATTTGACAAGGCAGTTTTAACTTGAGTCATTTACCAACGATATTCCTCAGGGATCTATACTTTGCGCCCCTGTCTATCTACTTTATGTGCTAAATGGAAAAAGGCTCTCATTAGCCGCTGCTCAACTATTTGAAAATACTTGAGGTACCCTCGGAAACCTATTACTACCTTTGCAAGTCATATTATAATGAAATGTTGGCCATTTCTCAAAAAATGTTATCTCTGGAAAAATGATATAAATCAAACAAAAATTTTCATGTTAGCGCATCCATATTAAACGTTCTTCCTGCTATTTTTTCATAATTGCGAAAAAACAACGTCGGGGCATTTAGTTTTTGTTTAGGCCCTCGGTCTATCTGTCCGTTCGTCCGCCTGTCTGTGTCCGGGCCGTAACTTTTTTTCCCTACTAGTCATCTTCGAAATAACTTCGAACACATGTTAACCCATCAAGAAGATATGTCATGTGTAAGAGTCATGTCCTCAAGTTAAAGTTTAAGGTCAGAGCAAGGTCAAATATGTTTGGGGGATTGTATTTGTGTCCGGCAAAAATCTTTTCACCCTACAACTGCGCACAAATGTTAACCAGATTAAGAAGATATTATGTCATGTGCAAAAATCATGTCTGTATGTTTAAAGTCACGGTCACAGGAAGTGTTTTTAGGGGAGAGGTATTCGAGTCCGGCCTATAACTTTTTTTTTTAATATTGATGAATTTCAAAATAACTTGACAGAATTGTGGAAGACGTAAATACGATGTACCACGCGATTGAACCATGTAAGTAAGACAAAGGTAAAGTCCATAACAAGGTCAAATACATTTAAAAAGAGAAATTTTAGACGGTATATTCATGTCTGGCCTGTACCATTTTTCAGTTTTGAATTACTTTCTGCACAACTATGTAGAATTGTCAGTAACATAAAGGCAATGTGGTGCGTGCAAAAATCGTGTCCAGAAGTCAAAGGTCAAGGTCAGGGTAAGTTAAAAGTTTATTTTGTGTCCGGATCCTAACATTTTGCGTAGATCTATTTCTTAATTTCAGAATGCTTTTGCACAAATGTTCATCAAATAAAGCTGCTATGTCATGCGCATGAGTCACGTCTGTAGGTTAAAGATCAAGGTCACAGCAATTTAAACATGTTTTTGGGGGATGTTTTTGTGTGTAGTCTCTCAATTTCTACCCATGAAATAATATCATTGTAACCTTTTACAACTGTAAATCACATTTAACTATGTGTCGTGCATAAAAAACCATATCTGTAGGTCAAAGGTTAAGGTATCGTATTTGTGTCTAGTCTGTTCCTTTTTAAGTGTGATTAAATTTAGATAAAAATGTGCAAAATGATCAACTACACGAAAACAAAGTGTTTAACGCAAGGTCATATCTGTAGGACAAGGTCAAGTTTATTGTAAGGTCAAGTATGTATTTTCGTGCTGGGCAATAACTTTTTACATATTTTGCTTCAATATAAAAATAACTTTTCATGAGTTTTTCATGCACAAAGGATGTGCATATGGGGTAACGGTCCATAGGTTAAAGGTCAAGGTCACAGCAAGGTAACATATCTTTTAATGGTGGCTGTGTTTTTGTCTGACCTTTAACTTATTTTCCAGTTTCTCTCTCCCCTTTCTTCTTTTCTTCTTAGTTCTATTTCCCACTTTACTTTGTTTTCTTTGAGATAGCACAAGGTATCTGTAGGTCAATATTCAAGGTCAAGGCAAGATCAAACGTGCTTGTAAGTGTGATATCCATAGGCAATGGTCATATGAACAGCTCACATGCGAAAGGTACTATTTTGGGTGGCATCAGTCACTTTTCAGTTACATGTCGTGTTCTGAATAGTTTATCTGTAATGTTTGACGACATTTACGCACACATTATACTTTCGTAGTTGACACCAGCGTATTGATGGTTATGCTAATGCAGTAGAAACTATTTAACATGTCCCAAAATTACTCAGTAGACTCATGGCTGGTCAGTTTATACTAATTAAAGTCTAAATTTTTATATCTCGTAAAAGATGTTGCCCTGATCCCAGGGGCGACTTTATGAAAAATAGAGAAGTTCCCCTTGTTACCAGCTTTTCATTACCAATATTATAATCCATGGTCTCCAAGACATCAGTTATCTGCTTTAAATTCATTCCAATATCCCTTGAATTCAGAGACAATTTATGGCCATGATGTTGTGTAGAATTAGAATAGAAAAGAATGGAACCGTCATATTCATCCTAAAATGTACAGAGGGAAAAGTATTCACGCTATTATCTTGATACAATTAAGAACACAGACAAAAAATAGACAGGGCAGATTTGTAGATCAATCTTACCAAAGGACTAAAGATGTCGCAATGTGTAGGAGAATTTTAAGCAAAAGAGAAACTTTTTCCAAATTAAAAGCATTTACAGACAACAGATGTAGTTCAAAATATGAAAAATGTGTTTGATAGAGTAGAAGTTACCATGGGAAAGGGAGAAACTGCTTTTCACCCTCTTGTTTTTCATTTTCCAAAGGCAGTGATCAGCAGCTTTCTTGCCTGGATCAGGGAATTGTTTGGTTAAGAATTAAGAGTAGAACCACATTTATAAATAACTTTAACACCTATAAAACACTCAAAATAACAATAACCGACATTTTTATTAAAAAGATTGATAGCCAAAAGGTTTTAGTAAAGGTTTTAGAAATATCTTTTTTGATTTACAGGGTAATTTAACGCATAAACTTGAGGTTTCGAAATACCATCGGATTAATAACGTTCGGAATGTTCCTTTTTTTATTCCAAACCGTGGCGGCGTCGAGCGAGTTTTTAGTTGCTTTTTATCCCCGCCGAAGAAAGAGGGATATAGTTTACGCGTTGTCCGTCCGTCCTTCAGTCCCCATGTCGTTCCGTCCACGTGTCCTTCCGTAAGAATATCTCTAATTCAATTGGACGGAATTTCGTGATGCTTTATACATGTGGACAATAACCCATTCCGCCAATACACGTATTTTATTCTTTGATTTGATGAAAAAAGGCCGACTGGGAGCGATTTTAAGTTACGCGGTCAGGTACATTTTTCCGCGGGGGATACCATTTCAACGAAATTGCTTTTTTTACTTAGCAGACCAGGTTTGATCAGTAACTGCACAACAAGCGGTTAAATTCTGGGTCTGTAGTGTCCAATATTTGTGACAATATAAATGAAGCGCTTCAAAGGCGAAAATGTGTTTATTGCATCTCCGTGATGCACTCGCTATATACCAGGTAAGTCGTCCCTCAACTGTGTGGATCACAAAATCCATTTATTCTACTGCAAAGAAATTTCTCGTGATCTGATTGGTTAACATACCGGGAACATATATCATGTTCCCTGGCAAAAACCACATAAATTTCCCCTTTGAGTGCCCCGTAAACATCACTACACGAGCAACACAACATCCAAAATGGCGTCGTCGATCGATCACCAGACTGCACATTTATTAATGCACCAAACTGCACGTTTTAGTAACGTCAGTTTCCAGTGACGTCAGTTCTCATTGAATTGGGGCACTCAGAAGGGAATTTCTATTTCGTCAGCATACTCGATTCGTGAGATTATAATACAGGAAATTTGCGCTTAACGTGCTTTGAAAGGGTAAACCTTTGCAGTATAATAAATTCTTTGTACGGTCAGGTGGCAGGGGACTTGGGAACTTGTTCACGGGCTGTGTCAAATCATACCTCGCCCTCGGCTCGGGGCGACATGATTCACCACAGCCGTAAACAGGTTTCCAAGTCCCCTGCCACCTGACCGTACAACTAATAATGTCTGACACACGGCTGAATCCAGAGGTATACTGGACCTTTGACAAATAGGAAACAATTTTGACTCATATCAGCCTCCGTGGACTGCTCAGGCTGACATGGGTTGATTTTTCTTCTGCAGATGGATCAAACCTCTTTTTCACAGAGTATGACTCATATTATGTATTAAAAAGGTCATCACAGAATGTATGGATCTTTGTTTACGGTCTAAATTATTCATTGATACACATTTGCCACCCATCACGCAAAAAGGGACCGTCTTGGAACTGCGAAAAGTGTCAACCCTAGTCAGACAGCGCGAATTGCGCAGGCTGACCAGGATTGACACTTTTCGCTTTAATGACATTTTCTGTATGAAAAATGGTCAATTTACCTTGTTATATATATAATCATTTTTGAATTAGGAACTTAAACTGACCTGCACTATCATTCATCTGTTTTCATCTAATCCATGTACAGAGTTTCCAGATGGTCCCTTTTTGCGTGATGTGTCACATTTCTCTTATTTGATGCCCCAATAGTTAAGATTTTAACTTGAAATATTTTGATCATTACTTTCTGATTTTTGTACTATTTTTTTTAACGAATTATGTCTGATTTTGAAGTATCTTTATGAAAAAATTATTGATGTCTGATTTTTGCAGTATTTTTCATAATGAATTAAGAATTTAGCACTTGGATCGAATACTTAGAGAACGATGTTTGCCTCTCATAAATCTATTTAACCATTTACCCTACAATGACGACTTTTTAGCTGGCGGTTGAGATGGAATGTCGAGCTGGCTAAAGAAACTTTGATTTTGACATATATATGTATTTTTGCTGTTGAGCTGGCGGTTGAGCTGGAATGTCGAGCTGGCTAAATGGACTTTAATTTTGACATATTGGTGTATTCTTGCTGTTGAGTTGGTGGTTTAGCTGGAATGTTGAGCTGGCTCAACGGACATTGATCGAAACATTTGTATAAGTATTTTTACTGTTGACCTGGCTGTTGAGCTGGAATGTCGAGCTGGCTCAACGTACATTGATCGAAGCATTTGTATAGGTATTTTTACCGTTGAGCAGGAATGTCGAGCTGGCTCAAAGAACTTTGACTTTGACATATATATATGTATTTCTGCTGTTGAGCTGGCTGTTGAGCTGGAATGTCGAGCTAGCTCAACAGACATTGATCGAAACATATGTTTAAGTATTTTTATTGTTGAGATGGTGGTTAAGCTATAATGTTGAGCTGGCTAAAGCTACATTGATCGAAACATGTGTACAAATAATTTTACTGTTGAGCTGGAATGTCGAGCTGGCTCAGCAGACATTGATCGAAACATATGTATAAGTATTTTTACTGTTGAGCTAGCGGTTGAGCTGGAATGTCGAGCTGGGTCAACGGACATGGATCTAGTATGTTTGCTGTTGAGCTGGCCGTTGAGCTGGAATGTCGAGCTGGCTCAACGGACGTTGATTTTGACATATATATGTAGTTTTGCTGTTGAGCTGGTGGATGAGCTGCATTGTCGAGCTGGCTCAATGGACGTTGATTTTGACATATATATGTAGTTTTGCTGTTTAACTGGCCGTTAAGCTGGAATGTCGAGCTGGCTCAATGGACATTGATAGAAATATATGTGTACGTATTTCTACTGTTGCGCTGGCGGTTGAGCTGGAATGACGAGCTGGCTCAACGGACTTTGATTTTGACATATATATGCATTTTTACTGTTCAGCTGGTGGTTGAGCTGGAATGTCGAGCTGGCTCAACGGACTTTGGTTGTGACATATATATTTATTTTAGCTGTTCAGCTGGCCGTTGAGCTAGAATGTAGAGCTGGCTCAACGTACATTGATCGAAACATAATGTATAAGTATTTTTACTGTTGAGCTGGTGGTTGAGCGGGAATGTCGAGCTGGCTCAACGGACTTTGATTTTAACATATATATATGTATTTTTGCTGTTGAGCTGGAATGTCCAGCTGGCTCAACAAGGCTTGTGTTGTGCTGAATGTCGATTACTGAGCGTTGAGCCAACTTCACGGACCCTAATTTCGAGAAATGTAAGGTAAATGACATCATATTTCAATCTGGTTGTGAGTCCCGCGCATTTTACATAGGTAACCAGAATATAGATATCGGTATTTTCACTGGTCGTATCCATGAAATATCGAAAAATATTTCACCGATATTCTTCGATAACCTATCGGAAAGCATGAATATTCTGTGCAATTTGATTTTGGATCTACAGTTGGGATTCTCCTTTAGATATTCAGGCCAAAAAGAGCTTTGATATTGTGACCCTTCGGCTGCCTCAAATTACAGAATATAGACTTTATTTTCAAATAACTGTCACGATAGGACTTTTGTTGTCTAGTTTCATTTGAAAATACAAAAATGTGATATTCTCTCCGTTTGGTACACTGTTTTCTTTTTACTCAAATAATAAGCCTGACAAGTTTATGTTGAATGTCTGTGTCTGAAAAAAAAAATGCATTCAAAGACCTCTGATTACCAGCATTTTCTACTTTTCCAACAATGTTTTCTAAAGCTTTCTTTCTCAGAGTCGTAAAACCTCGGATTGTGTGGTAAAGGGTATATGTCTTCAATCTCATTGTTGGTGATTAATATTCTTGTATTTAAAGTTTAAAGTTGATTGAAAGCTTGATTAAAGCTTCTCGAAACATATCGCATTATCAATAAATTACAAAAAAATAATCCAGTGTCTTTGATTTACAATTTAATGTCATCGACGAATTAATGACTTCTCGGATATAGTAGTCTTCAAAGTTGAAAATGTTTTATGTGAACATATTTATATCATCCCAAACATTTCTGGACAGTAAAAGAAGTAGAATGAAAAAGTAGGTCATACTTTCGTCATTTTTAGCGCGACAGTTTCTAAAATATCTCGTCGAGGTATATCGTCGATTTATTTAAAAAAACTTCGTAACTACAGCTTGTGAGGATATCACAGCTCTATAGCCGCCGCCGTCTTCCGCGTCGTTCATACTTTGACACTCGTTGATAATTTTGTCTGAACTGAAGATATTCAAGTCAAACTTGGGCTTCTTGTTAGCCATCAAAAGCATAGGCATTCGTGTTATGACTAACTTCGCCACCTTTATAATGTTATATATTAAACACTAAATAGGTAGTGAAGTTCGTCATAACACGAATGCCTGTATTTAAAAGGGCAAAATTATATAACTAGGGCATGCAACCCTCGAACTATTTTGACACAGTTTTGTCCCTTTTTACACGTAAGTATTACAAAAAGGCCACCAGGCTATGTAAAACAGGGATTTTATGCATCGACAAAACGTGTCGACTCAGATCACCCTGAGCAGTCCGTGCAGGCTGTTCAAGGTCGAAACTTTTGCTTTTTCCCACCTGAAAATTGTTTGGTCGATGTTTGTGTAGGAAAACATATCAGTATATCGGAAATAGAAGTGTGCACAGCACTGGTTTAAAAAGTACCTGGGATGGACTTGCCGCCATGATATGACCAAAAAGTGTTGAAAGGGCTTTAAAACCCTTAAACACAGACACACATACACATATTCTTCACACAGGCGTTGAAGACAAAGATAATCAAGCTGAGGTTCTTTTTATATGACGAAACTTCAAAGAAAATGAATTATCGTTGGATTAAGTGTATTGAAAAAGCTGGGTCCGTATTCACCAACCGTTCTTAAGAATCTTTTTTGTCTTATTCGCCATAATTTTCTGGATGTAAAAGTAACACAACTCCTGATTGGCTAAACCATTTGGTTTAGCCAATCAGAAGTTATGTTACTTTCAAATTTAGGAAATTTTGGAGAAGATGATTGAGAATATTTTTTCACGGACGTTCGATTTCGACATTGTTTCGTTAGGAATTATGTTTTTATTAAAATATGAGTTGGCCAGAAACAAATTTCGAGTCGATTTATTTATCTGTTTTCCGGAAGTGATGTCAAAATACTGGAAAAAAGAATTGTCATCAGCTCTTTACACCGAAACCAGCAATCGTAGTAACAATCGAAACGGAAGATGGCTTGGTAACATGAAAATTTGATTAAAAAATAATATAAACAGTAAAATACCCATAATTGTATTTTACGAATCGGTCTATAAGAAAATAATAAATTACAAGTACAATAAAACTTCGAAACTTTATTTGCTACAACTGGATAAGCGTAAACTAACCATCTAGTTCATCTTCTCCAAGTACAATTATTTTTACGACAAAAGAAACTGTATGACAGAAAATGGAAATCACATGTATAGTTCGACTAATGATCGTGTATTGTTTTGTTTTTAGTTTCTATGTGTTCAATCACCGTAATCACTCATCCAGTTAAGGAAATCATCCAGCACTCCACACCTTGAGGTTTTCAGTCAATTGACTATCAAGCTAAATGTTAAAAAAAAGTGGTAGTTTGCTCCGCAATTACAGTGAATTAATTATGTTTCTTCCAGCTGGGTTGGAGAAATATTTGCTCTGTTGTATGAATGCATCTGTTGGTAAACCAGATGAGTAGAAATACTGATTCGTGGCGATAATGGGTAAATATTTAAAGGAAATGAAATCATCTTTCTATGTGTCTGTCATAAATCGTTCTAATAGTTTAATTTATTGCTTTTAAGTGGCTATGATTGCCTCTTTGAAGTTTGCTTAATTAAGTAAAAGCGTATCGATATCCTCTCATCATTATTCAATCACCAGAACAAAGACGGGCCAGTTTATACCAGTCATATATAAAATATGCAAATCTAATATCATTATTGTTTATGACAAAAACGTGAATTGCATGTTGCAAACATGAACGGAAGGATGAATACATGTTGAAAAATTACCATGCCAATAGAGCGCAATAGTTTGAGAAGCTTTCTTGCTTATACATTATGGCAGTATATTATGGCAGTATATTTTTGATTTGACATTTAAGAAACGTTAACATCTCTCTGTTTAATAGTTCATTAACTAAACATTTGAAAAATTGCATTCAAATAAAAAAAAAAAAGAGATTTACAGATGTACCTTTCGATCAGTATTTTTATTTTTATGTTTCAAATTACTAATACGGTCATTTGCTTTTTAGAGTGTAAAGGGCGCAAGGGGTCAGTGGCGGCGAGATGGTTATCAGACATTTTAAGGCTCATGACTTTGTCAAGCCGGAAAAGAGACAGCGAGAAATCGGACCACCTTGTAGGAGTCAAAGTAATACTCGGAGTCTATAATTAAGGGTCTAGCCTTTGTACGATTTCATTTAACCCAGGGCACAACTGTATTGAATTTAGATATATTGTACTTTGAAGGATTTACGGACTGTCAATTTAAGTATCATCAAAAATATGAGCAATTATGTTATATGTGGTCGTAAAGTATGGCCTTGATGGAATTTGGGCAATGAAGGGATTGAGTTTGCAGAAAAGAAGAGCGGTAAACTACACTATCTCTCACCTATACACCGCTGCTTTTTACAAGTGTTGGTTTCAACCAACCTTTTAAGGCCTGCAGGCGAAAACGAGGGCTTTCACGGACGGGATTTATATCATCGCTTCTTAATCGGGCCTTTGAGTAAAAGCCGCCAAAAGAGGTCGCGTAAATGCATTCGATATCACAAGAATGAAAGAGTTATCATATATCTGCAATAGCCGATCAAACGACATCTTCGATGTATTAAATAAGGGAAACATTTATAGGTTCTCAAGCATATCTTTGCATGTTTCATCTGACTCCTTATTATGGCTTTTCTACCTTTTCCTCTAAAGATAAAATACCACTGAGAAAGTCTAAGTGTTTAGAAGTTGTTTTTTTCCCTGTCTTTGAACGGATGGAGAAGAAATGGGGAACCTTTAGCCATAACAAACGAGGTTGATGGTATTGGAGCAGCGAAAGTCGAACAGCAGGATTTAAAGATACACTTACTTTAAACCGGCGAAGAAATGGTAGAGCTTTCAAAACCTGAAATAATGGCACTTACTATTTTGATTTGTCAGTAGTGAGTTGCTAGAGGTTGATATGTTAGTCTCTCTAAGTTCTAAGAAGCGCTTTGCCATCATTTTGCTATAAATTCCATGAAGATTCCAATCTACGGAAATACGCTGACATTAAGATCAAAATTCAATTCAAAATTTATGAATAAAAACAATAACGACCCCAGAAATGCGTCCCATTGGGATTAAAGCTATTTATCAAGATAATTTCAAACTATTATTTCGGTTTCGGAGTCTGGAAACGAAGTTGATATGGCGCCAGGTTGTAATGAACAGTTGCAAGGTCTATTTGTCAAACATTCCCATGGCTTCGAAGGGTCCAAATTTTCATAATAGACATGCAAATCGTCTTCTTTCTTCTAAACGGTTTCATACCACTCTGTTTCTCTGGTTCTTTGGTAATTTTTTATCCAGATCTCTTAGATACCCCTCCACACACACAAACACACACCTTTGCGTGTTCGTTCAATGACTAACTTTAAACTAACTTTAAAGGATCAAAGTCTGACGACTTTCGATCAATCAAAATCCTGTTTTAACAATTCTTGAAAACTGGGGCATATCCTCTAATACATTACTGTAAGTCCACCATTCTGAAGGATTTTACCAACAATCTTCTAAAACGACTTCTCAGATTAACTAACCTACAAATAGATATAAGATTTTTGCCGAAGAAAGTTGTCGTCAGATCTAGCAATTGGAGGTCGTGTACTGTAATAATTCTGTTCTGATCCATAAATTTTTGTTTGCTTCGCGTGGAATGTGTATCTTATATCCGCTCTAATTAAGGAACCTCGCTGTCTGTTTTAAAACTGACAGAACAAAGCAACTATGTTCAATTGATGGATTAATTAAGGCGAATCGATACCTTTATTGTCCAATTAGGCCATGACTTTAAACAAAATCCCATTTTGCATGTCGCATTTTTTAACCTATCAAAGCGAAGTAAAGAATGGCATCCTCGTCTTTCGCCTTTTTGTTATCATTGTTCTATTAAGAGATATTTAGGGCTTAAGTCATTAACTCGCACATACGTCCTTTCGCTTCTTGAAGAAGATCACTTCCTATTGTTACAAAAACATGTAGATTTAAATATTTTGCAAGATCGTTTCACAAGACGTTGAGTTTTATCCTCGTATTTACATACTTAATTACTGTCTGAGAAATTATGTGTTGAATCGATTGATTGATTGAGTGATGATTGATTACTCTTGTTACTTTTACCAACTTGGTAAACACAAGTAGTTTGATGTGTCAACATTTTACACATATTACGATGCCAAGAAGCCAAAGATACAGCGTTATGAGTTATAAAAGAGAAATGGCTTGCAACAGGCAAAAGGGAGCATTCGGACATTTGCGTAAAGTGTCTTCTCGTATCAGCCTGTACAGTCCGCGCAGGCTAATCCGAGACAGCATTTTACGACTACATTAGATCCGAGACGACACTTTACACAAATGTCCGAATGTCCCTACTGGCGTGTTGCCTCCCAAATGATTGATTCGTCTGTAGCAGGTAGTTGAGCCCTTATATGGCCTGCAATACACGAGCTAGGGCATTCAGACATTTGCTTATAGTGTCGTCTCGGATCAACCTGCGCAATCAGCACAGCGGAATCCAAAAGGCTAATCCGAGACGACACTTTATGCATACGTCCGAATGTCGTAAGCACAATGGAGCAAATCTATTTAAACCGCGGCATCAATATTTAAACGGAAGGTTCTCTCATACTAAATTAAACCATATATTATTCCAATTAAAATTTCAGGTCAAGTGTACAATCCAAAATTTTATTTCAAATTTCGGTTTTGCCGGAAAAATCTTACTGTATGGCAGAGTTTGGATCCAAGATCGGATAGCATTTCTAATGGACATTCTGAGTTTCTACAAACAACACGTTCAGTCACGCCTTGCACCCAGAATGTTGAAAAATGAATTGAGCTGATTGGAAGAGTATAAAAAATCGGTCACTATGACAGAATATGGTACTTATGATACTAACTCCCTGGTGTTCTCCACGTTCTTATGCTTGGAAGTAACAGAAAAACAGAAAGCAAACAGATAGATTCATGAATATATAAGAAAGGTCGCTTTCTTTTTTTCACTTTGTGATTAATTAGTCTGCACTTTCCTAACAGATGAAAAAAGTATATCTAAAGCGATATAAAACTTATTTTACTAATTTTGTAAAGCAATTGATCCAGCAATCTCCAAACTTGACGACAATTAAACAGACTGATTAAACAGCTTGCGTCTGTATAGGTCAATATTTTGATGAAAGATAGGCATTTTTGCACAATAAAAGCCTATTCCAGCGGCTATCTCTATTAAGCAAACAACGTGTGTTCAACAGCCATGCACTTTGAAAAAAGGAAATTTAATGCATTTGCAAAGTATTGACTCAGGTTAGCCTGCGCAGACTCCATAGGCAGACCTTAACCGATGCCTTCTGCTTTTGATAAATTTGCTGCATTTCCAAGAGCCATTTTACCTGGTTGATAGACATCTTTAATTCTGTGATAACGTCCTGGGTATGATGCATCATAAAGAGGTGGATAAAAACCAAGTTTTGCTAGAGCAAGGCTCATATACATTTAGAAAGCAGGCGTGTTGGCAGTAATTTGCTCTAAGCACAAATCTAACTATTTATATATTTTACTTTAAATCTGTAGAAAGCTGGTAAATAAATTTGTGTTGGGTACAAGAAGCCTTGAATCTATTCATTTCACAGGAAAAATCATCCATATCCAACAGAAATAAAAATATCTCATTTATAAATGAGTACTTCCGTTCAGTACAAGTCTCACATGGGTCGATGTTTTCTGTATCAAATAACAGTTCTCTTCTAGCATATGATATCATAAATCACACAATACAATTAGCGGTAGACTTCACTGATGGCCAATATATCGTCTCGGATCATATGTTACCATCGACTATAGACTTCCACAGCAAAATAATCAACTATGATACATTTGGCTTCAGAGAATTCCGCGATATTTATTGCCATAATTCAATCCATCCAAGAACCCGGCATTAATACCGGAGTGAAAATCATAGCTATATTCCGTGCTAGTTCAAACTCGCTCAATCTATTTTGCATTCAATGAATGTCTTCTGTGGCTCATAATTCTTCTGAAATGCTATTGCCGAAGACTCCAAGTCTGCTAGGCGCTTAGATAGCCTGTTAATTTGCAATATATCACAAAGAACAAGCCTTTCTCGATCAGGACTTTTGGACAGATCTGTCAAATTTATTTCTCCCATGATTTACAATTCCAGTTAGGTTTAACTACGTTTTCGAAGGTTCATTAAAATATTTTGAGAGGAGAGTATAAATTACGTCATTTGTACTTGTCAGAAATCCTCCTTACTTCTTTGGTGCTCCTCTAGTTAGACATGGGCAATAAATCATTTCAAAACGTGTGCCAAGATCGTTTGATTAAAGCTGTAAAATTTCATTTTCCTGATGCAAAGCAGGCTTAAATAATGGCTTTTGGAAAGAAAATACAGGCTCCCATGTTTTCCAAACGCCTTATCACGGGCATGCATGTCAAATGTGATACACGTCAACTGAAGGCTCTTTCAAATGTTTCTAGACAGTCGACACGCTACGCTGTCTGTATGAAAGTTTTTAAAAACAAAAAACTCTAGACATACAGACTCCGGTGAACTGTGTGCTACACATGCAGCGTGCTTTAAACATTTTCTTTTTTCATATTTTTCAGCAGTTTTTCAAAAACTAGATACATGTCTTCCTTACAGACAAAATTAAAGTACTGAAAGCGTATAGGCATTTTGGCGTTAAAGAAACTTACAGTTAATTTCAAAATATGATTGCAAGAAACTTCAAAGAAGCTATCGAAACAAGGATCGCTGTATCTCATACACAATAGTGACAATAGAAAATGATACTTTTTATAGAAAAAGGAAAAGGCTGAGCAACAAATATATCAGGGAACATTTTCTCAAACCTTCCAGCGCCTCAGGCGAAACAATGGCTTTTAA
This sequence comes from Tridacna crocea, assembly GCA_943736015.1. NCBI lineage: Eukaryota > Metazoa > Mollusca > Bivalvia > Cardiida > Cardiidae > Tridacna > Tridacna crocea. Next base: position 42,594,161 of record OX031056.1, on the reverse strand, counting down.
GGACGGTTTAGATCAAGATCAGACTGCACAAAAAGTGCTGTATGATCTTGATTCATACCTTCCGCTTGTCCAAACAAGCTTGTAATAATCGTTATTAGTGTCAACGTATTGTATGGTCAACCGTCGAAAGATTATTATTTGGAGCTGAAAGAGCAACATAATTATTTCCGGTTAGAACTATATTACTGGCCATCAGGTCAAATGACATGTTGCTGTTTCAGTCAATCAAATTGCTAGTTTTGCATTTTAGCATTTGAGCAGTATTTAGTAATCATGGTGAACACGGCCCAAGGCCTGAATTTTCCGGTAAATTTCGTATAAAAATGACGGTCCATGTGCACGCTCATCCCACCTCCACGGAAACATGTTCATTAAAATGTTCTTTGCTCTGGTGCTCTGGACTCAGCTAGTTTTCCATCTTGATATTTAGATGATTTTGGTTAGATTATTTTGCTATTGAACTGATGTGTAACGATATGCAGCACTTATTAATCATACGTGCGTCATAGTCTTGGAAGGTGAGATTTGATCATTTGTCGTCATGCGCATTATCAAACAGGTCGTCACTTAACATTGTCGCATATTGATGGTTATCAGCATTTTATCACTTTCCCATAATGTTTTCAAAACCTACCTCTTTTCATGGACTTCGGAATTAGGTATTGTGCCCCCACCCCCGTCCTCCAGTAGCTACCCTTGTCGTCCTTCGGTTTTGTTGAAAAAAGAATGTTTAACAGTTAAAATATTGATCAAGGCTGTTACCATGAAAAGGAATCGCAAATTGTAATTGAAATCATTTTGCGTCAATCTGGAAATAAAACATGCCACGTACACATCAAAAAGATTTAGAACGGCTTCAACAGGTCCGCCGGGTATTAAATTATTCAAGACCGCGGATTAATACCAAACACTTCGCTCTAGTTCTGATGCGACGACATCGTTTAGTGTTTACAAGACGGCACATTCTTTAACTCCGTTTTTCGAGAGCATTTGCAAACGTCTAATTAAAATATTGCACGTATAATTGCTAGATTTTCTTCTATACCCACGATATTTTCAAACCCTTTTTTCTCAAAATTGTTTTGTAAACTTAAAAGAAATCGATTGTCTGCAAAATTGACTTTCTAAAATTAAGGACTAATTCACATATAAACAAAATGTTTTATCATGAAGGAATCGATATTCATCGAAAATGTGGTATTCCTTTCGAAAGATAAGTTTGTACAAGTTTATGTAAGCCATACTTTGGCAAGAGGGAATTTAATGCAACTCTGTGATACATTATACCAAGTAAGATGTCAGATTATTCTGGATCTGTATGATCCATTTTGTCTAATAACCTCCTGAATCATGGGGTAGTATAGTGCTTGGACATGCAGAAACTTATGCAAAAAGTTTCGACCTATGTCAGCCTGCGTAGGATCACGTGACTCGATACTTTTTTGGAGATGCATTAACGAGTTCATAGAGTATGAGCCATCTACATTAGGTTGGATTGGATCATTCGGCCTGAAACACACGAAAAGGGGCATTCGGACATTTGCGTAGTGTCGTTTCGGATCAGTCTGCCCAGTCCGCACAGGCTAATCTGAAACGAAATTGTCCGTTTTAGTGTAACTTTCGGTTTAGCGCAAATCCACTGTAGCACAAAATCTACTGAAGTCGTAAAATGTCATCTTGGGTTAGCCTATATTGGCTGCGCAGGCTGATCCGAGATGACACTTTACGCAAATGTCCGAATGTCCCTTTTCGCGTGGTGCAAGCCATTTGAACTAGGTATAAATGGGCATGTACCTTGATCAATATGATTTCCCTGTAGATATCTAGTACGGTCATCAAAGTAAGCTCAGGGACTTCAATCTAGAACTACAATTTATCTCATCGTAACATGCAGCACTTTTTTCTATCCTCTTGTAAATACTGTGGCAAAAGAGAACGTTAGTATACAAACGAGCAATTTCTCCTGTAGCTACACGTATTCTCATGACGATCCTAAAACTACAAAACTACAAAAACTACAAGGTTGAATGAAACAGATACAGAAAAGAAGAATACGCCTTCGCATGAAACATGTATAGAAAAGAAGAATCAGCCTGAGCATGAAAAAAGTACTACAATCAAATATACTGAGAAAGCTCTTTCAAACCAGACATCTGTCCAACCATGTTCCAAACCCACTAAAGAGAAAATTCTACTCATTGGAAGCTCTATTCTACAACGAGTACATAAGAGGGGTTTGGCCCGAAATGTAGACGTCATGACAATTCGTGGAGCACGAGTAACAACCCTCAAGAGACGGCTAGAGCATCTGGACATTTCGACCTATCGTGCCATCGTAATACAGGCTGGTGGAAACGATTTGGCTTCGGGGAGAAATGAAGAGGCGGTCGAGAATGATTTCGTAAATGTTGTAAAATACATCAAAACTCAGTCTCCCGATACTCAAGTATACATATCAGAAATTACCCCTAGAAAAGATGCAGATGTTACCGATATGAACAATTATATTAATTTCTTGTCCAAGGACAATGAAGCTGTCTGTATCCCGACCAGTCAAAGATTAAAACTGAATACATGTTCATATTGGAAAGATCAGATCCATTTGTCGGATAAAGGGACTGCCGTTTTGCTTAAAACCTACAATGACTACATATCAATACTGAAAAAAGATTCTGGACAGAAAAAATATAATCAGCGAATGTGTTGCTTTTATTGCGGACAGCAAGGTCATAAAATAGAATATTGTAGACAAAAAAGGAATAACACGTTTCACAGAACTGGCGGCTGGAGAAATCTAAGAGTTTCCTATCGCCATTGTATGAAATGTGGCATGAACAACCATTTTACGGATGAATGTAGGAAAAATAAATCGCATTAGGAAATCACGGACAGATACACATCTCTTAATTTGAAAAACAGATTCGAAACTTTATACAAAATATGTTCTATTTGTCTCAAATGCCCATGTACTTGCAATCAGGTAAACACTGATGTTGAGCAGTCAACAAAATATTACGATTTTGATAAAACACAGTCAAATAATGCAATTAAAAATTCCACGCTTACTAGTTGTAACGAGTATCATCTCGATATGTCATATGGTAAGTTAGAGCATCCATTACAATTTAAACAAAAAGGATTACACATTGTTCATATGAATATTCAACATTTTATCCCGAAATTTGATGAAATTAAATACATTTTATCTGCGAGTGCGGTAGACATATTTGGAGCGTGTGAAACTTACCTTAATGAATCATTGGTTGATTTCAATCTCAACATTCCCGGTTTTAGATATGTAAGAAAAGACAGGAAGTATAAAAAGGGAGGAGGGATTTTAGTTTACATAAAAAACCATGTCCCTTTTAAGCATAGACCTGATTTAGAATCAGACGATGTTGAATCTGTGTGGTTTGAAATATGTCACAAAAATGCGAAATCTTTTCTAGTATGTTTTGTTTATCGTCCACCAAATTCTAACAAAGGGTGGATCTCCAATTTTGATGAACAACTGAAAAAAGTAGAGGAATTACGCACTGAATATCACATACTGGGCGATTTTAACTTCCATTTCTTCACAGATAAAACAAGTTTTGATTGCAAAGAATGGTCAAAATTCGTTTTAAAATACGGTCTTTCACAGATGGTTAATAAACCCACACGAACGTCAAAAAAATCGGCTACGATTATTGACCATGTCTATACAAATCGATGTGATAGACTAAGTGAAATATTTGTTTCTTCTCTCTCACTTAGTGACCATTCTCCAGTTTGCATGACGCGAAAAATAAGAAACCGACGTGATAAGGGTGGTATTCATTCACTTTTAAAGTATAGAAGTTTTAAAAATTTCAATATATCTGAATTTCAGAATGATTTAAGTGTTTCAGAAGTTCATCTTATCGAAACCGAGCATGACCCAGAACGCGCACTACCGTTATTTTACGATACTCTAAATAAAGTTTTATCTAAACATGCTCCAGTCAAATGTAAACGTGTTAAGAGTAATCATCTACCTCAATGGCTTAATGCTGAAGTGAAATAAGCGATGAATAAACGAGATCAATTTCACAAGTTAAAAGATTGGGATAATTTTAAAAAGATGAGAAATAAAGTACTGCAACTTATTCGTAAAAATAAGAAGGAGTATTATAATAAAGCTATCAAGAATGGCGCAAATAGTAAAGATCTGTGGAGAAATCTAAGAAAAGTACAAAACAATGATAACTCAGATAATGAACAAGCTGTCCTACCTTCACAAATGGTATTTAATGGGGAAAACATCGAAGGAAAGTATCATATTCTTAACTCATTCAATGATCACTTTATTAATATAGCAAACGTAGTAAATAGATCAGAATTTAAGGAGAGTACATTCTTATATTTACAGTCACATTTGAATAACGTATTAAAAGACCAAGTTTTTGACATAGAATTTATTACACCTTTTGAGGTTTGTCGAATGATTAAAAAACTGGATACAAATAAAGCTACAGGAATGGACGGAATAAGCGCAACTATTTTGAAACATTGTGGTGATCATATAGTTTTACCAATAACTTCGATCATAAATAACAGCATCGCGAAAAGTGTTTTTCCAAATGCATTGAAAGAGGCTTATGTGCTCCCTCTACATAAAGGGTTCGAAAAGGAAGATCCAAACAACTATCGACCAATATCTATTCTACTAACTGTATCAAAGATTTTTGAACGTCATTTATCTAACCAATTACTGTCCTTTCTAAATAAATTTGATATATTAACTAAGCACCAATCAGGGTTTAGAAAAAGACACTCATGTCAGACGGCACTTATTCGGTTGATTGATGAATGGCTTAAAGAAATCGATTCAGGAAAAATTATTGGCACAGTTTTTGTTGATCTTAAGAAGGCATTCGATTTAGTTGACCATGAGATTTTGTTACACAAGCTGAGGCTGCACCATTTTTCTGAAAAGTCTCTGGCACTTTTCAAATCCTACTTGAGTGACAGAAAACAGTTTATTAGGTATAACAATGAATTTTCTTCGCCACGAATTCTAACTAGCGGGGTCCCTCAGGGTTCTATTTTGGGACCATTACTCTTTTTAATTTACATAAATGACATAGGCTTACACGTCGGTAAGTCAAATTTAGACCTTTATGCGGACGATTCGACATTGTATACATCCGGAACAAACCTTATAGAAATACAAGCTGATCTCCAGAATAGTCTAGAATGTATACTGAGTTGGTGCACTGTTAACAATATGCTTGTAAACCCAAATAAAACAAAATGTATGCTTATAGGACCTAAATATAAATTAAGGTCTACTAATCTAGATTTAAATATTGATAATTTTTGCATTGAAAACGTTGAATCTCATAAAATATTAGGTGTATATTTTCATATTGATAAAACTGTATCTAAGATTAACAGTAAGATAACATTGCTAAAGAGAATCTCCATGTATCTCACATTTGAAATGAAACAGTTATTTTATAACTCTTACATACTCCCAATCTTTGACTACTGTTGTACAGTATGGTGGAAGAACACCAAATGTAAATCCGCTAAGCTAACCGTCCTCCAGAAAAGAATCGCTCGCATTATTCTAGGGGTTACTCCAAGAACACCGTCGAAAAATCTTTTTTCTCAACTTAAGTGGTTAACATACGATAACAGATGTAAGTATCACACCGGCGTTTTAATTTACAGATGTCGTAATAACCTATCGCCTAGATATATGTATGGAACGCCATAGCTGTCATAAGTTAATGCAATTTGAGGTGTTTTGTTGGTTTGAATTTTCACTTTGTCGAACCATTATTTTAATATGTCTACCTGGCATGTGGTATGCTTAATACATGACGTTATGGGGTTGAAAGCAATGTTGACTGGTAGTACCGTTGTATTTTTATGTCTTCATATGTTGTTGTTATGTTAAGGAGACATGATGACTTGTCGATTCTTTGTGTTGTTTGGTCAGAAAAGAATGGTGACTTTTCATACAGTTGAATCATTATGTTAACACGTTATGTTATACCGTGAATTAGCAATGCTGACTGATCGGTTCTTTGTGTTGGACGGTTAAAAACAGTGATGGTTGGTCAAATGGCTTTATTGCTATATCTACATGACATTTTGTTGTGATCATTTGACGTGTTGCTCGGTCGACCCTCTGTGTTGTTGGCTTAAAAAACAAAGTTAAGTGGTCAAATGGTCATGTCACCAATTCTACTCGTCATGTTATTGTGTCCGTTGGTAAGGCTGTGTGGTGGACTATTTGTGTTGTTGTGTTCAAATACAAGTTATTATGTCTGTGTCCTTCGTTACTGTTTATATTGGACATATTGGTTGGTCGATTCTTATATTTGTTAGATTTAAAAACAGAGTAAGCTTGTTAAACAGCTGTATTATCATGTCTACAAGTCGTGTTATTGGTTTAGTACACCAAGTTGACTGGTTGATCTTCATGTTGTTTGGTTGAGAAATAAAGGTATTATGTCTAAGTACTACGTTGTTGTGTTCACGTGACACATTGATTGGTCACTAGTTGTGTTTTTGTGTCACAAAACTAAGCTAGTATGCCAGCATGCGACGTTATTATGATTATATCCTATTAACACGATGACATGCTTTGTAGACATATAAGTACAATTATTACACAACCCAGAATTGCTTTAGACAAATCAAAAGAGAAAGTCCACCATTCAACTTGTCCAGTGAACACAACAACATGGCGCGTAGACGTAATAATACATCTTGTTGATAATTCAACTTTGTTGTTTGACCACACAACACTATCAGTCGATCAGTCAACATGTCAAATGAACACAATTAAAAGCTATGTGAACAAAGTAATTTAACCATTAGAGAACCCAAAATTGTTTGGTAACCCAAAGGTATATAGACTAGACTAGGCAACATGGCTTATGAACACAATAACATGGAGTAAAGACGTGTTAATTTAACTATCTGACTCGTTAATTTTGTATACTAACCAAACAACACAAAAAATCCACCAATTAACATGTCTCATAAACACAACAACGCAGAATGTAGACACAACAAGACACAACAACTCAATCTTATAACTCAACAATGCAAATAGTCGACCAGTGAGTATGCCAGATGAACACAACAAGGCAGCATGCAAACATAACAACTTTGATTTTTAACCCAACAACACAAGGATTCAACCATTCAAGATGCAAAAAAAAAGACAATAAATTGGCGTATAGACATCATAATACAACTGTCTGATGAACTGACATTGTTCACAGACAAACCAACACAAAGAATCAACCAGTTAACATTTCTTTTGAACGCAATAGGATGACATGTAGATATAATGGTCTAACTGATGACAACTAAACTTTGTTTCTTAACCTAAAAGCACAAAGGGACGACCGGTGAACATGCTCGATCAACACAGTAATACAGCATTTCAACAACCCAACACTATCTTTTAACCCAACAGCGCAAATAATCTACCGGTCAACATGTTATATCAACACAACAACATGGTGTATAGACATAACGACACAACTGATTGACAAGCTAACCGTGTTTTTTTAACCCAACGACCCGAATAGTAGTCCAGTCAACATAGTTTACGCACAAACTGAAGTAGCAAGCAGACATAATACCTTTGTTTTTAACCCAACGAAACAAATAATTGACCTATCAATATGGCATATGAACAGATCAACATGGTGTATAAACGCTATAATGTAACTCTTGGTACCACCTTAACGCAACAACACGTCTGATTGACATAGTAAAAAGTTTCGTGTCTTAGACACAATAACACAGCGCATCGACCTAACAGTAACACAATTTGACAAGTCAACTTTGTCTTTCAACATAACAACGCAAATAAGCAAGTAGATCTCTCATTCAATTAACATTATAAGATAGTGTTGAGGTATAATAAGTATAGATGTCGACAACTTAGCATTTATTTCAAACAAAACAAAATCATGTATTGAGAAAAGTACTATCTTAGTTGACGAAATAGTGCATTTCATGACACAAAAAAAGTTTGTTTGAATACAACTCGAAATGTATCAACATATGACAGCTATGGCGTTCCATATATATGAGTGACATTATTTCGTTTTCGAGTAACACAAATTATAACTTAAGGTCATCTGCTCGTAATGACATCGTAAACTCTAGATTCAATACATCGTACAAGAAACGGGCATTCTCGTATTTCAGCATGGATGTGTGGAATGAAATTCCTACTTCCATCAGAGATGCGAATTCAATAATAAGCTTCAAAAAACAGTTCAAACAACATTTATTGAACGTACAGTCCTCATTATAGCTACGTAATTATACATCTGTACAAAAATAAAGACGTGTGTCTGTCCGTATAACTCATTATTCCAACATACATTATTTTGCCATGAATTTATCTTCTTTTTATTTTCAAACACCACAATCATCAGTATCACCAATCATCATAATCATCATTGTTATTATCATCATTATCATTATTATTATTATCATTATTATTGTTTACCATTTCATTATGGTTTTTACTATCGTTGTTCCACCCATCTTGAAGGCAACATTGTAAAAAAGACTTTGAATTATGTCTTAATGTTTTAACCTTCACTAAATAAAGATATTATTATTATTATTATTATTATTATTATCCTCAGTTCAATAATGGTAATCCGTACATACTAACGTTGCAAATCTTTTATTTACAAATTCGTCCTCTGAAAAGGTGCTAAAGAGTTCACCCTTTACAGAGCGATAGCTTTTTATTTTGACACTCTTTGAACCCATTACCAAACGACAACATCGTAGGCTTGTCCAAATCGAAAGCATTTGCAGACGACAAAATAAAAGTGACCCAAAATATGAAATTTGTTTTTTGAATGGTAGAAAATATTGTGGGAAAAGGAGAAAATGCTGGTTACCAGCATTTTCTCCTTTTCCCACAATGTTTTCTAAAGGCTTCTTTCTCAGGGGCGTCAAAAGTAGGGACTGTGTGGTAATGGGTTAAGGCGCAATATTTTTAAAACATTGTTTGAAAAATAAATCATGCTTGTAAACTGTATATATATTCCCAAGACGTATTTAACCATTCTAAAGACAAATTATTCTTTTTAACTCTTTACCTAATGACAAAATTTTAGACTGGCCCACACTGAAAGCACTTTCAGACGACAAAATAAACGTTACTCAGAAATTTAAATTTGTTTCCAGCAGGGTAGTAAACATTGTTTGAAAAGGAGAAAATGCTAGAAACCAGCATTTTCTCCTTTTCTGAATATGTTTTCAAAAGGCTTCTTTCTCAGGGTCGGAAAAACTTGGGATTAATTGGTAAAGAGTTCAGTAATATTTAATTTGTCGCCTGCAAAGGATCTCAGCAAGTATACAATTCTTCGGTTTTTGTCTTGTGGCGAAGTGTTGAATTAAACTAACTACATCATTTCAAACACGGATGTCGACACAAAAGAATAAAACGATGTTTGATCAGTAATCAAGCAAAGAGAGAGAGGATAAGTGGATGCCAACCTAAAGTCTTCTAGACACGTGATATTGTAGTACCATTAATCATTTACCAAATACTCCGAGCATAAACGGCGCTGAGGAAAAAAAAGATTTAAAAAACAACTGTTGGAAAAGGAGAAAATGCGGGTAACCTTTCTAAAGATATATCCTTTCTAAGGAGCCAAGTTTGCCAAGTCTCCAAATGTTTTAAAGAATAGCAATGTTTTAAATTTCACCGTTCAATAAAAGATTTTAAGTTGACTGTTGTCGTCGATATAGTTTGACTCCAATACCACAAGTATCACGAAAATCAACTTTTTAAAAAGTCTAGAAGTAAATTTCGCCTGTTATCGGAGTTGTTTTTGGTCAAAGTTTAGCATTACAGACGAATGGTGCAGATCTAAGATCAGACTGCATGTTCTTTGTAGTCTGATTTTTATTTCCGCCGTTCGCAAGAGGCCATGTCCGTCTATCATTGACAATGAAAGCGTTCGACCGTAAATTGCTCGTCGATCTATTATCCATCAGACTTACTTGAGCAGCGAGATGTGAGTTATTGTTTTATACCTACCCTACAGTTGACCTTCAAAATGATTGATTACAAGTTAATGCCGATCCAATTAAGATAAGCATACTTTAGAAGCTAAAAAATGAACATTTAGCGGTGCTTCTCCTCATCTGCTTTGCTGAAAGGAACGGCGCAGTTGTGCTCGAAGTTTGATGTTTAAGATTTATAATGTCTGTGGCGATGACGTAAAAAACAAAACTTAAATCGCCAAAGTTATCAAGTACATTGATTTGTCAATACCTTCATTTAGGGCGTCAAATTTATAAAAGTGGTATTAATGCACCAGCAGCAGCCACATTGAAATTGTTGTCTTCAAATGTTCTCAATTGGAGTAAGGCTAAACTTTTATTGTCTGGTAAAAGGTTAACTCTTTCTTTGCTTTTTACATGATTTCGACTCTATTGGAAAGTTAAAACTATTCGTCCACTGTTATATGTCTTTGGTAATGCTTTAGCATTAGGGTGGTGTAGATCTAGATCCAAGACCAGACTGCACGTTCTTTGTGGGTAAATTTTGATCTACGCCGTCTGTTGAAGCTACACAAGTCGCCAATGAAAAGAGTTTAAGGTTTGGTGAGGAATTACGATTTAACCTTATACAAAGACGTCAATTGCGATAGATCAAAGAAAACGTATTAAAGTTTATTGAAAAATTTATGACCACTAATTAACAAAACTCTGGTAATAAGATAACCCTAATTGTTTTGTTTTCCGATAAGATTTCCAGGTAATTTTCGAACGATACAATCGTTTTCATGCTTGAATATCATCCTCAACTTGTGAGTGTAGGGATACTTGGCTGTGAGGTATTCAATGCGCTGGTTATCTTGTAGATCGACAAATATCACTATTACAAGGGCACAAATGTTGTTTTTTTTTCAGCAACTGATCTCGATTTAAATTGTTTTCCATTGTCCACAGTGATATGCAAAAGCCACAACGATATACCTCGAAAATGTAAACGAAAGCTATACAAATTATGATATGGTATGTGCTAAAAATAACGTCAAAGTCAAGTAATATGTACTCAAGGGCCATTGCTCATATTTTTTCTCTTACTGACCCAATCTGAGCATGAAATTTCCAATGTCAAATATTTGTGTTTTGATACAGTCCTTTCTCCGTCTGATTTCTTTACCTTTCAGATCTTTTTTTCCCAACCGTGTTTATCAAATTGTACTTTTGATTTAAAAGGTGCACACTCTCTGAAATATTTTATTGAAAATCGTTAAGTATGACCTAAAATTCCATATAAATGCAGCAAGGTTTTGTACACATATACGTGGAACCTACGAACAGTTTAGAATCAAATATGTAGTATCCATCAGCTGCTGGACCCGTAAAAGAGAGAATAATTACTATATCCACTAAAAGGCAATTTGCCCTTATTTGGGGGAAATAAGATCATAGTTATAATGTAATAAATGACAGCAATAAAATTATGTGGCGCCAAGCTTGAGAAAAAAAAAAAAACGAGTAGCTCTCAGTCTCTCATTTGATTTAATTATAATAACGTAAATCTACCCTCTCCTTTTGAAAATAAAGATTCTTGAATTTATTGATTAACAACACGTATAGTGTTATGCAGTAAAATCGCACTTTAACATCCAGTTCTTTGCCACAGTCTATCTTTGTAATTTTACTGCATAACACCCTTATAAAATTCAGCATAGAAAGGGATTGTTAAAATGTTTAATTGTGATCTCACTGCATAGCAATAGTATCTCTCGTTTGGTATATTGGTTTAAACAGACCAGAATTTTATTGCTATAAGTAATAACAATACTTCTAGCAAACATAAACAGAAAGATAAAGTCGTGAGAGATTAACAGCGAGAAACTATTTTGTACATAATTGACACAGTGAAAATGTTTTTTTTTTCTTTCTTTAAAGTAACCTCCTTTAAAAACTTTTACAGAAATGTTTTCATTGCGCATAGTGTAGGATCAAAGTCCGACTGCACGTTCAGTACAGTCCAACCTTGGTTCTACCAGCCACAACTATATAATTCAATAATATCTTCTAGACATTTTGCTGGTGTAACTAAAATCGAGAAAAGAAAAACAGTTATAGTCATATTGGGATATGGTTCTAGGTGAGATATTTCTAATTAAACTTGAACTTGTTCGAGGAGAAAAGAACAGCGCTAAGTAACCCTTATTAAGCTGCAAAATGAAATAAATGACCATTGATATCGTAAACTTTCTACGGTCAAGAGCTATAAGTTTAATACGTTTTTAGTTTTAGAAAAAAACCCACAGTAACGGACAATGTGGATTAAGATCAGACTTCACGTCCGATCTTGCTATACGTTGTCCTCCAAAGGCTCATAGAATTGCGCATAACATTCAGAAGATTAACGTAGGTCATTTTTACATTATTGATATTTAGTTTGAAATCCTCTCATTTTTCATCATGTGTTTTTTCTTTTGAGGGGGAAGGGGGTGAGGGGGGAACATATACTTGATCAAAGATGTAAGAGTTTCTAATCAATTCTTATCGTGGTCCATTTTAACAATTTATACAGATTTGTTGCGATTAACCATGAATCTGTTCCGTAATTAGTAACGTCTGAGATTTTTGACAAAGTAAAATCAGAATATGATAAATTTGGAGTGCAACACGCGAAAAGGTGCATTCGGACATTTGCGTAAAGTGTCGTCCCGGATTAGCCTGCGCAGTCCGCGCAGGCTAATCCGGGACGGCACTTTACGACTACATTAGATTTTGTGCTACAGTAGACTTGCGTAAAACAGAAAATCACATAAAATCGGAAAGTGTCGTTTCGGATTAGCCTGTGCGGACTGCAGACGCTGATCCGAGACGACACTTTACGCAAATGTCCGAATGACCCTTTTCGCGTGTTGCACTCCAAAAATGATCAAACAGGACCCTGAGCAATGGAGCTCAGCTACTTTACATTCTTTTTGCAGACCGATCTTGCTCCATTTTGTTCAGAAAGGCTGTCATTGGTACGTTAAGAGTAAATGAATATTCGTGAATTTCTTTTTGTTTGTGGAGATAATTCATTGCCGAAGGTAGCTAATATTCATTTACAGATTTACTACTGCTACCTACAATATTTAAGTTACTTATTTTTGGCTAATGCATATTTCCACATGCTGCAGGATTTTTTTAAATACAATAGAGTGCGACGATGCGTTTTTCTAAAACACTGACTGTTTTTCTACATAAAACACGTCGAAGCATGATGAATAGCTACAAGGGAAGAAAGCATCCGATTACCATGACTTTCTCTGACCTTGGGTTAAGAATTTTCCTGAGGTAGAACTCGAACTCAGAACTCTTGGCTTATCGTTTCTTAGCTTTGCCAGTGAACAACAACCTGTGCTTTGCTTTGAATCAACAATCAAGAGCTCAATATCAATGCAGATTAAAAATAGGCCAAGATTTTTGTGAATCTCTTTCGAAATGGGTGTAAAGCATTCAATTACCGCATACATATCTAGATAATTAGCCGAGTTTACTTTTTATTGCAACGGGAGGCTTTGAGTCGTGTACAGAAAACGGCAGGCACGTAGGTTCATGGCTGCAGCGCGAAACTCAAAACTTCATAAACATCGACTGAAATTTTCAATTTTCGCATTTTATACGACTTCAAAGCCCAAGAATCTTTGATAAGCAAATAACGCCCATGTGTTATAATTTAAGGTATCTCCGCATCGTATCCATTAATATTTATGACGTGTAATAAAGTATATAAAGATGTCATCAATCATGGGCCGCGGAAGATTATCTTTTTCCTACATGACGTTTAATTTAAACCCATACCCTTGCGAATTGAAATCCCCGGTGTCAGTTGTGAAGAGTCAAGATCAAGATCTTGTCTGTCCAGTCTGATCTTGACTAAACACTTTTCGATTCTCGATTGACCGTTTTGGTTTCACCATACAAAGTTATTACAAATTTGCATTGTACGCTATTGTTTCAGTTGATCATCGCCAAGTATTCAAAACAGAAATTTTAGTCCGCTATAAAGATCCAGATATTGTTTTCTATCAATGTTGTTTTATTAGAATGTTTGGAAAATTCTAATGCCATTGATTTGGGTTTGAATTTGCATTTTGTACTGTCTGATCACGTTCTCCGCTGTGGGTAAAAGAATTATTACTGTTCTTGGCTTCCGAAGAGTAAAGCTTCTCAAGTTTTATGCCGATAGCAATACGATTTGCGGAAACATACGACGTTCATCACAAAATAAGGCGAGAGAAAATTATAGGTTAGGTTTACGTATCGTTCGTTATTAGTGGAATATATTGTGTATCGTATTTAGTAAGTAAAATCATTCATCTAGTTGACTCACTGTTCTTATCACTCTTGCATGTATTGCATTTATTTGCACGTTTCTGCTTTTTAATTTCAAGACTATCTATCCTATTGGCCAAAACTGTCAGTCTTTATCAGTCAGACAGACATTGAATTAAGAACAGAACTGGTCTTATCATTTTAACTTTTTCTCTTTTTTTTTGTTTTGCGTAAATCCCTCTATCAAATTATTTTTTGCATGTTCTCATTCCTGCCAACATGAAAAATCTTTGTTAATGCATAAACAGTCAATAGTCTGAATTATAAAATTATCCTGGCCTTATAACTCCCTTTTCATATCCAAATGTTGGTTTAATTTAAATGTTCCCCTATCCACAAGGTCGATTCGTTGCCTCAAAGGTAATGTGCCATCAAAATTCTTTTCAAAATGGAAAATTGTAAATTTTATGACAGAGAACACACAAGATGCTTCTCTTAAGATTCGGAGATAAACGTGAGAGGCGAAGGCTCTCTTTTTGATAATTACTATTTGGAGAATAAAGTATATATATTCAGTATTTCTGATAATATTTGTAATAATAGATGATAGATGGCTTTTAATACCTTCTTTTGTATACAGCGATGAGCTGCCACAATTTTTGTAGATAACTTTACCATATCTTTCGCTGAGTGGTGATTGATGTCCTTCGTGTCACATTAACCCTATCTTCTTTTTTCATCAGTGATAGATGTTACCACTCCAGGGCTGTCTCTTTTTACTTTTAAATGTCGGATACACAAGTGTAAAAAAACAACCCATAACATTTGAGTGGCGCTCTGAGAAAAGGGACCTTGATACCTTTCTATTACATAACTCCAAATCAAGTCATTATAATTAGCCTGCAACACACAAATAGGGGCATTCGAACATTTACATAAAGTGTCGTAGAATTGTTCAATAGCAAAAAGTTTCGACCAAGGTCAGCCTGCACAGACTGTGGAGGTTGAGCTTAGTCGATACTTTTTGCGGATCCTTTAACCCTTTCCCAAACAAGCCCTTGTTTTTACGTGTCTGCAGTACAAGTCTTTTGAAAACACTGGGGGAAAAGGAGAAATTGCTCGTAACGAGCAATTTATCCTTTTCCCCCAGTGTTTTCAACCCATTCGGAGAATTTTCTGCCATTTTTATCAAATTTGAAATTGTCGTCTGCAAACTCTTTGAGTTTGGAAGAGTCTAAAATTTGTCGTTGGGGAAAGGGTTAAACCCCCTTTTCACAGAGTATAGCTGATTTACGTGTTCTTACACACAGCCAGTCTCCTGTGTTTACGAATTTAGTTTGCGTTTAGGCTGTTTCAACGTTGGTTTTTTTTTTTTGTCATCTCGCATTGTAACTCACGCAAGTGTTTCAGCTGCACTGGACTAGTGATATTTCAAAGTATATAGCTCACCCAGACATTCCAATGTACGGTTACCGTGGTTATAAACAAGCATTTTTCTCTAGTGATTTGTTTCGTTATTCTGTTATATGAGAATTTTGGTACAATTATATTTTGCATATCACCAGGAACTATGGCAACGGAATGATCAAAGCCTTGCATTCTGTGGTCAACTGAAAAATACGTAGGCAGACATATTAAGTCAAGATCAGCTTTCACAGAACGAGCTGTCTGATCTATGAGCTACATAGTTTGTTATGTTCTACAAAAGTTTGGTCTTGATAGCTTTTATATTGCCTTCTTTTATTGACTTTTACTCCAAAATAAGAATTCAGGCAATGACTCATTTGATACATCGATTGA
This sequence comes from Tridacna crocea, assembly GCA_943736015.1. Taxonomy (NCBI): domain Eukaryota; kingdom Metazoa; phylum Mollusca; class Bivalvia; order Cardiida; family Cardiidae; genus Tridacna; species Tridacna crocea. The sequence goes on along the minus strand of OX031056.1, from coordinate 42,578,033 downwards.
CAATAACGAACAACGTTACATATAGAATGTACTACGTATCTGATAAAATGGATAAGTAGGCAGGTCGGTACGAAAATTTGGTCCCTCCATTATTGATTAAACGGGACAAATGTTGTAGCGTAGAGGTCAGTATAATAGTTCTTTTTTTAATTCCGCTACTTCTTTGCTGTTCCTGTGATTTCCAAGCATTAAGTAGCAAGTAAGCAATCCCAGTTCAGCCTCAATGTCAAATCAATAAAAGAACCAACCACATACTGGTGATTATTTCGGGTACATCGTTGCCATGCAGACTTTTACCAGACGACAAAATTTTAGCCTTGTCCAAATTGAAAGCATTCGCAGACATATATTTCAATGTGGCTCATATGGTGCTACTTTTCTTTGATAGGGCAGAAAACATTTGAGAAAAGGAGAAAATGCTGGTTACCAGCATTCAAAAAGCTTCTTTCCCTGGGGCATCAAAAGGCGGCATTGTGCGGTAAAAGATTAAGACAACTTCATTTTATACAAGCGACATATAGAATGATCATAAGAAACAGCTTCGTGAATAAAATGGTAAACTGTGGCATCTAGAGAATGGGAGCAATTATTTGTAAAAAGCAGTTGCTCCTTTTCACGAAATTTGAAGAGAGCTTGGGTTTAAAAAGTCACACTTGCGTCTTAGTAAAGGGTTGAAAGTAATGAAAACTTTTTTGTTCTGAATCTGGTAAGCGTTAAGATCAATGATTTATGAGTGTCTATTAAGATAGAATCTATATATGTTTCCACGTCCTGAATTCATCATTTCACCCCATAGAAAATTCATAAACTTGTATTAATCTCTCCTCACAATCTAGAAAGCCCATGGCAATGGATAAAGTTGTGGACTCAGTTTGTGATCGGATCCGTATTTACGAACCATTCCTAAAAACATTCTCTATCGTATCTTCGAAGATTTTTAACATTTGAAAGTAACATAACTTCTAATTGGCTATACCAAATGGTTTAGCCAATCTGAAGTTAAGGTATTTTCAAATTTATAAAAGTCTGGAGAATAACATTGAGAAAGTTCTTAAGAATGGTTGGTGAATATGGACAATGGGAATTACCACAGTGACGACTATACTGATGCTTCAGTCCGGGTGTGAATGTCATTTTCTTACTAAAAAAAAGACTGCATTTTGTTAATTTTTTACATGGAAAATGTCTAACATAAATTTTACTTGGCAAGACTTCTTGATCACACCACCAATGAAGACCGTGGTAAAGATATAAAGAAATTATCGCTATAGATAAGATAGAACCTTGTTGTAGAGGTCCAGCCTATCGGTAATATTGCCGGTGTGCCAGTATCTGTCACTGTGAGATCATCTAGAGTATGCACTAAAGTGCATGGTTAACGAAGGTTTCAGTGTGATGTCAATTCCTATTGACGTCAATTTTCATAGAATTGGGGCACTCAGAAGGGAAATTCTACTTCGTCAGCGTACACAATTCTTGAAACAAGGAAATGCCCCTTAATATACGTTGGAATAGTAAGATTTTGCAATATGATAAATTCGTTGTACGATCAGGGCTGTGGCAAATCACTAATGTCGCAACCTTGCCTGCGGCTCGCAGTGCAACATGATACACAACAGCCGTGAACAAGTTTCCAAGACCCGTTCGATCTGACCGTGCAACAAATTATGCATAACGAGTATGAATTCAACCGCCTTTTACCAGAGTGCCACTCATTTACTCATTTTACATTGCTGAATAGCAGCTTATACACATTAAACGATGGTAATTGTCTTTTTGCAGATAATCTCGGCCTACGTTTCTGGCGTAAATATATTGCACCACGTTTCTTTTATAACGTTTCTTTTTGTCACTATCTTAACTGCGGGTGACATCTGGTTTATATACGTGATAGTTGCAATCTTTCTGTTAATTTCCATATCTATAGTAGACGACGCCGAATTAGTTATCATAATTATAGAGTATGTTAGCAAAGTCATCATTATTAAAATGAGCCATGTTTTGTTAACAGGTGGCGCTGCGATATAACTGAAATGATGTTGAAAACGGTATTAACCCTTTACCCCATGAGGCATTTCTGTGGTATCTCTAATTGACCCTTAATAACAGCAAGGATGAAGCCGCCTCTTATGTGTATATGACACTTTTTCATAGCAGAGAAAACATTGTGGCAAAAGGTGAAATTGCTCGTCACGAGCAATTTCACCTTATGCCACAATGTTTTCCAAAGGCTCCGGCAAGCAATGCGTAGAAATGAATATTTATGGAGTAAAGGGTTAAAACACTTTAATATAATCTAATACATCTGCCGAAAGTATTCACTCAGGTCAGCTTCCGTACTCCGCCAAGACTGACTTGAGTCGAAACTTTTTGCTTTTCAATAATTGTCTGCATGTTAAGGAAAATTCTATCTCATAGTTCGATCGTTTTTTCCGACAAATTCGATCAGTGTACGCTATGAGGGTTAACCATACTGCTGATCTCTCATGTACATGTATCATCACCAATGTGTATTATCATCATCTATGTTGATGATGGTTTTTACAAGTCAAATCAGGGAGGAAAAAAGAGCCATACTCTGTCAAAAGGCGGCTTAATGCATTTACGTGATATATGATACCCTGCATGCCATCACATAACCATGGATACGTAATAGCCACTTTTCTTTTTAAATATCCAACTTAATTGTGAGGTATAGCGGTCCTTGGACATTCTTTCATGACTTGTAAAAGTACAACTGCGTTATTTTTGCAGCTGAAATGTTAATACTGAAAGAGCATTTCGGATGAACATAAAAACCGAGGTTCGAATTTCTTGCTTCATATTTTGATCTGAGCATAGATGGTTTCCTACAACGTGAATATAACTTGTGACCCAACCCCATTTGAAAATGAATATGTTTAAACTAAACTACAACGTGAATTCAGTCCAGTCCGATCTTGGCCGATCATTACTGTGTGAGCATTATAATATCTAATAAATTAGGCCAATTATGAATATGAGTTCGTCATTAATTTCTTTTTTTAAAATATTAGATTAAAAAATTCCTGAACTGTCGATAGCTCGTAAGAATATATTTTATATATGTGACCCATCACGCAAAAAGGGAACATCTGGGAATTCTATACTTCAGTCAGATGTAAACGGATCAACCGCCGGATAGTGTAGGTCAGTTTAAGTTGATCACTCAAAAAAGATTGTAAAATAAGGTACAATGACCACTTTTCATACAGAAAATTTCATAAAAGCGAAAAGTGTATACCCTTGTCAGCCTGTGCAATTCGCACAGTCTGACCAGGGTTGGCACTTTTCGCAGCTCCTAGAAGGTCCCTTTTTGTGTGATGGGTCACATATTTGCTAATGGCCATATTTCATCGGTTTGATATACTTCTGAAACAATATATCTTCATAAACACCTTGAAAACGAGCGATTTTATCCATGCAAAAGGAAATTAATCATATTAATAGTCAAAATACATTAGATTTTCCATGCGAGGAAGAGCAATTTGACAGAGAAATATATCGTGTATCTATTTTTAATGCGCCACTGTTTATAGTCTGCTCAAATTTAATCGACCCTTTTTTTATTTTCGAATTGTAAATGAGCCATACTCTGTAAAAAGGGAACTCAATGCATCTGCGAAAAGTATCGACCTAGGTCTGCCTGCGCAGTGCGGGTAGGCTGACCTGGGCCGAAACTTTTCGCTAATGGTCAATTTTTTGTATGTACAAGGACCATGATTAAGTCGGTTTTAAAAGAAGTGGCTATTATGAATCTATAAGTATTTAATTGTTTGTTTGGTACCATGAATCACGGTATTGCATTAAACCCTCCCTTTTTTCCAGAGCATGGCTCAAATATATTGAACTGAATATTTTAGAAATGAACTTGGACATCACATGCTCACAGTATATCTTTTTCATCATCACAAATGTTCTAAAACACGTCTGTAATAAGAACTGCCCAGCCAACCATTATTTAGGCTGTTTTGCCCCTTCTCACAGCGTCTATGAATAGCATATAAATATATTATCTAGAAGCTTGAGTTAAAAACATGAAACGCTAAAAAAAAAAGCATTGAACAAGAGCCTCCAGCCTTCGTGAACAACCTCAATCTGTCAATTGCCGTTGCAGAATCCCGAGAATCAGGACCTGTATTCACCAACCATCCTTGAGAATATTTTAAGTCTCATTGGGTTTATTGAAATTGTACGTAACACAACTTCTGATTGGCTAAACCGAATGGTTTAGCCAATCAGAAGTTGTGTTACTTACAATTGTAAAAAATCTGGAGAATAACACAAAATAAAAACGTTCTTAGGAATACTTGGTGAACACGGGCCCAGGTGGCATAAAACGAGGAATAAAATCAAGCTGAAGTCAGTTGTACTTATCGTTTTAAGATCAGATATAAATCAAAGCGTTGAGAACGCTGAAGTGGTAAATGTCAAGGAAACCCATTGTGTGGAATTAATAGTTTGAAAGAAAAGGAGACATATTGTTCAAATATTGGCTTAAAAGTCAACCCACTATGCAAATGAATACCTTTTCGGTTGAAGGGAGAGTGCTTATGTACCTTAAAACTATAAGCTTGTAATATCTTTAGCCTTTTACTTTTAATTTCCATTACAATCAATTACTTCGATCTATAAATATTCATGTACAATCACATGGAGAAGCGCGCAATGATAGGACGAACAAGCCATGGAACGAATTGGTTTGGAACGAAAAAGCCGGCAAATTTGTATCATTGTGCCAATAAAAGGCAATGAGCGATAGAAGCTATTTTCAATAAAGAATAAGTATATCAACGATCGATGGCCTCGCCCAATGTATTTTAATATGCCATTTCAAATTAAATATCTGAATGCTACCGAAAAACTCATTTGCCTGAGAAAAAATGAGTTTAACTGGGTTTATTTCCTTCGGCTTTGCACAAATTAAGATACATGGTTATCAAAATTCAATCTTGAACTCATAGTGGTATTGTCTTCGACAAATACCACAAAAAACAAACAGCATATTTGTTGTTGCTGTATAATGCTATTTCTAACCACCGCTTAAGTTGATGTAAACATCATTAGCAAAAAGCGGATTCTTTCACATCGATTAATGGTAAACCCCCGAGATAGCCAGCACGGGGTGTCTAGGTTGAGGCCAGCCTTAACAAAAAGTAGATCGGGAGACATTATGACCAAATTACATTTAACTTAGCGGGTTAGAAAAAGTTGGTTGCAATTTTTTATCAGATCAAATAAATAGTCAGAATGACGTAAAACTAGTATAGCCATGACATGTAGGTTCGCAGTACATATTGCTACAAATGATTGTAAATACCTTGACTTGGACATTTCTTTACTTCATCCTACTTCATTTTTCAAAATAAAAGATAAGAGAGGAAGAATGATTATACTGGAAGTGAAGAGGATGCCATCGGCACCTACATGCTTAACACCATTTACCCCAGCCTGTAAATTCCTGCATTACAAGCTTTTTTACCAACAAACATGCATAATGACGTATTTAGACTATCCTCTTCGTCATGTAGCAATATTTTCCAATCATGTGACCGCAAATTGTTGCCAAATATATCGAGCTGTATTGATTTTCTTTACTAAAACAATCGAAGTTATTTGCATCAATCTTAGAATGGCGCAGGGACAGTGGTAAAGGTCGAGGTTGGTTTTCTTTAAAATGTTAGGATGAAACTGTATATTTTCTGTGACGCTAAGCAAAAGATGAAATTAGAAAGGTATTTGGTGATTTATTTTATACTCTTTTAGAATTTTGACTTTTTCTAGATCAGACCGAAACTACAATTAACCAACAAACCGCTAGGATTAAACAATTATCGCTGAGTAAAGACTAAATGCTTTCTTACCTCCACAATTTTTACCCAGCTAAATGCCCCCCCCCCTTCTTTTTTTTTTACTAAAACTTAACACCGAAAATTCAAAATCGCATTTACTATAACGCCTGTTTGGAATTTAATGTAAATGCGTCAGTACATAGTTATTTCTCGAGGCATTTCTCAATTAAATTCAAATTTGACATTAAATATCCGTTTTATAGATCTCATAAAATTTATCCCGATTAATGCATCAGTCGGAGAAGTCTGAACTTTAGTGCATTTTACCCCTCGACGGCGCCAAGTTTACTTTCTTGTAACATTTATATTAACTCATATGTTAAGATCGTATTCTATGATAAACCTGCACTTCGATAAAAAACCCTTTGATTCTTTACTAACCCTTATCTTGCTAAACAAACCAAATGAAAGGTTCAAGCGGATACTAAAAACCAAGGTTTCGTTTTTGTCAAAGGTAGTCTTTGCACAAAAGTAACACCTACTCGGACAGTGTAGATCTCAGATCAGACTGCACGTTCTGGGCAGCCTTATCTTGATCTAAACTGTACGCTAAAGGTCAGTGAGTCGCGCATGCCAGCCTGAGGGTTAAATCGAAAGACGTGCAGCAACATTTTTCTATTAATAACCCGTAATAATGGACTTTGAGCGCCTAAATTGTATAATGTTTTATTATATTTAAATATCTGGCTTAACTTTATACTAAACTTTACTTTCTTCATTATTGTTTACTCTTTCAGAGGCAAACAGATAAATAAATTAGCCATGCTCTGGCAACAGGGGGTTTAATGAATTACTATACGATCCCTACTTTTGACGCCCCTTTTGAAAACACTATGGGAAAAGGAGAAAATGCTGGTAACCAGCATTTTCTCCTTTTCCGACAGTGCTTTCTGCCCTTCCCAGAACAAATTTCTATTTTTTAGTCACCTTTAATTTGTCGTCTGCAAATGCTTTCAATTTGGACCAGTCTAAAATTTTCTCTTGTGGTAAAGAGTTAATGCAACTCCGAGAACCAAGTCAACTCGGTATTTAGATTCATAAAATTCATTTCGTTTAACGCTTTACCATACGAGAAAATTTTAGACTGGTCTAAATTGAAAGCATTTGCAGGCGACAAAATAAAGGTGACTGAAAAATTGAAATTTGGTCTGGGAAGGATAGGAAACACTGTGGGAAAAGGAGAAAATGCTGGTTACCAGCATTTTCTCCTTTTCCCACTGTGTTTTCTAAATGGCTTCCTTTCTTAGGGGGCGTCAAAAGTAGGGATTGTGTGGTAATGGGTTAACAACTGACTTAAACATGTACAATGGTTTTTTAGCATGCAGATAATTTACCATGATGGCATCAGTGATAAGTTTCGACCAAGGTAAGCCGGCGGGGACCGTACAGGCCGACCAGGGTGATGCAATAAGCCCCCTTTTTTACAGAGCACAGATCAAAAAATATATGCTACTATTTCAAAATCTTCTAATTCTTATTTAAAGATAATATCCCATATCAAAGTTATACCGAAACATTAAATGCATAAAATACATGATTTGATGTGCACATTACCATACAATAAACTATAAAAACTGATAATAATGTGATACCACGTAGGTCTATTGCAGCACATGTTCCAAATTGTTCATTACAACGATTATGTTCTAATGATAGCTGATCATAGCCTGGCAGTTCTTAGGAGAAATACGCCTTATTTCCTCTCTCTCTCTCTCTCTCTCTCTCTCTCTCTCTCTTGTTTGCACAGAACGTGAAGAACGTGTATACCCAATTCCCCAAATGCTAGTTTCCCTAAATGTAAAAGTGAAGTGGACTCAAGTGTGACAAGCGGCCCTAGGTTGTCTTCAGAGGATCCATTTGGTCTTCGAATGTTTTCTGCAGCCAATTTAAAACACCTTCCGAGTTATGAATAAGCTGGTCCTCGTGATGGACTATCCTAGACACAATATTTATCTACAGGCAAACCTTAATTCTGATTTGGTTGAGAAGAAAGATTGTATTAATTGCAAAGAACCGTTGATCTCAAAAAGAAAATTAATACTATACCATTTTAACCCTTACAGTGCTTACAAATGAAAAAATATGAAAAACACTTTTTTTAAAGAAATATTTGTATACAGTGCAACTCGTTTGGTTGAAAAACCCATATTCCAAAACAATATCTGAACTGTGTAGGTATAAGGTCATGGTGCACCTACTGTGCAATCTATGTTACCAGTTAAATTCGGCGCCAGCAATTTTATCAAGTTGCTGGAATTAAACGCTTTCTTGTTTAAAGAGCCAGTAAATCAAATCATCACTAGGCCTCAAAAAGTGCCAGAAAAGTTACTTTTTTATACTGGGTCATTTCTATTAATGTTGTGATTTTTATATAAACACTGTTTATTTATATTCATCAAATGTGGAGAAGACAAAAAGGATCTTTAAAGGTCGCTCAAAGTGTTGAAAATGAAGCTAAAAGTCGCTGTTTTAAGTACGCCAAGCGAGCCTGTGTATCCGTTGTTAGAATCGGTGAAAATCACATTTAAAAACTGGAATGCAACCACTGGTAATAAATCTGCAAGGTTGACAACCATTAAACCGAGGTAACAATCTCAACTTTAATGGCGCTGTTGTAGAGTGGGTTGAAAAGAAAAGAACTTTTTCCTCAAAGATTTATCTCGAATGATGATTTATTGTTATTTTCGGCTGTGAAATATGAGTGAGTCTGCCAATCTCGACGTTCGTTTTGGTTACAAACTATACACTTCGAAGCTGGGATATTAATTTTATCTTCCAAACGAAAAAAACTATTTAGATAAGAGAAAAAGGGCCATAAATCTGCTTTATGTAGTTATTAGAGCAATTTTTCAAGTTTAAGTAGTAAGTAAAGTTAACGTTGAATTTTACTGATCGATTAAGCGTCAAACTTAGCAATTTCGACAATAGCTCCGAATTGCTCGTCACATCTCAAGTTACTCATGAGGATTGTGGAAAGAACGGTCAAAACGGTATATGGCTGGCCAGTGGACAACATTTTTCTCTCCCTACCACCAAGATGATAATAGATACCCGAATATTGCTTTGGCAATGTTATTTTTTAGGGAAAACACCGCCTTCTCTGAAAGCGTAGAACCAAAATCAGACTGCACGTTCTGTAAACTCTGATCTTGATATACACAATTCGAAAAAGGTCACTGAATCGCGCTTAGTTTTAGAAAAATTGGAAAACATTACGAAAAAAAGGAAATGCTGTTTGCCAAAAGCCTTCTACCCTAGGATCATTCAAACTCGGGATTGTGCGGCAATGGATCGAGTAACCTTGCGAAAGAGTGCATTTGAAACGAAATAATTATGTGAACAGTGAAAATACAGGTATTTAGCGTTTTCTCCTTTCGTGTCATCTTTTATTTTTAACTTTTCACAACAAGTAAATCGACTTTAGTCGATTTTTTTTTCTATTGGTACAATTTCTGCTTGTCAAAGTACCAATTTACCTCATGTTTCAGTCCGTTTTTGGGTTAAGTGCATTTTATGGATCCTTGATAGTTTCATTTCCTTTCTTAGCATTCTCGCAGTTTTTCCTCCGGTTGTTTTGATTAAATAGTCGAATACGCCCTGCTTATGCTGAAATTTTCTACAACTTTCTTGAGTGCATGTATGTTGTCTAACCCGAACTGAAAACTTGAATACACCTCACTTTCACGTAAAAACCTGTCGGCTGCTGTATTCAGCTGGCGCACGTCCATCATATTTTTACACTTATCTCTCATCATAGCTGTCAGTCAAGCCGCTCTCTAAGACTAAATCAACGTCTTGTATGTCAGCGGCGCTGTTTAAACGTCAAATGCGCGGTATCCATCACGCAGGAGGTATGGCGGTTTTCAACACAAGTAATTTGTTTTCGTTCGTAGGCAGTGACAGAAAGCCAACATATGTTTCGTTTATAACTTGAAAGGCCATTCCTGTAATACATTTAACAAACCTCTTGCTTCAGCATAGGTGTGATTATATTATTACAAGCCAGCCTATTTTTATCTTTTTAAAAGGCTGTAGGTCACGAAGTAGAAAACACGATTTCTCGCAAGAAAGTGGAACAGTTCGCCCCCTGAAGCGCATTTGTTTAAATCTAAAGAGTCCCTTATATGAAACTTAAAGAAGTCGTCTGACAGAGAGCATCGTAGGAACAAGCTTGAAGTAGAACAACAATTAAGAATACTTTGTCGCGAGAAAATAGTTTGCATAGAATTGTATTCAGGTATATCAGTGAAGCTCGTATCCCTATCCCTGTATTGAAGCTCGTATCCCTGCCACACTCAGACGAAGACAACAAAGACCTTATTCCAACTTTGAAAATTGACTCACGCAGTGAGACCGGGTTGAAATGCAGGAAAAACAAAGTTTGAACTATTTTTACGTCTTAAATACGTCCGGGCACACCAAGCCTAGTCTTGTCGCCCGCTTGATACAGCCCGCTACAGGACCTTTGCGTGATTTTAGCACTTTCAAAGACCCTACAGATCGCTGCAAGCTCTTACATGGCTTACACTACGTTTACAAAAGTCTCTCTACGTATCGGCGTTGTACTACGTCCAAGGATGCCCCAACCTTAGTTTGTCGAGCTCTTGATCGAACAAGCGACATGTCCTTTGCTTTTTTTTCTGAGACTTTCAAAGGCCTATCATATGTCACCATATGTGTGCCTTTATCTGTGCATTTTTAGGGTCTTTTCACACCCATAGCGATCATATGAAGCCGAGTCCACGTAATCTAGGTTGTCGTTTGTTTTGCAAGTTTTCTTTGGTGAAAAAAATGGGATAATTTTTTTCCATACAAGGTTTGTGCTACGTCAGCTAGGACCAGGTTCATGCACAGTTAGTCGTCAACATCCCTTTTCCTATATGTACGTTCTTATGGGGCTTTTAACGCGTTTTGATACGAGCATGTCTCGCAGTTTTTTAACATTTCAAAATTATCTAACGTCACCCAAGACTAGGTATACTAACTCGTGGCACTCACAATAGCTGAGACAAAAGCTTTCTACGTAAAACTCTTCCTGTCATAGATCATTTGCAGATGGTATAGTTAAAGATAAGACTGCACAGAACGTGCAGCAGGCTGATCTTGAATCTGTGCCACCCGCTTGTTTAGAGAAAAGCTAGTATAAAAAAAAACACTTCAACGGATTGTGTTTTCACTAATCGAAAGAGGTTGAGTGTATAGTGGTTTGCACTTGAAGAGTTAGAGATGGGAGGTTTTAACAGTGCTAAGATACATGAACCTGCATTCGGAACATGCTATGTTATGTTATGTGATGAACGAAATATCGTCGGTTTACTTCAAAAACGTAGTAGTTTTTCAAGCTGTAGTTACGAGGTTTTTGAAGTAAACCAATGACATGTAACTTAACTCTTTACCAAACGACAAAATTTCAGACAGTTCCGAATTGAAGGCACTTGCAGACGACAAACTAAACGCAACTCAAAAATTGAAATTTGTATCCAGCAGTATCGAAAACATTGTAGGAAAAGGAGAAAATGCTGGTTACCAGCATTTTCTCCTTTTCCCACAATGTTTTCAAAAGGCGTCTATCTCAAGGCTGTAAAAAACCAGGGATTGTTTGGGAAAGGGTTAAATCAAGGATAACTCGAGTAGGAATTGCAGTCCTTCTGCTGAAATATCGGATACATCAAACGAATTTCTGCATTCAATGGTCAAGTAAGACAATATCGACACTCTTTGCCCTTTGTCTTCTTGTCGTTGTAGTTGTTGCTGTTGACATATCTTGTTTTCGAAAGCTATGAACATTTTTCTTTGTGCACAAGTTTCAGTTTCAGTTTCAGTAAGGGAAAACACATTCTTTCTATGAAAATAGAGTATTCTCCTTGGAATTTGAGCTAATGCAGGTATGGGAGTTTATCTGTGATAGCCTTGTGCTCTTCCTATAAATAAATAAGTGGAAGATTTAGTACAGTGAATGCAATTTAAAGTCAAAGCCAACATTGAATTATATTTCATAACTATTATTATCTGATTTATTTCTTCCAATTGGACATGCATTGCCATTAAATGTCAAACTTCGGTCGTAAATTCGAAGCTTTTTGCCACCCAAGATTTGAGAAACGTCTTTCGTGACATGGTGTAGTTTTGCAGTTTATGCATCTGCTTATCTAGCTGCATATTGCATGGTTGTTTATAAAGTCACGTACTTTCAGAATTTATGGTCGTGCTAAATGATACAGGGATAGATAAACTTAACTCTTATCCTGCTAAATAACTAAAGAGAACTTTTTGATTCGATAGTTGAAAGCCATATATTTCTGTTCCAAAACTATGTTTTGAACTATGATATTTCCTTCTCGGACAGTGTAGGACAAGATCAGACTGCACGTTCTGTGCAGTCTGACCTTGATCTACATTGTCCGCTATAGGTCAGTGAGTCACGCTCAGCAGCCAAAGTGTTAAAGGATATTTACCCTTTACCTGCTGAATTTACATTGTTGATGATTTCTAAAGAGAAGTTCATTATTGGTCTAAGATTGTGTTTATAAGATTGCTGAAACTACCGATAGAGCAGCAGAGAGTTTAGATCAAGATCAGACGACACGTATAGGCAGGCTTATCTTAGTTTCCACTCTAATCAAGACATATTCAAAGTGGCAAACGGCACCAAGAGAGTTAACCTGTAGATTAATCACGGCTATACATAGTTCATTTTTAACACAATTCACGTAAAGACAAGACTGTCCAGAAAGTTTCAGACGATCAAGTCTGTCCTTTGCCTTGATTTGGTACCACTGTCGGACTTGAATGGTAGAAAAAACTGTTGTCCTTTTTTCTGTAGCAAGAGAGAAAGATGGTATTTGTACTAAGCCATGTAGATCTACAGGACTTTGAATTTTCTCTGTATAGCGAGAGAAGGTAATTGAAGTCTAAGTACATCACTGTACGAAATTCATTTTTTTACATGAAAATAATGTTTTACGCCATTGAAAAGCTTCAGTTATATTAGTGCCATTTTGATGATATTATGCTTTTTCGGATTTCAAAAGGGCTTTTTCAGGGCCTTATTAAAGGACAACCCCATTTAGCTGAAGACAGCAAACGGACATTCTTCTCTTGATTGAGAAGAAAGTAAATGCAGAACATATTCAAACATTTTTCCAAGTGCAATACATATTTTAAGTCTTTTATTTTTTCGAAATGCTTTGCAAATTATTATTCGATTCTTCGACATCAAGAAACTGCTTTGACAGAGTTAAACAGATCGTCGGTTTACTTCAAAAACCTCGTAACCACAGCGTGTGTTAAGCTGTAGTTACGAGGTTTTTGAAGAAAACCGACGAAATATTGAAGCTACTTAGCTAAAAGTATAGGGTTTTTTTGTTCTTTTGAGCATGTTACTAGCAAGTCGTCTCATATGGCGCTAGACAAATAAGAGTTTCTTTAATAGGGAGAGGAAAGGACCGGTCGGTCGTAGTGTTTTTATGGTCTGGACGGCATGACGTGTGTAAATAAGGTCGGACAGTGTAGATCTAAGGTCAGACTGCATGTTCTGTGCTGTCTGATCTCCGATCTGCACTAGATGCTAAAACTCTACCTTAATTTGTCGTCAGCATCGGAAGGGTTCAGATGAATTCTCCCGCATTTCCTTCTTGATTTATAGCGGAAGACGATAGGAGGTTGGCGATGTCATACTTGATATACAAGATTCAATTCTGCGAGTGACGCAGTAGATGGTATCTTGGCGTGTGACAACACAAATATAACAATTGATGCTGCCATTTGACAATGCAATCAACTCAGCTGTCACTCAAAGCCAATAAATCACCATATATGAGAACTGGCGAGCTTAGATTGAAGATTGGTTCAATATTTACACATGGGCCATTGTCGTTTGGGCTTGAAGATTTCCTTATATTGTAAGGCTGACCTGTCGTTGTATATACTATTTTGTCTGCTATCAAAATCATTTTATTCTATACAATTATTTGACAACTGTTTTTGGCTTTGATTCTCATTCGCTAAGCTTATCGTATTGAAGTAAGTTCGTCTGACTTCAAAAACAGCATCCTCAACAATTTTTAAGCTTTGTCCCTTTAGTTGAAACATTACATCCGATAAGCCTGTCTTTACGTTTGTCTTTAGTTCGACTATCATCTAAAAGAAAATCTTGTGTCATCTTTTGACGATTATCTGTTTGTTCTTTTTCAAACCGGTCTGAAAGGTCTTTTTCGGCCAACCGTAACAACGTGATTATATCTTAGGATCTGTATTCACCGTAAGTTCTTATATATACACAGATCCTCGAACTTTATTTTCAAAATCCAAAATACATGATTTCTGATTGGCTAATACAAATGGTTCGGACTATCGGAGATTGCGTTACTTCTTAACGTGAAAATCGAATATTTCCAAAATCCAAAATTCACGATTTCTGATTGGCTAAATCAAATAGTTTAGCCTATAGGAGAATGCGTTACTTTCTTTACGTATAAATCGAATATTTCCAAAATCCAAAATACATGATTTCTGATTTGCTAAAATGAATGATTTAGCCTATCAGAGAATGCGTTACTTTCTTTACGTATAAACCGACTTAAATGCATTTAAGAATAGTTGGTTAAAAGGGGCCCATGAAACAAACCTGTCGGGTAATATACAATAGTTTTATCAAGTTAAAGCAGAGAAAGTAGAAAAAAATTACAGAGTTATCCATTATTTAAACATGTAAAGGACAGATTACACAGAGAAGCTAAAACATCTTTTTGAGTTTAAAGTCTTTCTTTCTGGGTAACCAGGATAGGTGCAAAACTGCAAATACTCTTTTGCAAATGCATGTTCGAAGTTTCACGTGACGTTTCAGACCTAGGGCATATAACGGGAATTGTAAGAAGTTGCAGAACTAGATCTGCTATATGAAAGTGGTGTCAAGAAATGTGTCCCTTCTTTTTCACCTAGGCGGGGTTTAAAAATTTGAAAATGTTGAAAAAGGAGTATACTAAATTAATAATGGGGTGTCAAATTTTCAGTACCAGCAGGACTTTGATTTACGACATAAACCATGTAACCGCTACGTTGGTTGAAACTTTTACATTTATCATGAGTGACAAGATTAATTTTTGATGAAGGACCTGGACAGAAAACTGATGTAAATTCCTTGTGTGGGAATAAAAAACACTTAATCCTTCGGAATTCGTAACTAGCACGCGTGACAGATATATGATTTAAGCTGCAATTAAACGCAATGTGTCAACTTTTATACCGGTGTCAAAATTTCGAATGACGGTAACTGGTAGTCTGGCTTGAAATTAACAGGCAATGAATTTCAAATAGACAAAAAGAATGACAGAAGTTTTTACTGGTTTCGTTGAACTTTTTTTTCATAATTTTCCTGGGAGTATGACCATTTTTGTGTACACGCACTCAAGACTGCGGCACTAAAAGGCAACTTTTTGTCCTTTTTTGTCTCTTTTTTAAAGTTAGCGAGGTTGTGGTTAGAATTTGTCTTGTCTGTTTCTTCCCATAGTACAACAAAGCATCCAAGTCAAGTTTTTAAGGCTAAAATATTTCACGTCAAGTTTCGTTTTCCCCCCTAAAAACGAAACTTTCACACGACTGAGATTTTAACTTAATCGGAAGAAGCACGACTTGCTGATAAATGAAAGAACGTTGAATTAACTTTTTCACCTCGTGATATTTTTCCATATCTCTCGTGCAAGACATTATATTACCAACTTCAGCATGTAGCATGTCAAACAAGACGATGACAAACACTGTACACTGCAATCCGATCCAGATTGATTCTTAGTCTTAAAAGAGCCAACTTGTACATGTATTTGACGGCAAAAAAATAAACTAAGTACAGCACAACTTTGTTTTGCAACTTGAGGAAGCCAATATGAATTAAAAATAAGGGAACTATTTCGTCGATACTTTCATTATTTTCAGAAAACATTTAGGAGAATGGAAAACCTTCATTTACAGGGGCAAAGTCGTGCAGTAATGCATGCGGTATATCAATTGTATTCAAATGATTTTCAATCGTGTAACGGCTCCCTCACAAAATATAAACATTAATTGAACTTAAAAAACGAAATTTACATAACCACACTGCAAACTCTACCATACTGTGTCAGATGGCATAAAATCATGGCCATTTACCACAAAATTCCACATTGAACTCTTTGCGTGGGGTCATTGATGTTTGATATGTGTCACAAGTTGATGACTAATCAAATTCATTACATTATGGGCACGAAATAGAACTTACGTTTTAATATACGCTATCTAGGGATATCTTTTGCAGATAATGTACACCAACATTGGTCTGCACACGATTATGCAGTCAAATCTTGGTCCATAATGTTTGCTTCTGTACAAATGGTTACTTGACAAAATATTAAGTGTCTCACTTTGCTAGGGATATGAACAAAGTACGAAAGTCATTGGCCTTTCATATAGATACTAGTGGTATACTTTTCTGTATAGTCATGATCCATTCCTTTTTCTAATATGAAGTAACAAGAAATATTTCTAGGTTGCTTTTTCTAACCCTGCAGATTGTAATTTTCTGATGAATTACGGCATTGTTACCCAAGACCGGATTGCACATCCTGTGAAATTTGATCTTTGTGCATTAAAGCGCCTGATGTTGAACGTAAATTTGCTGAGGTATAAGAAGGCCAATTAATTAGTGTAATGTGCATTAGGTAATCCTATACCCTTGTATGAAGCATCATTTCTCATGGAACAAGCTTCAGTGCCAATGAATAGTATCACATTAAAATATAATATATCAAGGAGTCATGGTTTTCTCTCGTCTGGAACAAAACAATTAAACTATTAAACGAGTGTAACATAAAACTTGAAACATTAAAATGTCATTCATCTTGTCATGTCCTTTGTCTTTTCTGTCAATTTGACTCAGTTTATACTTTAATTTACTGTCAAGTTTCTTCTGTCATTTATGATAACGTACAGGTGCGATATCCCCTTCTCACGAATGTCCTTTACCTTTCAGCCAACCTCTGTGAAAAGGTCGTTTGACGCATATGCAAAAAGTATCGACTTATGTCAACTTGCGTCTTCCGCACAGGCTGCCCTGGGTATTTTCTGTGGGTAAATTCTCTGCATGTCAAGAGGCCATTCTACCTCATAACTCAGTCGGAGTTTCGACAAAATTGATTCATATTAGAATCCTAATAAAGTCCAAAACATAGGAAATTGTCACCGTTTCTACCTCGAAAATATAATGGATAACCCATCACAATACACATATTTAAGATCGGAGAAAACCCGAACGTGCCAGTTACTGCATTGGATGCCGTGATATTCGTGTGCAAAAATGTATGGAGAAGCTCTTCAATTTCAGGGACACCAGTGATCGAGACAACCTTCGTTATCGTTCGTGTATATTTGAACTAGGACTTTTAGAAAGTCACGTGATAAAGTTGCATCTCATTAGTGCAACGGACTCAAAAATCACGTGATCATAAGTGCCAACTGGCCATAAAGGCTTGACATAAAATTGTCCAGCCGATAGTAAAAATACAAATTTTGGTATTTCAAATATATTTTGAGAGAAAAGATATCTCCTGATCAGACAGTGTATATTCAATATCAGATTGCACGTTATGTTCAGTCTGATCTTGATCTACACTGTTCGCAATAGGTCAGAGAGTCGCGCTTCACAGCCTAAGAGATAAAATTATACCATATCATGGCTTAATAATTACTTTTCCACAAGTCTGCTTATCAGAACTTTGAGTCCTTTGGTAAACAAATGACGCCTCCCAAATTTTGTTTCTTTAGACCTATGAAAAAATTAGCCATATCCGATGAATAAAAATATTCGTGAGGTCTAATTTCAGAATGTTAACCAAAAATAAGAATGCTTTTTTCTGCAAATTTTTAAAGAGATCTGGACATTTGAAAGGTTTTAGAAATGCTTTCAAGATCAGTGAATTCCTAACGCTACAGTCGTCTTTACCATTGGGTGGAACAGTATAAATTTAATTTAAGTTGTATTTGCAGGCAGAGAATATTGAGATCAATCTACACAGTCTGAACTTATGATCTTCACTTTTCAATATTTGTCACATAATTATTGATGCGAAAGGTGGCCTCGAAATTCCACTATTACTCATACATGAGAAAATACTAGAGTTTTGCATTGCAATGGAAACAACACTATTTTATTTAAAACTCAGAGGGCCTAATATGGACTCTTAAAACCAGCTTTCCACGACTCTGGACAACACGATGTAATGAAGGCTGACTGTTACTCCTTGTTATTCCAAAATAACAACCGACAAAGCAATGTCAGCCTTCAATTCTCCGTCTACACATCTCGTTAATATTGTTTGACAGAGTGACACTCAATCAAGACCACAATAAATTGTTGTGAGAGATGCGTTTGTTCCGGACAGGCGAGTCTGCCAAGAAAATCTCAAACTAACTTTTGATTGAAAGTTCTTTGTCAAAAGAATAAGAGACTGGGCTGAAAAAAGTAACTGATGTTGGATTATAAATGTCAAAGAAGGCGTCGTCGTGTTATTGATGTCAATGAGTTGTTCAGCCTCAGACTGAAGGGTGCTTCTGGTCTTTTAGCGTCTTCTCCTCAGTACATCTTTGTGATTGTCAAAAAGATTCAAATAAAACTCATTAATCATGATATTTTATTCTTGCCCCTGGCAAATAGAAGAAATTTGGAGTTGCTAAATAGTTAATCCGACTGCGAAATGAGTACACAATTCTATCACAATTAGCCCTTATCCTGCTAAATAACTAAAATGAAATGTTCAAGTCGATAGTGAAAACCTGAATATTGCTATTTCAAAGTTATGTTTTGGGAAATAACATCTCCTTATCGGTCAGTGTAGATCAAAGATCAGACTGCACGTTCTGTGCAGTCTGATCTTGATCTATACTGTCCGCATTTTAGACGTTGTGGTGATAGTGTAGTCATGTATACAGGGCACCCGAATGGGAAACTGCGTTTACGCTGCTTCTGCTGGTGTACAGGATATATATGGTTGGGGCATATTATCCAATCAGGTCGCCAGAAATGTCTTGGCAGTATAATAAAATAATACGCAACATTACGGGAAAATAATGATGCTTAAACAAGGCTTTTCGTGAAACAATGTGATGCTAAATACACATCATTTTTGATAGAATATTTAGAAATACGCGTCATTTTTTATTATTTTCGATGTAAACTATCTTACAGCATATTCTACCCTGTCAAGTTCTAAATGGAAATCTGACGTTTAACTGACGTTCCAATCGCGAATGAAACGTAAAATGTTTCCGCCAGGTTTTCAATTAAACATAGATAAGAAACATTGCACGCAATACCTACAAGTTCATTCATGATCTTTTGCAGACGATATTTTCCATCTTGCCCCGAAGAAAATTTTGAAAAACACTTTGACAAAAGAGGAAATTCCTCGTTTTGAATAATTGCCCCTTTTATCCCATACTAGAACATGTACCTCTTTCATAAGTCCAAGAGTTGACAATTACGAAATGAGTTTTGTTTTATCCTTTGCCATTGTTAGGGGTTGGCATGACCGTGACTAGTGATAGAGCAGCGGAGAGGGTAGAGCAAGATCAGATTGCTGGCTGATCTTGCTTTACACTTTTCGAAATTACAGCTATAGCTGTAAACTTTTGTACAGGAGTTAACCCTTTCCCAACAATTCCTGGTTTTTACGGGTCAGGAATAGGAGCGTTTTGACAACATTGTGGGAAAAGGAGAAAATGCTGGTAACCCTTTCCCTTTCCCTAACCCTTTCCCAAACAATCCCTGGTTTTACGCTCAGGAATAGAAACATTTTAAAAACATTTTGGGAAAGGGAGAAAGTGCAGGTAACCAGCATTTTCTCCTTTTCCCACAATGTTTTCTACCCTATCATATATAAAAATCATCTTTTTAGCAACTGTTAATTTGTCATCTGCAAAATGCTTTCAATTTGGTCTGGTCCAAAATTTGCCGTATGGGAAAGGGTTAATCCGTATTTAGTATCGACATTTAATAACGTTACTATCTTGCAGGGTTGTTTGCATCAAACTTGTTTTGAGCGATTTAGCGTAAATGAGCCAAGGTCTGGTAAAAGGGAGCTTAATGCATACCTGAGATACATTATACCAAGCCAGCCATCAAATAGTCATGACCTACCAAGCCATGACCTACCAAGCCATGACCTACCAGTCCAGTTTGTCTAACAACCCACTGGAGTTAACCCTTTGGCTGCTTATCGCGTCTCACTGACCTTTTGCGGACAGCGTAGATCAAGATCAGACTGCACAGAACGTGCAGTCTGATCTTGGATCTACACTGTCCGATGAGGAGATATGATTCCCAAAATCATACCTTTGAAATGACACTATTTTGGGTTTTACTATTGAAATGAAAATTTCATTTTAGTTATTTAGCAGGATAAGAGTTAAAAGGTATTATAGTCCTTTGACGTACAAGTAACTTACAAATAGCAATACGTTTCGACACATGTCAGCCTGCGCGGACTGCGACGGCTGGCATAGGTCTATACATTTTTGCCGATGCATTAAACCCCCTTTCCACAGAGCATAGATCAGTTACATGTTTTATATCGAAGATATGTGAGTAAGATAATGAAAGGTGCTCTGTTACTAATGATATGGGTATCAAAGGTTTTGTTTAATCAGAGGCTGAGGGTTCAATTAGTCTAGATCCAATTTGAATAGAAAAACAATTTACAAAAGTAGTTTAAGCTCTATTGAAATCAGAATAGACCACATCGTTTGTTAGAAGGTTTCGCATATAGCATGGCTTTCAAAAGAGGGGAGATATGGTGAAGCACTAAAGAATCATACCATGACACGAACGAAGTATGTTGATCTATAAAATTCTGAATCGTATGTCAAAAAGTAATCAACAACAAATTGTAATCTGAAACTGAAACAAAATTTTGATTTCTCAATTTTGCCTTTTGACTGCCACATGCTGCCTCGGTTGTATCTTTTTACTGGCGATCTTTGACATTATTGCCCAAGTAGACAGTGTGAAGAAAGCAAGAAAAAATGTGACCTTGAGTGGGAACAAATAAAACCACAGGCGGCTGTATATTCTGTTAATCCTATTCAGAAGTAACACTTAGGCTGCTAAGTACGACTTAGGTACCTTACGCGGAAAGTGTAGATCAAGATCAAACTGCACAGAACGTAAAGACTGATATTGGGTTAAAACAGTCCGATAAGTAGATAATTCCCTCGCCCCCCTCCCCTAGAAAAAACCTCTGAAATAGCATACTTTGGAATTTACCATCGGCATGAAAGTTTATTTCTGTTTTTTATTTGATTACGGATTAAACTGAGTCATCCACATGCTTTTCTACGTTAGATCTGTAGGGAAATACTTCATGTTGATCATACAATCGTGTTCATGTGGTTAGCCCTAGCTTTGACTGAACTTCATCAGCAATTCTTTATTGGTTTTGTGCAGCAAAAAGGAAACATTGCATTTTGATTTCACCAACCCTTCTGAAGTGAAAGAAAGATATGCTAATAAGAGTTAACCCTCCAATTCATGACCAAAACAAAACCCCACTGCCCGGTCGGTAAATACAAAAAGAATCGAAATTTCAATTAAACCTTAGACATCTAGCAAAACATATAAAACCCGCACCGTTTTACAATAATATTTTCTTCTTTTGAAAGGACCAAGACGGATGAATGTATCGTCAAGCATTAGAGTTGCAGTCGCTTCGACTACTCCGAATATTACGCAATCTACTCCCAATCCCATATCCAATGTAACACCGGCCTCTTTTGAACTAATGTTCACCATGAAAAGACACCTGATTTCTGTATGTTTAGTGGTAACATTTTAAATAGTTGCATCGTTGTCGTTTTCTATAAAAAGAAAAGTTAATATCGATAAATCCTGACGTTTTTCCTTCCTCCTTGGTCAAGGAGCGGAAAATGGAGATTCGTTTGTAACGTCAAGTGACATTCACTGATAAAATACCGGAGAGCGGAGACATGGAACAGCATCAGGCGGCTTACTTTATATAGATCCATATAGAATGGCGTCGACTTTGCCACGCGTTCGCTGCACTGTCTTTATAGATTTGATTTCATGTGTCATGTTAGATTATCGGTATTAGGGCCATCACTACCACAATTTCTATTGTGAATAAAGATTTTGCTTGATATAAAATAATTATCTGGTTTGAATCATGACATCTAAAAGACAGAATTGAAAAAATGAGTAAATTATTAGGCATCTACATAGATCATGTTCAAGATAAATTCGAATGATTGTTTCATCAGTTTCATCCAGATATCTGCGAGACAATTCTGAACGATTGAGCTCATTGATAGACATGTAGAAGATAATTTCATTGGCATTTAATCGGTCGAATCCATATACATGTATCTCCAAGACAATATTTAAACAGTTGTAATTGCATCACATTTCTTATCAGCAGAAAGTTTCAGGTATGCTCTATTTTGCTCTAAAACTCATTTACCTTCTTATTTAGATTATTAATCTGACCCAAAAATTGTTTTGAAACAAAATATCTGTTATAACTGCACACAGCAAATCTACACAATGAAAAGGGGATATTTAAGCACCGACATGTAGCTTGATCTTGGGTGTAAGTTCTCGCCCAACAAAGACGAAGATATTGGCAGAATATGCGCTTGCAGATTTCTATGAACTGAGCGCAATGATGAACCTTCGTTTGATTTGACATTGTAAATAACTTCGCCATAGACTGCATTACTGTTCATCGTTTCCGACATCTTTCAATCGGTTTCTCACACCTTTTTAGCGTTTCTTTCGCCCTTGGGTCTCGTCTTTAAACCTCGAGGTCTTGAATATTTCATTAATCTTCCCACTCCAGTTTATATTAAAGGGTGTCATAACATTTACAAACCCCAAACATTTTAATTGCCACTCTCAGCCCTGGAGGATGACATTAAAACATTTCCATAATTGAATTTCTTTCTTGTTGTTTAACGTATGACAGTTCGGGTTCCTTTAGTCACCTTCTCTTCATTTATCAACATCGGAAACTGATTTCAGACGATTCATCAATGACATGGACTACAATGGGATGCTTCAAACATCATCTGTAACCATCGTTTTCACTTAGGCTATATTTTGCCTTGATGGATCGGACCGTCCTAGCTCTATAATGACACTGATAATGTGGATAAAAGGTATTATTTTGTCCAACTTTATTATGGAACTTTTGATAATGCTTGAATGCTTGAGAAAAGCAGAAGTTATATCGTCATTGTAATGGAAATGTTCATTGGTCCTATCTCTACTCTCAGATGTAATTAGGCTAACTCGGGATACCGAAACTTTCCCAGTCTGCAACAGAACATCACAATAATGACTTAGACATGCTCAGTGAAAAAGTTGGTTTAATGCATCTACAAAAAGTATGAGTCCACGGTAGCTTGCGCTCTCCGAGTTTATATATTTTGTGCCAAAAGAGTTAAAGGCCTGAGGTTTGCCTCACTTGGTATTCTTTGGTAACACACGGGTGGCGACAGATGGACACCCTAGAGAGCAACTGGAGAGATACGACAACATCGGCCTGCTACAGGATGACATGATCTATACATTAGATCTAATGTTTTCTAGATACTCAAGGCTCACCGAAAGCGATTTTAAAACTTGAAAAACTTTGCTTCATTGATTTAAGTATTTAATGATCCACATACAGATAATCACTGATTGCACTGACTTTGGGCACAGTTTGGATTATTACTAAATTTTACTTAAACGTGATTTCTAATATCTTGGATATATCAGCTCCTTGCTTGGAGATATACCGTCAATGTATAAAAGGATGTTTGGCCAAAAGCGACGCTGAAATTGGAGTATCCTAAATTTTTGAAAGAGTAACCGTTTCCTTCTCTTTTTTTCAAAAAATGTCTGTATTTCAGTCTCGCTGAAAATCTATTTTCTGTGTCTTTGGCTAATGAAAGAGAACTATTCACAACTTGCAATAACTGATGAAGGTTTTATAGATTTTATTCCAGTAAATGTTATTTCCTTCTATTTTTGCTCTGTATTTACCCAGAAGATTTCACAGATCTCCAGAATTCATGCTGTATCGAAAAGCTTCATCACCTCTCTGTCATTTTTCCATGTCAGGAGCCATAATAAACAACCATGAATACGAAACATTCTTTTCAGCGAAGTGCAAATGTTTTCATTAACATGATCATCAATTTCAGACGAACCCGATGAAAGAGTTTGAAAAATGACTTTTTGAAACATCACACGTAGGCCATTATGATAATTACTTTAACAGATGGGGGTTTCATGCACTTGGTTTTCACAAGTATTTTGATCAGGCCATCCTCGTAAAGCTTCTCTGCGAGCGCACGTTTAACCCTTAGACTGATCCTTGATCTACAATGTCTGATATGTTGTTTTCTTTCTGGTGAAATTAGCCCCAAATTTTCTGGTTTTAATCATTAAGAGGAAATTTTCATTTCATTAATTTATAAGTTTAATTCTTAACTAATTGCCTCCTGCAGACGATTTAATTTTCGTCCTGCAGCAGACTATCTTTGTGCCCGTTTTATTGGCACCAGGTTCAACAATAAAACTACCAAACTGCACTTAAAATGGGCCCAAGAA
This sequence comes from Tridacna crocea, assembly GCA_943736015.1. Taxonomy (NCBI): domain Eukaryota; kingdom Metazoa; phylum Mollusca; class Bivalvia; order Cardiida; family Cardiidae; genus Tridacna; species Tridacna crocea. The sequence goes on along the minus strand of OX031056.1, from coordinate 42,553,526 downwards.
TATATATAAAATTGTATGTAAAAATTCAAAGTTGAATCATATTTTGGATACTTTATAGCTTCGTAATTCGTCAAAAGTTAAAGATTTCTTGTGTGATCATGGAAAGGAAACACTAAGGATTATCGATGTAGAAGCTTCGTTGAACCCAATCCTTGAATTCCCGCATGCTCAATTTTTTCCCAGAAAACCGCAATATCTGCTGGTTTGATGAAAGCCGAAACATTACCAAGATGCAACTGCTGTCAACTCTTGGCCTTCATCAAATCAATAAATGTCAGAGCTTTTAAAAGAATGATGTCATCCTAAAACAGTGCTCAATTTTGAGGTGCTGTTACTTTGAGGTGAATGAGCCACTCAAGTCATGATTCTAGGTTTTTTCATTTGTTTAAAAGTTCGAGTGCATTGTCGAGTTTGCTCTTCGATTTATATTAGTTAATGTGTTCTCTGATGGATTCGGGTGACTAACTGCTGTCAATTATTGAGGTAAAAGGTTAAAAGAAATCAAACCAGGCAACTAAATGTTGATGTTGTTGTACAATAACTTGTAAAGAAATTAATATCATGCGAGTCCTTGCCTTGTCACGTTCTCAAATATGAAAGACGAAATTGAAGATAAACAGTTTTAAGCCAGGCTTGAAGTTGGGAAGTGTGAACCTCCCCTTTTCATGCATTAGGCTGGTCTATTAGTGAGTATCCAATACTTCACAGGTTGATCAAGTAAATCCCCAGATTTAGACAGCATCAGAAACTTTTCATTGTGTGGTAGACAAAGAACTAACGGCATAGAATGTGCACCTGATCATGAATCTACAACTATTAGGGAAGACATTATTGACATGAACCCACGGAAAATCGTTTTCTAGAATTTTTCTCAGAGTAAATTGCAATTCTAAATTCAGTTATGTGACTATGGTCTGATATGCAAGAAAGTGTTATTTTGTCTTACGTAAAAAAAGTTTGGCTAATTGTTTGTTGTGACTTTCCATTTTCAAGTTTGAAAAAGTTAATTAGTAACATAATAGTGAGCACTTTACAAAGGGGTTCCTTACAATAAAAACTAACTTTAGTATTGCATGATCGGGATATGTCTTTAAACGGATATCAAATGTATCCATTACTGAAATGAATTAGTCTGAATATGGCTGAAAGAATCTAACAATAACCTGGTGTAATAATGAGATACTGTCATCAATAATGGGTAAACTTATCATTTTAATCGACTTTTCTATTGCCACTTCAACGCGATTATGGAAATAAATGAAACACGAAATTGACAAAAACATGGGTTTTCTAAATAAAATTCCAGTGATTTGACACAAAATGAGTTCTGCTGTCTTGAAACATTTTACATATTTGCTTTAAACATGGCCGAATGTAACGTCTCGTGTTCTTTTTCGATTTCACATGCTGAAATTCTTACGATGATCAGAATACGCTGAACTGTATTTATCGTCGCCGAAAGAGAGTGGTAAGCGGATATTTTTTTTTCTTTTTTGATATTTAGTAGGTGACAAAACAATTCACGCCATATCGCTCAAACGTTTCTCCTATACGAGACAGCAGCCATGAATTATTAAACAGATATGTTTCCATTAATTTACCGTTGTTTCTATACTACACGAAAACAAAATGTGACGTGGCTATACTAACGATGATTAATCAGGCCTTTCGTGATAAATACATTGTGAAAAGTTAATTGGTATTTTCTGCTCGCGGAAAATCGGTAACGACACTTTCCACTGACCCCAATGGGACTTCGACACCATTGATTGACAGTTTAGGTAACGCTGGTGGAAATAAAGCTAGTGGTGATTGTAAGTGGTATTTTTCCATGCGGTTGATCCTACGTAGGAATACGTTTTCCGAGGCCAAGTGTAAAGGCGTCGGATTTAGACTGGGATATCGTGGCACAGCCCTGCCTGATGGAGTGCCATAAGGCACGGCGTATTGCATGACATCAGCTTTGCTTTGAAGAATTCCAGGAAAACATGAGTGAATGAAAATGTCCAGGTAATATGATTGAAGCATTGGCAAAAAAAAAGCAGAGAAAGACCATCACATAAAACCCATTAAATCGTAACAGTTGAGTATGAAGATGTTCGGCAAAACGCCTGTCGCTACTCGTGATAGATCTACATAAAAAACTGGAATGACAATAGGGGCAGGCTATGATTCAGGGAATGCTAACCGTCATCGGAGTTGATACCAGTTGTCGCAGGCATGGCATTATCAGCAATAAGAAGTTGTTCAATATTCGTTTTTTAAGATTCAAAAAAAAAATAACAAGTGAGTTCGGTTTTCATTTTCTCGAGATTCAAAGAAACAAATTAAGTCTATTTTCGTTTTTCGATTTTCAAGATTCGGACTCTTGTCGTTTTTTAAGTTTTAATTCTTAAAAAAAATGGTTTGGCATGCGGACTGATACCAAATGCCGTGTTTTTATTGATGTCAAAACTCAACATGACCACTCAAAAATCGAAAAGCGAAAATAGCACTTCTTTTTTCGAATCTCGAAAGTCGAATAAACTTCTCATTGCTGGCATTATCTTGCTTGTTTCTATCTCAAAGGTGGATCTTCAGTAACAATGTGGTAAAAAGAGAACTTCTTCAGAGGGGACACTTTCGTCGTTTACCATTATGCTTTTTCTACAACAGTACCTCAATAATCAGCGTGAAACAGCCCCAAAATGAGAAGAGTTTGACGTTAGTAAAGATGTGCATGTTGTCGGCATTATTCACCCCCCTCCATTTTATTACCATAATTTTAAGATTTAAACCGTCTTCTACAATTCAAATCTGCTAATCGTCGTTGATATCAGAAGTATCTTCATATTTCAGGTATTTTGTAAATATGTGGCAATTGTTTAATTAACATTTTTAGCTAGATTTTCCTCTTGGAAGTTTTTCCTTTCATTTGATTAGATGTGGTTAAGAGGAGTATGTTTTATCTAGCATGGACTGATTTGATAGTTTTTACAATATGCTGGCACTCCCTTGCACTCCGGATCATTCACATTCACCTCTGTAGTGGGCTCAGAAAGTAGTCCGTCATTACGTGATACTTTCGTCACATGACCAGAACTCAAAATGGCGACACAAACGCCGGTGAAAGAAAGATCAATATCGATTACTAGCATATAGCCAATCAGACTAAGTGGTAGGAAATGTGAAAAAGACAGATTTTCTAAAAGACTTAAATGTCTTTTAAAGGACCATAACTTGTTTTTTAATCTTATAACCTTAGATTTATCGGTGTGTCAAAACTGTTGTCATCATTCATGGGCGCAGCCATTTTTGTTAAACTTGGCGTAAGATTCTTATCAGTAAAGAGGCTCGAAAAAAACAGTTCCATTTTATACAGGTAAATTCATCAGTTTGAACGCACCTATAATGTATCCAGAATCATATTTCCTTTGTCTACCTTATAATTTTACACATGAAACAGTTAAAGAGTAACAAAACATCTTTTCCTCGGTTTGACAAGATTCTTGTCATTTAGCCCATCGCAGAGATGTATGTGAGAGTAACGAACGATAACTCTGCTCGGAGATTGACATGCTGGATGTCCTCCATGTGCTATGGTGACTAAGGTTATGGATTCTTAGTAAAAATATTGGTTTGATCCAAGCCAAAAGCTTTATTACATGTCTGGTTGTCAGTTGGCTATCTCATTTCAAATACTGGATGCTGTGCATAAGCTGTCCCAATGACATGACTAAACTGTTGTTGAAATCGGCACTAATACCAATTGAAACAAGCAACACTAGGGACTTGTGACGCTTTCAGGTTTGGAAATTGCCGTGACAGGGACATAATTTTGTCTATCGACAGCGAAGAAAATGAGATTTATTAAAGAAATGAAATAAACAAATGGACCGAGATAGAGAGCTAATCGGTTGAGATAGGCAATTTGCTTTCTACAGATATAACCTCTATCTAATCGTTAGATTGTCACGATGGATTTTGGACGGAATTCGTCCTTCGCTTTAACCATTTAGTCACACAATCCCGAGTTGTAAGGACCCTAAGGAAACATGCATTGAGCTTACAGTCTGATATTGAATCTGCCTGTCCGACACGTTGAAATATTGCCGGCAGAAAGTGCTTTGAAATCGCCAGATTTCTGTCGCTTTTACTATGCATATTAGTGGGAAGTTTTTATTTCATTTTGGTGACATTATAACCCTTTACCCCATAAGGCATTTCTGTAGTATCTCTAATTGACCCTAAATAACAGCAAGGTTGAAGCCGTTTCTTATGTGTATATGAGACCTTTTGAAAGCATGGAAAACATTGTGACAAAAGGTGAAATTGCTCGTGACGAGCAATTTCACCTTTTGCCACAATGTTTTCCAAAGGCTCCTACAAGCAATGCGTAGAAATGAGTATCTATGGAGTTAAGAGTTAAGTCTTAACATGCTGAAAAGGTTACATGGAACTTTGAAGTCAGTCCGATCATAAAAATTGATAAAAAAAATGCTATTTCAAACTTAGTTTTTGGAGAAAGCTATCTCCTTATCTAACAGTGTAGATCGAAGATCGGACTGATCTAAAAAAGCCCGCAAAAGGTGGGTGAGTCGCGCTTAGCAACCTCAGGGTTTAGGAATTATTTTCATATGCGAGATAATGATTTTGTTAGTAGTGTTTGTGTGGCACGTTATGAAATCAAACATCTGCTACAGCGGCCCATGCTGACATCGACATCTGTAAGTACCTCTTAATGCCCCAATCAATACGATACATCATCACCTCACAAATAAACAAGCACCACACATTATCACGATTGATAGTTGTCAATAAGTGAACTTTACAGAGATATCGATGCATTTTAATGTTGAAAATTATCCTTTCCGGAATATGTTGAATTTTGCCAAAAAGCCAGAAAATCGTGTAATTCGTAGGTAAATAGTCTGTCCTTCATTTGTCTGCAACAAGACGCCCAAAAATCGTTTGAAAGAGGTGCAAGCTAATCTGTCTTTATTTCTTGATAGGAAAACATAAAACTGCTTGTAGTACTACTCGAGTCGTAAAATCCTCATAAAATAACAAGTTCTGTAGCCTTGTTTTCCTTTGATCTGTGACTCATACTGCAGCAAAAAAGGGACAATTAATGAGAAACGTTTATTAGGAAATATTAGAATTATTATTGCAGACAATGGCCCGCCATCGAAAGTTCTACCGCGAATACCTTCAAGTCTTTACCACCACCAGCAGACTATTTTCGTCGTCCTGCACTAAACCCTTTTTAGAACACTTTGTGAGGAAGGAAGAAAGTATTTGATACTGGCAATTCATCCTTCCCAACTAGTTTTGCCCTTGAGTTCATGTAACAAATCTTAGCACGTGTAGAACAACCGTATTTTGTAGGAATATATCAAAAGTCGTCTGCAGCATTTTATTCAGAAAATCTTGAGACAGTAAGTTAATTGAATAAAACTTCTACATGCTCTTCCGAAATGGCTGTAACTGGGTTAAGGTTGTTTATTTTGAATCTAGAGGTTCTGGGTTGCTTTTCATGTGTAGTGCTGATTTTTCACTGATCTGTCCATAGGCTAGACTCAGCAGAGTACAGGCTTAGACCTGCTGAGCTGTCGCCGTGGTATGACTGGCTCAATCAATTGCTTCTATTTACTGAAATTTAGAGAAGTATACGGGGTTAAAGGTTAACTAACAGTTCTCTAGAGATTAATGCATTGAAATTGCATAGAAACAAACATCGACTAGAATCAGCCGAAGCAATTACCAGAACGTCTTATTTGGAACATAAAACCGAAATAACTAGTGTATTATTTCTTTATCTATATTGGTAAAGCATGCAATAGAAATTGGTATTACCTTTCCTTTCGGTATCGTGCAGGTTTGTTCTCTTTTGCCAGTTATTTTCTGTGTGATAAGGTCTATTCCCACTTTAACGGTAAAGGGCAAGATTAGATACTTCAGACCTTGCAGTCTAGTTAACACCATTCTTTGTTTTAGAGAGCTCAACATAAAAACAGCCTTTGAATTTCATTCGTTACACTTCTCTTCGTCATTTTCTGAAAATTTTCTTTCATTTTTTTCAAATATAGCAGATGAATGATTAATCCTTTAGTAAATAATTTCATGTTTCTCAACCCTAGAAAAGGGGCTTTTGAGAACATTTTAGGAGAAGAAAAAAGATCTGATAACCATCATTTCTCCTATATATTCTAAAAATGTTTCAAAACCTTATCAAAACATATGATATTTACATTTTTTTTTTTTCATAGACTCATCCCATCCTTTCGGCGATTCTTATGTTGTGGTATGCGAATGCTTTCGGATTGGCCGGGTCTTAAAATTTGCCGTTTTGTAGTGACACTTTACGCAAATGTCCGAATGCTCCTTTTCACGTGTTGCAGGCCATACAGCAGGATAAGGAATATCATGCAACATTAAACTCTATTGAGAAGTCGTGAATAATTTATATGCAGTGTCCCGATGAATGACAGGTTATCGTGTTCATAACAAAGGGAACTCGTACACTTTCTATCAGTAACACATCCGGGTAACTGATGAAAGGCTGATCATTTTATCACGTGATCGATATCAATCCGTAACCTCCTAAAACATTTGCAGCTGACAGATCTGCAGACATTTTTTTTTAAATAAGGAAAGGTTATCGACATGTGAGAGTTATGTTGAACTACATCTGAGAAAAAAAGAAAGAGATTTACAACTTTTTAACGAAAAAAACTCTTTTTGTCTGCCATTATGTTTTAAAAAATGTCTCTATGGGTATTTCATATTTAAATCAAGAGCAGACCAAAAACTGAATGAGACTAAGGTGATTTGATTGGTCTGTAAAATGATAAGAATTATCCTCTTTTCCTTCAATGTTTTCAAAATGCTTTTATCTGAGGGTCGTTGAAGCTCTAAAATGTCTCGAACAGCTTTAACGAGATATTTAATGGTCATGAATATTTTAGAGGCGGGTATGAAATCCAAGAGGTTTTTGTTATGATCTAGACTTTATTTAGACGTGTCAGATCAACGTAAATTTACAGATACAATTCATATATGGCTTGCTACACGCAAAAAGGGGCATTCGAACAAGTGCGTAAAGTGTCGTCTCGGATCAGCCTGCACAGGATTGGAAAAGGCAGTTTCCTTTATTATATAATTTTTTTGTTTTGCACAAGTCTACTGTCCCACAAAACCTAATGTAGTCGTAAAATGCCATCTCGAATTAACCTGCTCGGACGGCGGAGGCTGATCCAAGACGACACTTTACGCAAATGTCCGAATGCCCCTTTTCGCGTGTTGCAAGCCAATTCTGTGAACGTGAGAGAAATATTCTGTATTTGCGACTGCTCCATTTTAATAAATTTTTGAAGCTATATATTAATTAGATTTTAGCCATGCTCTGGGAAAAGAGGAATTGATACATGTACATTTGCAAAAGGAAAAAATCCATGTCAGCCTGCAGGCTGACCCAGGTCCAAATGTTTCGTCATTGGTGCATTTCAAAGGGTTAGTGTGCCTCACGGCTCGGTCTGATTTTAGACAAAATAGATTCTATGGACCTATCATTCTGTGATGACTTGCTTAATATAATGCATGACGGACGCGCATTAAACCTCCTTTTGTCAGAATATGGTTCATTTAATTCAGACGCTTGAAGAGAAAAGGGAAATTATTGAATTATATAATTTTTACGTTAATTTTTAGCCACATCAATATGCTGCAAACTTCCTCTATAATTGCATATTTGAAATAACCTTATATTTCAGAAACAGAGAAAAGAAACATTTGTTATAGCGTTTACTTTTGGATATGCGAGTTCATTGGCAAATATTTGTATTTCTGTGTATCTTTTCAACGTGAAAAATGCATTTGACAAAAGGAAATATCTATTTCCGGATCATGGTATCAATAGAGAACTGCCATTGTAATTTACGATGTGTTTTTTAATCGTACAAAAAATTCAATCATTACAATGGCGGCTGTTCTGATATGAAATATCAAATGTCGTTAATCATTGCACTAAAATATTCCTGGCATTGAAAAAATCATTAATTTGTTTGAATAAAACCGGTACATTTTCTATTGTTTTAATGGATTTTCATTCAAAATAGTATGAACAATAGAATATGAAAGGAATGATTTTATGTGCAATTTTTGGGCATGCACCTCTCATGTTTTTGTAGACCCGTATCTCTGTGATGCTGGAACTGTTATCACATGTAATGTCTGGTATGATATAGATCTGTTCCTGCTTCACCGTGTTCGTAGGTCACATCCTGAATAATTACTGCCTTTTAGCGGATTTGTTAAACGGATTTTTTGGCGGATTTGTGCCGCTCATTGTGATCGTTTTGCGCACTCACCCCGCACTGTAATACCTGAATCAAATATACTGTCCGACATGCTTGCACTTTCCTCATTCTACCGTCAGTTTTAGGCAAGATAGCTCAACCTTGTTTTTGTCACTAACATATAAAGTCCTACAAGTGTATATATATAGTACGAAATCTAATACCAGCAAAAATCGTTATTAAACATGTGTTGCAAGTGATGTTAATTCTGAACTACTACATATTATGTATACAGTTTTATGCTACTCTAAAGATGCGCTTCTCTGGACTTTGAGTCCTTTGATTATAATAATCACGTGAAAAATAAAGTATGATAGGTACTTTCCCTGGATACTGCGTTCAGAAATGTTACATCAAAGCAAAAATGAGCTGGTGCATATTGATTTGGCTCACTACTTCCGATAAGAAATTGTGACTAGCCGCCACCTTGGAAGTCTACTAACCTCTGGCAACATGAATGTCTTCAAACCGAGTAATACGAGTTGCAGATGGGCAAAAAATCAACGAAAATGTTTTCTCCCATTGAGAGGAACTCTTGCAATATCAAAAGCCTCTCATTTCTTTTTACCTTGACCGCTCTCGGGAGGCCGAACGGTTGCCCCAACGTGCCATAGAATAGATTTAAAGGTGGCCCTTCACATTTGGGACGAACATTTTACAAAATACAAAAAAAAAAAATCATCTTTGTATTCCCGAATCCTTATAATTTTTATTCATAAATTAAATTTTTCTGCATATCCAATGAGCATACTATCTCGTAATTAAGTCAGGGCTTCTATCTCAGGGTCGTCAAAAGTAGGGATTGTGTGGTAATGGGTTAAACCATTTTTTGCACACAAAAATGAGAATGATGCATTCATCTTGGGTTGCCTTCAAAAGGAAAGAACATTCTTTAGGTATGACATTGGCAAGTCTCTAGTTTAAAAATGCTGTATTTCCATAATGATAAATGGACATAAAATTGATGGTATGTTTCGTTTTCATAACATCTAGTTACGGTTTATAGATTGTTTATTGCGGCCACTGGAGAGTCATAGACAACCGATAATCAGCATTCCACAGGTCTATAGTCTCCTAGATGACATGGAAATATTGAATTATGGCTGGCAAAGAGTAACACATAAATATGATCTAATGCATGCAATACTGAGATACGTTTTTTTTTTATGTCAGATAGTATCCCCCCCCCCCCCTCTCTAAGTTTCCACTTCTCAGTGAACGCTGTGTTGTTCAAACAGACCTTTGCTTATCCTTTGATCAGCGTTCTTATGTTGCTTCATGAGTAATGACATACTTTCACGTCTATTTCCATAATATAATTTTAAAGGTGGTACTAGTGGACTCTTATACGTTTTCTAGAGCTGTTTGTCTTGCAAACAATTTTATTTCAGTTGTGTTTCAGTTTCAAAACTGCACAAAGAGCGATTTATAAATAAATATCGGAAACTTTTATCTTTCTTTAAGACAATTTTGTATCTAATTATAAATAATTGTTAGGCTTAAACGTAGAGAGAAGTATCTTTAAAAAAATGGACGGCGTATTTTCGCCATCAAATAGGCGGGGCTCCTGAGAACAAACACATCTACTTTTTTCGTACCACAGGGGCCCTCGGAATAAGAATGTCTATATTTTTTACCTATCACAGATTTCTATTTATTATTTGTTATTTGGAACCAAAAAGTAGGCCAAAAGTCCGCACATTCAGCTTAGCCGAAAAATGTTACTTCCTGAAGGCAATTGGTTGAACGGGAAGACACATCGCAGTTTCCGATAGTAGGTAAGCTTTCACAATGTATATCTATCCCAGAGGCCCCTGATAAATCTCTGCTAACAAGCCGATGTCACATTTTGTTTAACTAAAGTAATGATTTAACGTGAAATTAATGGTAACGTATCTCCTAAATAATTCATATGTATTGGCTTGTGAAGAAGATTGTTTTGTGTGAGTTTAGCTGTTACTTTCGAACAACTTTATTAGTTTATTCGTCGCTATGGTCAATATTGATTAATACGTGATCTCTCATGCAAAAAGGGATCTTCTGGGAACTGCGAAAAGTGTCAGACTGCGCGGATTGCGCAGGCTGACTAGTGTCGACACTTTTCGCTTTTATGATATTTTCTGTATGAAAAGTGGTCATTCTACTTGTTATTCAATCATTTATGAACTATCAACTTAAATTGACCTGCACTGTCGTTGATCAGTTTTCATCTTATTGATGTACCGAATACGCAGATGGTCCCTTTTTGCATGATGGGTCACATATTAGTACACAGTCCGACTAATTTTCCTATTATAGTCTGGACAAATCGGTACTAAAATTTATGTAACTGAGACTGATTTTGCAAACTAAAAGGTGTAGTTTCACTTTATTGGCGGTCTAAGGAGAAATGTATGTTTTACTTTTAAAATGTGAGTAGTACGACAAATGCAGTAATAAAAACAAAAAAAAAATCGGATGTGGTTATCTTATGGTATCATAAGATATAACTTTGGTACTGAACAAGAGCAGAAGAAACCGTTCGGTAATTGACAAGGACATTGTCTGGCTAGAGCATTGATTGCACACAAAGGAAGAAGGGATCTGACAATTAAGGTAATGTTCCTAAACTGCAGCCGGTCAAAGGACATAAAAAATGTTCCAACTCTAATTATTTGTCCATGTCTAGTTACAGTCCATAATTTGTATCTTTAAATTTTCTAATCTGAGGTTTCTTTCAGCAAAACACAATTCATAATTTAACCACTTTCGACCGCTGAAAAAAGAAAGCTCAGCCTGTTGAAACTGAATGACTTTTCTTTTTCATCTTCAAAACATAGCTTGTGGTACAGAACTAAGATTAAACTGGATGTTTTGTATAGTCCGATCATGATAAGTGCAGTCCGCAAAAGCCGCTTTTTACCTTTAATGGACTAGAAAGCTTTTGAAAGGGAGAACCCGACAACCTTAGACAGAGTTTTTGTCAGCCAGTTTGGAATGCATTTTTTCTTCAGAAAATTTAGCCGGGATTTATGCCGTCAGAGGCACTATTCTTCTTTCACCGGGAAACAAATGAGATAGATTAAAAGAAATAAAGCAAATAAATGGGCAAAGACAGAAACTTAATCGGTTCGGATATGCAATTTGCTTTCTCAAGATATAACTTCTGTCTTATCGTGACACTGTCGGAATAAATTTAACGGCGGAGCTCTCCCTACCACTAAAAGTGGTAGACTAGTATCCCTTTATCCGCCTGAAATCGAACCATCGGCGGAACAAATCATAGGTCAGGGCCAGAACATTCTTTGTCTTATTCTCCAGAATTTTCAACATTTGTAAGTAACACGACGTCTGATTGGCTAAACCGAATGGTTTAGCCAATCAGAAGTTGTGTTACTTACAAAATTAGAAAACCTTCTAGAACAAGTCTAAGAATATTTTCGAGAATGGTTGGTGAATACGGGTCCAGGATCCGTTTATCATTATAAAATCATTTGAGTCATAAAGGCAACAGTTAAGTCACGGGAGAGTGTAGCCCAAGATCCTACGTCCAGTCGAGTCTAGATGGACGTCCGGGATACCGGGAAGTTGTACTTACCAGTAATTGCAGACTCATTTCTAAATTCTAGGAGTAGCCAAATGATGGACTGGAGCTCAGACACTAATATAGTTAGTATTTTAAGTTAAAAAGTATAATGGCCCCTTAAGTATACTGAAAAGACGAAATAAATATTTATGCGAGAATGAATAAAGGTAGTATCACACTTGATTGACCCTTAGATTGCCCAAAACACAAAAAATGTCCAAAAAAAAAAAGCAAGGAGGCGATCGAAATTGTTGCACTGCCATTTTGGACAGAGTAACTTTATTTCTACAGAGCAAGCAGTAAAGATCAAAGATCAGACTGCACGTTCAGTGCAGTCTGGTATAATGATCTACACAGTCTGCAGATGCGAGTGAAGTTGTGAAAGATGCTTTAATGGTAAACACATCAATTGCACTTATTATGTCGGAGCTGTAGACCATTGTTGCAAAATGTCGTCAGCTCATGATGGTAATTGAACACACAATCTCGAATATTGATAATCCTATAAGATAATGAACGTTTGAAAAAAAAAACAGGGGAAATGAAAAAATGCTATTAGCCAACATGTTCTCCTTTTCCTAAAATATTTTCAGTCCGTTCAATGATGACACTTGCACCAGATTTGACTATCATTCTATAGTTGCCTTCGATTTGGACACGAATTTGTCGTCTGATAATGGATCAATCAATCAATCAATCAATCTACCAAGCAGGATACATTACTTCAAGACTTCGACTCCCACTTACACTTTGCCTTCTTTATGGTTGCCATCTTATATGTGAAACACCTCATTAACTTATTTAAAAAGTAAAATATATTTTATCTAGGTACGAAAAACTGAATCGTTCTTATGCTGCTGAAAGAAAAGTTTTTATTTCAAAAACTTAGAGGAGCAATGAAAACTGAAATAATGTCAGAGAAATACGTCCATCTGACAAAAATCACATCTATAATAAATACAATTTATTTCTTTTCTATCTTGCAAAGATATTGTGCTCCTTTTTAATAGGATATATTTTAGCAAAAACAGATTTAGATTTATTTTTTCATAGAATTTAAAATGATTTATCACTTTTTGACGACATTTTAAGGTTGCGTAAACGATCTTTTGCAGATTTTTTGCCCCAGCGTCTCCAGCAGACGATAAATCAAGTTGCAGACGAATACATCTATCGCTGTAGAATATATAAGACTTCCTAACACAGTCTACTACATCAAAGGGGATCACATGAAGGGAAGTAATGGATTGTTTCAAAACTCCACCGAATAGCCGTAAATCTCTCAGAGATATCCTTAAAGGAACATTTTAACTCTATTTACACTTACAGACATATATTATGGTTCTTTGGCGGACGGTGTAGATCAGTCTCAGACTCCACAAAAGGTGCAGTCTGATAAATCAATGATCTAAGCTGATTAATATTTTCTGAGTTATTTTGGTCAAATGGATTTCAACCCTTATCCTGCTAAATAAATTAAAACGTTTAAGCCCAGAGTAAAAACCTAAATTTTGCTTTTTCAGTGATATCCTTTGGGCAAAAATATCTTTTAATCGGATAGTGTAGGTCCAAGATCAGACTGCACGTTCTGTGCAGTCTGATCTTGATCTACACTGTCCGCAAAAAGTCAATGGGTCGTGCTCAGTCAGCAACATAGGGATTAAAAAATACTAGAGTTTCATTTTGTATGCCAACTGAATCTACTGTTTCACTGACGTAGAGGTCTAAGTGTTCACTCTTTCTTTACCACACACGAACAAAGAAATGCTTGTGAACAGTCTATGTTAAGATCAGAGTGCACAGAACTTGCAGTATTATCTCTAATCTACAATATCCAATACTTATTCTAGGTTATAATGGAACTTTACCTTCATCATGCGGCAGAAGTGTATTAAATTTTGTGGTCAATGACAAAGTGTACTTCCTTACTATAGGTAGTGAAAGAGTTATTATGTTCCATGGGACGCATTGTCTGTTGTAGACATTCTGGGTAAATGATTTGTGCGACACTGAAGAGTTCATAGCGGTACAAGATGGTTTCAATTCTACCAAACCTATTACACTGTTACAAAAAAACAACGTGCTTAACACCTTACTGTACCATTCTTACTTTTTAGGTTTTCTTCGGTTACACAGAGCAATGTGAGGAAGGCAGCAATTGCTTGTGACATTTATCTGTTTCTTTCTCTACATTGTTTTTTGTATTGCCGAAAACAATGTTTTCCTGGTCTTTAAATAAGCCTGTATTGTGAAATACATCATATTTCTGGTAGATCGAAACAGAAATTTTACAGCTGTAGCCTACAGTCGAATAAAACACACACATCGGACAATAAGAAAAAATAATACAGATGCATAGCCATATGGAACACTGTTAATGAATGGAAGCCAAAGAAAGATACTATTTTGTTCCTTTTTACAGTAATGTTATGTCGCTCTTTAACAGAAAAATGTGACGATATTAGCCTTTGCTGACTGTGTAGATCAGGATCAGACTGCACATTGCTGTAAATATTTTTACAGTTGCCAAAAGATGTCGAGATGAGAAACTTCTACACTGAGAGAGTTATAGAAAGCCAACATGAGAAGGGTCCCTACCTGTCATTGTGTTAAGAGTGAGATGTTTCAAATAAATTCACATTTGCGTCGTATCTATTCTAACTATCGATTCGTAAGCTTTGATTTATGCGCGTTTAAAAACTCATTTGTAATAAAACGCATGGATTCATTTATTTTTCTAGGGTTTCTGTTTCATAGTTTATGTTTTAACTTGTCGAGAATCCATAGCCTGATTGTAATATATGACAGAATTGACTTGTTTTTGCCGTAATAAATATGATATAAAGAGCATTGCTATCTTTTTTATTATAAACAGAGACAGCAATATTTCTACCATCCATTTTGCATTAGCGCATCTTTAATAGAATTTTTTTGAAAAAGAATATACGGCAAAAACCGTTTGTCAACCTAGAACTGTTTTGAAAGGCATTTACGACTTATTCTTTTGCATAAGATAATTACTGAGCGGGAAGGATCTACTGTTGGTTTAACGACATCATCTCTTTTTGCATTAGTTCTTTACTAAACGAAAGAACTTTCGAGTTTCAGAGATGGAAAGCGTTTGAAGACAATAAGATATGAAGAGTATCATACTATTTGTTTCTTAAGAAATAAAGAAATATTGTTGGAAAAGGGGAAAATTCTGGCTTCCAGCATTTTCTCCTTTTCCAACAATGTTTTCAGAGGCCTATGCCTAGTCCACGCAGGTTGACCCAAGTCGACCACTCTTCCTCACTATTCAGTCGGATATAAGACAAAATGGCCTGCAACACGCGAAAAGGGGCATTCAGACATTTGCGTAAAGTGTCGTCTCGGATTAGCCTGCGCAGTCCGCTCAGGCTAATCCGAGACGGCACTTTTACGACTGCTTTAGATTTTGTGCTACAGTGGACTTGTGCAAAAAAGAAAATACCATGAAAACTTAAAGTGTCATCTCGGATCAGCCTGTGCGGACTGCGCAGGCTGATCCGAGACGACACTTTACGCAAATGTACGAATGCCCTTTTTCGCGTGTTGCAGGCCAAATGGTTTTTATGGATCCATAACTATAGGATGATTTGCATGGCATAATGCATCCCGGAGATGCATTAACTGCACCCGCCCCCTTTTCCCCATAGGGCAGCTCAAACGTTTTTAGTTTGGACAAGTCCAAAACTAAGATTTTTGTATAATTAGTAATATTCTGTCAAATGGAATTATTTCCATAACCTGCACCCAAAAATATGAAACAAACATGACGCTATATATAGACATGCCAAAAACAGGTGTCATTTCCTCGGTGAAACACCTGCAAATCTTGCACTCGTCAGTCCAGGAAATGTATATTTCATTTCCTGTCGCTGACTCTCCCAGTACTTTCCGGTGTAGCTGTATAAGCTGGCATTTGACCTACTTTTTGGTGTCAATCTTGACCGAATAAAAAGTTTTGGGATGGGTAAAAATGTTGAAAAAGTGGTTTTATGCTGCGTAGCTCTGTTGAGCTATTTTCAAGCCCATTTCTGATTCCAATATACAAGAGCTAATACAGTTAGTCTATACCCCACAGCACTCATCCATGCCTTGAGCTTTAAACAGTGTACGAATATGTGAGGCTAATGAGGGTACTTTTGTGTGGTTTCAGTTTTCGTGAGGTACAGCTTCCACCTCGTAACCATAAGGTCCCAAGTTCGATACCCTGGAGTAGATGTCAATGTTTGGGACTGTCCATTGACTCACACATTCGGTTTGGTGTAGTTTCCAGGAAGAAAAGTCGAGAAATTAGCAGAAATCTCAAGAACTTGTTTTTCAATCGATCTAAAATAAATTGAATCTAAACTAAAATAGGCTGTTGCTGACATGGTTACCTTTCATCGTTTCCCTTTATATTGAACCACAGAGAGATTCACCAATTGTATTTCAGCTACGCTAACGTCGTTAATCTGTTCTGTTTTCAGATATTTCTAATAAGCTTTGCTGAGCACGAAGTGCTCAGGATAAGCTATTGTGATCAGTCACCGTCCCTCCACGCCCGTCCGTCCGTTCACTTTTTTCTTTGGTCACGCTCTAGCATCTACAAGTATAAACCAGTTAGCACACAACTTGGACAAAATGTATAATATTATGACAATAAGATTTCGATGAATTCGATTATGGGTCTAATGGAACCCGAACGACTGGATTTATCTTTCCTTGAATTAGAAAAAATTCTATATTGACTTAGTTTACTCTCTAGCATCTACAAATATAAAGCAATCAGCAGCAAACTTGGTCAAAATATATATGACCGTAAGATCTCGAATGAGTTCGAATATAGGTCTAATTGGACCAGTACGACTGGAGTAACTTCCTTGTATTAGAAAAAATGCTATATTAGATTTTGTTTACACTGTAGCATCTACAAACATATAAACCAATCAGCATGAAACTTGGTCAAAGTATAATTGACCATAAGATCTCGGATGAGTTCCATTGTTGTTCTAATCGGATTAGAAAGTCCCAAGTATATTCCTTTTAGTTAAAAAGTTGCTATATTTGTCTTTTGTTTACACTCATGCATCATTTTTCTGAGTAACTTAAAGGCCTAGACCTCTATGACGATTGTGAGATTTCTTTTTTCATTTGATTGACTGACACTCTGCTCTTCTGTGCTATTAATTTTAATCATAACTATGTGATCCGTCACGGTAAACTGGACCATCTTGGATTTCCATACATAAATTAGGTGAAAACAGATCAACAATAGTGAATGTCAGTTTAAGCTGATAGTTCAGAAATAATTGTATAACGAAGTAAAATGACTAGATCTACTTTTCGTGCAGAAAATATCATAAAATCAAAAAGTCTCAACCCTTGTCAGGCTGCGCGAGTTGCGCAAGCTGACCAGGGTTGACATTTTTCGCAGCTCTCAGATGGTCCCTTTTTGCGTGACGGATTTTCTTACAACCAGTCAACTTTTCGACTTCTTTTCTCATTTTGTTAGGACGTCGCTTACAATTTACCATTAAAAATGCCTAGAAACCAAACTTATTCCTAGAACTTACCGACTATTTAACTTATTTAAAAATGTTTTCTTATCTAATTAATTTCCATTCCCGCAAGAGCACGACGACATCACATCAAGCAATTTTCAATTTATATATGACTTTAATAATATGTTGAAATTTTTATCTGTTGAGTAAATTTTGTCAGTAAATTCCTTCCATTCTCTGCTCCGTCGTTTGTTAGTTGGCTCGTACGTTGTAGGTATTTGATAGAAATAAGGTTGAAACCAGTAAGTCGATCCTAAACATTGATTGACAGTATTATACTATTTTCGATTCACGAGAGATAAAAGTTTAAATATGTGAGACTATCCCGTCTTTGTTTAGATTTGGAATTCTTGGGGGCTAAATGTCAAATATAATCAGACTATTTTAGAAATGTGATTCTGAATCATATTGCCATTTCAATCTTTCATCTAACCCATTACTACCAATAACAAAAGAGGTAATCGGTATAAAATATCTATGATAGGATATTAGTCCATGGCACGCGAAACGCAACATTGACTTGTGGACTAGGTAGACCCAAGATCAGACTGCACAGAACTTGTCTTTTGACTTTGGATATCGACGGTCCGATATTTTGTTGGTCTACCTATTCAGCCTGTTTTGGCACATTTTGGATTGCTTTACTCTCTGAGAAAGATATAGAGCGCTCCCTTTAGTTACTTTGGTGAACAGTGGAGATGAAGATACATATAATTGAGAGACAATCAGACAGAGAGAGAGAGACAGACAGACAGAGGGAGAGAGAGTTGTATCACGTGGGACATAATTTGGTTTGAAATGACTATGTACAGTCAATCAAGTTATTCATTTATTTATCAACAGGATGTGCAGTCTGACCTTGATTCTATCCGTCAGGTATATTTGAGATATTTCCACACAGTAAGCTGTGAACTTTATTTCACAGTGACCATTCAGACTTCAAAAATTGTTGTCGATTATGTACTCTATCATCACTATGTTGCATCAGCAGTTTACAGTAAAGAGAACACAGTTAGATTCTCGCTTCAGTTCTCGCCTGCGTCGATGGTATTTTGTAAAAGGATCATGGGCAAGGCCTTATGGATAAAATATGTTTTTAAAGCAAAACGCAAAAAACATTTGACGTTCAACCAATGAAGCAATGGATCTATTAATCAGACATCAAGCAGTCGGTCCATCTATCCTAAAACTGAAATATATGGGACTACAGAGAATAGCAGGTTTACTATTGCGGTCAAATTTTCATTTCCGAGCAAATAATTTTGGAAAAGTTCGCGAGACGAAAAAATAAAACCTTTAACCCTTTCCGAAACAATCCCTGGTTTTTACGACCTTGACATAGAATCCTTTTGAAAACATAGTGGAAAAAGGAGAAAATGCTGGTTACCAGCATTTTCTCCTTTTCCCACAATGTTTTCTACCCAACTGCATTGAAATTTTATTTTTTGAGTTGGGTTTATTTTGGCAATCTGCAATTTCTTTCAGTTTGGACCAATCTAAAATTTTGTCGTTTGGTAAAGAGTTAACGCGCGAATTCTCATTTCATCACAAGTTGTTGTATCTTTATTAGTAAAACCGTAACTCATAGTGATCTAATATACACAAGGATACCCTCAGTCTTCTTATTTATTTTAGAGTGACACTTCAAGAAAAGAACATGACCAAATAATGTAAAACATAAGCAATTTGAGCTGTTCCTGCTTTCGCCACGATGTGGGTAAATACATGTCACTGCAAATAACTTTTAAGTGGCGTTTTCGCGGCGGCACAGACTTGAAATAAAGCAAGAAAACCCTACATACCATTCCTTTTTGTTATGTCGCTTGAATAATCAAATTTTACATATGATAATGTCAGTCGTTAATTCAGACCTGAAGAAAAAATCAAATGACTCAGAAACAATAAATCATGACAAATTGATATCATAATTATCTACGAGTATTTCTTTATCGATCTACGAAAGATCGAATTCCACCAATATCTATTCGATTATGATTGCTTTGTCGCGCCGTAACACAATCGAATTCAAAATTCAAAGGGTATATAATTTACGGTAGACGCAAACAGGTTGTTATATTTACGCTTTACATTTTTCATTTTTGCTTTTTCCTTGTTTTGCCGCTTTATTTGCTAAATAACTTAAATGGAACTTTCCAGTAGACAGTAAGACACCCATTTTAAAAGTGGTTTGGGGGAAAAAGTATGTCCTCATCGGACAGTGTAGATCAAGATCAGACTGCACCTTCTGTGCAGTCTGATCTTGATCTACACTGTCCGCAACAGGTCAACGAGTCGAGCTTAGCAGCCTAGGGCCTAAAGCTTTGCACAAAGACGGTTTCTGAGAAGATTTTTGGAAAAGCAAAAAACGTTGGAAGTCGGTTTCTGGGGCCTTTCCTGAATGTTTTCAAACCTGTCCAAAGTAAATTTTGCATTCATTTGTCTGCGAACCGAATTAATTTGGAAAGGACTAATTTTTGTCGTCTTGTAAAGAGTTAACTGTAACTCGTTCATTTGACTTCTAGGGACAGAAAAGAGATGTATAGTATTTTATAGAATGCCCACCAACTTCTATCCTGTAAATCTAGTCATCTTGTGTACTTTGAAAACAAACTGAACAAATACCATGGAGCCAGTTTTTCGCATTCTCAGTTCGTATTCCAAAGCCATTTTTAATTGTGTTCAGTTTCCCAATAACTTTATAGATTTTAAAGTAACACAATTTCTAATTGTTTAAAACAAATGATGGTCAACTAGAAAATGTACCTCTGTCTAAATGTAAACAGACGGAATATCGCCTAGATAGTAAATATAGACTCGGATTTCCACTTAATAACCTTTTAATGTAAACAATTACAGTAATTCATCTTCCTAAAGGGATAAATCTCTTCAAAAAATTGTAGGAAAAGGAGAAAATGCTTGTAATGAGCACATTCTACCTTTTCCACTATGCTTTTTTCTTTTATCTTTTCAGAAGTAATCTTCATCCCATCAGCTACTTTTATTATCAGCAAAAGTGTCGACTATGGTCGAATCATATTTTTTTTGTCGTTTGGTAAAGCGTGTGAGCGAGTTTCAATCCATTATAAAACAAATGTAATCCATTTCTGCAAAAAGGCTCTAGCGACAAACCAAGTTTTGCTGGTGTTTATCGTCCACATACTTGCTGATTAAGTTAACCCTTTACCCCATAAGGCATTTCTATGGTATCTCTAATTGACCCTAAATAACAGCAAGGATGAAGCCATTTCTTATGTGTATATGACACCTTTTGATAGTGTAGAAAACATTGTGGCAAAAGGTGAAATTGCTCGTCACGAGCAATTTCACCTTTTGCCACAATGTTTTCCAAAAGCTCCTACAAGCAATGCGTAGAAATGAGTATCTATGGAGTAAAGGGTTAAATGAAATCTTGAACCAGACAGGAAGAACCGCAATTTACCCATTTCGTAGTTATAAGGAAAATTATTGGATAGGTTAGATCCAAGATCAGTATGCACGTTGTAAGTAGTCTGATCTCTATGTACGATGTCCGCAAAAGGTCCTTGAGTCACGCTCGGCAGCCTATGGGTTACACATAATTTTTTATTTATAATATTTTCGAAGTTGTCCTCTGCAAATATATTTCATAGGGGCACGTGCATGTCCTTGCCCACCTTCGCAAGCCAAGGCTGACGATTCACTACGCTACTCTACCCTTGGCGGATCGAGCTTGATTTTTACATTCCCCCGATACGCTTTTTCATTGGATGCAGCCAGCTCTAACTGCAACGAATGAAATCGCTGGTAGCATTTCATCTTTGATAAAAAAAGAAGACGGTCAATACCTTTAGAAATGGAAGGTAAACATGGAAACCCACGTGGATGTCTGCTTATCGCTTCATGTGTATTCGTAAGCGGTTGTTAAACGATATTCTATTGGCTATCAGAAATGTGATGTAAAGGGGGATAATAACCAGCATCCAATAGAGGGCGCATCACAGGAATCACGAAATCGGGCTCAATCAGCCAAGGTAAGATCCACGTAGCGATCGTAACCTTGGCTCGCGAAGATGGTCCTTGCCACTAACCTCGCTAACTACTTTAACCATGTACCACACAATCCCGACTTTTGAGAACCAAGAGAGAAGCCTGTTAGAACAGTGTGCGAAAAGGAGAAAATGCTGGTAACCACCATTTTCTCTTTTTCACATAATGTTCTCTACCCTTCCCTAAACAAATTTCAATTTTTCATTCACATTAATTTATTTTGTCGCCTGCAAATGCATACAATTTTTGCCAGCCTAAAATGTTGTAGTTGTGTAAAGTGTAAAGGAAGATAATTAAGTGCAAATGAAAAAGCAATGTCTTATTACCCTTTCATTCTTTCCGTGTAAACAGTTTCAAAGTGAGAATCTATCATTTGCCCTTTTTCTTGGGGTGTTTCTTATGCGTTCTGCTTTGTAACCGATAGTTCCTAACATAAAGTTTACAGGTACCACTTCTTTCTGCGCCTCGTCCCCTCACCTATCATTTAATGTTTGATTATGGTATGACCGGACCCACGACCCTGGTTCGACCCCTTCCTCGTAACATATTGGTCTTTTCTATAGCTAATTGTCCCCGTTGATGGGTGTTATTGTCCCAACGTGTAAGCTATATTTTGATGGTACGACATAAAATTTTACGGCTGACAGTCTCAAGTGATATCGAGTTACCAACGCCATTATATTAATGTTAAAACCCTCCCCAAAAATTTGCCCTCTCAGGACCTTTTTAGTTTGAAATTGTAAGGGCCTTTATCTGCTGGTATTCAAAGATTTGCTTTGAAGTCTCTACGTTGGTGCCTATAAGTGATAAAAATTAGTTTAATGGCAGAGATCAGCTAACGAAGCGCGATATGAACGTAAATTACAGGTACTTATCGCTAGAGCACGAACCATTTTGATTGGCGTGAGGCACCCGTGGGATATGTGGAGTTTAAATTAGAATTCTTTTAATGGTTTCTGTTACATACTTCGCAGTGTTACATAGTTATTTTTTCGTAGGCTGTGTTACACTTGTTTTGATAGATATCATGTCATTTGAAACAGTCTTTCAATCATTTCAAACTCAATCAATCTAATTGATGCATCCTTATTTTTACTAGTACTGGTCGAGCGCTCTGGCAAAGAATACTCTTATTGCACCGATGTCACAGCTGGGGATCTAACCAGGAACCTATATTTACTTTTTTTCAAATCCATAACCGCAGAGCCGTAAAAGAACCGTGGCCTGGTATTTATTTTATACTGATTCTAAATTTGTTTTAGCCAATCAGAGATTGTGTTGCTTTAAAATTAAACAAAGTCTTGAGAACTAGACTGAGAGCGCAATTTAGCACGGTTGGTGAACACAGGCACTGTCTTGTGTCGGAGCTAAGCCAGATTTTACATGATATACAGGCAAAACGATCTTCATAACTAGAATACCATGGGAATTTTACAACGTGGGAGGTGGCACTTCATTCTCCACTCATGGATACATGAGACACAAGATTTTGATAAAATGAAAGCATTCTTGCTTTGCCTACACAGAACTTATATTCCCATCCATCCTTTCAAGCAAAGTGTTCATCCTAGAGATAAGCAATCATATAATTGGCCTGCAACACGCGAAAAGGGGCATTCGGACATTTGCGTAAAGAGCTAATCCGAAACGACACTTTCCGTTTTTATGGAATTTTCTCTTTTCCACAATCTGTTGTAGCACAAAAATATAATGTAGTCGTAAAGTGCGGACTGCGCAGGCATATCCGAGACGACACTTTACGTAAATGTCCGAATGCCCCTTTTCGCGTGTTGCAAGGCGTATGAAAAGTCACTTTGTCACAGTTATAATCCTTAAACTACTAGATAGAATTAAAATCGAGTCGATAGTAATAATCTAAATATTGATACTTTATAGTTATTGTTTAAAGGTAAAACATCAACTAATCGGACAGTGTAGATACAAGATCTGACCGCTCGTTCTGTGCAATCTGATCTTGATCTACACCATCCGCAAAAAGCAACTTGTGTCGCACTTAGTAGCCTAAAGGTTACAAATTAAAAGCATTTGCAGACGACAAAATAAACACGACTCAAAAACTGAAATTTTACTGTCAAAGAATAGAAAACATCGTGGGAAAAGGAGAAAATGCTGGTTACCAGCATTTTCTCCTTTTCCCACAATGTTTTCAGAAGGCTTGTTCCTCTGGGTTGTAAAAACCAGGTATTGTTTGATAAAGGGTTGATTCTACATTAACTACTGGAAGATATGACCTGCGAGTTGGATAGACCTCTTTCACCACCCAATCATGCCATGTCATTATACATAAAGAAGATCGGCTTGAAAAGAATGTTTTGCACTGTACCAATAGTAGAAACAATGAGTACTGTTTGATGGATGCAATATCCGGTCTCGCATATTTTGAAATATTATGAAAAAATTGCCAGAAAGAAAAATTACTATGACAAATTTTGAAAACTTTGGAACATTCGTTTCGGAAGATAAACACGTTGGCTTTATTTGTAAGGTCCACGGCCTCTAACTCTCCTATTAAACGAAGGAAGGTTTGGAAGTCTTAACCCCCAAAGGAAGCCGCAATACGCATACCACCGACAATGTATGCATCCGTTACCAGTTTGCACAAGGGTATAACTTTTCTCCGGTCTTTTTTATCGGTACGATCGTGTTTTATTATTATAACGTGTATTTAGCATGACATTTAATATAAACCATCTTCCTGTTTATTGTTCAGCGATATTTATGATGACCCTTGTGGGAACGCGCCCCTCAAAGAAAACCAATATGAAATTACCATTTTGATTTAAAGTGATGCAACATTAATTCTTATTTATGGCTGGAAAATGTAATAAATATTTTCTAGAATGACATGTAGCTCTATTGCCGAACAGGCTACAACGTAAATTATGAGATAATTACATTTTAACATGGACGCCCAGAACTTCAACCTTACCCCGTATCCTTCACGAGAGGAGCCATCAATGATATGCATACAGCAACATACAGTTTGTTAACAAGTTTGCAAAATCATGCAAATTTCTCTTTTTCAACTTTTCTCGACATTTATATATTTTTCAAGTGAATGGAATACACTTCAATTGTTACCAGTTAGGCTTTAAGTTTGCACTTGAATCGAGTATCTCGACAGCGGTTGGTACATAAAGGTAGAACTCTTAGCTCCATAATAAAATTGTCAGACTCTCATCTGCTTATCTTTATGTCAAATACACAAGAGTTCTTCCATTTATCACGTTCTGGATGACTTAAAAACGGTCTGGGTGCCATACTTGTTTTACTACATGTTTCTTTATTTTATTGACCCGTTGCCTCCTGAAACAAAAGTTACAATAGACGACTAAAAAAAATCGTATAAATGTACTTCAACTCTTCACAGAAAACATCTTAGACTTCCCATTATTGAAAGCATTTGCATACAACAAATAAACCGTAACTCAACTTATGTGTGTAATGTATGGAATGTATCTTTGAACGGGATGAAAATATTGTGGGAAAAGGAGAAAATGCTGGCTACCAGCAGTGTCTCCTATTCCAAGAATGTTTCCAAGAGCCTTCTTCTTCAGGGTTGTTGGAACACAGGATGAGTAACGTTAGTAAACAATAAAATCAATATGCGTTAGAAACATGAATTTGAATTTAATGAAAATGTTTTGATGGACAAAATTAATAGTCCGCCTTTTTGCACAATACTTCAAGAAGTTGACCGCTGTAAGGAGAAAAAAATCTGTTTAATGAAATTTCTTTGACATTTACCCAACCATATTTCTCCATCTCCCTACTCGTAATGCCGTGTAAAGTGTTCCATCGAATGATCTATAGCATAATGGAAACAAAAAAGCACTAAGTTCTCGGAACTCGATTTAACAATAACTCATAAATAATCGCGCGATGAAACCTAGAGCCATGTGTAATAAAACGGGAGCCGACGTGTCTATTCAGAACTGAGAAAGTTTCATTGAAAAATGAGATGAAACCGGCCAAACGTCACGTTTCTTTTGACCGTAATTGTGTGAATTGCTACTTAATTCATTCTTTATTCTATCCAGTTCAGTTCTGTCGATTAAAAATCTATCAAATTGCATTAAGCACACTCTGGTATTACTTTCGTGAAATCCACCTTTGGAAGCTATAACTTATGTCAAAAAAATTAATATTGTGTGACTTTTTTTAAATCAATTAAAAACAGGTAAGTCTCCGTATTTTCCGACGTTTTCTTTCTGTTTCTTTACCAGTTAGAGCTAAAACTATCACGAGATGCAAAGGATGAAAAAATATGTTGTAATTATTTGCTATCGTGGTTGATTATTCTATGCATGCAACGCTGGTCGCTTTTTCACAAGTACCGGTTTAAACTGTCTATAAATCAAGCTAAATGGCATAGTTGTGGGTTATTTACTTGACGGTAAATTACCAAGAAAATTGGAAAATTTGACAAATGAATTTAAAAGTATGAAATCTAAACGCCATATTTGGCTCTTTTGATGTTAGAATAATGTTCTTTTAATATAAGCAGATGTTCCACGAAGGACAGTATTCAATTAAATTGTATTTAAATTTGAGTCCGGATCACGCAAGACAACTGTGAATTCTAATATGCGTACCCATTGCCAATACATAAAAGTTCATTTATTATTCGAAGCACGTTTCTTACTCAAACTGACAAATGTCTGAAGAGGAAAATGTCGAAATTAATTGCTGCACTGTAAGATGCACACAAAAGGATATGAAGTGTTGGGTCTATACAAAGTTGAGGAAAGGTGCTCAACAAATAGCTGTCATGGTCCCACTGGTCTTTAAAGTGTTTTATTTGTATACAGAGAATGTAGGTTCGATATCCTCTGACGGAGCAAGTCATACTGGATTGTCTTTGGCCACGACATCAAATATTCCTATCATCGTCCTCGTAAAAATCAAGAAAGAACATGCAATCGCAGTGGTAATACTAAAATGCTTCGGCGAAAAACGTTTTTTAGACTTAAAATTCTACATGTAGTTTATTGGGCTTGTTTTCTAATTGCAACAGTTCATTCTTGGTCTAAATTATAGGTGTTTTAAATCAGATAAACAAACCTGAATCCCATAGTGCCAATCTATGGAACCAATGTCTATAATTGTGTGATTTTTCAAATTAGACATCCATATGCATAGACTTTGCTTCTCAGTTGGTCAAAAAGCTTTATTTAACTTCAGTAAAGATAAATGAATCATAGATGTTTGTGCCAACTTCGAAAGAGACAGGGAATGTAGTTTATTACGGATGCAAGAGTAATGCGCATTTTACGTCTTTTTACCAAGCTCTTTCCTTTTCAATAATTTCATTTCGTGACTTCTTCTCATGATTCTTTATCCAAATGATTTGAATCAGCAAATGAAAAAGTCCTTTATATACCGGTATTAGGACTAGAACGACCTGCACCAGGGACAGATAGTCTCAATAATGAGACGCCCCGGTGTTCTTTTTCATATTTGGACATTTCCAGAGGCGACCAGTCGAAAAGTAACATCGCCTTTGGGGACAGTTATCTGTACTACAGGACAGAGTGCTTGTATAAAGAAAGCTGACAAAGTCCACATGGTCTGTATAACATTCCACTGATAATCATCTATGTCAAACTAGAATAATATCTACTTTGTTTGACGGAAACTGTAATACTAATTAGCGTGTCCCATCTTGGGAGATCCATGTCGTTATTCGCGCAGACTTTTGCACATTATTAGTATTACCTTACTTCACCATTCCGAGTTTCAACGACCTTGAGAAATATTTTAAAACAGTGTGAGAAAAAGAGAAAATGCTGGTTACCAGCATTTTCTCGTGAGAATAACAATGCCATCATTTGAGCCAGACCTAATTTGTCGTCTGCAAATAATTCCAAGTTGGACAAGTCTACAATTTCGTCGTCTGGTATATAGAGAGTTACCACAATGTAATAGTTCATACATTAGAAAAGGAAATAACATGGACACAAGGTCAAATTAACTACATATCTGTGATCAACATGAATTCAACCGCATTGTTTCTCCCTTTGTCGTGGACCGTCAAGTATTACAAGAATTGTATGAACCGGGCTTTCCAAGACTAGAATAATGGTGGTAATTCATCACTCCTCAGTGGAGAGCGCGGAATGTGTTTTTCATTTACACTTCCCCCATGTCATAATAACCATCCACCAAATCACAGCGCACAATGAAAAGTCGCCCGTTTATGCAATCAATTTTCGCGATAACGAAACAAATTCAGGAGATCAAAACGGCTATCAATCAAAGACAGACATAATATAATAACACAAAGACTTTAACTTTCTTCCTCTCTGTCAGCCAGTAGACAGCCGTTTTTCACAGACTTAAAAGCATTTTGAAGTGTAATTACAGTTGCATTCATCTTATATTCAAATTGATAATGATAGATGACGACCATTCCACTCTGTCACATATGATCAAATTGATTATCTCCCTTCTTTGATACTCTCCATTGTTTGGAAACCAGTAAAAAGATAGCCAATGAATAGGAAGGATGACAAGGTGTTTTGTCACGATCTCGGATTTCAAAGTATGTGAAATTTTACATCGTATTGAAAGCGACAGAATAATTCATATTGGGAACCGTTCAGGAAAACTGTCGTCTATTTCAATTAAACTAAACAGTTTTTCGTAATTTGACATGAGATACCGTTGGTTATGTAAAATGTTGGAAACCCTGAATAAAATAGGAAGTCTTCCTCAGTCAAGATTATGATAACGATGGTTTTATTTTTTTATATTACATAATCATAAGGATGGAATTTTTAAATTTAGCTTATGATCTGGGTGACTGAAATGTTTACAGGTGGTTTTATCCTGACCATTAAAACCTCGATATTTCAACAATTTAATCTCTGTTAAAGACTGAACTTTATGTTAATTTCATCATTTAGAAATCAAGGGTTAACTTACTTCCATGCATAGTATTTTCAATCATACCACAAAGTAGTAAATTGACATAAAGGAGAAATATCTTAAGGAAATTATAAAACAATAATGTTGGACAATGAACATTTACTTGCAACAAGCAACAGCTCATTTTCTCACAATGTCTTTTTTTTTTTTCAAAAGCAGGTGTTAATTTGCAGGGTATAATAAAGCGTAACTTTTTGGTAATCGGTAAAGTTAGTTAATTATAAATGATATATCAAATAACTTTAGAATCTAGTTTCAATTTGGCCGTGGAAGATATATACAAGTATGTCATGTAATGAATACGAATTTGTGAGTTTATCGAATGTTTTAGAATAACGCATACGCTCGATATACAACGTACGTTTCATGTAATGAATACGAATATATATAATGTAAGTCTATGGAATATTCGAAAATAACGCATACGCCCTATTACAACGTACTTGCCACGTAATGAATACGAATTAGTGAGTCTATGGAATGTTCTTAAATAACGTATACTCTCGATTTACAACGTACGTGGTGAATCGAGATTATGCGTTATTTTGGTTATTATATAGTATTCGTTACATAACATGCTCATGTAACATAAAATTCAATGGAGAGGAGCTCATTAGGGTTAAATGGTGAGATTTCCTTTTGGACTATAGTTTTCGTGTAAAGTACTTTGTCTGGTAATAGCACTTTCTCCTTTTTCCAGTGAGATTTATGTTTCTACTTATACTGAGGCAATTCCATCATTTGTGCTACAACTAATTTATCGTCTGCATATGCTTTCATTTGGGAGAATTTGATGGAATTTTGATAGGTTAAGATTTGAAGTGGAATAATGAGACAGAGCACGAACAATGCTCTGTGCTCAACAATAAGCTTAGATTAATTGTTGTTTTAAATCTCACTCTTTCAATCCAACTTTCCTCCTAAGTTTGTAGTTTGTTCCTCGGTTTATGTTTGGGCCAGCAGACTTCGGCCAGCCGTAGATAGTTGATGCGTGACAATTCAAATCAAATCAAAAATCTTTATTTGTTCCACGTATGTACAAAATACAGTATGGTAATCTGAGATCATAATGTGATCGGACCTTGAAAATATAAGAAGGGACAAGCCTAAATATTGTCGTTTAGTAATGAGTTAAATTGAAAGTAACACAGCTCCTGAAACCAAATACAGAGCTGCGGGCTAGAACTGATAAAATGAAATACACAAATAAGTGGCTTGGCGCAGTACTATAGTTGAAAAGCTGATAAAAGGAACGTAAGTCAAAAATTATTTTTCAATATAAAATGACATGGGGATACAGTTAAGGAATCGAAAGGAACCCACCGACACAAAAAACACTTAACGTTAGAGCTAAATTGCCTGGTAAATTCGATTTGATTCAACTTGGATATTGTTCATAGCTTTGATTAAAGCCCTAATCGTTCTTGACATGGAGAAATCGTATAAAACATCCACTCCGACGGTCTGTCAATGCCAATTTGTCGGAAGCCGTGAGGCGATGCAGATCTCTACAAGGGACCCACGTCTATTTATTGTGAGAGGCAAAGCATTTGATCCTTGGGGCTGATAACTTCATGTTTCATTAGCATTATAAGGCCTTTTTGCATCATTATCAATTTCCATCGAGGACCCTATTTAACAGACTACTGATGACGTTTACAACTTGGTCACAGAATATCACGGGCAGTCAAGGACCGTTTTCACCAACTGTTCCAAGTACTGATCTTCCTCTATATTCCACTTTAACCCTTTATCACACAGTCCTGAATTTTAACGACTCTGAGAGCAACAAGGGACCATTGTAAAATATTGTGAGCAAAAGAGAAAAAGGTGGTGACCAGTATTTTTTTCTCCTTTTCTCACAAAGTATTCTACGCTTTAAGAGACAGGCAGTATACCTACCAATTAAGCAAAAATCAAATTGTGGTCAGCAAAAGCTTTTTATATGGCCGAGCCCAAATGATCGTCGTCTGGTAAAGACTCTAGCGACCTTACTCTAAGTTCTAGTTTATTTCAAAGACTAGCATTTTTTTCTTAAATTCGATTTTAAAGACTAGCCGAGACGTTCTGCCGCGGCCAGTGGCTAGTTTTGTAATTTGGGTAAACCCTTATCCTGCTAAATAAGTGAAATTAAACTTTCATGTCGACGGTTAAAATCCAAATATTTCTGTCAAAGGTATTTTTTTTTTTTTGGAAGATATCTACTTATCGGTCAGTGTAGATTCGAGATCAGACTACATGTTTTGTGTACTTTGATCTTGATCTACAATATCTGCAAAAGTTCATTTAGTCGTGATAAGCAGCATCAGGATTAAGAACCGAATATTTGAAACAGTCTGTAAAGGCCCTATTAGGATTAAGTGTGTTGATTCTATGGATCCTTTAACCCTTTATCCCATAAGGCAGTTCTATGCTATCTCTAATTGACCCTAAATAACAGCAAGGATGAAGCCGTTTTTTATGGGTATATGACATCTTTTGATAGCATAGAAAACATTGTGACGAAAGGTGAAATTGCTCGTCACGAGCAATTTCTACTTTTGCCACAATGTTTTCCAAAGGCTTTTATTAGGAATGCGTAGAAACGAGTATCTATGGAATAAAGGGTTAACACATAGCTTTTCCGTGCATGTATCCATTAGCTACTCTCCAAACTATAAAAGGGCCTTGTTCTGGCAAAAGGGGATTTAATTTTTTTTACGTGATGCATTTAACCAAGGAAGCCATTACATTTAACCAAGGAAAGCCATTACATTTAACCAAGGAAGCCATTACATTTAACCAAGGAAGCCATTACATTTCATGGAGCCACAAAATTTACAAGAGGTAGTAGACCCCTAAAGCTAACCAAGAAAGCCATTACATATAACCAAGGAAGCCATTACATTTAACCAAGGAAAGCCATTACATTTAACCAAGGAAGCCATTACATATAACCAAGGAAGCCATTACATAAAACCAAGGAAGCCCTTACATTTAACCAAGGAAGCCATTACATTTAACCAAGGAAGCCATTACATAAAACCAAGGAAGCCATTACATTTAACCAAGGAAGCCATTACATTTAACCAAGGAAAGCCATTACATATAACCAAGGAAGCCATTACATTTAACCAAGGAAGCCATTACATATAACCAAGGAAGCCATTACATTTAACCAAGGAAGCCATTACATTTCATGGAGCCACAAAATTTACTAGAGGTAGTAGACCCCTAAAGCTTCTAGTACAACATGGAATAGATTTTCGTGTTAGTTGATATATTAGGATTTATACTATTGTAATAATAGGCACATTTATTACCGAGCAGAAGTTCATTTGATGTCCATCCTGAAAATATTCGTATATATTTTTGTTTGTTTCCCTAAAATTGAGGTAATCATTATCTCACTTTGTAATGAGAAAATAATGGTTTTAGATTTATAGATTAATGATAATTCTAAGAAAAAAAGTAAGAAAAAGTGGCTCGGTTGAAGTACTACAATAATACTCATTTTTAATCGAAGCCAATTTTGTATGATAATAATTATGATAGTGGTAATAGCTGTTTTCGATTAGAGGTGTTCTATACCTGAAAATCCAAAAATATGGCGAATTCAAACGATCTTTTCCCCGGAAAACTCTTAGGGCGGGCCTTCCGAGTAGGCCGAAGTCTAGATTTAAAGCCACAAAGGACGTTTTGGTCAGTCTAGTCAGAATCAACAATACAGTTCAAAGAGGCATGTACATTTGTGCATGTTTTTCATTTCATACAGTGAAACAGGAGTATTTTCTTTGAAATCGGTGCAGTAGCAGTTTTAAATGCCCATATGACCAATCAGAACCGCCACTATACTCTTGCAATGAATCACATTAACCGATACCTACGAGAACTCGTATTCCTGCATGCATGCGTTGCCGATATATCACTTTGTTTTCTGTTAGTCTGTTTCTATGGCAGGCAGTAAATTTCCAATGAACGTTGCGATGAGTAAATCAAGGATGAGTTTGATAAAATGATATGTCCAAATGGCATCTTGCATACAGTATTCTGGCGCCACAACCCTCACGATAAAAAATATATAAACAAATAGCCTTGTGTTTGATGCCCTCGGCGTAAACATATCAGATCTGAATCTTTATCGCCATAATTCAGAAAAAATGAAAAAAAAAGAAAGCCTGCCAAAAAAGACAAAGTGACTCCGTTGTCCTTTTACTGGACTAGAGCTGTCACAGGACTGAATATTCCCGCCCACACCCCACAAACCCCCACCCCCCCCCCCCACACACACACAAATGGGTTGAATATTTGAGGAGTAGAAAATGGCACAAAATGACAGATACAGATTGACGGACAGATAGACGGACAACTTCAATCCAGCCTACGTTCCTGACTTCTTCGTGAGGTATAATAATGAAAAATGCATTTAGATCGTATATATCTATCTTCCAATAAAGTGGAGACGAGAGCAAAGGCTAAAGGAGCTCGTCTGTTAGAAAACTTTCAAGTCTATAGTAAAATCCCAAAGGTTGCTATCTCACAGTTATCTGAACCCTTTCCCAAAAGGCAAATTTTGGACCAGACCAAATTGAAAGCATTTTTGCAGATGACAAATTAACAGTTGCTAAAACGATGACGTTTCTATATGATAGTGTAGAAATTATTGTGGGAAAAGGAGAAAATGCTGGTTACCAGCATTTTCTCCTTTTCCCACAATGTCTTCAAAAGGCTTCTATTCCTGACTCGTAAAAATGAGGGATTGTTTGGAAAAGGGTTAAGGGAGAAATATCTCCTTATCGAACACTGTAGATCTAAGATCAGACTGCGCTCTCTATTTTGATGATATGAAAAGAGGCGGTCAAAATAGGCAAGAAAGGCATTAAGTAATGCGAATGGACAGTGTATGTCCAGACACTATAAATAAATACATCCGCTCTGTCTAGTTCTATTCGTTAAGAATGAAGAAATAACAGACCAAAGTCAGGAGATAGTCAGACTTTAACACTAAAGCTTAGAGTACATTTTGTTGCCTCGAATGAAAGAAGTGAATAAATGGAATTGAAAAATTCAATATTGTAGCACTTAATTGCAGTATGTAATGACACTTATAAAACTAAATGGTAGATGAGGATAGATTAATGAACCATTATATGGCAAAATGGGGCTTGATGCATCTCCGTAATCCTGTGTACCAAGCAACTCATCACATGACTATAAATCTACAATATCCATTTATCTAATTACCACACAATCCCTACTTTAACGCCCCCCCAAGAAAGAAGCCTTTTGAAAACACTGTGGGAAAAGGAGAAAATGCTGGTAACCAGCATTTTCTCCTTTTGCCCACAATGTTTTCTACCCAACTGAAACAAATTTCAATTTTTGAGTTACCTTTATTTTGTCGTCTGCCAGTGCTTTGAATTTGGACCAGTCTAAAATTTTGTCGTGTGGTAAAGAGTTAAAGAAAAACAGGCTCAATCATGAGGCTGGCTAGTCTTTGGACGTACAGAAAATTTACCCATAGCGCAAAGTTTCGGCCAAAACTGACCTGGATCGATACTTTCTTCAGATGCATTAAGCCCTCTTTGATTAATTATATCTCATTTGTTTGAATGATTTACATATATCTATTAGGCACATTTTCTCCTTTCTGAGGCAAAATCTCTATATGATTATATTTCTGTTTGAGGTCGTATCTGTGTATGAGACTGTGTCCATCCTTGCCTCCTATATAGTATATCTGTTTGATGCTACATGTATATCTTTGTTTAAAACTATATCTCTGTTTGAGACCAACACCACCACAACCCGTTTAAGATTATATACATTTTTTTAGATATTATCTCAACTTGAAACTTTACACTATCACTGTGAGAGAGTTTTCCACCAAAGACGATATGTTTGAGGAAATTTCTTTTTTTAAAACTTTATACTTTATTAAGCTTTTAAGGCTAGGTCTCTCTTTGAACCAATATATCTGTTTGAAACCATCGTTGTTTCAGACTATTCAATTGTTTCTGTTTTTTTAGGGCAGTATCTCAGATTTAGACAGAATCTTTATTTTAGCCTATATATATTTCCTGTATAGATATCTCTGAGATTCTTTTCGTCATAATATATCTTTTCTTTTTTGGACAACACCTCTGTTTCAGACCATATCTGAGTAGTTCTAGATTTTCTTTTTTTGAGACAAAATATCTCTGAGACAGTATCTCTTTCAGAGACAATATCTCTGGGAAATATCTCTGTTTTTTAATTACAATGATATCTCTGATTACACACGATATCTGTTGCAGACTACATCACTGTTTGAAACAATACCTCTGTTCGAATCTCTATCGCTGTTCTATAGTGTGTCTCTGTTTCATCCTTTGCCTGTTTGTGACAATATCTCTCTTTGTTCAAACAGTATCTATATTAGAGACAGTATTTCTTTTTTTAGAAAAATCTCTGTTAGCACTATATATTTGTTTAGATAATACACCTTTTTGGAGACTTTACCTCTATTTTAAACTATATTATTGTTTTAGACTGTACCTCTGTCTAAAAAACCTATATCTCTGTTTAAGACGACAAAATAATGATCTATTTGAAACTACAAGATCTCTGTTTAAAACTATATCTCTGGGAGGACAAAGGATCTATTTGAGATTAAACCAAATTATCTCCATGTTAAACAATATTTCTCTTACTCAGGACAAGTACTTTAAATCCTGAGCAGAGGCAGTTTTTCAAGGTTTCTTATGTTGGTCTACTTTTTCATAAAGATATTTGTTTATTTTATTTTCAGAATTTTGACAATATGAGATGCTACCATTTAAACAAGCATGTAATGTAGTAATGCGAACGGACAGTTTCTGTCCAGACACCATAAATAAATACATCCGCTCTGTCTATTTCTATTCGTTAAGAATGAAGAATTGGTAGACAAAAGTCAAGAGAAAGCTTGATTTTAGCCCTGGATAGAGGCCCGTATCGTTCTTTTGAGCAAATTAATGCTATATGATTATTCGAATAAATAAGTTATTTAGAAGTAATTAGAAGTAATTGTATATATCTACTTTGTTGCACAGTACGATTTCTGAATTCGTCTTATTTTTAGAGTCTGAAAATTTATGTCCGCTGCATACACAAATAAAGTCTTATAAAATGAATAGCGGTTCAGACCTCTAAAAATGCACATCCAAGAGGCGAGTACCCTTGGCCGCTCGCCTCTTTAAACCCGCATAAGGTCAATGTGTGGGATTTAGCAGCCAAATAGTTCAGATTTAATCTTCGAACTAGTGACAGGGTAAAGGTTACACGTATATACAGTCACTGTAAACATCAAGGCATTCTAATTTGAAGATGTTTTTGCCAGGCTGGCATTAAACATATCTAATATAAATTTAAGATCAGACTTTTAGAACTGCAAATTCTTATCCTGATCCATATTATCTGCAAAAGAAATCGAAATTGATTAAATAACTTGCAGTGTTACAGTTTTGAGCAAAAACGGTATTTGACCTTCACTTTCTCGTTGTCATTGTTCTCTATTCATAAAAAAAAAACAGTTAAGGTTTAATTTGTCTGTCTGCCAATTACTTGAATATAAGAAAGGTAATTCATGTTTATATCGGAGTCTTTGAATTGAGAAGGGGAATAACTCTTGCACTAAAGTCCATCAAATGACATTCGTGAATATACTTTGGGGGAAAATTCCGTCCAGTTGAAGCGAATTCATTCTGACAGAGCCTTTTCGAGATAAATGCGTATCGTTTGTAATGGGGACTTCCGCCGCATAAATAAAACGCATCACTCTTAGATATTGCCACTGAGAAAGGAATGAAAAGCCGTAAACAAGATGATTTTGACGTTTTCGCATATATCTCCGGTTTTTATTGAGTAGTAAACCCCATAGAGAATCTTCGGGGAAATTAACGGAGACAGCTTGCTACGCTTACTTACTTTTTCTCCTTAACATGCCTACGGGTCTGACAGTTTGCTTAATATGTTTGTCTGCGATGAACATAAAATGGCCGAAAAAGAATCTTCCCTTCCTCTTCACTGAAATACTGCATCAATCAAAAAACGCATTTTTCCGACCCTGCGTTTAATCTACTCCTGAAGCAACTGCCAATTAGATTAACTGTTACGTATGGCTTTCCGAGTACATTTGTTATTGGATGCTATCATTCATAATTAAAGCTACTTTTTTAAAGAAATCTGGCAGAGGGATCTGACCATTATTTATCAGTCAACCCTTCAATTCCTAAATAGATTCACTCTTTACCAAACAATTACGACTTTCAACACCCCTGTATAAGAAGCATTTTGAAAACATTGTTGGAAAAGGAGAAAATGCTGGTAACCAGCATTTTCTCCTTTTCCCACAATGTTTTCTATTCAAAATAAAAATCATTATTTCAGTTACATATAATTTGTCGTCTGTAAATCCTTTCAATTTGGACCAGTCTAATTTTTAATCGTTTGGTAGAGATTTGAATAGATATTGCAAGCGTTTTAAACCCCCGATTAATGCAGTATCATACAATACTTTAACTAAAAAATCTTCGAATTGGACAGGTCGGACTGAACGCGCAGAAACAGGTCGGACTGAACGCTCTGCGCAGTCTGATTTTGATCTAGACCACCCGAAAATAAAAAAAAAAAACTCTTGAAGAACCTTGACAGTAGGAAAAATCGACTTTTCACATCTCTATTGTTTGTACAAAACGCTTTAAAACAGCAGGGTGGTAGGGGGATTAACAGTTTTGAAAACACTGTGGAAAAATTAGACATCATTGAACTTTATTCCTGAGAGTGTCTTCCATGCAAGTCAAACAGACATTTTCCCTGTCTTCGAATGTTCTTCCTTTTTCGTCATTTTGTCTTATTTGTTGACTGCTGTTGGACTAGAATCTCTCACTGTAAAGGTCCTACGTTCGATTCCACTTGTGAAATGTTTTAGCCAAAAATAACTCGTCGACTCATGTCGAGGAAAGTGGAACCGTGCTCAGTTTACTATTCTACATATAGTTAAAATGGTAGTTCTAAAACGTGCCATTTAACTAGCCAAGACAGAACGTATTGGTCTATCAAATGTCTAGTTTTGAATTTGATATTTGAGTCGAATTTGAAAGAAATGGTTGGTGAATACAGTCCACCGTTTTACCTCATCTGTTTAACTCTTAACCAAACGACCAAATTTCAAACTTATCCGAATTGAAAGCATTTTCAGACGACAAAAAAAAATAAACATGACTCAAAAATTGAAACTTATCTTTAGAAGATCAGGAACCATATTTGGAAAAGGAGAAAATGCTGCATTTTCTCCCTTTTCCCAAAATGTTTTCAGAAAGCTTCTTCCTCTGCGTCGAAAAAAAAAAAACAGGAATTGTTTGGTAAAGGATTAAAAGGTCTAAGCATTTTACTCAAATTTTAAACTACTGGGATTTTTATTTTACTGGATACTTCTTTCAACAGTTACGGAGAGATATTCCACAGTAAAAACATATGGGCCATGCTTGACAAGAGGGGGTTATATGTGTTCCCATAATGCATTATACAAAGCAAGTTATCACATGATGAAGGTTCAATCATTATCTCCCGCTAGATGGCATTCTATAATACTCATCTATCTAATTTGGGCATCCTGGGTACAAAACCGAACCCCTTTCCTACGCCACAACCATTACGTTGAATTTCAAACTAAAATAAACGTTCAATCATTATCTCCCGCTAGATGGCATTCTATAATACTCATCTATCTAATTTGGGCATCCTGGGTACAGAACCGAACCCCTTTCCTACGCCACAACCGTTACGTTGAATTTCAAACTAAAATAAACGTTCAATCATTATCTCCCGCTAGATGGCATTCTATAATACTCATCTATCTAATTTGGACATCCTGGGTACAGAACCGAACCCCTTTCCTACGCCACAACCGTTACGTTGAATTTCAAACTAAAATAAACGTTTATTCAATAAAACGCTACCTCGTGCAATTCTCTCGGCTATGATCATCAGTTTAGAGAAATCTGGAGCTAAAGCAGGTCTCATTTCTGAAACGTATTGATAAAAGCTATTTTCTACATTGCTACTTTAGAGAGCGTAATATTACAGTCTGCCCGCTGTCGGTGCTAGTGATGCGTCATATGGAGTGCAACACGCGAAAAGGGTCATTCGGACATCTGCGTAAAGTGTCGTCTCGGATCAGCCTGCGCAGTCCG
Source organism: Tridacna crocea (assembly GCA_943736015.1). Lineage (NCBI taxonomy): Eukaryota > Metazoa > Mollusca > Bivalvia > Cardiida > Cardiidae > Tridacna > Tridacna crocea. Next base: position 42,514,888 of record OX031056.1, on the reverse strand, counting down.
CGCAGGCTAATCCGAGACGGCACTTTCCGTTTTAATGCCATTTTCTGTTTTGCGCATGTCTACTGTAGCACAAAATCTAATGTAGTCGTAAAGTGCCGTCTCGGATTAGCCTGCGCGGACTGCGCAGGCTGATCCGAGACGACACTTTACGCAGATGTCCGAATGTCCCTTTTCGTGTGTTGCACACCAATTATAAGATAGTCGAATCTTCGAAGAATAAGACATGCACAGTAAACGAAGTTTCAATAAAATCCCTTGTATCTAACAACCGACTGATTAATGAAGTTGGGCGGTCCTTATTATACTGCAAAGAAATTTCTCGTAATCTGATTGGTTAACATGCCGGGAACATGTATTATGTTCCCCGGCAAAAACCACGTAAAGCCAGTTTCCCTTTTGAGTGCCCCGTAAACATCACTACAAGTGCAACACAACATCCAAAATGGCGGCGGCGATCAATCACCAGACTGCACATTTATGTCCCCAAACTGCACGTTTTAAGGGCGTCAGTTTCCAGTGACGTCAGTTTTCATTGAATTTGGGCACACAGAAGGGAATTTCTATTTCGTCAGCATACTCGATTCATGAAATTATAAAACGGGAAATTTTTGCTTAACGCGCTTTGAAAGGGTAAAACTTTGCACTATGATAAATTCATTGTACGCTCAGGTTGCAGGGGACTTGCAAATTTGTTCACGGTTGAGGTGAATCATGTCCGCACCTCGCCTTCGGCTCGGTGCGACATAATTGACCACAACCGGGAACAAGTTTGCAAGTCCCCTGCCACCTGACCGTACAACTAATATTGGACACGCGGAAAATTGACCAACAGCAAAAAGTTTCGATCCAGGTCAGCCTTGGCGGACTGCACTTGAAAGCTGACATGTGTCTATATATTTTGCAAATGCATGTAAACTTCTTTATACAAAACATTTTTCAACTAATGAAAAAAAATATAGCAAAGATATTCTTCAGGGTTTTTCAAAGAACCGATAAGATAAAAAACTGAATTTGGGTAAAACTGAAGTACATTGTACAAGTATTAATCATAATAATGCAATCAAATCTTGGACACATATCACATGACATTTTATCGTTCCTAAAAATCCTTTCTGTCACTCCTCGTTAAAAATGATAGGTAAACCTGACTGTTGTGGGGTCCGTCAATGATTGACAGGCGCCATGTTTATAACAAGTCTGTCTGCCCGGTCATCAATCTTCGGTGAAAATATCCTATCACTTTACTCTTAACTACACGACAAAGTTTTACATCCGCCCATATTCAAAGCATTTGCGGACGACAAAAGTATATGTGGCCTTACTAATGGTGTTTTACTTTTTCATTGAAAGCATTGTGGGAAAAGGAGAAAATGCTGATACCCAGCATTTTCTCCTTTTCCAACAATGCTTTCAAAATATTTACTGGTCGAGGTTCCTAAAGCACCAGGTTGTTTGGTGAAAGTTTAACAAGACCGCAAAGTATGAGACACTTCCATATTGAAATTATTTGCAGACGACAAGATTAAATTAAATTTTGCTACTGGGATTTATATAAGGTTCAAAATATTGTGGAAGAGGAACGAAATGCTGGTCAACAATTTATCATAAACCTTCTTCCTTTTTTTTCATCCTTTGCTCAGAATCGTTATGATCACATGATCATAAACTAATCTATCACACTGCTTACATTCAATTACTTTCATTGATACAGAAGTGTGGGGTCTTGAACTGCATAACACGGAATTCCCAGAAAAGCCATGATACGTGCTTTTAATAATCATCTTACAGCTGAAATGAATCATAGAATATAAAGTTATTTTCACTCTCTTCCCATCGACTGTGAAAGAACTTATGCTAACTGACACTGATCTCTCTCGTTGGTTGCTGTCTTAAAAAATATAAATCAGTACTCCTAACATGAAATAAGTTATTCCAAATGTCTATTTTGCTTGTCATAAAAGTCGAACACAAAACTTGTATTAAGGGAAGCTTAAGCCCTGGACAGGCCCTTACAGTACTATCTTCCAGGGAAAAAGGGTCATTTGTATCTCATTAGACTAAGTATGTGATCAGCTTGTCTGATAAAAACATCACAAACTAAGTATTTGCTTTAAGCTTTGAATTAATTTTTACCCTTTACCAAACAATCATATGTTTTAAGAACCTCGAGGATTAACGCTTTTAAAAACATTTCTCTTGGTAATCACCATTTTATCCTTTTCCGATGGCACAATGCTTTGTTCACCGTCTTTGAAAACCTCTCACATTTAATTTTGTTGTCTGCAAAGGTTTTCAAATTGGTCAAATGCAAATTTTGCTCGTCGGGTAAAGAGTTAACTCGTTTGATCACGAAAAAAAATTCTTTTATTAAAATTTGATTTATGAATCATTCTTTATGAAGTTTGAAACTCCTAACTTCTCATATTACTCATTATCCTTCATTAAGAAATGGCACAAGATAAGCTTGAAATCTTTAACCCTGTACCACACAATCTTGACTGTTAATGGCCCTGAGGAAAAGCCTTTTGAAAACATTGTGGGAAAAGGAGAAAATGCTGGTAACCAGCATTTTCTCCTTTTCCCACAATGTTTTCTACTATTTCACAGCAAAGTATCATAATGCCAGCAACGTATATCTTGTCGTCTGCAAATGTTTTCAATCGGATACAGTTGAAAATTGTGTTGTTTTGATAAAGAGTTAACATAATGATGTGGACAGCTACTTTTGAATCTCATTGTTACACCAGAGTGCATGTAAAACAGTGTGGTAAAAGGTTAATTGGTTTGGTAAGAGTTGGATATCCGTGGGCAAAATGTTTCAGTAAAAATGATTTGTAGATGATAATTTTTGTAGCCTCAAGGTTTTGCACCGTCTGAAATAAAACATGTAGCCATGTTATTGTCCCCGTATTGGTGTCAAGGATTGTTTCGTAGAATCGTTTCAATATATTTCATTCTTTACATAATTCTTTTCCAATAGACAATTTTGACCAATGAGACAAAGATGAAAAAAAGATGACAAACTTCCCTGGAGAAACGTAATGACATTTTCGCTGCAAAGTGAGCAAACTAGACCTTGTTGACGGCTGCCAATTGCATACCACTCGATATGAACATACATGTATATGATTAAAATTCCAGTAGCTTACGGTGTAAATCAAAGATCAAACTTTACGTTCGACACAGCCTGATCTTGATCTACGTCGTCGGTAGAAGCCACTGATGATGGAAAATGACAGTGATATAGTTTTGAATTGTCATTCATTACTTTGACAGGTCGGAGCATCTTCTGAAGAAAACAGAACCGTAGCAGAATTTCGGTTCCGTGGAACTGAGCAGCCCCTTCCCTTAAAGGCCTGTAACAGATACCTCGAAATACCGACAAAAAAACCAGCTAGACCTAATTGACCTTGGTAATGAAGGCAAAAACTACAAAAATCTCACGACACTCTCCTTTTCTGACAAACGGGGGCGCCGATGTCGCCGGGTACACGTAGCATTAACCGTTATACAGTCGAAAACGCAGTCAAAGACAGCAAAACCAGTTGTATCTGTTTGATTCACAAAACCCGTGCTTTTAGGGGAATTAACTTTGACAGCTTATATTCGACACCATTAATTCTGATTTGCAATAAAATCTGACGAACGCAATACCTTTAATGACATTTTTTCATAAAACTGACACTACCATGCAAAGCCATATATCAGAGGATGTCAGCTTAATTGGCACTCAATTTGAATGTTTAATGTTTTTTTGGTATAAACCGTATGTCATTACTCACTTCGGGTTTACCCATTGCCTTTTTCATCGCATTTTTTCTGTTTCGAAAGGTGGGGACGATTCTGTGCCGGATTACTAAGCTTTACCATGGCATTAGCTCAAGTACCGTCTGGCTAAGTGATGGCCCTCATCTGGTGTACCGGTATTACTTCAACGGTACACGTAGATTAGTTACCTCCCCTGATACAGTAAAGAATACAAATGAGTCATGCCCTGTGAAAAGGGTCTTAATGCATCTGCGAAAAAGTATCAGCCAAGGTCAGCCTGTAGTTTGCGCAGGCTGACCTGAACCGAAACTTGTCGCTATCGACCAATTTCCTGTACGTCCAAGAACCACTTTTCCTCAGGATTCAGTCATTCATTAGACTGAGTGGATTTTATGCATCCCTTACCATGTGATGACTAGCTTCGTACGGACATGCATGAAGCCCCCTATACCAGCGCACGGCTCAGATGTATTATGTATGCCCTTTATTTAAACGGGCACCATTTTTTAGAATCCACTGTATCTCCTGTACCCTTCCCACAGACTAAATATAAAATCTAACGTTTATCAAGACATCCATCTTCGTAAACCAAGGATACTAAGGTAGTACCCTTGGCCGCTCGCCTGTTTAGAAATCGAAGCTCCCACTGTGCCATTTCATTGGATGCGGCAATAATTGCATAAGGCAATAAAACAATGTTTTTCGCCAAATAAAGGATTTGACTTGACTTGACTCGACTTGATCAAAACCCATCGCATCCAATCATACCATCCGCAACAAGAAATCTTTCGAAAAACAGAAAAACGAAAGTTGTCGTGTTTGTGACGAAAACTTGTCTAAAAAGAGTAGACGATCGATATTTTATAAGTATTTTTTATAGCTTACGATCAATTATGTGAAACATTAGGACGGGTTTCACAGCCGAATGATTGCGAATCATCGTATGTCTGTTCGTCTTGTTTTTGATGTGATGAATCCAAAAGCGCAGCCATATTTGATTCATAGCCTAACAGATTTCATTACGAGCATTTTGATTGGTCAGAAATAAAATCAGCAAAGGTTACGCAACTCGTGATATTCGATTGGTGGCGCAGCGGGAGTTTCGATTTTTAAAGAGCCGAGCGGCCAAGGGTACTTAATAAACAAAGTGGAGTTAGTATCCTTGGCTTGCGAAGATGCAAAACATCGGGTCAAGTTCTTCCTGGTCAAGAAACGCTGCTGGTATATACCATTATTGCTACTGGTACCCGGTAAGATCAGTTACCTGATACAGCTGAGTGTATCGATGAATTACATATAGATCTATTTCAAAGGTGAAAATCGAACTTGCTACCACCAGGTCACGGGTCGGATAGGCTAATCACTGGGCTACCCGGCCGGGCGATAAAGGCATATTGGCTTCACTATATGGTTAAGCAAATCGTTGGCCACTCTAGTTTAAGTAGGCTTAAAATGCTATTTAGATAATTGTTGACTATAGAAAAAAAGACCCAGGTCGCCGGAATCTTTAAAAAAAAAAAACAACCGGAGCTGTTACAGTTTGCTGTGGTCTGATACCGCTAAGATTATACTTCCGGTGGGACATGTTCCTGGTTTCGTGTCACTTCAGTCGTTACTAAGCGGCTACGGGCTCAAGTCATTCAAAAGAAGATTTACAAAACCATCATTGACAAAAGGAAAAGATATTGTTATTCAATCGGTTGTTTGACCAAATCAATTTCATGAATCCATTAATTACTAGTATGTGACGACTTACTCAGCATTTATGAGAATACATGAATATGCACCAAACATGCCCCCTTTTCCCAGAGCATGGCTGATATAAAATTATAATCTTCATTTCCTCCATAAATTATTATTTTGATAGATAGCTATAATTATTTAGATAATCCATCTCGAAAGACTAATAACGCATTAGCATTACATCATTATTTCACCGAGAACAAATCACATGCACGTAAAACTGAGTGTTTCATCAAAAGATAAAAACAGAAAAAATCGTCATAAACGTTAATGAAAATAATTTATCATACCTCATATTCATATTTCACTCATTTACTTAGGATAGTTTATCTTTTATTTCAGATGTAAACTAACTGACCAAGTAAAACTTTTGTTAAAGTCAAATGTGACCTGCAACATGCGAAAACAGGCATTCGGATATTTGCGTAAAGTGTCGTCTCGGATCAACCTGTGCAGTCTGCTCAATTCTGGCAGGCTGATCTGAGTCTATATAATTGCTTTTTGTACATTTTCCACAAGTCCAATTTTAAAATGTTTTGCTATGTGTCAATTTTCTGAATGTCACATGACCATTCTACTTCGTGTCGTAAATCAGTCGTTTGAAAGACAGCATAGATTTGATGGATCCATAATAAATGTTTGGATTGGTATATAATCACAGAGATGCATTAATCGCCAATTTTCACCTACCATTCCCAATTACATATTTAGTCTAATTAAATATATACAGAGCTACAGGCAGATGGAGTGATTTTGACTTCAAAATTAAAAATATTATTTATTCTCCACTAAACCTTATGTTGTGGGTACTCATTAGAATCGTCTCATCGAGACGATTCTAATGTGTACCCACAACATAGGGTTTAGAAGAAAAATAACGGATTTAGGTTACCATCAATCCCTCTTATCTGGAGCCATATGTAATCCTCACCGATACGCCTATGGAACCGGGCTCTGTTTTCACCAATAATTCTTTATTGCACTCTAAGTCTATTTCTAAATCTAGACACAACAAATTTTGATAGGTTAAACCAAAATGGTAGAGTGAATCAAAGTTGGCGTTACTTTGAATTTATATATATAATAGTAAACTCAAAATAACGCCAAATTTGATTCTCTTCACTCTACCATTTTGGTTTAACATATCAAAATTTGTTGTGCTTTCTAGATTTAGAAATAGACTTAGAGAGCAATAAAGAATTATTGGTGAAAACAGAGCCCGGTTTCATAGGCGTATCGGTGAGGATTACATTTAAGGTGGTAGACCCCTAGTGCTCCTAGTGCAACATGGAATAAAATTTCTTGTTACTTGATAAATAATACTGATATAATACTTTTACACATGTTTAACCGACCAGAAATTCCTTTGATGTCTCTCTGGAAAATAGTAGTTTTATATTTATTAATAATAATTCTAAGAAGAAAAAAAAAAAGAAAAAGGTTACCCGGTAACAGTAGAATAATAATACTCATTTTTAATTACACAAAATTAGTTTTGTACGATAATACTACAGTGGAAATAGTTGATTTCTATTAGGGGCCTACTATCTTAACAAGACATGAGTATGAAAGTAATTATATACAAAATGTTTCATAGTGGTATTTTGGAACGTATGATGTGTAATTATGTGAAAGTTCATTTTCAAAGATCAAATACGTTTATTGTTTAAAAAGATAGAAATTACAGCTATGTGTTCTTTTCTGCATAGCTCAAATGCACCATTAACCTTTAGACTGCTAAGCGTGAGTCACTGACCTTTAGCGGACAGTGTAGGTCAAGATCAGACTGCGGGAAACGGTCAGTCTGGTTTTTTTTTATCTTAACTGTCCGATAATGGACCATTTTCCTCAAAAGAAGTACCTTTGAAGTAAGAAAATTTGTTTTTTATTATCGACTGAACGTTTTATTTAGCGGGAAAAGGGCTAACCCTCTCAGCGCCAGATATAATGGATTGTAACACGCGAAAGCAGGCATTGGGGCATTTGCGTAAAGTGTCATTTCGGATAGGCCTGCGCAGTCCGCGTAGGCTAACCCGAGACGGCACTTTATGTCATCACTATAGTTGTACGATCCGGTGGTAGGGGACTTAAAAACTTGTTCACGGCTGTGGTGAAGCATGTCGCCACCAGCTGAAGGTGAGGTATACAGCGACATGATTCGACAAAGCCGTGAACAAGTTTCCAAGTCCCCTGCCACGTGACCGTACAACGAATTTATTATGATGCAAAGTTTTACCCCTTTTTAAGCGTGTTAAGCGAAATTTCCCTGTTTTATACTCTCACAAATCGAGTGCATTGAAAAATAAAAAAAATCTCCTTCAAGAGAGCCCCAATTCAATGAAAACTGACGTCATTGGGTACTGACGTCACTAAAACGTGCAGTTTGGTGCATAAACGTGGAGTCTAGTGATCGATCGACGCCGCCATTGGATGTTGTGTTGCAAATGTAGCTATGTATTTCGTCACCCAAAAGGAAAAATGGTTTTACGTGGATTTTGACAGTGTGCATGATAAAGAGGATAATCAACTGAATATTTTTGATATGAAAAATATCTCACGAGGATACGTTGTTAGGCGTTGAAAAAATGAGTGCGTAGCATGAGTTTTTTTAGCGCCTTACGAAGCATCCGAGTGAGATATTTTTCATATCAAAAATAACCAGTTGATTATTCTATTTATTATAAATCATACCTTATTAACATTATTATTTCTAATTTTTCGTTATAAGTGCTTAATGAAAAAAAAGCAGTTCCTATAAATTACGGCAGGGAGTGAGAGTAAAAGTTGATATCGTCACTAGTGATGATACCAAAATTTATTACAGTGGGAAATTCCAGGATTTCACTGCGAAGTATATAATAAATATATGTTTGGGGCATATTATCAAATCAGATCACAAGAATTTCTTTTGCAGAATAATTATAGATTTTGTCCTATAGTATATCAGACTGCGCCGGCTGATCCGAATAGACACTTTACGGAAATGTCCGAATGTACCTTTTCGTGTGTTGCAGGCCAATTATTATAAATTTGAACTTTTTCAAAGACTGGAACTACATGTACACTTCTCTGAAACGTCACAGATGTACCGCAGACTTAACTAAAGAGCAGGCAGCAAAGATCAAAGGTCAGCCTGTACGTTCTATGCAGTCTGATCTTGATCTATGTCGTCTATAGAAGTCCATGTTTTCGCTTAAGGCGCTGGAAAGGTCAGCCTTGCTAACAGACGAATTTAATTTTTGTCTTATATCAGGTCATTAAATTTGACATTATGATGCATCGCCCATTGATGACATATATTATGTAAGTCCTCTATCTGCCATGATATTTTCAGAAGTAATCCTGGAGACCCAGTACAACATACAACACTCATTCCAAGCAACTGGCTGCTCTCCAACATTTAACAAAAATAATACAAACCGGATGTGTTGAATGTAACATAAATCCGTGTTTATTTAAAGTAGATCTGGGAAATATCTGTCAAGACATAGACTATGTGAAATCAGGGATTTGATGAATAAATGTTTTATTACGTCTTTAACCCTTTAACTGCGATAACAACCAAATGAAATTTCCTGCCATCGGTATAGTCCAAAAGATTGTGATTTCTAAATCGTTTCCTCGCCCTCCCCCACCTCGTAAAAAAACTCATCGTATCGGACAGTGGCGGTCCAAGATCAGATTGCACGCTCTGTGCAGTCTTATCTTGATACACACCGTCCGCAAATGTGCTGAAAGACGTTCAACGCTTCTTATATACGGATTAAACGATCTCTGTGGGATTTGATAATAACATTTACTCCGCTTCTCCCATAAATTTCGTCAGAGCGGATCATGATATTCATCACCTGATCTTAAACCCTGTACCAAGCAATCCCAAGTTTTATCGATCCTCACAAAAAAAAAGATTTTGGATCCATCGTGGGAAAAGGAAAAAATGCAGTTTTTTTTGTCTGCTTTTTTTTCCTGCCATATGAAGCAAAACATTAGGTGACATTCATATTTCATATGTCGCTATCATAATTTTTTTTGAAAATAAAATACAGTAGCTTGAAATCTGTTTTTCAGGGAAAGAGTTGAACACTTTACTTAATCGTATATGTAAAACTATCCACTCGTTACAAGACGAAAATAAGCTTAGCCACCTATATTCAAAGTGTTTGCAGACGACCAATACGTTTTGGTTATAATGAGATGTCTACTTGAAATGCAGAAAACACTGTCGAAGAGAAAGAAAGAGAGGGAGAGATGATTTCCAGTATTCTCTCCATTTCTGACAATGTGTTCAAAAGTCCTCTGCCTTAAGATCGTATTGGTAACGGGTTGGCACATTAACGAACAAATACCCCTGCTCGTCTGCAAAGAATAAAGATAGTCACAAACTGAATTAATTGCATATGCATATAAATTCAGATGATATTTTGAAAAAGAAACTTCTCCCCTTTACAAATGAAAGTACTCATGGCGTTTTCAACATGTATTTTGATATAGGTATACATTCCAGTACGTCTAAATGTGAGAAAAAAGGGGTTTATTACGATCGGCAATAGAAGGCGACCTCCCACCCTGTTTATGATATAGCTCGGTTTTGGGCTGTCTCCAAAGATTCAGCCCGTCATTTACCACCCGTCAATCTGTCTTTGTTCCTTTTTACTATCTGTCTATCAACGCAGCGGGCCATTCATTGAGGCTATGGCAGGTTGACTGATCAAAGAGCGTGGAACGTCTTGAGATATAAAAGGGGGAGTTTAGAATACGACACTTTGTACCAATAGAGGATGTCTATATCTAATCGTGGCTCTTTTTCAACTTCTTTTCTCGTTGAAACCGGCCCTCCACTAGGACCCCGAAAGGTTCCCGATAGTAAAAATGACAGTAACTGGATGCTTCGGCACATCTTCGCAATGATCGGGAACCGTTCTTGGTGTTTCTTAAACCCATCTGGAAACATTCGTAGTGTGTCGGGGCCGATTCGGGATCAAAAGTGCTTCGGGATCCAAATTTGGACGCCGATCGTTGAGTTCGGGGATGCGTCGGGACCGTCGGCATCCCTTCGGGGAACCGTCAGCGATCATTCTAGGCGTTCTGAAACACATCGCGCATAATCTGGCAGCATTCGGCGAGGTTTCTTATTCACTATGTCACCCCGAGCGGTTCAGGAAAGATAACTCACCTATATATACCTTGGCACTCACATCGCCAACACATCGGCACTGATTCTTATACGCTTCTGAATGTTCTGCAAGTGCACTGCAGCCATTCCGAAACACTCGGTCAACAATCCTGGACCGATCGGCATTTTTCTGTACTGGATCCGCATACTTCGGTAAGATTTCGGCAACCTTTCGCATACTGTTCCGTTTATCACTGCCGAACGAGCCCCGTTTGCCAAGCCCCGCCCATTTCCATCCGGAAAGCTCCCCTAAATTAGCCATTTTTCATCTGCAACCCTTCTACAAGCAATCGGGGTTGTAGTAGAGGGCAGGCCTGACTTTTATGATATGAGTGCCAGTCACAATTTTACTTGCATTTTGGGATAATGAGGAACAAAATCAGTCAGCTAATAGAAGCGCATTTTTTCCTAAGTTAAAGTCACCAAAAGCATTGATAATTCGAGTTCTATGAGTAGAATTAAAAGTTGTGTAAGCCATTTGTTATTTCACTGAATGAAGAAATGTTCATATTTAAAGGTCTAGTTCTGTTCTTTCAATAATGTGTCACGACCACAATGTTTCTGCGTCAGTAAAACTGACCAACTCATCCGCCTTCCATGCCAAAAAGTATCGTCGTGTAAACCGTCACTGAAAAAAAAAAAGAATTAACCCTTCGTGAAGAGGAGTTGTTAAGGTGTATTATTTGTGTGTACTATCTTGTTAGAGATAATTTAAGATGTCATCAGTATTGTTTCGTAATGTCTTCTACTGGATATTCAATACCTCAAGATTGAATATAACCGTGAGCCGACCATAAAATTGGATGAGCCGCTCTGACATTTCTTTTGTCCCTAATTGTCCTTCGATGTTACTCGATACGCCCGGAGAACATTTGACTTCATTAGAAAACTAATCTTAGGAATGAATTATGTTCTATGGATCGTAATCTAACCTCTTTATCTTTGTCCTTCTTAGCCTCTTACAATGTTTTTTGCGAGATAAAAGGGCTTTTTAAGACAGTGTGGATTCATAATCAGACTGTACAGAAGGTCTTGAAGGTCCAACATCTACAATGTCTGGCTATATAAAAAAGCAGTTGTGCTTCAACGTCCTAAAATAACAAGAAGCTTCGGTTTATCTATATTGCCTAAAAGGTGTTTAGTTTTTTTTATATAGATATTACACAAATTGATATAAAACTGAAATACTACCCGAAACGTATGAGATTATTCAGACAAAATGTGCAAGCAAAGAACCATCAACGAAACATACTTGTAAAAACTCATTGAAGAAAAACATCGTCGTCAATCTATTGGGGAAAAATTGTCTCATTGATTGCTGCTTTTAATTTTTTTTTGTATGATTATGTCCTAGTTTTTTCTTAGCATTTTCATCACTTGCTGTTTTCTTTCATTAACTCTTTACCTCACAATCACTACTTTTATGACCCCTGTATAAGAAGCCTTTTGAAAACATTGTAGGAAAAGGAGAAAATGCTGGTAACCAGCATTTTCTCCTTTTCCCACATTGTTTTCCTCCACATCCAAATAAAAAATCTTTATATTCGGTTACATTAATTTGTCGTCTGCAAATCCTTTCAATTTGGACCAGTCTATTTTTTGCTGTTTGGTAAAGAATTAACTAGAATATCGTAAGCCCTATTTCTTGCAACATGTAAACACTTTATGTGACCAGTTAATCCTTGCTGTTGGTCTGTTTAGTCTGAAGTCAGACCATGGTTGAGCCCATATGTCCTTCTCCCTTTGTTTCTACATAAGGAACTGTCTTAGCAATACTGGTATACAGAAATATAATGGAAATAAAGTATACTTGAACTTACCTATAAAGAGGGCCATTATCATTAACACTGCGAATGGATAGGTCTTCATTTTCCTTTCTTTTTTCCTCCTGGAAAAAAAACTACTAGCAATTGGGTCTTTCCTATGATCATGCTGTAGTAAAGCAGGAAACTGTCCTGAATAAAAGATAGGGGTAACAAGCGATGAAGGAAATACATAAAGAATTAGGGGATATAGAAAACCGTGAGAATGTTTGCCTAAATAGCCTAAATAGAGGCTAATTAAGCGATCTGACATATATCAAAATTAATGTGAAATTTGTTAAACTAGTAGTTTGATTAAACCTTTGCCAAACAATCCATGGTTTTAACGTCCCTTAGATAGAAAGTCGTTTGAAAACATTGTGGGAAAAGGAGACAATGCTGGTAACCACAATGTTTTCTGTCCTGCTGAAACAAATTTCTATTTTTGAGTTACGTTTATTTTGCCGTCTGCAAGTGCTTTCAATTTGGACCAGTCTAAAATTTTGTCGTTTGGGAAAGGGTTAAGGGGAAATACGCATCAATCAGTTTACAAACATTTGAGCCGTGCTCTGTGACGTGGGTAGAAACTGACTTTGCTATTGGTCAATTTACTGCATGTAAAAGGACCAGTGTTCCTCATGATATAGCCGTTTGTTCTATGTGATGACTCGCTTGATATAAAGTATCACTGAGATTCATTAAGCCTTTTTTAGCCAGATTAGGGCTCATTCTTTTTAAATAAACATGATCCTAACAGTATTTCAGGCTGTGGCACGGCGGCCTATGCTCATGTTGCGTTCTTTGCTTAGCACGCATAGTATCTTGCAGTCGCAGGCTAATATGTCTGTTTTCGGGAACGTAAAAATCTCTAGTTACAGATGAAATAAATTGTTTTCTTTTTATGTTCAGCGTTTAAATTTAAAAAAAAAGGTTATTGAAAACGCGTGCGACAGGTATGTTCAAATTCAAGTTTTGTGCTCTATTTGTGAAGTTAATATGTGAATTCAAGCTTTCGCACAAAATCCGTGCGGAGATTTCAACTATTTTTTTCACGACGATCGTCTCTACACCCGGAGGCGACTAGTCAAAAATCAAAATCGCTGTATGATAGGCTAACCCTATATTTTACTGGCTGATCGAAGTGCGCAAGACGACTAGCATGCCCTGAGATCATCTTCGCAAGCCAAGGCTGACGATTCACTACGCTACTCTACCCTTGGCGGATCGAGCTTGATTTTTACACTCCCCCGATACGCTTTTTCATTGGATGCAGCCAGCCCTAACTGCAACGAATGAAATCGCTCATAGCATTTCACCTTTGATAAAAATAGAATAAGGTCGCTACCTTTCGAATAGAAGGTACACATGGAAACCCACGTGGATGTCTGCTTATCGCTTCATGTGTATTCGTAAGCGGTTTGTAAAACGATTTTTTCATTGACTTTTGGAAATATGATGTAAAGGGGGGTAATAACCGGCATCCAATAGAGGGCGCATCGCAGGAATCTCGAAATCGGGCTTAATCAGCCAAGGTAAGATCCACGTAGTGATCGTAACCTTGGCATGCGAAAATGGTCCTGATATGTACACTATCAGCTTTTGTAAGAGATTTCAAGGTCTTGGCCCATTTTTGAGTAAGATAGTATTTTCCCGACACAAACTCTGAGAGCTTTTGCCAAGGTGTTGGTATTTCAAAATCAATTTAGTCCAAAAACGTTTTAAAGGGGGGGGGGGCGGTTTTCTTCACCAACCATGTTGCCTCTTTAAACAAGAGTTAAACCAAACTCATAAACACTTTTAGACATTTTTTTTAATTTCCTCATTGTATGACAATGCCTCAGCCAATAAGGTTAGCCCACAAACCTTGAAATGCGTCATCGAGTATAATCTCTTCAAATGGTGGGTGATTATGGATAGATGCGATACATTTTTTTTATAAACGAAATAAAAAGAGTTGAAGCAACTTGTTAACCCATATCCTACTATATAACTAAAATTAAATTTTTAATGCGATATTTATATTGCTGTTTCAAAGTTAGGTTTTGGGGAATGATATCTCTTTATCGGACAGTGTAGATCAAAGATCAGACTGCACGATCTGTGCAGTCTGATCTTGACCTACACTGTCTGCAAAAGATCAGGTAGTCGCGCTTAGTAGGCAAAGGATCTACCCTTATCATGTTAAAGAAGTGAAATGAAACTTCGAAAACGAGAGTACAAGCCCATATTTTGCTGTTTCAAAGGTTCTGTAGGGTAAAACACATCCCCTTATCGGATAATGTTGCAGTGTAGATCCAAGATCAGCCTGCATGTTATGCGCAGTCTGATCGTGCTCTACATTGTCTGTACGAAGTCCTTGCGTCGCAGTTATTAGTCTAAGGGCTAATGCTGCAGACGACAAAGTTAACAGACGAAATATGCTATACGATCTGCATGACAAATGGGGATAACTCGTATTATCCTTTAAGCATCCGTAACAAAACAGATTAGTTCAAAGTTGCAAACGGCGATCATAAAAATAAGATGTTTCATCATGTGTGGCATCATAGAATAACTTCCTAGTGATTCATGTCTATTTACCACTTTTCGACCCGAGGCAATACCAGCATTAGATGCGTATGCGGACACTGCAGACTCAAGATCAGGCTGCACAGAAGGTGCGGTCTAATCTTCAGTCTACACTGCCCATTATCGAATCAATTTTCTTTACTAACAAACCTTTTCATTACACTTTAACATCTAAACTTTTAACGTACTGTTCTTGTCAATGTTAATTTCTCGGCGTCCACATAACAAAGCCTCTGGGTTTGTGTAATAACTGTTTGATGAAAGGATACATGACTTTGTTCTGTTAATAGATTAATGCCAATTTCTTCAGACTCAAAATATTTTAATCCGCAATTTTTAACAAGTTATCTGACAGTGTCCGTTCAAGATTAGACTACACGTAAGTGATCTTTTGTTTTCTTGCTGTTGTCCGACTAGTGTCGCGTGTTTCCCTGGTCGTGAGAAAGTTGTGGGTTGCTGGGGCGACCAATTGTCTGACAGTCAACTATTTTGTATATTATATAACGGTAGTTTTTTTGTGTTTAATCGCCTGACTAACTGATTTCGTGGGCTACTTTGCATATTTCGGCAGTTGAACGTAACATGTTCAATGGCTTTGAAGCCTTTCATTTATCAATATGGCGTTCCAAGACCGAAATACTGGAATCCAACCGATTTATTGTACAAGATGGAATGTCCTACCTGATCTTGGATCTGCAAGTCCGTAGTGGTTAAGGCTACGAAAATCTTTTAAATGTCCGTCCAGCTTATCAAATCCACAGAGCAGAGCCGTGTTACGATCCCAAGAGACAGCACTTTTCACCCGGGAGTGATTTTGGGCAAGGTTCTGAGGATCCCAGCTAACGTATCAGTGAAACCAGAGAGGCATTGGAAACAGTTATAGTTGTCTACATGAGTTAACTGTGGAAAGGGGGAAAACAATTAATACCATTAACCTTAACTTTTGTGATTTGTCTGTTTGTTTCATACGACGACTTTTCTATGTTGTACATACAGTATAGGGCAAAAATGTTTAGAAAATGCTAAACGTGTGAAAAAGTAGATGACAACAGAACATCGGGAGCTACCAACTTATAGCCAAGCTTGGATTCAGGCTTTGGCCCTATCATCTTCATTTTAACTCATTACTAAATGATGAAATTCTAGGTTTGTCCAAATTGAAAGCCTTTGCAGAAAACAAAACAAAAGTGACTGAAAATTTGAAATTTGTTTAATGTTTTGTTAAGGCTTCTTTCTCAGGATCGTCAAAAGGGATTGTGTGGTAGTGGGTTAAAAGTTAATCTTGACAGGCACTGTTCCGACCATTTGTGACAAAGAAACGCCATTAAGTAGAGACTGGCGCGAAAGATTGATACGCTCATTCGATCAGCCTCATCTTTGCCTACTTTATTTGCCTCTTTCCATGGCGATTTAACCCATTACCACACAATCCGTACTTTTGACGCCCCTGAGAAAGAAGCCTTTAGAAAACATTGTGGGAAAAGGAGAAAATGCTGGTAACCAGCATTTTCTCCTTTTCCCATTATGTTTTCTACTCTTCACAAGACAAATTTTTAATTTTCAGTCATTTTTATTTTGTCGTCTGAAAATGCTTTCAATTTGGACAAGCCTAAAATATTGTCGTTTGGTAATGAGTTATTTAAGCGTGTTAAATCCTATAGAAATACCAATAAACCAAACGAACCTATCTCAGAAATAGCGTGATATCTTCTGTACTTCTTTGAAACAAACAGTTCAAACCTCCAGGAATACACAACAAAGGGTACATTCCTTCATTAAACAATTCCAAGTTTCAACGGCCCTGAGGAAAAGGGCTTTAGAAAACATTGTAGGAAAATGATAAAATACTGTTTGTCAGCACTTTCTCCTTTACCTACCGTGAATTTTTTAAAGACAAGTCACACAATTGAGTCACAAATGATTTATTATCCACAAATGCTTTCAATTTGTACAAGTATAAAATTTGTCGTCTTTTAACTCTTTACCAAACGACAAAATTTTAGACTAGTTCAAATTCAAAGCATTTGCAGACGACATAATAAAGGTGACTGAAAAATTGAAATTTGATCTGGGAAGGTTAAAAAACACTGTGGGAAAAGGAGAAAATGCTGGTTACCAGCATTTTCTCCTTTTCCTACAGCGTTTTCAAAAGGCTTCTTTCTAAGGGGCGTCAAAAGTAGGGATTGTGTGGTAATGGGTTAAGGAATTGATGACAACCAACCAGAGACACGTGCAACACTAACTGTCAAATGATTCATTCATAAATTATTTCCATGTCTTATTTAAGGAATAACCTTAAAAGGATTTGACCATAAATTTTGAGGAAGCAAAGGGCTCTGCGAAAGCTTAGGTTTCATACAATCAGCATAAAACATTACTATGGGCTATCAATCACTCGACACTTGCATAACTCGGCGCCCATTTTTCCCTACTGCAGCCACGTAATCTGCCGTACAGGGATGGCCTCATTTGCATATGATTAGCATGGGCATCAGTTTAAACGCCTTACTACAACTGTTTAGGTAAAGGCTCATAAATAAGAGCATTTATACTATCCCTGCGTGATTAAGAGCAATTCAAAACCAGCTATGCAATGGCATCGAAAAGAGTGTCATGCCACTAACTGGGAAGATTTTGTTGTGTGGGTGTGCATTTACCAATCATTATCAATTGCATTCTTATAATAATTTGTTACTTGAAAAGAAATGCTTTTTCCCCGATTGGCTACTCTACTCTTTGTCTAGCCAATGAAAAATTGCGTTACTTATAGACTAAGAACATTTTCAGAGAATCAATTTTAAAGGTTTTCGAAAAATTACTAGTAACTATGGGTTCGAGGCCTTCAATGATCGACCGTAAAGTGTCTACCTTAAAAATATATTTGAATCACACGACTTAAAAACTACCTTTAATATGAATACTTAAAACAAACTAGTGGTAACGCTTAATACATACATTAGAGTACAAAAGTAAATGACCTGTTACCAAGAATTGCTCTTGCTGCCAAAATGTTTACGAAGGTGATCTACAATCATTCTATGCTATAAACATAATCATGAAAAAGCGATAAAGGTAAACGTCCTGAAAAAACACTTGTTGACTTTAATGTTGTTAAATTTTGTGTCACATCCATAGATATCAAATTACTTATATATGCAGATATATCAGATCTAAATAAATAGCATATGACATTTCTCTTAGAATTACACGAGACGAGCTTTAAAAGACAATAATGTGCTAACGTTACAAATATATAATTTCAGTACCTATACTCGGTGAAAAAGAAAGCATTTTATGGCTGCGAAGTGATAATTTAGAGTTAATCAAACTCTATATTTTTATAAAAAACGATAAAAAGTTTGACAGCTGAGAAAAGTCTTTTCAACACCATTTCTTCTCTATGCATATTGAAAAAGAACTGCTTAGCGACATGCATAATCGATAAAAGAAACTCAAATGTAAATAAAAGAAATAAAAAGGCATTGTTAATATATTAATAAAACTTTATCAAGTAGGTTAAGGTGTTGGTTTAATTCTTTATACGGTTAAAAGAGAACTATGGCGTTTACACATACCAAGATTGGTCTTTACTCAAACTCTTGGCACATAAACCCCATTTCAGATGTTGGCGGGGAAACGCCACATTTGAATATAATAAAAGGCTTAGAATGGGACTTGCTCGTACCTACCGTTGAATTTTGCAAAGGTATTTCTCCACTCTACTCTACTGCAAAACTTGTTAACAAAATTGAACTTGAAGTTGGAATATCAATCTCTTAAAACTCTTTTGTTGACAGGAGCGTAGTATCTTACAAAGAAAAAAATAAAGCTAAAAAGAGGAATTAGAGATTGATTAAGTCCATTCTACTTTACCTTCTTAAGTCAGAAATGATTCATCTTGGACTACTCTGCCCAATATACAAAACACAAATAAGATTTGTGACCCCAGATATCAGCCCTGTAGGAAATTGAAGGCCAAACTATTGAATAAATTTTCGTGGCTTAAAGTTTGCTTGTGCTCTGCAGATATAAGTGTGAAATGAACGAAATTATGAAAAAAAAAAAATACAAAATGAAAAGAGCGATTCATTAACATGCTTCCTTTCGCATTTCAATGTTCAATGTAGGTATATTAAAGAATAAAAACTAAGTTTTCTAGAGTGGCAATGTTTTGTAACTACATGCAAAATAAATACATGATACTCGCAAAGGCTTGCGTCATATGGTTTTAGTTAACTCGTCCAATCGAAATGATAATACATAAACACTTATATAAGATCCTCTTTCTATTTTGTATTCTAGTTTGTAAAATTTGAACCTGACAAAGAAAACTTTAGTGAAATTGATTAATAAATGTTAAAAAAAATTTAAAGCCCGTGGAGTAAAATTTCTAATATCTCGTAAACCAGTGCCTGGTTGAAAAAGCCGAGACATATCCGTTTCGTTAATAAATTTCCGTTTTAAACATGCTGAAGGGTTGTGGTGAGACTGACATCACTCTCGACATCAAATGAACAATTGACAGTTTTGTTGATGCTTAAAAATGCCTAAAATTGACTTATAGTTATGACGTGAGAACCTGACGCATAATATAATTCAATAGACTATTTGTTAAATATAATATAGAGGATTTTAGACAGATCCATTAAAGAGCATACCTGAAGTTGCAAAATACATTCATGCATTTCCAATAAATTTAGCAGAGCTTGTAAATTTGGGAATATCAAATGTAAGCTTATATACGTATTTTAGTTTCCAATTCTGTAAAAACATTTTCAAGTGCACCTATCAGATGAATGTTACTTATGACATGCAATTTTCTAGTTTCCAGTCTTCAGTAAACGTACATACAACACGTAAGACAAGAAAAAAAATAGTTAGTTGTACATGTAAATGTTTTGGATTTGTCAGGAACGTTTTACGTCTTTATTCAGAATAAAGCTTCATTTACCTCATTGAATCCAGCGTTCTTATAACATAAGTGTACTACCATTACCACTCCAGCTATATAACATCTTTGTTCTTTGCTTTTAAAATTCTTCTGGGCAAATTTCATGTGTATAAGGCCGACTGTTTGGGAGCAGTAATTTTCTGTAGATACTCCTTCGATAATTAGCACAGGGTTGACTGACATTAATTAATATATACTATGTAGCTACAAATTTATCTTTATCCAAATTATGATCAATGCTCTGTTAAAACGGTTCGAAACTTCTTGCAACTTGTATTTTTTCTGCATGTCAAAGGACCATCCTACCTCACGACTCACTCGGTTGTTGGACAAAAAAATAATCAGATTTATAATTATGTGATGACTTCCTTGGTATGATGCTCTACGAAGATTCATTGGGCCCCTCGGTCCAAAGAACGCCGAAAGAACGATATGTTCTCTTAAATGTCAAGGCCTACGGAAACTTGCGTGTCTGTAGCATCATTGTCATTACTACTAGACCTGTACTATTACAGTCTCTAAGCTCTCGGTAGAAGTTATATTGTCCCAAATGAGATGTCTGCAAGAGCAACTGTCAGAACACCAAGACCGTGATAAGTTGAAGGTTACTGAAGCTAAATGTAATGAAATATTGTCAAGACTCCGGTAATGCACGTCTGTAAACTTTTATCTTTGGCATTTGTCAAATTGTACTGTAAAAAAGAGTTGTAATAACCAATGCATCGTTAGAGAAAAATAGATTGTTTCAGAATAGGCCTTTGTTTGCACTTATATTGTACACCTGGTATTTTCGTCTTTGAAGTTACAATTGACCTTTAGAAACAACATCAATCTCGACAGGGACATCTCAAAAAACCGTATAGACAAGAAAAAGATGACAACATTGCTAATGTAAAGGTTGGATGAATACATCATAAATCTATTAATAGTTCTTGAAGACTCTTTCAATATTTTATCACTTGTATCACAAAGACTGCTCGGTCGCCCAACCAATGGGTAGGCTAAGGCCCTGGAGTGTCTGGCCACACAATACGTTAGCAAATATCATGTGTGATTTTGTTAATCTCATGTCACAAACTTACATATTACTGAAGAGTAAAGAGGTTCTACAAATTTTTACATTGCCATTTTAAAGGGAATTTCCTCCGACAGACTGCTACATCCATTCAAACGATAGTAACTACTATGTTCAGTTTGTGGGAATGGCATAAAGTGTGGTATTCAGCATTACCAGAATGCCACTCGTATATCTCACCTGTACATGCAAGATCCTGCTGCACCCTCTGGATCGACAGTGGCTTAAAAAAGCAACTTTAAGAAGTTGAAACCTACTAAATGTTAAGTTCATTTTCATATATCATTATAATGGCTTTTCAAACGTCAGAGACAAGTTTGAGTCAACAGACATTAACTCTGACCACACCAATAACAAAATGAATTATTCATTAGCAACCGCAATACCTTCTGACATTAGATATTATTTATCAGGGCTCGTAAAGTCCATTATATTTGTCAAATGTATATTGTTACGTTGACACTTCTATGACGTCCAGATGACAATTTATCGGACATTATTGACATAAACACGTGACAGGAAGTGACAGGTCTGAAATACGCGCTAATAAAATGTTGAGTTATTGGCCCTGCCATATCGTTTAACTTCTTTTACAAAAATTGTCTTTCATCGTCAGCATCCACAGCATGTTAGTGCAATCTAATCTGGGATTAAGTCCTCGGTACCTAGATAAACGTCGTTTTTCCTTTGTTTGTTTGTTTGTTTTCAGCACTACAGCAGAAGAAACCTGTTGCTAACAAGATGCTAATGACATTCTCTTTACACGTTGATAAAAACAAAACAATGGTTCTGAAATTAATCTGACGTAATATTACTATTTTAAATCGAAATGTAATAACAATGTAAAACTATTTGGCATTTAGAAAAGGGTTAAACGCAAACTGTCAGTTCAGGTTTATTTCAAAATCATTATTATGTTTCTATCAATAATTAGAAACAGAAACCGTTTGGTTGTTTTCCTTTACATTTAAGGTTTTGACAGTCTCTCTAAGCCCCTACTTCAGGTCAGAAATCTTCTGTTTTCGAGTCATATATATGAACCGTTTACATGACCTAAATGAAGTAAAAGCCGTTTCACCACAAGAGTCAAACCTCTTGAAATGTCATACAAGAAAAGTCATTATCATCCAGCTTGTAGAGAAAACCCAGGGTTTTCCCATGTCAAGGGAAAGATAAAGGACAGTGTAACCATTGGTCCTGATGAAACTTCACTATCGCCTGGTATGAGTTAACACTGTCCACAAAAGCAAGCAACGGTGCTCTTGGCGCCAAGTATACCTGACTAACCCTTTAAGCCTTACAGACGAAAATGGAGCTTATTTAATCAAGCCTTAAAGAAAATTAAAAAGAGAAAACGTAAGATGAGTGAGTGTCAGTGAGTGATATACAATGTATTTAGTTGTCAAAAGAGTTAGGTTTTAGAATCAGAATATCATTTTTATGTATTTGTACATTATAATGCAAACTGAGTTCAAAATACTAACGCAGTCACTGGTTTATCATTTCTAAATGTAATAGCAAAAGTTAGCTAAAAAAGAAAAGATAATTCTTTCTGTTGGAAATTGTAATTCTGGATGATGACATGAACCACAACAT
Source organism: Tridacna crocea (assembly GCA_943736015.1). Lineage (NCBI taxonomy): Eukaryota > Metazoa > Mollusca > Bivalvia > Cardiida > Cardiidae > Tridacna > Tridacna crocea. The sequence continues at coordinate 42,492,212 of OX031056.1, read as the reverse complement.
CTTTGCCCCACCAGTTTGAACGGTCCCTACATGTATTTAGAAAGTCATATACCACAAAATAACTTACCACAGAAAGGACATGCTCGTACTTTTTTAATAGATGAGGAGTAAATCCTGTTTATGAAGAAAACGGGACAACAGTAGTAAAATAATGAACAGGCTGTCAAATTTAGTGCGATATTTGACACAACTAAGTAAACGATAATGCCCACACCGCCACCCTACCTGTCAGAAATGGACAAATTTGGTGGACGTATATGTTATATTTATGGCTGAACTTGCCCGTCACGTGACCTGGAACGACTGGTCCTCTAGTGCTGCGTCTGTGTGTCGAGTCTTGAAGAAAAGCATATCATACCATATATTATAATCTATTATTATGCCATTTCGATATTATGTAACCGAACAATTCCTTTTTTTAAGGAATCTAAATCAAATTGTTATAAGAATTTTTGGAAAAAAGAAACAAGGTTGGTTACTAAAATGCCAGTTATTATTTTCTCTTTTTCCCAGTATCTGCTTTTCCCTTCAAAAGAATAGTTTTAGTTTTCAACATTATCCTCTGCACATGCCTTCAATTTGATAAGTACCATAACTTCTGCAACAGATTAAAAAAAACTTGTTGTGGAATCTGTTTTGGGTTGTGGTTGGTTCTCGTAACCAGCAATTTCTCAGTTTTACCTTTGGCCAAACTGTTCTAAGAATAGTTGGCAGCTGTAAGGCGCAAATGTCGTCTGGCGATGATTGTGTGTTAATCGTCATTTATTTCATTTTCGAGGAAAGAGGTGCGACCACAACCTCTGCATGAGAATTTTTGCCCATTAGTGAAAGGAGCAAAAATTATTCCGTGTTTTCCTCAATTAGCTGGCGCCACGAGTTTCAGAATGTTTCATTAAGCCTGTTTTACTGGCCTTATCAGAATCATGATTAGGAATATTTAATAGTTTCTATGCCCAGACATAACAAAGGACAGGCTATATAATCTTAGGTCACATTTCCTGTGGGACGTGCGCATGCGTGGGAATGATACTTTGTAGAGCTAGCAAGTTAACACGTCCGATACTTTCGGCAGGTTTAAGCACGGGAATTTGTATGTGCAATTTAGGTGAAAAGTGTAATCCGTCGAAAACATGGAGAAGCTTTGTTGGATACAATATTACAATGTAGCCGTGGTTACTGTTCCTAACCCTTCTACGTTTTGGTCTGACCGCCATTTCCTATCTTCACTCAGAAACACAACTACGTGACTTTGCAGAAAACAACACCAAGAGCATGCCTCGTCTTTCGGTAGCAGTAACAGTATTAATAATGTTATAATATGTACAGTCTATCTATAGATCTATCTATCTATCTATCTATCTATCTATCTATCTATCTATATGCGGTAAGTATTTAACCGTTTAACTCTTTACCACACGAGAAAAATTTAGACTGGTCCAAATTGAAAGCGTTTGCAGACGACAAAATAAAAGTGACTGAAAAATTGAAATTTGTTCAGGGAAGGGTAGAAAACACTGTGGGAAAAGGAGAAAATGCTGGTTACCAGCATTTTCTCCTTTTCCCACAGGGTTTTCAAAAGGCTTCTTTCTCAGGGGCGTCAAAAGTAGGGATTGAGTGGTAATGGGTTAAACGTCACAAAGTAGTACATGTATATTGTCACCTCCTTTAAAACGCCACAACGTCATGTTAAATTTGATAGGCAGCGCTTTCGAGAATCTTCCAGAATTATATTGTTGCGTAATTGTTCATTCTTTGCCGGATGCCTTGTAAATTTCAGGCATGGAGCCGCAGTTAATGGTACTAGTTCAGAATAAATGAGATTGATTTGACAGGATATTAACGAGCAATTCCCCTTGCGCACCTCCGAAATAATTATCTTCACGAGGCTGTCATTCGATTTCATCTCCAGCGGAATTATTTTGACAATAGCGCATTTCCAGCTCGCCACAGTGACTGTGACATGACAGTACAAATTATATATGATAACGGATTAAGTCTTCTCAACAGAAAACCTACAATGGGGAGCGATCTACGCCTTTCCCAATAATGAATGATTGACATTGAAAAGGACGTTTTTACTTCATTACAGCTCAATCTAACATCAAAACTACTAAACATAATTTTGAATTACAAAATAGTGAAACATTTAATGGACCGAAAGAGTTTTTTTTAAAGTGTTTAGGTAACATTCAACGACCAGTAATTGCTCATTTTTCTTCAATGTGTTAAAAACTGTCAAGAATACGACATGTAAAATTTTATCTTATTGTGGGAACTAGTATTTGAAAAGCTCAGAAAGATAGTGGACAAAGACTACACTTTCTGGAATTCATTTGCAGTTACAAAGATACAAGGGAAAGATCACAGGTTTACTTGATATAAGAAGGAATGCAACACCTTTTCCTGTTACCCTATCCAAAGAAAAAAGGCAGTCGATACATCAATTTGGACTGCTAAAGGTGCTCTACCACTTGTAACTAATGGTGTTCGTGGTTGTGAGGTAGAGCATCGGTCTCGTAACCATAAGGCTCTGTGTTCGATACCTGGGATTGGGTTTCATATTTGGGATTTTTCATTCGTCCAAATGTTCGGCGCGAGTACTGGTGTAGTTGCCCGGACGCAGAATCGAGAGAGATTAGTATGAGGTGTAAGAACTTCTTTCTCACAGTCGATGTCAAATAGATTTTTTAAAAGTAAAATGGCAGGTAGTAAACTATGAAAGTGTACAAATGCTCTGGTTCACGATGATGTTTTCAAAGTCACCTAATACGATATGGGTCTGTATTCATCAACCATCCTTAAGAACATTCTTGGTCTTATTCTTCAAAATTTTGTCAATGTGAAAGTAAAAGAACTTCTGATTGGCTAAACCATTTGGTTTAGCCAATCTAAGTTCTGTCACTTTCACAGTCAGACAATCATGAAGAGCAGGTCAAAGAACATTCTTCAGAATGGTTGGTGAATACAGACCCAAATCTATAATCTGATACAAAAGTCTTTCAGACGGTAATAAAGAATTAACCCGTAGGCTGCTAACTAGGACTTAAAGACCTTTTGCGGACAGTGTAGACCATGACTGATAAGGAGATGATCTTACCCCACAATAAAAATTGAAATAACAAAATTTGTTGTTGTTTTTTTCTATGTACCAAAATGTTTTATTTCATCTATTTAGCAGGATAAGGTTTAATTAAGACTTGTCCAAACTGAAAGCATATTTATTACATGTGCCCAGAACGATGAAATTCGTCTTTAAATAGGTAGAAAAAAAATCGTGAAAAAAAGAATAAAATCTTTTCCTTTTTCTCTTATGTTTTCAAAAGGCCTTCTTCCTGGGGTCGATGAAACACGAGAAACAGGGGGTTGTTAAATAAATACTATCAGTATAAAATATGAATCTTTATCTTGCTAAATAAGTATGAAGAAATTTTCAAATTTGATGTAAAATCTTAAATATTACTATTTCACAATTATGTTTTTGGTAATAATATGTCCTTACCGGACAGTGTAGATCCAAGATTAGTCTTATCTTGATCTACACTGTCTTCAAAAGCTCGGTGAGTCACGCTTAACACCCTATGGGTCAAACTGTAGTTTTGTCAGTACAGTATCTCGGTACTATTGCTGTAGTAGTATCTTCCTTCTTACAGTTACTTTGTTATATGTTAAGAAGAAAGAGTTATAGCGCGCTTTGTTGGTCTGTGTTGTTGTTTTGAGTTGTCTGTTGTGTTGTATCGTGTACGACTGTGTTGCGCTGTGTTGTGCTATGTTGTGCTGTAATATATTGAATATTAAGGTTGGAGACAGTAAAGTTTCATTCATCATAAATGAATAAAAAACTTAAAGGCGTTGACGGATGACTTTGATTCAATTAATCACATGATGATATATGAGCCGTGCTGCGACAAGAGTTTTCCATGATGCATCATTAAAGACGAGTCATCACATGATACTGGATCCGTAAAATATCAATCATGAGGTAGACTGGCACTTTAAGAAGTTATGTTATGTAGAAAACTAACGGGTAGCAAAGATTTCGTTTCACATCAGCCTAAGTGGACTCAACAGACAAACATGGGTCAATACTTTTTGCCGGTACACCAAGCCCACTTTTCACAATGCGTGGCTCAATGGCGTATGTAATTTTTCAAATAAATCAGCGAAAGACAAATTACACCATGATCCTCATAAACTATTGTCTAACGTCTAAAGTTTACGTTCTATATTAGACATACATAAAAACATGCTCAGAAAGGTAATTTCTTTTCACCCCACGTCTCGAATCGTTTATCATACTAAATCACCTTTATTGCTCATGTATGATATAAACTCATAGGCATAGTTTTTTTTAGCACTAAGTGGAAGTCTGTCCGAGAGTTAACTCTTTACAAAAAAAGAGCTCACAAAATTTTATACTTCAAAGTATTTAATGAAATGTGTGTGAATATAGCTAAATAACTGATGACTTCTTTCTGTTTTGATACGGTAGAAGCATTGTGGGGGAACGAGAAAATGCAGTTCCAAACCATATTTTCTTTCCCTTTAATGCTTTCAACAGCTTCTATCATTTCAAAGGCCTCTTTCTTTGAGATGGTTAAAACACTAGACCATTTATTTAAGCTTTAACTATCTTTGTACTTTTTTGCAAATGAAATTTTGTGTGAAAGTGGACCAGCGTCCGTCACTCGACTGATGGAATCCATCGAATGCACCTACTAAAAAAACGGTTAACCGTTCTAAAAACTGCAAGGCCCCTCGTAAAAAAGAAAACTTGAGTGTCAATCTTCTATCGAAATCTTTATAACTATATTTCAGTCAACAAACAGGTCCTACTTTCATTTTTTGTATGTGGTTTATCGACTGCGATTAAGGTTTTCACCGACAGATAAATAGATGTGGGTAACTTCATCGGAGGTTGTTTATGTCGTTGCTTAGCGACTGACAGTGGCGCGCCATGGATAAGATCACGTGATTGGCAGTTCAAATGGAAACAATGTTATACAGCCGAGGTTAGATGTAGAAACGGAATTGACCGAGTTGTAATGAGTGCAGAGTCTGTATTCACCTGCCATTTTAAGAATATTCTTAGTCTATCCATAGATTTTGAAAGTAACACAACTTCCGATAGGCTAAACCATTTGGTTTAGCCAATCAAAAGTTATACTGCTATCAAATTTTGAAATTTCTTAAGAAAAAGACTAAGAATATTTTGTAGAATGGTTGTGGAATACGAAACAAGGTCTACGACTATTTTCTCAACCCTTAACCTGCTAAATAGATAAGCAAAACTTTAAAAATTGACAGTAAAAACCAAAATTTTACTACATCACATCTATTAGTATTTTCCGGATATATCATGTCACCTTAACGGACAGTGTAGATCCAAGATCAGACTGCACGTTCTGTGCAGTCTGATCTTGATCTACACTGTCTGCAAAAAGTCCTTGAATCGTGCTTAGTCAACTCAGGATTTACACGTAGGGTAATCAACCCTTAATCACATGAACCCGAGTTTTAACTACTCTAGAATAGAAAGAAACCCTGTTGCAGAACGGGAAAATGATAATAACTAATACTTTCTTCTTTTCCTACCATGTCTTCCACCCTTTAATTAACCCATTACCACACAATCCCCACTTTTGACGCCCCTGAGAAAGAAGCCTTTAGAAAACATTGTGAGAAAAAGAGAAAATGCTGGTAACCAGCATTTTCTCCTTTTTCCACATTGTTTTCTACCCTTCACAAAATAAATGTCAAATTTTCAGTCACTTGCAAATGCTTTCGATTTGGACAAACATAAAAAATTGTCGTTTGGTAAAGAGTTAAAAGAAAAATCAAATCATATGAACCTCAACCAGTTAGTCGCCTGCAAAGTGCTTTCAATTTAGTCAAGTCAGGTATTTTAAGTTGTTGTTGTTGTCCAGTAAAAAGTCAATATTTTCATTACTCTTTCATTGCAAAAGCAGCCATTTACTTTGTCACTGATTCCATTCAAAACCGGAGAGAAAAGCGAGAATTAAAACAACTTTTTCTATCTCTATCTTTTTTTTCAGAAAACCTGGGTCCCATTGCGATTCCACGTTTGAAGACTTTTGCGTTGTTTTTTGTTCCGTAATTCGACAGTTGACGGGTTTTTGACAGTTGATGTAGCGTCTTAACTTCATTGTATAGACATGCTGTAATTAGTTTGTCAGAAATTAGCCCCCGCCATAATGATTATACTGTCGCAAAATGACAACCCGTCTCGCGGGTAACAGAAACAAGAAACCTCTCTACAAATATTTAATTCAATGAAAACAAATAATTTGAAATCTATCAAATCATTTTTCGGGAAAAGAAATTGAATGATTCGCGCCACGTTGTTTTCGATTTGTCTTTGATAAAATTCTGGAACGTGTTTCGGGTTGTCAAGATAATAGGTTTTCCCGAAAGGACGCCGTCTGTATAATGTTTCAGGACGTTTTGTCTTTATTTTCATTCAACCTTTAACCCTTAGCAAACGATGAAATTTTAGACTTATCAAAGTTCAGAGCCGTTGCAGCTTAAAAACCAGATGTGGCTCAATCAATAAACTTTATTTCTCAAAGGGTAGAAAAATATTGTGAGAAAAGGATAAAATACTGGTTACCAGTTTCTTTTCCTCTCTCATTTTCCCACAATGTTTTCAAAAGGCATCCATTTCCATTGGATAGTGTGGTAAAGGGTTAAGAAACAAATCCGAGTTTTAACAACCTGTAACAATTCTCTAAAGATAAATGAATAACCACATAAAAATCTTTACGATCGCTATACCTCTATGTACCTTTAAATGGGTTTGTCTATACAAAGTATTTCAAGATAAGTGTGCACAGAAAGAGGAGTCTGATCTGGGGTCGTGTTCACCAACTATTCTTAAGATAATTCTTTGTCTTGTTCTTCAAGATGATTTTAACTGTGAAAGTAACAGAAATTCTGATTGGCTTTAGCCAATTAGAATTTCTGTTACTTTCACACTGACAAAATTCTGAAGAATAAGACTAAGAATACGGACCCTGAACTAAAAAATCGGATACTTTGAGAGCCATTATGGCTAACGAAATTTGGGTATGACCGATGCTCCGTGAAAAAGAAGTTGAATATATCTCCATGATCCACTGTATCACGCAAGGCATCACATAATTATGGATTCATAAGTCGGTATAGACTGGCAATCGACTAAATCTTTAGGAAGATTGGTCCTTAGGCATGCAAACATTTTCAAATTGGCAAAGTTTTTCGACCCAAATCAACTTGCGGTAATTGCACAGTTAACCTTGGTCGATACTTTTTGAAGATTCGTTAAACTGCCTTCTCACAGTGCATGGCTCATATATACATGTATGTGACCCTTCACGCAAAAAGGGACCTTCTGGGAACTGCGAAAAGTGTTAACCCTGGTCAGACTGCGCAATCGCGCAGGCTGACCAGGATTGACACTTTCCGCTTGAATGATATTTTCCGTATGAAAAGTGGTCATTCTACTATTTTATACAGTCATTTTTGAATTATCAAGTTAAACTGACATGCACTATCATTGATCTGTTTTCATCTAAATGATGTACAAAATTCCCAGATGGTCCCTTTTTACGTGATTGGTTACATATTTTTACGAATTCCTGAGGCTGAATCAACCAAACAGTCTAACCAGCCTTCTAATTCTGATCTCTAAGACTTAACGTCAGGTTGGCCAAGACTAATAGAATGGTTCTGAGGAGTTTGGTGTTTGTTAAAATGAAAGATTGAGTACCAATGTAAAGGACTCCACTCTGTTAGGGACAGGTGATTCAAGGTTAACTTTCGTAGCACCACCGGCTTTTTCATTGCCGCTGTTACCGACACGGCTTTGAAGCCAGTAGAAAATCAGTATGTTTGAAGAAGAAATTTCATCCATAGGTTTTTAGAATCCAACTACTAAACCTTTCTCAAACGTCTTGGTCAAGCGTGCTTGTGAGATTGGCCAAGAATAAACAAAAGAAATGGATCTAGAATGGTATGGAATCTAATGAGACGGGGTTCCATATTGTACATCGAAACTCACTACGTAGTATTCAGTACTTCAAGTCCTTTGATCTTGGAATTAAAGTCCTTTTTTCCTGGGTTATTACGTTCAAGCATGCTTATAAATCACTCAACGAAGACATCAAAAGTTACCCAAAAATAATTTCCGAATTGTTACTGGTTTATTACCCTTGAGAGGCCCCTCTGATTTATAGGGGATATTTTCCACTTCATAAATAACCTTGATTAGTTTAATAGTACTTTGATGGACCCTTTTCGCAGTTCAGACCTCTTTCGATTTGCTCAATTACTTAATAACTTTGTATTATCATTGTATCTGTGCATCGCTTTGGCAAAAAAGGTCTAATGCATTCCCATAACGCATTACATCATACATGTCATCATGTAAATAGAGGATATTTGTTTTTTTACGGTGAAAGGTCGACATTTATTTCAATGAATCTGCGCCAGTCGTGAAAATATTACCGACGATGCTCACTCATTGAAATATATAGAGGAAATTTTGTCTCGTGAACACCATCAGTAATATTTTCACTCGTGGCTGCGCCACTCGTGAAAATGTTACCGATGGTGTCCACTCGATGAAATAAATTTCGATCTTTCACCAAAAAAAACGAATATTCTATTTATTTCATGTTTTTAACCCTTTCTGGAAGGAGCTTTATCAAAATCCAGTACAGTTCTTTTCCGGTATACCCCGTGGCGTACCCCTCCCGCATAGCAACGCATTACAATATTACGTCAAGCGCAAGAAATTTAGGGTATATGACGTCATATTTCCCATCTGGTTGTTAGGCACGTGCAACTTATCTAAGCAACAAGAACGTGAAAATCGGTATTTTCACTGGTTGTACCAGTGTAAGACCGAAAAATATTTTCACTGCTATTTCTCGATATCCTACCGGAAGGCATGAAATAATAATGGATACATAAATTTAGAAACGACTGCCTCAGGTAAGCTTTCAGGTCGAATACGTTTTAAAACGTAAGGAGCATTTTCTGCATTTTTCCACGGTGTTTTCTTCCCCTAAAGATAACAATACCACCTTTTGAGCAACTTTAAATTCTTCCAATTTCAGCAGACAAAAATTACCTCATTTGGCAAAGACTTAACCAAATCCCTCGACTTTATTTGACGATTAGTAATATACATTTCTTCGCAGGATATACGCCGTTTTCAAAATCGAAAAGGTCGACACAAAAAAAAGGGAAGCAAGAGTAACAATATCTGTGAAAATATGTCTGAAATCGTTTCTGTTGACAAACAGTTTCAACAATCGTTTTTTAACATGATCTATCAATTTTGTTAGCAGTTTTCACCGACAGACTGATTGATGTGAAAAATTTCTAACCAGTTGTTGAGGTCGTGGCTAATCGATTTATATCCACATGCTTAAAATCATTTGAATCGACGGAACTTCAAAACGGAAATCTACTTGTAAAAGTTATACATATGTAGTTAGGAATCGGTTATGTTTAACATCATGTGAATCGATAGACCTTCATAACGGAAACCTCCTTGATACGGACGAGGTTTGATGTAGTTACAGAATAGACCATGCTAAAGATCACGTGAATCGACAGAACTTCAAAATCGAAACCTACTTGGTACGGGACGAGGTTAGATGTAGTTACGGAATCGACCCACAAACTAGCCAATGGGTGAGAAGACGTTTTCCTGTCCAAGTTCTGTGCAGTCTGATCTTAATCTTCACTATCCACAAAAGGTATGGGAGTCGCGTTCAGCAGCCTAAGTGTTAATGGGTCAATATAAGCCGCCATGACATCTGCCATTCAGTGTTTCCTGGTCCTACAGAAAAGGAAAACTGAAGAAATCAAAACAATCCATCTTACCATACCATAATGTAAGTGCAACGTGGACACCCAGGCCGTATTCGGCACCATTCGGATTCGAATCACCTTCCTGTACTATCGAAGTTTATATCTCTGTCGTCGCTTCATTGCGCCAGTGAAACTGATTTACTCCAGTTTTTTTGTTAATTCCTTTACTAAACAATCCTGTGGTAACCAGCATTTTCTTCTTCCCCCACAATGTTTTCTTACCTGTAACAAGCATATTTTTATCATTTTAGCCGCCTTGATACATGTGTGTCGTCTGCAAATGTTTTCACTTCGCATAATGCTAAACTTTTGTTTGGTAAAGAGTTTAAAAAAATAGGGTGTGGTATGATATTATTCGTGTGCTTTAAGAAAAAGCTGTGCATAAAACCCCTTCTTTTCCCCAGCCTACCATTAGCATAATAAATGACAAAGTTGTACAAGGCCTATTAACATTTTATCGATGTCGCTTTAAATTTATGACGTTTATAAAACCACCAGTACAAAAGCGCGACACCATAAAACTGTCACGAAACAAGAGGACCCTGTAAATCACCGTCCTCGGATGAAAAACTCAATTATTTGCACCTACATAATGGCTTTACCTCCCACTTGCAGCTGAGGGGATAAAATTTACAGCCACTTACCACGAACCTTATTCAAAATTGATTTAATATCTTGTTTCAATTCCTTTTATTTTTCCTCTCTCAAAGGGTGATTTATCGTATTTTCCAGTCCGCAAGCGACAGCACTTGAGAGGTTGGGCGGCCATATTGACGTGACCTGGGCAAACCTCTTTGGGCTACAAATCAACGTTTGGTGTGCGGAGAATAGATGAGGAGAGGCAAATACGGAAAGATTTAAAGACCTAACCTTTAATTATGAAGACATAAATATCAGCCAAATAGAGGCGCCTGTCAAACAAGGGATGTAAATTTTGTAAAATGTCTCCCCGAGATCACATGAATCATTGGATTCAATCTGATGTTTGTTTGCCTCGATTTGTAAAGAGGGACAGGTGGGATATGTGTTCTTTCTGTGTATTGTAATAAATTAAAGATCTTTGGCTGTTTTCTTTGCCTTGGGCAACCTTATAGACAGTTTCTAGTTAGGATAGAAAAAGGCAGAGTCCGTGATCTTGCGTACTGTGGTGGGAGGTTTGAGACTTGCAGAAAGTCAAATAAGCAAAGGATATATTTTTACTGTCAGAAATTAAAAAAAAAAAAAATCCAAATACTTGTCCTGCTTTTTTGAATGTTTAATTTTTTAAAAGAATATCTGGTATATCTGGATATTGTTTATACCGGATTAAAATAACATTATACAATCCATGCTCTGTGAAAATGCAGTATAATGCATATGCTAAAAGTTTCGACCAAGGTAAACTGCGTTGACTGCGCAGGTTGACCTGGGTCGAAATATTTTACTTTCGTTAAATTTTCTGCATGTTCAAATGCCATTCGACCTCAGAATTCAGCCTTTTGGTAAACAAAATGGATTTAATGGGTCCATGTTAACATGATGACTTGCATAGTATAATGAATCAGGAAATGCAATAAACTCCAACTTGCCATAGCATAGCTCTGTTGGATCATATTTGTAACAAATCATATATGTAACACCTGTTACATATATGATCACATATGTAACATGTGTTACATATATGACTCGGAAATCAAGCATAAATGTAACATATTTTGTGACGAATATGATCGATGCCGGTTTTTGATGTGACATGAAATCACATATGTCACAGGTCAATTTTGATTTAAAAACAGTACAAAAGAATGCATATTTACATCTGAAACACATTTGTAGCAGGTTTTTATTCACCAGATGGGCCAATATCTTGATACTGATTTGTTGTGTCACTTTGTCCATCGTCGTCATCGGCGGTGACGTCGACGTCACTCTTTCGCGTCCGCTCCATATTTCCTCAACTCTTTAAAGGATATTCATGAATATAATGTCCGGTATCGTGGCTGCTCTCTGTTTATATATATAAACATATATATATGGGCCCCAACGTGAGAAAATGTACCTTCGGACAATTGGTGAGTATTTGATAAACAACGTTATTTTGAATGTATAATATTTCTGGAGTATGTTAGTCTTTATTTGAAAAGATTATTCAGGTTATTTTGTGAGTTATGACCAATTTACTATATGAACCCTACAAACGTCATTTACCTGAAAAATGAAGTCAAAGTTGCGTAATGCATTTCTGCGTGTTAGTAGAACCTACAAAACTCGATGCATTTGCTTAAAACTGTTTAAGCACTGATCAAACCCCGTATTGTTACGGCAATATGTTGAAATTATTTTGTGTATTTTATTGCGATGTGGTTGCTATGGTTACCTTTTAACGATAGATATAGGAAAATATATAAAATGGGCTGAGACAAGGGCAGATAACTCCAAGTATTGAAATAAATATGTTTTAAAACTCACTCAGTTGAAAGATTACAATTACAGTGATATTTTTAAAACATTTATATTACATGATTTTTCCTCTTTTTGCAGCTTTCTACTAGTGATGACAGAATGTCCGAAGGTACATTTTGTCACGTTGAGGTTCATGCGTTTGTGTGTGTGTGTGTGTGTGTGTGTGTGATTACACACATGTGTTACATATGTGATCATATATGTGTTACATATGTGATCATATATGTAACACATGTTACATTTGTGATCATATATGTAACACATAGACAACTAAACCTGTTACATATATGCTTCTCATGTCAACCCCCATTTCGGACAAACACATTTGTAACACACTTTATCTGTTACGAATGTGATCATGTACGTAACAAATGTGTTACATATATGATTTGTTACAAATATGATCCAACATAGCTCAGTTATGATGCATCTAAGCTAGCCAAGGTGACAATCACTACGTGGATCTTCAGATCCACGTAGAGATCGTCGCCTTGGCTACCGAAAATGGTTGTGATGGGCACACAATGAGTTAACCTGAAATATGTAAAACAAAAAGAAAGACGGTCATGACAAACCGGGTTTGAGCTTCAAAGCATTTATCGTCTTTCATAATATCAAAATACACAAAAGGGTGTATCAATAAAAAATAAAAAAAATAAGCCTATGCGTTCGGCCTAAAGATGTCCGACATATGGGAATATCTTATATGGACTAACAACTGGACACACAGACGGAAAGCTGTACAGAGAAACGAGTAAGGAAATCGAGTTAAATATATACTTCATTACCATTTTCTACTGAAAATATGATAAATATCATTATCTAAAATGCACATTAAATCTACGATGTAGGCTACTGCTTCAATAATCAAAGATGAGATATAATTATTTTACTTTGAGAAGAAATAATTAGCATTCAGTATAATTTTAATTAATTCTGAATTCTACAGCCAACCATTTGATTAATTGAAGATCATTTAAACTCTTACAATCATAATTATGTTCGGTTTTAAACTTCACATTCAGAATTAAATTCCGAATGCTAGTGAATTATATGAACTCTGAAGTAAAACTTGGATCAATCTTCACATCGAAACGTCTCCACTATGCTTTAGATAAAAAGCAAAAACTCATCAGCATTATTACTATCTTTTTCTTCTTCTTTTTCTTCAACGGATCCAGTTTTGGATATACACACAGCAGGATTTATGTTAAGCCAAGCACTATCTGGATCTTGTCTCATAATAGAGATAGAGGATATTTGTTGCTATTTTTTCGGTGAAAGATCGAAATTTATTTCATCGAGTGAACTAAATATCAAAATCCAGTATAGTTCTTTTCAGTTATTCCCCGTGGCGTAGCCCCTCCGCATAGCAAAGCATTTCAATTTTACGTCAGGGGCGATGAATGCAAGGTAAATGACGTCATATTTCTATCTGGTTGTGAAGCCACGCGCATTTTACCTAGGTAACTGGAATATAAAAATCAGTATTTTCGCTGCTCGTACCCGTGAAATATCGAAAAGTATTTTCACCGCTATTTCTCAGTATCCTACCGGAAAGCATAAAATAACGTTTAATAATAACTTTCAGAACTGTTTAACTACATTGTTTAAAACAATGTAGCCATTGACAAAAAGAACATATTTTAATTGTGCCTTGTAAGCATATTTACTTTTCTCTTTCCTTTTTTTTCTTTCCAATCAATTTGTCGATGATGATGGCACCTTGTCTGTGGCTGGACTGTCCTCATAACGCCGTGTTAGCTCGGCTATTTTCGAAAAAACGTCCAGATATTATCATAACCCTGTCGTTGTTATTGTCATCTGCGTCTTCGGTCTGCTCAAACTTTGGTATTTTATAATATCTCTGTTGTTAGTGGAAATATTTATTTCAAAATTGGACAAAGCTCCATCAAAAAGGGGAACCCATAGTACATGGGCATGTTACCAACAAAGTATTTTAAGACACTCATGGCCCTCTTTCGAATTCAAAATTTCATAAAAAAAAATCAAGTAAATATACTCGAGCGTTGGCACCCGCATGCAGTGCTTTTGTTTTAGATAAGAACTGTCATCATTTTATTCAAAGTGTTGTTATTCGTTAGACTTTTAAATATACTTTCTAAAATTTCAACCAAAAGAGCTGTTTTAAAAGGTGTCTCGGGACAAGAAACCCATTTATTAGATTTCTTTAAACTTTTCCATTGCGTTCCACCAGAAAGGGACATTTTCCTTTGTTTACTAGAATAGGTGTGTCCGTCTAGGGGCATTCTTATAGGTAAACCTGTGTTGTGAATATCTTCTACCCCTCACCTCGTTTCGATTTTCGATGTATTGAAACATTGTACACCTTTCAAGAAGTTAAGAAGAAATCGTACGTCTGTCAATTATGAACTTTTCGGAAGCACAGAATTAAGACCGGAAGAGTTCTTTGCCTTTGCACACCGCTAAGTTTATAATAAGCTTCACTATTGACAACCAAAGCACTTGGAGGGTAACATGTAAACTTGAGTTCTCGTTTTATGAACTTTAAGCCTAGTGTAGACAACCTCAAGGGCGAACGGAGTGGATCAAAATAAGGCTGCACAGAGTATGCAGCCATTAGTCTTGCATGTGCAGCTTTGGCCAAAGAGAATTTTCCTTTGCAATGGAACCCTACGTTGAGACTAGTATTAAAGTTGGAATTACTTGACCACATATTCTAGACCTGTCTACATTGGAAGCAAATGAAGACAACGGGAATGATTGTGGCCCATATGATAGATGTAGAACACGTTATGGGAAAGGGGGGAAATCTTTTCAAAGTTTTCAAAAGCTATCTACTTCAGGGTCTTTAAACCCCTCGACTGTGTGCTAAAGGATAATTTACAGACAAATATAAGCAAATATTTTGAAAAGAGATCATTTTAACATTTTGAGTTCTAATCAAGTTACGCTGGTCACTATTATACTTGAGTTTTATCCAAAAATGAAAACTTGAAATTATTGTTTTTTTTCCCTATCCCTTAGAAATGTTAGGTGTATTTACTTGACCGCCCCAGAGTTATAGTCAGATTTTGCTTGTTGCGATCGGCTTTAGCTACAGTTTTCCCATTGTAATTGTGTGTTAAAACTCAAATCATTCTGCTTATCCGTATCAAACAATGATGTTGCAACCAGTTTGTTTCAGGGGATGATGAAGTAAAAGGCACTTGGATTTGTAAACATAAAATTACGTAGTGCTCTAGGTGCGTTTCCCAGGTAATTTGTGCGAAAGACAAATACAAGTTTGCTGATGGTATACACAAAAAGTTAAGAGAAGCGTCTTATTGTTTATCTACATTCCCCTAGGATATCATCTAAATCCTCTGCTGTAATTTTGATTCAGGGGAAATAGAGTCATCCATATTTTCCAAATGATAGTATTTGTCTCTGAATACGTAAAAAACATTTTGGAAAACGGAGAACATGCTGGGTTTTTTTTCTCTTTCCCCCCCCCCACAATGTTTTTTAAATAATCGCTCTTTCTATGGGTCGTTTAAATTCAGGATAGTGTGGTTTTAAAACATGGTATTTAAATTTGTTAGATAGACCTCTAGGGGAGTTTCTCAGGGTATTTGTGTGAAAAAGTAAGGACATACTAGATAATGACAGGCACCGAAAATTACGAAAGAGGTTGGTTAGTTTGCGAATGTACGAATTATCTAGGCAGACATTCGAAACACAGCATCCGTTCATAATAGATCTTGACACCAATGCCCCATGTCATGTACAAATTCGGTCCGTGTTTACCGTAATTGCATACCGGCTCACTGCTCCCCCATTGCTTCTTCATCATTTCCTTGACAACCGTACAAGTCCGCCATTGTACCTCCAGATCAGCAAGGCGCTTTATCACATCATCTTTAATTAAAAATAATGATCGCTCCCATAGCCTCGTTCTGTCCGTATTTACACGTTATTTATAGATATAATTCACTGGATGTAAGCGATACTCCCTAGATGGGGGGCTTGTGTTAAATATGTCAAGTTTATGGGTTAGCGCTGTCAGACGGAACAAGAAGAAGGATATTTTCTGTCATTGGATGTCAAGTATATTGGTATATATCCCTCGCACCTGTCAGACGGCGTTACAGCGATACTTATCACTATGAAATGGTTTCACTTTATGTCGACAGTTTTTTTTTTCTTCCAGGAGGGGTGAAAATACGAGGCGACGCATATTGCGCCATAAATTTAGCTGTTTTTATCGTTTTTAAGAGTGCTTGTAATGCATAATGCATGGAGCGGGTTTTTTTTTACGGCGATTTTTATCTGTATCTACGCTCAACACGTGAGGAGAGAAAAAATTTATAGTCCTCAAAATTTGAAAGTATTCACTTTTTAAACTTTTAACAGTTGTATTTTTTTTTCTTATAAACATATTGGAGGAAGCTATCCCAAGTTATATTTAGTGTATATCACAATTAAGAAAGTGTATTGATTGAATGATTGATTGATTGATTGATTGATTGATTTAATGAATGAAGGAATGGGGTTTTACTCCTCTGTCAACTTTATTGCAGTCATATCACGGCAACAGCTTGCATAAACATTTATTACCAGGATTTCACTAGTGCAATGCCAGGGCCCTAAGTGTCTCTAAGTGTATTGCCCAAGTACACTCCCAAGTAAAGCCCAGCGGGTCAGGAGGGTCTGGGACCTCCAGGTTGCAAGTCCCACACGTTACCACTTAGCCACGCAGGACCCCGTGTAAAAAAATTCAAGTCAGTTCAGAATTGACTCTACAACTAAATTTTGATCTTAGCAAGAGGATGAAAGTAAATTAACCTTTTTGAATCATAAAGATTGAATCAAGTCTTGTTTTTGGCCTGCATCGCCCGAATAGGGACATTCGGACATTTACATAAAGTGTTGCCTCGGATTAGCCTGCGCGGACAGTAGGTGATCCGAGACGACACTTTACGCTAATGCCAGATATCCCTTTTTCGTATGTTGAAGGTCAGATCATAAAACTATTCACGAACTTAGTATAGTGAATTACGAAGATAAACCTTTGGGCCGTATTTTTTTTCTAGAAGCGGCACACTTCAATTTTCGACCTAAGCATGAATAATGAACTTTGGAACTCTGAAAGATAGTGTAGAACCTTGCAGCTAAAAAGTCATAAAACAGTTTTTGATCTAGACTTAGCTTTATCAATTATTTAGATTTATGGCCCTAGTGGAAAGGCGTTAACTCTTATCCTTCTAGATCATTTAAATGAAACTTTCAAGTTTATACAGTAAAAAGCTGACTCGTGATATTTTAACTTTATATTTTGGACAAGATATCTCCTTATCGGACAGTGTAGATCCAAAACCAGTCTGCACGTTCTGTGCAGTCTGATTTTGATCTACACTGTCCGCAAAAGGTCGGTGAGTCGCGCCTAGCAGCGTTGGGGTTGAATCGTACAATCGTTCAATCAATCGACGCTTTATAGAGGCCAGTAGTTATTTCCATAATGTTCCTGCAAATCAAGACAAAATAGGTTTGTAAACTTGTCTTTATCATGCAACCTTATCATCCGTTAGTAACCGAATATATAGAGGCTGCGCCACTCGTGGAAATATTACCGATGATGTTCACTCGATGAAATAAATTTCCATCTTTCACCGAAAAAACAGATATTCTATCTATTTCATGCTTTTAACCCTTTCTGGGAGAAACTTTATCACAATCCAGTACAGTTCCTTTCAATTATTCCCCGTGGCGTACCCCCTCCGCATAGCAACGCGTTACAATAATACGTTAAGCGCGAGAAATGTAAGGTAAATGACGTCATATTTTCATCTGGTTGTGAGTCACGCGCATTTTACGTAGGTAACTACTAACTACAATATAGAAATCGATATTTTCACTGGTTATACCCATGGAATATTGAAAAATACTTTCACCGTTATTTCTCGATATTCTACCCGAAAGCATGAAAGAAATTTTGATCTATCACCGAAAAAACAAATATCCTCCATTAACCAAAAGCCTTTTCAGACAACAAATTAAAAGGTTCTCAAAAGTTTTGATTTTTTTTTTTTTTGAAAGGTTAGAAATATTGTGGGAAAAGAAGAAAATGCTGGTTACCAGCATTTTCTTCTTTTCCCATAATGTTTTCAAAGGTCTTCTTCCCCAGGGTGATCAAAACTCTGTATTGTGTAATAGCGTAGACAAGAGAGGGGCAGTCGTCACAACTCGGCCGATTCCGTACCTACATCTAATTTGATGGCTCCCATCAGCTGAGGTATGCTATTTGTAGAGAGGGACAATCAATGTCCTGGCTTTTACTATCTTTGATTGGCCCCGCCTTTGTTTTAGTATATAACGCCCTTATCAATTGTATGTCATTATATCTCGTGTTGAGGTGCACACCACAATTGTGTTGCTGCTGTATTTTTGACACGACTTTGATTGCTTCCAATATAACAAAGCCATAGAATATGAAGCCGTAATCTCAATAAAACCATCCACTGAAGCTCAAGAGATCTTTCCTATATGGCTTGCAAGACGCAAAAAGGGGCATTCGGAAATTTGCGTTTAGTGTCGTCTCGGATCAGCCTACGCAATCTGCGCAGATGTCCGAAAGCCCCTTATCGCGTGTTGCAGGCCATATGCGGACGGTTTAGATCTAAGATCAGACTGCAGGTTTTGTGACGTCTGATGTTAATCCATACTGTCCACAAAAACCTTTGTATACAACTATGGCACACAAAAAAATACTTCTTTTAAACAGGGATAGAAATTTGAAATCAAGATTCAAAATTTTAATCTTGAAAGTAAATAGAAACCCTCTTAGACTAGAGAGTATCTCAAAGAGAAGTTTTGAATTGCAAGTACATTTGTAAATAAGTAATTTTATGCTTTGTGAAAAAAAAAAATCTGATCCAGATCTTTTTGAGAGCAAGAAAAAAATCTCAGAAACGAAATTGTCAAAGAGAGGTAACTCATCTCCATTTTCAGTCGTGCAAAAAAAAACATCATTGGGGAAAAAAATCCATTATGCAGAGCATCGTCGGTTTACTTCGAAAACCTCGTAACTACAGCTTGTACAAGCTGTAGTTACAAGGTTTTCGAAGTAAACCGACGACATGCTGTATTGCCAGTTTAATAACTCGTTGTCTCAAGTTGATCAAAGTAACAGATGATTGCATATGATTGCTTATCAGCAAGATAAAAGGCGTGGTGATGACGTAATTGAAAAATATAATTTTAACCCGTAGGTTTTCATCCACAAATTTAGTTACATGTACTTTTAGCATTTAGATAAGGAGTAATAGATAAATATGAGCGGCGATCTGAGGAAAGGGGCTTTAAAGCGTTCCCAGGTGATTTATAGTAAGCCAGCCGGTGCCTTTTAACCCCCCTTTCCCAAACGACAAATTTTGGACCAGACCAAATTCAAAGCATTTTTGTAGATGACAAATTAACAGTTGCTAAAAAGATGATTTTTCTATATGATAAGGTAGAAAACATTGTGGGAAAAGGAGAAAATGCTGGTTAGCAGCATTTTCTCTTTTTCCCTCAATGTTTTCAAAAGGCTTCTATTCCAGACCCGTAAAAAGCAGGGATTGTTTGGGAAAGGGTTAACCTTTTTACCGCAAAGCGCGACTTGCTGACGTTTTGCGGACGGTGCAGATCAAGATCAGACTGCACTGAACGTGCAGTCTGATCTTTGATCTACAGTGTCCGTTAAGGAAATATTATTCCCCAAAACATAACGTTAAAAAAGCAATATATGGGTTATAAATATAGAATCGAAACTTTAATTTTAGGTTTTTAGCAGGATAAGGGTTACTGAATTTTTTGTCCACCAATGACTGGCTAAATCACGAGATAGACTGGTCCGTTCAAAAGAACAGAGTTTACTAGATGGTAACCAGCATTTTCTCCTTTTCCCACAATGTTTTCCACCCTTCTGAAAACAAACTTCAATGTTTGAGTCATCCTATGTCTTCTGCAAATGCTTTCAATTTTGACAACTCTAAAATTAAGTCGTTTGGTAAAGTGTTAAATACCGCCTACAGAGTCTGTTACTTCGATGCCAATCATCTTTCATCTAAAAACCTTTTTTGCACTAATGACATCTTACATCATAAAATGTGCGTAATACAATAAAGGCACGGCAGTCTTATAGCCGTAGTTACACAAAAGCAATAAATTCAGAACTACTTGAAAATCTTTTTTTAACCTCCGACAAACGCACCCGCACGAAAAGCGTGTAAAATATGATTCTTGGCAATAAAAACTTGACAGTGTGAGTTTTCTGCACAAGAAAAGCTTCAGATGGTACTTTTTTCGTTAAAGTAGCCCTTTCCTCTGTCCGACTTGATTATGATATCGACGAACACCGAGAACTAAGATGCTGTAGATCTATGTTTTTGTCCGCCAATATTTCATATAACTCGAACCTTTCAGTATCGAATGCACTCTAAACGCACGTAAATTGCAAATATGCACTTGCCCACAATGTTTTACCGTACTGACATGTCCATTTTCTATTTTCAAGGGAGTGGGTGGGGTATTTTCATTCTATTCATTTTGTGTTAGTGAGTGCGAGGGCAAATAGTTTTCTGATAGTGAATGACTGTATAGAAAAAGATTCTAGAAAGGTCCAAACTCATGTGTGGGTGACAACCTCTAACTTAAAGCATTAAAACTTGTTTCCAGCGAACATCAACTTAAAAGAAGACCTTTGAAATGTTTGCTTTGTCGTTAACACCATCACGCGTTATAACTGATTCTCAGGAAGAAAGCCCTGTATTGAAAATGATGTTGGAAAAGAAGAAACCAGCATTTTCTTCTTTTCCAACAACATTTTCTTTCTTGCCGAAACCAAATTTCATCTTTTAGTCTCATTTAATTTGTCGTTCGGAAATGTTTTTAATTCCAAAAAGTCTATATCATGTTGTTGTGAGGTAAAGAGTTAATCCTTAGGGTGCTAAGCTCGACTGCCTGACCTTTTGCAGACAGGGATCTTAAAAACAAAGAAACAAATAATTCGAACCTAGAACGCACGGATGAAAGGAAACACCATAAACAGAACTAAATTCATCCTAACGAAGTTGTTAGGTGTTGTATTTAAACCGGGATGAGGCCATGCATGAAGGAGTGGTCTCCCTTAACAAAACCCTCTCTCAGTCATCATTTATTGATGGCTCAAAGAAAACAAAACAAATGTACAAATGCAAAGCAGAGATACAGGGACCGGGCAGGATGGATTCGCGCCTAGAACTTCCGGATAAAAGGCCAACATAACAACCACTGAGCTAAAGAGAATTCTCTCTGATGAAGTTGTTAGGTATTGTATTTAAACCGAGATGAAGCCATGTATGAAGGACTTGGACTGGTCTCCCGTAACAGCGTAGGTCAAGATCAGACTGCCCAGATCATGAAGTCTGATCTTTGATCTACACTGTCCTACAAGGATATTGTTTTCGCAAAAAGGACATACCTTTGAAATATATTGGACAGGATACGGGTTAAAGCAGGCATTTTATGACATTATTTGCCTTTATAAACTCGGTATTATAGTGCCTGCTTACAGAGGTATCTTTTAACCCATTACCACACAATCCCTACTTTTGACGCCCTTGAGAAAGAGGCCTTTAGAAAACATTGTTGGAAAAGGAGAAAATGTTGGCAACCAGTATTTTCTCCTTTTCTAACAATGTTTTCTACCCTTCACAAAAAAAAAAAAATTCAAATTTTCAGTCACTTTTATTTTGTCGTCTGCAAATGCTTTCAGTTTGGACCAATCTAAAATTTGTCGTTTGGAAATGAGTTAAGACAGATGTTACTGCAGACGATACTGTTATAAGTTATAGAACTTGTTTCACTGCGGATGAAAAAAGGGATTATGCACAACCTTTAACCAAACGATTAAGACGTCTTAAAGACCGAGAGGATGAAGCCTACTGAAAACACGGTGTTAAAAGAGAGAAAATACTGGTAACCAGCATTTTCTCTTTTTCCCATACTGTGTTCTCCTCCATGATTCAAGGACAAATTTCATCGCTTGAGCCAAATTTAATATACGTCAGCAAATGCTTTAGACAAGTGTTAAATTCCGTCGTCTGGGTAAGGAGTTAAAATATCCCAATGTGTAAAGGAGCGAGAACTATTGTTCTGTTGCAATGTTATAAATCAGAGAACGGTCGAGGTCCCATTAATATTTCACAAAACGGCCTGAAAATCGGTAGAAAGAGGAAACGCGCCTATGACAGGGAAAACCAACGACTGTTATTTATGGTCTTTCAGCGTGTTGTCACTGTGTATGATCAAAGCCAAGTGATTGGGGAACTAGCCTGGTTCCCCTTAGTGCGAAGCGAAGGTCATCAAATATTAATGAGACTTGGTACCCGACAGAGACAAGTTCTAGAAGAAAGGAACGGGAACCGATTAAACCTTTGTCTTCTTTATAATTGTATAATCAACGTTATACAAATTGGTCATATACTATGGTAAGGTTGTATTTTCGCCTGTCCTTATACGTACAGTTTTGTCCTCTTTTTTTTTCTTCTGCTGTTTAAAAAAAATAATAATAAAAGCTTAACACACGTACCAGAAACAGACAATTTCTAGAAGAAAAAGAAGGGACCAATTAACCTTTGGTCTACCTTAAAATTATGCAATAATTCAATTCTAGGGGTCCGTGAAATTGGCTTAACGCTCAGTAATTGACATCCCAGCTCAACACCAGCCATATTGAGCCAGCTCAACAGCAAAAATATATATGTCAAAATAAAAAAGTCCGTTGAGCCAGCTCGACATTCCAGCTCAACCGCCTGCTCAACAGTGAAAATACTGATACATATGTTTCGATCAATGTCCGTTGAGTCAGCTCGATTTGCAAGATTATTACAAAATGCGTTGCATAACTTATTATTGCATTTCATGTAATCACAATGCATTTTGTAATACTTATTACATTTTGCAAGTTTATTACAAAACGCACTCCATAACATTTTATTACATTCCATGTAATCACAACGAATTTGTAATACTTATTACATTTTGCAGGTTTATTACAAAATGCGTTGTAACAGCTCAACAGTTACCTCAACTATGAGCCAGGATCTTGAAAAAGGCTAAAAAATCGAATTTCACATTCTTAATTTTCTGAAAGGCTCATATTCATTTAACACAATATCGAAGATATTTTTCAACTGAAGTCATCCATCTTACAGAAAATTTGGTGTTTTCTGTACCGGTCGTATAATTACATGCGTAAAAATATCACTCCGCTTTATTTCTACCTTTAAACCAAATCATGTCAAGATTCTTGCCCGGAATCTTTTTACATGTAGAAGGAAAGCGTGGCGATTTGAAGAAATTGTATCCATGCGTCACTAATAAAACAAGAGATGTTTGTAAAACATGTATGCCCCCCTAATGGCATCCAATGTGATTATAAACTCTTACGTTCAAAGTGTAAAAACGAACAAAGGGTAATTACTCAAAAATTATTAATGATAAATTAACAATTCTTGGGCACTGTACTTCCCGTTTATGTGAACTATCAACTTTTAAAGTTTCATGATTTTACCTCACATACTTTTTGAGTTATGCTCCGGAAAAAAATAAGTACGAAAATCAACAAAGGGCAGTAATTGCAAAAATATAATGGGCAGAGTTATGGTTCTTGTGCAATGCACTTCTCCTGAATAAGATCTATCCACATATAAAGTTTCAAGATGATACCTGAAAAACCTTTTGAGTTATGCTCTGGACAAAAATTAAGTATGAAAATCAACAAAGGGCAAAAGCTCAAAAAATATAATGGGCAGAGTTATGGTTCTTGTGCACTGCACTTCTCCTTAATAAGGTTAATCCACCTATGAGGTTTCAAGGTGATACCTTAAATACTTTTTGAGTTATGCTCCAGAAAAAAATTAACTATGAAAATCAACAAAGGGCAATAACTCCAAAAATATGATAGGCAGAGTTATGGTTCTTGTGCACTGCACTTCTCCTTAATAAGATCTTTTCACATATAAGGTTTGAAGGTGATACCTGAAACACTTTTAGAGTTATGCTACGGACAAAAATTAAATATGAAAATCAACAAAGGGCAATAAATCCAAAAATATGATGGGCAGAGTTATGGTACTTGTGCACTGCACTTCTCCTTAATGAGATCTATCCACCTTGAAATTTCTAGGTGATACCTGAAATACTTTCTGAGTTATGCTCCGGACAAAAATTAAGTCTGAAAATCAACAAAGAGCAATAACTCCAAAAATATGATAGGCAGAGTTATGGTTCTTGTGCACTGCACTTCTCCTTAATAAGATCTTTTCACATATAAGGTTTGAAGGTGATACCTGTAATACTTTTTGAGTTATGCTCCGGACAAAAATTAAGTCTGAAAATCAACAAAGAGCAATAACTCCAAAAATATGATAGGCAGAGTTATGGTTCTTGTGCACTGCACTTCTCCTTAATAAGATCTTTTCACATATAAGGTTTGAAGGTGATACCTGAAATACTTTTAGAGTTATGCTACGGACAAAAATTAAATATGAAAATCAACAAAGGGCAATAACTCCAAAAATATGATGGGCAGAGTTATGGTTCTTGTGCACTGCCCTTCTCCTTAATGAGATCTATCCACCTATGTAGTTTCAAGATGATACCTGAAATAGTTTTTGAGTTATGCTCCGGACAAAAATTAAGTATGAAAATCAACAAAGAGCAATAACTCCAAAAATATGATAGGCAGAGTTATGGTTCTTGTGCACTGCACTTCTCCTTAATAAGATCTTTTCACATATAAGGTTTGAAGGTGATACCTGAAATACTTTTAGAGTTATGCTACGGACAAAAATTAAATATGAAAATCAACAAAGGGCAATAACTCCAAAAATATGATGGGCAGAGTTATGGTTCTTGTGCACTGCCCTTCTCCTTAATGAGATCTATCCACCTATGTAGTTTCAAGATGATACCTGAAATAGTTTTTGAGTTATGCTCCGGACAAAAATTAAGTATGAAAATCAACAAAGGGCAATAAATCCAAAAATATGATGGGCAGAGTTGTTGTTCTTGTGCACTGCACTTCTCCTTAATGAGATCTATCCACCTATGTAATTTCAAGATGATACCTGAAATAGTTTTTGAGTTATGCTCCGGACAAAAATTAAGTATGAAAATCAACAAAGGGCAATAACTCCAAAAATATGATGGGCAGAGTTATGGTTCTTGTGCACTGCACTTCTCCTTAATGAGATCTATCCACCTATGAAGTTTCAAGATGATACCTGAAATAGTTTTTGAGTTATGCTCCGGACAAACTTGGTCTACGGACCGACGGTCCGACCGACGGACCGACCGACAAGTGCAAAGCAATATACCTCCATTTCTTCGAAAGGGGGGCATAATTATTCAAAAGCAGTTTCGTTAACTTGGTGTAGAATGTAGCGATTGATGTCATACTTTTTACGTCGTTTTCTACAACGTTCTTTACGTACGACGCCATAAGGCACCTTTTATCCGATTTGCGCTCATATGTTGATAGTATCGCTTGTGGAGCCAGCTCTACATTGTAGCTAAACACGGCAGTTGCGTCAAATTGCTTGTGGAGCTACATGTGTAGCTCTATAACAAACTCAACAAGGCTGAGTCAGCTCGATAGTAAGGCCTTTACCAAGCTCTATTATGTAAACAAGAGCAACGCAAGGGGGTGCTACTCTCCGTTGCAGGTGCTGGATACTGAAAATTTCTAAGTTGAAAAAGGGGCTTTATTCTGGCAAAAATGCATGTACCTTTATCTCCCTTGTTAGTATCGATTGCTCTTTTGATAGTGAACACATATTCCTAGTTTCAAGTAAATGTCTTTAGAAATGAGTGAGATCAAGGTTAAAGCTTGTCATGCCAAAACCAACGACAACGCTAATGACACTTGGGTGAAGACTTTTTGTTGGGAAACAGACGAGCTAAAAATGAAAGTCAAATTACCTAGACTGACTTTTGATAGTAAGAAATTTGTTTGTTTGAATGGAGTTTTACGGTGTCAACGGACTTTGATTTTAACATATATAATTATGTATATTTGCTTTTGCTGTTGAGTTAGTGGTTGAGCTGGAATGTCAAGCTGGCTAAAGGGGCATTTACTGTTGAACTGGCGGTTGAGCTGGAATGTCGACCTGGCTCAATGGACTTTGATTTTCCCATACATGTGCATATTTATTTTTACTGTTCAGCTGGTGGTTGAGCTGGAATTTCGAGCTGGCTCAACGGACATTGATCGAAGCATATGTATAAGTATTTTTACTGTTGAGCTGGCGGTTGAACCGCAATGTCGAGCTGGCTCAACGGACTTTGATTTTGACATATACATGAATATGTATTTCTGCTGTTGAGCTGTCCATTGAGCTGGAATGTCGAGCTAGCTGAACGGACATTGATCGAAGTATATTTACTGTTGAACTGGCGGTTGAGCCAGAATGTCGAGCCGACTCGATGGACTTTGCTTTTGACACATACATTTATTTTTGCTGTTGAGCTGGCTGTTGAACTGGAATTTCGGGCTGGCTCAACGGACATTGATCCAAGCATATGTATAAGTAATTTTACTGCTGAGCTGGCGGTTGCGCTGAAATGTCGAGCTTTAATTTTGACATATTGTGTATGTTTGCTGTTGAGCTGTCCATTGAGCTGGAATGTCGTTCTAGCTCAACAGATATTGATTAAAGCATATGTAATGATTGAGGCATAATTATGTATAAGTATTTTTACTTTTGAGCGGGTAGTTGAAATGGAATGTCGAGCTGGCTCAACAGACATGGATCTAGTATTTTTGCTGTTGAGCTACCCGTTGAGCTGGACTGCCAAGCTGGTTCAACGGACTTTGATTTTGACATGTATATGTATTTTTGCCGTTGGGCTGGCCGTTGAGCTGGAATGTCGAGCAGGCTCAACAAGGCTGGTGTTGAGCTCAATGTCGATTACTGAGCGTTGAGCCAACTTCGTGGACCCCAATTCTGGGTGGTGTTATACGAACAGCAGGTTATTTATTCGAATGTCCGTAGGCGCAGTTTTGCGTCCTCTTTTCCTACTCACTTTTCAACCGTTTGGATAAAACTTTAAAAGGAGTCTTCTTACAACTGGACATTGTGTACATGCGATTTTCATATGAAAAGTGAGTTATAGCCCTTGATTTTTCTCTGATCTATTGACAAAGCAAGCAGTCGAAGGGTGGGGCGGGGAAAATACGTCAGCCTGAAGTAGTTCTGCCACAGGGTCAGTAACAGTGCTAAGACGTAATTCGATGGCCTTTGGCCAGTGAAGCTAACTACTCATCTATACCAAGTTACAATAGCAACTGATGTCCGTTTCTGGAGACAAGCCTTTCCTCTTTTAGCAGCTGCGTCTGAAAGAATTACACTGGCAGACAAAGGAGGAAAGGACTCAGGTAATGACCCGATATAAACGCTCCACACTCAATGGTCAGGTCGCGTCCACAAAGGACAGATTCTATAGGATTTTTCATAACGGTAAGAAACTAGGCAATGACATAAGCGCTCTGGTCCTACAGCCAGTCGAGTCGAAAAAGTCTATAGACCTGAAACCAGGACAAGAAGCAACCACTTCACATGTATTTTTTTCAGTATAATGTATTCTTTTTTCAAATGTGAAACGTGATTTCAATGACAAAAATGCGAGAAGTTATTCCCAACATACATTCATGATTCTAAATTTACACAAAGTATCTAACTGCAAGATTAACTCTTTACCAAAAGACAAAATTTTTAAGACCTTTCCGAATCCGAAGCATTAACAGACTACAAACCAAACCTGGCTCAAACAGTAGAAACGTGTTTAGTAAAGGAGAATATGCTAGTTTTCAGCATTTCCTTTATTCCAACGATGTTTTAAAAAAGCCGGGTTCCATAGCGTCATTCAAAATCCCGATTTTGTGGTAAAGAATTAATCAATGAAAATTTTGTACTTTGTTCCATAATTGCTTATCCAAAACATGTATTTACAAATTGCAATCATACAATTCATGTCTTCAATATTCATCTTAATCCTTTTTCTACTATACCTGCTATCATTATTTACACTGATACGCATTAACACCCACAAAGCACTGGAAACATTTTGCCTTGAAGCAGGCCACTTTAAAAAGCGTTATGGCAGTAGGAAGAAAAGCATTTTTACAAATGATTTCTCCTTTTTCCAAAATACTTTAAAGTATCTATATTGAAATCCATTATTAATGTTGATTATACATATTTTACAACAATGTTGAACAGTTATTGAAGGAGATTTCTTTGTCAACATAAGATTTCTGAATACATGTAATACCATAGTATTTCACAAAAATCTAGCAAATATACCTTATAAGGAGTATCACTCATTTCTTCCAACAATGTTGATTCTTTACTAGCTTTCTAGAAATTCATAGAGGTCATATCCATACAAATATTCACTTTGCACAAAAAAATGCGTCAACCAGCGTCAAAACATGGGATTTTTACTACTCAGCTACCTAGACAGCTACAAACAGTCTGTCATGATTCAAAAATGTGCCAAACAAGTACAAGGTATTGAAAATGCTATACAAAAAATAGATCCATTGTTGTTAAAAATTTCTAATTTTTATGTACATCAAAAACAACAACATTCCCTATGAAGTTTGACTAAAACAGACCAATACTTGTTGAGAGATAGTGAGGGGAAAAAATCATTAAAAGACCATAACTCCTTTGAAAATTGGCTTTATATTCAAACTTGCAATGAAGTTTGACTGAAATCTGTCCAGTAGTAGTTGAGAAATAGAGTGGACTCCTATATATCCTTTGATTGAACAGCATACAAGTTCAATTTTTCAATTAAAAAACATTAATTGAAATACCATTGTTTAGTCAATAACCATCCAAAGAATTTCTGTCCATGAGATCTAAATAAAATCATAACATTCCATATATATTTTGCATCTTAGTTTGCTTCTAGATTAATTGCATTTACTTGTGTTTTTCTTTCAGAAAGCAAGTGGTTTACAGCTCTTTTGAAAAAAAAAACAAAGAGAACACTCCTTCCCAAAAATTACAGTCGACCTTTACTTCAATACATGCATATATTTACAAACAGTCTATGACTAACAGGGCAGGATATATATAAAGCCCTTCACACAAATCATTCCAAGTGAAATGATCTTGTTTACGACCTTGATAACCAACATTTTCTTCTATTTCAACCTTGTTTATACCCATTAAAACCCAAATCCAATCATTCAAGCCAAATTCAATCTGTAGTCTGCTCTGCTTTCAATATGAGTCAATTCAATTCTGGTATTACGAGTAAAACTTCTCTATTATTTGGTATCTGTTGAAATTTTGTCAATTTCAATATTTCTATCTTGCCATAAAAGTTTAGATATGTGACACATCATGCAATAAGGGACCTTCTGGAAACTGTGAAAGTATCAACCCTGGTCAGACTGCACTAACTGCGCAGTCTGACCAGGGTTGACACTTTTCCCTGTTATGTTTTCTGTATGAAAAGTAGTCATTCTACCTGTTATACAATCATTTTTTAACTATCAACTTAACCCTTCCCCAAACGACAAACTTTTGGACTAGACCAACTTGAAAGCATTTGCAGACGACAATTCAACTCTTGCTGAAAAGATTATTTCTGTCTATGATAGGGTAGAAAACATTGTGGGAAAAGGAGAAAATGCTGGTTACCAGCATTTTCTCCTTTTCCCACAATGTTTTCAAAGGGCTACTATTCCAGACCCGTAAAAATCAGGGATTGTTTGGGAAAGGGTTAAATTGACCTTCACTATTGTTGATCTGTTTTCATCTCATTGATATGCGGAATTCCCAGATGGCCCCTTTTCACTTAACAGGTCACATATATTTTTTGCCTGAAATAAGGATAGAGCTTGTTATCTGGGTCTTTGAACTCATTCTAGACCAAAAACCTGCATGATTTATACAAACTGATTACAAAGGTTCAGCATCATGATATAAAATTCAACAAACCCCTTCCTGAAAACCATGTGGACTTTATCAAAGGAGCGAAAATAGATTACTTTTGATTACTGCACGAGACTGACATTTACAATTTTTTATTTCAGATGATTAATTATTGTTAAAAAATGTATCATGGATAATTTTTTATTTTCTTTTGACACAAAACATATTTCTTAGAGTTCACTAAAATCATGTTGAAAATGAATGTTGTTTTACTGTGCATCAAATACGGAGGTCATTCTTTTGTGCATAAAATAATTTCTAAATAGGATTTTTTTTTTCAGTGAAATGAAAAAAGAAAATTTCCACTGTCTGCACTGTGCATGTACTCGTTAACCTTGTTATCAAGACCCTGAGAGTTAATACTTCAAAATCTGAACGAGTGTTTACAGAAAAATTGTTTGATGGCATGAGATAATGTGGTAAAATTCCGCTTCCAAATTCAAACTATTTTTACCTTCTATCCCAAAATACCATATTTAACATTCTGGAAAATATTGTTGGAAAGAAGAAAATGCTTGCAAGCAACTATTAACTTCTTTTTCAACAATATTTTCTACTCTATCATAGACAGATCATCACTTGAATTAGATTCAACTGGTCATCTGCAAACGCTTTAAATTTGGTTAGGTCCAAATTTTTGTCACTTGGCAAAGAGTTAACAGATGAGAGAAAAAAAGATAGAAATAACTTTATAGCATGGTGAGCCAAGAAAAACTAAATCAACATCAGACTTGGCAGTGTAGGCTGTCAAAGTCTGGGTCTTCACTGTCAGATTTTTGACCAGATACCCTCGACTCTTTACCAAAAGACGAAATTATATATGGGTCCAAATTGAAAGAATTTGCAAAAGCCAAACTAATGCGACTCAAAAATTGAAATTTGTTCTTGGAGGGTAGAAATTATTGTGGGAAAAGGAGAAAATGCTGGTTACCAGCATTTTCTTTTTTTCTTACAATGTTTTCAAAATGCTTCTTTTTTAGAGTCATGACAATCAAGGACTGTTTGGGAAAGGGTTAAAATAAGCTTCTTTTTAACTTGCTGGAAACTTCTGTTCCAAACAAATCATTTTCTAGCGGGAAAAAAAGATCACAAAATATCTAGATTGAACAAAAGCAGCACAATGTAGCTTGCAAAGTGTTTACAATAAGATCTTGATCTATACTCTGAAATAGCCTGTTCACTTGCCCCAAAGCACCAAGAAAGTAAAGGGTTATTATCAAATGATTCTGAACAGAAGAGGCAGATGTGCTTTATCATTTCATAAATCCCATCTAACCTGTAACATGCATCATAAATCACTGCTATCACTCAGCAGCTAGCAGACATTATCATGTAAACAGTACAGCTTATTCACACTATCTGTTACACAGACAATATTTCAACTGTCATATGTCTAGAAAAACTCCTGTGTAATTTATGGATTCATAACTTCAATGCACATGCAATATATGTGCATTCATTGTGTCGTCTACAAATGCTTTCAATTTGTACAAGTCTAAAATTTTCTCATTTGGTAAAGAGTTAACTCTTTACCAAACAACCCATGTTTCAATGACCCATGTAAAAGGGTTTTTCCCAACTTTCTTCCCTTTCAAGGACAAAATTCATCATTTCAGCCACATGTACTCTGTTTATCTGTATCAAATAATTTCAGAGTTTATCCATCACCACTTAAACTTATTAACTCTCTACCAGACAACAAAATTTTAGACTAGTCCAATTTCAAAGCATGTGCAGAAGACAAACCAAATTCTGCTCCAATGATATTATTTATTGTTGGGAGGATAGAAAGCATTGTGGGAAAAGGAGAAAATACTGGTTATCAGCATTTTCTCCTTTTCCCACAATGTTTTTAGAAAGCTTGTTTCACAAGGTCATTCAAACACATGATTGTTTGGGAAAGGGTTGAAGACCTACTGAAAAAACGAAAAATACCAAGGAAACGCATTTTAAAAGAAAATAATAATAAATCTCTCATGCTCTCTTAAACTTTATGAAGAAAGTACAGAAAGGGGAAAATGCATTTCTTAGCAATGTTTCTAAAACCTATGAGCTGTTGTGTTTAAAACATTCTTCTTTGTATGGTAATGGCCTGAAACTTGCCTAGGATAAAATCTCAAGGCAAATCTGAGAAAATAAAGAAAATATTCTATAGCAAGGGTTCTCATCTTGAAGCTGAAAAAAAACAGCAACATGCAAACTGAAATGCAAAAAATATTCTTTACCATATTCCACTTAGTAAAATGTTAAAAACCATGTCATGCTGATAGACCTTGTGCTTGTATCATGTACATATAAAGAAAGCTTTCACAAGTTAGTTTATATTGGAATGTTAGTTATATATTAAGTCGGTATAAGCTGTTAAAATATGAATTCAACATTTGCATGAAAGGAAAATACGAGTTCTAAAAACTCCTTCTCTCTCAGAAATATTTAATCATATGGTATATCCTGAGAAATGAAAACATTCAAAAAGGGACAATCAGCAAAACAAGCAAATACAAGTCTCAATTTGTAATGAAACTGGGTAAATATTTTGATTGTCCCAATATTGGTTATTTAAGAAATAATCTTCTTTCTATCGTGGTATATCGTACAATAAACCACAGTTGTGAGTTATGCGGCGCAATAAATAATCCACGAGGGCGATAGCCCGAGTGGGTTATTCATTGCGCAGCATAACTCACAACGTGGTTTATTGAACGATATACCACGATAGAAAGAAGATTATTTCAATTCTAACATGGCTAATTCTTAGTGAAATGAAAACAAGTTCAAACTTACAGTAAAAAAGCGGATGAAGATTATGTTCCATTGAATAACTCACTCATTGAATGACGTCACTCTACATGGATTGTCGCAGATTTTACCACGTTTTCCTTGCACTGTGTTTATAGAGCCAAAGTCGCGTGTCATGTTAGAATATTGTTTATATAAGAAAGAAAGAATTCCTAAAGAAAGATACCTTAGCAAAATGTTTTGTTCTTGCAGAATTTTATTAAACATTGGATGGTGCACTTGCTGCTATCACCATATTTTCAGACTCATCACAATGTTAGCTTATTTAAAGCATATTCATGTGTCCCCTTGATTTCTTCAATCCAAAGACAAAGAACATAATAATCTTAATAATGGTTGGTGACTACGGGCCCAGCAGGACTCTGAAGTGTCTAACTTTTCTAGGGTGATTTTGCCATCTTATTTCAGAAAAACAGCAATCACTTGTTCCTACATTTTTCATAATGTTGAAATGAAAAAAAGAAAGCTTATTGTTCAAATGTTTTGGCCTTTGCTCACCTTGCATCAGGTTTTAGGTAAAAAAAATGCCTATACAGTACTGAGATAGTATGGATTTGCTCTTTACCAGACAACAACATTTTTAATTTGTGTAGATTGAAATCGTTAATCAAGGATTAATAAAATGTGGCAAAAATCGGAGGATTAATCTCTTAATACACTAGAAAAAAATTGGGGAAAAATGTAAAAATATAGTTTAACTGCACTTTCTCCTTTTCAGACAAAGGTTTCAAAGGCCTCTTTTCCGTAGGATTAATATAAAACTGGATTGTTTGGATTTATGATCTACATAAAAAATATATATTAAAATACAGAAGCTCAGTCAATAACCATGTGCAGCAGAAAAAGCTTCCACTCTTATTTCATAATGTTGTCACTGTTTATTATTTACTTGTTTTTCTACTCTATTTTGGATAAGAACAACTTAGACAAGTCCAAACTGAATGCATTTGCAGGCAAAAAATCAAACGTAACTGTCCCTTTGAAAATTTTCTTTCAAAGGAAAGGAAACATTGTTGTAACAGGAGAAAATACTGGTTCTCCTGTTTCCACATTTTTTTGAAAGCTTTCTTTTCAGTTCTGTTCAAAGACATGAAAGACATGGCCAATTACAATCCCTCCAATCATTCTTTATCAAATTAATCAAACAGGTTAAACGTCCAAACAGATTAAAATCTTTACAAACTGCATGCCTTAGTATATTGAATATTAATCCATTTAGAAAACACTTGATATTATTGTGGCTACATCACTTTTATCACCCAATACAGCATAATAAACCATTTTTACACCACTGCTGTTCATAGTTTTAGAAAACATTTTGGGAAAAGGAGCGATTTCACTTTTTCTTACAATATTTATTATGCATCTGAATTGCCATATCTTTCTCTTCTTTCAACTGTTAAGTCCATTGTGTACTTTGTCACAGATTTTGGAAAAAAAAACTTTCTGTGCGAATTAATGGGTTAATCCCTTTAGTGCAATGCCCAAAAACATGTTATGTGAACAGCACATATGAAGATCAGATTACACAGAAAGAACAGTCTGGTCATCAAATTATACCATCAGATTGTTTGATCATGCCAATAAGATAAAATACTTCTGAACTGCATTTCCATGTATGGAAATGTTAAATATGAATCATGCTCTGGCAAAAGAGGGTTTAACTCATTACCAAACGACAATATTTTAGGCTGGTCCAAATCAAAAGCATTTGCAGACGACATCATAAAAGTGACTGAAAATTTGAAATTTGTTTTGAGAAGGGTAGAAAACATTGTGGGAAAAGGAGAAAATGCTAGTTACCAGCATTTTCTCCTTTTCCCACAATGTTTTCTAATGGCTTCTTTCTCAGGGGTGTCAAAAGTAGGGATTGTGTGGTAACGGGTTAATGCATCTCTGTGAAGCATTATACCAAGCTAGCCATCACACAGAGATCCATGTAATTCATTTTGTCGAACAACCAATAGAATCATGAGGTAGAGTGGGCCTTGGACATACACACAAGTGACCAATAGTGGAAAATTTTGGGTCAACATGCGCAAAGGTAGAGCCGAGTCGATACTTTTCGCAGATGCATTAAGCCCCCCTTTTGCAGAGCATTGCTCACTTATATGTGGCACTCATAGAGCTAAGAATTTATAGTTGTTTGTAAAGTCTCTTGTTACTACTTAACCCTTTACCAAGCAATCCCTGCTTTTTACAACCCAGAGGAAGAAGCCTTCCACAAATAATGTGGAAAAAGTAGAAAATGCTGGTAACTCCTTTTTCCACAATTTTTTCTACCTTTCATAAAATATACTTCATTCTTCAGTCACATTAATTTTGTTGAGTGCAAATGCTTTGAATTTGGACATGTCTAAAATCTTGTTGTCTGGTAAAGAGTTAAACTAAAGTATAAATCAGGTGGTTACTGCATCTGGTATGCTTATTCTTTATACTGCACTTCACTTCACATTTTGAACTTTGGTGGCAGGAAGTCCAAAGTAAAAGCATCCTTCTTAGTGCGCTCCCTAAACAGGATATCTAACATCACAGTTCAACTTCTTAACCAGGATCTACAGATCATCTTACTTTCCTGGTCTCAAATGAAACAGGCTCTCTGACAATCAGATCAGTATTAAGAAAGAAACAGTTTGGGTTGATTTTCTCAGCATTTTTCCAGTACATCGATAACTCTTTCAATGGATTTTCCCCCTGCAGATCCAGTGCCACTCTGTAAAAATGAAAATACACACTTCTTGAACATGTTTCATACAGAATGTAGGGACGGATCTACACATCATCCTCAATTTTGATTATCATATTATGTTACATTCACTTTCACTTTATTTATTCAGGGTGCCATTCATTTCTAAATAAAATAATTCTTGACTCTTCCAGATGTGAAGACAACAAATTGATTGAAATACGCTGAAATTCTCTTATTGGTCAGAAAACATTGTAGGAAAAAGGCAAAATACTTACTACACCACAAAACATTTCCATGCCATTGTCTACTTACTTCAAGCATAGACTACACAATGTTTATCTTTAACCCTTTCTCAAACAATCCCAGGTTTTTACGACGCTGAGAAAGAAGCCTTTTAAAAACATTGTGGGAAAAGGAGAAAATAACTAGTAACCAGCATTTTCTCCTTTTCCCACAGTGATTTCTACCCTTCCAAAAGCAAATTTCAATTTTTAAGTCCCATTCATATTGTTGACTGAAAGTGTTTTCAATTTGGATAAGGCAAGAAATTTGTCATTCAGTAAAGAGTTAACTCTATACCACACAATCCCTACTTTTAACACTTGAGAAAGAAAACCTTTGAAAACATTGTGGGAAAAGGAGAAAATGCTCGTAACAAGCATTTTCTCCTTTTCCAAAAATGTTTTCTACCCCTCTTTTTTCATTTTTGAGTTACATTTATTTTGTCGTCTGCAAATGGTTTGAGTTTGGACTAGTCCAAAATTTTGTTGTTTGGTAAAGAGTTAAAGAGAGGACACTTTGACAGCATGAATTTATGAAAAAATGTTTGTATAGGCCAACACTGAAGCTTACAGCCCCTATATGACAAGCCCTGCACAGAAATGCTCAAAACACACAAGTAAACAGATAATCTATTTTTCAGAAAACTGTACCACCTTTTTTTACATAGGTTTGAAATATAATACTTACTGTGAGGTTCATAAACCCAAGGAATTTCTTTAACATATAGATCATCCCAGAAAATGAGTTGTCTGGCAGATGGTTTTTCACATTGTCTGCACATTCCTGAAATAATTAAGTTGTACATAGCAAATTAGCAATCATCTGTCATCAGTAATGGGGATCAAACTGAATTAACTTTGAGTGCCTAGATCAGGGATCGTAGATATACCCTAATGTGTCATCCATTCTTTTTTCAATCTGGTTTATTATCATATTTTAAACAAGATACCACCACAAGCACAATATCAAATGTCATGGTCATTCTTACTATTTCATTTCTAGTATGAAAATATCATTAGCTAAAACTACACACCTTACAAAACCAATCTGTTTTAATGACTGAGAAACTACTTTGAAAAAGTAAAGATAAAAGGAGACAATCAGAAAGCGTTATTGTGCATTTATTATACAGAGTTCTGCCAAGCATTTTACCTTATGGGGCCAATGGCCCATCCAAGCCCAAAAAGTGGGGCCACCTTTTTACAACATGGGGCCATGACTGAAGTTTGGACATAAATTGAATAGAATTATAGACTAGAGACAGAATACCAAATAAAAATCAAACATTTTGTTTGATAATTTAGCAGTTATCTGTTTCATTAATTCTTATTTACAAAGAATTTCCTGCACTTCAAGGGCCAAAGAAAATGGAAGTATCTCACTTCGGCATTTCGGGTTGCCCAGAGGGCTTGGGCTTGCTATTTGTCTTAGCCACTTTTGGTTTTGTTTGACCAAAATAGCTTAGTTTACATTTACAATTCTTCTTTTCAGTCATCGGAGTTTATCAAAAACAGCGATCATTTGATGCAGAACGAAAAACGAAACCGTTATCTGTTTACTTGTGAAAACGAAACTCATTGGTTCAAAAATCAGGCAACCCAACTTTCATTAAGTACTAAGCCAATCAGAATTGCCGTTATGATCCATAAAACGACTTTGGCGAAAATATGGAAACACTCTTGCTTTCCGGATCATTCACATTCATGTATGGTGAGAGTAACGAACGATAACTCTGCTGGGAGATTGACACGGAAGTGGATTTGATTCGAACAAAACAGACTTCTGGTGAATTTGTCCCAAGTAATCTTCATACCTATGTTGCATGGCTCGTATTTTTAATGCGCCGGGTGGCCCCTCGGACATGTTTTTTTAGCGCCATCTGTAATTTTTTAGCGCCGATCCCGCAATGGCACGTCCTCGGCAGAACTCTGATTATATATTGCTTCACTTCAACATACATTTAACTTGAATAAATAGCGTTTTTTATTTTTCCTTCTTTCAAAATCGTAATATCAGAGGTTTTTCTTAGTCAAAACCGTGTCATAGGGCCCAAAAATATGCAATGGAATGGCATGACTACGATACAAAGTGGTAAAATTATGGTATGAAATGGTATAACCACAAACCTATGGCACCAAATAGTGAAACTATGATACGAAGTGACAGGCACGAATAGTCATGGTAGAAAACGTTCGCAATTCTAAGGTAGTTTTATCACATATTACCAATCCCAGGCTAAATGGTGGATTATTCACATTTGAAACTAGATTTCAGAGCCAATAGTTCCTGACTAATCTGATATAAATGGGACCAAGAAGTGGAAAAAAAATATCATTGGAACCGAGCCAAATAACCTTTTCTTTTTCCAACACTGTATGCCACTCTTTCAAGTATGAATCCCATCATTCATTCCATAATTAATCTGTGATCCACAGAATTCTTTCATTATGGACAAGTCTGAAATTTTGTTATCATGGTCAAGACATGAAAGGATGAAAAGAGATTATTTTCCATCCTTGGTTATCATAAATGAATGAATAAATAGCATTTTAAGGCCTGTCGACAACTTGGGTCATATTGGGCGCACTTACTTAGTAAACAATAATGCGAGGTGAAAATAACATACATGTGCAACAACATAAGACAAACATAATAAATGAGGAATGGAGAAAACACAAAATGATGCCCCTTTTGTAGCCTTTTACAACATGCATGCTGTCATGTTTGTTCCGCCAGATGAAATAGCAGATGTGACGATCGCTGGACTGCAGTAGTTTATTCGTATACCCCCAATTAAAACACACATGGTCCCACAGGCTAATTGATTCCCATTCAAAACCCTATTCACATTGAGAAAAAAAATATAGGATGTGGAACAAGAATTGGTTATCATGAATATATTTCTCTTTCTTTAAAACAGAGCAGCATCAATCAGTACTGCTACATTATTTTCCAAAAGTTTGTCAATTCAAGCCAAAACACCAACTTGTAATGTTAACCCCTTACCTCATATGGCATTTCTATAGCATCTCTAATTGACCCTAAATAACAGCAAGGATGAAGCCGTTTCTTATGTGTAAATGATACCTTTTGATACCATAGAAAACATTGTGACAAAAGGTGTAATTGCTCGTCAGGAGCTATGTCACCTTTTGCCACAATGTTTTCCAAAGGCTCCTATAAGCAATGTTCAGAAATGAGTATCTATGGAGTAAAGGGTTAAGAAACTTTCAGCTATTGGTTTATTTTCTATGTGCTAAAGGACAAGTTCAGATCATGATTCTGTAGATTGCAAGTCAAAATGTATTTTATGATCATTGTGATGACTGGCTTGGTATCATGCACCACAGAGATGTATTAAGTCTCCTTCTGGCAGAGCATAACTCAATCATATTTGAGGTAAAGCATCTTCAACTTACCAATATTTCAAGGTTTCTCCTGAAGGAAAGGTAAACCAAAAGCAATGATTTTTGTCTTATTTTCAGTTTTTGCAAGGTCTAAAAACCAACTTACCTGATTTTCCTGAATAAGACAACCAACTAATAGTGCTATGTATGCTGCTACAATACTATTTTCCATGTGTTTTCCTGCCTTGTGTAATGCTGTAATGGGACAAAAGAAAAAAAAAAACATGTCAAAACCATACAAAAATTATTGTAGATAAACAAGGTTAAAGAGAAATAATGAAAGTACCAATAAATGTTTAAGTATCTCAGAGGGAAAAAAAATGTGCAGTGAACAGTAGATAAAAACACAGACAAATGAACAACACAATCACATTGAAGACCAAATAGCAGCCAAAAGTACGAGTAAGACATTTTTGTCACAGTTCAGAGTGATTATGCAAGTTCTAGACCATGGTAGAAAAATGAATTGTAAAACTAGAATTGAAGTGGACAACTTTCTGCTCTTGATTTACACTGGCCTCACATGCACAATAACTATCAAAAGTGCTTACTCTTACAGAATGACAAAATTTTAGACGTAATAGAATTGAAAGTTTTTGCAGATGACAAGGGTGATTCACAAGGTAATTTTCTTTATTGAAAGGGTAGAAAGCATGTGAGAAAGGAAGAAAATGTGGGTCACTAGCACTTTCTCCTTAACCAACAATGTTTTCCAGAGCTTTCATAGTTGGGGTCATTACAACTTAAGACCATAAAGGGTGGCCGAGCCCTAGGACCAAAGTCTGCATTGCACAAAACTTGTAGTCAGGATGTGGCTGGTTTGGATCCACAGCTTAGCAAAGAAAGGTAAAATTTCCACAGGAGTTGGTGTTTTACAGAACCTGAAGTCGGGGTGCTGTCTCTTTGAATCCACACCCCAGCTAATGTCTTCACAAGGATCAATGATGGTTATTGAGAGAGGATTCATTCTAAATATCATTATGTCAACTATCATTATTTGGGACCGTAACTGTGTTAAGAAGTACTGATGAAAAACTCCAAGAAAGCATGGATCGATGTAGTTGCCACCACTATGTAACTGAAAAAGCGGTTAAAAACCACTTCACTATCAAACAATAAAACCAATTTGAACAATAACAGGGTTTGATAATAATTACCTTTTGTGAAAGTTTCTTCATCATCCAAGTCTTTGTCATCAGCCCCATTCTTGTTTGGTCCCTTCTTCTCTGTGGATTTACCTTTCTTTGCTGAATCTATCACCCATT
This sequence comes from Tridacna crocea, assembly GCA_943736015.1. NCBI lineage: Eukaryota > Metazoa > Mollusca > Bivalvia > Cardiida > Cardiidae > Tridacna > Tridacna crocea. Next base: position 42,451,450 of record OX031056.1, on the reverse strand, counting down.
CCATTCCTGAGTCAGACTCCCTCCATTCTCCACTCTTGTTTGGGGAAGCCTCCGGTGTTTTAGGCTCATCAGCTTCCTCTAATTGCCTTGCAGATTCTTCCCGCCTTACAAAAACCTACAAATGCAGGAGACACTGTCGTAAATCTCTGACCCAGATGATGCCACCCATCTCATATCATGTTCCCAACTTATCTTTCATCAAAGTGTCAATACACTATACATGCCCAGGAGACTGTGGAAGGACTGCTCCTCAAAAGCACTACATGTGAGTACAAAATCTCCACTGCAGATGTTTCACTGAATATCCCAACTTGAAAAAAGAACATAATTTCAAAAAAAAAAAATTGTGATTACCAGTGACTATTGTATGGGTTCCATTTGATAGTTACAATTAGTTCGAGTTTGAAGTAAATATCTTAACTCTTGAACAAACGACTGGTCCAAATTGAAAGCACTTGCAGATGACAAAATAAACAAAACTCACAATCTGGAATTTGTTTCCAGTAGGGTAGAAAACATTGTGACCCAGCATTCTCTCCTTTTCCCAGAATGTTTTCAAAAGGCTTCTCTCTCAGGGTTGCAACAACCACGATTTGTTTGGGATAGGGTTAAGTAATGACAGTGGGATTTTAAGATGGGAAAAAAGAAAGGGCATAAAGATGTCAAAAATGTTTCAATGTTACATGTCCCTTTTTACATGGGTTTCTCTTTCGGTAGTTCAGAACTAGTCCAAGTTCGAAGTAAGTATCATCAGGTATATAAGAGATATTATAAATTGTCAAAAGACAATGCCGACAACAAATCTATGAAAACACCAAAAACTGAAACAAATATCTTCAAAATGTAAGATACTCACATTGCAAATTCAAGCCTGTTTTGCCCAAGACCTCAGTTGTAACTAAAACTCTGTCACAATTGACAAAATTTTAGACATTTTCAAATTAAAGCACTTGCAGACGACAAACTACTGGGAGCATAATTGATGACAACTGTCTTAGATAGGGTAGAAACACTGTGAGAAAAGGGAAAAAGCCTTGATACAAGCATTTTCTCCTTTTCCCACAATGTTTCAAGAGACTGTTTTCCTTAGGGTCATTAAGACTCACGACTGAGCTGTACAGAGTTAAGAATAAGATATAATGCTTTGTGTAGTTCAATCTAGCTTTACAAAGCAACACTTATTTTCTTAAAAAAGTTCAAGGGTGAATATATTTTTGAATATCCCCTTCTCTTTACTGAAAGTTTCAAATTGTATAACAGTTTACCATAACATATATTTTTGAATATCCCCTTCTTTTTACTGAAAGTTTCAAATTTTATAACAGTTTACCATAACAGTAACAAACCCAACAGACAGGATATAGAGCCTGTTCCAAATTTTTTCTTTAATGTTTCCGTTTAACTTTCATATTATTTTATCCCACAACATATTTATTATTGTATATCCATTAACAACATCTAGCTTACATACATAATCACTCAACACAGCTGTCAAGCCTGGAAATGGAACACAGCTATATTTGATGCACAACACCTTTTCCTAACCCTAGCTGTAATTTATGCAAACAATACTTCTGCAGATATTGAAACCACTACACATACAGAATGTGGGGAAAAAAGTTAAACTTTCTGATGAAAAGGCATGCTTTTGTAGGACTATCATAATTTGATTCAAAGTTTTATTCAAAATAATTTCTTTTCAAAGAGTGACTGTAAAGTACTACACACGTTGTAATGGCCCTCTTGAAATATACTAGGAACCCTACTATCCTTATCATGATCTTATTTTTTTACAATGTGTTATATCCCAGAGCTCCAGATAGAGGGAGTGATTTTAATTTCAAACTGAAAACATGAATTATTCTCAACTAAACCCTGTGTTGTGGGTACACAATGAGACGATTCAAATAAGTACCCAGAACATTAGGTTTCAAAGAGAAATAATGACCTAAGAATACCTTCACTCCCTCTTATCTAGCTCTGATATTCTCAAACTCACTCCTTTCCTACCTTAGGCTCTATGAAAAGTAACAAAACAAAGAATTTATATTTTTGATTTAAATCTATCAAAATAACAGAGAGACAAAAAAAAATATCAAATTTTAAGTGTTCGAATAACAAGCAATCAATTCGAAATCTTAACCACTTGCCTATATCCTCTATCAGCTTAATGTCATAATTGTAATGTCCCCCTAATTACTGTATAATTGAGAAACCATAACAGAATTAATATTCATGTGCTGGTAAACAAATTCAGGTTTCACTTATTATCCCCAGAAACAGATTGTGCTATTGATAATTTAGAAACTTTCTTAAAAATAATGAAACTAATTTGTACTGGTTCTTTATAAATGAAAGGATATGAAACATTGCTTCATTATGGAAATTTTCTCCTTCAATTTTAATACATGGGATAGAGGTCTGTATAAAGACAAACTATCAACAAATTATAGAAATTAATTACCTCAACAAGTGACAAGTAGGCCAACATCTCCTTGTTCTGCACTGGATTTTCATACATAGGAACAGTCTCCATTTTCAACAATTTATTGCGATTTAGATCACTGTGCTCTACCAGGTTGATCAACAACCCCAGACTCTGTGAAAAAAAGAAAAATTAATATGAATTTTCTCTTATTAGTCAATATTGAACAGTTTGTATCTAGAGTCTTTAACCTAATGAAATAATTGCTTGGGACACAGTTGGAAAAATTTCAAGGCATATCAAAAAAGAAACATTCATTGCCAACTCTTGACAAAATGAAAGAAATCTGGACTTGTCCATACTAAAAGCTATTTGCTAACTACAAAATTCATGCGACTCACAATTTGAAATTTGCTTTGGAAACGGTAGAAAACATTGTGAGATAAGAAGAAAATGCTGGGTACCAGCATGTTATCCTCTTCCTATGTTTTCCACTAAATTTCTTCATGATTGATTGTATTGATTGATTGTATGGTTTTTAACACTGTTTTCAACATTATTTATTATATCACAGTGGCCAGTGCACCTATCCATGCTTTCCTGGAGTGACTTTTACAAGTACTCTTTGTTTTTTCCCTAGCCATTGGTTGCTTTCTCACATACTTATTGTTAAAAACAATGATCAGTAGTGGGAGAAGAATGAATCCTGTGGCAGTGACTATCATTAATCCTCCGAAAGTAATTGGCCAAGCAAGGGATCAAAACCTCCCTGTTCTCGAGTCCTGCATGCTATCGACTGAGCTAATATCTATAATTCTAAAATGACACAAATAAGCTTGATTTTTTTGACAAGATAGAAAATTGCGGGATAAGGACAAAATGCTAAATACCAGTGTAGTGCCCCCCCTCCCTCCCCCATAATCGGGATCAATACAAGAGGGCCATGATGGCGCTGAAATCCCTCACCTGAGTCTATTGACCAAACATAAACCATTTCCAATCTAGTTTCCCGGCAACCTAGTTTTTTTATCAGACATTACTCATTATCAAACACTTTTGAGATATCAGTAAGACAAACAGTCTGACCAAGTTTCATGAGTATTGGACTGAAAATGTGGCCTCTACAGCGTACAAAAGTTTTTTTCTAAGATTTGACCAAGTGACCTAGTTTTGGACCCGACAGTTACCCATTATCTAACTCTTTTGAGACATCACCAACACAAACATTCTGACCAACTTTGAACAGTTTCAGACAAAAAATTTGGCCTCAAGAGTGTACATAAGGTTTTTCTAATATTTAACCCAGTGACCTAGTTTTTGACTCTACATGACCCATTTTCAAACTCATTCAAGGTAGCTCCAAGACAAATATTATGAAAAAGTTTCAGGAGCATCAGACTGAAAATGTGTCCTCCAGAGCATACACAAGGTTTTTATAACATTTGACCATTGACCTAGTTTTTGACCCAACATGACCTATTTTCAAACTCATCCAAGATATTATCAAGGCAAACATTCTGACCAATTTTCAAGAGTGTTGGACTGAAAATGTGGCATCCAGAGCGTAAACAAGGTTTTTCTAAAATTTGACCTTGTAACCTAGTTTTTGATCCAACATGACCCATTTTCAAATTCATCCGAGATATCATCAAGACAAACATTCTGACCAACATACAAGAGTTTTGGACTGAAAATGTGGCCTCTAGAGCATACAAAAAGTTTTTCTAACATTTGACCTGGTGACCTAGTTTTTGACCCAACATGACCCATTTTCAAACTCATCCAGGATATTATCATTCTGACCAAATTTCAGTTGTATTGGATTGAAAATGTGGCCTCCAGAGCGTACACAAGGTTTTTCTAAGACTTGACCTAGTGACCTAGTCTTTGACCCGACATGATCCATTTTTTGAACACATCCGAGATATCATCAAGGCAAATATACTGACCACTTTTCATGAGTATCAGACTGAAAATGTGGCCTCTAGAGCATACACAAGGTTTTTCTAAGATTTGACCTAGTGACCTAGTTTTCGACCCGACATGACCCATTTTTGAACTCATCCGAGATATCATCGTGGCAAACATTCTGACCAACTCTCATGAGTATTGGACTGAAAATGAGGATTCTAGAGTGTACACAAGATTTTTCTAAGATTTGACCTAGTGACCTAGTTTTTTACCTGACATGACTCATTTTCGAACTCCTCCGAGATTTCATCGAGGCAAATATTCTGACCAAGTTTCATGAGTATCAGACTAAAAATTTGGCCTATAGATCATACACAAGATAAAACTTAACGAAGGACGACAGACACAGCACTATCTCAATAGCTCACTCTGACCACTTCATGCTCAGGTGAGCTAAAAACATGGAATTACTTGGTGAAGGTTTAACAGGTTTATTACAAAATCTGACTCTAGACTATTTTAAATATACTTACAAGTACAAACAGATCAAATCTGAGATCAAGGGGAACATACTGTGGTGATTGCAATATACATAACAACACTGTCTCAATGACAAACTCCTGCTCTCCAATACTGCTACAACCGCTGTCTGTTATGAAATACAAGAAAAGAACTCCTACACTCTAAGTGTTTGACGATCCATTTAAAACATTTGGAGAAATAAAACTTAAATCTTTTACATCCAATAACCTCAAAGTCTAGATCATAAAATTCTGCCATCACATCAGGTATAAAGATAAAAAGAGGGTTGTTTGATTCAATATGACACATCTTCCTTTTTCATCAAATTCTTGTTGTGGATACTGTTTTCAACATACCTATGTTGTGAATACACATATGTAGTGCAAATTAATATAACTATCAATAGCATAGATTTTTATGAAGAATTTATGGGAATCAGAAAACCCAATGTTTCTGAAACACTAACACAGAACCATAATCATTATTTAACTATGCCTGGATATGAACACAAACGCAAGTTTCTTTCAGAGAAATAATCAGACAAAGTGTGTCTAGGTAAAAGATTGATGCCAATTTAGAACATGGATTCTACTGCAAAAAAATAATATTCATAAAAGAAAGTATTTAACTACAGTTTTCATCAGCCCATTATACCCCAAATCAGAAAAGGTAATTCATTTTCTGAACATAAGGTATCAGAAATTATCTCCCTTTTCAAATTGCTCCACTCTTGAGCAAGAATTGTATTTTAGCAAGTCATAAATCGATTTTTGTTACTTAACCCTTACAAGACATTGTTTTAATGATCTCAAGAAAGAATGCTTTTAAAGAAAAATTTGGGAAAAGGAGAAAATAATGGTGATCAGCATTTTCTTTTTTTCCAAAAAATGTTATCTAGTCTATCCAAGTTCATTATTATTTGAGTGCCTGCCAATGCTTTCAATAAATGAGTAGTTTAGAATTTTGTCAGCTGCTAAAGAGTTTATGCCAATTCTAACAAATTTTATAATGCTTCATAATTTGAACTAGCCATACATTCCTAGTGTTTCCTAGCCTGCATCAATGAGGTATAATATGTTAGCAATGCTACATACTGTGTTGGTATTTTAGCTACAGATAAATTTTTATATTTCACAGTTCTACTTTTCAGTCACCTATAAATACCTCTACTTTCCAGTCCTATGCAAAATATCATATTTCAAACTATGTGAAATCTATGTTTACTCCAAATATGTCAAATATGAAAGAATACTTGATGAAACGGTGACATAACAGCATCGCCAAATCTAAATTTTTCTGCACTTATCTTATATGTGGTTAAATTCAGCCTTTATCTTGGTCAAATAGCAGCAGTTTGAAACTAATTGCTCATAAGAACTGATTGCTACTATTATCACAATCTATATATAGTACTTTTCTCTTATGTGAAGTTTGGACAAACTTTACAGCTGTTAACCCTTTACTATCCAATGATGAGTTTCAACAAACCTGGATAAGAAAGCTTTTAAAAATACTGTGGGAATAGGGAGAAAATGCATGTACCCAGGGTATTCTCCTTTTCCACATGAGGGACCTTTAATCTGTCAACTGCAAATCCTCTTGTTATAGATAAGTCTAAAATTTTGTCATTTGAAGAAGGGTTACATATTACATTAAGTAATGGATAATGATAATCAATCAGGGTTTTCCTCAGCTTTAAAAGTTTTGTTCATTGTGACCCCTTGCGGGGTAAATGTGACACCTTGCTTCATTAGTTGAGGGTCATTTTTTTAATTTATTGGGTTAAAATAAATCCGACTCATCATCGTCTAGCTCAGATTTCAATTGATTTCTCCTTCAAACTCCAAGACAGTAAAGTCTGTGTGTAAATTCCGACGGAAAGCTCAATTATACCTTTTAAGAGACAAAACATTCTCATCCGAATCGCTGCTTAACGTGACTTGATTTGCAGCAGTAGGAAACAGACGATAAAAAGAAAGCTACAGTTTACTTTGTTGTGACATTATTTTCCACTGGTGATGTGTACTTTTATCTACCAGAAGTAGCATAAACAAGAGGACCATGATGGTCCTATATCGCTCACCTGAGTACTAAGCTGTAAAATCAAACTTGTGACCCCTGGGCAGGGCCAATTTTGACCCCAGGGGCATCCTAAGAAAAAAAAAACTTGCTAGAGGTACACTAGGAGATGCAACTTAAAAAATATCAAAGCTCTATACCTTCTAGTTTCAGAGAAGTAGAATTTTAAAGTTTTCCTTCTTTGTTCATATGTTTCGAACTTGTGAACCCTGGGCAGGGCAAGTTTAGACCCCAGGGGCATCGTATGAAGACACTTTGTAGAAGTCCACTAAAAGATGCTACATACCAAATATCAAAGCTCTACGCCTTCTAGTTTCAGAGAAGAATAATATTGACATTTTCCTTCTTTGTTCCTATGTTTCGAACTTGTGACCCATGGGGCAGGGCAAGTTTTGACCCCAGGGACATCATATGAACAGACATTGTAGAAGTCCACTAGGAGATCCTATTTACCAAATATAAAAGCTCTACATAATCTAGTTTCAGACAAGAAAAATTTTCAATTTTTCCTTCTTTATTTCTATGTATTAAACTTGTGACCCCCGGGACGGGGCCAGTTTTGACCCCAGGGACATCATATGAACAATCTTGGTAGAGGTCCACTAGGAGATGCTACATACCAAATATCAAAGCCCTGCACCTTCTAGTTTCAGAGAAGAAGATTTTAAAGTTTTCCTTCTTTGTTCCTATATTTCAAAATTGTGACCCCCGGGGCGGGGCCATTTTTGACCCCAGGGACATCATATGAACAATCTTGGTAGAGGTCCACTAGGAGATGCTACATACCAAATATCAAAGCTCTACATATTCTAGTTTCAGAGAAGAAGATTTTCAAAGATTTCCTTCTGTGTTCCTATGTTTCAAAATTGTGACCCCCGGGACGGGGCCAGTTTTGACCCCAGTGACATCATATGAACAATCTTGGTAGAGGTCCACTAGGAGATGCTACATACCAAATATCAAAGCTCTACATATTCTAGTTTCAGAGAAGAAGAATTTCAAAGTTTTCCTTCTTTGTTCCTATGTTTCAAAATTGTGACCCCCGGAGCGGGGCCAGTTTTGACCCCAGGGATATCATATGAACAATCTAGGTAGAGGTCCACTAGAGATGCTACACACCAAATATCAAAGCTTTACGCCTTCTAGTTTCAAAGAAGAAGATTTTCAAAGTTTTCCTTCTTTGTTCCTATGTTTCAGAATTGTGACCCCCGGGGTGGGGCCAGTTTTGACCCCAGTGACATCATATGAACAATCTTGGTAGAGGTCCACTAGAAAATGTTACATACCAAATATCAAAGCCCTGCACCTTCTAGTTTCAGAGAAGAAGAATTTTAAAGTTTTCCCTCTTTATTCCTATGTTTCAAACTTGTGACCCCCGGGGCGGGGCCATTTTTGACCCCAGGGACATCATATGAACAATCTTGGTAGAGGTCCACTAGGAGATGCTACATACCAAATATCAAGGCCCTGCACCTTCTAGTTTCAGAGAAGAAGAATTTTAAAGTTTTCCTTCTTTATTCCTATGTTTCAAACTTGTGAGCCCCGGGGCGGGGCCAGTTTTGACCCCAGGGACATCATATGAACAATCTTGGTAGAGGTCCACTAGGAAATTCTACATACCAAATATCAAAGCCCTGCACCTTCTAGTTTCAGAGAAGAAGAATTTTAAAGTTTTCCTTCTTTGTTCCTATGTTCCAAACTTGTGACCCCCGGGCGGGGCCAGTTTTGACCCCCGGGACATCATATGAACAATCTTGGTAGAGGTCCACTAGGAGATGCTACATACCAAATATCAAAGCTCTACGCCTTCTAGTTTCAGAGAAGAAGATTTTCAAAGATTTTGCTATTTTTTTCCTTTCGGTTGCCATGGCAACCAGAATTATGGGTGGAATTCAATCTCTTGAACAACTTTGGTAGAGCTTCACCCAAGGAACATCCCTGCCAAGTTTCATCAAGATTGGCCCAGTGGTTTAGGAGGAGAAGATGTTTAAAGAAATTGTGGACGACGGACGCCGGACGCCGGACATTGAGTGATCACAAAAGCTCACCATGAGCACTTCGTGCTCAGGTGAGCTAAAAAGCAATGAAATACAGATAACCCAACCAATACTTTGACTGGGCCCCTGTATTTAACACATGTCCAATGTATTTTACGGCTATAATATGTAAATCAGCCTTATTGTATAATTAAATAAATTGAAAACTATGTTTATTTCAAATAAACCCTATAGTACAAAAAGAATGGTGTTCGTGAGATAATGAAGCAAGGAAAGACTTGTAATTACGATGCTTTATACAATTTCTAGATGACTTAAATTTTGCAAAGTTGTGTCACTGATGATGCACTGTCATTTATTTTTGGGGTCATTCGAGTTAAATTGTGTCAGTGACGCAGGGTTTGTGCATCACGGAAAACCCTGATTGATAGAACACAACACTGTGGAGGGTCATGGTAATGACCAATCTTGCACTTACATGTTCTTGTTCTAAAAATCAACAACAACAGAAAAAAATGAGTCTTACCGTTGTCATGAGTAAGATTCAAGAGAACACGCAATATTGCTAGTGTACAGCTGTAAACTACCCAACCAAAGGACTCTTTATCTACTTTGCCTGAAGAGTTGGATTCCACGACGGGATAAATAGACAGACATGTCTGACACATCTTTAATCCTCTGAAATATTGAACATTGAACAGAATGAAATAAAAATCTGTTTTATTTAACCTAAAAAAAAAAATTGTCTTAAGACAATAATCCTGGTTTGCAAAATTACAGGAATTAATTCATGTACATCAGTTTAATTGATGGAAGTTCCAATGTGTGCATACTTGGTTTTAATAATTCTGACTTATTATCCTTCCAACATCATTAAAAGAATCTGAAGATAAAATTTATACTATTCTATAAAATGTTTCTTTTATTTCCCTTTTCTAGACTTGCTCAATAAAATTTTATCTCAAATACCAATGTAAGTAATTCCTTAATATATACCTTTTTATAGAGCTAAAGAGATGGATTTTAAAAGCTGTTAATATGAATATAACAAATTAAATGATAACCATTTACAATAATTTTCTTGCACATGACTTTGAAAATATCTTTTTAAATACTGAAAATCATTACAAGAACAATTTTAATACATGAATACTTCTTTGAAAATAAAATGGGCAAAAGTTTAGCCTACTTATAAACGGTAGTTCACTTTGCAACAATGTCTGCAAAAGTGGTCTGCGTTATGTTGATGATGTCTGTAAGAAGTAGTGAGTTTAATGAAAGTTCAGGTTAATGTAAAACATAATTATGTTCAGTATTTGGCCCTGACTGACCTTGTTAAGAAAACTGGCTTTTATTTTTCATTTACTTTTTTTTTCTGCATACATAAAAATTTTGAAAAGGAGGCCAGCTTTATTTTTATTTTAGTGTGCTTTAATTGCAATTCTAAACTTTTTCAAGTGTGAAAAATCTCACATAAATCTGGTTGATTCATAATTATCTAAACCACATTCTCAAGAAACTAAAATGAAGAGAATCAATTCACATACCTGCTTAGTGAGATGACTAGGCATGAGTCTTTATAGGCTACCAGATAGTTCTGGTTATCTGTATTTAAATAAGTAACCTGAAAGTTAGAAGCAAACAATATTCACACCATGTCTTACAGTAATCAATTTAGGTAATGAAAATGTTAAAATCTATGTCCTCTTTCTTTGTTCCATAAATAACATTAAATGCCAGCTTTTACTTCAACTCTTAACTTTTTACCACACAATCCCAACTTTTAAAAACCCTGAGAAAGAAAGCTTTTTAAAACATTGTGAGAAAAGGAAAAAATGCTGGTGTCCATCATTTTCACTTTACCCACAATGTTTTCTACCCTTTCCAAATCAAATTTCAGGTTTTTGAGTTACATCTTTTTTGTTATGTGCAAGTGCTTTCAATGTCAGACTAGTCCAAATTTTTTTCCTTTGGTAAAGAGCTAACCAAAAAATCCTGAGTTTGCCGACTTAAGAGATAGAAAGCCTTTTGAAAATACTGTCTATAACAGAGCAAATGATGGTAACAGCAATTTTTTCCTTTTACAGCAATGTTTTCTACACTTTTAAGACACTTTCTTAATATTGTGCCACATGTAGTATACCTGCAAATACTTTGGATTTAGTACCGTCCATGATTTTGTTTTTTCTAAAGGGTTAAACATATCTACATGCAACGAAATTCATTGTTATTCAACATTGTAAAAACAAAAAAAAAAAGAACAATAAACAGTCCATCAAAAGATAATATAGCAACAGTTTTTTTTTGTTGCTGATGGAAGAAAAAAAAAGGGGGCAAAAAAAATGTCAGGTAAGACATAAATGAAATTTAACGCATGAAAAATTTTTGACACACAAAAAACTGAGCAAACAACAACTGTAGATATTGTGAAGCGCTCATTTTAAAATAATTTCAAATTGGATAAGTCAAATTTTTGTTATCTGTGACTCAGAACAGAATGCTTTATTCAATATTTAAGACTTGAGCAATTAATCCTTTACCACTCAAACGACATAATACCAACAAGAACAAAATATCTCATGGCTAAAAATTCAAAGGAAACATCTTGAATTAAGGGTTTGTAGTGAAGCTGTTGCTAGTTTCTTATCCTTAAGGTAGCTCATGGTAGGGATGCAAAAGCTGCAAATTTCCAACATCCAAATTTTAGAATCAGAATTTGAAATAATGTAGCTAATAAATAAATGCCTTACATTTTCTAAAACCCTGAGACAGCGATCAGTTTTCTTGAGGTTTTCTACGCTGCTATTTGTCAGCACTGTGACATTATCACCAACAGCTTCTATACATGAACAAACTGAAATAAACCATGAAACAAAAAACCTAAAATTAAACATGTACATGTACCAAAACAATAAATCAATAGCTCTACAAAGCACATACATATAATTTCATAGATACATTTAGAGCATGAAGTCATGAAGTCCTTTGCATCTTACATGAATACAAAATAATTATCTTAAGGCTAGAAAAATCATTGAATTTTTTCAAGGTTGTGCTAGGCTAGAAGCTTTAGTCAATGGACAGGTCTAGAGGACAGCCAACAGAGCAAGTATAATTTTGATAGACGTTTATAAGATAAATACAAAATTCAGCAGTAATTTGACCAGAATTAACATACAACATGATGTTGAATTCCAAGCTAACACCAATTTTAGAGTGTAAAAGAAATGCATAAGATAATGTACCTTATAATATTGCAATAAAACTGCAATAAAATTATCCCAATCTCAACTAACAACTTATATTCTGCTTTAGGTTAGTCACAATAAAAATTATTGTATGAGTGTTTACTCCAGATATATGACCCTTTATCCTGAAATTTGGGGGTCAAAAGTCAAGGGGTCAGGGCATTATGTCCAAAAAAAGACAACTCCCCCATTACAACTTACTCAAAAATCAATTTTTCAAAGACAGCTGTGCCAAAATTTACAGAGCAATTTCCATGTGAGCAATTTGGATTCCATATATAAAAAGATTCTGAATGAAGAACTTGAGCATAATAAGACAGCTACAATATCCTTTTGTTCATGCTTTTTTTTTTCTTTCACCAAGCATCAATATAGTCCACTGAACAAACAAAAGAATTTCTTTAACTTAGGTTCACATTGGCATAAACAGTTCTCATAACAAAAAGGCCATTGGCACTGAAGCGCTCACCTGAGACTATAGCATAATATGAACAAACTTGGTAGAGGTCCACTAGGAATTGCTACATGCAAAATATCAAAGCTGTATGCCTTCTAGTTTTAGAGAACAAGAATTTTAAAATTTTCTATCTTTGTTCTATGTTTAAACTTGTGACCCGCGGGGCAGTGCCAGTTTTGGGGAACAAGACAGTTCCCCAACACGGCTTTTCGAGACAGTTCCCCGACAAAATTGAAGACAGTTCCCCAACACTTTTGAAGACAGTTCCCCGACACTTTTAGTATTAATACCGGTGTATTGAATAGGTTTTTTTTTTAAAATAATTTTTATAGACATTCATTTGAAATGATGGAAGTAAATTTCAACGTTGGTGGTTATTAAATTGCGTAATTATGACCAATTAAGGAGGTAGATGTATTGTGATTGGACTGTTTGTTGCCATGTTTGGGTGTTTGTAATAATGGTTGGTTTAATTGGCTGTCTTAATGGCATATAGATGAACAAGTCTTCGACGTGAGCATTGGGTTCTGAAATGCAATTTTAACATGTATAACTTTTTTTAAATTCTCGTTGGACTGTATAACTGTCATATTACCACTGTCCATAAATGCACAATAAAAAGGGGATCTACATTCATATTATCCTTTACATTACTTGCGTGTTATTTCAGTTTCTCCGGAAGTAACAGTAAGAGATGTAAAAAAAAAATGCCCTAAACCTAGGCCTACATGTATGTATTTCAAATCCAAGACTGGGATAAGGATTTGTTTTAGTAATCAAATACACATATTCATTCAACACACATAATAATATTCTGATCTACATAACAGCGAAGGTACATGTATCATTTCCGAACCGAGTGAACATCAATAATAAACTAAACAGGAGAAATACTCCCATTTATTCACAATCCTTTCATAAGTACAACCCCACCCCCAACCCCATTACCTTTACCTAAAAGTTATAGACATCGATGATAAATGTCGATGAAAATCAGGTTTGCTAATGATGACTGTGTCGGGGAACTGTCTTCAAAAGTGTCGGGGAACTGTCTTCAATTTTGTAGGGGAACTGTCTCGAAAAGCCGTGTCGGGGAACTGTCTTGTCGGGGAACTGTCTTGAAACCCCAGTTTTGACCCCAGGAGCATCATATGAGCAAATGTAGAGGTCAACTAAGAGATTCTACATACCAAATATCAAAGCTCTATGCCTTTTAGTTTTTGAGAAGAAGAATATTAAAGTTTTTATTCTTTGTTTCTATGTTTGAACTTGTAACCCCCGGGCAGGGCCAGTTTTGACCCCAGGGGCATCATTTGAAGGAACTTGGTAGAGGTCCACAAGGAGATGATACATACCAAATATCAAAGCTCTACGCCTTCAACATATTATTGTTCAAGTTTCAGAGGAGAAGATTTCTAAAGTTTTCCATCTTTGTTCCTGTGCTCAAACTTGCGCCCCTAAGTTGGGGCCACTTTTGACCCCAGGGGCATCATTTGAACAAACTTGGTAGAGGTCCACTAGGAGATGCTACATACCACATATCAAAGCTCTACACCACCTAGTTTCAGAGGAGAAGATTTTTAAAGCTTTCCCTCTTTGGTACTATTCTCAAACTTGTGAACCCTGGGGCGTGGTCAGTTTGACCCCAAGGATGCCACACACTAAATATCAAAGCTCTACACCATCTAGTTTCAGAGAAGAAGATTTTTAAAGTTTTCACTCTTTGTTCCTATGCTCAAAATTATGACACTTGTGTTGGGGCCAGTTTGACCCCAGGGGCATCATTTTAATAAACTTGGTAGAGGTCCACAAGGAGATGCTACATATCAAATGTCAAAGCTCTACGCCTTAAAGTTTTGTGGGAGAAGATTTTTAAAGTTTTCACTCTTTGTTCCTATGCTCAAACTTGTGACACCTGGGGTGGGGCCAGTTTTGACCCCAGGGGCATCATTTTAATAAACTTGGTAGAGGTCCACGAGGAGATGCCGTATACTAATTGTCAAAGCTCTGCGCCTTCAAGTTTTAAAGAAGATCTTTTAAGTTTTTTTTCTCTGTTCCTATGCTCAAACATGTGACATCCGGGGTGGGACCAGTTTTGACCCCAGGGGAATCATTTTAATAAACTTGGTAGAGGTCCACTAGGAGATGCCACATACCAAATATCAAAGTTCTATGCCTTCTAGTTTAAGAGAGGAATTTTCAAAGATTTTGTATTTTTTTTCCTTTTTGTTGCTATGGCAACCAGAGTTATGGGTGGAATTCAATTCTTTGAACAATTTTGGTAGAGCTTCACCCAAGGAACATCCCTGCCAAGTTTCATCAAGACTGGCCCAGAGGTTTAGGAAAAGGAGATGTTTAAAGAAACTGTTGACAAACAACGCACACCTGACATAGGGTGATGGTAATAGCTCACCTTTAGCACAAATTTAGTAGCCCTGGGTCTTATGGTCAGTTACAAAAAGATTTACAAAGTTTTACATAAAAGTCCATGTAAAACTTGCAACCCCAGGGGTGGGACTAATCTTTTACCGCCAGGTTATAATTTGAGCCCTCTTGGTAAGAGGCAAATTGAAAATGTTAAATGCAAAATTTCGTAACCCTATGCCTTATGGCTAGGTACAAGTATATTTTTAAAGTTTTCCATATATAAGCCCATGTGAAACCTGTGGCCCTCAGGACAAGGCCAAATTTGGGCTACAATTTGGGCACCCTTGGTGGAGACCCACTAGATAAACCTACATGCAAAGTTTGGTAGCCGTAGGTCTTATGGATTCAGACAAGAGGATTTTCAATATTTTTCACTTTTGTCATTCAACCAGAGCTTTTGATTCAATCAAACTGTTTCAAGAAATTCTTAAGAGGGCCATGACAGGATCATTTCTGTGAAGTTTCATCAAAATTGGATGCGTAGTTTCAGAGAAGATGTTTACAATAAAGTTAAAGCATGGACAAACACACGCATGGATGCACAACAGACATAGAGCCATGACATAAAACCATCTGACCATCTGCCATTGGAGCTAAAGATGTGTCAAAAAAGCACTCTGCAGAAAACACTGCTGTAAAATCTTGGCTATTCAGACATACTACTAATTGTGTTATACTGATCGATTCCAAGTTAAATGAAATTGCCTAACTTTGTTAGATTTTGGACAACAAATTGGATTAATGGCCCAATGGCCAATCCAGGACAAGCTCTCCATCTTACAAGCAACAAATGCATAGCTGAAATACAAACTGCATCTGGTGGGATTCAAACCCCTGCAGACAAATATCCTTGTTTTTATAGGTTTAAAAGACCAATACCATAACAACTGGGCTAAAGAGATATCTTCTTAACTCAGTTGTTAGGTATTGCATTTAAATTGGGACAAAGCCCTTCATGAAGGAGTGGTCTCGTGTAACAACTCTTGTACATCCATCCTCAACAATTACAATTTCTGGAAGTTACACTTGAAATGCTTTATTAATATGAATTGATAGCTATCTTCACACAGTCCCATACCAGTATCAACGATGTGATCTAAAGCACCCAGACTTCTTAACTCTTCTTTAAACCATTCTCCCGCTCTTCTTGATGTCAGACTTAACAAGGATTCCATGGCCAAATTACCAGTCTGAAAGATCAAGACCAATACATTAATTTCTTCTAACTTTTCAACTTTTCCATTTTGAAAGCAGGGTAGATCCTAAATCAAGAGTCTCTTTGAAATTGTAGAAACCATCCTCGGATACCCTGGGGTCTCCCTATTTGCTACGCTACATCAACCCCTGGGACAATTAATTGAATTTCCCTCGCTTTACCGCTGGCCGAATGCTGGCTTTTCATTGGTTCCATCATCATTTTGTGACAAGCGAGTGGACTGTACGCTATGACGTTTCGTATCGATTTTCGGCGGCTGATTCAAAGTTTTATTAGTCAACTGTCCCAGGGGTCAATGTAGCGTAGCAAATAGGGAGACACCAGGGTATCCGAGGGTGGTAGAAATACACCTGTGGCATACCTGAAGCAGCTTGAATTTACTTACAGAAGATATGATTACTTTGTAGCTGCTTGCAAACTCAATGTACCTTTCCGGACAGTATAGATCAAGATCAGTCATTTCCTATTGCCAGACTGTCTTATGATGAATTTTCCATGCCAGATACATTGAGATTGTTCTGGCCAAAATAATAAGTCTCATATTTGGTTCTTATTTTTGACAGTAAATATGGAAATAATGCTGCACATTCTGTCCATTCTGATCTTGATGTGTAAAAGAAAGTTAACCTTACCCACACAATTCTACATTTTTACCACCCTGAGGAAAGTTTTTTTTTTTTAAAGCAGTATGGGAAAAAGAGAAAATACTTGTAAGCAACATTTTCTTCTTTTCTTTCTGTTTTCTACCATATCAAAGACAAATCCCATTCATAGAGCCACATTCATTCTGCAAATACGCCAACAAATGCTCCGACACAGAAGACAGGTATGAAAACATTTTTGGCATGATACAAAAATATATCTGTGTCAATGGGCAAATAATTCCTCCACACCAGAGCCAAACTTTACTTCTTACATAACCAAAGATTTTGGTCAACAATTGTATAGTGTCAATAAATGTGTTTTGACAACAAAACTGATTCATTGGGAAAATTGTGACAACAATAATTGTTGATTGTATTTGCTTTTCAGTAAAAATTCTACTGATTAAATACATTTAATTATTACCTATCCTTTTTTATGGGTTCCCCTTTCGGTAATAGACAACTATCCAAAGTTTGTATTATGTAATTACAGTAATTACAGGGATATTGGAAAATGTCGAACTCTCCAACCGACCAAGACAATAAGGCAGGGATATGACAATGCTTTGGCTTGTCTTTGAAACTAGCTGAGCTAAAAATACATGAGCCATGCTCTTGCAACAGGGGGGCTAATGCATCTCAGTTATACATAATATTGTAGGTCAGAGACACACACAAACCCTTTCTGGTATATCTCCCCAGACAATAGTCATTATTTATACTTACAGATATACAATCTGTGTCTATACTTTCCAGTTTTCC
The DNA here is from genome assembly GCA_943736015.1 of Tridacna crocea. Taxonomy (NCBI): domain Eukaryota; kingdom Metazoa; phylum Mollusca; class Bivalvia; order Cardiida; family Cardiidae; genus Tridacna; species Tridacna crocea. The sequence continues at coordinate 42,433,762 of OX031056.1, read as the reverse complement.
CCCAGCCTGTTGCAGGAACTCATTATAAACCTCTTGTACTCTATCCCAATTTCGTTTCAGTGCACGAGTGGCTGAAGGACTTAATGTTGTAGCTAGATCTTCTTGCTGGTCTACACCCAACAATCTTAACATTAGATTTAAAGTGTCTCTATCTAGGTCCATATTCAATCTGTCTCGACTTAACATGAACATTAATGCTGAGGTACATAGTGCAAGGCTCTGAAAAAGAAAAAAAAATTAGTATTACAATCAAGCTTCACCACTTTTATTTCCTGCACCTTAATTGCAAGGCCTTTTGAATTGATCTCAAGAGGTCTGTTATTTCAAAATCCATTGGCATTTTTTTAAAATGTTTCTTCTCTTCCCACAGGAAAAATCAATACAGGAATGGTTTTTTGAACAACCCTTTCAGATGCATTCTTATGTTTTTTGAAAAAACTATTTTTGTTAAAGTTTGAAAACCAATGAGAAAAAAATTACACAAAGCCTTAACAACTTTTCAACTCTTAAAGTTACTTAATATCTATTGACACTATTTGATAAATTTGAGCCATAAATTTCAATTTCATCCTCTTCTGTTCATTTGTCATTTATTTTATTCAATGATCAACAATGGTAAGTTTCATTGTGTTCTGTAAGGTGATTGAGTTAACAAATCAACATGATGATGATGTTTAAAATCCGTTATTTCGGAGTACTTTAAACTTACAGATGACACAGTCATGCTGTTCTGCACACAATTTCATCAATGCTTTCTCATTCTGCACACAATTTCATCAGTGCTTTTTTGTTCAGTTTTGTGACCTAAAGCGATATTTAAGTATTTTGCTTTTAAAATTGGTACAGTTTTCAAACACGCTGTGGGTTTTGAAAAATTTCTTCTTGATTTGGGGTTTAACCTGATTTTTCCATCAACCCCCAAGATTCCTGATGCTATGTAGGAACCTTTGCTTGTAGAGTTATTAAAATAGCTTTTGTATGCATTGTCATTTACCAACGATGCTTCTTCAGCCTTCAATTTCAGGGGATTTTCTCCCTTACATGCCGGGCTGAATTTTGGCCCCATTCCCAATTGCAAAAGGTGCATTCTTTCCTAATCCATAAAACAAAATTCCCAATAAGACACTAGAAAAAGAAAGAAGTCTGATGTATCAGCCAGGATTTCACCCTACACGCAAATTTGCGGGCAATGACTGCAGTTCAAGCAGGAAATCGACAGATGCTGTATTGTAGGTATGAAAACAATTGGGAGCAAATTAACAATAAACTGCATCCATTTATTTTAATCCGATTCATGTATTGACTCGATTATCTGGCTGTAAACCATCCTTAGTTTACATGTACAAAAATTCATACAATTGTTAAACTTCTCGGCAACTGCCACGCATGTATTGCAGCAAAGCAGAGTTTTATGAGGCAAGAGTAAAGAACCCACTTTTAAATTGACAGTCCAGAATCAGGAACAAGTTATGAAATATACCCTGCCAAATCTGGACCACAAAGTTTTCTTTCCCTCTCAAATTTCGATCGGCTGTTGAGCGGTTCGTCTGTTTAATTTGTGAGCAAAGCTTGTTGTTGGCGGAAATGGATACACTCTATCTTAAACAAGCTTATTAATTCTTGGACATGTACATTCATAGGTCATAAATTCAAGATGACAAGATGTCTGTCTGTAAAACAGTCATGCCCCCTACTGCCACATTGATACAGAAAGTGGCAGAGTTCATTCACTGATATCAAAACACACATTATTCCACTTCAGCTTTTTCCCAGTTGACTTCAATGCTTGTTATGTCCCTGATAATACGCAAGTAAAATGTTAGAGCCATAAGTTGAGCTACATATGATGATTTTTGAGACACTTTAACTTTTTTTTAGCAAATAGCTCAAGTGGCGAACAGCAACTTAGGCCCTGAATCACCTGGTGGTCACTGTGACCTTGACCCTTCACAGATTAACCTTAAAATCCATAAGTATCAATTTCACTCCAAGAAGTATATTTATGAACAGAATTTGAAGAAACTAGGTCAATTCTGTGTGTAGTTATTATCTGGACAAGGTTTAATCTATGTATCATTAAGTTGCACTGTGACCTTGACCTTAGATGGGTTAATCTTAAAATCAATAGCGATCATCTACACTCAGAGACGAATGTCTGTGCCAAATTTGAAGAACCCAGGTTATTTCTGTATCTAGTTATCATCCCAACATGGTTTGGTCTATATATCAACATGTTGGCGGTGACTGTGACCTTGACCTTTGACCTATTGACCTCAAAATCTATATGAATCTATATGAATCATTTACACTCCAAGACAAATGTCTGTGCCAAATTTGAAGAACCTAGGTCAATATTCTGTGTCTAATTATCCTGAGGTAAAGGTTTGGTCTACATATTAACATGTTGACAGTCACTGTTACCTTGATCTTTGACTGATTGACCTCAATCGCATTAATTATATAATTACAGTATTAATAAACTGTCCCTGGCAGTATAGTGCTGCGGAACTACAGACACACTGGAAGTCATATAAAGCAAAATTCAAGTCTGAAGTTTCCTCTCTCCAATTAATTTTTAAAGTTTCTTTTCAATACTGTTTCTTTTCAATATTGTCTATCAAAGAAAATGATGATTTTTAAATCTTTCTACATATGTCAAAGCACACTAAAAATTATTTTCAAAGATTAACCGTCTTGGGGAAAAAAAAAAAAAAAACCATGCCAAAACAGTCGTCAACTAAGACCTCAGCCGATCACAGGCTCTTCAATCTGTCTTATCAAGCCATGATAATGACCTTCATCAGCCGACTTGCATACACACAATATAGTAAATAAAACGGGAAATAGTTCCTCTATTCATTCAACAGAAAAAACAAATATTTTATTTAAATATCCTACCTAAGAGGGTCAGGTTGTGGGGGTTTGGGGGGGGGGTTTGAGGGGGGGTCTTACAGCTTAGACTCTTGAACTAGTATGAAATACAAAAGAGAGCACATCCATCCAAAAAGAAAGAAGTTTGGAAAAAAGAAGCAGTATTGATTCAGTCCAATGTTAAATGCCTTTAATAAGTTCATTGTAAGGTTAAATGTGTTCTATACTATATATTTTTTGTCAACATTATTTTCCAAATTTTGACAGTTTGTCAATTTTTTTTCCCAATTTGGCCTGGAGCCTTTTCCCAAAATGCATGAAAAAAGCCTTGTATTTAATTGCTGTGGACACAAATTTGCAAAAAAAATGTTGCTAACTTTTATTGTAACAAGATAATAAATGTTTGTTTTACCTGCAAATGATTGGCAAATTTTTAGGTCTTGCAGATGGGATGTAAGGGAATCTCAAACCCTGGCTTCATGATTATACCTTTCTATCCTACTTTTGCTGAGCTTCAACAGTTTGAGGTTAGGGCTCTGCAGTGCACTCCACATTGTTTCAATGAGTGATCAGATAACAAAAACATTGAATACAAAAACAGATGAAGAAAAAAATGACAAAAACCACTAACTGGATCACTGGCAGCATCTTGCAAACAGCCGAATATCTTTGTCACAGTTCCATGAGCTCGTAAGTGCATTCGGAATGCAGGTAATATACACTTTTGCGCTAGTCCAACACAACTGAAAAATAAGGCTTGATTCAATATGGATACAATTTTCAGAGTAAAATAAAGATATAAAATTATCTTAGTAGTTTGAATATCAATTATATAACTAGCACTGGTGATTACCATTATAGAAATGAAAACCTGTTATTACGTCTTATCCTGATGTAAATCCAGTAGATTTAGTTGTCCTTTCAAAAAGAAATGTTTCTACATGATGGAACTTTCCTCTTGTAATAACACTTTAAGGACTGTCCTGGCAATAAATGTTGAATGTCAATGTATCTTATCATTTCTCTTCATATTTCAAATTCACAAGAATTTCAAGTTTATCAAATGTAGAGCACTTTAAGTGAGGAAAATAAATAAAGTTCTGTACGTACAATCTTCTACAATTTTACCCACAGTTGTCCCATGCCATTTACTACTGTGTTGACAAAACTTAAATCAATACTATCACTCCATATAGTTTGTCAAAAATTGGTAAACAATTACTTTAACCTTTATCACAATATCCCAAATTTCAACAATCCTGGAGAAGCTTTTTAAAACACTGGAAAAAGAAGAAAACACTGGTAACATGGTAAATTTAGCATGACCAAGATTATGCTGCAGATGACACAAAACACAGAGCCATGGCAGTACCTAGATGTTTTCTATGAAAACATCTGAAAAAATAAATCCAATTGTGAGGGGATGTGTGTACAAACTAACAGTCAAATGACCTACCTAAGGCACCTTGTAGGCATAGGTTCTATATCTTTTATTCCAGCTAACAAGTACTCAATATCATCATCAAACTCCTGGGTTTCTCCAAATTCTTGACATTCATGGGCTTCTTTCACATTTTTCACCACTGTATAAAGCTTTAGTGTAAAAAGAAATCATGCAAATATTTCACTATGAAAAAGGGTTCTTAAGAATGCAATCTTTAATCATTTTCCTTTAAAGCGCTATTGAATGTTCAGAAATGAAGTATGATGAATGCAAAATGCAGAAATTAATCACTGCATTAGTTAGACCATGGAAATGATTTTCCAGCTAAGTTCACCACTGACCTTGCCCTTTGACCAGTCTGAGGCAAAAACATTAGAGCACCTCCTATAAAATACCAGGGACCTAGGTCAAATGGTTTCAAGTTAGAGCGAGAGCGAAGAAAGAAAAACAAGATGGATGGACAGACACCATGAAACCAGTAACCCCCCTCTTCTTTGTAGATAATGTGTATATTTAGGTAAAATATGGTACTCTCTTTTAAAAAGTGTTAAGATACACATATCCTTTCCAAAGTAAACAACTAGCATAAGTCTGAAGTAAGTATCTAAATAGAAAGAGAAAATCAAAGTTTTTTGCATGACAACAACACAGATGATAGGGCTGCAAAAGTACCTAAAAATCTTCAAAAAGCCAATTAAAAATGCCATATCATAAACTTGATGACCATCTGTTTGATAATTTGAAAACATTGAAATAACTAATCCCTTTGAAAGCCTGTGGCAAAGATGGTGATTATTTGCAGGAAAAAATTTTGGCACTAGTACTCCTCTCTGGATAACATTATGATTATATGTTGCTTACTTCTTAGCCTAGTTGCCTTTCATTTAGAGTTGCAAATGTCTGTCTGCACAGACTTTGAGACCTAACGAGAGTATGCAATACCACAGCCTGTCAACAGTTATTTTTCTCAGTGAAGTTCCATTTAGAGAAAAAGGCATAATGGTGTCTGAGATGTTGTGAGGGTTACCTGTCGTTTTGGTATACTATTTGACTACCCTGATCAATAGCTAACAACTAACTAAAGTTTGGATTTAGGGTCTTCAATAATGACAAAGACAGCAAAAGTTTACTTCCAATGATGCACCTGACAAAATGGGTATGAAAATATCCTGACATTTACTTCCAAAAAAAGTCCAGCTAAATATGGACTTGTTTGTATACTTACCTCTTTGTGTTCTTTTTTAACATGTAGGGATGTATATGCTTCACTGCCATTTTTACCCTCCCAGTGTATTGCCCGCATCAGCCGTGGCATTTCTGCAGGCACCTCTTTGGGCTCTTTCTGTTTCTTAGCTACTGGCTGTAGTTTTGGTGGCTCATCCAGGTCTGGTGGAGTGCCCTCTTTTCGACCATTCTGAGTAGTTACGACAGGAGGTGGAGGCATCTGAAGATATAAAGATTAACAGGTGAAATTTCAGTTTAGCTGCTTTTATCAAGTGTTTTATATTGTTTTCAGAAGTACTATATTTCACTTATATCAGGCTTTTAACCTGATTTCAACAATGTTGATTGGCCATCTCTGAATCAAACTTTTCAAATTTGTGTGTTGCAAATTTTGTTCTGTCAGGAGGCTATACAACAAAGTGCACATCCAGAAGAAGCAACTATATTTTCTACATGTACATGTGCATCATATTTATCATATTATCAAGTCAGAAATCAGTGCTCAAGTGTTACCCAGTTAGAATCAAAACAACAACTCTCTATGTGGAGGACGTTCTTGTAAATTCATGCAGAAAAAAAAGAGTGATTAATCTTACCTCGTCATCTGCCTCGGAATCTTGCCAGGAACGTACATTGTAGACAGCAGGTGCCTGGGTAAACAAAAAACAAATCGTTAATGTAACTTCTGGAAGGGTTTAACCCTACACCATATAATCCCATGTTCTCACAACCATAAGATGAAGGCTTCTTTGAAAGCACTGTGGGAAAAGAAGAAAATACTGCTCACTGGCATTTTCTTTTTTTCCAACAACTAAACTTTTTATTCTTTTTACAGGCAAATTCTATTTCTGATATAAAATTATTTTGTTAAAAGCAAAAGCTTTCAGAAGTAAGGTTTTGCCATATGATAAAGGACTAATAGGCAAAACGGAGGGATTCCTATCCATCCTGTCCCTTCTAGCCGAAAGTTCTACAGAATATGCACCAAATTAAATTTGGAGTATTCATTAATACTTTTGATCTGTCCATGTTTTGTATTCCTTGCTGTTTTGGTCCTCCAAAAATATTTTTGTGCATGCACAAAACTTTCGGACAAATTTAATGATCATATTTTTGGATTCAGTTTGGTTAAAGCCCGCAGTGAGGTTGGAAGGCATGCATTTGACCTTTGTGCCATTCGCTCTGCTATTATAAAATATCGCAGCCAATCCTTGTTCCGAATGATGATCAAGATTGCACCAAATCTCTAATACTTTCATTACAATCAGGGTGTGTTAAAGTTCTGACCCAACCGAAAAAGGCCAATGAATCCCCTATGATGCATATGGCATGGGTACAATCGCCATATGCCAAAATCAGTTCCATAATCAATGCGCCCCCCCCCCCACCACTACCGTTTAAATTGAACAATGTTCCAACAGCCAACAGGGTTCCCTTTTTTATGAACTATGTATTTTGGGCACTAGGTTCAGACTCCTTGCAGATATTGGGCTGTAAAGAGTATCTAAAAAAATATTCACATGTAATCAGCTCGTGTATTTGTCACACCTCTCCAATAAACAGGGGTAGCATCTGATACAAGTTCTAAAACTCCAAAATGAAATGTTTGCAGTAGTATCATCACTCACCAAGACTTAGAAGCTTCAAAATTCTTTATATTCAGTTCAATCTCGCACATAATTCATTCAGACCAGAGTCCATTGTATAATAAACGCTACAATTACTACAAGTTGCTTTCTGAATTTTTTCTATTATTACGCTGCGAATTTCGGTTAGGTGGGACAGGACAGTTTGAATCATCAACGTTTATTTAGGATGCACTGTTAAAGACTTTCTTGCCCTTAGAAGAAAACCCCATTTGAGTCACATCTACTTGCTTGTGAACATCTGATTTCATAATGGACAAGTCTCAATTTGTGTTAAGAGAATTAACAACTCTCAATTATCACCAAGTACAGCAGCTAAGTGGTCTAGGCATTTACCCAAAATTTACAGTAACAAATGAAATTTGACCCAAGTCCTTATGGAATGTATGTAAAACTTCTATGCTTGTCCCATCCGAAAAAAAAAAAAATCTTTTTAGAATGTCAGAGCATACAGAAATGTTCATGAGGAGAAAAAAAGAAAGCAGTCAAACATACCTTTTTTGGACTGGAAAAAATTTTCTTTGGAGCAGCACCACGAGCTCGGAATATCTTTCTTTCAGCAGGAGGTTTTTTGATGGATTTTGTCTTCTTTGGCTGAGGTTCTGAAACTTCCTATTAAAAACACATGTACATGTATAATATTTCAGCAACCTACAGATGACTTCTTTGGTTTTACTGATTTCTGTTTTGAAAATACAATTCAGCGAAAGGATACAATATTAGGATATTGCAGTTTTGACTTCTGTCACATTGTGTGTTACAATGGCGACTAGTATTTTCTCTTTATCAAAATTTCTTTGACCCTTTACTCCATAGATACTCATTTCTACGCATTGCTTGTAGGAGCCTTTGGAAAAGATTGTGGCAAAAGATGAAACTGCTCGTGACAAGCAATTTCACCTTTTGTCACAATGTTTTCTATGCTATCAAAAGGTGTCATATACACATAAGAAACGGTTTCATCCTTGCTGTTACTTACAGTAAATTAGAGAGACCATAGAAATGCCTTATGGGGTAGTGGGTTAAAAAACTTCTTCATAATGTCAAAGGAATGATAGGTCAGGAGTTTACACTTAATTGGTGTAGATTAATGCTATTTAACACAGATTGTTTTTAAGTCATTTGTCACACTTTTGCCTAAAAAAGTAATATGCTGGCACTGAAATTTATATGTTAATTACCTGAGAAGAGTTGATATCCGTATCCAACCCTTGGCTTTCACTTGTGTTTGACTGTTGGGAACAATCTGCCTCCATCCCTGTATCCTCACTGACAACAGATTCTTGAGAGTTTTCTACCTCACTTTCATCATTCAGTTTCTGGATTTCCTCTTTGCATTCAGTCTTACCTAAAAATCCAAAAATCCAGTATTTGTTTGCACTTCAATCAAAAAATTCTCCTATGAACCACTTCTTTCATCTAGCAAGGGTGGTAAAAATATAATACAAGAGAGATTACTTATAATACATGTAAGCTGTTTCTCCTCAACCAGGGTTGATCACCTACATGTACAAGTCTTGTTTAAATTACCAAACAACAGTTTCAGACTAGTCCAGATTAAAAGCATCTGCAGATCACAAGTCAAAGGTAGCTGCAATGATGAAATTTGTCAATCAGAGGGTGATAAAGACAGCATTTTTTCCCTTTCCCATGAAGTTTTCTACCATTTCCACCATGGGCGGGGGGGAACCTGGGCTCCGGACCCCCCCCCCCCCTGGAATTTTGGTAAAAATGTGGTTATCAGATTCATGAAATGGTACTGGTTTGATATTGCACAGCATCTATGTAGAATACCAGTGTTCTCACTAGGATTTTAAAAGTTGGATTCCAGGAATCCAACTCTGACAAAAGTTGGATTCCAAACTGAAGTTGGATTCCAGCAAAAAATATAACATTTAAAAACTGTTAATTAAGATTGCTGTATCATGCAGACATGACTTTAATGGACAAGTCTACATTTACAATAGCTGTTCAGTGTTCCCACTAACTTTTATTTCAAGGGTCCACTTAAAGCCTGGGCTGAAAAACTAGGGGTAAGATTTCATATCAAAGGGTATAAACTTATGAAGTATTATGTTTCCGAACTAGGGGTGAATCAATCAATATTTATGACTTGCAGCAAAAACAAAAAAGTCTGCTATATTAAGGTATCTATGTAAGTTTAATGCTTAAAATCATTAAAAAGCTGAAAAGACAGTCTAAAGTGACTCTGATCGGACAATGTCAAGGAGACATTTTGTTGTGTCATGGGTTTCCGTGTTGTTTTTTTTCACCAAACAATTTTTCATGAGTGTTGATTTCTCGATAGGTATATTCACATGATTCGACATGAATTTCTCAAAAAGAATTACAACTAGCACCAAAATATGTTATTTTACTCACGATAAACGGATAATGGCCTTTTTTGTCAATGATTTTTATTACGTGAGGTCTTGCGTGTAATTAGCATTTGTTATGCGAGTTTCAAGTCTGTAAAATGATTTACACAATAATTTATGCGAGGCGGAACTCTGATTTCAGATGATCTAATGGAAAAGATATTTGATTTTGGAGCTAAACTTTTCGGCAAAATTAAGAGATCGACCCCAAAAAATCTTCGGATGGTTGAAAGGTCATGGACTCAATTATTTCCATCGCTACCTCTCGTTCACATCACGAGAGGTTCGATATCTTTCCTTTATCAACTACCGGTATATTGACCAATTATCAGCGTAAATTCGTCTGCAATCTGTTTAGTGATGCATAATTTGCAGATTTCAAACAACATGACGGGGGATAAGGGTATTAGGTAAATGTCATCCATTGTGTAAGCGGGTACTTGGCGAGTGATCAAGAATGACGCATTTCGATTGGTTGTAAGTTTCCCAGGTAGCCACGCCTACCTCTTCGACTACTCGACTTTTGAGATTACCTAAATGTTTGAAAATTTTCCGCCTCGCTCAACATTTGAGATTACCCAAATGTGTGAAAATTTTCCACCTCGCTAAACATCTAGTAAACAATCAATTGATAACCTAATCAAGCCCGGGATCGTAAATTACAAGTTATATACGATCCCTGATCAAGTTGAAAAGCTGCTTTCGGACGCATGCCCTAAAAAAACTTGTAATCCAGTGGAATCCTCTGTTAAGATTTTTTGTCGTCCGCCGGGAAAAGTTGTCGTCTCAGACGACAGTATTGGCGTTTCCGAGAACTCTGGTCAATACAGTCATAAATTTAAACAAGAGGGCCAAGATGGCCCTGGATCGCTCACCTGAATTTTTGAGAGGACCATAGCCTTTTTTTTTTTTGAAGGTATTGAAACACTGGAAACATATCATGTTTTTACCAAGCAATTTTTAAAAAGGTCACCTGTAAAAGTCCTTTCAAAATCTCAGCAGCAGTTTCACAAAAGAAGAATTTTTAGGGGTTTTTTAATTTCCGTACAGTGCAAGTAGCCCCCATTCACCAGAGCCATGTTTCTTGACCTATCAAATTTTCGCGAACAAATTTTGAAAAAATTCATTCAAGGAATATTTCCATGAAATAAATTTTAAATCTGACCAGCCGTTTCAGAGAAGAAGAATTGTCAAGAAATTCTTCATTTCCATACTGTGCAAGTAGCCCCCATTCACCAGAGCAATGTTTCCCGACGAATCAGACTTTCACAAACAATTTTTGAAAAGGGTCACCCAAGGAATATCTCTGTGAAATTATTTCAAAATCTAACCATCCGTTTCAGAGAAGAAGAATTTTTAAGAATTTCCTCATTGCCCTATAGTGCAAGTAGCCCCCATTCACCAGAGCCATATTTCTTCACGGATTAAAATTTCGTGAACAATTTTTGAAAATGGTCACCCAAGGAACATCTCTGTGAAATCATTTTAAAATCTGGCCAGCGGTTTCAGAGAAGAAGAATTTTTAAGAATTTCTTCATTTCCCTATAGCACAAGTAGCCCCCATTCACCAGAGCCACGTTTCTTGATGGATCAAAATTTCGTGAACGTTTTTTGAAAAGGGTCACCCAAGGAACATCTCTGTGAAATTATTTCAAAATCTGGCCAGCGGTTTCAGAGAAGAAGAATTTTTAAGAATTCTTTCATTTCTGTATAGTGCAAGAAGCCCCCCTTCACCAGAGCCATGTTTCTTGACAGATCAAAATTTTGCAAACAATTTTTGAAAAGGGTCACCCAAGGAACATCTCTGTGAAATTATTTTAAAATCTGGCAAGCCGTTTCAGAGAAGAATTTTTAAGAATTCCTTCATTTCTGTATTGTGTAAGAAGCCCCCATTCACCAGAGCCATGTTTCTTGACGGATCAAAATTTTGCGAACAATTTTGAAAAGGGTCACCAAAGGAACATCTCTGTGAAATTATTTTAAAATCTGGCCAGCTGTTTCAGAGAAGAAGAATTTTTAAAAATTCCTTCATTTCTGTTTAGTACAAGAAGCCCCCATTCACCAGAGCCATGTTTCTTGACGGATCAAAATTTCGGTAACACTTTTTGAAAAGGGTCACCCAAGGAACATCTCTGTGAAATTATTTTAAAATCTGGCCTGCAGTTTCAGAGAAGAAGATTTTTAAAGAATTTCCTGAAGAATTCCATTTCGTTGCCATGGCAACCAGAGTTTTTGATGGAATCAAATTCTGCGAACAGTTTTTAAAGAGGACCTCCCGAGGAACATTCCAGCCAAATTTGGTCCAAATTGGCCCAGCGGTTTAGGAGGAGTTGATGTTTAAAGAATTGTTGACGACGCACGAGGACCGACGGACACCGGGTGACCCTAAAAGCTCCCCTTGAGCATGTTGTGCTCAGGTGAGCTAAAAAAAAGGGTTCTAAAATGTGGAGACCTCCTCATGGTTAGAACTGGAAACATTGACTTTTCTTGTAAATGGCTTTCATCCACAGAAATCCGAAACCAAAGTATCATATAATAAGACAAGCGCGTTTTCGGTGGGACCCCCCCCCCCACCCGAAAGATATCTGGATCCGCGCATGTCCACTATACATGTAGATACAGGTACATACTCCAAAGTGCTTAAAAATGGTGACTGTTTAAAATTCTAAGAAGTTAATGACCTCTGAATTTAAGACTTAAAGCTGACTCTCAAATATGCAAACAATCATAGATATGCACTGACATGTTCAACAAACAAGAGGGCCATCATACCCTGTTACTGTATCACTCCACTTGCAGTGACTTGCTATTAAGTAAAACCAGAAAATTATAAAGTTTTCTCTATAAAAGCCTACATGACACTTGGGATTGCTGGGAAACTCTATTTTTGACCTATAATTATGAACTTTAACCCTTTACCAAACAACCCTGGTTTTTACGACTCCCGAGATAGAAGCTTTTTGAAAACATTTTGGGAAAAGGAGAAAATGCTGGTAACCAGAATTTCCTCTTTTTCCTGCTATGTTTTCTACCCTGCTGGAAGCAAACTTTGATTTTTGAGGCAGGTTTATTCTGTCGACTGTAAGTGGTTTCAACTTGGACTAGTCTAAGACTTTTTAATTTGGTAAAGAGTTAATTACTTGAATCATGGTAAAGGTCATCAAGATACAGCCACGTTGTACAGGACTAGGTTCTATACAAGAAGATTTTCCAATTTTTTCTCAATAAATGAATGATTGAATGATGTTTTATGTTGCTTTTAACATTATTTCTGTCATAACACTGCAACAGCTCACATATTCATTTATTTCCTGGGTTTCTGTAGTCTTCCCAGGACAGGACCAACTTTCACTGAAGGGCTATAATTTGAAGAATCTTAGTAAAGGTCCATCTAGTGAAGCTACATGCCAAATGTGGTATCCCTTGGCCATATGCCTTTGAACAAGAAGATTTTTGAGGTTTTTCACTATATCACCCGATGTAAAACTTGTGACACCTAAATCAATTAGGCTCCTGGGCCACAATCTGAAGAATGCTAGTACATGTATTAGTAGAAGTACAATAGATAAAGCTACATGCCAAATTACATAGCTCTTTGCCATATGGTTTAGAACCAGGAGATATTCTTGTCAAGTTTTCACTATATAAGCTCATGTAAAACTTCTGACCCCCAAACCATAGGGTGTTGCCAACTTTGACCAAAGGACTATACTTTGACAAAATTCAGTAGTGGTCCATTAAATGAAGCTATATGCAAAATTTAGTAGCCCTAGGCTGTATGGTTTTGGACGAAAAATTGTTAATGATAACCAGTATTTTTTCAGTTTTGCTACCATCGCAACCAAAGATTTTACATGAATCAAATCCCTTCAAGAAATTCTGACGAGGATAATTTCTGTGGAGTATGGTCAAAATTGGATGGGTAGTTCAAGAGAAGATATTTGAAATAAAAGCTAACACACATACAGATGCATGCACAGACTCATGACGGATATAAGGCCATTATCATTTGCTTGCTGGACTTTAGAGAAACAAGTTCTTGTACTAATTCCTTTTGATTCTCCTTCCAGACAAGTACACCAGTACTTACACTGGATATGTGAGTCAATGAACTGTACCATGGTTGATACATGTACCAGCTCCTAGTAATTGAACTTTGGCACGGTTCTCACTAGGTCCAGAATCCCAAGAGTCACTGACTCTTGGGCCCAAATTTTCAAGAGTCAAAATAGAATTTCCAAGAGTCAAATACTGATGTCCAAGGGTCAAAATTATCACGGAGAAATAAGAATGAAATAATGAAAAATCACCATTTATATCCTTTGTTTATGGGTAGGAATTAGATAAGAAAATATCCTAATGCAGAGACTTGTTGACATGAAGTGGACAGAAGAATTTTAAATTGAAGCCATATTATGCAATTTCATCTTGATAAATAAATAGACACAAGCATCATTTTTTAACTGTTTCCCAAATGACAAAATTTTTTGACTAGGTCATAACTATTTTAGACATTTGCAGACTACAATTCAAATGTGGATGGTACAACTTGATTTGTCTTTCTTGGCCTAGAACATTGTGGAAAAAGGGAGAATGTAAAGGTCCATTAACTCATTACCAAATGGCAAAATTTTTGGCTTGTCCAGATCGAAAGCATTTGCAGACGACAAAATGTAAGAGATTGAAAATTTGAAATTTATTTTGTGAAGGATAGAAAACATCATGAGAAAAGGAGAAAATGCTGGTTACCAGCATTTTCTCCTTTTCCCACAATGTTTTCAAAAGGCTTCTATATCAGGGTCGTCAAAAGTAGGGATTGTGTGGTAATGGGTTAAAGTGTTGTTTCTTAAGATTTAAGTCTTCTTTCCTTGTTTTATTATTTTTCTACATGTATCACAATTCCCCACCCACCTAATCTAATCTATTGGTTGATGTTAATTTTCTTCTTAAAAAGTTTTTCCTGATTTTTAAACAGAGATTTTAGCTTTCACTTATTGTTTCATAAAGAAAAAAGTATAAATTCACTGTTTAAATTTGTCAATAAAGATGAAAAGATAGTTTGAAGTGCCTCTGATTGGACGACATCAAACTGATTTCTGTTTTGTCATGAGTTTTCATGTTTTTTCTAGCAATCTTTTTTTTCCAAATCTTTTAATTCTTGTACAAGTACATGATGTGACATAGATTTGTTAATTAGGGTAGCAATTGACTTGAAAACCTGTCATTTTACACTAGATAATTGGATTAACACCTTTATCATGTTTTCATTTATATAAATGACTCGCCACTCGCCAGCTTGATTACGTGTGATAAACAGAGCCATGTCTGTACACAATTGATACTGACCATGTTTATTATGGTCTACATTCCTGCCAGATGCATCCAACAAAATTTTTTATGACCCTTTGACTGGAAATCTCACGCGTCAGATTGACGCTTAGGCAGATATTTTTTAGCATCAGAAACGGGTCATTTTGGATTTCCAAGCATCAAAACCCGGAGTCCCGAGTCAAACGAGTACCCTGCTTTGGATCTTGTGTTTCGAGGTGACTACGCTACCTCACTGCCCTGGACAACACACACCATCATTTTGAATATTTAGTACAAACTTATTGCTTTACTGTTCAGCTAAGAGTTTTCACAACAGACTTCAACTGAATAGCTTACATCTTTTGATCTAAATCTTACGCGTCAGATTGACGCTTAGGCAGATATTTTTTAGCATCAGAAACGGGTCATTTTGGATTTCCAAGCATCAAAACCCGGAGTCCCGAGTCAAACGAGTACCCTGCTTTGGATCTTGTGTTTCGAGGTGACTACGCTACCTCACTGCCCTGGACAACACACACCATCATTTTGAATATTTAGTACAAACTTATTGCTTTACTGTTCAGCTAAGAGTTTTCACAACAGACTTCAACTGAATAGCTTACATCTTTTGATCTAAATCTTACCTGACACTTGAGATTCTTTTACAACACATCTTTTCTAACTAACATCAGTAAAATGATAACTTCTAATGTGCCATTGAAAGCCTAGTGTCATTGTAATCAATTTACAGGCTTTCAGAATCTTTGGGTCTCAGGATGTACAGTACTAACAAGAATAAACATAGGTTTTTGCTACTGTATACAATCCCATGCCTTGATTTAGGATATTAAAAGTATGAAACTGGGTGTTAACAGCTCATAAAGTAACTGATATAAACCTGTTTTCTCCTTTTATTACCAAGTTTTCCCAGTTAAGGCCTAAACTGAAAAAAAGGTCTGCACAAAAGCACAAACTTAAATCTTAACTCTGTACTAAACACCAAAATTTTAGACCAGTCCATTCTGAAAGCATATGCAGATGAAAAAATAAATTTGATTTAAGAATCTAAATTTAGTTTGAGAAAAGTAGAGAACATTGTGGGAAAGAGAAGAAAATGCTGGTATGTTCTCCTTTTCCCACAATGTTTTCAGAAGGCTTCTTTCTCAGTTAAAAGCCGGGATTGTGTGGTAAAGGGTTAATCCATGAAACAAACCACAATATGCAATCTGTTAAATTGTTAATATTTACCTTCGTCTTCTTCAGTTTCCACCTTAACTTCATATAATGGTGTTGTTTCCTTAATATCTTCTTGACTTGGCACAGTTTCACTTTGTGATGAGTCAGATGGTGCTTTATTCTCAGTCGCTGATTCATTTGATTCATTTTCTTCTTTGGGCTCCATAAAATGTTTGTTTCTGGATCGGAATATTCTGTGATACTTTCTAGGTGGTTGAGCATTCTTCACTATTGTTTCAACATTCAAATTCTTGGGTGTTTGGCCACGGTTGTTTGTAACATTTCTTTTCAAATTTGAATGAGAGGAATCAACTGTTTGACTATCATCGTTTTCTGATGAGATAATTATAGGAGAAGGCTCTTGTTTCAGTTCTATCAAATCTGGATCTTTATCCATATCATAAGGGTCAGTATCTGGAGCTTGGGATGCAGCCTTTCCTGAAGCTATTTCTTCAGCAGACTTCTTCTTAGACTTCACCAAATCTTTTACATTATCTTTGAAATACTTTATCTGGGTGTTTGATTGCTTGATTTCATCATCACCAACTTTCGGTGAGCATACAACAATTAGTGTGGTTCCAGAGTCATGCTTCAAAACATTCTTATGAACCACTTTGCTATTTGATAGCCTACCAACTGGATCTTTGGGAGTGATTCTCTCCTTAAATTTGGAGTAAACTGCCGGATTTAGGTACTGACTCCTGAACTTCACTGTAACTTCCTCACCATCAGACATAAATGTCTGTGTTGGGTCTCGAATTGGTCTTTTGAAAATATCATCATTTTCATCTTGTAACATGAAATTTTCCTCTTTCAAATCGTAAGATGAGCCATCATCTTTCTCTATGTACAAGCCATCTTCTAATTCCTCAAACCCATCTGGAGATTCACTTTGTTCCATACTAGTGCTTGGAGTTTCCACTGATGATTCTACTGAGTTTGTATCCAGTTTATTCTTTAGCGATTTCTCACGAGTCAAAAAGGAGTCCATTTTCAGTTGTGAAACTTCATGTTCTTCCTTTATTTTTCTCCCTGCTCCCTTTGTGTATGTTTTAAAATTTCCTTTCTTCAGAGTCAAGTCCTCTTCTTCTCCATCATCATCATCAAGAGCTGTTCTTGAATTCAGTTTCGTTTTAGCTTCTGCAGTCAATCTAACTGCAGGTTGGAGAACCACAGTTCGTGCAGGTTGGTTGGAAAAAATCTTTTTATTGTTCTTTTTAGGTGATCTGTCACTGTCAAACTCAAAGCTAAAGGGGTCACTTGATTCATCAGCATCAACCCTAGCTCGTTTGTTATCTGGTCCTTCATCCATTCTGGGTTTACTGTAAGAAGCATTGCCCCACTTCATAGCTGTAGGTTTTGCCTTATTAAATATTTCATCAAAAGCTTGACTTGATGACTGGTCTCGGCCAGACTTGCCATAAGTCCTGCCACCATATCGTCTTACTTCAGTCATTTTATTGGCAATTTTGGTTTTAAACTACCTGAAATTTGATAAAAAATACTCAAAGACCTGTTCAGGTACAAGGGAGCAAGAAAGTGCATTGGTACAGTACTGCACCTCAATAATGCAGTTTTAGCACGTAATGATTAAATCAGATAAATTATAGCCAAAAGCCATAGACTACATTGTTTATTAATTCTATTGTGGGACGTGGGATACTGTTCATACACAGTCGAAACTGTCTTCAGCAGCCAACCAAGGGACAAGCCAAAAGTGGCTGCATACGACAGTTGGCTGCATAACACAGATCAGATTAGCAAAAATATTTTCCATTCTTTCACAACAAATTTAAAATGTTCAATCACATTTATGATTTACATTGTTGTCTGCAAAAGCTTTCAATTTGGACAAGTCCATTTTTTTTTTAAATCCCAATGCCGATGATAACTGTTGAAAACATTGTGGAATGAAAATAGAAATCATTCCTCATGAGCACTTTCACCTCTTCCAGTCTTTCTCTGCTATACATTTTTATTGTAATCAGTAGATTTCCTTCGTTATCTAAGACCCATAACATGTACATATGTGTACATCCGAAGTTGACAGAGTTGACACGCGTGTATTTTAGGTCAATCGAGTTCTTTGTTTATAAATAGAAATAAAGGTACACAGTTTTACCCAAGGTCAATCGATCGATTTGAAAACGGTTTGCGCAGGTAGGCTACTTGTCAGAGTGGAATTAACGTTGTTCACCTCACGTAGATGTAAGCAGGTAAATTATGTTGTGAATTTTATCTACAAACGCAAAATAACAAATTCATCGCGATCCCAAGATGCAGACAATAATGAGCGAAAAGTTAATAATCAACGAAAATGATGAGAAAAAGCGAAGTTTTAAACTCTTGTGCTCAAACTGATCGCTAGAATTCCAATCAATCTAAAAATAGGCAACCTGCAAACCTGACATCACTGACATTCAACGTCGGCAACATTCGACGGGTTAGCCAGTAACTTTCCGTATGACAGATTGTCTTGCTTGATAATATTTTTTCTTGTAGAACACAGTGTTTGGCCACGAAAAAGAATTATTTTTTACTGTCCCAAAATTTACGCACATTACGGTACTCGACACCATTTTGGAAATTGGTAACCTCGTTTTCAATGTAAAGCACATTATCTCCTGCTAGATGGCATTCTATAAATACTCATCTATCTGATATGGGCATCCTGGGTACAGAACCGAACCACTTTCCTACGCGACAACCGTTACTTTGAATTTAAAACAAAAAAAAAAAAGGTTTACCCAATAAAACACTACCTCGTGCAATTCACTCAACTATGATCACCAGTTTAGAGAAATCTGTTGCTATTTAAGCAGGTCTCATTTCTCCTCAAACGTATTGATACGTAAAAGCTATTTTCAACATTGCTACTTTATAGAGCGTACAGTCAGCCCGCTTTCGGGGCTAGTAGTGATGCGTCATATAAGACAGTCGAATCTTCGAAGAATATGACATGCGCAGACAACGATATAAAGCATTGCTGGGAAGCAGTCTATCTGCCGATCGAATAGCAAAGAATAGCCCGCTATAACACAGTTTATGCAAGTGTACACCTACACTATGAAGTTCAACTGTTTATCACACATGTTGATTGGTATAGCGTCGCGGTGTATGCCCACGGAGCCAGACGTGTTAATTTTTCACACCACCTGCTAGCAATTAGTCGCGTCGCGTGACCACTTTATGGGATATGCTTTAAGTACAATTAAGATCTTCAAATGTGACCGCTGACCACATATCACAGTTTACCGTTAATTAAAGGAATTTTAAAGAGTTAATTTGCACGGGCGGGCCTGAACTGACCGTTAATCACAGATTGGCCGCTACGCACGTATGACCGCTAACACAGATTTGACTGTATTACAGCAGTAAAGCGGGTAATCTGTATATATACTGTGTTCTCCTTTCTCCGTTCACCTAAGCCTAAATAAGCTCACAAAATTCACATTTTCAGTCAAGGAATCAAAATTTTCGTGTAATGATCAAATATAAAATCTGAATCAAACTTGTAACTAAAGAAGTCACTACAACTTGCATCAAAAGGTTCGATCTGGGGATTTTTTCAAAACTACCTTGCCAACCTGGGTAGTATGGTCTCTTTCTCATTTTCCCATTCATTTGATTGAAAGTCATGGCCGGTCGCTACAGACAGATAAATATTCTATACTCTTGTTCAGAGGGACTAGCTTATTCATAGTAAAGGGTAAACACAACCTTTTTAGGCATATTTAAGGTTGAAAAACATTGAAAATTTGCTTTTTATTGTATCTAGTGAAATTTTTTCTTTCAAGTTGTGAAAATAACTCTCTTTCGTTGCATTTTTGGGTCTTATTCGATAGAAAAATAGTATCGATGTAGGATAGGTTGTTATTCATAATATCTGACAGAGTAGAATAGAACCAGGGTGGAACAAAACGTCACGAGCGCTTATTCCTTCCGCTTTAGTACATGAACGGAGAAGTGAGAAAGAACGGAGAAATGAGAAAAGGCCATATATTGAAAAAGTCGAAAGACTTGTTGTTTACAAAACGATTCTAATGAAAATGAGCTCACTCAAGACCTTTATCAATCTCAAAAATGAACAAATCGATATCATATCGAATTTTGCTATTACCTTCAGGTTATCTTGAGTATATAACGCCCCTGATTAGGCTTTAAACTGTTTCCTTTTCAGTGTATTAGTATTTTGGTACGCTTCAGCGCCATATTGAAAATAACGAAATTGACGAGGGCGCATGCGCGGAATGAAAAATATTGCAGTTCTATTCACATAATTATAGCCCTGATTTCGAATTTGCAAAGGGAATTAAATGTGTAATGACTGAAATAAGGAAGATAGTAATTGCCTCACCTTAGACTGCAAAAATTCAAGTAGGAACACAAGTGAATAATCAGTTGAGCTGTGAATCAAATCAGTGACCCACGGGTTTTAAGCTAGATACCGTACAAACCGACGGAGCCAATAAGTTGACATTCCAGTTCTGAAACAGCGACATTGTCTATTTCAGCATAATGTTTGAGACACAAATCTTGAACAGCAAGATCAGCACTAGACTTTTTTTATTAACCAGCAAACGCAAGTGCTGATCGGTAAGGCCTCTAGGTCACTAGGTTAATGAGCGGGATTCGACAGTTGATCACATGTAAACATTAGACTTGCTCAATTCCAAGGCATTTGAAGACTACAAATTAAATCATGTAGTTTGTCTGTGAATGGCTTTTTTTTTTCAAAAAACTTCTTTTAACGGTCGCAAGAGTTCGGTATTGTGTGGTAGATGGATCAAGAGATCATACAAGACACAGGCTTAGAATCTAACGGCTCTTCACCCGTCGCCATAGTTTAACCCATTACCAAACGACAAAACAATAGCCTTGTCCAAATCGAAAACATTTGCAGACGACAATGAAAGTAACTGAAAATTTGAGATTTGTTTTGTGAACGACAGAAAACATTGTGGGAAAAGGAGAAAATGCTGGTTACCAGCATTTTCTCCTTTTCCCACAATGTTTCCTAAAGGCTTCTTTCTCAGGGTCATGAGAAGTAGTGATTGTGTTATAATTGGTTTAAAAAATTCTCAGTAAAGGGTATATATGTTTGGTATAGGGTGTTGTTTCTCTCAAAACAGATTTGCCGAACGCGGTTGCGCAGTCGGTTGCAAACCGGTTCAATTCCCAATGTCATTGAATTTGTTTCCGAAGACTGACGAGTGGCATTGCGACAGGATTCACTCCTCTCTCTCAGCTGATCACTGTTTCGATTAAGCTTTTGTAGGAAAAAAGCTAGTGGCTTAGCCCTTTGCTACACAATCCCGACTTTTGACGACCCCTAGAAAGAAAGCCTTTAAAAAAACATTGTGGGAAAAGGAGAAAATGCTGGTAACCAGCATTTTCTCCTTTTTCCACAACGTTTTCAACGCTTTCCAAATCAAATTTCAATTTTTGATTCACATTTATTTTGTCGTCTGCAAATACTTTCAATTTGAACCAGTACAAAATTTTGTCGTTCTGGAAAGAGTTTGGAAAAAGTTTTATGCAAAGTACTGGTAAGAGACGTCGTGTCACCGATACTAGGATCGGAGAGTGTTCATAGATTAAGGTCAGACTGGAAACATGTGAGGATATATTTGTCTTAATGTGATATTTCTACGGAGTAGATAGGTACAACTGGAAGATACCTCATAAGATGAAGCCAGAGAAACACTTATGATAGATTCTATTCGATTTAGCGGATAAGGCATTTGGTTTGTAAACGTAAGTCCTGGTTAAATCCTTGCTGGATGAGCTTGCAACGTGAAGTATTTTTTGCGCAAGGTAATGTTAAATAGACCAAGCAAGATCGGACCACACAAACGTGCAGCTTGGTCTTGATCTATACTATTTATCTAAACGACATACGAAGTAGAGACTACTAGATATAGTTTACTTAACAATAAATGTGCAAACCAACCATGTAATACATGTAATTATATGAGCCATTTTCTATGAAAAGGGGTTTTACTGCTTTTACAAAAAAGACGGACCGGGGTTAGTCTGCGTAGTCTGCACAGGCTGACCAAGGCCGAAACTTTTTTGTATGGGTAATTTGTTTTGCATGTCAAAGGACCATTCCATTTCACAATTCAGCCGTTTTTAGACAAAACCAACCCTTGATATGCATCGACTCTTTTCAAAGATGGCCGTTCACATAATTGGTCTGCAACACGCAAAAAGGGGAAATCGGACATTTGCTGCGGTAAAGTGTCGTCTCGGATCAGTCTGCGCAGGCTAATCCGAGGCGGCACTTGACTTTAACAGTGGGTTTTTTCCTACAATAGATTTGCATGGAACAGAAAATTACACACGATCGGAAAGTGTCGGCTAGGAACAGCCTGCGTGATGTGCGCAGGCTGATCCTAGACGACACTTTATGCAAATGTCCGAATGCCCCTTTTCGCGTGTTTCAAGCCATATAGGATTATTTGTCACGGTTTAACCCAGCAAGAGAGCGATTATCTTGTCCACAATCTTATTATTTAGATATTTTTGATATCAAGATATAAAGAAGTAGATCAGAGTACGCTTATTGTCATACATCTATCCTCAGTTTAACCCATCTTTTCGTCTTAAAACTTTTACCACTCCACAAATATATAGACTTATCCAATTTGAAGCTTTAGCAGACGAAAGATTCAATTGATGAAAATTGTCTTGTGGACAAAATTAAATGTGCTTTTAATGATAGAATTTGTTCCTGAAAGGTTAGAAAACATTGTGGGAAAATGAGAAAACGCTGGTAACCAGCATTTTCTCCTTTTCCCACAATGTTTTCAAAAGGTTTTTTCGTCAGTGATTATGTGGTAAAGCGTTAATTTCTTCCTTAACCCTTTCCCAAACGACAAACTTTTGGACTAGACCAAATTGAAAGCATTTGCAGACGACAATTCAACTCTTGCTGAAAAGATGATTTCTGTCTATGATAGGGTAGACGACAATGAAAGTAACTGAAAATTTGAGATTTGTTTTGTGAACGACAGAAAACATTGTGGGAAAAGGAGAAAATGCTGGTTACCAGCATTTTCTCCTTTTCCCACAATGTTTTCAAAAGGCTACTATTTCAGACCCGTAAAAACCAGGGACTGTTTGGGAAAGGGTTAAGTACAGGTTATTTTCTGCATCAAAAATAAGCAGGTATTTCAACATTAACACAATTGAATTTACATCTACAAGATGTTTTTATGCTCCTGATCTCTTCAGGCCGTAGCAGATCGAAATACAGTAGTTAGAAATTGTACATGAAAATGAATTTCAAATAAAATTTTTCAATAACAATCTGATTTACAGGATGGTTGGGTTTAGAGCATGTCAAGTTACCGCAAAAAGTTAAAACAGTTTGTGACCTAATAAAGGTGATACAATAAAGTCGTAGCCAACATCTTGATAAGGAATATTTCTCAGTACCCATATTCAGACTTAAGCTCTCGTACATGCTCAAGAGACACGCCTTTGTTTCACAAAATTGCATGCCTCTCTCAAAGTAACACCACAGCCACAACAACGGTAAAGTTTATTTCTCACCCTACGTGGCTCTGACTGCGTTGACGACAATGGGCGAAACAATAAGATTGTTTTACTGAATGCCTCAGAAATGACACTATAACACCGAGTATAACAGATTCAGGTACTGTACTTTTGTAATGCAACATAGTCTCCTGCCCTGCTTCAATCTTAGAAAACAGAAAACAAATCATTGTTTGAACACCCTCAATACTCAAAGACACTTTCAAGAAACGAACAACCACATGCCACGAATACATAGCTGAAAAAAAATTCTTGTACACTACTCCAACTTTTTGCACTGTGCATCCACACAGTAGCCGTATCCATCTTTAGTGTGGGTATTGCGTAAAAGGATATTCAAAGAACTTTTTTGTCACTCTAGCAGTTTTTTACACTCGTTGAAATCTATTGGGTAGGTGGATGATCTTCAGTAAGGTTGGATGCGCTGATAATTTTATCTGCAGCAGACTGAGGGCTAAGGGAGACGCTAAGTCACATGAAACGAGGGCTCTCGGACTATACTGGAATCTCTTACCATACTGTTCTGTCGACAGTTGCCGTATCTGTTTATAACTTCTTCGAATTCATCACTAATACCCTGTCCATAGTGATACATCTTTTTTCTGAACTGGGTCGCTTGCCTTACCTTAGCAGCCGGAGCCGGTGACTGCAGTCTCGGCAGGTGAAATTTCCAGTAATAGTTCGGGTTGGCATGGAATTCGTCTCCCTCCTTTTC
The DNA here is from genome assembly GCA_943736015.1 of Tridacna crocea. Taxonomy (NCBI): domain Eukaryota; kingdom Metazoa; phylum Mollusca; class Bivalvia; order Cardiida; family Cardiidae; genus Tridacna; species Tridacna crocea. The sequence goes on along the minus strand of OX031056.1, from coordinate 42,409,375 downwards.
TTGAATTTCGACTCGTTTTGTTTTAGAAAGAGCGGGTTTTTTCTTTAAAATTGATTTCAGTTCTCTATTAGGACCTTCTCTGGGCGAAGATGCATTGGACGAAGCTGCATCATTCTCATGGAGTTCCGTTGGTACCATATTGAAACCAACACTTTTACGTCTAACCTTCTTAGGTTCTTTCTTTCCCTCGTGAGGAATATTTTCAGATTCTTCTAGCTTGACAGGTGCTTGCTGAAAACCCTGAACATGTAATGGATTACCGTCTTGCATGTAATGATGAGGTAAAACCATCGGGGTGAGCCGTACATTTGTTGACCTTGAGGAGTATGGCGTTGAAATACTACTCATTGTTTGAGCACTTTCGTATGACAGTTTAGATCCTGGCCGCATTGAATCAGGAGAAAAAAGTCTCGTTCCACGTGGTATATGTTCTGTCATACCACTGCGGTTAAAACATCGGTCATGACCCCTTGTTTTGTACAAATTAAGCGATTTCGTAAAATAATCACCTGAGTACCTCTGCTTAATTTTTTCAACATCATCTAACTGCTCTGTCAAATCTAGAGTTTCTATCAGACCTAAATGTACTCTTCCAGAAGAATCAATGCTTCTAGAGCTTTTTGGGGACGTAACTCTTGAAGTTTTAGATTTTTCAAGGTCTTTAATCTGCTGCGAAAATAATTCAGGATGAAGCCGAGGTGTAATAACACCCTCTGTGAGTTTGCTTGTGTCATTTGTCTTTCGATATGCATCAAATTCACTTGATTGAAAAAGTCCATATTCATGATCGTCACTGTTAAAACTCTCTCGAGATGAAAGTCCCCTTCTTCTTCTTTCCTTTACTTTTTTACCAACTGTATCACGTGGGCCCAAGGAGCTGATTCTGCGAGGAGCGTACCTCCGTTCGTTGAACATAGGAGGGGGTGCAAATGTGTCTTTTTTGTACTCTGTAGTCAAAGACAGAGTACTGAGTTTCTTTCTAATATGAGCGAAGGCATTTTCATCTGGTTCTAAGAAACTTTTCACTTGTGTTCTGTTTTTCCGGTCTAAGTCAGACTGTTTATATGTTTTTTCTGACTCCTCGTCATTGTTGCCAGGACCATTTGTATTCCCATGTTCTCTACTGTTATAGTACTTAAATCTGTACACTACTGGCTGTATAGATTCCTGAAGGTACATGTTTGTTATTAACAAAAAGTTGTAACGTTAGAAAAAAAGGTTATATCTTCAGATATGCCCAACATTTATCTTATCACCAGTTTCCGCCGCTTGCACATTCATTGTTGCATTGTCACAGCAAGTTACTAAGTTAGTCCCGGACAGATAAAAACTGAGAATATATCTTCGTACAAATATATTGTATACTATTATCTCATAATTTGAAACCTGATTTGTCCCTCGTGTTTTCTTTCATTTTGAAAGAATGAATGATACAAAATGTAAGCTTAACGTAAGTATCTCTCCTTTGCCATCTTTTAAGCGCTAGCATTTCCGAGCTTTATCACTCGTGAGTTTTGTCATGCTAAACATCCACTACGACTGAATGATATAACATACCATTTAAATCGCAAGTAATTCATACATTAGCGATAGTAATATTAATTCCCTGACTTACTTCAAATTGTCTAATATTCAACGAAACAGATTAACAATTAACACAATCCAGTCAATGAGCAACAATACAAAAATGTTATTAAACCCTCTAAAAGCGTAAAATGCTTATTTTACAATGGTAAATCTATACATACCTTGTCATACAAACAATACTCTCAAACACTCAGTTCAGTGAATAACAGCGGGCTCATGTAACCAAATTCTCGCTCTATTAATATTCACCATTCTTAACGATATAGCAGTCTATGACCCGTTGAAATCGAACAGAACCATTGGACTAAGTCCTACCCTTTTCTTCTTTCACTCTGAGTTGACCTATTACCTACGGAATCAAATGTGATGCGACTTTTCCAAGACATCCATTTAAGAACTTTGTGATTAACAGGTTTAAGATATGATAATTTCATATGGCATTGAGGTAAAAGAACGACAATGCTTGTTACGAGCACTTCCCCTTTTCAATATTATAGAAGCCCAGTCGGTTTTTACCCTTAACCATACATGCCAGTGTATTAATCCATTACCACACAATCCTTACTTTTGACGACCGTGAGAGAGAAGCCTTTAGAAATTATTGTAGAAAAAGGAGAAAATGCTAGTAACCAGCATTTTCTCTTTTTCCCACAATGTTTTTTATTCTTCACAAAACAAATCTTAAATTTCAGTCACTTTTATTTTGTCGTCTGCAAATGCTTTCGATTTGGACAAGCCTAAAATATTGTCGTTTGGTAAAAAGTTAAAGACTCTAACGAAGAAGGTCGTTGGCAAAAAAATGGGCGAAAACGAGAAAATACTATTAAAAGACACATAGCCGTGTTTGAAGCAAATTAACTTTTCCGTCTGCAAATGCTTTCAATTTGTACACTGTGTCGTCTGGTAAAGATTGAAAGGTTGCGCTCATTGTAAGCAGTCGGGTGCACGGTATTTACGTATCGTTTTCTTAACTCTTTACAAAACAAGATTATCTAGGATTTTTTACTAGTCCAAATTGAAAGCATTTGCAGACGACAAAATAAACGTGATTGACAATATGAAACTTGAGTTTAAAAGAGTAGAAAACATTGTGGTTACCAGCATTTTCTCTTTTTCCCACGATGTTTTCAGAAGGCTTCTTCCTCGCGTAAAAAAACAGGGATTGCTTGGTAAAGCGGTAACCCTTATTAAGCCAAGGAAATGAAATGAAACTTTTGAACCGATAAAATAACCTAAATTTTACTATTTCTTGGGATTTTTTTTTTTTTTTTTTTTGGGGGGGGGGGGAGTGGAGATTAGACTGCACCTGCTTTGCAGTCTGATCTTGATCTGCACATTCCGCAAAAGGTCAGTAAAACGCTATTAGCAGTCTAAGGATTAATCTGTTTGGGTAAAAATTGAAGTGCTTTATCGGATTTACTCGCCCTTACCATTATTTCGGTCCACTTTTTTTTGTTGACTTACACATCCCGAAACAAATCTGCAGCAGACGACTTTGAAAGTCCTATAGAAAGATCAAGTTTTGACACTGTCAATGTCAGAGACGAAAACGAGGTTTTGTGAACCAGCAGACAGCGTAGAAAGTTTAGTTTAGTTTAGTTTAGTTTAGATTTTAGATCTGTGCCTTCCGATTGTTGAGTCCATCCTATAGATTAAATACTCTATTTTGAGTTTGAATGGATTGCATTTTCGGTGTTCGAAAGAACTAAAGTTTAAAGAGGCAATAATACTTATTTTAAGCCAGTTTTAACTCATTTTGTTTTTATTTTATTAAAATATAGTCATTCTTATATATTTATGCCAAATATTGCGCCTGACGGTTGCAAGGTTGCTTAGATTACGCCTGATAGAAAATACATTTCGCGGACTTGCGGCCTTCAATGTAAACAGACTGGTCGTTTCCGAATTTTGAATCGAATATTTTCGATATCCGTTATACACTCGGGTAGATTCGTATGATGATCATGCATACTGTAACGTGACAATATTTGACCATGGCCTTGATGCGGTAAATAAAGGAAAATGGATGCTTCTCTGTTGCAGCCTCTATTTTTAGACAGAGATCGAGGCCTCTATGTAAGTTACAACGTATCCGACTCTTGGCGGAAACCAATGATAAATTTCCGTGAGTCACCGCCATTGTTTACAGCTTCGATCGTCAGCCAGTTTTCTTTTGGCCAATTTTCGGTTTTTCACACAAATCCCCGAGTTTCTTTTTTCATTTACACGATATATGCTAGTAATTTATCCTTGTGTACACAAAGGACAGATTTCTGTACCATTCTATTTTTCTTTTTGAAATTTAACAGCGTTTCTGCTCACCGGCTGTAGACAGGCATCTTTAAATACTGGCTCCCTTTCTCTGACAATATGTTCTTAAAAACCTTCTTGTTCATTTTTTATCTGGTTATGGTTTAACTTTCCGTGCGTTGAAACGATAAATTTATTTATTTTCAGTCTTAGAAAAAAGCTCATGCACTGCAATTTCAAGGCCATCTTGGTAAAAAAAAATAAAGGTAATAGAAAGATCAGAGATCAGGCTGTATGTTTTGTGTTAATCATGAACACAATTGCAGTTCAAGCCTTGCTATAATGATTTGTTCTATACTGTTGTATGTTACATAACATAACATAACATAAGCTTTATTTGGCATTAAACTGTGAAAATTCATAGCCAATACATGTAGACAGAAATATCAATGTTGAGTGTAAATGACCCTCGCACCTTTCATTTTTGTCTTAGGAGACCAAGATCAGACTATGCAAATGTGCAGTCTGATCTTTGATCTTCACTGTTCACTTTGCTGAGAATTTAAGAAAAGGAGCGCCATTTGACGTGCAGTTATTTGTGTTCTAGTATTTCTAGACGTAAAGCTTTCATTGCCTTCATATGGCACTGTGCAAGTTGTCAATTATACAAATTAAAACTCTAATTAGATAATAAAGGAACTTTATTTATATTTATTTATCGATTATATATTTGATGATATTGATCACAAATCGAACAGATAACATCAGTCAGTACTATTTATTCACCCACTACTGTTCAAATATTTTTTCCTGTGAGTAATTTTCTATAGTTTTTCGGTGGGTCAAAGGATTTCCTGTACAACAGTGATTGCTTAATCTTAGTCCCTATCAATATCAGAAGAACGGTAGTCAAGTATTACTCTACATCAGATTATCGTCGCTTTACTTAAAAAAGATTTAAATATAATATATATTTTCACCATTTCAAGTATAAAATAGTTTCTCGCTGTTAATCTCTCATGGCTTTATATTTCATTTATGTTGGCTAAAAGTATTGTATTACTTACAGCAATAAAATTCTGTACTGTTCTGTTCTGTTAAAAAAAAAACCCGTAACTACAGCTTGAATAAAGCTTTAGTTACGAGGTTTTTGAAGTAAACCGACGTTATGCTTAATTCAGTGGCATACTTCATGCTTATCCTGCTGACTAACTTAAAATGAAATTCTCAAGCCGACATTAAAAATCTCAAATTATGCTATTTCAAAATTATTCTTCGGAAAAAAATATCTCTTTATCGGACAGAGTAGATCCAAAATCAGATTGCACGTTCGGTGCAGCCTGATTTTTTAGTATACACTGTCTGCCAAAGGTCAGTAAGTCGGGCTTAACAGCTTAAGAGTTAAAACGTTTTTTTTTTTCTCGGTTATCAAAATATTACGTAAAATACTGATAGTTACTACTACCCAATGGTTCATAGTCTGTGAAACGGGGTCTTAAGGCATTTGCAAAAAGAAGCCACCTAGGTCAGCCATCGCAGCCACAAATGGGTCGAAACGTTTTGCTGTTGGTAAATATTCTCCTTGTAAAAAGACTATTTTACTTCATGATTTAGTCAGTCGTTGTACCGAATGGATTTTATGAAATTATAATACTGTGATGACTTGCTTGGTATCATGCATCTTGTAGATGAGTTAAATCTCTACATTCTATTTCATGTATCTGTCTCTAGAAATGTTATGGGTAAAGAAATGTCGTAATTTATTTCCAATCACTGAATATTTCCCTCCTGCCGAAAATGTAGAACTCCTTTTTTGGTTCTACTTTGCTAAAAATAGAATCATTACTTTTGAAAGAAGCATTCGTTGACAAAATAATCAGAGGAAATATAATACACTGTAAATTTTGAGAAACACGACACGTGTTTTTAGGGTATTAAATACTAAAACAACGGTATTTTTAGAATAAATACTGGTGATTTGTACGTGTTTTGGTGTTTTAGTGAGCGTGTTTTATACCATAACACCCGTCGTTTTGTTTGTTGACGGTCTTACAGAAGATGGCTTCAGATGCTTAATTATTTCTATTCGAGGCACTGATTTGTGTAAGTATATTATGTTAAATGTTATCTTGTTAATTATTTAAAAGATAATGATGTAAAATAAAGTTATAACATATAAAATAGCATAAGTGAGCTGCGCTTCAAATGATTCTTGTCTCGATTCCAGTGACTGTCTTTAAAAAGGGTTGCCCTCTCTCTGTCCAAATACATATAATACCTCCTCATATACATCGAGCTAGGCGTTAAAAGCGTTATAAATGCCTCAGGTTGAATGGGCACATTTGGCATCTAAGATTATAAAACGGGTCACTGTGTTTAACGTGTTGCACTTGTAAAACACGAGGGCGTTTTATTAGAGGTATGCAGTCACTTCGTTTTCTTCTTTAATAATGTCATATCGAAAGTTTTCCTTTGTCAGTACTTTATAATAGGTACCAAAAAATGGTACGGAATACTAAGACTATGGTACGAAGTGGTAAGATTATTGTACGAAATAGTATTATAGTAGGAAATGGTTTAAGTTGTGGTATGAAGTGCCTGGTGCGAAACGGTTATGGCACGAAACGTCCGTAATTCTTTTTTTAGCACATAGGCCTACGGCTTTTTTTTTCTCTCTTTTCTTTCAATATTATTTTCAAAACAGCCATTCTCATGAAAGAGATGGTCATTTCGGAACCTATTTTTAATAAAAACTGTAAAATAATAAATAGTTTATATTAAATCATTCTTACTGAGACGCTTATTGATGACTGTAAAATTCACGATGACAAGCGCCTAAGAAAAGGCGGTCCTTTTGCAGACGCTTCTTCCTGGATGGCTTATTGAAAATTTCGGACAATAAATTTAAAAAAGTAGATCTACATGTATTTCCACGGTAAATTTGCATTCCTTTGCAACTCAGCATAAATTTCAAACTTATCCCTGTAATCTGAATGTGTATCAGGGTATTTTATTGACTGCCAGTTTATTTGTGATGTTGTTTCTCCGTTTCCAGTTGTCTACTGGAGATGATTCTGGGTGGGATAAAGGTTTTTTCACACACCAAAAAAAAAACAACTAAACTACGCTGATATTGATGCTTCATGGTACTGCACATCCTGCATACAAGTTTGTTACATGTTTAGTTAGTGGTAATTTGATTATAGACTAGATCTAGTAGTATAAAGCACATCATACCAAATGTATCGTCGAGTGCCCTAACTGCGCCACTGCCCTAACTCCGCCACCTTTCTTATTTTCATCAAAATCTCGCGATGTTTCAGAGTGCGCGAGACTTACAGTGCGAAAAGTTTTTACTACATCATAGCAAATACATTCCAATGGTTTTCACCCCAAATTGAGGTGTAAGCTGATATTTATTTTGATTTTTATGTCCTCTCACTGTTTTCCTATGTATTTTCGTAATGCATTTTTTTTTCCGTCAAAAATCACCTCTAAAGTCACGGAAAACAACTGTAAACACGTCTTGGACAATTCATCTGCAAATGTTTACATTTTATGAATGAAAATCATGTGACAAAATAAATTTTGCTAAGGCCAAGCAAATTTTTATAGATAAGTTTTGGTTCCACGGTCCTTAACTGATATTTGCTTCCTCCATTTTAATTAAAGCCCAACTCATGAACGATCAGATGAACAAATAAACAATATTCTCATGTTGCACCTAAGAAAGCTTAACACGAAACTTTAGAGAAGAACATGACAATTAACACGGCCACTATATATTTAATGTACCTTGCGCCACTCTCAGGTACAGGTTACCAAGAAAAGTGCATCCTCAAACAATAACCACTGGTAAATCACCTTCATTGACGCTACTAGAACTAGTGGAACACATGAAAGCAATGACAAACCCCTGAAGTTATTTATTTTGAAAAAACTCAATGTTGAAGTTACATTTGTTAAAAAAAGTAATAATATTAATTATTTGGCCTAATTTTTCCGAGACTTGTGAGAATTTGTCATGTTATGCCAGGTGGCGGAGTTAAGCACACACAAAATGGCGGTTGTTTGTTTGACATGTAGTTAAGTTTAATCAAGTTTTGTAAGTTTAAAATTATTGTACACATGAATTTTGGCAGAGATTGATGGAAAAAGAACACATTTGACTTTTGCATTTATTTTTCTTTTCGTATATTTTCTATTGACATTTTTGTTCCAAGATAAATCTTAGGGTGGCGCAGTTTGGGCACTCGAGGATATTTTGGGATTGGTTGGTTTGTTGTATTGCGGTTTAACGCCACTTTAACAGCTAAGGTCATATCATGGCGACTAGTGACTCGCATACGTTTCCTGGCTTTCTCACACCAGTGCTAACACAACTATATCCTTCCAAAGCCAACGACTACTTTTCTCACATGTGTCACTGTCAGTAGAGGTGAGAGGCGAAAATATGCCTGAGAGAAGTTTGGCTCAACCGGGTATCGAACATGTCACGAGTTCACCAGGTCACAAGTCTTTGAGCCACCAAGGCGGGGCGATACTTTTGGGAAGTTTTGATTCTCACCGTTGCCAATTGTGGGTATTTTCTAAGCTTTCCAAACATAATGTGACCTGTATGACATCTGTAAAAACAGAAGTGTATAGATGAGCAATCTCTTCACCCCTTTGGCCCTGAAATTGTAACTGGAACACTGAATGGTCGTGTGTGCCTTTTTTGTATATCTAACACGTAGTCTTTTTAAGAATTAGTTTAGCAATGCTATGGCTGTCCAGGGCTTTTTTTTCCCTTGTATTTGAGTAGAAACTGACTAGAAATTTAAAATTTGTTTTGTGAAGGGTAGAAAACATTGTAGTAACCAGCATTTCCCCCTTTTCCCACAATGTTTTCTAAAAGTTTCTTTCTTAGGGGCGTCAAAAGTAGGGATTGTGTGGTAATGGGTTAATCGAAGGAATTAAGTTTTTGTAAGCATCACAACACTGCACATAGACTGAATGCCATTGTCATTTCCCTATCATTCAATATTAAATCCATTGACATGTTATATAATTGTCTTCTGTAAAAACTTACAGGTGACAAAAGAAGTTTTCTTTACACTGTGGAACACATTTGAACTCGGTTGCAGTCAACATTCTTAAAAAAAAAAAAACACGCTGTATCTATGCAAAACATGTCAAGAACCAGAAAACATTCCAAAAAGTTTGTTAAATAAAAGGGCTACAGATGGGTAAAGACCAGCATAGCCTTTTTACTTTGGCGTGAAATGTTTGATTTCTTTGCTGATTGATATACAGGTAATCAAATCTCTGAATATTTTAGTCTCAGTCTGAGGTGCCGATTCTGTCGGGCATCGCCGATCTCCCTTTGTCTAAAGACTAGACAATTATTATCACAGCATATGATGCAAACTCTACATCTATAGACATAATACCAAAGCCTAGCCTTGTAACTTCCACAGATAATGATTCCCTTGTATCATATGATGGCCGAAAAGCAGTTCTTCTAAAGTATTAACTCCGGCACCCATGGGTGTACCACAGTAGTGTTAAAAAGGACTCTAAGCCTATATGACGTATATGTGCAAATTCTGTGAGATATTTGGTCAAAGTTTAAACAGTTAAAGTTTGAATGTTGAATCTGTTTCACTTATTAATTAAATTCCTGCCCCTTCTATATACTGTATATACATACACTGCCATTGTTTTATTGATGTACATTGAAAGTCTGTCTAATTTTCCCAATTGGGCCAAAATCATGCTTGAATTTCCCAAAATGAAAGGCTAAGGCCCCTTTCCAATTTTTGGAAAAAAAAACCTGCTGTCATCTCATACAATATGTATGACGATTTTAGGCAATCGGACATGATAAATATAAAGATACAGCAGCAACCCAGCCCAGTCTCGAACCAGGGATCCCTCAGTCGGAAGTCCTTGCCACTGGCTTTACCATTGCACTATTCCACTCCTGTTGTTCATAAATGTTTCATCTGTTTATTTATGTAAATTGAAAATGATACACATTCCATATTTCATTTCATAAGCAATATTTTATTGAAATGAATACTCTTTAAAAAGAAAGTTTAAGGAAGGGAAGACATTTATTCCATACATATATCATTGTACTGATATATATTGTCTCAGTCCTGTTAGAAATAATACCAAAATGCATTATTGCTCATGTGTTCATTCTATAGTGTTTCTTTGCGGAAGTACACAAAACATATTGTGTGTCTTCATAATAATGATCCCAACATCTTCATAGAGAGAGAGAGATTAAAGCAATAGGCAGGTATGATTAAAATATATTCTGTGCTGTGCTGCTTATATGACTTGGCTGACTGCATCTGATTTCAGATGATGCTTGAAACAAGTACATCCTCGGTGTGGATCATTTAAATACTTGTGCTGACAGATAGACACAATTGTTTGAAGCAGTAACCTTGTTGAAGCCTGGTGGCAAAGAGGTAAGTTCATGAAGATTTTACTGCATAGTTTGTCATGAGAAAACCTGCTATTTGCACATGTATGTGAAAAGGAAGGAACAGATCAGCTGTGTAGTAACTGTGCAGCCAATCAGTGCCTTTGTTTTTGCCACAATGATAGTACAATCCATGTACTTTCTTCACCCAAAATTTTAAACATCTCAGATCTACCCATCTTTTGTGGCTGTACAGCCTTGCTTGTGTTGGGCCTGCCTTGAAATCCTGAAGACAAATTATCTCCCAATGAAGCTCACATCCATACATTGTAAATAACAAAGAAGTTACATGTATATTTCTGAAATACACAGTATGTAAAAGTTTCTGAATAAATAATCATATTCAGCACTTTCAACAATCTTCCATACAATGTTTGCAACAATATTGATGATAGTAATGATAATGGATATTGTTGTTTCGAGAGGGTAACGTGATCCTAAAAATAGGGACACATGGTGTCTAAATTAAGTTGCTGACAGGGATGTTATGCCTCAAAACAAACAAAACATATTCATTCATGATAGTTCTGTAACCCATTACCACACAATCCCTACTTTTGACGCCCCTGAGAAAGAAACCTTTAGAAAACCTTGCAGGAAAAGGAGAAAATGCTGGTAACCAGCATTTTCTCCCTTTCCCACAATGTTTTCTACCCTTCACAAAACAAATTTCAAATTTTCAGTCACTTTTATTTTGTCGTCTGCAAATGCTTTCAATTTGAACGAGTCTAAAATATTGTCGTTTGGTAATGGGTGAATTAAGAGCATCAAATTTGTAGTAAATGAGCCATGTTTGATAAAAAATCAGATGCATCAAAACTCAACCAATTGCAAACTGGAACCCCATAAAAGGATATCAGACAAATTATGCAGATCTAGATCAGACACTGTATGTTCATGGTCTACTGTTTTTGCTAACAGAATTTTCCATCACAAATCGAAGAGAAATGAAAAAGTACACTTGACAATCCTGAACGACGTAATGACTTATCCAGCTTGTAATAATAGAAGAGTCCTCAGGTACACAATGGGTAAATAGTCTTATTTGGTGTTATTTTAACTCATTACAGTTTACTGTTATGCATTCAAAAAATGGGAAATAGATGAACAGTGCAGACCCAGATCAGATGCCACATATATCCCAGCTTCTGATCAGGGTTTATACTCTGCAAACAGGAATTTCTGTTAAAAATAAAAGTAAAGAAAAAAATTAGACCAGACATCCCTATACTGCCTTGTATTTTAATACAGTATTGCCTTGCACCTCTTAACCTTTTACCACACAATCCCTGGTTTTAACAACCATGAGGAAGAAGCCTTCTGAAAACAATGTGGGAAATGGTAACCAGTAGGGCTCCGTATCGGTCAGTTTGATCGATACGATATTTGTATCGATACAAAATGATCGATATTCGATATATCATATGATATTTCAATTTTCATTAAAAGAGATTAAAAAATGCGAAAATTGTGTTTGTTCTTTTTTCAGCATACCTGAAAAACAAAATACCGCAAATTTAACACTTCTAGATTGTATTGAAATTTCATAATTATGTAGGCCTAAATTAATATGAATTCTAACTAGATCTACATTTACTACTCATTAAAAAGCTGAAAAGACAGTCTAAGAGGACTCTGATCGGACAATGTCAAGGAGACATTTTGTTGTGTCATGGGTTTCCGTGTTTTTTTTTCACCGAACAATTTTTCATGCGTGTTAATTTCTGGATAGGTATGTTCGCATGATTCGACATAGATTTCTCAATAAGGATTAGAACTACATGTAGCATCAAAACCTGTTATTTTACTCACGATAAACAGATAATGGCCTTTTTTGTCCATGTTTTTCCTTATGTGAGGTCTCGCGTGTGATTAACATTTGTTATGCAAATTTCAAGTCTATAAAATGATTTACACAAAAATTTACGCGAGTTGGAACACAGATTTCAGATAATCTAATGGAAAAAGAGATTTGATTTTCGAGCCACATTTTTCGGCAATATTAAAAGATCGACCAAATAAAATCTTAGGAAGGTTGAAAGGTCACGGCTTCAATTATTTCCATCGCTACCTCTCGATCACATCACGAGATGTTCATTTTTTTTTCTTTAATCAACTATATTGACCAATTATCAGCGTAAATTTGTCTGCAATCTGCTGATTGATGCATAATTTGCAGATTTCAAACAACATGACGGGGGAACGAGAATAGGGGTATTAGCTAATTGTCATCCATTGTGTAACCGGGTACAGGGCAAGTAATAAAGAATGACGCATTTCGATTGGTTGTAAGTTTCCCAGGTAGCCACACCTACCTCTACGACTACTCGACTTTAGAGATTACCTAAAGTAAACTCGTAATGAATTTCGCCGTTAAAAACAACTAAATTGGGTATTTATATGCTTTACTTTTATTTTCTTTTGATGATCGATATTTTGTTCGATACAGAAACGTTCGATCCGATATATCTATCGAACGTAAAATACCGGTTTTCGATATATATCGAGTACCGGTACGGAGCCCTAGTAACCAGCATTTTCTCCTTTTTCGCAATGTTTTCTATCCTGCAAAAAACAAGTTTCAATTCTTGATATATTTTTATTTTGTTGCAAGTGCTTGCAGTTTAGACTGGTCCAAAATTTTGTTGTTTGGTAAAGAGTTAAATGGGATGAAGTCAAACAGTGCACGCCCAGATCAGACTTTGCATATGCATGTATTGCAGCTTCTGATGGGGCTCTGCACTGTATCCTAACAAGAATTTCTAATAAAGATCAAAATTAGAAAAAAATTAGACCAGACATCCCTTGATGAAAAATGGACTCCTTGTGTTTATTGTCATGGAAGAATCCATGGCATAAAATTAAATGGTTTCAACCTTTCAGTCAGGACCCATGAATTGACATGTATATTTTCAGGATGCTCAGGCGTCAGAAATTGAAAAGGTCTTGTGCTCTAAACCTATGGCTCCACCTAGTCTTGTTGCTGTCGGAATGCTGAATGAAGAAGTTGACAGAGTGTTCATTGTTGGTGATGATACCAGAATCTCCTTAACTACTAAGTCACTGAATGAGGCACTTTTTCTTTTTTTAGCTTGGTATTATGTATTACAGATTTGGAGTAACCAAGATGCTACAGCCTTTATTCAGTTTCTGAATAAAGTGGAAAAAGCAGTGACTACAGTTAGAGACCATAGTCTATTAGTCTGTAATCCTAGTCAAAGACATTTTAACTTTGTGATTTACCTACTTCTGCATTTTGCACATTTTATGCAAGAAAAATTAGAAATTACTCAACAAATTTTTGTCAGTGCGAACAGTTGATGCAGAGAAATATATAATGCATGGTATTTTTCTTCTGTAAAAGTTAAAGCTAAAATCAAACCAAATTCATTAGGATTGCTCAGACACTTACTGCCGCCCCTCATGAGGCTTACATGTTGGAAAATATGACAGTTCTATGCAGAAGCCTGCAGTTTTAAAAGTCACTAGCAAGATATTTCTAAGTTAATTGAATAGAGGATATTTGGTTTCTTTTGGTGAAAGGTTGAAATTTATTTCATAGAGTGAACACCACTGGTAATATTACCAATGGTATTCACTTGATGAAATAAATTTCAATCTTTCACCAACAACAAATATTCTATTTATTTCATGCTTTTAACCCTTTCTGGGAGGAGCTTTATCAAAATCCATTTTTCTTGTGGCATACCCCTCCAGCATAGCAACGCATTTCAGTATTACTTCAAGGCGATAGAAATGTAAGGTAAATGATGTAATATTTCCATCAGGTTGTGAGGCACGCGCAATTTACCTAAGCAACAAGAATATGAAAATCGGTATTTTCACTGGTCGTACCCATGTAGTATTGAAAATTATTTCTCTGCTATTTCTCGATATCCTACTGGAAAGCATGAAATAAAGTAAGTTTCTTTACATCAGAAAGTAACATCCTCATATTTTTGTGAATTTTTAAAACTTCGGCTGAAATATGTAACAGATTTTTAGTAGTTTGTTAGTGTTAGGGTTTCAAGTGACTTCTCTGATGAATTGGGGAGGTAAATTCTTTTCATATTTCACATGTAGCAGGGATACAAATAGTCATGGTTTCTTGTTAGGCAGATAAAAATTGTGGCCCCAGTTGCTCAAAGCTGAACACATTGTTAATTAAAGAGATGTTAGCATTTGTATCATGTAACACAAGAAAAGGTGATTTTTTTAATGAGAAAATATGTGTAGATTTTTCAATGCAACGGCTACTCACATTTTTCCTGCAAAAAAAAACAGTATATGCAATAATATCTTCATTAGAACACTTAGTGCAATGACCCTAAACGAGCTTGTTTAGCTAGCAATGCTTTGAACAACTGGGCCCTGGTTGCTACTGCAACTTATAATTACTATAGACTTATAAGGGGAAATGTGGAAATTTTTTCTTGAATATTGTCTTTCCTGTACTCACAGTGCCTTGTTTTGAAGAACAAAAAATTGTATGATGAACCATTGTAAATTTAGTTCTACTGAATCCATTACCACACAATCCCTAATTTTGAGGACGCTGAGAAGGAGCCTTTAGAAAACATTGTGGGAAAAGGAGAAAATGCTGGTAACCAGCAATTTCTCCTTTTCCCACAATGTTTTCTACCAAATTTCAAAACAAATTTCAAATTTTCAATCACTTTTATTTTGTCAACTGTAAATGCTTTTGATTTGGACAAAACTAAAATATTGTGGTTTGGTAACGAGTTAATACATGTAACATTGCTCATTGCTACAGATTTAGAATGCATGGTTGTGTCTTCTCTACAAAATCATTTTACTAATTCTGTTGAACACAGTTAACTTTTTTTTTTACTTGGTCCATCTCGTTTGTATATTTATTTCTACAACCAAGAAAAATGACAGTGTATAGTACTATCATTGTCATTTTTGCGTTCATTTCTCAAATCCTGTAAAATAATTTTTAACTCATTACCAAACAACAATATTTTAAGCTTGTCCAAATTGAAAGCATTTGCAGACGATAACGTAAAAGTGACTGAAAATTTGAAATTTGTTTCGTGAAGGGTAGAAAACGTGAGAAAAGGAGAAAATGCTGGTTACCAGCATTTTCTCCTTTTCCCACAATGTTTTCAACCCTCCACAAAACAAATTTCAAACTTTCAGTCACTTGTATTTTGTCGTCTGCAAATGCTTTGGATTTGGACAAACATAAAATAAGTTAACTCTTTACCACCCAATCCCGACCTTTAACGACCCTAAAAAGGAAAGCCTTTGAAAACATTGTGGAAAAAGGGGAAATGCTGGTTACCAGCATTTTCTCCTTTTCCCACAAAGTTTTCTACATTCTACATTCTTCCATTTCAAGTTTAGAATTTCCATTACTTGTTTACGCAATAAAGTCTGTATTTTTGGTCAGATTTCCATGAAACTTGCAGAGTTTGTTTATCTTATCAATAGTTTCAAACCTAGATTTTGAAAAAAATCCTTCAAACAGTATGGGAAAAGTAGCCATTTCAAGTTGAAAACTTTCATTTCTTGTTTACGCAATAAAGTCTTCATTTTGGTCAGATTTGTGTGTAACTTACACAGTTTGTTTATCTCATCAATAGCTTTAACCCTATTGATTTTGAAAAAAATCTGACAAAGAGTATGGGAAAAGTAGCTATTTCAAGTTTTGAATTTCCATTTCTCGTTTATGCGATAAAGTCTTCATTTTTGGTCAGATTATCTTGAAACTTGAAGAGTTTGATTATCTTATCAATAGCTTCAACCCTATTGATTTTGAAAAAGTTCCAGCAAACAGTATGGGAAAAGTAGCCATTTCAAGCTGAAAACTTTCATTTCTTGTTTACGGGATAAAGTCTTCATTTTTGGTCAGATTTCTGTGCAATGTGCACAGTTAGTTTATCTCATCAATAGCTTGAACCCTATTGATTTTGCAAAAAATCTGACCAACAGTATGGGAAAAGTAGCCATTTCAAGTTGAACAATTTCATTGCCTGTTTACATGATAAAGTATTTATTTGTGATCAGATTTTTATGAATTTTTCAGCTTGTTTATCCCATCAATTGCTTTTTAACCCTGTTGAGTTTGAAAAAATGTAACAAACAGTAATGGAAAAGTAGCCATTTTGAGTTGAAAATGTCAATTTTTTGTCTTTTTGCGTAATGAATTCCTATGTATGCTTCATTTAAAAGCAAACTCTCTGCCAGTATAGCATATTCAGGCCCTTCAGGGCCTTCTAGTTTATTCAAATTTATTTTGTTGTCTGCACATGCTTTCAATTTGGACAAGTCCAAAATTTTGTTGTTTGGTAAAGAGTTAATTTGTAGAATGTACTATTTTTAGCATGGAGATGCTAATCATTGAATTGGTATATGTATAAGCTGTTCTATTTTTTTTAGTCATTTGTTGTAATCACCACCAATGTGACTTTTATCATTGAAACTTAGGGGAATACCAGCAACAGAGACAGCATTGTCTTTTTTGTACGGCCGTCAAAGACGGGACGTATTATGGGATCTTACATGGCGTACAGGTGGGCGGGTGGCGTCCAGTTCTTAGTCCGGAGCATAACTTTGTCATCTTGTCTGATTGACTTGAAACTTTGCATTTGTGTTTGTTGCAATAATACTGATTGCAGTGTGAAAGAACCATAACTATACCTCGTGCTGTCTTTAAATTTTTTCCCTTTGATCGTTCTTTTTACAGCATTTTCTGCTTGTCCGGAACAGAACTGTCATTTTTAGTGTGAACATCTTTCAAATTTGGCATGCTTGATTGTTGAAAAATTACTGAGTGCAGTGCACAAGAACCATATCTCTTTCTAGCATGAATTTTGACTTGTTCCCCCTTAAATCTTTACTTTTATAATTTTTCTTGCTTGTTCTGAGCATAATTTTGTTATCTTAAGTGGGAATGACTTGAAATAGGGTTTGCTTATTTGTTGCAATATTTGGAAGTGCAGTGCACAAGAATTGTAACTCTACCTCATGCTGTCTTTGGATTATTTCCCTTTGATTGTCATTTTAAAAGCATTTAGTCCTTGTCTGGAATATAACTTTGTCATTTCAAGTTAGAACGACTTCAAACTTGGTATGCATGTTTGTTGCAATATTACAGAGTACAGTGCGCAAGAACAGTAACTCTGCCTAACACTGATTTTGAGTAATTCCACTTTGATATTCATTTTTACAGTAGTTCTTACTTGTCCAGAAGGCAATTTTGTCACCTAAAGTCAAATTCACTTGAGACTTGGTAAACATGTTTGTTGCACTTACGAGAAATGCAATCCACTAGAGCTGTAACCTTACCTAATATCGTTTTGGAATTATTCCCTATTCATTATTTTTATGCTCCCCGAAGGGCGAGCATATAGTCGCCGCTTCGTCTGTCTGTCTGTCCATCCGTCCATCCGTCAATCCGAAGCCATTTCTCCACAACCCTTGGACCAAATTGGATAAAACGTCATATATGAACTCCTTAGGGTAAAGTGGCGACATATCTTTCTCGGTTTTTCAATTTGACCCCGTGTCTTTGGAAAAAAGGGGGCTTAATGCTAAATTGCAATTTTTTTACTAATGTCTCATTCAGTTTTTGTCAAAATATCATGAAACTTCATGGTTATATTGTTTATGGAAAGTTTCAGCATGTGCCCTTCCTATTTTTAATTTAGGCATTTTTTTTAAGTTGACGTTCTGTCATGGAAAAAGGGGGTTTCTTGCAAAATTCCAATTTTTACTTATATTTCATTCAGTTTTGGTCAAAATTTCATTAAACCTCATGGTTATATTGTTTTTTCAAAGTTTCACCATGTGCTCTTGTTTCTTTATCTATGTGTTTTTTCAATTTGACCATCTGTCATGGAAAAAGGGGGTTTCTTGTAAAATGCTAAGAAAAAAGGGGCTGTAATGCAAAATTGCAATTTTTACTAATATCTCGTTCAGTTTTTGTCAAACTTTTATGAAGCTTCATGGTCATATCTTGCTTTACAAGTTTCAGCATGTGCCCTTGTTATTTTCAATCTATGAATTTTAATGCGCAAATACCTCTTTCCTGGTTTCTCAACTTGAGGCTGCATCACGGAAAAAGGGGACTTCATGGAAAAAAGTTTTTTTCACTATCATCTCCTACATCAGTGCTCAAAGCTTTGTGAAATTTCAAATCTGAACTTGTTGGAACGTTGCCCAGATACCTCTCTTCCGGTTTATGGATTTCAGGCTGTGTCACAGAAAAAGGGGCCTTCATGTAAAAAATCGTTTTATGTAATATTTACTGCATGACAGCTCAAAATTTTATGAAATTTCAAATTTTTAATTATTATTAAAAAATGCCACAAACCACACACCCGTTGTATTTATTTCAATGATGCAATATTGTCTTATGGGAAAAGGGGGCTTAGTGGGCTTATTGTCCTCTACAAGTTTGTTTGGCTATCTCTAAGATAGTAATTGCCTTTTCTCTTCAATTTTTGGGGGGCATGAACAGGTCCTTTTAGGATAAAAGAATTGAATTTATATCAATTTCATATATTTTATGACAAGCACTTGTTCGGGGAGCATAACCCGTCTCTGACAGCTCTTGTTTTTTACAGGTTTTCATTCTTCTCTACAATATAACTTTGTCTTTTCATGTTGGAATTACCTGAAACTTTATATGCATGTTTCCTTAATATTAGAGGAGATATTCATGCCTATTTCAATCACTTACACAATATCTGCTGTACTGCTATTTTCCTCTACCTGCCCTTTACGATTATTATTCCCCATCGACAACTGGCGGTGGGATGGGCGTATCTTGCGACAATTTGCCGCTCTTGCTATATGATATGTTGCATATATTTTGAAAGAAGGGTAAAAAAAGAAGGTTATACCCTTGGAAGAACAGCACAACAAAAATGATTGGTCATTTTGTTCATTTCCATGGTATCCCTGGCAACACTAAAGTGATTTAGATTTTATTTACATAAATTACTAGATTACTAATCTGCTGCTTGTGCAGTTATATAAAGTCAGATTTTCAAATTGTTGACTGTTAGTTTGAAGGATAGCAGATCTTATTTGAATCGTGTCATGAAAACCTGTCCTGGATTTCGAACAGGTGTGACACAAATCAGGCTGTCCAACCACAGAAAATAGCTAGAAGCTTGAAATCTCAAATTGAGGGTTAAGAGGGATTGTGATATGATATCAATGTAGCAAAAAACAAACTCGCATATTAACTGTGTGGTTATCTGTGATTTTGTTTTTACATATGCAAAAACAGGTTTTCTCATGACGAGGCTTATTTTATTAGTATTAAAAGGCTTTAATCATATGACTGCACGTTTGGTCACAGATCACCAAGATGAGGAAAATCTTACTGACTGAAAGATCAACAGTGTTTTATGTTTCCTGAGAAAAAAATAAAATTAAATACAAATACTTATCAACCTGTTCTCAATTTTCTGTGACAGTTCATGTTAATAGTCGCAACATGAGAAAATGTGTATTCTAGTTTTGTCACCTGGCGATATTCGAATTAGGCTACACAAGTATATAAGCTAGCTGCATTTGTTGAAAATGGATATAATTATGATGTTACTGTCGTCATCATCATGTCCATTTTTAAACCTGTTTCTCTCTATGGAGAGTGAGACAGAACTATTATACTATATCAAGCCTGTTCAATGTAGTATATTTGACGTTGAACTGTAAAATACCTGTTTCGAAATAAAACACCTTAATCCTGAAAAACACGTTTTCGTGTTTAAAAAGTGTAACAGGCTCGAAAACACCTGTTACCATTTTCAAATAAAACACTGAAATAGGTGTTTTCACAAAACACTAATGTTTTCATCATGTTTAATTTTAAAACACTGGTGTTTTCTCAAAACACGAACAGGTGTTAAAAAAGTGTAACAGAAAAGTGTTTTCTGTCGTGTTTGGATTTAAAACACCCGCTTTTACAGTGTACATAATTCATTTCATCAGCTTGTAGTTAATATGGGGAATTATTTGCCTCAAAAGGGAAAGGTCCGCGAAAATAACTCGAGCCTTACGGCAAATATTTCCCCATATTAACCACAAGCTGATGAAATAAACTCTATTTCCAGAGCACGGCTCAAATATATTCGGAAAAGGAGAACGTGCTAGTGACCAATATCTGCTCATTTTCCCATAGGTTTTTCTCCCTTTTCAAAGACATATCTTCTCATTTCAGGAACATTTGTCATCTGAAATACTCTAATTGCATGTCAACAGGCAAGTATCTTCTGTAACTTCAGTTATGGGTATTTAACCTTAAAGTACTGACATCAACTGAAGATATTTTTGTAGACATTTCAGATCAAGATCAGACTGCACAGAACGTGCAGTCTGATCTTGGATCTCCTTTGTCCACTACTTATTTTACATATACGCTTTGGCCCAAACAACCTAGAAATACCAATATTTGGGCTTATTTGACTTACTCAAGAGGTCCAGTTAATCCTTTACCCCATAGATACTCATTTCTACGCAATGCTTGTAGGAGCCTTTTGGAAAACATTGTGGCAAAAGGTGAAATTGCTCGTGACGAGCAATTTCACCTTCTGCCACAATGTTTTCTATGCTATTAAAAGGTGTCATATACACGTAAGAAACAGCTTCATCCTTGCCGTTATTTAGGGTCTATTAGAGAAATGCCTTATGGGGTAAAGGGTTAATCAGTTCGGCATTTCAAGGGTTAATGTAGCTAAACACGTATTGTTAGGCGTTATATGCAATACTAAACCGTACCCTTTCCTTATAAAACATTGTGAAAAGCATGTTTAAGGTTACGAGGTTGTCAGCAAGCAAAACGCATTCAAATGCCTTTGGAGGTAATTTTGTAGAAAAAGGCCGCGACCCCCCCCCCCTTGATTTTTTCATTGTTTAATTCAAATAGTTTTCTGTTACTCTGACTCTATTAACAATTTTACAGAATACAAATGAATACCAGTCTGTGAGAAAAGGGATAAATCCAAATAATAATGGATTAAGCAAAGCGCTTACTAACTTCATGGGATAAGCAAGAACTTTACAGAATTAAATACTTTGATATTTCATTGCATGTAATATAACCATTATTGACCATCGGTTCCTAGACTGATCATGTGTGTTGGGAGGGGTGGGGGTGCGCGCATACACACACACACGCACGCGCGTGCTTGTGTGTGGAGTGGAAGAGAGGAAGAAATAGAAATCAGGAGGAACTGTAACCACGGCGAACTGTCATGAACCATACTTACACCACATTGACTCTGGTATCCTTCTGAATCCTTAAAACCCTAGTCGGAACCGCAGCGGGATAGACTTTTCATGTTCTCTTGAATATTCGTGAGTGCTCTGGCAATAGCTTGTTATATAAAGTGATTAATAAAAAAACAAAACAAGACAGTTCCGGCATTTGCTACATTTTCCCACCGTGTAAATCATCTGCACCCAAAGAGAACCGGTTTGAAAATAGTGCTGTGTCAATCCGTATTACAACGAGAATATTTGACTGCAAGAATTCTTTTTTTCATTTCATATCTGAATTTATTCTTGTACACAAGGAAGTATTAATCGTTGTATTATCCGGCACCATGAGAGTTTTTCAGAGAAAGAGAAAAAAAAAAGGGCATCATCTTTTGAAAGATGACAATATTTTTCGTCTTGCAACTGACTTTTTATGAGCCATTTTATCAGTTTGCCTTATTGTATTCGAAAATAATAAAGGTAATAAAATTCAATTCACTAAGACTAATTCTAAAGCTCTATCCAAATTTGAAACCGGTTGAAATCCGGCCAGTTATAAGCGAGATAACTCTTTCTTAAACACTTCATTTATGATAAAATTACTCCCACTTTTTAAGTTTTACAGAATCGGGGTTCTGTATGGCCGAATGGTTAGGTGTATGAGTATGTAACCAAAAACTCCCGTTTTGGCGCCGTCTTGCAGCATCAGTCGAAGTTTCCTTTGGCAAGGGTCTGTAGTACTCAAAGTTGGCACTACCGAATTAAAAAATAACAGCTGTCGTCGTGGAAAAAAATACTTAAGCAACGTAAAGCCTCGATTCTAGGAAGTTAAAAGAAATTGGAAGTTTCTTATTGTTTTATTCTTAAGCATTTTCAGATAATATAGCCTTTAATGGCATTTACCTTTTTGCAGGAGAACATGTATCTCTGAC
Organism: Tridacna crocea; assembly: GCA_943736015.1. Lineage (NCBI taxonomy): Eukaryota > Metazoa > Mollusca > Bivalvia > Cardiida > Cardiidae > Tridacna > Tridacna crocea. Next base: position 42,386,890 of record OX031056.1, on the reverse strand, counting down.
CGGAGGTTGTTGCAGGAGCAGCAGTTCTGTTAAGTTTACAATGATACTGGTTAACGTTTTCCATGACAATTCTGCTCAATTTGTTTTACTCTATCAGGGCCAATACTGAATCAACTCGAACTCTTTCGTCACTGAGACTCTGGGAAAAATATCACATAGAATTGACCAGACAAGCCAACGGTATATATCAAGATTAGACTGCACGTTCAGTGCAGTCTGATCTTGATCTATGCCGTCCACAAAAGTCCCTGTTTTCGCCTGGGGCACTGAAAGGGTCACAGACCGACAACTCAGGACGTATTCATTAACCTTCCGACTGCTAAGCGAGACTCAAGACACTTTTATGGACGGAGTAGATTAAGATCAGACAGCAGAAAACGTGTAGCATGCTCTAGAATCTACACTATCCTGTACGGCAAGTTTATTCCGGTGAAGAGAACTCTGCCAACGAAATATCTTGGTCACTTACCATCTGATTTTTTCGCATTTCTTTTATTTAGCAATTTAAGGGGAAAAAAAAACATGTAGCAAATTTTTTTTCCACATGATACATGTGAGTCATGCTCTGTGAATAGGGGGATTACTGTATCTGAAAAAAGTATCAAACAATACACGCTTGTGCAGTCCGCGTAGGCTACCCTGGGTCCAAATATTTTGCCATTGGTAAATTTTCTCATAAATTAAAGGACCTTTCGATCTCATGATTCAGTCGGCTGTCGGACCAAATAGACCCATTTTATGTGAGCAATTGATTGCTTTAATGAACTACAAAGGTACAATATCACCTTCATTCATTCCTTAGAGTGCCACGCAGGCTGATCCGTGTCAATACATCTGGCTATTGGTCAATTTTCTGCCTGTCGAGGGACTATTCCACGTATATGGTTGTTTTATTTCTTTCCAAAATGGATTCATGTCATATGACCATTTGATAGGTATAATGCATTATGAAGGTGCACCAACACACCCATTTCCCGTAGAGATGCTCATCTAGATATCCCCAACCTTACTCATACCTTTGACTCTGAAATTAAAAGTGACATTTACAGATTGTCTTTGTGACCCTCCCATTTTTTTCTTTTTGGCGGATAAAAATGTCAGATAATTTTTTTGCCCTGTTTAACCGATGTTAATTTCCGGAAGTGCTTTGTCACACAAATGTAATGTATAACATATTATGTCAAATTGAAAAAAAAAGAACAGACATACATAAGCTGTCACTGTCACTATGGTTATTGAGAACTCCGACGGGATATTACCCTCATCACCATTCAAGCTAGTTTGACCCTTGGTTCGCTCCATTGAGGAAATGAGACATTTTCACTCAGGAAAAAGAAGTTTTTCATCCCGATTTACGGCTATTTTAGCATGAAACTATAACAATAATGGTGGCATGCAGAGATCCGAGATCAGACTTCACGATTTGTACAGTCTGATCTTGATCTACGCTGTCTTCAAAAGCAACAAGTGATGTCCGAAGCACCCTTAAACTTATACCACTATCATAGGAAATTGATATGAAAGAGATACCTTCTATGGAAAAGACGTTGTTCTTTAGAATGGTGTAAATAAAGAATTGCATCCCCCCCCCCCCCAAAATAAAAAGGTCGAAATTAAAAGATTTTCTTGTTCAGCTTATACCAGTTTCAGGAATTGTTTTGTCATAGATAAATAATGAATGTAAAAATACAATGTCGAAGCCATTCAGAAAAGCGGATTTCCTGTTATTCTTCGTTGTTTTGCTCTTTTTAGCGCAAATCATGTAAACCCGACCTTTTTTTTTAAAACCCAGAAAGACTTACATCTTTTAGCCTTGACATATACTAGCTGCCGGTATACATAAACATTTATAACCAAGAGCAGACTGCATGGTCTGTGCAGTCGGATAATGATCATCGCCGGCCTCAAAAACACCTATTTTTCCTTTGGCACTGAAGGAGTTAAAGTCGTTTTCTAAACAATGTTTTAGTAACACCATTGTAGCCAGAATACTAACAGCTTTCGTTCATATACGGATTCAAACAAGCAATTCCACGGGCTATGATGCTTTACATCGCCTTTAACATTATCTAACAGTCAAATTACGGCGACAGCTCACTTACTCATGTATTTCCTGGATTTCACAAGTAGAGCGAGTGCACCTATTACCGAACACCTAAGCATGATAATGTGCCGTTCAGAAATAAAACCACCTACTGAACATGTGACGTCATTTGGATCATATTTTGTGTATTCCTTTGAATTGTGACTGATAACTAACGCAGTATAGTGCACCGATATCTAGTTATGGGCATTTCTACAGTGTAACCAAAGGGTTGAAATTACGAACGCTGGTTATGAATCCGAACACATATGGTTGTAAATCCGAACACGTTGGCAATTTTTAAAAATTACCACTTTAAATACACGTTAATAGCAGTCTATACATGTACTAGAATTTGCGGGGTAGTTGCGAACAATCTTGTGTATGCAAACAATGACAACTCTGGACAGAGATCTATGTTGACTGGGTTCTGTCAGATATAGAGGTATACTGATGGGATCACAGTCTAATCAATATCTATGGGTCACTACTAAATCTTGGAACGGAACGGAAAGAGGAAAAAATCTCTTGAAATCTTGTATAGTTTGCGTAATTGAAAAGTTTTGAAAATATTGTGACAGAAAGGAGTTTTTGCTTATGATGATTAATATTTCCTTTTGTCACAATGTTCTCAACATCATTTTATAGTAATTCTCAAGATATCAACATAACAATGGATTTATTCTTATAATATGAAACATGCAAATGAATGAACTGGAATCAGTGGATGAATTTTCTCATGATATTGCACCCTTCGGTGATTGAACTTAACACTGTTTACATAATTCGTAATTAAAACCAGTCTGGGAAATCAAGGTTTGAAATCGGAACAGTCAAATATCTTCGTTATCCATGTGTAATGATTTAAAATGTCTATTGGTGCTGGTAAATAATAGTTTCACCATCAAGAAAACAATACAAAAACAGATTTTTAGCGTCTTTGTGCCGCGAGGTAACCTTAGATAACATTGTCATTGGATTAACAAATGTCACAATTTTACTCACCCGATTGCGGGTAGCAAAACTAAGTTGAAGTTGTAGGAGATATAATCACGGTATCAACTCCAAACCGGCGAAATAGGACAGATTCATAAAGAGTCGTAATACATGTGATGTCATATCTGTTCTGTACAGTAGTGCAAAAGAAATAAGGTCATAAATAGGAACTTGTTCGGAATTAGACGTCGTACGGAATTACATGCACCCGCTCTACTGGGCTAGGGCTTAGAAGGTTCTTCTAAGAAAAACGAAAAAAAAAAAAACAGAGCTCCAGAAAGATGCAGTGATTTTGATTTCAAAATTGAAAATATACGTTATTCTCCACTAAACCCTACTGAGTGGGTACTCATTAGAATCGTCTCGGTGAGACGATTCTAATGAGTACCCACTAAGTAGGGTTTGGAAGACAAATAATGGATTTAGAATACCTTCTCTCTTTCTTATCTGGAGCTCTGAATATTATAAAGATCTCTATTCTTGAACACCATACACCTGAGCCACACAGGACCATTCTCCTTTGAATATGAGCCTTACGAGCTTATGAAAAAATTTTGTACTGCTCGCCGTAAATACCAGCTCCGCCTTCATTCTCTACATGAATTTGTAGAAATGGCCGTCTTATTCCCTTACTCAGTCAACAATTTGTCGATCAGTAACTAAACCAGTCGATCGTCGACTCTTTGACGTAAACCCACAAATTGTTCTTAATGTAAACATACAATTAAAATGACAAAAAATTTCTTTCAGAAAGTTTATCCTTTTTCGCCAACCAATTGCTATTCTGATAATATTAAGTTAGCCTTTACAACAAGAAACTACTTACGCTAAAAAAAGAGAGAAAGACAATCTTCAACCGAAGTCTTTCTGAAGAGGTTTTTGTCGACAAACAATATGTTAACTCATTTTTCATCATCTTCCCCTAGATGGCATTTTACAAATACACATCTAATTTGAGCATTCTGGGTAAAGAACCGGACTAATACTATTCAAAAGAACGACCGAACCTTTAAATTTCAAACTTTGACATAAACCTTTATTCAATAACACAATACCTGATGCGATTCATTCAGCTATGATCAGCTAGCATGTAACCTCTGCACCCGCCATTTAATAACCCCCCCCCCCTTTTGCAGATTTGGGTAGTAGCTGCGGTATGAGCCCTACTTTTCACATACATGTAGGGTATATGGGATGAGTGATGCGTCATATCAGACAGGTCGAATTTTGTGATCGCCATTAAGATCGCGTGACTAGGATTATTTCAAACTGGAAACTACCTTGTTACAGACTTAGATCTATGCACTTGGGGAATCTGTCGAAATGTACCTGGAGAGCTAAATAGATAATCCTAAAATTCTATAAATTCTGTAAAGTTTATTTGTGAATATAATTATAAATAAATTTGTAGATCTACATATAATTGTCAATAAACATATCGAAATTAAGCATATTCCGAAATATCGTAAATTTACAGTATCATCAATACTGCAAGTCTCTGCGGTGCATAGCGTAGAAGTCTATTCGTAGTATCAACCGTACTGCAAGTCTCTGCAAAGCATCTAGCGTAAAGGTCTATTTATAGCAACAAATGAACACCATTCTTTCGCTTACTGGTGTAACAAACTTACGTCATAGCATACGTCATCGGAAACATTTTAAATCCGCCATTTTCGTTTTAAAAGCTAAGTTTTTTAGTTTGTACATCATTGATATTGAAGATCTGTCCAAACAAAAGAGTGCATTTGGTACCTGACAACTGTCTTCGTTCGGATACATTACTAGATCTAGATCTATTTTGTTCATTAGTTTCGTTGATTTTGCAGTTACCTCTGCACAATTTTCGAAGCTGGTGAAACATGTGCGATTTAAAATTAGATGTCGTATACAATGCCGTTAAGAATAAATTAATTGTGTTAAAGTGTTTAGAGCTATGTACAACATTGATTCATGGCATTTTGATTTCACGAATAGGACACATATGTTTACCGTCACCAGATGAAGTAGGTATTCTAAGTAAATTTTAGATATAATCATCTTTTTAAAAATCTGCACTTTGCGCACAAAATGGCGGCTATTCCAACACCTCTGCTATGACGTAGGTTGCCACCCTTGGCTTATCTTCGGACAGGCCTCAGTTATGTTTAAAAAATTTCTCTATGCATGTCAAATCGTTTTGAGGTTCGCAAAAGATTAGTTTATCAATGGTTAGAATATGTTACGGGATACGAATGAAACTTTTACTGAGTGCGACGGATCCTACCCTCGTATAATCGATCCTCGTGTTTGAGTAACCAAGCGTACTAATCTATTTATAGTAACATCCTCAATACATGCAAATTGAGTAATAAGTTTTCTAGCCTAATAATCTAAGCTTTTGAAGACTAGTCTACATAGTTCTTGGTCAGACAGCAAGGAACTTGCTGTGGATTAGTTTTTTGCAGGAGCCGATCGCCTACGAAAATACATAGATAGTTGGGAAAGAAAATTAGATTGCTTGTATACCCAAATGTTGGTTTATGAATAAAAGGAACTGTAGTGAAGCGGTAAAATGAAGAAAACGACCCTGCGGTTCTAAAGCCTGTGATCAAAAGTTGATACCTATATCAGATGCACTGATGACTTTGACGTGGCACTTGGAACCACGATATTTGTCTGATGCGAAGTTATTTTTGTAATGTAACGTTATAACATTAAACCGGTAGAATTTTGACAGATACAATATCCTCTTTTGCCATATTTTACACATTTCATTTACCAAACCTACTAGAAGTATTCAAATTCATCCATATTTTGCAACGAAGTATTCATTTTCACGTTTGTTTTGCCGTTAAGATAAAAGTAAAAAAAAGCTTGCTACGTGTATATACGAAGTAGATAATGTAAGTGAAACTGGGTGAAATGTACCAAAATAGTAACTATGCTTATGTGAACTGACCTCATGGGGACACGAAACTAGATTTTGACCAAAAATATTTTGAGTTGGAGATAATAGCTATACCGTTAGTAACGGGAAATTTTACCGTAAAATACAGAGGCCGTACGCGATCATCCCTCTTTGTTTTCTACATGTGAACCATGCTCTGCAAAAAGTGGGCTTAATGCATCTTCGTGATGCATGCTACCGAGCAAGACGTCACGTGATTAAGGGTGCATAAAATTCATTTGACCATCAACTAGCTGAATAATGATTTAGACTGATCATTGGACATGCAGTATACTGAGCAACAGCGAAGACTTTCGGCCTAGCCTGATCTGAATCGATACCTTTTGCAGATGCATTACGCCCTGTTTTCACAGAGCATGGCTAATGTAATTTTCATACCTGTTGTCATTTCAAGGCTTTTAGATTTTCCAAAGAAAAACTAAAATCTACTTTCAAGTCTCTTTAACTCTTAACCAAACGACAAACTTTTACACTTGGCCTAGTTGCAGCCGACAAATAAAAGGTAACCCAAAAAATAAAATTTGTTACCAGCATGGTAGAAAACATTCTGGGAAAATGAGAAAATGCTGTTTACCAGCTTTTTCCCCACAATGGCTCTAAGGATTTTGCTTTCTTTGTCGTTACATGTATGTTATTACATTCAGTTTAATACTGACCAAACAACAAATTGTTGGCCTAGCTCAAATCCAAAGCATTTGCAGACGACAAATTCAGTGTGCCTCAAACGGTAAAATTTGACTTTCAACGAATAGAAAATATTTTAGGAAAGGGAGAAAATGCCTGTTACCAGCATTTTCTCCTTTTCCTACGGTATTTAAAAAAAAACAAAAAAAAACACCTTCTTTAGGATCGTAAATGACTGGATTATTTCATGAAGGATTGAAACAAATTACGCCTATTTCTGTAATTGTAAAACATGACGTTTACATGTGGTGGGACCCAGAATATGTCAGACAGTTTTCTCCAAATCATTTATAATGATTTATAGACAAAGAGAAATAGTGTTTCGCCCAGAACAGTTTTTATATTTGATATATTTGTAATGCTTTACCAAACAATCCCGTGAGGAAGATGGCGTTTTAAAACACTGTCGGAAAAGGAAATAACGTTTTCTACTGATTCTGAGGCAAAACGTCACTACCGGGCCCGTTAAATTTGTCATCTGCAAATACTTTCAGTTTGGGCAAGTATAGAATTTTGTCAGTTTGGGCAAGTATAGAATTTTGTAGTTTGTTAACTCATTTTAGTTTGTTAACTCATTACCAAACGACAACATTTTAGGATTGTATAAATCAAAAGCATTTCCAGACGACAAAATAAAAGTGACTGAAAATTTGAAATTTGTGTTTTGTGAAGGATAGAAAATATTTTGGAAAAAGGAGAAAACGCTGGCAGCATGGTCTCATTTTCCCATAATGTTTTCTAAAGGCTTCTTACTCAGAGTTGTCAAAAGTAGGGATTGTGTAATAATGGATTAAATTGAGATACAGGAGCAATGGAGTGTTAATCGAAAAGGCATGGTTTAACGCCGTTTTGGGCAGTTTTTCAGTCAATTTCATATTTCACGTTGATTTTACGAGTAGCAGGCTTTGGTTTGGCGGCGTCTTGCTTGTCTTGCCTATGGAAGCGAGCGCCGCCAATTTGGACCAAACTGTTTATCCCTGACTACCGGTACAAATGTTCAACCACTGTAACGGATGTTGACTCCGCTTGTTGTTGTTGTTGTATCGGCAATCTGCATATAAACGGAATGAAGGAATGACAAAAAAAAAACAGTAACTAGGGGCATTCATAAGATATGTAAGAAAACAAGAGGAAAAGAAAATGGGCTAATGAACAACGACCACTCTTATGAATCTTTTTTTTTTTTTCGACAAATTAACATCATCAGATCCATTATCTCATATATGTCTAGTTTGTTTTGAAAGCTTTGGCCAGCCGGATTATATTTATAGCCAAAATTCATAACAATAAAAAAAAGCTACATATTTGAACCTTTACCTTTATTTATTTTCTTTTTCCTTGATAAACGTCATATATAAAAATTACAAAACGTTTAATTCTCAGTTTATACTCCCTTTTAATATCTTTTTTGCTTACTTTTCTTACCAAGTATTTTGCGTGTTGCAGATTTATCCATGCCAAATAGCTCGCTGGCCAATTCATCCTATGTTGTTTATGTACAACACCAAGCCTTTTTACCGCCTCGCTCAAAATGATAAACCGTTCTTTCTATATATATTAATGCCTTTGACAAATCTGAAAATAATTTGAGCTATGCTCTGACAAAAGAGGGCTTATTGTGTCTCCGTATTGCGTAATACCATCATATAATTAGGTATCTATAAAATCATTTAGTGTAATAATCTACTAGATCTAAACCCGTATTCACCAACCATTCTTAAGAACATTTTTGAACACATTCCTTTGTTGGGGAAAAAAAAAAAGAAAACGATGGTAATCAGAATTTAATCCTAACTAATAATGTTTCTTCTTTTCCAAAAGAAAAAAATCCTATAATTTGAGTCACATTTGATTTTTCTTTTGTAATTGCTTTCAGTTTGGACCAATCTAAGCTTTTTTTGTTGGGTAAGGGTTTTACTATTTAGATTGGTCAACCATCTCTGCACCAACGGGTCCAATAATTGGAACCTATGACAAATAACATAACACTTATAAAGTCATATGTGCGAAATGATTTTCCTGGTCTATTCTCCCTAAGAGAATACAATGCATATTACTAGTACTTTTTTTCCAGTGTATATGTGGCCAGTGTGAGAGTTGTGATAATAAAGCGGTAATGAATAATATTGCGACATTTAATGTAAATAACAAACAAGCGATGATCAGTCTGACCAGAAGACTAACGTGCGTGTCCATAGTGTCTTTCTTTGGTCTGCCATCTTTGAATATACAATAAATGTCTTAGCTGTCATTGGAAATTAAGGTACTTCCTGACACTGTTTACGACTATAAGCAGTGGACGCTGTAAAGCACAGTTCCATTTCCTCATTTGGCGTCAACAAAAAGTACCACTCGTCACAACTCGGCCGATTCCATACGCACTTCTTACCTCGTCTGTATCACGGTCGTTCACATTTTAAATACCAATCACGTGATCTTATAAATGGCAGCGCCACTGTCAGTTGTTTAGCAGACAGACAGACAGAGATTGTTCGATGTGAACAATTTCTCCTACTCCTACGCTGTTTGTAATGTTTTCCGTAAAATAGCATACACTAAATTAGATCTACAGTAACTGCCGATTGCAAACATTTTCTAGAGATTTTTGTCGTAAACGAGACGTATAAACAGTAGGTCGATGCTCTCATAAAGACACATCATCGCTTTACTTAAAAAAACCTCGTAACTACAGCTTGAAACAAGTTGTAGTTACAAGATTTTTAAAGAAAACCGATGACATACGCTTTTCTGTCTTTAAATACGACATTAGTATTCAGGCCGAAACTAGTGAAGAATTATGTCTTTCCCTTGCATTGATTTAGGTCATATTTCTTTTTCAACATTGCTCAATCTTTTGGTTATGTGTGGTTTAAATAGGAGGATAATTGTATGCCTAGGTTATGACATACATGAAAATTGCTTATTAGACCTATTAACCTGACCTAATTAAAGGCAGTTTTCGCTTTACCCCCAGTATATATACTAGTAATCGGAATACCATGTGAGAGATAAAGACAAACTGCACAAAGAATATCTCTCTTTTTTTCGCACACTTGCTATCTACCACCATGCTTTAGAAATATTTAGAAAAAAATACATTGAGGCCAACACGTTGTCGAAACTCAGTCTCCTGATACGGCAAACGGTTGAGTGTGGCAGAAAGAAACAATATTCTAGAATATTGTAGAATCGTAAGTGATTAATTTGAAATACTTTATCTATGATAAACTGCTACATTTATCATGCATACCGATACGTCACATTAGAGATTCTCTTTTTTTCATTGTTTGACTACCTTTACTATATTGAATCGCATCCATCTAATATCAATCTCAAATATTTTTGTAAAGTCTTTCAAATCCCAAATATATAAGCTGCGCCCCCAAAATAGGCGTTAACCCTTTCCCAAACAATCCCTGGTTTTTACGGGTCTGAAACAGTAGCCTTTTGAAAACATTGTGGGAAAAGGAGAAAATGCTGGTAACCAGCATTTTCTCCTTTTCCCACGATGTTTTCTACCCTATCATAGACAGTTCTAAATCATCTTTTCAGCAAGAGTTGAATTGACGTCTGCAAATGCTTTCAATTTGGTCTAGTCCAAAAGTTTGTCGTTTGGGAAAGGGGTTAATGCATCCTCATGGTGTATCATATCAGCCAAATCATCTCATAATGTAAAAAAAAAAAACTCGGCTGAGTATTGTGAGATCAGGCAAACTTTTAACACGCAGAAAATATATAGATAAGGAAAGGTTTCGATTTTAGATCAGCATGCGCTAATGACTGTATACGCTGACCTAGGTCTTTACTATTTGTAGATCCATTTAACCACTTTTTCTCAGAACACGACTCGATGTCGGTCTTTTTCAACGATTGAGCCTACAATACACGTGTTCTCAGGAAGAACTTTAAATTTACAGGCTTGGCCAAATGAATGGAGGGTTTCTATTCAAGAATTAGACTGCATGTTTGTGCAGTCCAATTTTGATAAATGTCGTCGTCCGCAAAAGCCCGCCCCCGTCTCCTATGCCACGGAAAGGAGTAAATATTGTTGTACAACATCTAAACTCAGTAGAAAACGGCAACAGACAGCAGGGTACACGATGGAAAAGCCGAGTCCTAGTGGCTCAGTCGGTAGCATACAGGACTTGAGAACAAGGGGTCGTGAGTTCGATCCCGGCTCGGCCAATTTCTTTCCGAGGATTGATGATAGACATTGCAATAGAATTCATTCCTCTCTCACCGCTGATCATTGTTTCGACAATGGTAATGTGGGCAAGCAGCCAGTGGCTTTGAAAGAATATTGTGCGGAGTACTGGTAACAGAAACTCCAGGAAAGCATGGATAGGTGCACTGACCGCCAGGATTTAACTGAAATAATGTTGAAAACGGCATTAAACACCATACAGCCAACCAACACGATGGATAAAGGATATAAAGAACAAAAACTCATAATGTTGCATAATATACACCATATTGTTACATGTTTACGTTCTACGTACATGCACCTGGAATTCTAAGATCAAAACAAGCATACTTTACATTATGGCCTTCAAAACGCGAAAAGGTATATTCAGACATCTGCGTAAATTGTCGGCCCGGATCAGCCAGCGCAGTCCGCGCAGGTAGATCTGAGATTACACTTTCCGATCGTGTGTGATTTTCTGTTCCACGCAAGTTCACTGTAGGTCAAAATCAATTGTTGGCGTAAAGTGCCGTCTCGAATCAGACTGCGCAGGCTGACCCGATACGACCTCTTACGTATATGTCCGAAAGCGCCTATAGCGTATTGCAGACCATATATGGTATCAGAAAAAAAGTCAACAGATTGAACATAATTGTAAATAAACAATTCTGATGTTTGAGAGTATGTTGGAACAAATTTATAATTCAGAGGGCGTATTTGCACATCACATTAAGATATCAAAATCCACTTTTTTGCTGTAAATTTTTCCAAAAAGATGTGACGTTGTAACCACAATTAGTTTTCAAGAGTGGTACATGACTGGATGCAAGCTTTTCAACGTGGGCAGCCTTACATAGTTGTTTTAAATCAAAAAAGTGCTTGATAAATCAATCGGAACCAGCACGTTCCTTCTCAGTAAATCTGATGGATAGTCCTTGAACACAAACTAAGAACAGTATTGCTTCTTCTGAGAGACTTTAAGGATAGGACATTCTAATGGTGTTCGTGTAGGATCGCCTTTCATCGCCAAAAATCGTACGGATTCGGCCGTGACTTGAGTAATTCGTAGTCCATTCGGGGAAGCAGCGTCTATCGACCGATCGATTAGGGATTATCCATATCATAGCCGAATCCGTACGCTTTTTTTTTTTCGCAATGAAAGGCATTGTTACATGAATTTCATGAGGGTGCCTTATCCCTCCCTATACGATATAAAAATACCAGTAGTCTTCGTCAAACAAAATGGAACATCTACAGTGGACTGAAGCCACAGAGATAACTTCATTTTGAAGGTATGTTCTCCCTAACATATTTTACAAAACATCGGACAGTTAGATCAAAATCAACATCAACCTTATTAATTGTGGTGTCCGATCTTGACAACACACTGCCGACAAAAGCGACTATAACTGGGCAATGCATTTTGTCGAACAAGCCTAAACATTTGTTGTTTGGTTAAGCAAAAAATATCTTATTTACGACAATTTACAATCTGAGCATGACAAAGAACAAGATTCGGCCAACTCTTCTAACATCATCACACAAGAAAAAAGAAAAGCCATCAATTTAGGTAAAGTTTGCGGTTTTCCATTAATTAACCTTGAACATAATTATTGCATAAAAAATTAAAGCCAAAGGTAAAATCTAAAGTACTTTTAATTTATTTCTAATAGGAAAGTTTTTCTGCATCAGTGTAGATTCAACATCGAAATGCACGTTTTGTACAGTACGCTCTTGATATTTACTGTCCCCAAAAGCGCATTGAATCAAGTTAAACAGCCCTCGAGTTAACGAAGGTTACCTAACAGTTTTTTCATCAAATATTCTGACCATGAGTAACCAACGTTACACTTTTCTTGAAACATTTGAGCTTTGCTCTGTGAAAAAAGAGGTTAATGCGTCTGCGAAAAGTATCGACTCAAGTCAGCCTGCGCAAACCGCGCAGGCTGACTTGAGCCGAAACTTTTCGCTATCAGTCAATTATCTGCATCTTAAATGTCCAGTGTACCCCATGGGTCAGTTGGTTGCTATATAAAATGGGTTTTTTATGAATCCATAGCAACATGATCATTTGCTTGATATCATGCATCACTAAGATACCGAGCTACCAGATTTTGGTTCTGAAAAATTAATATGAGTAACATCTATTATACCCATAAAGTATTGTTGTCTTATTGGATTTACCGAACGAGAGGGCTCACACACAGGAATGCCTTTATGATGGCAAGACGAAAAGTTTTATCTTACTCGGTCGTTTGAAACATTGTGGTTGGTACAAGATTAGTTAGTGGTTGGACTACAAAACCACATGCATTTCTTCTTAGAGGGACATATAGACCAAAATGAAAGAATAACGGCTTTGAGCGAATGTAAAAGATGCTTTGTAGGCGTACAAGAAGATCGATACTAAGAATTTTCAAGATTTTCTTGACCATACATACGATTGGAATTATTGACTAGGTCATTCAAAGATCAGACTGCACGCTCTGTCTCTCAGCTTGAGCTAGACTTTTGACAAACAAAATTTGCATTGCCCGAAGCTCGCATCCAGCTCAACAGTTTCATTGTAGATACAACACATTTAAACGCATGACATAGCTACTATTTAAAAAAAAAAAAAACATATATGCTGTTACATGTATATGCAAAAGTGTAATGAACTGAAGAATATAGATGAAAATGTTCAAAGATTTGAAAAGTTTATGTAACTGGCTTGTAACACGCGGAAAGGGACATTCAGACATTTGCGTAAAGTGTCGTCTCGGATCAACTTGCGCAGTCCGCGCAGACTAATCCTAGACGGTACTTTATGAAAACATTAGATCTTGTCTTGCAGTTGACTTGTGCAAAAAAGAAAATTACACAAAAACGGAAGGTGTCAATTCGGATAAGCCTGTGTAGACTACGCAGGTTGATCCGTGACGACACTTTACGCAATGCTTCTTTTCGGGTATTACAGGCCATATATGAAGGTTGATGTGATATAAAATAGACGTAGTACCAAAATAATAAGGGTACCCGGTTACATGTTTCTTCTGACTTGATATGCCAGTGCGACTTTACCTCTCAACATTTCAGATTTTAGGAGCAACGATATGCCATATCATCTCTAGTATGCCCGTCAGGTGTCGTAATGTTTTGCTGCACACCCTAAATTGATTTGGATTCTCTATCTGTTACATGGTTATCTGTTACATGGTTTAGGTAAAATATAAAAAAGATTTACTTGAAGATGAGATACCATAGTCCTCTTGTTTTTGCTTCTACGTATACATAGTTAAACTGACGTAGCTAAATAAAACAATAATCATATAAACAATAAAGATATCTGAAAGAATAGCAAATAACTGATGCAAAAGTTTTTGTAAGAGAAACCTTTAAAAAAAAAGTACGACTGCGTAATTACGCGAGACTCTTAATGCAGTTTCCTTACATATGGAGGATGAAATGGTCAAGATAAAAAGTGAGTGAGGGTTTCGTCGTCAAAATCTTAAAAATATCGCTAAAGGTTTGTAATCTAAAAGAGGTAATATGATCCTCACAACTTTAAGCTTTAGTTACAGTGTCTTTATTCGACATATAGCTTTTTTGACAGACTTAACCAATAAATTGGTGCTTGAGTATGGTCTCATTGAAGCATTTCTCTGGCGGACAGCATAACTGTTGTCTAATACTAGATAACCGCAGTAAATCTAAAGCGTACAAAATATGTAACGAGTTTGTATTATTTTACACTCAATTTGTGTGGGTAAAGTAAGACAAGAACTTTGTATACCCTTTTCCTGGTTCGTGGATACACAGAAAGTTATCCTTGGTGAGTCGTATCGTTGTTCCGCCGAGCACATTGAGTCGAATATAGTCTATCTCAATTCCATACAGATCTGCTTCCAAAATCTTCAGACTGTAAACGTGTTTTCCTCTTTCAAGCGATTGGATTCCTCCAACAGGTCCGGAGGATTCAAACTCGTTCCATCGGTAACCCCAACCGTGCCATGATGTGGTATTAAAACGCCCAATCTCACGACCATCAAGGTCCACTCCAAGTAAATCTGCATGTCCATCGTTAGAGTAAACAACTCCAAGAACTTCTACATCCGCGCTATCTTCAAGTTCGAAGCGAATGTTCAGCTGCTCTCCTTTAAATAACCATATTGTCGTGTGGTCCTCTGCATTTTCCCGCCACTTCAATCGCTGTCTGAACTCTTGGCCGGCTCCCAGCGTTTTACAGCTGACGCTAACAGCCTTTGGTCTCATTATCGTATAACCTTGCACGGTAAGACAAAGTAAAAGACAGAGACTTGTGAAGATCATAGTTTTCGCCATTGTTATACAAAAATATTTTTGTGATCTCTTTCAGAAGACTTTGTTTTTGGTTTGCTCTGTTTCTCTCTCTATGGAAGAAAAACAATAAGTTTGAATGTGTAAGTTTGACAAAGTTCGAAATCTCCAAGATAATCAGATGTGATCCACTAATGTTAAAAGTATTTGAATGTTTACAGTCACTATTATGATGTAGCATATACTTTTGAACAATCCGTGAGTTACTGCAGACCTGTAGTCGCTTGACTGCCTTTTTATATCGACGGCAACGTGTTGCGTCACATAAGGTTATACATCTTATTATTAATTGCTGCCCTTCCTCCATCTTCACTGACGTAAAATCAAGGACTGTGGACGCTGCATCAAAAGCTTCTATTGACTAATTGCCTGTCTGTCCTTTTTTCCAGAAACCATTAACTTGTATAGCAATTTTACTTTGGGCAAATTCCATTGCATAGTTTTCGTTAAAATGTAGGGCATAGATGTCTGTATATAACTTTTTGAAGTTTTGAAAACTAAGATTCAAAACCATTTATAGAGACTGTGCAGATTTTCTCTTCTCGTTTATTTCTATTTCTTTTCAATGATATGCACTCCTTGTTTGTTCGACGTAGTTTCTTTTCCGGTATTTGTCATAACGCGTTAGCATTGTAAGTTGTCTATTCTGCAAATACTATTCCACCTGTTCTTTAATAAAATTTCCACTCGGACCTACCCGTTTACTTTTAAGTTCTTCCTGCTTATTCAATGTTAATATGGTCTTTTCACAGGATCTTCTACACCTAAAGTCGGTAGGTTCCACATCGTCACAGCTTCATCTTCCGGGAACTCAGCTGCGGAGCGTACTTCCACCAGAATTTGGGTGTTACAGTTCATTTTGTTACATCCAGTTTCAAAGCTAATAAGGACTTCTCAGTTTTAGTTCTATTAAAGATGCCTGTCTACAGCCAGTGAACAGAAACGCTGTTAAATTTCAAAAAGAAAAATAGAATGGTACAGAAATCTGTCCTTTGTGTACACAAGGATAAATTACTGACATATATCGTGTAAATGAAAAAAGAAACTCGGGGGTTTGTGTGAAAAACCGAAAATTGGCCAGAAGAAAACTGGCTGACGATCGAAGCTGTAAACAATGGCGGTGACGCACGGAAATTTATCGTTGGTTTCCGCCTAGAGTCGGATACGGTGTAACTTACATATCGGCCTCTATCTCCGTCTAAAAATAGAGGCTGCAACAGAGAAGCATCCATTTTCCTTTATTTACCGCATCAAGGCCAAGGTCAAATATAGTCACGTTACAGAATGCATGATCATCATACGAATCTACCCGTGTGTATAACGGATATCGAAAATCTTCGATTCAAAATCTGAAAACGACCAGTCTGTTTACATTGAAGGCCGCAAGTCCGCGAAATGCATTTTCTATCAGGCGTTATCTAAGCAACCTTGCAACCGTCAGGCGCAATATTTGGCACAGATATATAAGAATGACTATATTTTGATAAAATAAAAACAAAATGAGTTAAAACTGGCTTAAAATGAGTATTATGGCCTCTTTAACAAGCCTAAACTGTTTCAGCTTTTGATTTTGCACAATTTTGTTTTGATTTTTTTTGTATCACTTTAAGATAAAAAGGTAATATTAAATCTAAATCATTTCTTCTGTAATCGATGACAGTAAGTTTTTTTAGTCCATTTATTTGTAAATTGACATTATTAAATGTCTTCCAGACATTTTCTTGACATATCGTAGTGGGCGAGATATTGAGGACTTGTCTATGTCCTTTAAACATTTTCCGTGGTGATAATACCATTATGTAACATTCTTTTTTTTTAACGTGTGAAGAAATGTAGCAAGCGCCTTTTTCTTCGGAAGATCGCGTTTTTCTTTTTCGTGTGTTTTTATTTTTGGTCAATATTAAATAAACAAGGATTCCTTCATGTCCTTGGCTGTAAAATTGAGTGGATATTTAATGAAAGCAGTTACGTTAAATGATTGCAGGACGGTAAATGACTATTCTAATATATGCAAAAATGACATCAAAATAATATCTAAATTTTATGAGCTACTGATGGCTTTTTTCATTGAACTCAGATCTGTGCACTTTACTTCAATCCATGTCTCTAAGCCAATTATTTTTCATAGCTGTTTGAAAGCAGTGCATTTTCCGGAACTCTAATTATTGTGTAAAGTGCTGTTTTCAGCAATAAAACCATTTATTGGATTTTATAAAAATATGCATATTTTTTTTAAATATCGATCGAGCAGGAATGAGACCATAATCCTTTTTATCTTACAAGAAGGTTATAAAAACTGGTATAGCAAACATGTCTTTCAATAAAACCAGAAATATCTTGAAGTTTATCACGCCAGTTAACGTATTTACTGAAAACAGGATAGACGTTTTACACGTTTCACCCAGACCAATACCTACATCTCATCAAATCTGTTACATTTTAAGAACTATGAAGGATGCATTGACATCAATCTAACAGTCCAAGGTTACGTTTTTAAAATAAACTGACGTTCCTGGATTTATCAACAAACGTAATAGATTTAATATACTTACCTGCAGCATTACGCATTTGATACTCCATAATGAAGCAGATGAGAAATTCTAAGCCATAAAGTATTGTTGACATGGTTCAAGATAAGAAATTTCTTTTTTCCGTACTTTTTTTCTAACAATCCACATATCAAACTGATTACATTTCACACTGTGGGTTTTGCTTTTAAAATAAATGTAACAATGCTGGTGCAGTTGAAAGAGAGTGAGAGTCCGTCGGTCAGTCAGTCAGTCAGTCAGTGAAAAGTGTGTAAAATTTTGCGAAAGACAACTTAAGGTTACTGATACAATTTTGGATGTAGCACAAATACCTTCTTTTACTGGAGGAACCTTAGTCGAGATAACAAAAAGTTCCATGTAACAAATCACAATATACTATTGTGGGTTATCATACTGTACACCTGACTGGATAAACAAAATGTAACATAGTAACAAGGATGACAACAAGAAAACCCAAGCTCTCCTACAGTTCTGACTGTCAAAACTGTATTTTTCAATAGTGTGAACATGAAAATAAAACGGGTGTTGAGTTGTCTGAAAAAAAAAAAAACGGAATCTTAGTTGCTAAAGAGTCAAAACACCTTTTTGATAGATGGTGTTTACAATAAAGCGAGCAAGTAATAGAAAGATCTATTAGAAATAAATCCGAAAACGAAAGATGCAGGACACATTGGAAATACAAATACCATAGCAGATTCACCTTTTACTTTTTATTGCATCGCAGATGAATTACATTTACTTCGTTGCAAATTTAGCATTTCTTCTTGAGAAGTTTTATTATATTGAGTGTCGTCTGAATATATTATCAAACTTTAAGCAACATAACAGGTTTATTATATCATTGAAAGGACTTTCTTTCTAAGAGAGAGAGAGAGAGAGAGAGAGAGAGAGATGAGGGAGACACTTTTAATTTCAATAAATGCTATAAAGCGAATCCTTTCTCTTTTGCTCAATCAAAAGAAGCGATAATCGTAATGTTTCGTTTGGGATATTATTCATAGCTTTTTAGGTCAAGGAGTAGTCATTTATATTTACCACATGTGTTGGTCAGCTTCAAATATTACTTTTTTTTCTGGTTGTACTTAGTCTTGATACCAACAAAGGATATAAGCATTAAGTTTTGAAAGGTCAGAAAATAAGAGCGTGTAGATAATAGAAAAATAGAATGGGAGTAGTTAAGTACTATATTTCCCTCCTCCGACGACAGTTTTTGACGACAAAGAGAGAAAGAGAGACCAGGAACGCTTGTTACGAGTTTTTTTCTACCCATAAGGTTTTTTATGTCACCCAGAAAACATTTCCCTTACCATCAGGATGCTGCTCCTCGTATTTTTGTATAAACATCAAGTCTAGAATCCACCTGTGTAATTATGAGATTCTTAGCTTGTATAGCAGTATTATATGCAGGTTGTCGACCAAAAGAACTGACATACTATAATGCGGAGGTTAAGGTGTTAGATAGATGGTTGTTTTCAGCTTGAACTTGAACCTCTTATACTTAATCTATGTTTCAAATTGTTGTGTATGATGTATTTAACAGACTTAATCGCCATGTTGACTTATAAAAATAAAAACAAGAATCAATGTGTCATTATTAATATAAAAACTACCTTTATAGCTTTTTAAAGCCTTTTTTTTAATGCAGTGTTAATGTCATTGGAAAAATCAGACATGTGACTATCGCGGAATATGTGATTGTAGCACTTATAACTATGTGGTAAAGATGCATGTGCGCTTCAATAATCCACCGCGTGGAAGCTTCTTAAAACTTTACCGATTAATGCCAACTTTTAAAGACACTGGGGCTTTACTTTTTGGGGAAGAGAAGGAAATGCTGGTTACCAACATTTTCCCCTTTTTTCACAATGTTTTCTACCCTATAAAAGTAAAATTATGCAATTTTAGCAACACTGAAATTGTCGTCTGCAAATCATTTCAAGTTGGACAAGGCTAATATTTTGTCGTTTGGTTAAGGGTTAAGTCAATGACAGCCATCACATCCTTTCCTGACAAGCTACTAATCGCCTTTTAATTACCCAGTGACAGAAGTTCCAAGTTTCGTTGAAGATTGAATAAGGTAGAGCAAAACCTGAAGGAAACGATATATTACTGATGGTGAAGATCAAAGAGATAATAGGCTTTGACGAAATATTGTATAAATGAAATTTACTTTCATGTCGCACTTGTCGAAGCGCTACGATCTTTAAAAGTGCAGGAGATATCATAAGAAACCACAAAGCAGTTGGTATTTAGTAGTGTTACAAAGCAAGAGAAAGTTTCGAAAACTCATACATTTTTGTCTGTAGCAAAACAATTGTTAGGGAGATCATTGTGTTTGATCGTGTGCCTTATTCTACCGAGTATGTATTGTGATCTTTGACATCTATAGAAGAACATGTACTCATGGCGCTTATTACTGACAGGCCATACAAGATCAAATTAGACACACAATTTTGTCAAAGAAGAACCTTGACATAGATGCAAATGCTGGTAGTATATCGATAAAAGATTTGGTTGATTCAGTCATATACAAAGTTAATACTTAGTAATTAACATTTCAAGACAGGTGATAGTTCTCCGGTTTCAACATATTGAGAAGTAAAAACACATATAATCTTGCACGTTGTCCATCTTAGAATCCATTAGCTCATGTCAAAGTCTGATGTAACTATTAACATTAATGTCACTTCATAGTTACTTTATAGAGGAGAAATAGAACGATAAAGCAGGTTAAAACAATTGTTTTCGTCTATTGACATAAAACTTGATAAAAATACATTTCATCCATTTATTAGACTTGTCTATCTGTGTAGGCATGTTGCCAATGGTGCTGAGGACATAGGTTGTAAACATTTTACTTCACTTCTTTGATAATTTTCTCATCAGCTACCTTCCTCAACTTTCTCATACCTCAATACTTAATTAAAAAAATAAAAACAACAACATTTTTCAGCCCTCTTGATTTGCCGCTCAGTAAATGGTAACTCCATTTGTTACTTAGAAAGCTTCTCGAAAACATGCTTCTTCACCAGACAACAAGTCTGTTTAACAAAAAGACGCGTTCCTAGATAATTTTAGTGCCCTCCATTAGTTATCGCTCTTTCGTAATATATTTTGAAATAGCAACAGTAACCTAATCATAAAATGATTAGTTCCATTAACGACAAGTTTTGTGTTCAAAACATTTTCATCAAACGTTGAATAACCATGTTTTCCTTTTAGTAAGGAAGAAATGTTACACATCGAAATGATATTTCAAGTAACAGTTAGCTTCCAAAAACTAAAACTACCCATAATTTTGTTTTTCTTTGTGTTCTGAAAAGAAGAAAGAAAAAATTATATCACCGAAAAGAAGTTTATTGCATCTGACAAGAATTTGTAAAATAATACAGGACTAAAGATATGACCATAGCATGTGGGAAAAAAAGAATGTTTGTATGTCGCAGAGCATCCTAAAAACTTACTCAAGGTCAATAGATATACTAAAACAAGCGTGCCTTTGCAAATGTATGCTGCATAAATCAAAGCACAACTATGTTTCATTACCCTTTTCCTATTGGTAATGACATCGCCATGCTGGATATTAATATTTTGTTAAATATTCTGTTTCTTGATTGAATATATGTGAGGGGGCGTTCTAAGCAAACAGCAGCCATGGATGTTGATTTTTTAACAAAATCAGTCTTCTAACAAAACTTTGAGACCATCCTATAGGTTTTCAAATATCAATCTGAAGTGAAAGACATATTTCGAGCAACATAAACTTTTTCTTCTAGAATATATTTAAAAGAATGTGACATATTACAATAGATGGACAAAGAATTGACAATGACGTCAAATATTATTAATCACAATGAAACAGTTTCCCAAGGAACTTCGCACAAAATACAATCTGTCAACAAACAGGTGGGTGCAGTTTAGTTAATATCTATCAAATTTACCCATAGTTTCAGTCTTACCACCATAATGATACCCTTTTTGAGGCAACATTATTTTGAGCAGCACTGTGGGAAAAGGTGGTGTAATGAATCTTTGTGATGTGTTCTACCAAGTAAGTCGTCACATGACAATGGATCTATTAAATCCATTTTGTTCAATTTAATTTCAATTCCAATACCCGTAATCCTTTTTACTACGTGACGATGATGGGTTTCTTTACTACAGCAGGGGATAAGCAACCTGCAGGCTTTTTCATGAGACACCATATAAAGTATTTTAAATCTAAACTCCGATACTATAACCATATAAGGAGATCGACAAATGATATAAAATGTTATTGAGCAAATCCATATTTTCTTAAAGTAATTTTGTCAGTTAACTTACAGATTTTTTTTTTTTTTGTTCTGTTTAAAGATAAATCCTTAGAGCCAGTGAGGAAAAAAAACTCCGCTAGTTTAATAGACTTTAGGATGGTATAGACTTTTTCAGCCGTGTAAAGATATATAAATTACCGATATTATGTTGTGTGTGGAATAACAAATACATGTATATCGGGACATCTTCGATGTAAACCCGGAAACGTCACGAACGTAATTTCTTTGGTGGCCTCCAGAAAAGGAATCTTCTTTCGGTCGTACTCTATGTAATTTTGCAATAGTCAGTAGCAACATTTGGTATCAAGATACAAGAGTGCCTTTGGTTTGATTGAAAAAAAGATGAATTGTGGTAAAAACAGGCTGTAAAGTAGGTGTATTTTTAACCCTTTACTCCATAAGGTATTTCTATGGTAACTCTAATTGACCCTAAATAACAGCAAGGATGAAGCCGTTTCTTACGTGTATATCACACCTTTTGATAGCTTAGAAAACATTGTGACAAAAATTGAAATGGCTCGTCACGAGCAATTTCACCTTTTGCCACAATGTTTTCCAAAGGCTCCTGAAAGCAATGTGTAGAAATGAGTATCTATAGAGTAAAGGGTTATATGATTTGCAACTCCTTACTTGTTGGAATTTCGTAGTGTTTGACCATTTTTTTCTCAACATATGATTTTCACAGCTATCAGCAGGCATTTTACGTATATGTATAGGAATGGTTCCTCTATTTTCATTTCTAAACACACATACACATGACCACATCTAAAATTAATCAGGGTCAAACCCTAAACATTGTGTGGTTTTTGGGGAGACCATCAAAGCTGTTCAAACCATTCATGTTTACAAAATTGTATGTCATCACACTCAATTATCTAATCCATAATAACTTGACATACATAACTGTCTTTTTTTAAATCCTGTTTTGGCAAGGGGAGTGGAGCTTTTTGGCCAAAATAATGCTTGTCGAGTCATAAAAGATCTCTGAGACACTGTCGGTAACAGCATGTGAAATTGCCTTTGCCGCCAGTTTAATTTGTTATTATCAATATTGTTGTTGTTATCAGTGTTGTTGCTGTACAGTTATATTTTGCTTCCTTTTTCAAGAATCACCGCTATATCAGATTATCTGTCAATTTTCTTTATGTGAAGACTTGCAATATTTGCGAGACTATCTGCCAGTATGTTAACATCCAACAAACTATCGTCATACTGATCATTGTCAATCCAGATCCTGCTTAGTAAATTAATTGAAACTTTCAAGCCTATAGTATAAGCCCGATTAAGCTACTTTAACCTTACTTTTTGAGAAAACTATTTCCTTAACGGACAATGTAGATCCAAGATCAGACTGCGTGTCCTGTGCAGTCTGATCTTGATCTACATTGTCCGCTAAAGGTCAATGAGTTGCGCTTAGCAGTCTAAGGGTTCAGTGAAGGTTCACGTAGGCATAAGCTATAGGGATGCATCAGTGCTTTAGATACGTGTCTAGATTTTGTTTCCTGAGTACATTCATATATCCGCTGGTATAAATTAAGTAAATTATAGAAATGATCGCAAAGAATACATGTTCATGTCACAGATGAACGATGCGATTTAGTAAATCTTAAAATAACGAGGCACATTAATTTTAATAAAATAGAATTTATAGACCGTAAGCGTGTATAATTATTAACGTTAGCGTAAAAAACGTTATTTATGAACGACCCCTCTCTACCTTCTTCAAATTATTTGCACATACAACAACTTTTTGTTTGCTTGTGTCTTTCTTTAGTTAATGCTATTTCTTTCCATGCCACTGGTTCCTTTAATACTTAAACAAACTAAAGCTAATTGGTATCAGTTTAAAAGAAAAGCGCTTTCGTTTTGCATTGACTTTAGCTAGTATTGTGATGATACCTCATGACCATGACATAACGTGCCAGTGGCCACCGGTTAACGCGGTTATTCCCCTTTTTCGAATTAATCTTAGAAAGCAATTGAAGGCAATTAATACACGGCGCTGTAGGAAAAGGGAGTCTCATGCATCTTCGTTATTCTATACAGTATACCAGCAAGTCGTTCGATAATATAGATCCATAAAACCACGCTTGATCATGAGCTAAGATAAAACTAAAACTTCGGGTGTAATTGAGAGAAATGACCCTCCCCTACAAAATGGCCCATGGGTCATTTCACTACCTAGAGGAATGATCCGGGTTATTATTCTACGTAGAGAAATAGTAGTGGTAGTAGAAGTAGTTGCAGCAGCAGCAGCAGCTGAAGTAGTAGAATTAATAGTGGTAGGCTAGCAGTAGTAGGAGTAAAGAAGTAATAGTAGTAGAAACATCAGCAGCAACAACAATTTTAAGGCAAAAAGAGGGCAGTAAAAGTACCAGTAGTAGAAATAGAGATAGTAGTGGTTGTAGTAGTATCAGCATCAGCAGCAACAACAATGTTACGGGGAGAGTCCTTTCTCTACGCAGAATAATGAACCATAGGTCATTTTGTGGGGAAGGGTCATTTCTCTGCATTACACCAGCATGGGTATATTATTACATCTCTATCTCCGAAAATAATTTTTTCGACAAAAAAATGTAATTTCAAAACAAATTCGTCTAGAATATCGAACACCATATGACTTGCAACACGCGATAACGACACTAGCTTAAAGTGTTGTTCAGATCAGCTTGCGCAGTCCGCGCTAACCAGAAAATTACATAAAAACGGAAAATATCGTCTCGGTTAGTTGCGCGGAGTGTGCAGGCTGATCCGAGACGACAGTTTACGCAAATGTCCAAATGCTCCTTTTCGGGTGTTGCAAGCACCAAAAAGACCAAAATGCATGCTGTCTGCAATTTTCTCAAAACTGTATTTAAGACAAAGGCGTTTTTTTTTTTTTCTCACAAACTTAGTGCTCTACAACCTCATAAAATCATATGATATGTAACCCAGGGATAAAGTTGTGAAAGAAATCAAATTCCAGTGATTCAGAACACCCAAGAATTAATCATAAACGATAAGATGACATAACAAAAAAGATTTCATGGTATCATAAATAAGGCAGTTTCGAACGCCCAATACATGAGAGCAATTACAACAAATATGCATATCTGAACGTAACATACTGCGGCCACATATATCAAAATGAATAAATAAACACGTTTGCTTTTAATGTGAAATAAATTATGATGCATCATTCTGTGTAAACATTAAATCAAATTTTGGCGGTAAAAGTTAATTGACAAAAAACATAATGATGGCTTAAGTTGTAAAGATTTACAAAGCAAAAAGATATCTTTTTTTTTAAAGAAAAGAGAAATTTGCGGGTAAAAGCCTCTTTTAACCCTGGTGCTGCAAATCTATCATTTTTTGTAGAGGAAGATGTGATAGAAAGTTTAAAAAAACTTAAATATTGTGATCTGACAGATAGTTTTACCAAGTTTCATGAGTATCCGACAAAAATGCAGATTCTAGAAAGTACACAGTGTTTTTCAATCATTTGACCTAGTGACCTTATTTTTTACCAGACAGGACCCACTGTTTAACTCGTCTCAGATATTATAAAGACAAAAATACCAAACAAGTTTCTTGGGTATCAGACTGAAAATATAGCCTCTGGATAATACACAAACTTTTTCAAAGATTTGACATAGTGACATAGGTTTTTACCTGACATAATTTTCGAATTCGCCTCAGGTATTATCAAGACAAACATTCTGATACATAAGGTTTTCCAAAGATTTTTGCCTTGTAATCTAGCTTTGACCCGGCATGACCCGTTTTCAAAGTTTTGCCAGATTTCATCTCAACAAACATTCTGACCAAGTTTCATAAGCACTGAACTGAAAATGTAGGGTACACATGGTTTTCAAAAAAAAAAAAAAAAAATGAGTTAGAAATACATTGTGTTTGATACGACATGACCTATTTCGAAATCTTCCAAAATACAAGCAAGGCAAATATTCTGACAGTTTCATGAGTATTGTACTAAAAATGTAGCCTATGAAGGTAAAAGTTGACAAAGCTTTAAAGGTGGCCCTTCAGAAAATTTCACAAAAATACAAAAAAAATTATCCATATTCTCCCAAAACCTTATAATTTTCATTCATAAAACCCCAGTAGTCGAAAACCATCCGACAACAAGAGAAATTTAGAGATTTACTACAGCCTAGGTCGACACTGAAGGGAAACACCGTCTATTTTTACATCAGCTACTCGCTCATTTACATAGCGGAAATATATTGACGAAGCTTCAAACGTAGCATTCATATTTCTAGACATTTGGAAAATAATGACATGTTTGCTATGTTATGGAATTTAAGAGTCATTATTCACGTGCTACTCACTTAACCTTCCCACAATGCTTTTTTTATTTTTGGCGGGAAATCTAAAAATAGCTTAAGAGGCTACGTAGCCTTTCAAGGGAATACCACCCAAAAATTTTTTTTTTGAAATTTTATGATTCTTGATTATTGATAAATTGTTTTGTTTTTTTTTTCATATAAATTTCAACGGTACATATATCTTTAAATTCGGTGTGATGTGAAAATTCTAAATACACACATTTAACAAATGACGTCACATGATGCTCTCATGACATCACCAAGTCAAATCGCCTTCATGTACACGCGTTAGATACGAAAATTCGGCCTGGGTTTATTATACTGTAAACAAGGAACGATTTGAGAAAAAAACTTTTGTACCTGTTTTTTTGCGTGTTCAGAGACTTGATGGAGGTAGGTGGTATAAACTTCATATTGTAAAATAACTTTGGGTTTTATTATACGGAGTCGAGTGAAGGTTTTTACTCTTACCAGACTGGAATACACACATAGAGGATAATCAACTGGTTATTTTTTATATGAAAAATATCTCACGATCTCAAAATATCTCTTGTTAGGCGTTGAAAAAACGAGCGCACAGCACGAGTTTTTTAACGCCTTACGACGCATCCGAGTGAGATATTTTTCATATCAAAAATAACCGGTTGATTATTCTATTTATTATATACCTTATTAACATTATCATTTTTGATTTTTCGTTTGAAAGTCGAAATCAATACTTTGGACAGAGAGAAGAGATCAGGGACATAGTGCGGATGAATACATAATTTAAAAGAACAAAATGACACAAATGGTTGAAAATACAGAACTTACAATTAACACTCTTTATAAGTGCTTAATGAAAAAAAAAGTAGTACCTAAATTACGACAGGAAGTGAAATTGAAAGTTGATATCGTCACTAGTGACGATATCAAAATTTATTACACTGGAAAATTCCAGAATTTCTCTGCTAGGTATATAATAAAGAGGATTTTCGAAGAACGAGAATAGTTTATCACGGATCTATTGGTAAGGGTAAAGAGGCAGTAAGGGTCATTCCAACAATCTAGCGGGGGCCAACTACTTTTTTGGCATCTGATCCAATATCTTGACTTTCTCTTTTTTTATATGCAATAAAAATATCCTTTTCAACATTTGAAAATAAGTCTGTGTATTAGGACAAATATCAGTTTAGATTATCCAAACTGAAAACATTTTGAAAAAAACCCAATAATTCTAAATAGCTGTAAATGAGCTTTGTTTCAGTTGATATGGGGGAGGGATTACGGGTGAAAACGTGTGTTTGTTATGAGAAATTTATCCTTCCTCACAATGTTTTCAAAACACCTTTAATATGCACACGTTAAGATGTTTTCAATGGTTAAAAAACTTTGTCTTTAATGGTTAAAAAATACTGCACCACCTCTCCTTTTACAAACCTTTGTAGGTCTACCTTATCACTCTTGCCATGCATCTGTTTGTAGCCACCTTCGTCTAAAATACTTTCATTTAATTGTCATGACGTGAGTAAATTGTGCTAAAAAAAAGAAAAAAAAATGCTGGTTACTAGCATTTTGTCTTTTTCACTACATTTTTTCAGCCTCACTGTATGGTTGCCGCAAAGTAAGATACATGGTTTAAACAAGGGCTTGAAATCTGCCGAATGATGGACATCTAGAACTTCAATTGACATGAAATTCATAGGTCAAAACATTAGTTTTATATCTATTTTAATGTCATACTTTTGTTCCTTTTTTCAATCATTACAGAAATGTCCACCCTCATTGTAATCATTACTAAATTGTTTATCACCAATTACATCAGATAATCATGTAAAAAGACACGTGATGATAGATAGAAACGCAGTAAAAACTATCTCTTCTCTATCCGCCCGTAAATGTTTTGCAATCATATAAATTATATTTATCAAGGCTGCTTTTGACTGAAATGGATTGCTTGACCTTTTACCATACTACATAATTATAGCCTTATCCAAACTGAAAGCATGTGCAGACAATAATTTCAATGTCGCTCTGATGGAACAGTTTTTTTTTCTTTTATAAGGAAGAAAACATTGTGGGAAAAGGAGAAAATGCTGGTTACCAGCATTTTCTCCTTTTCCCAAAATTTTTTTAAAGGCTTCTTTCTCAAGGTCTTTAAAAGTCGGATTGTGTCGTAAAGGGTTAAGACATTATTGTGGTTGTACAGTTATTGAAAATAAAAACATAACTAAAGAAGGAAAAATTTTGTACGCTTTTTATTTTTCAGCATCAACCACAACAACAATAAATAAACCATGCTTTGGCAAAAAGGTGACTTTTTGCATCTCAAATACTTAATAGACAGACAGACAGAAAGACAGACAGACAGACAGACAAATACGTTTATTCTCAAACCTACAATAAAAATACATTACCATAGACATCATACATTACCATAGATATTATCATAGATCGATAAAGTCCATTTTGTCGAACAGCTCACTGAATCATGAGGTAAACTGATCTTTAGACATGCAGGAAATTGGCCAATGACAAAACGTTTCGGCCGAGGCCAGCGTATACCTCTTTTTCCTCAGATGCATTTAGCACCATTATTACAGAGCTTGGTTCGAATCTCTCTGTCTTGGTCATGATATTACATAACATTCATATAAAATATCACACTACGGAGAACCTTATTTAATGAGGATCTAATTAAAACCAAATCAACACATGAAATGTCCAATCGATATCTGGGTTTCACTCGGGTCTTTTTTTTAACCCTTTACCACACAATCTCGACTTTAAAGACCCTGAAATAGAAGCCTTCCAAAAACATTGTGGGAAGAGGAGAAAATACAAAGTCAGAAATCCTTGATTTGCATTTAATTTGTCGTCTGCAAAAATGTTGAATTTGGTCCAGTCTAAAATTTAGTCGTTTGGTAAAGAGCGTACTCTTTCGGCGCCAAACATACATACCTAACTTTTTTCCACAGCTGAAGATAATTTACAGGAACTAAGACGGCTTGAATATACAAGCGGGTAGTATAGATCCAAGATCAGGCTTCACACTCTGTTCTGTCTGATCTTGATCTAGGTCGTCTGCAAAAAGTCCAAGTTTTCGCCCATGACTCTGACAGGGATAATGAGTAAGCAGGAGGAATCGACAATAAATAAGCACACAAGAAAATCTTCACATGGTCAGTGATTCGACTTCCAGACGTCAAGGTATGATAACAATTTCAATCAAGTTAAAAACTACGGGGCATGCTTGAAATAATATAAAACACCTGCCCCGTAAACAATCGCTGAATTCGGTAGGTAAAATCTTACGAAATTAAATCTTAAATTGTCGCACTCATTTTCGTTCTCATTCATTGCGATAGAAGGCGAACACGTTTGCTCGACACTTATATAAAAATGCAACATGTTCACAGTTACATAGTAACAAAAGAAATAAGCGAGTTTCAGTTCAGTTTGTTATACATCAATAGTGCTGCTGCGTTACAGCAATTTTTTTTTTTCAGTTGAAGAAATCGGAATTTAAAAAAGCAACTCCACATTCGTCCAATATTTTAGCTGATGAGAAAATGAAAGGCAACCGACGTCCATACATATATTTAAGTTTGAAATAACAGTACCTCGAAATTTGCATTCAAGGTATTTTCCGTTATTATCTGATTAAGTTAAGTTCTGGTAAAGAAAATATCGACTTAACATTAACCCCTTGTAATCGATATAGACAGTCTATATTACAGTGTATATTTTTAACCCACTACCACACAATCCATACTTTTGACGCCTCTGAGAAAGAAGCCTTTAGAAAACATCGTGGGATAAGGAGAAAATGCTGGTAACCAGCATTTTCTCCTTTTCCCACAATGTTTTCTACCCTTCACAAAACAAATTCCAAATTTTCAGTCACTTGTATTTTGTCGTCTGCAAATGCTTTCGATTCGGACAAACCTAAAATTTTGTCGTTTGGTAATGAGTTAATTGGAGTACATATTCAATATTACAGTATATTCTACATAACAGTGAATTCTACTTAACAGTATATTCTATATCTGCTGGATACACTTAAGATGGAACGATGCTTTAACCTTTTGCCAAACAATTTCGTGTTTTAACAATCCTAAAGAAGATGGCTTTAAAAAATGGTAATCATGTTGGTTTTCACTAGCATTTTCCTCACCA
This sequence comes from Tridacna crocea, assembly GCA_943736015.1. Taxonomy (NCBI): domain Eukaryota; kingdom Metazoa; phylum Mollusca; class Bivalvia; order Cardiida; family Cardiidae; genus Tridacna; species Tridacna crocea. Next base: position 42,356,314 of record OX031056.1, on the reverse strand, counting down.
AGTTTTCTCGCCACCATTTTGACAGGTATCATCCTTTGAGTGAATGAAATATGTTATCTGCAAATGATTCGAGCTCTGTCGAACCCAAATATGTGTCGTTTGGCAAAGAGTTAAAGGTATAGAAAGTGATAAGAAGGAGAATGTTTATCTGTATTTCTGCTACAATATTGATGTTGCCAGGAAAGAAAACAATGAATGACCATTTTACGACCTAAACATTGACTCTGCGGTACATGCATATTTCATGAAATGAATTGAAAACAATGGACACACTATAGACAAGGGAATACCTTTTCTATCTGCTGTTCGATTGGTGGATTCATAATAATTATCTCGTTTATAATAGATCTAATTTGTCTCTCTGTATGATGCAATTTATTGAAATATTAGTCTGTGAAAGCTTTAATCAAACGGATATTTTCCGTAAATAATTAAACACCGACTCATAAAAAGTTAATTATCGGACGATTCGTGATTCCATGTGCTTTGCATAGGTCATCCATTTATTTGTTTATCATGTAGATGGACTTCTATCGTCGGTTTACTTCAATAACCTCGTAACTATACAGCTTGTTTCAAGCCCGCGGCTGACTATCTTCTGGAGGTAATGAGCTAGGATCCCCTACAGGTCATTAATGGGTTAACTGGCTTGTTTAACTAGTTTTAACGATTCTGAAAAGGAGGGCTTTTAAAAACATTGTTGGACAGGGAGAAAATGCTGGTAACCAGCATTTTCTCCCTTTCCAACGATGTTTTCTGCTTCATCAAAGACGGAAGTCTTCATTTCAGCTGCAATTAATTTGTCGTGTGCAAATGCTCCCAATTTGGTCGAGCACAAAATATTGTCGTTTGTCGGAAATTTAACTTTTTACCAGAGGACAGAAAATTCAGACTCGTTCAAATTCAAAGCAATTGTAGACTACAAATCATATCTGACTCAAATGGTGATATTCGTCTCGGAAAAGGTAGCAAAGGATTGTAGGTAAAGCAGAACTGTAGGATACAAATATTCGTTTTTAATTTTCCACCATGCTTCTTAAAGACTTCTTCTCCTCGAGATCGTGAAAACGCTAGACTCTTTGGTAAATATTGAGCAATATTTCTATAATCCTAGTGCGACCAGCACACTAATCTATGGGTTTCTGTGCACAGCACTCATTGCCGAGCTTCCCGGCTTTTCTTTTTAATCGAGATGAGGGCAACATGGACCCACAGCAGAATTACATGTACAGTGAAGAACAACTGTGATGCTACCTTTTAAAGCTAAATAATATCCCCTTTCCCTACCCCTTTATATCAAACTTTGTTATCAATGTATGTGCCAGTGATTATACATCCAAATCTTGAGTAAAATACATCAATGTATTCGTTTAATGTGATTTAAGTATTTGTTACTTGTAAATAGAAAACACGATTTTTAAACCTTGTCAAACAATCCTCGGGTTCAACGAGCCCTAGGAAAAAGAATCTTAAATTATTGTGGGAAAATGGGAAATGCTGCTGGATAGCATTTTCTCCTTTTGCGACAATCATTTTACCTCTTCAAAGAGAAATCCAATCATTTGAGACACTTTTTATTTTTGTCGTATGTGCTTCCAAAATTGACAAGTCTAAAATTCTGTGATCTAGTGAACTAGTTAATACAGAGGATTATGTTAACATCAGGAGAATCAAACATAATGTTTAACACTAAACAATCTCTTCAATATGTTGAGGCCCAGAAGAATGACACAATCACAACGTTTAAGAGGTGGAGAGTTCAAATTCTGGCTCGCCCGAAGTACTACCTGAAAGTCATGATAAAAAACATTCTTTGCTGAAGCTTATTCAGAATTAAACAACAATTATTTGTGTATGAAAGCATTTTTTTATTCTGACATACTGCTGTTTGTCATACTGGTGCTAGTGGTGAAACTTCTGGAACGCAAGGTGGGGTGCATGTTGTGCCGTGTTTATCGGTGAGAGGAGAGTGAATCTTGACGTAATTACATTCTTCAGTCAAAAAAGTTTTTCTTGAGTCGGGATACAACTCAAAACGCAAAGTTACTGCATAGATACCGGGACATCAGCAGAAAAGGAAACCGTCTGTGTCGATTTGATATCCATCAGACAACCTTTTTGGTCCTGTTTGATGATGAACACATAAGATGGATTTCAAACTGTTGGTAAGATATGAACATGATTTCTACAATAAATTCAAACCATCCTGTATAATTGTCCATAAAACTGTTCTATGACCTTGGCCTTTGAACGCCAAATAATTTTTGATCACATTCATGACCTTTTTACCGCCAAATCAATAGGAATCATCTTGATTAAGTATCTATCAAATTTTGCAGCCACTCAAATGTATGTATATGCACTTTGATCAATATTTTGGTCACTGAAACCTTGACATCCGACCTATTTCTTAACATAAATCTAACATATGATTTACATTCTACTTATAATATCCACGCCGATTTTGAGTATTTTAGGTTAAACCATCGTATCTTCATATTGTTCGAAGAATGTTGCATATGTTGAAGGTCGCCGTCATCTTGATCTTTTGAACTCAAAAAATATGGGAATCATCTCACCATCATGATAGATATCTGTAAGATATTACGAGAAACTAAGTCAACGTTTATTAAAAACCTAATTATTTTGTATTCTGTCGGTTCGACAGACATACCTGTAGACTAGGTTACCTATCCACTTCACTATAGGCTCACTGGCCGATCGAAGAACAAACGGTCAAAGCAATAAACTTGTAGTCACATATCATCTTCTTCGATCTGAATGGATGCATAAATATTTGGATGAAGAAATGGAAACAAGGTCGATACAGATACTTTGGCTTTTAAAACTTACGGATTTCTTCTTTTTTTTCTTTTTCATTCAGAAAAATCAAAGTATTTTTAAACTTAAGTAGGTTTACATAGACGCACATTTCAAGTATATTTAAAATTTTGTGACGCATGAAGATTTATTTACCAAATACATTTTCAAACACAGACGTATTTCTTATTTCATTTTGGGGGTGGGGTCTTGATATCACCTTTGGAAACCCTGAAGCGAAAGGAAAAACTACTCTTGACGAGTAATTTCTCTTTCTATCACGATCTTTTCACGCAAAATAATTTATTACACTTTAAATCGGCCTGAAATTTCCCATTTATCCAGGATTAACTCATCTGTGGTCCGCTACAAATCTGTAACGGGAGGTAAAGAGCCCACGTTTATAAGATTTAACTATATACCAATAAATATTTTCCTGTCCAGGCGACCAACCCTGATACAACTTTACGCCTAGCTTCCTGAAAAAAGTCAGCAGATGGCTTTGAATCTCTTTAGGCATGAATAAAAGTTAACACCATAAAAACACACACACAAGGAATAAATGTGGATAAAGGAGTTATTGCTCCATATTAGCAACTTCTCCTTTTAAGGCAAAGGTTTAATCCTTATTCTGCTAAATCAGTTAGGTAAAAAATCCTCATATCGATAGTAAAACCCCAAATCTTGCTAATTCAAAGGTAATTTCTTGGGGAAAATTATCTTCTTATCAGACAATGTAGATCCAAGATCAGACTGCACAGAACGTGATCTTGATCTACATTGTTCGCAAACAGTCATTGAGTCGCGCTTAGCCACGTGGGTTAAAAAGGTCAGGCCTACAGGACGTAAACAGTTGTTAGGTGGAGGTGACCCGTTAATGAATAAAATTGATCTCTTCGGTCAGACAGAAATAATCACAGCGAAAACAAATCATTCTACATGGCTAGACTACTTAAATGTAGTCGGATGTTGTTGGTCCAAGATCACTGTGTGCAATATGTGCAGCCTGATCTCGATATTCGCTGTCTGCAGAAAGGAACCCTAAGTTTGTGCCTATAAGTTTGTGCCTATAAGACTCAGGGATAAGAGGTTTCTTCAAGTGGTCTGTAGTTTTAATGGAGACAAAACTCTAATAAAGATCGAGTTCTTTAGTTATTTATGACAAATTGATAACAGCACTTGACGTAAATTGAAAAATTGTGAGGCACAAATGTTTTTCACTAACACTTTGAGAAAAAGGAGGACCTAGAAAGGAAGGGCTTTTTATTACATCTTTAACCATTAGGTTTAAAAAGATAATATTTGAAGGTTGAATGAACTATTAATGTGACAGATCACGCAAAAAAGGACCATCTGGGAGTTCTTTACATCAATTAGAAAACAGGTCAACAATAGTGCATGTCAGTTTAAGGTGATAACACAAACTGATTGTATAACAAGGTACAATGACTACTCTCCATAAACAAAATTTCATTAAAGCGAAAAGTGTAAACCCTGGTCAGCATGTGCAGTTCGCGCAGTCTGACCAGAGTTGACACTTTTCGCAGTTCCCGGAAGGTCCCTTTTTGTTTGTTGTTTACATGTATTTTCAAAAACTTTAGCAGTCACTTACATACAATTTTGCTAGCGGCTGCCTATTCTGTCATCAACCCATGCAATTGTCAGATAAACCTAAACATAGCTACCTTTTGTGGGCCCGTAAAGTTTGGTTCAACGCTCAGTAATCGACATTCAGCTCAACATCAGCCTTGTTGAGCCAGCTCAACATTCCAGCTCAACGGCCAGCTCAACAGCAAAAATACATATGTATGTCAAAATCAAAGTCCGTTAAGCCAGCTCGACATTCCAATTCAACGGCCAGCTCAACAGCAAAAATACTAGATCCATGTCCGTTGAGCCAGCTCGACATTCCAGCTCAACCGCCAGCTCAACAGTAAAAATACTTATACATATGTTTCGATCAATGTCCGATGAGCCAGATCGACATTCCAGCTCAACCACAGGCTCAACAGTGAAAATACTTTTACATATGTTTCAATCTATGTCCGTGGAGCCAGCTCGACATTCCAGCTCGACGGCCAGCTCCACAGAAAAAATACATAAGTCTGTTTAGCCAGCTCGACATTCCAGCTTGACGGCTAGCTCAACAGCAAAAATAAATAATTATGTCGAAATCAAAGTCCGTTGAGCCAGCTCGACGTTCCAGCTCAACAGTGTCTGGTGTGTCAAGCTAGCTCAACGGACTTTGAATTTGACATATATTATGTATTTTTGATGCTGAGCTGGCCGTTGAGCTGGAATGTCGAGCTGGCTCAACGGACATTGATCGAAGTTTAACTATTTTTACTGTTGAGCTGGCGGTTGAGCTGGAATACCGGGCTTGCTCAACGGACTTTGCTTTTGACATATATATGTATTTTTGGTGTTTAGCTGGCGGTTGAGCTGGAATGTCGAGCTGGCTCAACGGACTTTGATTTTGACATATATATGTATTTTTACTGATGAGGTGGTGGTTGAGCTGGAATATCGAGCTGGCTCATCGGACATTGATCGAAACATATGTATAAGTATTTTTACTGTTGAGCTGGCGGTTGAGCTGGAATGTCGAGCTGGCTCAACGGACATTGATTTTGAGAGATATATATATATATATAAATGTATTTTTGCTGTTGCACTGGCGGTTGAGCTGGAATGTCGAGCTGGCTCAACGGACTTTGATTTTGACATATATATGTATTTTTGATGCTGAGCTGGCCGTTGAGCTGGAATGTCGAGCTGGCTCAACGGACATTGATCGAAGTTTAACTATTTTTACTGTTGAGCTGGCGGTTGAGCTGGAATACCGGGCTTGCTCAACGGACCTTGATTTTGACATATATATGTATTTTTGGTGTTTAGCTGGCGGTTGAGCTGGAATGTCGAGCTGGCTCAACGGACTTTGATTTTGACATATATATGTATTTTTACTGATGAGGTGGTGGTTGAGCTGGAATATCGAGCTGGCTCATCGGACATTGATCGAAACATATGTATAAGTATTTTTACTGTTGAGCTGGCGGTTGAGCTGGAATGTCGAGCTGGCTCAACGGACATTGATTTTGAGAGATATATTTATATAAATGTATTTTTGCTGTTGCACTGGCGGTTGAGCTGGAATGTCGAGCTGGCTCAACGGACTTTGATTTTGACATATATATGTATTTTTACTGATGAGGTGGTGGTTGAGCTGGAATGTCGAGCTGGCTCATCGGACATTGATCGAAACATATGTATAAGTATTTTTACTGTTGAGCTGGCGGTTGAGCTGGAATGTCGAGCTGGCTCAACGGACTTTGATTTTGACTTGTACAAGTATTTTTGCTGTTGAGCTGGCCGTTGAGATGGAATGTTGAGCTGGCTCAACAAGGCTGATGTTGGGCTGAATGTCGATTCTCGAGCGTTTAGCCAACTTCATGGACCCACCTTTCGTCGATGAATTGAATGGAAGATGGGACAGGCGTCAACCATTTTTAAATGTTAACTGAGCCATGATGTCTACTTTCAGCTGACCTTGTGGAGATTGTACTTATCTGAGAGAGAGTTCGTGCTAGCCGTAACTAATGTACATTTAATGAGATCTCTGTTATTTACATTTCGTTGTAACACAATACTTGGAAATCTGCATCTTAGCTTAAAAAGATCATCCCAATACTCTACACTTTGCATTCAATTTAGGTCAAGATCAGTCTGCACAAAGCGTGAAGTCTGACTTCTGATCTACCCATTCCACGTTGCTCATAAAAGCTTTGTCTTTATGCCATCTGTAACCATGAAAAGCGATGCTCACTATACGTGCAGTCTGATGCTTGATCTAGCTTTTCACCAGCACTGAGACATTCTAGACAAGAGAGCCTTAAACTGCTCTTATTTGGACTTTATTTATAACAAGAAAATCCTTTTCTTGTTTATCTGGCCCTTTAAAGGCTAAACAATAATTGCAGGCATCTCAAGAGATAGGCGATAGCAAAAACTGTGCACCCATAGTAATTCTGCAAAACTCTAAAATGAACAATACAGTACTTTGATTTAATCGTTTAACCCTTTTCCACACAATCCATACTATTAACGACCCTGAGAAAATGGCCTTTAGAAAACATTGTGGGAAAAGGAGAAAATGCTGGTAACCAGCATTTTCTCCTTTTCCAACAATGTTTTCAACCTGTTAAAGACAAGGATTATGATAAAAAAAATGTAAATCGTCCTCTGTATATTCCACCAATGTGGACCAGTCTGAAATTCTGCTGTATGGTAAAGGGTTAAACAGTATGGCTGGAGAAGGAAGATGATAGATACCAGTTAAAAGGAGTAGGGGTCCGAAATTAGTTAACTTGGAAACTCTAAATTTAAAAAAAAAACCCCTAATAGCCCTATGCATGAAGAAAAACGTCAATTACATGGTAACTTATCTTTATACTTTCTATTCAAGTGAGCAATTTAAATGAAAAACACATTTTCGTCACAAAGAGAATGCCCCAGATTTTATAATGTCAATCTGGCGCATTGAGAATGTCTTAATTATATATCCGATGTTGTAGATCGAAGATCGGACCCGAACACTCTATACAGTTTGGTCTTGATCTACATAGTCCAATAATACAGTTAACCCATTACGATACAGTCCCTACTTTTGGCGCCCCTGAGAAAGAAGCCTTTTGAAAACACTGTGGGAAAAGGAGAAAATGCTGGTAACCAGCATTTTCTCCTTTTCCCACAGTGTTTTCTACCTTTCCCAGAACAAATTTCAATTTTTTTAGTCACCTTTATTTTGTCGTCTGCAAATGCTTTCAATTTGACCAGTCTAAAATTTTCTCGTGTGGTAAAGAGTTAATCTTGCGCACATTTCTTCATGGGGTAATATCGTCTTGTGAGAGCGACATTTTACTGCTACAATGAAACCGCTACAAATGTCATTTTAACCCTTATTCCGCTAAATACCTAAAATGAAATTTTCAATTTGATAGTGAACGCCCAAATATTACTATTTCAAAGTTATGTTTTAGGTGATAGCATCTCCCCATCGGACAGTGTAGATCCAAGATCAGACTGCACGCTCTGTGCAGTCTAATCTTGATCTACAGTCTACAAAAGGCCAATGAGTCGCGCTTAGCGGCTCCTAAGGGTTGATACATTACCTCCTGAACAGAATCAGTTGCCGACAACTAACAAAAAAGTTTTGTATAAAGGGGTTGAGCGACACGAATTTTGATTGAATACATGTATACTTGTGAAAACATGGTGGCGAAAGGAGAAATTGCTCGTTACTTACGAGCAATTTCTCCTTTCGTCACCATGTTTTCAATAGCGGTTTTCTTGAAGATAATAAGTAAAAATGTATGCTTGTGGGATAATGAATTAAACATGTCAGGTACAATAATTACAAATGTCAGATAAACGTGCCGGTGTACGTTGATGTATTTATGGCAAAAGATTTTCATTGTTAAGGTCTGAAATAAAAGTTTTATCTGGCTCGAAACGAATTTAGATAAAAACTGAATTAACCCCTCCGGCTGACAAACGCGAATCAAGCACCTTTTGCGGACAGTGTAGATCAAGATCAGACTGCACAGAACGTGCAGTCTGATCTTGAATCTGCACTGTCCAATAAGGAGATATATTTTCCCCAAACTATACATATAAAAACAAAATTTGGGTTTTCAATATCGGGTTGAAAGTTTCATCTCACTTCTTTAACAGGATAAAGGTTAACACATGGAAATAAGTGAGTGGAAATTAATCTAAGCTTTCAAATTTGTTCGTATTGATGTGTGTTATAGGTGCTTCCAGCATTTTAAGTATGTTTAAGGCGACTCATATAATATGATATGTGTCAATTTTGGATAAAGTTGAAAAAAGTTATAACACTTACTTGTGCTCTCCTTTAATGAGTTTCACGAGGCTGGGGGTTAAATAGTGTCTTTCCTATGGACACTTTCACCTGTACCCTTTGCCACACTATCTCCAATTTTAAGAGCCATGAGAGAGAGTTTTTGTGAGAACAGGAAAAAATGGTGGTACCGGGATGTTCTTCTTTTCCCACAGTATTTTCTACCCTTTCAAAGACAAGCTTTATGTTTTGAGTGACATTTATTGCTATTGTGTCGTCTGCAAGTCCTTTCAATAAGGACCAGTCTAAAATTTCCGTAAAGACTCAACCCATTAACACACAATCCCTACTTTTGACGCCCCTGAGAAAGAAGCCTTTTGAAAACACTATGGGAAAAGGAGAAAATGCTGGTAACCAGCATTTTCTCCTTTTCCCACAGTGTTTTCTACCATTCCCAGAACAAATTTCTATTTCTTAGTCATCTTTATTTTGTCGTCTACAAATGCTTTCAATTTGGACCAGTCTAAAATTTTCTCGTGTGGTAAAGAGTTCATAGCTCCCGCCACCTATGCCCAATTATGCAACCTTGTTTAAGGATCAGTCAATGCTCGTCATAGACGCCTTTGTTAAGATCTTTGTAAGTAAAAAGAGACTTGAAAATTAAAATGGTGAAGAAATGTCAATAGCTTTATCTTTGATCTGTGATATCAGCTTACACCGCTGTATAAAACGGTGAATAAGAACATCGTTGTCATTTTCCTATCTTATCTTTGAAAAAAAAAAAATGCCTAGGCATTATTGTGCTCTTTTACCTCTTTCGATGCCAGTACTGACTTGAATAGCGTTTGCGGATTGCCTAGGTCAAGATCAGACTGCACTCTGCTATTAGATGCCATACTGCCATACTATAGTCATGATCAGCTTCAATAGCCAGCTGTAGTGGAAACCTTATTCTATATGGGAGGGGGGAAGGTTGAATATTCGCATTGGCAGTAAAAGGTGCACTTCGAGTTTTTACTCCCTTGATGTAAAAATAGGCCTTTTGAAAAGATCAAAGAAACACGAAAGAATGCTGGCCAGCAGCATTTTCCCACGATGTTTTCTTCCATATCAGCAATAAAATTGAGCAACATCTAGGGTCAGCATTAGTTGCTTTCAATATGGACAAGTCTACATTTTGTCATTTTGTAAAGAGTAAATTACATCTTTACAGAGCTCCAGATAAGAGGGAGTGATGATTTTCTAAATCCATTATTCTCTTCAAAACCCTATGTTATGGGTACTCATTTGAATCGTCTCAATGAGACGATTCGAATGAGTACCCATATCATTGGGTTTAGAAAAATTTTATTTATAGTTTCAATTTTGAGATCAAAATCACCCCCTCTCTCTGGAGCTCTGATTTACACCTATATAACTTACGGCTTCTTTTTGGTCCTGCATCGACCGCTTTTGAAACCTGGCTGAAAGGTTGGATATCAAATAAGATAACTTGCCTTATCCCAGAACAGACTGCGCGATCTGAGAGTATCCATGGGCGACACACGTCGGAGCCAGAGACTAGCACTAGACCAGGGCCCGTATTCACCACCATTCTTAAGAACGTTCTTTGTCTTATTCTCCAGAATTTTCTACGTTTGTAAGTGACAAAACGTCTGATTGGCTACATTATTCGGTTTAGCCAATCAGAAGTTGCGTTACTTACAAATTTATAAAACCTTGGAGAATAAGACTGAGAATATTCTTAAGAACGGTTGGTGAATACGGGTCTAGGACATACACAAATATGTGAAATATACCCACGATATGGCCTATAGATAATGTTGAAAGCGGTGTAAAACACTTCAAAATCAATCAATCATTCGATTGTACATATTAAATAAACATGCAAATGTCAACTGTGATGATGTTAAGGGTATACTTCTTTATACACTTGATTTAAGTTTAATCCATATTAAGTAAACATTCGTACATAGTCCCGAAATGTTTTTAATCTTTATTACATCAAATATCAATATTTATCGAAGCTTTTGTTTAAACATGAATACAAGTGCCTGTGGGTAAGCTGATAGTAAAGAGAAACCAGTGTAAGGTAAAACAGTTCATTTGCAAAAATGTTAGATTAGAAAAAAAAGTTTTACCCGACGACGCATTGTTAGGTTTGCATGTAGGCTTATCCAAATTTAGAGGGCTTTCTCCTTTTCCAACACTGTTATTTACCCTGTCAATGACAAGTTGCTCCACATGAGTCTCGTTTCATCTGCGATGTGCAAATCCTTGAGAGCATTGATAAAATGGTTAATCTGCAAGAATATGTGAGCTGTCACCGTGATATGACTGAAATAATGTTGAAAGCGGCGTAAAACACCATTCAAACAAACAAACAGTAACCCTTAACCTGCTAAATAAGAGAAATAAGAAATTAAACTCTATAGTAAAAACAAAGATTTTGCTATTTCAAAGGTATCTTATAGGAAGAAAATTCTTCATCGGACAGGGAAGATCCAAGATCAGACTGCACGTTCTGTGCAGTCTGATCTTGATCTTCACTGTCCGATGAAGAAATTTCTTCCAATAAAATATCTTCACTGTCCGCATAAGTCACAGAGTCGCACTCAGCAGCCCAAAGGTTAAGTTTCATGTATACCCGATTTACTTCTAGTTTCTGCAATCCATATTTCTGATAAAGGGACATCATGTTTTCTTTTGGCCATTAGCTTCAATACAACACAAAAACTTCGTTAGAAAAAAAAAAATCCTTATTCCGCGAAGAACTCAAGACACACTTAGGCCTAATGCTCTCTTATATGGTTCTCTCCTTTGACCTAGATCGCGTAATAATTTGGGTTTTAGAGACACCGACAAAGTAAATGGCTCTCGGAAATTAAATTTGCTGAACAAATGCGTCTCGTAAGCCAACTATTGGCTGAGAATTTTCAAACTTTCATTGTTTGTATGTGTGTCGCTGACCTATACTGTATTAGGTTTATTTATATATTTCTTGTTGATGACGAAAAACTTGTATAGATTAAGTCAATAAAATATTCTGTTCAGTTCTGCTCTGGTGATATTTAACCCTTTAACGCACACTGCCGACTTTTAACCACCCTATAGTAAAGGCGCCTTTATGAAAACAATATGTGAAAAAAAGGAGAAAATGCTAAACGAACATTTTCTCCTTTTTCCACAATGTTTTTTACCCTGTCAAAGAAAAATCGCATCATTTAAGCCAAATTGAAATTGTCTTCTGCATATGCTTTTAATTTTGGACGATATGGAAACGTATTTCTGCCACGAGATACGAGATAGCTATCATGATGATTTTATAAAACTTTCGCGATAAATTAAAGTTTCCAGGAAATCTTATCGGTATAATGAAAAGTTTCCTGAAAAAATATCACGATAAACTTAATATCTTAACGGGAAATTTCCCAATCGTGCACGAAGCTGACATTCGAGATGATATTAACGTGAGAGTTCTGTCTGTTTCTTGATATCTATAAGTAGACAATTTATCATTCGGATAACTCGGCAGTTTTCTACTTCACACGAATGTAGAAAGAAAAAAATTCAAACCACCAACTGTAGCTTAATTGATATAAAATTTGACAGGATAAAGAATGAACAGAAGTCTGTAAATTCACAAATACAACTCGACTACAAACAATTTTAAAACTATTCCAGGAGAAAGAGAGTTCATAGGGTTGTTGAAGAAGATGTTCCGAAACTGTGTCTAATTATAGATACCGCGAATGTTAGTTATTGACTCGAAAGCAAATATAACCATGATAACAGGTCAAATTATTGCAATATCTTTATCGTGATATTTTCCATTATCTAGATAATATTTCCAGGAAACTTTGTTTTATCACGATAGTGCTCTTAAATTATCGCAATAGCTATCTCGTACCTCGCGACAGGAATATGGCACCATAGGACGAGGCTAAAATTTTCTCTTCTGATAAGACATTAATAGAGAGACGCTTTTATACAAAACAACATGGCCACGAGGAAACATAATTTTAGACCTGCAGGGCCCGTATTCACCAACCATTCTTAAGGATATTCTTAGTCTTATTCTTCAGAATTTTGTCAATGTGAAAGTAACAGACCATCTGATTGGCTAAACCATTTGGTTTTACCCAATCAGAAGTTCTGTTACTTTCACAGTCAGGAAATCTTGAAGAATAAGACCATGAACGTTCTGAAGAATGGTTGGTGAATAGACCCAGATCTGTGGAACGCTGGTTTTTATACATCTGCAAAAAGTACAACTCATGTCAGTATACATGGTCTGCAGAAACGAAACGGTCCTGAGTCAAAAATTTTACTGCTGATAATATTCTGCGTGCCGAATGATCAGTCTTCTTCATATTTCGGCCAGTATTTTGATCAAATGGGTAAATATAATGCTATTACTTGCTTTGTATAATGTGCATTATTATGATACATTAAATTCCTTGTCCATTTTGTCAAGCAAATGACTGAATCATCTGGATGAATTATCTGTACACTTGTAGAAAGTTTGAAGATAGCGAAAGGTTTCGGTCAATGTCTACTTGCGCGGACTGTGTAGGCTAACATGAATCGATACTTTTCGCAAATCCATTAAGCCTCCTTGAACAAGGCATGGTTTTATATTGTACATGTATATTCAACGATCTCCGGCTTTATATCTTTGTAATTTTTAATTGCGTATTTTGTCTAGGTAAAAACAAGCATCAAAACACAGATGTAAGGAAATAAATGCTTCTGCTTCTTAACCTTTTCAATCATAATTCATAACAATAACAAAATACTCATTGCCATGCTAAAAAGAAACAACATTTTATCCGTTTGCTTTCATAGTACTCATAATATTGACGTCCTCCGTAGGTGTTCCGTTCATATTTATTCTAGTCACGTGTAAAACATCCTGGCGTCCAGTTCGGATTGACTTATTTGCGGACATTTTATCACGCCCATTTACATCCGGATTCAGATGAAACTGGCTTGACATTGGACTGTTTGGTGGACACGGAGTTTCGAAATCCCTTTGATAAATATTACACATTGGGCATTCAGTACAAGTGTGAGATGGAACAACAATAGGGTCCAACTTAAATGTACCCTGTTTTGATGTATATCTTAAGGTAGGTTTGTGCACATGAGCGTGATAATTAGAGTGAAAATCGCTTCCCTTTTCGTTTGTTAAATTGTATTCTGTCAGTCTACTATGTGGGGTTATAGGCGCATTCGGCAACAGGTCCTTTTGATAGTTAATTACTGTGTTAGGCCTCGATAGAGTTTTTAACGTCCTATTCTTAGAAAAATGACTCTGTGTCTTTAATCGTTGATAGTCGTTAAAACTTGGCCATGCCGGTTGATCTGTATTCATAAACACTTCAGAGATTTCCCGAAGCTCATCTGAACCAGGCGATTTCAACACACGATCCATATGTGACATTGTCGATGCAAGCGTCAAAGCCGTTTCCGGTCGTATTGCATTTGTAAGAAACGATTCCTCAGAATCTTCGTCTGGAATACATTCATGTGGCGACTGAAATTTATGAAGTGATGTTTTTGTAGTTTCCGTTTGATTCGAGCTGAGAGTGATATAGTCTAGTTTATCAACTTGTTTAACTCCACCACCGACATTAAGCTCATTCCTTATCTGCTTAATGCGATTTAGATCTCGTTGGTCACGAGACTTCAGTGGCTTTATCGCTGGTTTAGCCGGAAATGGTTGTGACATTGCCAAAGCACTTGGACAAGAGTCGTTTTTGTAAAAATTATCTCGCGGTGAAGACGGGGTTACAAACTCATAATGTTTGATATTTGCCGCCACCATATTTGGTGTTTTCATTTTAGACCTGTGAAGCTCCATTAGTTGTCTCAGAGACTCTCTTGTTCGTGCGACTGTTCTTGTCACTTCGGATTCATTTGAATACGTTTTTAAATCCACTCGAAATAGCGGTAACTGAATCACTCTTTTCTTTTTATCTTTATCTTTGCTGCGATTTAAGATCGGTGAAGGTGTCTCTTGACCGTTTGGTCTGGATGCTGCTATCTTAAATCTATGCTCAAATAACTGACTTTTGGATCTATTTAAACAGGGTAAAGAGTTTACATCGGTGTCTTTAACACAATTATTTGTATCTTTATTATCCAAATGAATACCTTTATCTTCGTATTTCCGCTTATTTCTCTCTAAGTCTGAGTTTTTATACATACTTAAATCACGCGCTCTAGTAAATTCTTTATTTAGTCCATTCCGATCTGATACCTTACTTTTATCAGCTACATATCTGGCACGAACTGCATGGTCCCTGTTTTCAGCAAAAAGACGTTTCTCTGCAGATGATCTTTTATCCTTGCGTACACATCCTAACGGTCTCACTGACTGTATTGAACTGTTCATATCACTATCTCCGTATTTGTTATATATCGCTTTTAGAGGTCTAGCCTCGATTGAGAATTTATATTGATCCCGAGCCATTGAGTATCTTATTTATGTGTGCAATAGTTTCAATATTCCGTCCAAACTTTCTCTTGTTGTTACAAATTCTTTGACAAATAAGAATGTGTTAGCGACTATTTAGAACGAGCTTTCTCCCATTTCATATACAAACCAACTTCGTGCCTCATTCACAGACATAAAAATGTTCTGTTTGATAAAGGAAAGTGACAAAAACTATTTGTCAATAGAACAAATTTATAGATAGTTATTTCACATGACCTAAAACCCCAATACGTCTATCAATGCACTGTTTCGATGTTTGACATATAGTGTGTGATCAACTGTGAATTCAAAAATTACGTTGGTTTGTTTACGGCGAGATCGGAGATTCGAGTCAAATATTTCCTTTCTTTCAGTTCTTACCATTTTTTTCTTTTAGAAGGTCATTTTACACTGAGGTTTGTCTGTTGTACCCATGCATTTTGACTTCCACATCAAGTTTTCAAACGCCGAGCGACCCAATTTTCTCTAATTTCTCACGTGACCCGGTAGTTTTCAGAAAATGTTTAAATCAACAATTAATTTTTATTGAGTATTACACAATAAACCCCTTCTGCTAGTTTCGATGGAAACTGAAATTCTCATGAACCAATTTCCGTATGCCTCGAACAAATTTCACTAGACTTTTGCCAGATATGGAATCACCTCCATGTATTTTAGCTGATGTTCCAAAGTTTCACTTTCTGCTTGCCAGTCCATTTTTGAGGTATATTCAGGGCACGGTCAACGCATGTCAAAGCTTCGAGTCTTCCATTTGTTCTGTAACACAAAACCTGTGATATGTAAAGAGTAACGTGCAGTACGTTCTATAGGTACCAATGTCAATATTCTGTCAACGCTTTTACTCTTCTGTTACTGAGTCAATGAATTATATTTCCTCAAGGGCTAAAAAAACAACATTTCCTGTGCATGATCAAGAGACAGTTCGGTGATAGTCTAGAATAAAGAAGTGGACAGTGTAGGTCAGAGATCAGACTGCACGTTCTGTGCAGTCTGATCTCGATCAACACTGTCCACAAAAGTTTCTAGCATCGTCTGTGGTATGGAAAGAGTAAACTTACGTATTTCTAGCAGTTCTTATAGATGTGATTTTACATAAACTCTGACAAAGTGTCAAAATCAAATCATGGTGCTACACGACTTTACATATGAGTCATGCTCTCTGGAAAGGGCGCTTCATGTATCTGCGAAAAGTATCGTCCCAGGTCAGCCTGTGCAGTTCATGTAATTAAATCTTTATCATACAACAAAATTTGAGACTTGTCCAAACTAAAAACAGTCGCAGACGACAGGGTAGATGTTTTCTATCCTTTGAAACGGCAAATTTCATTATGAATGAAAATTGCCAGGGATACAAAAATCTTTCTTCAAAGGGACCAGAATACTTGGTCGACAACATTTTCTCCTTTTCTCATAATGTTTTCAAAAGCTTTGGTTTGTTTGAACACGAGGTTGTTTGGTAAAAGCTTAAATCAGATATTCTGCAGAAATTACTTTAACCAGACTATAACAGAATTAGACATTAAAATGAATAGTCGCCAATACAGAATAAGATTTTAAGTTATTGGATAAATCTTCATAATGACGGGTATATACATTTGTGATATAAATGGAACATAACATCTTACCTTTTAAAGCACTGTTAGAACCACTTTTAAGCACTAGTGGCACGTATTTCGTAGACAATGCCTTTGTAGATACAGCTAAGCTCTCGGCACGAAAGCAAACGCCTAGGCTCTGTATAGGTCATACGTCCCTGTCGGAGCCATATAGATAAACTTTTTTTTTTTTATAAAAGTGGTGAAATCCAGATGTCTTTCTTTTCTTAGATGATTTATAATGAGTTAACGAGCAGTGTACATGATCAAAATGGGCATTTCCAACAAGCTAACTTAGACACCTTTGGTTTTAAAAGCATTAGTTACCATCCAGCAGGTCCGTCATTCCAGTTGTTATTTAAATGCATTTTTTTTTACTTATAAATAAGTCTTAAGCCACATGCTGTGCAAGAATTACTCTTGTCTGAAAATACCTTTATTCGAACTATAAACGGAACTATAGCTTTTATCACAAGACACGCATCTTTCACTTGTTCATATATTCCATTTGGAGTTCGACAGGTAACTGTGTGATTATTTTCCTTTAAACCTTTACTACACATTTCAAGTTTTAACGACCCTGATGGAGACCTCTCTTGAAAACATCCTGGGAAAGGGAGAAAATGCTGGTAAGCAGCATTTTCTCCTTCTCCAGCAATGTTTTCTACCCTATCAGAGATATTTACTTTTGTTTCAGCCATATCAAAAATGACTTCTGCAAAGTGCTTTGAATTTTGGTTAGTCTAAAATATCGACGTACGGTAAAGTGTTAAATTAGAAAGTTATTAGTCACATTAATTTTGTTTAATCTCTACATCTGGTCATACGCTCGTATACCAAAGTGTACCCTGGTTAATTGGAGAGGTCATCAGACCTCTCGACAGTGGTGAGTTTAAAAGGCAGACTGCCACAGAATTCTTTTTTGTCTAAATCAATTTTTCTTGCGAAATTGTACTGATACACAGTCTGTTTTGTCATTGTTTTGTAAATAAAGCGAAATCAAAAAACCGAAACAGGAAACAAACGTCGTTTATCTTTATATGACGAATATCAGAAAAATATTTGTAAAATCAATTTGCCATGTCTGCAAATGACCCTTCAAATAATTGTAATTTTTCATTAAGCAAATAAATCTAAGCAGCAGGAAAAAAAAGAATTTCGTTAAAAATGAGAAAGAAGACTGCTGAACAAGATCATGCGACTTCAAAAAGCGACAAGAAGGCCAAATGACCGTCATGTAAAGCAGAATTATCTCATATGATTGACTAAACAAGCGGGCAGCGTAGATCAAAGATCAGACTGTAAGTTCGGTGTAGTCTGAACTTGATCTGTGCGGTCGGCAAAGATCTCTGTTTTCGCCTATGGTGCTTAAAGGATTAAAACCATAATATTCTATGATCGGATTTAGTGTTGTATATTTAACCCTATCCCAGTCTGTATGGATTTAATGTTTTACTACTCTACTCATATATAAATTTAATGTATCGATGTAGTACTAGAGACTCCTGTTTGAGGAATTAAACAGAAGAAAAATGTCGGGGTCCTATTTCTTATAGTGTCGATTCAGACTGGAGAACGCACTCTGATCTTTGACCCACACTATGGGATGTTACAATACATAACATGCTGGTCAAATCCGCCTGATCTAAAAATAAGCAGTTCATTTATCTAACACAAAGGAATAAACAAATTGCCCACTATTCGCCCTCATCCCCCTTACAAAAGGGGGCTTAATGCATTTCGGCTCAGGTCAGCCTTTACAAACTGCATAAGCTGATCTGAGTTGATATTTTTTACGGATGAATTAAGGCCCCTTTTCACAGAGCATGTCTTCTATAGAAATTTGAGAGAAAATCACATCAACAATGGATCTTTTTCTTCTTTAAAAAAAATAAGATAAGATGACTTTAAGACAGGTTTTAAACGCGTATAAAAATTCATTTTGTCGCCTAAAAACTGTCGTGCCAATTTACAATAAACACCTAGGCTTTTTTCGTAATGGAAGATAAAGAAAAATGTTTAAAATACCATTTAGATGCAGTGTGCCTGATTTTGCCGAAAAACGAAAAAAGTAACTCCAATTTTATCGTACTGGATTAAATCAACATCAGACTATACATTTTATGCAGTCTGATCTTCAGTTATATGGACAATAAAGGCTTCGAATGCAGAACTAGTTTTTGAAGAACAATCTTTTAAGCAAAGGGTTTAATGCGACTGAGCTCTTTAGGGCAATCTATGTAGATTGATTTGATGGTATTTCACGCCACTTTCAATATAATTTCAGTCATACCATGATGACAGATGACAAATTCACGTATATCATTGGTTCCAACAGTACCAGGCTAGGACTCTGAAATGTCTTTCTCAAGGATACCTCCTCCCCACAAAAAAGGTAAAACATATAAATAGAACGACTGAAGTAAGTTTGACAATAACTTGAGGCTGCTTACTAGCATTTTCTCATTTTCCTCACTGTTTTCAAGAGCCATCTTGCTCATGGACGTAAGCACAATAGATTATTGTGGTAATTGTCGAAGACAATACCACTATGAGTTCAAGAATGAATTTTGATCACCATGTATCCTATTTTGTGCAAAGCCAAAGGAAGTAAACCCAGTTAAACTCATTTTTTCTCTGGCAAATGAGTTTTTCGGTGGCACTCAGATATGTAATTTGAAATGGCATATTAAAATACATGGGGAGAAGCCATCGATCGTTGAGATACTTATTTGTCATTGAAAATATCTTCTCTCGCTCATTTGGTCAATGATACAAATTTGCCAACTGACCCTGGGCTTTTTCCTTCTAAAACCAATTCGTTCCATGGCTTGTTCGTCCTATGATTGCGCGCTACTCCATTTGATTGCTCATGAATATTTATAGATCGAAGTAATTGATTGTAATATTGGAAATTAAATGTAAAAGGCTAAAGCTATTTCAGAATTATAGTTTTAAGTTTATATGAGTACTCTCCCTTCAACCGATAAGATATTGATTTGCTTGGTGGGTTGACTTTTAAGCCAATATTTGAACAATATATCTCATTTTCTTTCAAACTATTAATTCCACACAATGGGTTTCCTTGACAAATACCACTTCAGCATTCTCAATGCTTTGATTAGGTAAAGGGCTCGGTAAGATCTCGACGGGTTTGTCATGATAGAAAAAAAAACCCGAATTCACTACTTTTTCTCACTGTCAATTTTTTGCATACGCCGTAAAACAAGATTATAGAACGTGCATTCTGTAATATATACCGCTGTCTGATGTCAAGTCAAATTAAGCCAAAAATCGTTTGCAAATCGCGGGTTTAACTTTTTACCATATTATCCCAACTTTTAACACTCCTGTGATTTTCAAGAAGCATTTTGAAAACATTGTGGGAAGAGGAGAAAATGCTGGTAACCAGGCAGCATTTTCTCCTTTTCCTACAATGGTTTTTACCCTATCAAAGAAAGTCTTCTCTATTTGAGCCACATTGAAATTGTCGTCTGCAGATGCTCTCAATTTGGACTAGGCTAAAATTTTGTCGTCTGGTAAAGGGTTAATACATACTGGAGATACATTGGACCCTCTATTCCCAGGGCGATGCTGATTAACCCTTTACCTGATATGCCAATTTGAAGCTCTTCCATTTCAGTAGCAAATAAAGATATGATGTCAAAAATATGGACAAATAAGGATACAAATATCTGATTGAGTGGAAAACATTGTGGAAAAAGGAGAAATTGCTCGTTACGAGCAATTTCTCCTTTTCCCAGAATGTTTTCAAAAGCTGTCTGTTGTTGATGTGTCAAAATGAGTATCTATGGAGTAAAGGATTAAGTTAACGGGGAAAGAGTTTGTTGAATGTGCCATGAAAACATACTTAGTTCAAGTGGAAAAAGGAAAGACGTTGTTAAGTATATTTCCGGTATATAGATCTATATATATAGTCCTTGAAAGTGGCAGTCCATAGTGCACCCTATCCTGAATCCCTACCTCTCTCAGATCATCCTGAGCTAATAGTAAGTTGTGAGTTTTTTCTCCTAGGCAAGAGAGAAAAATATATGCAAAACAGAATACAACCTACTTCACCCGCTGGCATTATGGGATGTTTCCACCTTAAACAATTCGCAAACAATCCCTGATTTTCACGATTCTAAACAAGAAGCCTTTTGAAAACATTGTGGGAAAAGGAGAAAATGCTGGGAACCAGCATTTTCTCCTTTTTCAATAATGTTTTCTCTCCTCTTCTATACGAATTTCAAATTTTCAGTCACTTTTATTTTGACGTCTGCAAATTCTTTCAATTTAGACCAGTCTAAAGTTTTGTCGTTTGGCAAAGAGTTAACCATGATTTCACACATAGCATGTCTCAAATAGATACTTTATCTCTTTGGACGGATTAAAATATACAGGTGATTGGCTAAACAAAACGACGCTATTGATCCAAGATTAGACGATGCATTTAGTGTGCCCAGTAGACGGAGTGCTGGGAGATGATGCGTCTCCGTGATCCATGATACCAAGCAAGCTTTACAGTATTAATTGTACGGTTAGGACGCAGGGGACTTGGAAACTTGTTCACGGCTGTGGTTAATCATGTTGTTCCGAGCCGAAGGCGAGGTGGCGTCATGATTCACCACAGCCATGAACAAGTTATATATGCACGAATTTATTATACAAAGTTTTACCTTTTCGAAGCGCGTTAAGTGAAATTTTCCTGTTTTATAATTTCACGAATTAGTATGCTGACGAAATAGAAATTCCCTTCAGTATGCCCAAATTAAATGAAAACTGACGTCACTGGAAACTGACGTCACTAAAACGTGCAGTTTGTTGCATAAATGTGCAGTGTAATGATCGATCGACGCCGCCATTTTGGATGTTGTGTTGCACGTGTAGTGATGTTTTCGGGGCACTCAAAAGGGAAACTGGTTTAAAGTGGTTTTTGCCAGGGAACATGATCTATGTTCCCGGCATGTTGACAAATCAGATCATGAGAAATTTCTTTGCAGTGTAATAATATCATAAATCCATAGAAATACGTTCTGCAGAACAACCCTGTAAAACAAAGAGTACACCGGTCCTTTGACGTCCAAAAATATATATAAACCCAAAATGTTTCGGTCCAGATCAGCCTGCACGGACTGCGCAGGCTGACCTGATCGATACTTTTTGCTAATGCATTAAACCCCTTTTCACAGAGCATGGCTAATGTATTAATTCATTGAGAAGACATATATTCCAATATAAATTTTCTTTTTTTCCTTTTACTTCAAAGTAATCCTCAAACTGCAGAGTGCAGATTCAGGACACGACTGCAGACATGATCTACGATGACCTCACAATTAATATAACAATCATTGTCTCCTCATAGTTTAAATTATTGTACTCAACTTTTCTGAAAAAAATTGATTCGGCCAAGCTAATTTTTTTTCATTTTCTCTTAATTTAAAAGGAAACCAACGTGGTGTCAATTGGCCATAAAGGAAAAGTGTGCGACCTTTGAAAAGTTGCCCTTAACCGTTTACCGAATAATGCCATTATGAGGAAAGCGTTTGAAACCATTGTGTGGCAAAAGGGAGGAAATGCTGATACCCAGCATTTTCTGTGCTTCCAACAATTTTTTCTACACTTCAAAGTCAAAATCTCATCATATAAACACATCGTACAAGTCGCGTGCATATTATTTCAAATTGGACGAATCTGAATTTTGTTGTCTCGTATAGAGTAAATCAGAGCTCCAGATAGAGGAGGCGAATTTATTTCAAAATTGAAAATATTTATGATTCTCATCCAAACCCTATGCTGTGGGTGCTCATTAGAATCGTCCCATCGAGACGATTCTAATGAGTACACGCAGCATAGGGTTTTGAAGAGAAATAATGACTTTAAAACACCACTACTTCCTCTAATCTGGAGCTCTGGCACTGAATTATATGCGTCAGTCTCATTTTCGTATAAGTGGTTATACATGAATACTGGTTCAGACGAAAGACTCCTACATACTTCAGTTGACTAACTTTGGTCTGTACGTAATTCTGCCGTGAGTAATATTGTTTTTAACATGCAAGTTAAAGATCTGCTCTGTTTTCTGGTATTTAATTTGTTATTTTTTCATGGAATGCTACTCATTAGTTACACATCAATTGGAGAGAAATAGCTTTCGTTTTCATCTATTTCTTCGGTAAAGTATTTATCAGTTGGTTGTTTTGCTTTTTTGTGTATATTGTTTTACTTATTTATAAAATATGTATAAAATTATACCTGATTACTTGGTCGTATTAACCATTGTGTCTAAAAACTGATGATTCGACCGACTAGTTACCAGATTGGCTGAGACAGAAAGCCTCCGCCTATCAGATAGCTTGTTTTGGAATTGAAAAATGAAACTTTTTTCAAGCCGACAGTAACAAAAACTAAATTTGGCTATTTCAGAGTATAACTATTTGGGTGAAAATATCCCCTTATCGGACTGTGCAGATAAAGTTCAAGATAAAGATACTGCATGATCTGTGCAGTTCGATCTTGATCTAGACCGCAAAAAGCCACCGAGTCGTGCTTAGCAGCTTAAGGATTAAAATATTTGGTGCATATAGTCAGTTGGTAGCTTTATCGCTCGAGTACATTTTTTAATGTCTCGACCTTCTTTTTCTTTAATCTTGGTATCATAAGCAGTGGACTCGATCCAAAATACAAAGTGTGGACTCTACCAGTTTGAAAGCATATGCAGACGACATTTTTGAAATTGAATGTGCCTAACAGCGTAAAAAACTTTGTTTGGCCATGGTGGAACTGAGTTCATGATCTCGTGTTCGATTATTGATTCATGAGTGTTAGTGACTCAGCCAACGGGCTTGCTCCATTTTCTCCTTTATGACAAGTTTAACTTTCTATCAGTTTTTGATGCCAGTGAAGTTTTCAGCCTCTTATTGATTAATTTTCTTTTATTTTAAGACAGTTGCTACGGGGGATAGTGCAAGGCACAGGACGGAACCCATCCTATTTTCCGATTGGTTCTTTAACTTACTGGCTGAAAAGCATCTCAGGGCCTCGATTAAGTGGTAATTTGATCAATAAAAATGGGTTTAATGGATCCATGATTAACTAAGATGAACTGCTTGAAATCATGCGTCACAGAGCTGTCTTAAGCCCCCTTTTTTCAGGCCATGGCTCGTATGTATATTTGTTGATTCTTTTTGTCTGCGATGTATAATGTTTTTCTCGGTATTTGTAGGGATACTCTTCCAACAAAACCCCAAAACAGGGACCATCTTTCTCTCTCTCTCTCAAGATCGACTACAAGAAGACAGATTTCGTCAGCACAAGATTATAAGGTTTATGATAGCTATGTGGAGCTTATACCTCGTTCCGATCGTTGTCGTTCTTTTACAGTTCGTCATTATTACAGAACAGATGACAGTTACACTTGAGGAACGCCTTGATATGCTTGAAATACAAATGAGACTAGAGGAATATAGAAGAAGACAAGACATTAAAAGCCTTCGGACTACGTTAACGGACATTGGAGCGACGAACAGGACGTCAATTGATCCAGGAGTCTCTGAGCAAATCGCAAAGCGGTTGGATGAAATGGAAAATGAAGTGAAAAACTTCATCAAAGAGATTACGATTAGATTTACTGCATTAACAAAAGGTTTGTCGGACGAGAAAATAATAGGTGGAAGAAATACAGCTATTCTCAGTAATGCCCTTAAAAAGCTACAAGAAGAAATTGAAGTGCAAGGTAAAACGATTCAGAACTTTGAAAGCATGCTAAAAAACAAAACAACTTTACGGGAAATTCAGAAGGATGAAGTTCTAGAAATTACAAAGGAACTGAATAATTCCTTCCATGACTGGATGGCTAGACTGGTGATAGACGGAGATTTTCGCTCGAAAGAATTGTTACCAAAATGTCCAGACGGATGGTTCGAGTATGCCAATAAGTGTTACCTATACGTTAACGACAAGGTAGACTGGCACACAGCTTCCATAGGTTGTTTCCAGCATGGTGCAAAACTGGCTGAGCCAGATGACGGGAAAACGCTCGATAAATTGTCTGAATTAGTCGGTAGTAATGTATGGGTGGGAGGTACAGATGAAGCCGAAGAAGGAGTTTGGGTTTGGAGTGGGAGCAACAAGAACATTCAGAACCTTATGTGGGACTCCGGCCAGCCTAATTCGTTTGGTGGGGGTCAAGATTGTATGGAAATACACAAACACGCTTTTAATGATGAAGGTTGTTCAGTAAGAAACAAATACGTATGTGAGAAGTCGCTGACAAATAATAACTGAGATCAATAACGCTTCACCAAGTAATTCTTCGTTTGAACGACCCACGGAAAGAAGCCCTTTTGAAAACATTATGTGAAATAGAGAAATAATGGTAACAAGTACCTTTTCCTTTTCCCACAATGTTTTCTACCTTCTAATCAACCATTCTGCTACACATTCATGAGTTTGGGTCTGATCATTTTTTTTGTTTGGTATCAACTTTACATCTTATCAGGGGCTGGGTTTCACCAACTATTTTTTTTTTGCTTTACTCAGCGTTCGGTCCAAAACTTGTTGCAACGCTTTGAATGGAAATCTGCAATGACCTACATTTGGTGAATGGTCTGGCCAACATAGCACTGAAACTGATATTCTGTTTGCATTTAACTTAATTATGAGACAGACAGACGGACATACACATACATGTTGTAGTAATATTTTAAGTCTTGGCCTTTATTCACCAGGCATTCCTGGGCCCGTATTCACCAACCATTCTTGAGAATATTCTTAGTCTTATTCTCCAAGGTTTTCTAAATTTGTAAGTAACACAACTTCTGATTGGCTAAACCGAATGGTTTAGCCAATCAGAAGTTGTGTTACTTACAAATGTAGAAAATTCTGGAGAATTAGACAAAGAACGTTCTTATGAATGGTTGGTGAATACGGGCCCTGATAGCAGTCTTAGTATCAATTTCAACAATGTATATAATCTCAGTAATGGAAGTAGCGGATTTCTAGTTGGCTTAACCAACTGATTTAGTCAACCAGAAAGTGTGTTATGTTTTAGGTCTGGAATAAGACTGTGAATGCAACTGTAAATCGCTGATTATCATCCTCATTTCGCTAGTTTGGCACCCGCAGAGTCAAGGTTTTCAAACGATGAGATTTGTTTTGAAAAAAGGTAAAAGCGCATAAAGAAATTGGAAAAAATTCTTGATATTGTTTTCCTACAAAATTTTCGGAGGTTTTCTATCTTCATTTTCTAAATATGGGATTTAATTTTATAACAGTTTGAAAACTGAATGTAAGAGGATATTAGAAAAACCTGAAATCCGATTTCTGTAAGGCTATATCTTGGTCGACGGTTCATACATGTGTGTATTTTGTTTCCACGGATATTGTATTGTATAGTATAGTACTGCAGAATGGCATAATATTGTACTGTATAGTATTGCATTACATATGTACTGCATTGTAATATGTTAATAGATCATTGCATAATGATGTGGCTGGAACTGGTTTCGGCAAATAAAAGGGGGAACAAAAACATAATAAATGACGTATGAATTAATATTCAATTAACATTCATATAGGTAATGTGTTTTATTGAACGAATCAGTGTAACTAATTAACATTTTAAAAAAAAGTCACAGTTTCTAACACAACTTATAATTAACTAAAATAATTTGAGCTGTGCTCTGTGAAAAGGAGGCTCAGTTTATCTGCGAAAAGTTTCGGCCTAGGTCAGGCTGACCTGGACCGAAACTTTTCGCTAATGGTCAAGTTTCTGTCAATCGAAGGACCTGTCTAACACATGGTTCAGTCGTTTTTTAAACAAAATTAACTTAATGGGTCCACGATCATGATTGTGATAGCGTGCTTGGTGACATGCATCACGGAGGTACACTAAGATCCCTTATGCCAGAGCATAACTCATTTACAATCACTTCTCTATACGTTAGATCTACTATGGACTCTTACCCAAACAATACCGTGTTTTTCCTTCGAAAAAGTTTATAGAAAATGTTATGGAAAAAGGAGAAAATGCTGGTATCCGTGACATACATTATGCTTTAAACAAGTACGTGTATATAATGATGGCGTCCTTTTCATATTGCCAAGGCTCCGTTTATTATTTACACGAATGAATTCTTACGTTTCCTGTGTGGAAAAATACTTAAAAGAAAACTAAATACACGTTTTCTCCGAACTATGTGTTAACATCATAATAAAACAAAAGAACAGAGCGAGCTAATTCAAAAGAAACACACAAAAAAAATCTATGCAACAAGAAAGAAACTATTTTACATGTGATGTCATTAATTACATAATATTTACAGATTACATGGACAGTTTTGCACAACAACTGTAGGTTTTGACCAAAACGTTACGTGAATCTTTACTTTCTCAGGGTCAACTGTGTAAACTTAGACCCCTTCCGACAGCTTACAATACAATCTATGAAACTCAAAAAGCTATCTATCGTTTCCTTTATCATGCTAAATAACTAAAACGAAATTTTCAATTCGGTACAGAAAAAAAAAATCTTTTTCAAAATTAATTATGTTTGCGCGATAATATCTCTTTCTCGAATAGTGTAGATCCAAGATCAGACTGCACTTTCTGTACAGTCTGATCTTGATCCACACTGTCCGCAATAGGTCGGCAGCTTAAGAGATATAGGTCTGACTATATAATGAGACTGCTAACCGATGCCGTCCGCTAGAGGTCGCTGTTTATCTCATGACGCTAAAACGATTACTAGTAATTACCAAAAAAAAAAACGTGGGGACTCTATATCGTATGGGTTAGGCTTCCTTAAATAATTTAGTGATTTGGAGTGATTAACGTACATGCTCAAGTAAAGAATCTCCAAATTGTTTCCATTTATCCAAAAAAATGTAAGCGCGGATTCTGTACCCTTAACTTGCGACATCAACGGAATAAAACGTTCGAGTCGATGGTAATTTCCTCCCTTTGCATTGACTCCCACCCTATTTATTAAGTTTTTAAACCTAACTGTTTCTATTTCTAACGTACATTTTTAAAGAAAATATCCCCGTATGGGACATTATAGATCCAAGATCAGACCGCACAGATTTTGATCTACACTGTCTGCAAAAGGTCCTTGAATTGATCAGCGGTAACTGAATGACTGTTTCTGTTCTAATAATGAGTAAGAATGGAAACGTTATACAGCGGACATGAGCGAAGCCTGAAAAGTACCTCAAAAAATGCTTAATAAATAGGTGGGAGTCAATGCAAAGGGAGGAAATTTTGATGTATTAATTCTCTTTAATCAAAGAGTTACCTTTTCTTGAAAAGTATTGAATGCGAATTATGCAGAACTCGGTGCTTGAAAATATTGTTTTTATTTTCTTATTACATTAGAAAGAGGGATGTTTGGAATTCAAAAACATCTAGGTTGAGTAACACGACCGCAGTTAATTCTGAGTTGTTGTACTTTTTATTACTAAGATAACATTTCACCTTTCAACCTTTAACAAAGGGCAAGAAGAAAAGCGGTAGGATTGTTTTTTTCACAATTTAAAAAAAAGTCGCAAAAGATAGATCGACTGACTTAAACTAAACTTACAGTTTGCCCTACTTTCTAAACCAATGAAAACGCCGGATTTCGTTCAAAACTGCTCAATTTAATTCCATACAGACTCAATATGTTGCAATATGTGACCACTTAATCATTAAATGGTTGACCTATATACAGTTGTATCCCGGTTAACGAAAAGCTCCGCCCACAGTATTTTAGCTGGTCTTTGTAGAGTAAATACCAATCTGATGCATACGCTGTAGTAAAAGGGGTGGGGACTATTCTATCTAATTGCATCATCACCAAAACAGTGACGTAATTTCCACGTGAATATCGGGACTAAACAACTCGTACTTGACCACGTGGTATTTAACCCTTTACCAAATAACCTCTGGTTTTAACGACCCTGGTAAGGAAGTCTTTACCAGGCTGGGAATTTTGGCTTGGGTCCAATTTTTAAACCGTTTGCAGACAACTTGGTACTTGCTCAAATTAGAGGATTTGTCTGTGGAAAGAAAAAAAAAAGAAACATACCAGGAAAGGACAAAATGCTCCTTACAAGCAATTTCTCCTCTACCCGCAATGTTTTCACGCGCCTTCTGCCTCAAGGCAGTAGAAAAGAGGACTAATCTGGTATGGGTTAAAAATGAAACAGATCATGGGCAGTGAGCCTCTTTAGAGGGACATGTACACAGTTGTGTTAGCGAGACGTCGCCTGTGTCGGGGAAAAGATTTTTTTTTTATAAAATTTCTCGTCGTCAACCGGCTCAAAGCATGCATCCATTGCTGAATCTATCGCTTCAAAGAGCATGAAATTCGGCCGATTCCGTACCTACATCTAACCTCGTCCGTATAACGGTCGTTTACATTTGAACTGCGAGTCACGTGGTCTTATACATGGCAGGCCAATGTGATTCGTTTAGCAACCTCGATGAAGTTATTCACATCTGTCTATCTGTCGGTTAAAACTTCAATCGGAATCGATAAAAAATTAATGTAGATCTACGAATTGTTTGTCGCCTGAAATATGGTTCGAAAGATTTCGATAGAAAATTAAAACCCAAGTTTTCTTTTGGAAGAGGAGCCTGACAATTTTCAGAACAGTATACCGGCCATTTCCGGGTGTACCGATCTGCTGCATATCAATCCACTAGATACAGACGAGGGATATGATGGCTACCATCACCCGTGATATGCCGAATGAGCCTGACTGCAGACAATTATCCTGAAACTAGTTCAAGGACAACCTGAGTAACAGTTTTAACGCCGTACGACTGAAAACGCACGTACGTACAACCGTCAATCAAAAGAGGCGTGTCGAACCGAGCTTTCTGTCGTTCTTGTATGGCTCTTTCCACCCATCCTTAGCTGTCAGTCAGTTAGAAAGTAGGGCAAACTGTAAGTTAGTTATTGATCATATAATTTCATTTGTATGAAACTAAATCGTCGGTCGGCTTCGCCTCCCTCCGATTTAATTTCATACAAATGAAATATATGATCAATAACTTATACAAACAGCTTCTTTTTCCATAGAAATCTTAAAAACTAAGCCAGTAATGTCATATGAATTATGTGCTTGACTACAGAGCTTTGCTTAATCACGATAATCTTACTTATTTTGCATATTTTAAATGTGTGTTAGGGAAAAATCGTTATTGCTATATTACATTGAAAGCAATGTTGGTAGCTGCGTGATAAAAGTAATTCTTATACTTTTATCTGTCACAGATGAGTTTTTAGAAATATAATCTACAGACAAACAAATCTTAACAATAACAACACCTATAACATGCAAGATTTCGGCTCTCGATGCGTGTTAATCTATATATATTATACATTTTAATTGTTTGTAAAGATAGTCTACATGTTTAGTACTACCGTGATTACTCTAATATTCGTTCAAACCTTGCACAACACCTGTTGCTTAAACACACTTTGCATATCTATAGAAGGTCGTAACGTGGTTCTTTACCCGATGAAATACGGTAATTTGCAGTAGATTTGCAGTAATTTATCGTCTGCAAATGCCTTCAATTTGGACAAGTCTAAATTTTGTCGTTTGTTAAAGAGTTAAATTTTGAAACATAGATCTAGATCTATATAGATCTATACACGTGTGAAAAAATTGGGGCAAATGAAGTAAATACCCATCACAATCTATCTTGTTTCTTTACATACACCGTTTTATAATTGAACCTCTGTAAGTCGAAGTGATCCGCTAGAGGAAGGTAACTGGTAGGAAGTTTCATTTATGCAAAAGTAAATTTTCTGATTACACAGTGAACTAAACTCGGTAACCTTGGCTTCATAGAAATCGACCGCTGACGTATTGAATGATGTAACTGATGACGTCAACTATTCAACTGTTGGCACAGCGTATTTTACTGCAAATAAAGATAAGTTCATTTATGTAATAGTTAAACGTTAAGAAGTAAAAATTGAACGATTTAAACAACCAAAAGGAGGGAGCGCAGCGACCGACTGTGGCTGTTTAAATCGTTTAATTTTTAACTTCTTAGCGTTTAACTGACTTAGTTTTTTTCCGCCCACATTACATCATTGCTAAAATAATGTGCCATATACGGAATCCTTTTACCCATATATGGAGTTGGCTGATTCGCTCATTGACAAAGAAACGTCATCATTGCATCATTGCTAAAAAAATGACGTATTTTTCCACGTGAATATCGGGACTAAACAACTCGTACACGACCACGTGATATTTAACCCTTTACCAAACAATCCATTGTTTTAATGACCCTGGGAAGGAAGGATTTTGCAATTATTCTTGGAAAGGGTGAAAATATTGGTTACTAGCATTTTCTCCTTTTCCTACAATATTTTCTACCCTGGCAAAAAACCCAACTTCATTTGTTCCACTTTCAAAATGTGACATCTGCAGATGCTTTCAATTTGGAATGGTCTCAAATTTGTCGTTCGGGAAATGGCTTATGGACCTTCATTATCAGCATCTTTTTCCATTTCACACTAGCCAGGGTTAAATAATGTCAAATATTGCAGAATCTGACCAAGGTTTTGAGGAAGTAACGACAGCTTGTTTCAAGCTGCAGGTGGTATGTTTTAGAGGACCTGATCGGCTTTTATTACGTGATTTACAAGTATAGATCTGTGTTTTACCATTTTCCTTCTGTCAACAGCGTAAGTACTTGGCATGTGCTAGATCTAAATTAAGTAACTGTTGAATATTAATGAGGGGGTAGGGTGTATGTGCGCATGCGCAGTAAATCCAGATAAACTGCGACGTTTAAATGAATAAATGATAAAAAAAAACCTACGTTGGGTAATTTATGGAAGATAGACGGTCAAATTTTTTCAAATGTGAGCGTTTTGATTGGATAGTAAAGTAGGACAAAGATTAAGCAAAATTAGTCTTTGTCCTACTTTACTCTTCAATCAAAACGCTCACATTTGAAAAATTTTGACCGTCTATCTTCCATAAA
Source organism: Tridacna crocea (assembly GCA_943736015.1). NCBI lineage: Eukaryota > Metazoa > Mollusca > Bivalvia > Cardiida > Cardiidae > Tridacna > Tridacna crocea. The sequence goes on along the minus strand of OX031056.1, from coordinate 42,324,540 downwards.
CTACCAAACACGGGTTTATTTTGATAATTTATTCATTTTAACGTCGCAGTTTATCTGGATTTTACTGCGCATGCGTACATAAACCTTACCCCCTCAACAGTTACTTAAATTAGATCTAGCACATGCCAAATACTTACGCTGTTGACAGAAGGAAATGGTAAAACACAGATCTATACAAATTACGTAATAAAAGCCGATCAATCTGTACATGATCGGTTGTCCTCAAAACATACCACCTGCAGCTTGAAACAAGCTGTCGTTACTTCCTCAAAAATCTTGGTCAAATTCTGCCATATTTGACATTGTTTAACCCTGGCTAGTGTGAACTGGAAAAGATGCTGATAATGAAGGTCCATTAGCCCTTTCCCGAACGACAGATTTGAGACCATTCCGAATTGAAAGCATCTGCAGATGTCACATTTTGAAAGTGGAACAAATGAAGTTGATCTAGAGTTTTTTGCCAGGGAAGAAAATATAAACAATAATTGCAAAATCCTTCCTTTCTAGGGTCATTAAAACAATGGATTGTTTGATAAAGGGTTAAATATCACGTGGTCGTGTACGAGTTGTTTAGTCCCGATATTCACGTGGAAAAATACGTCACTTTTTAGCGATGATGCAGTGATGACGTGTCTTTGTCAATGAACGAATCAGCCAACTCCATATATGGGTAAAAGGGCGTTTCTTTGTGAATAGTGGATTCCGTATATGGCATATTATTTTAGCAATGATGCAATGTGGGCGGAAAAAGACTAAGTCAGTTAAACGCTAAGGAGTTCAAAATTAAACGATTTAAACAGCCACAGTCGGTCGCTACGCTCCCTCCTTTTGGCTGTTTAAATCATTTAATATTGACTTCTTAGCGTTTTTAAAACTATTACGTATATTTTCTGATTACACAGTGAACTAAATTAGGTAACCTTGGCTTCATAGAAATCGACCGCTGACGTATTGAATGATATAACTGATGACGTAAACTATTCAACTGTTGGCACAGCGTATTTTAATGCAAATAAAGGTAAACATTCGTCAATTTGTCCAGGTTTATTTCGAAGTTTTCTTTTATCAAGTTTATTTTTTAGCAGAAGAAATCAGTCTTTCTGCATTTGACTGATTCAACGATGGAACTTTAAAATACCACAACGAGCTTCCATGAAATCTAAAATTCGATAATACGCAACAACTTCGAAAAACCGAAAGTAGATCTAGTCCCATTGCGTTCATCGAATAATGGTATGACGGTTCTTTTTTGTCACATGACCCGATTCTGACCAATCAAAAAACGACTTTACATGATGAGTGCAATTATAGCGAGTTAAAATTCATCTATTTCCGCAATATTATTGATTTTATGTGGCTTTCGCTGCATTTCTTGGTTTTTATAATACATGAAAATCAAACGCCTTTAACGACCATAGATCTACGTCTTAGCCACAGTGACGTAATTTTTAATGAAATAGCGTAGCAGTACAAATTCCCACGGATGCTGTGTCTAATTACTCTTGCTTTAAGCGCTAATGAAACCGGGACACCAAAAAAACGATAATACACTAGATCTACTTTATTATCAAAAATAAGTCATGGGTTAAAAACACTGCCTGAAGAGGTTTCATGTGATAAAGAAGAAGAGCGCAAGTCAAAAACAGCTATCTAGAGATCTGTAGAGACTTTTTTGTTTAAAAAGAGTGACAAATCCGCTGTGTTATGAATACCTTGTGCATTTTTCACATAGGTTGCATGACAACTGCATTCTGAAAGATCTAAAGGCATAGATCCCCTTAGATAGAAACTTGATTTCGACATTTTGATAAAGAACTGATCCAGTATAGATCTAGTTGAAAATTTTGTCCTTCGAAACAAAAAAATATATATAGTCTAGATCTCGATATTTTTCGTACTGATCTATTCGACAAATGGTAAAACGGTGAAATTCAAGCGGAAAGCTTAAGATATATCTAACACTTCCCCAATCGAAAGGTTTACAAATATCCGTTGGTGATTTTGTAGATCAACTATGGATTAAACATTGTTTTCCAAGAAATCTCATAATAAATCAGCTTCTTTTTTTTTTTCGCGATCTAACATTGCATTATACAAGGAAATATGGCGGTTGGTGAGAATCTCAAGATATTCAAACACATTTTCCCAATAAACAGAAGAAAAAAAAAAAAACAGAAATCGCGCTGAGAGCTGCATCTAAAAATATTGATATCTCATCAATCACAGATTCAAATACAACAATCTCGTTTTATTTCTAATTTGACATACATCTTTACACTTTGAAGTAGGATTTATTTGTTATGTATCACAATACGGCATAAAAACCGATCATTTCATGCACCAGTTTATCCCTTTTCTAACTAATAGTTTTCCTTGCGTATTTTGTGTTGATGTGATTCTATTTTGCAAAGTGTGTAGACAACGATGAGCCTGAACGTTCGAGGACAGTGTAATCTCGCCCTATACTCTTTGTGACCTAAATAACTATTTAGGAATGTAATTCTAATAGAGAATAAATTCAGTTTCTTGTTCAATTGTAATATATATCTTGTATATCTACGTAATAAATAGCCAATTGGCATATTTATAATATCTAGTATTTTTTCTCTATTAACTCTTCATCAAACAAGCTCTGGTTTTCATGACCCTGAGAAGGAAAGCCTTTGAAAACCTTGTGAGAAAAGGAGAAAATGCTGGTAACCAGCATTTTCTCCTTTTACCACAAGGTTTTCTACTCTTTGAGACACAACTATCATAAATGGAGACGCTTAAATTTAAAAATGCCATCCTCAAATGCTTTCAGTATGGACCAGTTTAACATTTTGTGGTTTGGTAAAGGATTAACATGAAACAAATAACCAGTAATTTGTGTGACAGCAAAGCAATTATAGTAAATAGCAGTATAGCGTTTATCCTTTTGCCACAATAATTCCACATAGATCTATGTGCTGAACTTTACTCACTGCTTTAGAAAATTCGTCTGCTTTAGGTTCGTTTCAGAAGGTAAAAATTTAGTACAAAAGGGTGCGACCACGTTACGACCAGCTGTCAGTTTTATACGACTTGACCAAAGAATATAACAATAATTCCCACAATATTGATGATCAAGTAAGACAGGAAGAAAAGCCTGTCCGTCACGCAGCAGATCACCTTCCACTCCCGGAGACACTTTTCTTTCAGTTCTGCTTTGGCTTTTTTATCGCGAAACTTTTCGAGAAGTTCGCGGATTGCTCGAATGTCTTCATGTAATGAGGAATAAACACACGTGTCTTGTATGTTGTTGTGAATATTATTTTGATCGAAGCCATCGCTGCAATTTGACATGCCTACGTTTTGATTGCGGCTATCCTTTCCGTTGTCAAGGAGACGAACGCGAGCATATTTCATTTCCGTATCTGTGTAAGAATTCTGTTGGCCACCTTTCACTTTGGCACCCCAGTTGTTCTTTTTTTCGTTGGTATAATCGGGCTCCAAGAGTTGACTTCGAAGACAAAGTAGTCTCGCAAAGCCATCAATCATCATCTAAAAAAAATCAAGCACTGTTTGATAATTAACTCTTTACAAGGAGACAAGATTCAATGCAGGCATTTGCAGACGATGGACTGTTCTTGGTTAAGATTGATGAGAATTATCTCTTAACTCATTACCAAACGACAATATTTTAGGCTTGTCCTAATCTAAAGCATTTGCAGACAACAAAATAAATATGAATCAAACATTGAAATTTGTTTTGCAAAGGGTAGGAAACATTGTGGGAAAAGGAAAAAATGCTGGTTACCGGCATTTTCTCATACTCCCACAATGTTCTCTAAAGGCTTCTTTCTCCGGGTCATCAAAAGTAGGAATTGTGTGGTAATGGGTAAAAGGACAGTTTAAATGCTAGAATAAAGGTGAAGATACTAGTCATCAGCTTTTCCCTTTTTCTACAATGTTTACAACCTATCTTCATAAGCGTCGTACAACACATGTTTGTTTTGTATTGACCCATATCCTGCTAAATAACTAAAATGAAACTTTCATCTTGATACTTAAAACCCAAATATTGCTTTTTCAAAGTTATGCTTTGGGGAATGATATCTCCTTGTCGGACAGTATCGATCAAAGATCAGAATGCACGTTTTGCGCAGTCTGATCTTGATCTACACAGTCTGCAAAAGGTCAGTGAATTGCGCTTAGCAGCCTAAGGGTTAAATCAAAGAAGGAAAACTGATTGATTCCTGGAAAAAGGCAGCAGACGTAATTGAAAACTAATGCGCAGACGTCTATTATTTAGTGCTTGCCATTGCCTCCCTTCTGTTAGGAATAAATATTTCATGTGCTCAAAGATTTTTTCATTTTTTTTTTTCTCCTTCCTCTGTTTTGCTCGTCTCTTCTCCTTCCTCGTCTTCTTTTTATTTCTTCTTCTTCTTTAATTAAAAGTATAAAAACTCTGTTAAATTTGTTTCGAAGTTGTACTCTTATGAATTATAAATAGAGATACTTACACTTCTAAGCCAATAAGGGGCTCTGTTTATTCGGACACCTCGGAAGAACATGTTGGCAATGACTGTCGACAAGACGGTTGACATGGTAATCATCACCATGGAGAGACAGAAATACCCTCCTATGACAAAATAGAACCTTGATTAACAAACAAAACTTCAAGTTCACGTATTTGATGCTCTAAGGGCCAACTAAAGTTATTTGTTTTGCGGCAAATAATAACAAAGCCGTTCTCTTCGAAAAGTGGTCAAGATACATCTGCAAAAAATTATCGATCCAGGTCGGCCTCTGCTGTACGCAAAGGCTGACCTGAGTCAATCCATTTTGCCTTTGGTACATTTCCATGGACCGTTCTACCTTAGGATTTAGTGCCTTCACAAAATTGGTTTTATGGCCTCAGAATTATGTGATATTTGATTACTTGTTTTGTATAATGCATCACCCAGTTGGTTCAAGTTGGCCCCGTGACAACAGACAGTTCAAGTTGGCCCTTGAAAACAGTTAGTTCAAGTTTGCCTTTTGCATTAGAGATAAACTTTACAAACCTTTTATATGATAACGATTTTTTTTTTATACGTGCAAGGTGATAGTTTTTGCAGATGCCAAATTAAATGTGATTTAAATTAGAACAGTTTTCTAAGGGTGAGTAAAAAAAACGTAAGAAAAGGGGAAATTTTTGGTTACCCGCATTCACTCGTTTTTCGCATAACTATTGACCAAGGTCCTCTCGGTCAGGGTCGAGAACGTGTGGTATAGGTATAAAAATTTGGCATTGACGAGTTAAGTTTTACTCTTTGTTTAAGATAAAACGAATGTACTTTTCACTGACTAAGTGTATTAAGTTTATTTGTTACCACTCTGTTGAAAATTTGTGACGGTAAAAGGATAGTTTCTTGTGCGTTCAGTTGTAGAGAAACCAATAAACTTCGAACCTTCGACGCGTACACGGCAATTAACACCATTCACTAGCTCGGAAAATCCAATTTAGATGATGCTAACAAATATCTATGACTTTACGCAATAAGAGTACAGGAAACACACAAAACGTACATAAATTCCTAAATTAGACAAGGCAGGTTCGGCTTACGCCACGTACTACCCGTTTCTTCTTTTTAATAAAAGTAAGTTGCCTAGTTACATTAAATTATGATGAATCTCGTTGATACACTGATAGATCGAAATAGAAAACATGAAAACCTCATCTTTCGCATGAACAGGAGGAAAGTTAAGGTGTTCTCATTCGAAAAAAAAAACGTAACAGAGAAGAAATGTGCACACAAAATTATATGTTAGCAAAGGGTGCCAAGTCAAGAGCGAATGCACAGTGTTCATTCATCTAAATTAGATTAATAATAGCAATTCAAAATGTGTTTTCAAATCTTATATTCATTGTAGATGTAGATCATACTGCTTCTTCTTGCAAGGAACTAGCTATCGTTTGTTTCATGTTGATTCACGGGGAAGGTTCCGAATGGAGAAACCATTAAAAAATTGTTTGAACACAAATGTACCCTGTGGTGCATTTTGAGCTGTCTGAGGACTATCTAAAGGTTTTGTATTTTAGAACTGAATAAACGTTATCTAACCTTGTCCCACAATTCCAAGTTTTGACGACTCTGAAGAAGATGATTGTTGAAAATACGGTGGGAAAAAGGGAAAACACGGGTAACCTTCTTTTTCTCCTTTTTCCCACCACATGTTTTACCTTATCAAAGAAGTGTGTTTCATTTGCATCAACTTCTAATTTGTCGTCTGCAGATACTATAAGTTTTCAAAAGTTAGAAGTCTGTCGTTTGGTAAAAAGTAAAGATGCACAAATCAACAAACAAATAAATCACTAGCAGACATGCTTTTGGTCAGAGTCATGTTGATTCAATCGTCTAGGGGCATATTGGCAGCTACACGCCTTGCATCTTCTCTGAGATTGCATTATCTCCCACTAAAAAGCATTTTACAAACATTGGGGTACCGAACTGGACTTTTATACAAGAGGATCATTACTTGGACTTCCAACTAAATCAAGTGTTTACTAATAGTGCGATTCATTCAGCCAATATGACATGGCATGTAACCTATGCATCGGCCGTTTATTGAAGCAGCTCCTACAGGCTTAAATACTAACTTCGGTGTAAGTCCTACTTTCCCTAGCATATGGGATCGGTGATGTGTCATAGTAGACAGGTCGAATCTTCGAAGAATATGACATGCGCAGACAACGGGTCGATTCTTCGAAGAATATGACATGCGCAGACAACGCCGAAATTGTGAAAAGAAAAATGGGACAGCAACATGTGGTAATCTGTTTCTTTAGCGCCAAAGTCGATAAACATAACTACAACTGGTAATAAATTTTGAACAAGTGTTGCATTGCCTGTCCGATGGTATCATTTATAAGATGTGTTTTTCACTTTTTACCAAACGACAAAATTACAGGCTGGTCCAAATTGAAAGCATTTGCAGACGACAAAATCAATGTGACTGAAAAATCGAAATTTGGTTTGGTAAGGGTAGAAAACATTGTGGGAAAAGGAGAAAATGCTGGTTTCTAGCATTTTCTCCTTTTCGCACAGTGATTTCAGAAGGTTTCTTAATGAGGGTCGTTGAAAGTCGGAACTGTGTGGTAAAGAGTTAAGCAAAGCGGTTAGTGATATTCTTAGGTCAGTTATAAGTCACGATTATGATAATAGTGTTAAATGAAATTTTAGATCGGCTAACATGAAAGTTTCTTTGTAAACATAGCTTTTACTCGGTATGTAACCAACTCTGTGATGGTCAAAACTGCAAATATACCACCAAGCTACACAATCTAATTATACTGCACAGAAATTTCTAATAATAATATACCCCAAACATATATATCATGTACACTGGCAAAACCAACCTAAAAGCAGTTTCCCTTTTGGGGAGCCTCATATACATGACTACACTATCAACATAACATCCAAAATGACGGCGTCGATCAATATTAATATCAAGATTATGCACCAAGCTACACGATTTAGCATGTATTACCACGGTTTTTGTGACGTCGGTTCCCAGTCAGTGGCGTCAGTTTTCAATGAATTGGGGCACTCAGAAGGGAAATTCTACTTTGTCAGCGCATTCAAGTTTTAACAAAAAAATGGGGAAAACTCGCTTGACAAACGATGAAATGGTATAATAATTCGTCGCACGATCAGTTGGCAGGGGACTTGGAAATTTGTTCACAGCTGTTTTGAATTATGTAGCCACCTTGCCTTCGGCTAGGGGCGACATGATTCACAACTACCGTGAACAAGTTTCCAAGTCCCCTGCCACCTGGCCGTACAACTAATAATGTAACACGTAACTTACCTATTAGAGGAATAGATTCTGCGGCCTTTGGCGTTGATTCAGACAATAACAACAACAGTACGAAAAATGCCACAAATATATTCATTCCTACAATAAAAGACATTGTATCAGCGAAAGTCCAACATATAACAGATAATTTTCTCCTGGCTCCCACAATATTTCCTCTCTTTTCATCTTTTGACATTTATATGTACATTTAATCTAAAGTCTGCAAATGGTTCGAATGAGATGGAACAAAAAAGTCGCCGGTTTACTTCAAAAACCTCGTAACTACAGCTTGAAAAAAGCTGTAGTTACGAGGTTTTTGACGGAAACCGACGATGTGTTGTTTTGAAACGGTTTGACATACTGATTGATCAAATTACATAGTTAAATTTTAACAGTTTATATAGGGCATACTGCGGTAGTACATAAATCTGTTATATACATACAAGCGGTGTCTTGTGAGAAAGAATTTCAATGCATTTGCAAAAGATATCGATCCAGGTCAGAAACTTTTGCATTTGGCAAGTTTTCTGCATGTCCAGGGCAACGATATCAATTTATACAAGTGCAAATTGGAAGCATTTGCAGACGACAAAATTAATGCGACTCTAAAATTGAAATTTGTTTTGGGAAGGGAAAAAACATTGTGGTAAAAGGAGAAAACGCTGGTTACCAGCATTTTCTCCTTTTTCCTACATGTTTTCAGAAGGCTTCTTTCTCAGGGACATGAAAACCAGGAATTGCTTGGTAAATGGGACAACACTTATCCTTCTATATAAGTGAAATGAAACTTTAAGGCCGATGGAAAAATCATAAATTTTGCTATTTCAAAGTTTTTTTTGGGGAAAAATATCTTCTTACTGAATAGCGTAGATTAAAAATCAGACTGCACAGAACGTGCAGTCTGATTTTGATCTACATTGCTGGCAAAAGGTCAGTGAGTTGCGCATAGCAACCCTATGGTAAAGGTTTACAGTGCCTATTGAAAGATGCAGTCATAACCAAAAGTAGACAATTCGGGAATTGAAATGTCGGGTCACAATGCAAAACAATGCAAACCATTTAAAAATGAGCAAAATGCGCTGTGAAATGGGGGCTTAATGCATCTCTGTGATGTATGATATCAAGCAGATCATCACATAATTATCACAATTATAGATTCATGAAGTTCTTTAAGTCTAACAAATTACTGAATTCTGAGGTAGAGCTGTCCTCTGAGATGCAGAAAATTATCAAAAAGCAAAGTGTTTCGACCCACGTCAGCCTGAGCAGATGCACATACTGACATGGCTCGATACCCCCCTCCCCCAATCTCGATATATTAGGCCCCCTTTTCATAGAGCATAGCTCAAATATAGATATTACTAGATTTTGATCATGTTATACCGAAGAATCTGTCAAGGTACTAGTTGCTGAAAGAAAAATGTATTGTAATACCAGAAGAAAAGCTGAAAAGCTGATTTTTTTTATAGTTATTTGTCTCTACAAGCTCTTAGCAAAGCCTGTCGCATATGACAACCTAGATTCGGATCAGAATTCAAAAAACTTACATGATTCTAGATCTACAGAGGCCGATAAGTTGAGAAAAATAAAACAGCAATCAAAGCCTTGCACTTGCAAATAAGGTCTTCTTGTCCATTCAGTGTTCGATCAAAGGGTTCTTTTGATTTCCATTGTGACGAGATACCCATAGATAAAGCAGTTCTTTGAATGCGAATCCAGGTTTTTACGCCGTGTTGTTAAAATGATACAGCTTTCAACACACGAAAAAGGGGCATTCCGAGTCTTTCGTGAAGCGTCGTCGCGAATTAGCCTGCGCAAGCTAATCCGAGACGTCACTTCACGATAAAATTAGATTTTGTCCCACAGTAGACTTGCGCAAATAAGAAAATTTAAATACAAATGCAAAATGTCGTATCGGATTAGTCTGCGCGATCTGCGTAGGGTGATCCGAGACAACATTTTACGCAAAAGTCCAAATGCACCTTTTCGCGTGTTGCAGGTTATAACAGACTATCGTTATTATTAACTCTCGAAGCGCCGGATAAAGCCTAACGATCATTTTCAGTTTAGAGATAAGACCTAGATAAATGCAGTTTCAATGTTGTTGGTGTCAAGAATGTCTCAGAAACTCTTGTAATGCCTTTCACAAGTAATCACGGCTCGTTTATGAAATAATTAAAAATCAAGATTAGACAGCACAGATTATTATACTGCAAAGAAATTTCTCGTGATCTGATTAGATAATATGTGCCGAACATATAGATCATGTACACTGGCAAAACCAGTTTCCCCTTCGGGAGCCCCATATACATGAATATACTATCAACGCAACATCCAACATCCAAAATGGCGGCGTCGATCAAGGTTAACACAAAGATTATGCGCCAAGCTGCACGTTTTAGCACGTATAAACAAGGTTTTAGTGACGTCATTTCCCAGTGACGTCAGTTTTCATTGAATTTAAGCACTCAGACGGGGAATTCTACTTCGTCAGCGTACTCAATTTTTTAGGCAAAAAAACAGGCCAAATTCGCATAACAAATGTTGGAATAGTAAAACTTTACAGTATAATAAATTCGTCGTATGGCTTTCGGCCCGGAGCGACATAATTCACCACAGCCGTGAACAAGTTTCCAAGTCCCCTGCCACCTGACCGTACAAATAATAATGTCTTATTTGATCTTGGATCGTCACTGAGATCTTGCAGTAGTAGCACAGAAAGCATGAAGGTCTTCTTTCCAGACTGAAAACGTTCATTTTGATTACTTGATCCTCAAATGGCCAACTGTAATTATATTGTTATCACATACGTGAAATAACATTAAGTATTATAATTGAATCCTGTGGCAGAGGTTTCAAATATCATAGGTGATAACAAAGGGGAGGGTTACGGGTGGCATAGATCATGATCAGACGACACAGAAGATAACTGTAACATGGATTTCACTAGATCTAAGCCGTGACTCTTGCCAAGATCATCCAAGATAACCATTTCCACCAGAGGTCAACATTGGCAACTACAAGTATACACTTAACAAGTCTGAGACTCATTTAAGTTTTAGACTGCAAGAATTGATTAAATGAACCTTTCCGATTTAGAAAAACAGCTAAGAAATATACAAAATATGTCAAAAATTATTGGACAGTGAGCATTCACGATTAGACTGCGCGTTTGTGCTTGATCTACACAGTCTAAAAATCAGCCTTATTCCAGGGCCTGTATTCACCAACCATTCTTAAGAACGTTTTTTGTCTTATTCCCCAAGGTTTTCTATATTTGTAAATAACACAACTTCTGATTGGATAAACCGAATGGTTTGGCCAATCAGAAATTGTGTAACTTACGAATTTAGAAAACCTTGCAGAATAAGACTCAGAATATTCTCAAGGATGGTTGGTGAATACGGGCCCAGGCGCTTTAAATGTAAATGCATGTACACACATAACAGAGGAAGACTACCCTGCAAAAAAAACGGATAAAAACTCCCGGAATAAAAGGGATGTTTTCTACAGGGCTTTGAAGTTCCATTGTTCCATATCAGAACGCTAAAACTTCCCTTGGTCGGTCATCCAAAACTTACATCACAAGTATAAGTTATTGATCATATATTTCATTCGTATGGAATTAAATTGGAGGGAGGCGAAGCCGACCGACGATTTAGTTTCATACAAATGAAATATATGATCAATAACTAACTTACAGTTTGCCCTACTTTCTAATTGACTGACAGCTAAGGATTGGTGGGAAAAGCCATACAAGAACGACAGAAAGCTCGGTTCGACACGCCCCTTTTGATTGACGGTTGTACCAACGTGCGTTTTTAGTCGTACGGCGTTAAAACTATTAGTCAGGTTGTCCTTGAACTAGTTTCAGGACAATTGTCTGCAGTCAGACTCATTCGGCATATCACGGGTGATGGTAGCCATCATATCCCTCGTCTGTATCTAGTCCATTGATATGCAGCAGATCGGTACACCCGGAAATACGCCGGTATACCGTTCTAAAAATTGTCAGGCTCCTCTTCCAAAAGAAAACTTGGGTTTTAATTTTCTATCGAAATCTTTCGAACCATATTTCAGGCGACAAACAATTCGTAGATCTACATTTATTTTTTATCAATTTCGATTGAAGTTTTAACCGACAGATACACAGATGTGCATAACTTCATCGAGGTCATTTATGTCGTTGCTAAACGAATCACATTGGCCCGCCATTGTATAAGATCATGTGACTCGCAGTTCAAATGTAAACGACCGTTTTACGGACGAGATTAGATGTAGGTACGGAATTGGCCGAATTTCATGCTCTTTGAAGCGATAGATTCAGCAATGGATGCATGCTTTAAGCCGGTTGAAGACAAGGAATTTTATAAAGAATTTATTTTCCCCGACACAGGCGACGTCTCGCTAACACAAGTGTGCACAATAAACACCCATGTCCCTCTAAAGTGGCTCATTGTCCAGGATCTGCTTCATACCAGATAAGCCCTCTTTTTTACTGCTCTGAGGCAGAAGGCGCATGAAAACATTGCGGGTAGAGGAGAAATTGCTTGTAAGGAGCATTTTCTCCTTTCCTGCTATGTCTTTTTTTTTTTCTTTCCACAGACAAATCCTTTAATTTGAGCAAGTACCAAGTTGTTGTCTGCAAACGGTTTCAAATTGGACCCAAGCCAAATTTCCCAGCCTGGTCGTTAAAACCAAAGGTTATTTGGTAAAGGGTTAAATACCACGTGGCCAAGTACAAGTTATTTAGTCTCGATATTCACGTGGAAATTACGTCACTTTTTTGGCGATGATGCAATTACTTGGAATAATCCCCGCCCCTTTTACTCCAGTGTATGCATTAGATTGGTATTTACTCTACAAGGACCAGCTAAAAACTGGGGGCGGAGCTTCTCGTTAACCGGGATTCAACTGTATATAGGTCAACCATTTAATGATTAAGTGGTCACATATTGCAACATATTGAGTCTGTATGGAATTAAATCGAGCAGTTTTGAACGAAATCCGGCGTTTTCATTGGTTTAGAAAGTAGGGCAAACTGTAATGATTGATGATTGATTCATTGGTCTTGATGTCAACTTGTTAAAAAGTGCAAAAGTATACCAGTTTTCTCCATACATGGATTAATAGCCGTTTAATCTCTGTGCAAAGAAAGGCTGATTAGAAAAAAAAAATCTATCATTGATTATCTATCATAACTTACTTTTTTTATTTTTTAAGATAAAAACGACTACTTTTCACACTAAATAATTCAATATTAAAGAAGTTAACACTACAAATTTCAATTCAACAGAAAATATAAATTCATTTATAGTGTGCATGAAATTTAGTGATCAAGAGATAGTGCAAATGTGGACGGAAAGTGCCGGAAATGTACACAAAAGTTGAATAGATTATATTCATACTAGAAACATGACGACACACTGCAAGAACAGATTTCACGCCAGAAGTTTGAAGCAGCCAACAGCTTTCTTCTTCCCATGTACAATTTTTTCAAAAAAAAAAAAGAGAAAAATTTAAAAAGTATTAAAAAGCATCACGTATCTATTTACCATGCATCAAATTACATGGGTGTACTTACTACATGTAAAGCACGAGCCTTATATGGTAACCTCTCTAGACTTCCACTAATATGGCAAAATGCATAATTGATAACATGTATTAGGGCACATAGCTACATAACATGGTAATGAACCAACATCATGCAAACATAGCTAACAGGTATGTTTTCTGGTGACTAAAATGATGCATTACTTGACTGCGCCGGAAAATGGTCTATGTACCATTTATTTTCTAGAAGCGTACATCTATGCAAAACATTGAACTTGATAGTAAATGCCATATGAAAAAGACTTAAGAGTAATTTGTCCTCAACAAACAAAGACGTAATTATATTAATGTTGCATATCAAGAAAAGTTGTTTTACATATACTTCCACACGATAGTACATACAGGCAGGCTGTCGGTGCCCATTAACTGTATGGTCGCATGTCGTTTGATACAATCGGTCTTAGGTAATCACATAACAAGATAAAATGCACCAACTGCTTTGCGTGACTCAGTTAAAGCAAATGCTTTAAATTTTGTTTCTATAGTTAACCGAAAGTCTTGAATATCAGCTGATCAGACAGAAATGTACGTATGTGAGCAAACGATATTGAATCAGTTCAGTGTCCGTAATTACCAACCACTCCAGATTTAATTATATTTCTAAACTCTGCTTCTGGCGATTCGGCTAGCTGAAACAAAAAATCATTAAGACGAGATTCATATAGCTAGACTTCAAATTTCGGAATAGCAAAACAGTGGTTGAACAAGGCTTCAGCTAAATAAAATACCTAAACCGTCGAGTTTTAACGAGTAGAGGGTTGACTCTAGACAGTTCTTAGACAAATTTTGCAATTCTAGCATTAGTATCTGGTAAGGTACAGATTCTCGATAATCGAGAAGGATTTGATTTAAAACAAATTTTAAAAGATAAATCTATACTGGTTTCATCTTTAATTTACCAACCTAAAATCATTGTTGTATCGTCATGTCAACTGTTGCCCCTGACGGTTGCAAGGTTGCATAGATTACGACCGATCAGAAAAGCATTTCCTTTCCTGGAGACCATCAAAGAAATCACTGTTGTCGTTTCGGCTTTTTAATCGAAGATTTCCGATAAATATCTGTAAATCTCCCAGGATATTGTATGACAATTATGCATTTTATCGCTTGAATTTATTTGATCTTAGATTTGTATGTAATGACGTAAATAGAGAAAATAGTTACTAAAAGCGTGAAAGAACGAAATTGTACGCAGATTACACCGTATCGAATTCATGGCGGAAACCACCGATAAATTTCCGTGATGCCCTGCCATACATGTATTTAACAGCTTCAACCATAAACTAGGTTTTTTTCCTCATTCCAATTCTCTATCCCTTACAACATATATACCGGTAATTTTTCTACGTTTTCACAACTGGCTAAATTCTGAGCCAATTATTTAGTCTATCAAATATTAAAATTTGTTGTAAGGATGTTTCTTTACAGGCAAGCCGAGGCCTTATATTTTCACACTGAAGAGAGAAGCCCTGAAGACAATAGCTATCTTATGTCAAAGATAGCTCCAGGAAAATCAATTAGATGAATCAAGCAAGGCACAAAGTATTAATCAAAGAGCCGTAGATAGCAAAAGTTTTCCTCGGGAGCAACCAAAATTTGCCACACGCAAAATGGATGGCTAATTTCTTGCACCAAAGGTTTGTAATGTGAAGCTCGGTCCACTTTGATTGAAGTTTGATATACTGATCACGTAAAAGAAAAAAGGCATAATATATAAAATGAAAATGCATATATATCACGCATGATTGCAGACAATCGACCGACTAAATGCGACACAAAATGTATATACAAATATCCTGGATATTAGAACTTGATAAATGAGTAACAATGAAACCAAAGGTACTTACCTAAACTTAATTTGGCAGGAGATTCTGGAGGCACCCAGAAAATAACTAATGTTAGGCATGATAGCAAAGCACACGGCAACACTAGTATAAATGTGTAAAAAGCAACTTTTCGGCGTAAAGTCAAGTAAAATTTAATGTCTATATAAGGCACATTTGGGCAGCATTCATACACTTTTCTGTTCCTTACACCAACGTTTTCCATTATATCCCATTCGTTGCTTTGAATAAAATCATCTACCATAAATCTAGAAATGTTTGCGAAGAACTGCAGGTCCAAATACTGGCCATCATGCGTCCAAGAACCAAACTGTAAGTAACAGGTCTGTGTGTCAAAAGGAAAGTATTTAGTTTCCAAACCACACGAACTTCTCAATATAGCTTGTGGCATCCAGATAATATCCCCTGTATGTTCAACAACTACTAGGGCGCTTCTCTGGTCTTTGAGGCGGTCATCAGCGCTGTTACCGATAAAGAAATCAAGTGAAGGTACTTTTGGTGCAATTAACACTAATAGAACGTACTCATGATCTTCGTAAAAAGTTGGTCAGAGCAAAACCGTAAGACAGTGCTCAGAAATATGTTACCATTACATTGTCTGCCTGTCAACTTGATGGACAGGTATAGTAGATTTTGGTCTGACCAATTTTTTCAATATACTAATTGTAAACACTGTTAATTTTAGTTCAGTTTATTTTAAAACGGCTTCATCATTCCGAGGAGTATATTTCATGCGGACATGATAGTCTTACCTTGAGATACAGCATCCTTGTTCGTGCTGTAATCCTTAGGGCTTGGTACTACAAGCCTGTCCGCAGCGACAATCGTGGCAATTGTTGATTTGCATAACCACCAATCAAAGTTAATAAATGTGTGTGCATATCGAACTATTCAAAAGTGTTTGTTTGGATGTGCTGTGTGAGTTTATGCAATGAAATACGACGTCAAATACCATTAGATGTATGGAGCGAAAAGAAACGCAAAAAGATGAAGTGTAGGAAGATTCTATACGAAAGAAAGATTGGAGAGCATGCAGAGACATACATTGAAATATTTACAGATAAAGTTTAAAGAAGGGAAGTAAGTGACATGCAGATAGGTAAAAATTGATTTAAAACTGATATATAACAGATACAGAATAATATACATATAAATTTAGAAATAACTTCAAACCATCTACTAAAGCAACTGTTAGAAGTCCCTGTGCAAACGACTTTTTCTATCGAAAAACTAGTCTAAATACACAACGCGTAACACTTTACAGCTAGTGAAAAACACTAGAAACATATTACAGTAGATATTACTGTTTTGACGTCAGAATTTAAAAAAAAATCTAGTAAAGTAGATTTTAAGTGCATTTCCCATAGGTAATTTTTTTAAAAAAAGTACTCTTTCTTAAGAAAAGAAAATTTTGTAGTTGTTGTTCAACACTATTATCTGGAAACATAATTCTAAAAGGGGTGCAGACACAGAAAAAGAGCCTAGCGCTGTGAGAGTGAAACTCATATCAACCTAACATTGAACTTACCAAGTTGTAATTTGGCCGGTGATTCAGGGGGGACCCAAAATATGACAAGCGTTAGCATGGACAGAAGTGCACAAGGCAGCAATAGGATAAAGCTATAGAAAGCTGTCTTGCGCTCCAGAACGACGAAAAACTTCAGGTCTAGAAATGGTACGCCTGGACAACATTCATAATACTTATCGTATCTTTTTCCGTAATTGCCAACAAGCTTCCATTCATTACCAGGTATGAAATCATCTATCATAAACTTTTCCATTTTAGAAAAGAATTGTATGTCCATTTGCGTTCCATCGTGTGTCCAAGACCCGAACTTTAAATGACACTCTGTGGAGTCAAACGGGAAATATTTTGTGTCGAATGCACAGGTACTTCTCAATATGGCTTGAGGCATCCACAAAACCGTTCCGTCATCATAAACGTTTACTAGAGCTTTCCTCTGTTCCGTCAACCGTGAATCAGCACTGGATGAGGAAAATGAAGAGAGGATTTCAGAATTAAATCTTATCTTTTGTCTTCGAGATCATATCAATTAGTAAGTAAATAATGCATGTCATGTCGTGGTTGCTTGAATGGACCGGCACAATTAACTCAAAGTTCATCCCAAAATCCCAAAACGTCCTAATGACCCTGGTATATCTGGCTCTGTCCTTAACGATGTCTATTAATTTTTTTTTCGAATGGGCAGTATTTTCTAAAACTTTGCACATACAAAGCTCATCATGTCTTTAGGAGATAACAGAGGGGAAAAAAAGCTTTGGATCACCATGTGTTTTTTTTTTTTTTTTTTTTTTTGTTGTTTGTTTGTTTGTTTTTCTTATTTTCTTTGAAATTTGCCTTTGAAAAAGGTGTATACACTTCCAAAATTTACTGGATTTAAATGGCATGTTTTTAATAACCAGTCAAACAGGAAAAGTACAGAAAAATATACTTAAACTTTCCACGCTATAGTATTTATAATCCTAAACGATGAGAAAAAAAAAAATGAAAATGGCACCTATCCGTTTTTATTTCGTCAGAAAAAAAGGTTGAAGATGGAAGTTATTTTCAAGGCCAAAAGCTCAGCAGACATAGAGAAAAAATGAGAAACTGCTCAATAGAAGTGATTTCTCTTTTCCAACAATAATTTTCAAAGTGGAAAAAGCTATACTTCCACATCTTTAAATTTCCGGCCTTTGTTTTGTTGCTTGTTGTATAACGCCGTGTCAGCAGCACTTAAATTATTTCACCGTGACAGTTCAAAGATCTTTTTTTTTCTCTTCACCAATACTACCCGAAGAAAGTGTTACCTGTTTCAGTGCACCAATAGTATTCCCATTATGTGCAAAAAAATACATAAGTGCACTTTTGGTTCAATATCCACGTCAAAAAATACATGGGCAGTAGGATGCACGCGAACATTTGTCATATATCCCGTTAAGTTTTGTTTGCCACTATTTCACTCCAGCTACGTAGCTGTTACACTCATGTTGAACCCTACCGTATTTGCCGGAATGATAACAAGATAAGAATATCAAGGTAAAATAATTTATAATTTGCTTGATTGTATAGGCTAGAAAACACATTTCGTACAACAGATTTTTGTTTTTGCTTCTTTTACCATTGGCGACTGTTGAACTTTACAAATGAAGATGGTTACTGTTTCACATATATAAGATAGAAAGAAGTGACGAAGTAGTGGACCACTGCATCGGTCATGGGTAGTTTCTTCTGAGGCATATGAGTTTGTTGGTATAAAGTTGTGTAAAATATGATATACTTTTGTTTCTTATAAGCTTCAATACGGTGGCTGTCTTCTCCGTACCTGTGGATTCGACACCTTCCCGCCTTTTTTTTTCATTACTACAGCGATAAACGATAATTCAATAAATGACATGTTATTTGTACTGAAAATACATCAGACAGAAACAATAACTGATTGTCGACAATCTTTTTTGTATGATACTTATTCCGTAGTTTAGGCACCGTTGGATTTCACAGGAGACAACAGAGTATTTCAGAAAATAGTTTGAATTCTTCACGGTAGTATGAAACGGTTCCTTTAATCTGAAGTATGGACTGAAGCATTAAAGGTAGTAACTCGAAACCTTAATGGATTTCAGTGAACGAATCGACGCTCAACTTGTATGAAGATATATAGATCTTTTTAACACAGTAAAGGGCATTTCTCTTCTTTGTGAGAGTTTTAGAATAGTTATTTAAGACGCTAACAATGAAGGAATATGAAGGAATATACGGTAATGAATCGTACACGTAAGGTACAGAGGTTATGTAGAAATATATTCACGTAATATCACGACACAAAAACATCCACTGAACTACTGGCAGATATAACTTGGAGAGTATAATACTGACAGTACAAGATTATGCTTTTAAAAAGAAAGTATACACCAAAGTAGACCATGCCACCTGTACTGTTATACTTCTTCACCGTAGATACCACAAACTACATAAACTATTACCATGTGAAAGTATGAAATTTAAAATTTCATTTTCTCACCAAGCATAAGCTTTGCCGGAGACTCTGGGGGCACCCAAAAGATTACAAGGGTCAGACAGGACAGCAAAGCACATGGAAGGATCAGAATAAAACTGTAGAAGGCTGTCCGTCGTTTCAACTTGACGTAGAACTTGAGGTCAAGGAAAGGTGTGTCTTTGCAACACTCATAGAACTCAACGTTTCGAATACCATAATTATCGATTAAATCCCACTCGTTACCGGGTATATAGTCATCTACCAGGAACTTCTCTTTTCCATCAAAAAACTTCAAATCTAATTGTGTGCCATCATGCGTCCATGAGCCGAATTTAAGATGGCATGTAGTCTCGTCAAAGGGAAAGTATTTTGTGTCGAATGCACAGGTACTTCGAAGAATTGCTTGTGGGATCCACATAACATAGCCATCTTGAAAAATATTGACAAGGGCTTTTCGCTGTTCCTGTAAGCGTGAGTCTGCACTGGAATATGAGTGGTGGAGGGAAAGAAGAGAGCATTTACAGATTTTCTAACAGTATCTAAAAATAAATATTAAAGAAGTTTAAATCTAGAGAAATTGCATTTAAAAGAAAAAAGACAAAAAACAAGTGGGGATAATAAGCATTGGACTTCTTGATATTAATCATATTATGTATTAACTGACATATAAGGAGCTTCAAATCTAAAGAATTTAGATTTGTTAGATCTAGTAATCTTATAGATTTGATAAAGAATGTAAAAATAACATCTGATGGGTACAGTTTTCACAGTTGCTGTTAAATGCTTTTGCTTGGTTCTATGTATTTACTGATACACAAAAAATACAAGAATAGGACGAATCAATAGATTTGGTTACAGACACATGAAAGCAGGCTGTTTATCACATATATTAGAATAGGCTGATGATGGAGGTGGGTTAAGTCGAGAAAGATATGTTAGAAATGCGCGTAACAAAATACGCAAATGAGAACGGTCTCACTGAGTCCTTTCCGTTGTTAATGTTTCAGTCGAATTTAATTGTAGCGTGAAACTAGATGAGAGATACACGTACTTTTAGAAACATGACATTAGTTGTTAGTTGAAATGTAGCCGCAATACAACAGGTTTTTATCCGATTTACCTTTAGTGAAGTTCATTGTTATTCCATCGAATGATGCAAAACATTTCGTACAATGATTTTAACTTTTAAACAAAAAATGTTACAAAAAGTTTCTTACCGCATATGCTATTAGTATCGAGTATAGCAACTCGCATTTATTTAAACTTGCCAGTTTCGTTACATTCAGAAGACCCGTAAGATTATTCCATGCTGTAATATGTTATTCTGTTCTTTCAGGGTGGCTCTGTAAAATCCGAAACTTTGGTAGAATAACTCTAGTATCGACACGTCCCAAAAATGTCAGCGCCATTAGTGCCAGATCAGATGATAATACTGCACCGTCAAAAACACTGAGGAATGGGGTGTTTATAAGTGGGTTATTCCTACACACTGGTCTGCGAGACGCCCATGCAAATAAAAGCGACACTCGGAACGGCGAAGATAAGATTACATTGAGTTAGAAGAATCAGTCAGTATATCTGGGGCGCTTTGTTAAGATAAATGCATACCAGAGTTATAGATTTCAGCATGATGATGCACCTGCACCTACGACCGTTTTGACTTGACATTGACGTAATCAGCACAACTTTGAATTATTTGATTGGGCAACTTTAAATTGTTTGATTGGGCGCATCATCATCCGATGTGGCACCAATCAGTATATCTGGGGCGCTTTGTTAAGATAATACATACTAGAGTTAATCGCCAACCAAAGTTCCAGAACTTTACAGAGCCCTTTGAACAAATGAGACAGCATACTAGGGCACTGTTGGATCATATTTGTAACAAATCATATATGTAACACCTGTTACATATATGATCACAAATGTAACATGTGTTACATATATGACTCGGAAATCAAGCATAAATGTAACATATTTTGTGACGAATATGATCGATGCCGGTTTTTGATGTGACATGAAATCACATATGTCACAGGTCAATTTTGATTTAAAAACAGTACAAAAGAATGCATATTTACATCTGAAACACATTTGTAGCAGGTTTTTATTCACCAGATGGGCCAATATCTTGATACTGATTTGTTGTGTCACTTTGTCCATCGTCGTCATCGGCGGTGACGTTGACGTCACTCTTTCGCGTCCGCTCCATATTTCCTCAACTCTTTAAAGGATATTCATGAATATAATGTCCGGTATCGTGGCTGCTCTCTGTTTATATATATAAACATATATATATGGGCCACAACGTGAGAAAATGTACCTTCGGACAATTGGTGAGTATTTGATAAACAACGTTATTTTGAATGTATAATATTTCTGGAGTATGTTAGTCTTTATTTGAACAGATTATTCAGGTTATTTTGTGAGTTATGACCAATTTACTATATGAACCCTACAAACGTCATTTACCTGAAAAATGAAGTCAAAGTTGCGTAATGCATTTCTGCGTGTTAGTAGAACCTACAAAACTCGATGCATTTGCACTGGTATCTTGGGCAAAAAATCATTATTCCACACGTCCTCTCTCTCTCTCTCTCTCTCTCTCTCTGAGGTTGATTCAAGTTGGAGTGAGTCTCGAGAGCGATTAGCTTAATGTGCTAACTATTGTTTTGCAATCGAGAATAAAATCAATAGTGTAAAGAATATAATGATGTTGCTATTGCTGTTAATTGTTTGAATACAAATAGACAACTAAACCTGTTACATATATGCTTCTCATGTCAACCCCCATTTCAGACAAACACATTTGTAACACACTTTATCTGTTACGAATGTGATCATGTACGTAACAAATGTGTTACATATATGATTTGTTACAAATATGATCCAACAGGGCACTGTCCCAAAACACTCGCAATTCCTGTCATGGTACAAAACTGGAAAGTTGTGATAAATGCAATCGATGGCTATATTCAATATCAATCATGTGAGTTTTTTATTTGCTGTGACGCAATTTCTTTTTTGATTTTCAATTTCAAAATTTTGAAACAGTGCTAAGGAAAGTTTTTGCGCCGTGTAATGGAATAATAATGATTTACATAAAGGTAACTTAGATTAAAACTTTTTATCTTCCGCCTCATTTTCAACCCACAAAAAAATGTTGTGAATTCAAATGCCCTGAACACAAAACGGCACAAAACTGTGTAGTTAGAAATAAATGTTTTCTTCTTAAGGGATCAGCTTGAAGTTTATTGAATTATAACGTGTACCCTTTACCACAACGATTCGATTTTCAACGATCCTGTGAGAGAAAAATTTTCAAAACATCTTTGGAAAAAGAAAAAAACGCTAGCAACCAGGGTTTCCCCCATTTTCTACAATGTTTTCCTCCGTTTCAAAAACAAATCCCTTAATTCTGGCTGCATTCGATATATCGTCTACAAATACTTTGATTTGGGCGAGTCTTAAATTCTACCGTGCGGAATAGGACTGAAGAAGTCAAAGAAATGAAAGCCATTAAGCCATGAGTTCAAAAAAAGGACACATTAAAAGTTGAATTAGTGCTATATACATATCAGTTACTGTTAGATAGTACGGGTTTGGGAGACATACCAGTATGTATACACTCTTGATTACCTTAAAAAGCTTTCATAATACAATCTTTGAGTTCAAGACATTGCAAATGTTCTTTCTCATTTCATATGTCATATGATATAATATAAATCCGAGTGAATCTCAAAACAAATTTCAAACATTTCAAAGCTATTTTTACAGGCATCTCTTACTTTGGAAAAATTCTATTTAACCAATGCGATATGGATTTCAATACAAAGGTGTTTAATCTTGTAATTAGCATGGCAGTGCTCTTTCTAAAATGGCAATACGTTCCTATTTTATCTAATCATATAGTTTAAATTCAGCACAATTTTTGTTCTTTGCATCAGACTTGTATAATGATAGATTAAGAAATGAAACCTACGGTTAGAAATGGTCGTATACTTACAAATTATACAGTACTATATCTGGGATCCAGACGCTCTCAGGAGGTACCATGATTTTTTTCAAGCCATCGAACTTGTCTGGGTCCCAGGTTAAAAGAGCATCCTTCCATTGCTGTTAAAATAGTGGCAATGACTTCAATACAACACTGATTTAATGAACACATGTGGCGCTTCCGAAAACAAATCAGCTTAATAGACAGCATACTTGTAATAGAAACGGAAAAAAAAATGCCTATTTGACCAAGTTTCTTAGGAATAAGTTGTTAAAAAAGTAAATAGTTCACAGTTTTTTTTTTGTTTTTTTTTTTCATGATGAGGTAGATTTGTATAATATCAAAGACTTGTCAGTTGATCGTAGACTGTATGTGATTCCTATTTCAATATGCATAGCAAAAGAGCTCTAAAAGTACTTCAGTACACGTATGTATTTTCTAACCCTTATCCTGCTAAATAACTAAAATGAAATTTTCATTCGAGAGTAAAAACCCTAACATTGCTTTTTCAAGGGGTATGTTTTAGGGAAAATAGCTCCTTTTTGAACAGTGTAGCTCTGAGATCAGACTGCACATTCTGTGAAGTATCATGTTGATCTACAATGTCCGCTAAAGGTCATTTTAGTCATCGACTTGCAGCCTGATGGTTGAATGATCTATAAAGCAGGCCTCCAAAGTTTTGACACTAATCTTAATTATGTTGTTCCACAGAACACAATAAAAGTTGGATTTGTTTTTTCATTCTAGTTTAGAAATATGAAGGAGAAAATGACAGATAGTTTTGGAGTTGAGCTAGACAGAAGTACAGTTGGACACGTTGTCCTATATAATGGGTTATAGGGGACAAACGTTTGCTGTAAGTCAAGTACCTGAGGCATATAGACATCAATTAACTTACATATGTATACCATACATTCGTCTCTAAAACTTGGTTCTTCTCGTCAACATTCATTATCTGTATAAGGCTAAGTCCAAACTCGACAGTAATGAGTTCAGATGTGTTCGTCACAGGACGGCCGACAGTTGTGTAGTTTTTGTACCGCTCTAGGAGACATTTTATCAGGGCTTTTTCTTTCGAGACGGACTCATACATTTCCCACTGTATTGGACAATCCCGTTCCAGTCCTAAAATATACAAAAGGATGACCAGGTGTATTGCAATATAAGACAAAAGTTCGCATTTCAGTCTTTCCGTCCTAAAAGATTATTCTAGACAGGAACTTCATACCACACTATATGCTTTATTTAGAGTACAGCTGATCTGACCGAATCCTGTTTGCGTTAGATACTTGGTGAAATCGGGGTTAAAATGTGGACAAACGGTCGAAACAACCGACCTTTAAATGGTACAGTGAGTTTCTCTAAGGTAAATGTACCTGAAAATTAAACTATATCCCTTTTTCAATTGCCCAAAGACTACGATGCACTGAATTATCACATAGATTGCCGCACAATTCGTATGGAGCCTATTTTATACCAAAAAGCAACAAACTCTAACTAGTTGTTACACCCTATGTCTGGGATTAACTATACTCCCACACCGTCTCCTAGAAAAAGTACTCTTGCAAATGATCTAAAATCGAATAATAAATTCTCCCAGGAGAAACAGTTCGCTCATGACCTGCAATTTTGTTGTTCTGATTTGAACAATTTGCCTGCTATCAAACGCACAGATAATAGATCACGTCGGCGAATTTCCCAGTTACTTCAGTCGTAAATGGAATACAGACATAGCTCTGAAATCAGCAACGCATACTGACAGATTTTTAACCCTTAGGCTGCTAAGCGCGACCCATCGACCTTTTACAGAAAGTGTGGAATAAGTACAGACTGCACAGAAGTTACAGTCTGACCTTGCATCTACACCATCCGACGGGATTTTCTACCCTAGAAAATAAGTTTAACTCTTTCTCTTTCCCAAAGATGCCCTGGTTTTTACGAGTCTACAGTACAAGTATTTAGAAAACACTGTGGGAAAAAGAGAAATTGCTCGTAACGAGCAATTTCTCCTTTTCCCACAGTGTTTTATACCCTTTTTGAGGGCTTTCTTCTATTTTCTCAAAATCTAAAATTGTCGTTGGCAAACTCTTTCAGTTTGGAAGAGTCCAAAAATTGTCGTTTGGGAAAAGTTTAAAAAATAATTTTTCGGATTTTTAACATCGATTTGAAAAAAAAGAAACTTTTATTTCACCTTCTTAGCAAGATAAGGGTTAAAAATCCGCTTGACCTTTTACCAGACGACACTATTTAAATCTCGTCTATATTGAAAGCATTTGCAGACAACGAAAGTGGTTTTGATCAAATGATTGAATATGTCTTTGCTAAAGAAGGTAGAAAACATGGTGTAAGGACAGAGAGCACTGGTTATCAGCATTTTCCCATTATCCACATTTTCAAAAGACCTTGTCTCCAAGACCGAAAAAGACTGAATACTCTGGTATAGACACAAGATTCGTATAGCTCTGTGATAGCAATAATTCGAAAAAGAAAGTTTATCGATTAACTGCAAACGACTACCTACGAAATAAAGTTTTTGTGGATGCAATGATAGACCTCTAAAATATATTTTAAAAAAGTTTTTTGTTTCTTTCAGCATGAAAGGTAATCTATGAATAATGAGAAAACAAACGAAAACATGTCAGAAACTTGCTAATTTACGCTGATGGCTTTTTTCTGGCAAGAATCAAAGCTTAAGAAATGGACACTGGTACTCATGAAAACGTTTTGATGAAAAGAGAAATTGTTCATTACGAGCTAAAACTCATTTTGCAAAAAGGATTTCAGAATTTGTGTCCTAAATAATGAAAACAAGAATCATAAGTATGGGACTTGTATACACATGGCTTTTCGTAGTTTGACAATAATTAACTGAGGGAAGCGATAACCGAGTTGTTAGTTTGTATACAAAACAAACAAATATTTTAATAAAATGTAGGTCAGCTATCACATCATGACAAAAAATTAAAGGAAAGACTTTTCCTGTCCATTCATCAACTGTGGTTGCGTAAATTAAGTGTCGTTATCTTCTGAAACTACTCTTGAAATGGAAGAGACGAATTGTTTTAATCAAAGGGTAAAAGCATCGTATGTTCAAACTGTAATATGCTATTTCTGTAGTAATAGGTCTTTCGAGGAAGCTCACTCACTTCATTTGAAGTGTCTACTGTCGAATAATTACGTCTAGAATAGAGACCTCATTGAATTTTCGAAGACGATATGTCAATCTTCAATGACCGACGTTATTGAGCGACACCCTAATGAAACGACGATTCTCTCAAAATGTCTGATGTGTCTCGAGCTGGTTTAGTATTTTGTCTCGTAAAAAATACTATGAGTGGCTGTGTGGAAAGTAGTTTCTGTGAAGCCGCTGTTTTCACTTATTATCGATAAGCGATACTCTGAGAAAAGGAGAATTAATGCATCTTAATGTCAACATATTTCAGCCGGCACTGACTCTGCAATCTGACCAGGGTCGATATTTTTGCAGCTGCATTAAAGCCCATTTTCACAGAGAAAGGTTCATTTGTTTGTAACGTTAATTGAAATGAAATCTAAACGATGATTTGCATTTTTGATAAACACTAGTGATCGGTACACAGGGACTGCCGAGACTGAGAAACCGTTTCTTGAACGGGAAAGAGACATTCATACATTACAATAGAATGTCGTTACTTTCCGATATAATGAATTTCTTTTCTACTAGCACCCTGGACACACTAGATCTAGTTTTGTAAAGAATCTGTGTCACCGTTGCACGACTTAAATGTGGCTTGATACCAGGGCGGTATCTATCAACCACTTTAAATTCAATTCTAATTTCAAGCTTAGACATTTTATTGGATGAGACACCTTGTAGAACAGAGTTTGAGGGAAGCTATAGGTTTGCAATCTGGGTCTATATTCACCAACTATTCTAAAGAATACTATTTGTCTTATTCTAGAAAAAAAAGTAATGTATGTTCTGATTGGCTAAACCAAATGGTTTAGCCAATCAAAACTTGTCTTACTTTCAAATTTAGAATATTCTTGAGAATAAGACTGTGAATGCTCCTCGGAATAGTTGGTGAATACAGACCATGGTCTCAGCTAATGAGATGAGTAGTCTTCGGAATTAAATTGAGAACTGACTGTAGATTGGTTGGTGAATGCAGCTTAAAATGTACGTATTTATCTCTTGCTAAATACGCACGCGGCTCTCTCTTATTTCGGGCAACTATTCAGCCATCTAATACGAATTAATCAGGCAAAGCATCAATTTAGCATACAAAGCTTGACGCAAATCGAAGAAAGTAATTAAATAACAGTTCTTGTTGGCGGATAAATTCATCCCAAGTGAGAATTTTGTACCGATTCCTTTGTGTACAATATTGCCATTTGTGCGAAAATACTATTTCATTATAAAGACGCAAGACAAATATTCCGTTATAAACGATAATTGGAGAAGAGAAATCTTTGTGGTCTGTTGACAAAGTCGACCGATTTGTTTTGCCGATTAACAGCTAAGCACATTAGTGAGATCGTGCACTTCTCTGTGGCCTTCTGGATAGCATTGAAAGTTGGCAGTTAAGGACTGATATACCAACCGACCTAAGACATATTTCTTTTCAAGGTCTGATATAAATGTGACCCATGACGCAAAAAGGGACCTTCTGGGAACTGCGAAAAGTGTCAACCCTGGTCAGTCTGCGCGAATTGCGCAGGCTGACCAGGGTTGACACTTTTCGCATAAATGACATTTTCTGTATGAAAAGTGGTCATTGTACCTGACTATACAATCAATTTTTGAATTAACAACTTAAACTGACCTGCACTTCCGTTGATCTGTTTTCATCTAGATCCAATTGATGTACAGAATTCCCAGATGGTCCATTATTGCGTGATGGATCACAAATGCTCATTTGGCATAAATGCTTTTCATTGTGCACTGCTCACATTTTGATATCACCATGATAATTGGCCTGCAACACACGGCAAGGGACATTCGGACATTTGCGTAAAGTGTTGTCTAGGACCATCCTGCCTAGTCTGTTCGGGTTGATCCGAGACGACGCTTTCCGATCGTGTAGGATTTTCTATTTCACGCAAGTCTACTGTAGGACAAGATCTAATGTTGACGTAAAGTGCCGTCTTCGATTAGCCTGCGCAGATTACGCAGGCTAATCTGAGACGACACTTTAGACAAATTTCCGAATGCCCCTGTTCGTGTGTTGCAGGCCATATAGCTTGAGCCGTGCTGCGTGAAAAAGGGGGCGCAAACCTTCTCCTAAAACTATCTACTTGTGTCAGCGTGTGCAGTCTGCGCAGGCTCACACGAAACGAAATATTTTGCTATTGGTAAATTTTCTGTTCGTACAAAAAAAAAATCTTTCTCATGATTCAGCCTATTGTTGATTTAAGTGAAAATGCAGTTCATTAGCCCATAACTACATATATGATCACTTGCATGGTATAATGAGTCGCGCAGATACATTAGACTTACTTTTCCCAAAGCATGGCTCAATGATAAAGACAGTACAGGGTTTTACCTAGATCAAATGTTTGGGAGAGGCAATGGATATCATAGTTCCAGAGAGAGATCTTTTTTATTTCAAATTGAAAATATTAATTATTCTCCTCGAAACCCTGTGTTTTGGGAACTCATTAGAATCGTCTCATCGAGACGATTCTAATGAGTGCCCACAACATAGGGTTTGGAAAGGAAATAATGGATTTAGAAAACCATCACTCCCTCTTATCTGCGGCTCTGCATAGGCAATCTAGTGTAGTTTCTGGTGTGATTCTCGCTCGTATCGATGATTTCACTGCACACTGCAGAGCCCAAACTTAGTTCCATGGCACAAAAGAAAAATAGGTGGGGTGTCATCGTACTATGACCTAAATATTGTTAAAAGCTACGTAAACCATCTTTCACAGAGAGAGAGAGAGAGAGAGAGAGAGAGAGAGATCTAGTGAAATGAGTGTTGTCATTCAATCTTCAAACATTATATCAGTTCTTTGCAGACTGTTTATAAATGTGCTGACCTATTCTGCGTATAATTTGTTTACAGAATTGGAAAAAGAATGACTCTTTTGTTGCAATCACAGGCGCCAGCCGTATTTGTAAACAGATGCCAATAATAGGATAACTAGATTGCTGGTATTATCTGTCAAACTCTAATCACACTTGGAACGAGTTCCTAGAATAAACAATGGTTACGTCAAAAATGACGTACGAATAACCTCAAACTCATCACTCACTTACATAGGATAATACATAATTATGAAGTGCTAGTAGGCTGATGTAGGCTTATTCCATATGATAAGAATCTTCATCTTTATTACATAAAGAATCACGAGAATCTATTCTTCTGTAGAACGTATTTTAGATCAAGTGTATTCTCTCCCAATGAAAATGTCACCGTGGTAAGTTAACATATAGGTCTTAAACATGGTCAATGTCACGATAGATCATAAGAACGTACCATTTCGTAGATCCAACAATCAGTTGCCAAAAAAGTACAAGAAACTAGTTAAGACTAAGGAGTTACTCAACCCTTGGGGCTGCCTACTTCAGATAACGTTACATCTTTAAGCAGCAAAGAAATATTGAAATATGTTTGCCTATACATAAGATTTAACATGAAAACGTTACATCTTTAAGCAGCAAAGAAATATTGAAATATGTTTGCTTATACATAAGATTTAACATGAAACACAATAACTTCAAGATGCACGGTTAAAGAATTCGTTTTTTCAAATAAAAAGAATACTTGTGCATGGCTCAAAAGCAAGATATCATCATACTCAACATAAAGCTTTTAAGAAAGAAAGAGTCAATTGGTTTTCTGTACATAAATGTCAGCGGTAAGAAAATACGTGCGCTTGGCTGGAAGACCAAATGCATGATCATGAAATTTGCCTCACAAGGGATCGTGCTATCAACGAAGATGATGTGGCGTGTACTATCGGTAAAACAATGCTAAAACATTGCTCTAGCTTCTTAATTGCAGTCCCT
The DNA here is from genome assembly GCA_943736015.1 of Tridacna crocea. Classification (NCBI taxonomy): domain Eukaryota; kingdom Metazoa; phylum Mollusca; class Bivalvia; order Cardiida; family Cardiidae; genus Tridacna; species Tridacna crocea. Next base: position 42,294,291 of record OX031056.1, on the reverse strand, counting down.
ACATAAGGATATCGTACTTTTGGGCGTCTGAACAACCCAAACTTCCAAGTCTGAGACTGTCTTGGTTGCCTTTTGTTCAGCATTTTTCATTTACAAAATGGGTATGTATATGTCGTAGGCCAGATTGGAATCTAGGCAGATTCGGAATCTGCCTAGACCAAATTAGAATTCAAATTTTCTCTAAACCAAAATGCATCGTTTTCTAATATTTTTTTTAAATATATTGATTTAATAATGTTTACAATTGAGAGGTATTTTCATTTAAAGCATTTTATATGATTTTTTCCACAATCGCTCTTTTTTTCCACCTTTTTTATTAGTACAAAACATTCAAAATTTTTATTTACTCTGAATTTCTGACTAAAACTTCTTTTACTTTGGAGTTTACTTTTAAAAGTAAGATGATTCATATGTAGACGCCCTATATTCAACGAGAAGTTATTAAAATTTGGTTTAGGCAGATTGTAGAGCTGCAAAGCTAAACTGGAATCCTGATTTGTTATAGACAAATTCCAGTTTGGTCTAGGCAGATTCCGGATCTGCCTGGATTCCAGTTTGGACTACGACATATATATAGATCATTCATGGTTTTAATGCAGTACCAAACGACAAAATGTTAGACTGGTGCAAATTGAAAGCAATTGCAGACACCAAATTAAAAAAAAGCCAAAATAAGAACATCTGTCCTTGACAAGATAGAAAATATTGTGGGAAAAGGAGAAAATGCTTGTTACCAGCATTTTCTCCTTATCTTAAACGTTTTCAAAGCCTTCAAACTCGGGTCGTTAAAACTCAGGATTGTGTGGTAAAAGTTCTGTATAGCTGATTGCTTTGATTCAATAGAGTATAGCTAAAACCGCTCGCTAGTGATCTAATCCAACTTCAAACAAGCAGGTCAAACGCTTTGGAAGACCAAAGAGGACCATAAGTCTGTACGTCTAGATAGATTAAGAGTCTGAATGGTTAGGCATTAATTATTCGCTATGTGAAGATACTCCAAAACTCTTGATACAATTAATGTTGTATAGAAAATTGTGCTGCAAGGGTAATTCCTTATTTATGGCGGTCATTTCATGCTTCGGCTTTTCTCTAATCTATTTATTTCCCGATTTTTATTTCTGATTATCTGCTTCTGCATGAATTGTTAATGTATCGACACACGAGCTGTCAAACAATCTAAAACACGTTTTACTTCTTGCGCTCTTAAAATCAGGGTTTTTTTTGCGGTGGAACTTCAAAAAACACGATGGATACATTTTACTTCTTGCGCTCTTAAAATCAGGGTTTTTTTTGCGGCGGAACTTCAAAAAACACGATGGATACATTGTGGTTGGTCGGAGATCCTTTTTCTTCAGTTGCTAGGTAAATTGGCGAAGCCAAATGGAATATATAAAGGGGGTTGGGCGCTTTGCAGGTCTTTCGGTTTAAAAAGGAAATTAGCAGAGTAAGCACCGAAAGTCAGGTCGGTTGAGTTTTGAGAAAGACAACCAGTTATACGACCTTATTTTTTTGTCTCTCTCTCTCATTCTTTCCACAGAGTAGAGTCCAACAGTTAATCTATACATAAATTGACTTTTATGTAATCAGTCGTATAAAATGACAGATAAATTCCATTATTTTTGATGTTTCATATCTTAAAGGACTGTATTGACAGAAAATATATATCATTGCCGCCAGATGTAAGGACGTGAAAAATCATATTGCAATAGTTATGGCTGAACAGGTCAAACGGATATTACTTTCTAAAAAGATACTCCTCAACGGCTCCTTTATTAAAAGGAGCATTTGCTTGTGGCAAGGTCCGTTATACTTACTGGACATAAATCCATTGTTGGTTGTGACGGAGTCAAATATTATTTGTGTGTAGTCTCAAAGAAAGAGATTTTATACCCACTTTGCAACCGTAAATTCTTTTTGAACGCCCATAAAATTTAAGAACTGCTTATTAAAGGATATTTCCCCGCGGATTTCAGACTATAATATTACATATCACTGTCAGAATTTCGTAACTGCTTGCATGTTCTTGAAGTTGTGGTAAATCATCTTGAAGTTATGGTAAATCATTATTTAGTAGGGTAATATGATTTTCTGTCTGCTCTTTTATACCGAACACGCGAGCATGGAAATAAAGCAGTTTGTGATACAGTTAAGAGCAGTTGTAGCACTACACGTTTAAATTATTCATCCATTCATACCCAAAATGTGTTTTATGGAGATTGCCAAACACACACATAAACAAGGTAAATTCCCTCACACCCTAGGGTTTCAGATGGAAACCTTAAAAGTCTGTACAGTTCCTTACCAAAATAGGAAGTTAAGTATATCTTTGGGTACTTCTGGGAACAGAATTGCAAGATAATGTCAGATTGACAGCACATGCAGTTTCATTTTTGATTCACATTATCTAATGTCCTCTAGATTCTTCTGAATAAGTAACTCTGTATTAGACGATAAAACTTTAGACTTGACCAAGTTGAATACATTTGCAGGCTACAAACAAGATGTGGCCCATTATTTTCTTTTTTCCTCCAGTGTTTTTAGAAGTATTCTTATCAAGTTCGTTAAAAGAGGCTGAGTGCACCTTAAAGCAAACCGCCCCAAAACAATCATACAACCTATATTCATCATGAACAAGTGAGAAATCGTCCTCAATTTCAATGAATTATTGATAACGTCGTGTTTGACTTGACGCAGTACTTCACGCGCTCTAAGGTTAAATATTTTGTTAAATCATTATGACATTAGACTGGTTATTGATGTGTCCTCTCTACCAAGGTAATTTTCCATTGGCTGTCATAAATGAAGACGTCAAAATGGTATTTAGAAAGCTGTGAAAGCTTTTTTGGTTGAGGTCAACTCTTATATCTACTGTGTAATTGTATTGAGTCGAGCGTCCTGTGTCAGAATGCTATTGTAAACCTCAGAATACTTCGAAGTTATTTTGTCAATTTCAGACAATACTTTATTAAATATACTGCACTGTCAAGACAGTTTTTTTCACAATATAAGACAAGAAAGTAGACAGCGAAAATTAAGGATCAGACTGCATATCATTTGCATTTTGATCTTGATTTATAATGTCCACTTCGACAGTTATTTCCAGGTTTAATGCTACAAAGATTAAGCTCGGTATAAAATGTTGTACCTCCAATTTAGATCGGCTGAAAGGCTTTTATGTTGTTTTAAAATTTGTCTCCTGTATATCATGCCGGTGACACTTCTTTACATATTTTTTCTCTAAATGTCATTAAGCAATGACTCCTAATTGTCTTGCCCAATGACGCTCTCACGATATACCCTACCCTTCAAGTAGTTATCGAGTATTTGGGCTGCCAGATCTCGAACCCTACTCTTTTACTACGTCGCACCTGAGTAAACGCGTAGTCTAATAACGGATATATACCGTCCAATGGTTTAATCAGGCCTGTAAGAGCGAGAAGCCTCCGAGTTTCAGTGGATTCTTCAGTTTACGAAAGAGGTAGAGTTGGTATATTTGACCCTGAAAGAATCATCGTTGGACGCCTCAGTATGTTGTATGCAGTCAGAGATGTCATTGAGGCGATATCCGCGCAGGGGTTTTATGACCTATGGGTCAATGGGACAGTTGTTTCAAAGACTGGCGCTTCTCTAAAATGTTGGATGCACCTGTACCTGAAAGAACATTTTAGTGCTCCAGCCAAGCATTGGCATTCTACTTTGGTTGCTGCTTCATGTGTGCTAGGTGCTTTTGTTGCAACCGTTAAACATAGTTAAACATAATGCAATTTTTAACGACTCTTGAAACTGAACACTGATATCCAATAAAGTTCAATTCTTGACTTGCAAGCCTGGCCATAGAAAGCACGTCCTTTTTTTTTCGTAAAATATCCGTGTTATTTTGTGTGACAATGAAGAATTATCGCAACTTCCCCCACCATTATCTTCACGCACCGCTTCGCATAGGAGAAATTTATTCTTCATGCATACTGCTTTATCTTTCATTTATTAACGATTTTATTATGCGCTTCCTCCCTTTGAAATCGAACCAATTTGTCAGATACAGTTTTAATAATTAGCATATCTTCAATAATAAGAGAGATATCAGAAAATCTCAAAGTTTTGGCATGACGACACAAACGAGGACAGTGCTTTCACTCGACGTTTTTTTCGTAAACATGATAGCAAAGGAAAAAATACTTAGTGTATGATTTTGCTACTATTTTGCTTATGAAGTAGACCGTTGCAAAATGGGCTAGAGGCGCTGTTACACCTCAAGTAAAAAAAAGCCGTGAAATGTTGAGATGAACCGTGGTAAAACAATACACCATGCAGCCCATGGGAGTTTTAAACGCGTCGGTAATTCACTTTAAAACACGATTTGACCGTTTGAAATTGTATAAACTCAATAAACTGGGAAAATATTATATTATCATCAAACTTGGATGTCCGTACCACGGAAACCTCATAAAAAGAATTCCCAAGTCGGAGCTACATGGATGTGTCTAACATATTATCTCTTGCAGATGACCTGCCTTGTGGTCTTGCAGCAGAACGCATTTAACCCTGTACGGAACAATACCAGCATTTGCTTTATTTTCCCCAATTTTTTTTTCTACCCTTTCACAGAAAAATCCCGTCATTTTAACCACATTTGACTTTGTCGTCAGAATATGGTTACCGTTTGGACAAGTCTGAAATTCAACGTAGTAAACAGTGAAACAGGTTGTGGCAGGGAATAAACTAGCTCGTAGCAGGAAACTCCGGCCTTTAGCTCAATACTTTTATTACCATTTATCCCGTTACCACTTAATCCCTACATTTGACGCCCGTGAGAAAGAAGCCTTGAGAAAACATTGTGGGAAAAGGACAAAATGCTGGTAGCCAGTTTTCTACCCTTCACAAAACAAATTTCAAATTCTACCCTTCACAAAACAAATTTCAAATTTTCAGTTTCTTTTATTCTGTAGTCCGCAAATGCTTACACTTGGGACCATTCTAAAATATTGTCGTTTGGTAATGGGCTATACTAGTACTAATTCTTTATTATTCATATTTCAAACGGCTGTTTTCAAAATCGCCTGCTGCAAAATTTGATTCTGAAGGTAGGTAATTACATTATTTTTCTCGTAACAATCCATTTTTTCAACTGGCCTATGGAAGGTGCCTTCAAAACGCGTTGTAGAAAAATTAGAAAGTGATTGTTACCGGTCTTTTTCCTCTATTTTCCACCATGTTTTTGTCTCTTTTAGAGACGATTTACCACATTCAGGGCGCACTAAAGTTGCGTTCTGCAATTGTTGTTGATAAGGACAAGACGAAACTTTTATCGTCTGATAAACAGTTGAAGTGGGAGAGAAAGTAACTATATTCACATTCTGATGGAAATTTTCATCTTTCTTTTTTTTTCAATTTGAAATATTACTCAGTAAAGTGTGAAAATCAATTATGAAAGAAATTGTTTGACACCTTATGTAGCCAAAAGAGAATTTAAGAAATAACATAGCTGGTAATTGGTACCCGTTTACGCTTGTGGTTATTTGCCGAACAATTCCCTCTTTGTCGACGAAGTTAGAAAGAAGGCTTCTGAAAACATCGTTAGAAAAAGAGAAAAACGTGTTTTCTATCTGTTCCAAGACAAAAACATCATTTTAGCTGTATTTTTTTCCTCTGCATATCCTTTTATCGTCGGGGCTTAATTTATTTGTCTGGTTAAGAGTGGACACAAGAACTTGGTGATATCCTCGAGAGGGAGGAGACTTTTGAAAACATTGTGGAAAAAGGAGAAAATATTGTTAACAGTGAACAATAAAGCAATTATCAGACTTTACTGTCACTTCAGGTATACTGCATCCCATCAACAACAACGATTAACGTCCCTGCTAGATTTGGATAAGTTGGAGCAACTTACAAATCGTTAACGGCAGTGCAAATGTTATTGACAATATTTTTCATCAAGGTGAACTCCACGGACCTTTTCGACTGTTGTAATCGTATAGTAGGAAGTGTGTTTAACATTTAGTAGTCATAGATTAAAAAGCTACATTTACTTTGCAACTAACTTCCCTTTACCTTTTAAGGAACTTTTCACTGTGCTCCATTAGGTCTCTTAATTTCCGTTGAAATAAAACGCAGTAACGTTCCCTGTGTATTTACCGCAAGGACAATGATCAAAGAAAGTTAAGTTCAGGCCTCCTAGCGAAACCTATAAAACCTATAAAACCTATATTTTGTGTCAAATTGAGTATAAATCTTTGTAGCCTTTATTTTGCCCAAAAATAGCTAAAACCTATAAATAACCAATTTTCTTTTTTTTTTACAAAATCCTATAATTTTTGCAGAAAAGCCTGGTGAATCATTTTGATTCCAGTGTTTTTTTTTTTTTTGTGTGTGTGTTTATTAATGTTTTGAAAAGGCATTCTTTGAACAGTTGTTTCTGCTTTTTTTGGGGGGTGGGTGGGGGGGGGTTCTTTGAGTTTTACAGATGTTTTCCTTCCTGAACACAACGTGCTCAAGGAGAGCTATTAGGATCACCCAGTGTCGTTCGTCCGTGCGTCGTCAACAATTCTTTAAATGTCAACTCCTCATAAACCACTGGGCCAATTTGGACCAAACTTGGCTGGAATTTTCCTTGGGGGGGGGGGGGGGGGGTCTCTTCAAAAAAAAAAAAAAAAAAAAAAATACAGAATTTGATTCCATCAAAAACTCTGGTTGTCATGGCAACCAAATGGAATTTTCTAGGAAATTCTTTAAAATCTTATCCTCTGAAATCGCAGATCAGATTTTAAAATAGATGATGTTCCTTGGGTGATTCCTTTCAAAAAATGTTCTCGAAATTTTTATCCATCAAGAAACATGGCTCTGGTGAATCGCTTCTACTTGCTCTATACATAAATGAAGAAGTTCTTAAAAATTGTTCTCTGAAACCGCTGGTCAGATTTTGAAATAATTTCACGGAAATTTTCCTTGGGTGACCCTTTTCAAAACTAAATTTTGATCTGTCAAGAAACATATCTCGTGTGGTAAAAAGTTCAGGCTATAAGATCATAATTATCCAAGTATCTCGCCACTTTAGCCTTTTTCCAAACAATCCCTTGGTTTTTATGACCTTTTTACCCGTGACATCGTTTTCTATCCTGCTGGAAGCAATTTTCGTGTTTTTCGTGAGTTACGTTCATTTTGACGTCAGCAGGTGCTTCAATTTTGACCAGTCTAAAATTTTGCCGTTGGGTAAAGATTTAAGTATAGTGAATATACTTATACAAAAAGATTATAACTAATTTGAACTTAATGTGCGACTTTACACTTTGAACAATTGTAATACTTGCATTCTTTCTACTTTAAATGCTTAAGGTCCCCCACACTCTTCTTGTGTCTCGGGAAAGACATAGACTAGAAACCACAAACCCCTTTGCCCAGAATTTCTGTGGTTGTACGTCATAAGATTATGTACCAATAATGGCAATAAAATATATTTAAACTAAACTAGAAACCACAACTGAAAGTTTTATGTCAACCATCAGAAAGAGACACGCATCCGCATTAAATTAAATAGGAGTGAAGCAAATCGCGCATTGTCTCTGTTCCAAAGAAACAAATCTAAAACTATCACATTGTTTGTTATTCTGCTGGATGTAATTATGGACAAACACGATCGAGTGTTGCCATGTAGAAATTCGATTAAATCTAATAATTAATTTCTAAAAATAAATTCAGAAGGTTTTAGTATTACAAAAAATATAGACACGCTGCTACAAACGGCGTAAAGGGACGGAATGGTTATCAGTGCAAGATAGGGCTAAGTTTTTTATTACTATTATTGCTACAATATCACACTGAATTCGTTGCATACTCGTATTAGCTGGCAAGAACTGTGCATTATTCAATTTAAAATGCCTACAGCCAAATTCTTTTTGTGCAAGCAAACAGGAAATAGTGAATGACACTTACAAAGAGCTGGCATGCCACAATTCCTTGAAACCTCCATCCCACAACCATTTACTATCTGTTTCACCGAGTACTTCTCAAACAAATAGTATAGATATAAATACATTGTATATACCTATGTCCATTTAGATAGGCGAAAAAGGTCTATTCAAACCGAAAAGACGTTCAAGTGACTTAATGTCATATTTTACTCTACTTGATAAGATGCAGTCTGTTAAAGTATCAAAACCATATGTAGTGTATGGAGGTAAATTCTGCCACGAGTAAGCTGTCATAATAATTCTTAAAAACAATATCGCAAGAAAATAAAGTTTCCCAAAACTTTCAGAACTTTTATCAAAAAGTTTCCTGAAAAAAAAAACTCGGTTAAACTTATTTAAAAGTTTCTCAATCGTGCAAGAAGCTGACAGTCGAGATAAAATTTTCGTGATAGATCTTTCCGTTTCTCGATATCTATAAATAGAAAATTTATCTTTGGATGAACTCGGTAGTTTTTGACTTCACAAAATTGCAGTATTTAAAATTTTGAATTGCTATCAATTGTAACTTAATTGGTAAATTCTGACAAGACTCGAAATGAAGAAAGGAAAATGGAAATGCCTCTTGCAAACAACTTTTAAACCATTCAGGGAAAAGAAGAATTCATCAGACAAAGGTGTTTCAAAACCATATCCAATTATAGATCCCGTGAATGCAAGTTTTGGCCACGAAAATGAAATAAATATCACGTTAACATATAGAATTATTGCGATATTTTTATCATGAAACTTAACATTATCTAGATAATATTTCCAGGAAACTTTGTTTTATCTAGATAGTTCTCTTAATTATTGCAATAGTTATCTCGTATCTCGCGACAGAAATATGTTGCCATAGTTGTGATATATAATGACGAATTTTATCCGTATTCATCGCAGACAATAAGTTAAAAGTGACCGGATAGATTAGACCTGTCTTCGTCAGGGATAAAAGATACCTTGGAAAAAGAATAAATGCTGGTTTCTATCATTACTCATACTTATGTAAGATATGTTTTTCCTCAGGGGTATAAACTCTACAGCGTCAAAAGCAGCATTTGTGGACTCCAGTGAACATCAAATGGCTCTCAATGATATTCATTACCTTTAATCATACATCCCCATTACCCATTTATATTTTGAAATTACCTGAGCATGTGTAACTTTTTGTTGTACTTATTCTAGCGCTGTATTTCCTAGCCATTCTTAAGAACATTCTTTGTTTTATCATCAGACATTTTCTAAATTTGAAAGTCACAAATCTCCTGATTGGCTTAACCAAACGGTTTAGCCAATCAGGAGTTGTGTTACTTTCAAGTTTAGAAAATTATTGGAAAAAAGACTGAGAACATTCTTACGAATTATTGGTGAATATTGGCCCTGAACTCCAAGAAGAAATCATAGAGACTTCAAAGATATGGCTTAAAATACCTTAAATAACTGTTTGAGAGGGGTTTGGTTTCTGTGTTTCTATATTTACACAGATTTTTCTCTTGGCTGATATGTTGGCGATAAAAAGTAGTACCAAGGAATTTCTGGTATAAGAAATATGTGCTGCGAAAAATATTATTCAGAGCTCAGTTCAAACATTATCTGCTTGATTACATTTTGCCATGTTAATAACTTTTTGTCAGGGATTGCTCCAAGAATTGTGTTGGTTTCACGCTTCTATCAGTTAACAGAGAAATTACTTGAAACCAATTGTTTGCTGAATACACCCGATTAACTCATTACCTCCTGGAGGAAACTTAACAGCAGACGATTTGAAAAACGTATTATAAACATAGTTAAATTCTTTACCACACGACAAGATTTTAAGATATGTCCAAATTAAATGCATAAATTAAACAAACGGTATATTACACAAGGTGCAAATCGAATTTGTTCACGGAAGGGTAGAAAATATTGGGAGAGCAGAAAACCGTTGTTACCACTTTGTCTTCTTAACCCACAATGTTTTCAAAGGCTTCCATCCTCAAAGGCTTTAACTCAGGGTTGTTTGGTATAGGATCAAGTCGAGCATATTTCTCATTTTCAATATTTTTGAAATGGTTAACTGTAAGGACTAAAATGTCATCTGCAAGGAAAATGGTCCAAAATTTACTTTCAAGTACTTACGAGCTCCGAGTTTCTGTGATCATAATAAATGGCCTGTCGCTACGAATTTACTTGACGTCTTGACGTTGTCCGCGATATCTACAAATCACCACGGAAAAAATAATGCAAGTAATTTTAGTGGAATTCTTGATTTGAGCTCAAACTATTATACAGTGGTTAACTTTGTAACTCTTATGCTGCCTATAACTTTGATAAGTTTGGAGTTGGTTTTGTACAGAAAAAAGATACGTTTTTTCTCCAAGAGTTTTACATGAAATTGCACCACTTTCCGTGCTGTTTTATTTCGATCTAGTCCAGTGTCAAGGAAATGTTTGTTGCTTTCATCTATCCTGTGTCAAACATAGGCCTACACCGTTTATAATTCCTTGATCTAGCTCCGTGGCAAGGATACCTATATTGCTCGTTTTAATGAATAGGTTATTAAAACGTTTCAATTGTACAAGTTCTGTCGGCTTAAAACATTCGACTTTGAGAGTAAAACCTTTCTCGTAGGGACGTTGTTTTTGACTTTCGACCGCAAGTGTATTGCCAATACGTTTTTTTTTTCTTAATTTTAAAAAATACTATCACACATACACACACTTAATATGGAGTACGGAGTTTCTTTTGAATCGAGAAGGGACTAGAAGTTACGCACAATTAATTCAATCGCGTTTTTGAATTCAGCATATGCACCACGCTGTAAAGCATACTGCAGCTTTCTGTTGAGAATCAACTAATGAGGGCCATCACTTTCTTACAAGGTTTTCCTTGAGGAATGCCAAATTAAGTGCAAAATGTTTTACTATAGGATTAAACAGCGTTGTTTTTATTTCTTGGGCGTGCGTGCGTGCATTTGAATGGGGGATACTTATGCATATAGAGACTCCCTCTTCATATACATACACGGGTTTGTATTGCTTTCACTCGATAAAAGTTTTATTGTCAATTTATATGATTGTTTGTGTGTGAGATAACAAGTTTAAAATCACATGTATAGTGACGAGATAATTTGAAAACCAAACACAATGATGTTTATATTTTCCCATCCAGGTTCTAGTTTTTACAGCTGTATTACCAAATAAAGCATTAATGTAAAGTGTAAATGAAAGGTTTATGAGACAATGTTTACATATTCATAAACATCCAATACAATCTTTTTAATTCCACTTAGTATGAGTACATTTGTTTTGGACGGCTCATTTTTTATTTCTAGAAATGGACCTTTGCCCAGAGGAATACATTTTGTGCGAACGCGACAGGGGCTCTTATAGGCTTATCAACAAAGTATGACTTAAGTGTTTTCTACTTCAGAAAGGTAATACAAACCCAAAACTGGAAAACTAAAATGACATTGGTAGAAAGTATTTTTAACTCCTGCCCCCGATCTGTGAAATTTATCGACATTTTTGTGGACAATAATCTTCACGTGTTCCAAATAAGGTCAGTAGTAAGTTTTAACTGAAAGCAGATGAACCGCATCGTTTAATTTTGACCGCGACTAAGGCTTTCAAAATTCCTCTGAAAAGAAATGTTTTTGTCCCTTCCGTTTCTGAAACTGTCATGTTATAAGATTCGTTTTAGTATCTTAGTATTCTCGAGACAGAACATTCCCATAGGATTCGTGTAACATCGCCTTTCCATCGCCGAGAAACGTACGGATTCGGCTAAGGCTGTAATTGATCGGTCTATAGACGCTGATTTCCCGCATCGATTACGGATTACTCGAGTCTTAGTCGAATGCATACGACTTTTTGGAGATGAAAGGCGAGGTTACACGAATCCCATTAGGAAGCCCATTAGGTTGCTCTTTCCTTAATATGCAACGTGTATGTGAACACCAGTCCACTAAATATCCCCTGTTTTTATAAATGACACCAGCTTTGAAATCAATAGGCAACATACTGGGTGTACCAAAATTTGTGAGCAATACATTTTAGTACAAGATCGACATAGCTAAATAGTATCTATATGTAAAGTCCGATTCTACGGAAGTAGAAATCTATATCATGTCAAAAAGATATTACTCCGGGACGTTCGAACAGACTTTATTAAAATATAACTTTTTCCATTAATTAACATGCACGGAATCAAGGAAAACAGAATTAAATAAATCCACGGTTTCATTTCAGGTCTGTTTTTCCCCCTTAGGCGTCTTTCGTCCTATTGATTAAAAACCAAGAGTGGATTATATTTTGTAGTAAGAGACCATTTATTTCTCATAGTTGTTCCAAAAACAATTCATTTTGCTGATATAATAAACTTAGACTCGTCATACGGATCAAAAAGAATATCAAATATTAAATCTTTCGACATAAACGATTCCAATGAATCATTTTCTCTAGAAATATTGGCGACAGGCGTCAGGACGGGTTAGTGGTGGGCAAATCTTGTCGATTGCTATGAGATGTTCTTCTTTCATGTAAAGATGTACCAAGAAAGAGAAACACACAAAAAATTACAGAAAACACTTTTTGACCAACAAGACAGATCTGAAGCTATATTCATTTACTCATTACCACACAATCCTTACTTTTGACACCCCTGAGAAAGAAGCCTTTAGAAAACATTGTGGGAAGTAGCAAAATGCTGGTAACCAGCATTTTCTCCTTTTCCCACAATGTCTTCTACCCTTCACAAAACAAATTTCGAATTTTCAGTCACTTTTATGTTGTCATCTGCAAATGCTTTCAATTTGAACAAGTCTAAAATTTTGTCGTCTGGTAATGAGTTAACTAATCTGAAGAATATTCGTAGTCTTTATATCTGAGATTTCCTGAGATTCTGAAACAACACAAATGGTTGAACCAATCAAAAACCAGTTTCTGTTAAAATCTGGAGAATACGACGAAGAATATTCTTAAGAATGGTGGATAAATATGATTCCTGAATCTTGTATCATTGTTATAACCTGTGCCAAGAATACTGTAATGGAGTCAAGTTAACTACTAGGCATGGATATAGTAAACTTTAGTTACGCTGTTCCTAGGATGCCTGCTGTTGCATGATGCCTAAAGCCTATTCGCATGATGTTGATGCATACCGAGTCACGATTGGTAGTCATGGTTATAGTGAGGACTCGGCGAAGGTCAACTCAAAATGTCACATTGTTAAAACTTATTTTCAGCATATAATACAGATATATAAAACATATTCACACAATGTTTTTGAATTGCTGACCTTGTTAAAATATTTTAATCTCCCCTTACAGGGCCATAGACAGGAGCAAAGGCTTTTGTTAACGTCATAAATCCGTGCTACCTCATCTTAAATATATACCATCCACTTATTCATTCAAAACTGTAAGTGTATGTTCAGCCGAAGGTAGAGATGGAGTTTATATGTTTGGCACAGAATTGGTTACAGGTTACAAGTCTATGACTAGCAAAGGGCACCTAGTATTACTCCAACAAGGGCTGGTGCTAAGAGTCTAGAGTACATATCCTTTACCCAAGACAAGCATCTACAGAAGATCCAGTTAAATCATTAGAATTAATTCATTCTAAATGTAAATTAAATGATCCCACAAGAGACGAAATTTCCACATAAAATGCATTTGTGAGTTCACATTTCACGGCATAAAAGCTTTTCTTCTATTTCATTACCATATAGATATACATTCACAGAAATAAAAACATCGTACTCTTCGACTGTCCTGTTTAGTCATTAATTACCATAAAAGGACAAAAAGTGCTAAACGGAAAATAGTATAACAAAAACGTGCTGTTTGAAAGTCGATCTTCATAACGGAGTAACATAACAACACATCGTTTCTAGGGGACTAAGTTTTAGAGTGCGGAAGACAAATAAAATGTAGCTAGATTAAGGACTTTGTCTATAAAATGACAGTAAACAGAATGGAAAAGTTGAGTAAGGTTTTTCTCCTTTCTCAAATACAGAGCGTGAATAGGAAGTCCAACTGTTTACCGACTGGCAGCTATTCTGATCAACCTAGTACTACAAATAAAAAATGCTGGGTTCGTTTGCACCTACCACTCAAGAACACAGTACTAGTCATTAGACTAGCCGTCAGCTTGCCTGAGGTTTCTTGGCTATTATTTCTTTTAATATTTGAATATAATATAGGAATGACTCCTTGAAACTATAAAAGATATAACTCTGAACTCGGATAAATACAGGAGTCCAGAGCAGATTGGACTTTGATGGTCAGGGATTGAGTAGAACTACGACCTATATTGCATAACAATTGACCTACTGACGTAAGGCAAGACTATACTTCGGTCTTCGTTGCAAAACAGAATAAATACATCAATTCCGGTGATTTGCGGCAAAGACTTACATAAAAAGCCATAGATATCAATTGTAAATTTCAAACCTAGGTCCATCCGTTATTGTGGTCAAGTAAAACAATTTACGAATCTCTTTAATGTCTGCATGAGAAAAAAAAACCTGTCACACTAAGACGACGATCCCTTGGCGTCCAAGGAAAAGTTCACAAAGCAGACGTGTACGCGATTAGATCGCAAGCATTGCCAGTAGATGCGGATTGCCTAAAACGCTTAGGGACGATGCGTACTTTGGGCATGCACAAAACGAATGCCGTCGCTTGGCGTTTTGATCTGTGCGCAGTGAAATCACTGTAAGATAGCCTCAGTAGCGTAGCAAGGGATCCTACAACGCTGCAGGAGCTCCGCCAGCACGCACAAAAGTTGCAGTGCACATGCTGTAGTTGTCGGTGGTGCTAGCACGGAGATGTTACGGTGTCTATGCTGCACGTCAACGGCGCTTAGGATCAGCTTGATTTATTCTTCTGCTCTCTTACAACGACAGATCGGAACTGCTATGACGATCCATGCTCATTCAAGGCTTTTCTAGCCAACCACTGGTCTTTGTGTTACAAAAGATACACAAAATTAGACAAAGTTTGCAAAAAAATAAAGAATATCATCATGACTGATGTACCCAAAGCAACCTGGGCTACCACTTGTTGATAAGGTGACGGCAATAGACTTGCTTCTGTTTAAAGGAGGTCGGTTTTTTGACGTAGATTTCTCCTTTTTTTCGGCATATTTCTGCTCCTTATTGACTTTTAGAGAGCAAAGAAAAGAAAAAAAGAATGAATTGCGATACAGATTGTTTTTATAAATAGTGCAAACGAGAGTCATGAACATAAACACGCTCTTAGCGCATTTGAAAACGCCATGAAAGCCCAGAGTACGCAGTGAGAGCACCGTGGAAGCGCCATATGACAGCACAAAGAATCGCCCAGGAGAGTTCTGTAGGTACGCGATAATATACCACGGAACGCGATAATACAGCACGGAAAATCCGTAGCACCGGCTTAGTCACGGTGAGAACGCCGTGACTTCCTTATCTTCGCAAAAGATATCCAATTTTTCCTGCGATTTCATCGCGCTCTGGAAAATTAAACAACGTCGCGCCAACGCGTGAAAGCGGCATAATATCCCCATTCAACTGCACCAAAAGCTCCGACATGTGCAAAACTTTGAGACTTGCCCGTTTCCAGTACACTTATAGTAACGTTAGGTTTAAATAACGTTCTTGCCACGATCCTGTCGCGCTGTTGATGGGCTTTATCGGCGCTAGACTTCCACAACTGCACTTCTGTTGCGCTTTTGGAACATCTGCGTAAAGAATTTGCCGTTTAACTGCTTCGGCAGCAGTTATACATCATCCTTCGAAGAAAATCGATCGAAATCTTAAAGTAGCTGTGCTCCAGCTTCCGATTAAGAACACCATATTGATATGATTGGATTTTGAGGGTCAAAGAAGACAGAGGAGGTTCAGGCTGGGTGACAGCAGTCTATCTAAACCTTGATTTTGTCTTGCGTTCTCTGACGGGGACGGCACTTTGAACATTCGATGTTGAAAGCAAATTACGTAGAAAACGATGACACTGATGCATACTTACACCCTGATCGTCAAGAGCGTAGCGTAAATCGTCATGAACGTAGCTTCGTCACCAACACCGTAGCAGAAACGCAGATCGTACTGAAAGTGTGGCAGCGTCGTTGGTGATTAAAAAATAGCCAAATCGTAATGGAACGGCGCCAGAGCGTAGCGTGAGAACCCACCGTGCAGCAGAATCGAAGCGGATAGCAGATTAATATCTCAACGCTTTTTGTTACGACTGCACTTGTGCTGTGTTACTCGCGCTGTGGCTGCCATACTGCAGCGTTCGTGTATTTCTTGCTACTCTTTTACCACGCTTTAGTGGCGCTTCGAATCGATGGCGATGCTGCTACGTAAAATCGTAGCAATGTTAAAACAAGTGCCGTGATGTGGCTATAAGCTTCCGATACATTTCTTCTACGGTTTAATGCGGTGTTGCCATTCCTGCTGCGATCCTAGGAGTTTTGATTTAAAAAAAAAGGTGCCGAGTAAACGCCGCTCAGTGCAAAGGGAAAGGAATGGGGGTTAAAATATAACCACAAAAACGAATATTGAAAAATTCCTAGATCTATTTTATTCAAGACTATACTTGTGTTCTAGAAAGAAAACCTTAGATTCTACTCCAGTAAAGGTTATGAACTTACTCTCAAAACAAGACAAGCTCTTTCATTCCATGATTGAATACTTCTTGGGGTCCTGCCTTATTTTGTACAAATGGAAAAAAGTTATTAGATTTTGGGAAAATTTGTGTTTATATTACATTTGTTTCGTGTCATGGTCCACACTGAGATAGTTGATACAAGTGAAAAACTAATTTGGTAATGCAATAAAAACAGAAGATATGTTATTTCTATGATAGACAAAACAACGCCGTAATTCTGACTCCAATCACAAGCAGTCATAAGTGATGGCAATCTCATGACAGCCTCTTTCTGGTAAATATAATTTGCAAACAAATCGGGTCTCCTACAACAGAACTGCACTTTTTATGTTAGAAAATCGTACGTTTACTACGCAAAAGAAAAAATCCTCATACTATTTCACTATTGGATTTTATTTGCTAGGCCTCAGCCTAGCCTTGAATTGAAGAAAAATGAAGGAATAGTATTTCATTAAATATTTCAAGGTAAAGTGTCATGAAGGTGGCCCTGTAAAGTCTTTCCATAAAGGTTCTTAATTTATAAGGTCTGCATGTGCAGGAATTGTACATAGTAAACCTACAGTTCCATTACAGTTCAATGATTAATCTGAAAACTAGAAATGTAACAGTTTTCGATAAAAAGTAAATGACTGTTACCATAGACATACATGCCTCAACACTTACTGCGTATGTTCTGATCATGCGCAGTCAATTTAGTAAAGGTTAAGATTTTTATCACAATTTATCAGCTATCTGTTCATTATCTTGTGCATGGAAAAGGAAACTATACTGTACCATATGTGTCTCATGTACGAGGAGTCATACTTATCACTTAGATTACCTATCATACGGTGCTGCTATTTTCAATTCATGGTACTTAATGCGCATTCTCAATCAACTGCATTAAACTTCGTAGTGAACAGTTGTTTACATATCAGCCAAATGTGTTTTTGACATATACAGGTAAATTACAATATCATCGACCAATACCTTGCACTAAACTTCAAGTCATTGTAAAGTTTAATTTTTTTCTTTCGATCTATGGCCATATTTACGGCTGAAATAAGGTTAAAGAGATGTGCTAGACTGGTAAGATTTTGAAACCAGAGGAGGTAGAGAAGGGCTGCATTTCAGTGGGGCATAGATACAATCACGAAAATAACAACGTAACTATTCTTCGAATCGAAAGTAGGACGAACTGAACCAGTTTCAATTCCTGTATGAAAAAATAACCCAGCTATATACGTTGGCATTTTTCTTTTTTCAGACATTTGTATACGTAAATAAAACCAAAAGATACTGGTTCAATCGAGTATAAGCAAAAGGAGAGATGGCTGATAGATCCATCTGACACAGGAAAAGGCCAAACTTGGTAACCTCTATAATCCAGACAATGAAGTGTACACCAGACTATATCTGTAATAGCTTGGGGCAACATGTATTGATTTAGAGAGACCTTTAGCCATTATGTCCACAGCAAGGCTAATCACGTCATTTATTCTGATGTTTTGGATAGACGCGTTCACTATGCTGTAGCATTAGATTTCAGGTAATACAAGGCACTGATGCCATAGAAACAGTGTGTTTGCACATTGTATAAATATAATACATTGTAATCAGTCTTTCTAGATTGCTTACTTAATCTTCGTCTATTTTCGTTTTCGGGCATTTTTTTATCATATCGTCAAACACACTTTAAGAAGAAAATGTCCCAAGGCAAATATCAAACAGTTTGACCGAGTTTAACGAAATATACACCTGTTGTCTTCAAAATAACTATTTTCCATCTCAAAGGGGTCTGTCTTTTTATTTCTTTATTAATTTTGCCATTCTATATACTTTTTTCAGCTACATGTAGGTTAAGTTAATTTTTTTTTTCAGCAGGCTTAACTAGAATACAGAAAATAGATCTAGACAAAGTCGAGGGAAAAAGAGCACTACTCACAAACAATTGATACTTTCTCTCAATGTTTTAAAAACATATATAATAAAGATTTATATATTTACTCTCCTTTCCTTTGGAACTTTTCCTCCTGGACTACCTTAACAATTTTCGTAGGCCGCAGATATAACCTTTTCTTTCTGTTTCCAATTGAAGTTTCACAGAGATGAGGGACCAGAAACTGTTCAAAATTATTTCGAAAATATCATTCTAGTCTCATTGATTAATGCTGTCAGCGTATATTATATAAAATATATGTAAAAATAGTTGCCATAGACAAAAGTCAGCTTAGACAGACGCTGTCAAGATCCGCCAGACCGGTTAGTGTCAGTCATCAACATAGGTATTCAAGAGTAAATTTTCGGTTGAATCACAGTCTACAACTATCTGCGTCTTGGGACAATGGAGCCCCCGTTGACCGATAAATACAGTAGTAATTAACGACCTTTTGTCTGTTTTAATAATAAATATAAAAAATTCACAACTGAGACCAAAGCAATTAATGGTGCACACAGCATACCACTTTCGCTACCACCTACAGCATTCGACACTTTTTCTCGAGGTCTAAAGGTAAATTTCTACTCCAACGTAAGACAATGAAGGTCAAATCTAAACATCAGAGTCCGCTAAACCGCTTTGCGTAGCCGATCAGATTCTTTATTTATTTTCTCTTTTTTTTTCAAATTTAGAAATCTTACAGAAAAAGACTGAAAATGTTTTTAAAAATGTTTGATGAATATGGACCCAGGTGGTCTGATCTCGATATACTCTCCTGGTAAAAACTATCTAAGCTGCCATTAACAGTAAAAAAGTTACATAACGTTTTAAAGGGGACAACATCTAAAACTTGGCATCTGGCATCCTATATTTTCTATTTTTAATGATATTTGATTGAAGATCCATTACCGTATGGTCAGTAAGTACCAGTAATTTGATGTAGGTTAATCAAACTTGTGTAAGAACTGCTTACTACAGCAGAGATGCTGCTTTAGGTACATTACCAGATGCTAAAGCGATAAAACTTTGGCCATACTATGTAAAAGGGGAGCTTAACGTTTCTACAAGAATATCGACCCAAGTCAGCCTGCAAAGGCTGACCGTAATCGAAACTTTTGCTCCGATAAATTTTCCGCATGACCGAGGACCAGTAATTCAGATGATTGTTAGACAAAATGGATTTTATAGAACTTTTTATACAATAGTTTGCCTGGTATCATGCATCACAGAGTTGTATTAAATCCCTTATTGCTATAGCTTTTTATTGTCTAGAAAAAAAGACAGATATTACGACACAATGACTATCACGTGGGACACAACTGCTGCAAGAATGGAATTGCCAACCCGGTCGCAAGACTTTGCCTCCAAAATATAGGCACTATTTGTCGAGATTGCTTCTTTTGCTGAATAAAGATCAATTTGATACTTTCGCAACTCTTTCAGCGCCAAGTATACAAGTTCGATATCTTTCGATGGCTGATCACGAGCAACTAAAAGTAAAAAAAAAATCAACTTGTTGGCTTAAACTAGAGTAACAACCATACTGTCTTTCTCTGGAAGAAAAATATACCAAACAATCCCTATCAATGCTCATATACTTGTTTCTTCTGTTTGTCAATGAGAGAAATGAAAGAAATATTGTCACAAATCTTGGTGTCCGTCTCTCTAATAATTCTGCGCTTTGGGACATCTGGACAACTTTCTATGCGGAGTGATCTATTATGTGTCATGACCAAGCTCTGTTCTCGTATGCCTTTCGTGTTTTATAATCATGTTTACAAATAAAACAGGACAAATTTGCGAGGATTTGCTTAATACAGCAAACTTGACCGAATCTGCTGAAGAGTTCCCCTTTTTGTACTTTGGTCGTCACACAATCATATTAATCTAAAGCAATTATATCTTTTTAGTAAATATATATTAGTGAATTACTGGGAGTTTTCAATGTATTTTTTTTTTCTGTGTTTCACAGTGAATAACATCACTACAGATGATATGGTATCATCATTAGTGATGATAAAGTTTTACAGTGTTTGCTGAAACTATCCTTTTTTCTCACTAGGATGACGATTCTGTTTTCATGAGTATTCTGTTTTCGTGAGTCTGTAATCGCTTTTTTTTTTTTTTAAATGTGGAGACGATAAGTATTTACTAATTTCCCTCTATATGAGAGACATGCTGCAAACGGAATAATAGAACCACATGACGAATAGACATAAAATCCAAGAATTAATTGATTGGAGTTATTCGTCGTTTCCCTGATAGGAGAGAACTGTAATATTTCTAGAACGTCAATGCCAGGTATTGGTCATTAAATCATTTGTTCTCTCACTTCGTGTTTATTGCGACTCTTTCATTAATTTTGATTTGTATGATAGATATAATAAAATATTTTGTATTCTTTGCAGAAGCGTGATGCTAGACATTTCTTGACAATAGCGAGAAGTGCTGTAGCAAGGATGAGTCACTATTCAAGTCAAGTCATAAAAGTCAAATGAAATGTTCTAGATTTCTTCACAGATATAGGCAGCACGCCAAAAGGGGCTTTCGGACATTTGCGTAAAAAGTTGTCTCTGATCAACCTGCGCAGTCCGCGCAGGCTAATCCGAAACGACAGTTTCCGTGTTTGTGTAATTTTTGTTTTAGTCTACTGAAGAACAAAATCTAATATAGTTCTACTGGACTGGACAGACTGATCCGAAATGACATTTTACGCAAATATCCAAATGTCCCTCTTCGGGTGATGCAAGCCATTTATCGACAAAAGGTTGTAACTCATTTAACCGAAGTTTTTTAGCAATGCTGGAAACCCCATTTTTTAAATAACGCAAGTAAGAGATGTCGTTTACAAATACTTGATCTTTCACAGACATAAACTGCCATACTATTGAAAAAAAAAAAAAAAAAAAAAGATGTTCTGTCTTTCACATTTTTCTTGTATGTCAAAAGAATCCTGAACAAAATTATCTGTATATCAATGTGTTTTACTGTAAAAACTTACCCTGTTTAAACAAAGAGACTGTTGCTTTCTTCTAGACCGTGTTCGCAGTAAGTAAAATATTGTTTAGCACTACCAGATCTCTATATTATATTACAAAGAAATTTCTCTAGATCTGATCTGATAATATGTCCCGAACATGTATATCATGTAATACTGGCAAAACCCAACGTAAAAGCAGTTTCCCTTTCGGGAGCCCCGTATACATGACTACACTATCAACACAATATCCAAAATAGCGGCGTCGATCGAGATTAACATCAAGATCATGCGCCAAGCTGCACGTTTAAGGATGTATAACCAAGTTTCAGTGACGCCAGTTCCTAGTGACGTCAGTTTTCATTGTATTGGGGCACTCAGAAGGGAAATATTCCACTACGTCAGCGTACTCAATTCTTTAAACAAAAAGAAAAAACAGACAAATTTCGCTTAATCCTTATCCTGCTATGTAACGGAAGGTAAATTTTGAATTAGATATTGTTAACCTACATATTGCTGCCTTAAAGTTATCTTTTTCGGAATGATATCCCATTATCGCACAGTGTAGATCAGATATCAGACTGCACGTCCTGAGCAGTCTGATCTTGATCTACACTGCCAAAAGGTCAGATAGTCGCGCTTAGCAGCCAAAAGGTTAACAAACGTTGGAACGGTAAAATTTTGCAGTATAATAAATTTGTTGTATGGTCAGGTGGCAGGGGACTTGGAGACTTGTTCACGGCTGTGTCATGTCGCCACCTCGGCTACTGTTCACGTCTTTTACAATAAAGGTTAACGAACAACATGAAAAAAATCTACTTGTTTGGGTATTTTTTGAAAGTCTTTCGATTTTGTCGCATATTAAAACCTGCACAATCCGACATTCTCTGTCAATATCTCTGTGTATATCTGTTTAAATAATTGGAATGAACAATTTTTTTCGGCATATTTCGTACATGACCATCAAAATGGTTAGTCGTAATGCAGAATATTGCAAATAAAATGGGAACGCGAATCAATTCCCGACATTGTAATATACTACTCAACATTTGCAAGGGATCACCAAATAAGATTAAACCGATATCTGTGTGATGCATACATCAGGTATGCTCTTTCAAAATATTAAATTGGCACATTTATATGAAATAAAGTACCTATGGAAATGGATGTTTCAAAGCAAAATTGTATTGTTTTAAGACTCCTTAAAATTTCCATGATTTCAGACCCTGTTACAAACGCCTCCATATTGTGAGGTACGTAAGAAGAGTGTCTTTGTAAACATGGTTGGAAAGGGAGAAAATGCTCG
This sequence comes from Tridacna crocea, assembly GCA_943736015.1. Lineage (NCBI taxonomy): Eukaryota > Metazoa > Mollusca > Bivalvia > Cardiida > Cardiidae > Tridacna > Tridacna crocea. Next base: position 42,271,518 of record OX031056.1, on the reverse strand, counting down.
TAACCAGGGTTTTCTTCTTTTTTTTACAATGTTGTCTGTCCTTCACAGAAAATTCTCATTACTTGAGCTGCATTCAGTCTGTCGCCTGTAAATGATTTAAATACAGACAAGTTTAAAAGTGTGTCGTCTGCAGAAGAACTACAGAGCATTCCTGAGAACACTCTTAGTCTTATTCTCCTATAATTCTTCCAGATTTGAAAGTAACACACCTTCAGATTGGTTAAACCATTTGGTTTAGTCAATCAGAAGGTGTGTTACTTTCAAATTTGGAAAGTCTTGAAAAATACGACAAAGAATATTCATAAGAATGATTGGTAAATACGGTCCCTGATGTCTGCACAAAAAAATTAGAACATGATATAATATGTCCGGAACAAAACCCCGATCTCTCATTAGCATCACTGAAATATTTCAGGAATCCGTCCTTCATTGTTTGCACACAGCAAAATCTAATATCCCTTAAAGCTGCTTAAAAAAGCTAAAGGAATCTTACAAATCAAAAGTAAACACCCGAATCTTGCTATTTGTATGTGTTTGTGTGAGGGACAAATATCTACTTATAGGATAGTGTAAATCCAAAATCAGACTGGCTGTTCTGTGCAGTCTGATCTTGATGTGCACAACTAAATAAGATCATTGAATTGCGCTAGCAGCCTAAGGGTTATTATGGAGAAAGCTTTCTTCAGATTAAATTTGTTGCATGTCAAAAAACAAATTAAACTCGGGAAGAAAACACGGAAATTAATTTCAACAGACAACGCTAAGAATGTTGTTTTATTTGCGACGCTGACAAAAACCAAAGTTCAATTTATGATGCTATGACACGTGGTATCTATCATCCACTGATATTGCCTCAGAAGTTCCTCCTAGTGTCTGATAAAACATATTGTTTATTTGTCTGCCTTTATTGCTTACATTATTCTGAAGACATCTTTCAAATGTGCTGTAGAAGTTTTTTTCCTTTAAAACAGCCAAACAATAAAAGATATTTGAACTCAAATAAAAGAACTAAATTTCTGGTAAAATTTGGATAAATGGTATCAAACAGTGTGGTGAAGGAAATAGTTTCGGAAATTAATCGGAATTTCAATGTATTTTGAGCAGATAAAATATCAGTTTACTAAACAAAATCAAAGGACTGATAGTCCTGAGAGTCGCCTGTAGGGTAATGGGTTAGAAGTTTTCACCCTTTTTTGTTGAAATCTATTAAAAGCATTCAAGATACAAAATAACTTAACCACAAGACAGTATTATATGCAAGCATATTTCTGAGTTGTCATCCTAAAATTCAAAATATTCGTATTAAAATTTACATTTAAAAAAATGTGGTGGAAATTAAAATTTAGGCACCAGGACCAGCTTTAATGAGTTCAACGTTTTCTTATTCACAGACAACAACCCTTTACAAATAAAGACCAGATTATCTTCTGGTATAGGATCTAGTGACATACTTTTAGACAAAAAATGCCCTTTTGCAACTCGCTCATATCTAATCTTAGCAGTCTGACAAAGTTTCATAAGTATTACACTGAACATAAATGGATTCTTCAGCTCTATTACGCTTTCGTCTGATTTGACCTAATGACAACCTTAAGGCTTTTTCTTTTAACCCCAGGTGACCTATATTCAGTTTTGTCAAAGAAATTATTGAGACAAACAGCCGGGCAATTTCATGATCATTGGACTGAACTGTAGCCTTTGGAGCATAAACAAATACTTGACTCAATGATCTACCTGTCCTTTGGAAATAATTTGTTTATGTTGTTGTCCAGGTAGAGGTTTTGACCAGCAATGGACTCTATGAATGTGGCTGCTACAACTCAATAAAATCTATAACCCAACAGCATGATCATCAGCCTTAACATTTGTCTGCGTTTTATAACGTCCCAGGGATTATAGTGCTTCTACACCAATCGAAAATTGTCTACATGTATATTGCTTTGGTGTAAATTAAATGTTTGCGATTCGCTTTATTACCCTTTACAAAAACCCTTCACAAGATTACAAGCACTCCAATAAAGAACTTGTTGTTCGAGGGGGTAAACACTGATCTGTTCTATTAGATCTATATTTGAATTATAGCGGAGTAAAAAGTCAATTTCTCAGATTGCTGGTTGTTAGAACTGCGTAGTGTAAATTCAGATTTTGGCAGTTACAAAAGCACCTTGCGTTCTAACACCCGCACTAATAAATTGTTGTTTAATAAATACTAGATCTAAGTTAATCGCTCATTGAAAAAAAAATCCAGCAGACTTTAACAAATTTGTCCGTCTTTATGAACGAAAACCAATTAAATATAGTAAATTTCCAACCCTCTCTCTACATAGGTCGGTGCACGCTGAAAGTAAAGGCCAGACAACGAAGTAAAGGCAGGTTACCGACTGATTCATAAATATGTAAATTCATTAAGATTTCCGTGGTGCAAATGACGTTTATACGTCACGTGATTACAAGATCTATATTTGTCGCAAAGCTACATTCCAGAAAACACCTGCAAAGCGATAACTTGGTACAGCCTAGAACCGTGTACATTGCATACGCTATGTACGATCTCTGGTGCACCTAGAATATGGGTGTGCAAAGTATCTAAAGTCTAGATTAAAAAGCTGGGAAGAAGCAACGTGTAAGAATGTCTAAGAAAGCAATGCAACCGTTCCATGTCGTTAAAAATTCGTTAAAAAAAAATAGCCTACTGTTGACATGTTAACTCAGCATCGCCTTTCTCTGTCCAATCATAGGTTGAGCGCTGAATTGAAATAAGGCTTGCAGTTAGGATTGTAAGATTGTAAGAGTTAGAGTGTATTTCTAAAAGGTAATTATCAAACAATTTTCACTGAGAATTGTCCTCAAATACAAGCAGAAAAGATGCTTGTAGTTGAAGATTTCTCAGCGTGTCCGCAGACATGTCAAGGTCACGGTAGCTATTTTTACATATATACGTAATATATACGTAATGCGCTATTTTTAGAGATGATGTCTTACATAGACATCAGGCTAATGTGTACCCTTGTGGACGAAATGATTGTTTCAAAGGTTTGAACCGTTAAACAGCTCAGTCTTTATAGACATATTCATTATCACAAAATCTCAATTGTAAATTCTTTACAACAGAAAAAAACTGGGTTGTTCACCGAATTATTAGAAAACTGTTTTATCTCGTAAACCGGAACTTGGGACAGGAAGCAGTACAAGGCCGGAGGTATGCTTACGTCACCCCATAGATCAAGACGATAACAATGAGAGCCTGTTTGCTACGCAAACAGGCGACTCAAAAATAGGGGTTATACGAAACACCCATAATCGCCTGCAGACCACTTTGCAAACGTAGCTTTTGAATACTTTGTGGAATTGAGCATAATCTTATTGCTAACTACTATCCTTTTTTCGTATGATATTTCCCAAACAGCTATTTAGCCCTTCCCTAAAAATATTTTTGTTCTAGTTCTCCATGTTGGTGATTGGTTGTTACGGATAGAAAAAAATATCCACATGATTTAACAAGAAGAATCAGGGAGATACTGAAAATGTCCAAAGTCTATTGAACTGAGATCTATATAACACAGGTGCCATGCTCAACGTTATTTCATTTTTAGACTGTGTATATCAAATTCGACGAAACTTACTGCCTACTCGAGAGTCCACGACGTCCTATATGTCCTGCAGCACGCGAAAAGGGACAAATGGACATTGTCGTAAGGTGTCGTTTCGGATCAGCCTGCTCAGTCCGCTCAGGCCAATTCGAAACGACACTTTCCTTTTCTGTTTTGCGCGTCTACTGTAGCACAAAATTCAACGTAGTCGTCTCTGATTGCAGGCTGCTCAGACTGGCCCGAATGACAATTTACGAAAATCACTGAGTGTCCCTTTTCACGTGTTGTTAGCCATATTGTGTTGAGATACTAGGACTGGCCGAAAGAGTAATGACGTTTCTTTAAAGTATATTCTTTTTTCTTCGTTTTTTTAACCCAGTAAGTGCTCATTACATTGATTCCGTGCACTATGAATCAACCGGATGAACCTTTAACCCATTACCAGACGACAATATTTTAGACTGGTCCAAATTGAAAGCATTCGCAGACGACAAAATAAAAGTGACTGAAAATTTGAAATTTGTTTTGGGAAGGGTAGAAAACACTGTGGGAAAAGGAGAAAATACTGGTTACCAGCATTTTCTCCTTTTCCCACAATGTTTTCTAAAGGCTTCTTTCTCAGGGGCGTCAAAAATAGGGATTGTGTGGTAATGGGTTAACAGTTTGTCCAAGAATATCAGTAAATATGCGATAACAATGATTACATCTAAATTTGAGGTTAGAAGTCTCTGTTTGGAGGGAGATTTTTTTGTTGCTAGTTTTGTTGTAATTTTCATGCAACGTCTCGTTTCAAATGGGAAAAAGGTTTTACTTCCTAACCGAAGAAATCTTTCAACTATAGAAGTGCAGTAAAATTACTTAAAGGTGGGTATTTAGAATTTTTACATCTCACCAAATTAAAAAATATATATATCACTGAAATTCATATGAAAAAATACTACAAATCATCAATAATAAAGATTCATGAAATTACAAAAAAAAAATTTTTTTTGATGGTATTCCCTTAAAAGACTATGTAGCCTCTTAAGCTATTTTTAGATTTCGCGTCAAAAATCAATAAAGCATTGTGGAAATGTCAAGTGACTGGCACGTGACTCATAACACTTAAATTCCCTATCATAACAAACATATAATAATTATTTTCCATAATGTCTTCTTCGGACGCTATGTTTGAAGCTTCTTCTGTGTATTCCTGTGAGTAAATGAGCGAATTGATCATTTAAAAATAGAATGTGTCTCCCATTGGTGTCAACCTTGGCCGTAGTAAATCTCTAATTTGTCGTGTTATCGGACGGATTTCGATTACTGGGATTTTATGAGTGAAAATTAAAAGGCTTTGGGAGTATAAGGATGATTTTTTTGCTTTTTTGTAAAATTTTCGTCCAAAAATCTGAAGGGCCACCTTTAATTAATGCTCAAGAACTATGTTTTTTTTTTCCCCTGAAAACTGTTTCAGCAATATGAACAATCCTACTTTCCCTGTAAATAACTGTTTTCTTGTTTGATTTCATAGTTGTCACGAGTGTAAGAAGATCTTGAATAATAGTCCCAGGTGACATGTGTAATTAGCAACTATCCTAATAGGTAAATGCTTCAGCAAGCTACGCCGATTCCTACTTTCAAGTGTAATTTCAGAAGTTCAAGACACACTTGGTGTTTACCCTTTAACCCATTACCACAAAATCCCTACATATGATGACTCTGAGAAAGAGACCTTTAGAAAACATTGTGGGAAAAGAAAAGAAAAAGCTGGTAACCAGCATTTTCTCCCTTTTCCACAATGTTTTCTACCCTTCACAACACAAATTTCAAATTTTCATTCACTTTTCTTTGGTCAAGCCTTAAATATAGCATTTGGTAATTAGTAAATATGTACATGTAGAGGCTACAGTGCTAGAACTCGTTTTGCATATTATTATGTTATTATCATTTTGCATATTACAAATGCAAAAAAGCTTTCAGTATTACCAGAAATATCTCCTATATTCCGAACTCCGGTAGAGCAGCCACTATTATTATACTGCAAAGAAATTTCTCGTTATCTGATTGGATAATATGTCCCGAACATATTTATCAAGTACATTCGCCTTCCGGGAGCCCCGTATATCAACACAACATCCAAAATAGCAGCGTGAATCAAGATAAACATCAAGATTATGCGCCAGGCTGCACGTTTTAGCAAGTATTGTCAAGGTTTGATTAAGTGGCGTCAATTTCCAGTGACGTCAGTTTTCACTGAATTGGGGTACCCAGGTGGGAAATTCTACTTCATCAACGTACTCCTTTTTCTAAATAAAAAAATGGTAAAATTCGCTAAGAAACGTTGGAGTGGTAAAAGTTTGCAATATAACAAATTCGTTGTACGGTCAGGTGGCAGGGGACTTCGGATCGGGGCTGCATGATTTGCAAAAGCCGTGAACAAGTTTCAAAGTCCCCTGCCACCTGATTGTACAACTAATACTGTACAGAACGTGAGAACCGGGGATCATTTTAAATCCCCGGCTTTGCAACCTCTTTATGAGGACTGGTGATAGTCATTGCGACATGATTATTAAATTTCTCACTCACAGCTGATCATTGAACATTGCGACTTTCAAGCAGGCAGTGGCTCATCATGTCAGCATCATTCCGTCTGAAAAGATTTCAGTTGAATTTAGGATCGATTTTTGCCCTCGTTTAACATCAAGTAAAATCATATTGCTCGTTCTGAGCGGTCTAATATTGATCTTCACCGGTAAAGATCAAGACTAGACCGCACAGAACAAGCAGTATGATTTTACTTAATGTTAAACGAGGGCAAAAATCGATCCTAAAATCAACTGAAATCTAAAATTATTTACCAAAATGACACAATTTTGGACTTCTACATATTGAAAGCATTTTCAGACGGAATGGTGCTGACATGATGAGTGCCCAAACAACCTTATTATTGCCTGAGTTTGGCTTTTTGAAGCGACGAAAATGTGTGTCACCACTTATAGTTATGAAGGTGTTACGCCACGCAAATATTATCTAACCGTTCATTCGCGTCAAAAAAGGCAACCCAAAGCATTGATCGACAGCCGAGTCAGTGGTAATAAAATATTGGAGAAGTTGCCGTTTTGTATGAATCAAAATTAATGCCCTCTTTGGGTATTTAAGAACGGCCATTTTGTACAAATGATACTTTTCAGAACGTGTCACCGTGAAGCGACACGCATTTCTTCGGTACAGTTAGAGGGATGTTTTATATGAAATCTTGTGTCACAAAAAAATCAGACTTCATCTACTTTGTACGTTATCAAAAAGTGTGACCGACATTTAGGTAAAATACGAGAGACAAAACGTCGTCTTTTGCCTGACTGTTTTTATTTTTAAAAAAGTCTACTGCGAGACGACCAGTTGCAAGGACGGAAATTGTAATTTTTTAAAAGTAAAACTGACTCATTATGCGTCACACTCTGTGAAATGGAGGGTGCGCAGTCCGCACAGGCTGCCATTGATCGAAACTTTTTTCCTATTCATAAATTTACTGCATGTCAAAGGGACAATTTATACTTCACGATTTAATCGTATGTTATAAAAAATAGACTTGGAAACTTATTCACGGCTGTGGCGAATCATGTTAACCCGAGGCTAAGGCGAGGTGGCGACATGATTCACCCAGCCTTGAATAACTTTCCAAGGGCTCAGGTCAACATGATTCGCCACAGCCGCGAACAAGTTTCTAAGGGATCGGGTCGACATGATTCGCCACAGCCGTGAATAAGTTTCCAAGTCCCCTGCCACCTGACTGCATAACGAACTAATTATACAGCAAAGTTTTACCATTCCAAAGTTAGAAAAATTTTCACATTTTCATTGTTCTCCCAACTTGAGTACGCTGACGACACAGAATTTCCTTTCTTAGTGTCACAAAATCACAGAAAACTGAAGGTTGTAAAACGTGTTGTTTGGTGCCTGAAATTAATGGTATCACTGCAATAGACATTCGACCTAATTTTATCTGAACATAGATTTGAACGACGTCAAGGTAAATAACTATTCATTTAATGATTTGTTGTTAAAACTAAACTATCGTTAGTTGCCTCATACGGCCATTAGGATATCCTTTTCAACATGAGAATGTATGAATGACAGCACTTCATAATTAGCTTATCTGACAAAGGGATGGTCCGCTTTAACCCCGTGTATTTGTTTCAGAGTGACAAAGAACGATCTTTACGTAACAATATTCATCCATTTTCAAAAATGATCTTTTCTTCCCGCTCTAATGACAACCATCTAGGAAAATTAGTAATGAATTGGTGCAAGTTACTCAATATGTTTGTCTTTAAGGCGGCTCGTATCGATCGATGCCGCCATTTTGCATGTTGCGTTACAAGTGAAGTTATGTGTACGGGGCTCCCGAACGGGAAACTGCTTTTATGTAATTTTTGCTTGTGTACAGGAATATATGTCTGGGGCATGTTACACAATCAGATCGCCAGAAATTTCTATGCAGCATGTAATATCATATGAACAATTACAGCAAACATGGATTTTTTTTTTTTTTTCTCTCCTATAAATGAATAAACTTGTTAAAGCGATAAAATGTGCCACAGGACTTTTTTTGTCATCGATTAGATAAGTATATTCGACAAAGTCATACTAAACGGTCAGTGCAGTCCAATCTTGGCCTGTACTGATTGAAAATGCCAAAAGCATCTTAAACTAGAGAATGACCTTAGAGAAAATGAAAAATTGAAGCCAGGTACATGCAGGAAAAATCGGCTTGACAATAATAGGCAGAAGTAAAACATGAGAGATAACGGAAGAGAAACTATAACATGTAACTAGCTACAATGAAACATGAGGAAAAGTAAACCAAGCATATGCAGAAATGTCAAATGCAAGAAAGTGGAAAAACCGCAGTTACAGAATAGCGCGGTGCACGAAACGTGATAGCCAAACGGAGTAAAATGTATGAAATAAGACAAATGCATAAAAGTAAAGCTAAACTGGTGTAATAACAGATGAAACCACACAAATGCTTTAATTAGGAGGACGCCTACAAGTTGTATCATATGGGCAGAGGACTATCAGACACAGAATTGTAACACCAAGAGGATGAAGAGAAGTATACTAAAATCGAATGTACAGAAAAGGATTAAATGTGAGAAATGTCGAAAGAGTAAATTTTGTCAACTGTACAATAGGTAAAAACCATACTGACTAATTGTAGTAAAATCAGACAAACGAAATGGTGAGGAAGGAAAAATGACCATTCTTATAGAAACAGGATGTTAAATCAGACATGAAGAAAATGTAAAACCCTTCTTATAGAAAAAGGTTCAACAAGCCATATCACAAAAAAGTAAAACCAGTCAGACAAGGTAAACCACGGACAAAATAGTAAAATCAAACATTCATAGAAAGTAAATCATGTAAAATATGAGAGTAAAATCGGATAAATACAGAAATTCAATATCAGACGCATGTAAAAATAATACGAATGAGATTCAACAACAAACTTGATTTACGCTCAGGTACAAATGAACAATATGAGGAAATATAAAAGGGCGAACTGGACAACACTTAAATATCCTGGTTGATACCATGGAAAGGGAGAAAGATGGTCAAGAGTGTATGCTGGAATGGGAAGATCTGCGCGATACTGCCTCATACATTCGCGTGCATGGTTACATAGTTTAGACCAGTCAATCCGACTTTGATCCGTTACACAGACATGGACTAATGCAGAAGTCCAGGGAAAAAGTGAAAACAAATTCTACATAAAAAAAGAGCAACACAGATGCAAAGAGAAAAGTGCATTAGTTTTCAGACTCCGAATAAATTATCTGGAAAAGCAAGACTAGACATATACAGTAGAAATAAAAGTGGGCAGGTCTCAGAGAAGCAGAGACGTCGATAGAACTGGACAATTCAAAGAATAAGCCAGATGCGGTAGAAGCAACGTCAGACGAATGCCAAAAGGTAAATAGGACAAAAACGGGAAAATTAAAACCTTACAGATTTAGAAAAATCTTTTCCCAGACAAATTAAAATAAGGTAAAACCAGATAGGCGAATGAAAGAAAACCAGATAGATAGATTCGGAACTAGTACAAGAACACAGGTGCATGTATGTACCAAGAAGTGAATAAAAACAAGGAAAAACTATATGAAAGACTCGTTAGGGCAGTGAGACAAAGACTCCTGCTAAAGTCTAGTAACAAAGAAAATCTCTCTCTCTCTCTCTCTCTCTAAATCATAATAAATTATCAAGATAGTGTTATTGAAGAGGGTTTTCTTATCTCTTTACTCCTTTCTTCTTCATATAAACACTACTGCCCGATTTGCACCTTTATGTCTTTTTTTACGTGTAGCCCATTTTTGAAGATAAATAGGCACATAAAACATAATTATCCTATCCAACATTCAGAGGATCGTTTCGGCCTCACGTCTGTTTTTCTGCTGATTAAGTTAAGAACCAGATTGTTTTCTTAAAGGACAACCCGCCTTTCTGCCTAATTTAATTCGTCTTTAATACATCAACTCTTAAACTTGTTTCTCGAAAACGAGATCTAGAAGGCATACATCAACCCTATTTTGTGAGTGACCGACATCTTTATTCGTATGAAGTCGTACAGCCTATTTATCCGACTGGCAAGTGATTAATAAAACTACAAAGTATAAAGAGGGCAAAATTTCTATCTTAAAATCTATCTTAACGTAAAGTCTCCAATCCCCTTTACGATTGTCCTAAATTTGAGTTCTTTCATTCCGATCAATTTACTTTACGAGCGACTTTAGAGATTAAAATACATCTCAACAAAATAAAAAGATGTTCAGGATTGTAAAACAACAAAAAGAAGCCAGTACTTAATTTTCTCAACCAGAACTCCTAAGTAATAGTCCTTGCAACAGTAAAAATAAGACGAGTCCCCTACTTCTATTTATGGACAAATGCAGTTCCTTTTACATGCTTTATTTTTTCAATTCCACGGTTTTTCTTAAAGCTCGCCCAGGACAATAACCTTTCAATGAGCCCTCTGGTTGTAACAATACCAGTTAAAAGAGGTTGCCTGTATTTTGTCACTCCATGTGTTTTTATAACTAAAATGAGTTACCAAAATTTTGATCTATATCAAAGAACAAATTAAAGAATTTCTTTTGACCTGGTTCGATTCGTTATACAGATGCATAAAGCCTCATTTTCACAATGTACGACTCACACTGTGAAAATGAAGCTTTATGCATCTGCATAACGAATTGAACCAGGTCAAAAAAAAGTAAATATACTTCTTTCTCATGCTTTTGTAATCATGCTTTTGTAATCATCTCTTCATGAAGAATGTGGAGAATATTGTCGATTCAGAAAAAAATAGCTTTCTCGTAAAAGAATAGGAAGAGGTTTCAAAGTAAGTCGCTTACTATAACAGTACTTTCAGCGACTGTTTAAACACTTTTTGGCCTTCACTGACAAGTTAAGATCAATTTTCACCTAGCCATTTTAATAATCACGAGTCTTTTACAGAATTTGCAGTCTGATCTTGGATCCTCACTGTCCGATAAGAAAATATCGGCTTCCCAAAAATAAGTTTGAAATATCACTATTTTAGTTTTTACCATCGGCTTGAATGCTTCATTTAACTTACCATGATAAAGGTGAACCCTTTCGATGGAGAGGTTTAGTTGCTTTTCGGGCTTTCTGAATAAAGATCAGACTAAAAACTGCACGGTGAGGGTAGTCAGATAGCCCATCAACAAAGACGAAACATTTTGTGAGAATTCTGAACACTTCCCTCGGTAAAAATTATATGGAAACTGGAGTATTTGCGTCTTTTATATATTTCACTCATTTGCTTCTCAAAGTATTTAGGGAGGCATGTTAATTTTTGATGAGATAGTTCTTTGAAAACCCAACCAATATATCAGCGATAGATTCTCTAGAATACAGAATTGAAATAGACGATATATCTGATCCCAAAATAAGATTGATTGTTTGATACACTAAGTCAGTCACGCACTACTGTTAAGTTTCATCCAAACTTCGCCATAATGTCTTGTATTTTCCGTGTCGTTGTAGTCGAGATAAATTTTCTTTCCATTAGCAGCCGTGTTAATTATTTGGGTCTCCAGTTGCCCTTATATAGCGTGATCGAAACGAGAGGCTTAATATGTCATTATCTTCGAAAAGTCATTTCTATAAAGGCACTGAAGGTCATGCAAAGCACATATTTAAGCATTTTCAATTGAGATAAGCTGGCTGCAAATTTGACCAAGTTTAACATCATCCTTGGCAAACCCTACGTTCTGTATGTTAATAAGTATGCAATGAAAAAATTACCAATACCCACAAACGTACCATTTATTTTTTTCTCAGGTGAGCGGTGTATACTTGTTTTTCTCAGGAAACACTTGAACAAGTTAGCTAAACTCAAAGTCAAACAAACGAAAGAACTTGATGTACATAATGTACAAGTCGCCCTATACGTTTTATTTAGAAATATCAATCTTGACAACATAACAAAGCAATATATTTGGTGGACCGTTAACATACTGCACTCCATCTAAATGTCTATATAGAGATATCCATTGCATGCAGCTTGGTCGCGCACATATGAATGAGGATGGCAGGAGAAGGCCACTTAGGAAATGCGAGCCTTCATTATTTTGCTCTAGAAAGAATAAATGTAACCACAACGTGAGGTGAATTTTAACCATATTTGTGTTCAGCTGACAAGAGAAAGAAGCTCAAAACTACAATATCTGTCAATGTCACTTACAATTTCAGTATCGACGTGATCATAATCGCTTTGCATAACCGCATTCTGCAGACCTTTGTGGCCTGTTGTTAATTACCAATGGCTGTATCACGTGGCTTGATGTGCACCTACATGGGACAATTTTTTCGCCGGAAATACGTACACTGCTTTAATACCGCTCTTAAATCGTATATTCCAATCAGAAAAAGTAAGCATTGGTCGAGTTTTTCTATTAGAAACTTTCTAAACATATTTCCAATCAGTTCGTACGTTTATTTTCTAACTTGGTCTATCAAATTCGTAGGTATTTTTCAGCGACCCGTTGCTTATCACCATCGCTGCTGTTGCCGTTGTCGATCGGTTTAAGTTGACGCAGCCATGTTTAAGATCATGTAACTGGCAGAAGTTCAACCTGGTGATCCCCTTGATTCAGATGAGGTAAGATGTATGTACGGAATCGGCCGTGCTGTGACGATTAACTTTACCCCAGTAATCCATCAATTTTATAAACCTTATTCAAGACCGGTGCCCCGAATCACAGGTTGCTTCCCGCGGCGGTTGTTTCACCAGTCAAATTTTATATCTGCTTTTTTCACCTCTTGGGACCTTTGCCTTTTCGGTCGGTTATTTTTATTAGATTGCAAAACTACCATGGTATGGACTCTTTACCATTCGACAGAACTAGATTTTTCTAAACAGAAAGCATTTGCATACGACAAATTAAGTATGGCTAAGATGACAGGGTTTGATCCGAAATCAGTTCATTATTGGGAAAATGAAAATGTTATTGACCAAAATTTTCCTATATTCCCACACTGATTTTGAAAAAAAAAAAACTCATGGCTTAATATCGTTGTATTATCGAATCTTTTGGTATATTATAATAACGCATGTAAAAGTATCGCTGTTACTCGACGCCATGAAGAGAGTCGTTTTAAGCCAACAGACTTGTTTCAATTACGAAATCTTTCAGTAATAATTCAAAAGAATATTGTTCTATGAGAATAATAAACATTTTGAGACGATTCCCTTACGGCCTTGAGCGGTAAATTACTATTTTAGGAGAAATTTGTTTGTGCAATTGATGTGAAATGCACATAACTATCTTGAATTTCGTTTGTAGATACACAGTTTGGGATTCATTAATACTCGAGTATGTCGAGTATTTGAAATGAGCTTGAGCATTATTGCTTTCAACAACAAATGACTTTTACGTATTTTTATACAAATTCTTATATAATTGGACTTTCGTCATGGTCAATATTTCAGTAGTTTTTGTAGACACAAAGACTTTGCATGCTCACTTGTTTGGTATTCATAAGTCTTTGTGTTTCTGTTTCACATGTTGCCCAGAATTTGAAACTTATAGAACTAAAACGCCTTTATCGAAGCGTTTGTTTCTTACCAAAACTGTTATTTGATAATTATTCGGTCGACTTTATCTACGGTATTCCATAGAACATGAAAAATAATGCTTGACTATGGTTTCAATCTAGCAAAAAAAGAACACATGTGCAAAGTTCGTATATACATTCAAACCGCAGTTCCTTACTTTATCTTGATAACGTGTGTTTTCAGCTTTCTAAAATACAAAGTCGAAGAATTTGTGTGTCCGCGAATGAAATACCTTATCCACGTAATGGGAAAGCACAACAATCAAGATCGCTCTTGCTATATTTGGATGAATCAGAAATCGTTAGTTGTTTGTAAATGAAAGTCATTGCGACAGGGTTAATCGCTTCCCCCTCACACCCTCTCACTCACTCTCTCTCTCTCTCTCTCTCTCTCTATGGAAATATGGCTCGTGGTTTTGAAGGAGAGTAATGAGTGGTCCTGGTTTTAGAAACCCCAGGATTGTATGAATACGTGCACTAACCACCTTTCTTTATCTATTCAAAACTACTATAAACACACCAATAACCTATTTTACAAATTTTGATCTGGCATTATACGAGATATATCTTGCAAAACCAGCCAGCCATTTAAATGCAAAAAAAATGTGTCTGCTAAGCTCTTTACAGTAATGTTAGGTTTATGGTTCCCTTGTGATCAAATTAGCCTACAATTGTAATGCTGTTCCTTGCTTGAAAACGGGAAGTTCATGTGTGTATTTTTAGCAAAATGTTCGTGTATTTCACTGGTATATAATGTTTGTCTTTTGGTGAGTAATGCCGTTTTGAACCGTATTTCATGACTGGCGCGATAGTGTTCAGTGGTTAGGCAGAAAAGATGTCTGTTGCAACGACCATCATCGATTCTCGTAAAGAATTTGGCCGAGCTCGGAATCTAATCTGTGACCTCTAATTTTCAAAAGATTTATTTCATTAAGTGACCAACCCGGCTCGACCTAGAAATTCTGGGACACAAAGAACTGGTACTTCCCCACTGAGCCAAGTAGGAAGCTAAAGGTAAGAATAGTGTTTCTAGTACATACGAGTATAAAAGGTATTACACTAGTGTTATCCAAAGAAGCTCGGACGACAGTTTGTGGATCTAGTTGCAATCATGGCTAGATAGGTGCCTCTTAAAACATTATTTTTTGCGACACACGAAATTTGAAAACAAACTTAAATAAATATCAATGATAGACTCAAGGCTAACAAGATAGCTCTAAGTGGTATACGAGAAACTGTCCGTTAAATTTAAAGAAAGTCATTGGTCTATTGGTCTCAATCTGCGGAGTAAATGTGATACTGATTAAATGTT
Organism: Tridacna crocea; assembly: GCA_943736015.1. Taxonomy (NCBI): domain Eukaryota; kingdom Metazoa; phylum Mollusca; class Bivalvia; order Cardiida; family Cardiidae; genus Tridacna; species Tridacna crocea. The sequence goes on along the minus strand of OX031056.1, from coordinate 42,256,494 downwards.
ACCAGGCCCCATACTTACAAAACTTGAGCTCATGCTCAGCTCTGCAGAGTTTGTACTGAAACTTTAACGTTACTAATCCCTCTGAAAGTACAAGAATGAGAAATAAAGACTTTCATTCAAAGGAGAAGAAAAAAGTTCAAAAAATTAAAAATATGCACTTAGAGGCGCATTAAATCAATTGGGTACAATTTAGAAATTTTATGCGCAGCTAAGTTGGGCACGCAAAAAGTTTACAAGCACTGGCATAGAGACGAACCTGAGATTATGGAGGGAAAAAAAGGGCCGACGACCTAGGTTTTTTTTTAATCGCTTAAATATCAATTTATATGAGATAAACTGTCTGCTCGTTTAGAAGGTCGTGTCACTACATCTAAATAAGAATCCATCATTAAAGATTTGTTACTTAAGGTGAATCTTTCACAAACTAAATGAAATTGATTTTAATTAAAACATGTTCTGATCAATTTACTATTTGATCCACGCTCTGTGAAATATGGCTTTAATGTATCTGCAAATTGTATCAACCTGTGTCAGCCTCGCACAGTTTTTAAATATTAGTTAATTTTCTGTATGTCAAAGGGTCATTTGGAAGATACTAGTAACGTGCTTTAAATTCATTTGATCAACGTTTTTTTTTTCTTTTTAACCAATTGCCTTTCTCAATCAAATAATCAAGAGGAGTACGGACGGTGTCCTTTTAACTCTTTACCACACGAGAAAATTTTAGACTGGTCCAAATTGAAAGCATTTGCAGACGACAAAATAAAGGTGACTAAAAATAGAAATTTGTTCTGGGAAGGGTAGAAAACACTGTGGGTAAAGGAGAAAATGCTGGTTACCAGCATTTTCTCCTTTTCCCATAGTGTTTTCAAAAGGCTTCTTTCTCAGGGGCGTCAAAAGTAGGGATTGTGTGGTAATGGGTTAAAATACAATTTGCATTCTAAAATTGTTTGGTGTCAAAGCAACTGCTTTGAGGTATCTGAAATGAAGTGCAAAATCATTACACTCCTTCTCGAGGTGATTGATACATTTTGAATTGATAAAATAAAACGGTGATAGCAAAAATGTTGTTACTGGGGTTCTTAGGAATGCTTGTATAAAAGTGAAGTTTAAAATCTGATAAAGATTTCAAACGTCTTATTAGGGTCTTATTAACCCTTTACCAGACAATCCTGAGTTTTTACCGATCCTGAGGAAAAAGGTTTGTTAAAACATTGTAGAAAAAGGAGAAAATCCTGATAACCAGCATTTTCTTCTTTTCCCACATTGTTTTCTGCAACCTATCAGAGACCTCTCCGCTTATGTCCAATTTGTCGTCTGCAAATGGTTTGAATTTGAGAGTCTATAGTTTGATGTTTTGGAATGGATCAATGTTTTCATTATTCTATTTAAACCCTTAGGCTGCTAAGCGCGCCTCAATGATCTTTTGCAGAAGGTGTAGATTAGATCAGACTGCACAGTAGGTGAGTGTGATCTTGGATCTACACTGTCAGACAAGGTGATATTCCCTTCCCCCATCTCCAACAATTGAATTTGAAATTGCAAAATTAGCAGTGCTTCTATCGGCTGGGAAGTTTCATTCAACCTTTAAGCAGGTGAAGTGTTACACTATTATTATATTAACAATTACATTGCTGAATTAATATAATAGACCCCTTCAGTTATGAAAAGAATCCACAGTACTGAATTGTCATTATTGATATGGCCAGAATATGTAAGAAAGTAACGGACAATGTAGATCCAAGATCAGACTGCACGTTCTGTGCAGTCTGATCTTGATGTACATTGTCCGCAAAAACAATTTAATTTCGTTCCAGCGGTTTATGGGTTAATATGCCTTTCGTGCTCTGTAAACTATGGTGATGGATAGCATTGTAAAAAAGGGTTTGATAACTGATAACAATTTAATGCTAATTCCAAATTTCAAGATAAAGGGTCCCCAGTCGCTTAAACAGAGCGTCTCAGCAAAGAACACTGCAACTCTTCAAATTGATAATTAAAACAAGGCTTGAAAATGATGTTTAGAAAAGTTTGAGAGTATGGCCCCTGGGGATTGCATTTCAAGAGTTATAGAATCTTGTGGATTTGTGGATCTGCTTTTTTTCGCCCTCCTTTCAAAAAGAAAATATTCTCTGCATTTCTTGGGCCATCAACAAGCATTTCAACTTTAATCAATAAGCTTTCTCTCTCCCCAGTTTCACATTCAGAAAACATAATCAGATCACATTCGTTTCTACCACAAAACCAAGATTAATTTCCCTCCGATAGATGGTCATGTTTTGTCAGAGTGTCTTAGGTCCGAATGATTTTTAACATCCCTATAGTCTGGGAAAATTCGATTAAACCTTAGCCAAATAATCTCCAAGTTTAAAAGACTTTGTCTTAGAAAGGGGGGTTTAGAAAAATTCAAGGAAAAGGAGAAAATGCTGGTGGCAGGCATTTTCTCCTTTTCGTACAATGTTTTCTTCTATTTCAACGATATATTCAAAGATTTGGGCCACAGTTAATTTTATGTCTACGTATGCTTACAAACTTGACGGGTCTGGTTGATTTTCATTTGTCTTAAAATAGTCGCCGCCAGTTGCCAATATGTGCTGCGTCCCCAGAAGGCTACAAGTTAGGTTACGTCGGAAAATGCAAGAAGCGGGAACAAACCCATCATAAATTACGCCTGGTTCTTTACCGTGCTCGGAGTTAAGCTCTGTCACACGGAACCTAGGTTTAACGTGCTCGGAGTTAAGCTCTGTCACACGGAACCTAGGTTTAACGTGCTCCGAGTTAAGTTCTGTAACGCGGAACCTCGGGTTAACGTGCTCGCAGTTAAGCTCTGTCACACGGAACCTAGGTTTAACGTGTTCAGAGTTAAGCTCTGTCACTCGGAACCTAGGTTTAACGTGCTCGGAGTTAAGCTCTGTCACACGGAACCTAGATTTATCGTCTTATTAAACAGAGTTTTAGATGGCCAGCTTTAGATGGAATCAAGCCTATACACGGATGGCTAAGAAATACTGTTGCCTGTAATGCACTGGAATCTTTTTTTGTTCTATTATGGTTCTCGTAGTGTGAAACTAGAATTTGTTTCGCAAGATATATCTTTTTCACTGCTGATTAAATATATTCGACCTTTTTTTAAAATGGTAGATTTCTTCTGAAGTTTCAGATGATTTTGGTCCAAGTTTAGCATTCAGGTAGCATCAAGATAACACTCCATGTCCTCCAATTCCACTGATGGTGGCAATATGCATGTTTGTGCATATATAATTTCCGATTAATCCTGTTAGCACGATACTCGAAATCAGTGGCTATTGCAGGGTGGAATGGATCAAGATCAAAATTCAAGAACGTGCGGTCTGGTCTTTCAGCTATACCGTCGGCTTCTTAAGTCAAACTTGCAAGATACAGGTTTGGCTTATAATAGATTATTCTTTCAGCCATCAAGAAAGGTCGACTGATGAGAATAATTGGCGCTGAAACAGTTACAGGTAACAACGCTTGTTTTTTCTCGATCTTCATGCATGTGCATGGTTTTCTATAGGAAACATGGTATAACGTTACCTGAAACATGCCATCGCTGTTTTCCGTGGATTTAACTTTTTTTTTCATTTTTGTGTGTATTACAAGAAGAACTTAAGTATATCCTACTTGTTTGCAAGTCCATTACCAGGAGAAATTTAGGATTTTTTTAACAGTTAGTCAGACTTTGTACAGACACTGGTCAGAATACGTTGCACCTAGGCTGAGGCCAACAGAGCGGAATTGATAGATGAATGGCAGCTCACAGATATTCTTTGGGTGAAAAGTTACTTTTTTTTCTGATGTCTATGCAACTTCCAAAACGGAGAACTGCTTTATAAGATTAACCAGACAATACACAGACGTTGAGAATATCTTGATCTTTAGCTTCAGCAAAAATCGAATTAAGATTGAAAGATAAATGAAGTTTCTTCGACATTCTGAGAGTAAAATGTTTTCTGCGTACCATTAAAATTTCAAATAAGAAATATGTTACAGTGTTACCAACACAATATGTGATCGCTAATACCTTTATTTGTATTCTTATTGTGCATTAACTTTTTGCCAACCGACAAAAATTTACACCAGTCCCTATTTAAAGCATTTTCAGGCGCCAATACAAATGTGGCTGTGTAGCCCTTTCGGCGCCATAGGCGAAAGCAGAGACTTTTTCGGACGGCATAGATCAAGATCAGTCTGCACAGAACGTGCAGTCTGATCTTTGATCTATACCGTCCGCTGGGGTAGTCAAGCGTATACAATTCAAATCATTGTTAGTGTTCATAGTTTATATTTCCAGCCTTCGAAAGAGAGTTTATTTGGCGCTGAAAGATGTAAGTGTGCTTTGTTTTTGAAAGGGTAGAAATCATTCTGGTAATAGGAAAAACGCCGGTTAGCACAATAATTTTATAGGTTTTATTCCTTATGGACAATAAGAGACTAGAAATTTCGGTAGAGTTAATGAAATCTAAATATACATGCACATCTTTAATTGTATGGCAGGCTTTGGTCGACATATTTGCCTCAACCGTGAACAAGTTTTCACCTTTGGAAAGGGTAGGCCAATATCTGACCTACAATACATCGTCACTCTCGCAGTTCCTGTCTTCAGAAAGGTAGATATTTGGTAACCGTTTCAACTAGCTGGCTTGTTACCTATCGACAGCTAGCTGACAGCTGTCAGGTTACCAAACGGCAACCAGGTTACCAATTCTCAAATAGCTGACACGTTGAGGTTACCAATCGATAACTAGATGACGGGTTACCAGTCGGCGACAGATTTGAGGGATACCAAACGGCAACTAGCTGGTGGGTTACTTTTTGATAACTAGCTAATGGGTTACCAATCAACTACTAGCTAGCGCTTAAGCAGTCGACAACTAGCTTGCAGATTATCCATCGGCGTCTTGCTAGCTTGCGGTAAACCAATCGGCAACTAGTTGGCAGGTTTCCAATTGGCAACTACTAGGCGGGATATCAGTCAGTCGCATTGGAATCACACTTTCTTGTAAAGTAACTTTCGGAGCCTCCACTTCCCTCACCTTAGTCAGATGCAACGAAACATGTATTTAGTGCAACAGGAAACAATGAATAACCTTTCTTTGAAAGATGTGCTCTTCCTACTGTAGATATCTTACAGGACGCTGTTTGCATATCAATCGTGCAAAAAACGGTCTTCTCCCATGGGATATAGAAAGCTGAATATGATGGTATAAAGATGTTGATTTCTGGATACGAATGTAGTTCACACAGTCTCTTACACTCACAACAGCACAGCAACGGCTTTTAAGACTAATAATCAATAGCTTTAACAGATGTTGTGGGAAAAGGAACTTTTGGTTGCAACAAGCAATTGCTCCTCTTCCAACAATGTCTTTTTTACTGTTTAACCTTATTTACCATCCAGAGGTTGGTCGTTTCTATGATTCTAATGTGCTTTGGTAGATCTAAATATAAAAGCTTGTTCAGTTAAGTGATGTAAACAATTCGCTCGATTCTCAGAAGCTTAATCTCATATCTTCAATCCCTAACGTGACATATCGGAAATATACGTGCGGGAAGCCCGTTAGAAACAAAGACGCGAAGGCTATTGTTGAAATTTGTTAAAATAGAAGATAATTAAAAATAGGAATACTACATAATGATAAACTAGGGCAACGTTCTACTAGACCATTATGGGAAGATGTGACAATTTCTGACGAGAAATTGTTTACAATGTTTTCAAATTCAGACTTTGGTTGGCTTTTAGCTATACGAGCGTATATCATCTTGGAGTTAAGAGTAAAGCATTGCACTGTACTAAGCACAGTTCTGCAGAGGACTGGATCGGATTGTATTGGATTGGAATTTAACGCCATTTTAACAGTTAACTCCGATGCATGCATCAGTGGCCCAAATCTGAGCCTTTAAAAAATATGAACCATGCTCTAGCATCAGTGGCCCACATTTGACCCCACAAAAGATATGAACCATTCTCTAGTATCAATTGCCCACATTTGAGCCCACAAAAGATATGAACCATTCTCTAGCATCAGTGGCCAACATTTGACCCCACAAAAGATATGAAACAATCTCTAGCATCAGTTGTCCACATTTGAGCCCACAAAAGATATGAACCATTCTCTAGCATCAGTGGCCCACATTTGAGCCCACAAAAGATATGAAACAATCTCTAGCATCAGTTGTCCACATTTGAGCCCACAAAAGATATGAACCATTCTCTAGCAAAAGGGGGCTTCATATATCTGCGAAAAGTATCAACTTGGGTCGAAATCTTTCGAATTTGGTCAATTTTCTCTGTGTCCAAGGATCTGGTCACTTCATGATGATGTCGGTTGGTACCAAAATTGGCTATTATGAAAACAGTAAAGTGATGACTTGCTTGGTCCCATGGATCACAGGGACGCATTAAGCCCCCTTGTGTAAGAGTATGGCTCCTAATACTTGCTCTTTAGATCTATCCGAATAAAAGGTATTACATCTGATCAGGTCACACAAATCTTCAAGGCAGAAGGCTAAAAAATCAAAAAAGGGTAAGAGAGATCAGTTCCACTTAATTCATTACAGGAAAAAGTTGAAGATAGATCCAAAATGAAAGCATTTAACCCTTTACCACACAATGCCTGGTTTTACGACTCTGAAATAGAGGCCTTTTGAAAACATTCTGGGAAAAAGAGAAAATGCAGGTAATGTTTTCTACCCCGCCGGAAACAAATTTCAATTTCTGAGTTACGTTAAATTTTGTTTTGTCGTCTGCAAGTGCTTTCAGTCTAAAATTGTGTCGTTTGGTAAAAAATTACAACCGAAAATAAATGAGATCTCGTTTGATAGGCGATGTCTTTGACAGGATATGGAACAACATAGGGAAAGCAGAAAACGCTGGTTACCAGGATTTCTCCTTTTCTTACAATTTCTTAAAAAGTCTTTTTTCTCAGGGCCGTTTTGACTTGGAATTGATTGATATAAGGCCAAAGACAGATCTCTCGGGATTTTCTACTAATCCTATTATCTGCATTTCTAAAGCTTTTCATGTAAGCAATCTGGACTTTTATCCCGGTGAATATGACGCTTTTCACAATATATAGATAGCATATTGAAAGGCAAGTTTATCTGGTAGAAATTGCCAAAGACTTTAGCACTGAAATCTGCATATCAAGCTTGGTACAGCTTTACCGAACCTAACAACTATTCCAAACTAGATGACTATTTTACATTACTGTTCAGGGCAAAACGTCTCAGTCCATTAAAAATATAGTCTTGGAATTTTTAATAAGGGCAATACTATATAAGAATTGTTGGTTGCGAAAGACTTTAGCACTGAAATCGGCACATCACCCCATATCGCTCTGTATAGCTATTTCGTTCAGTCGGCTCATTCTCAGTCTCGTACCTAAACACTGTTCTCAACTCTAGGACTATTTAGACGATTGTTCGAGACAGAAGGTCTAAGTCCATTAAATAGATAGTCTTGGAATTTTTAGTAAGGACAATACTAAGAATTGTTGGTGAATGTAAATCTCGATATATGAGAGGGAATATTGATGTGAAACGTGAGGAAAATTTACATGAATTTTATTCATTCTCTATCGAACCTTAAGGATAAACCTCTTGCCTACACTATCCCCACCACATTTCCTTTAATTCTTTACCAAACGACAAAATTTTTGACAAGTCCATATTGATAGCATATGCAGACGATAAAATAAACGTTACTCAGCAATTGAAAATTGACTATTGCAGAGTAGAAAACATTGTGGGAAAAGGAGAAAATGCTGGCATTTTCTCCTTTTCCCACAATGTTTTCAGACGGGTTCTTCTTCAGTGTCGTAAAAATCTGGGATTGTTTGGCAAAGACTTTATTCTCTAGAACCGTTCTTCATATTTTACATGAACATTTTCAAAGTTCTCAGGTGCAGATTTCTTCAGGGGGTTTATATTTAATCTAACAGAACCGAATAAACCCATAGGGTATTTTCATTCGAAAGATCAGACTCAAAGTAGAGTAATTTCAAGGTAGGCATCGTCATATGTCTCAGAAAATAGGTCCATATGGATACATTCGTGAAGTCAGACTCTGATCTACACCGGCTGCAAAGAAAACTTAAGTTGTTAAGGACACTCTGTAGGTTAACTTTTTACCAGACGACAAATTTTTAGCCTTTTCCAAATTGGAAGCATTTGCAGACGACAATTTCGGTGTGGCTCAAATGGTGCATTTTTTTCTCTGACTGGGGAGAAAACATTGTGGGAAAAGGAGAAAATGCCGGTTACTAGCATTTTCTCCTTTACCAACAATGTTTCAAAAGGTTTCTTTGCCATGGGTGTTAAAAGTTAGGATTGTGTGATAGAGAGTTAACAGATGATTTGTGGACCATGAAACAGAAATGATAAAAGAGACACATTTGATATACGTATATGGAAAACATATCTGTAAGATTATATGGAAAGCAATGCAGGAAAACCGAGCAATTTCTTGAAACAAGAAATATATCCTATTTTCATTTTTTCTTCTGTCAAAAAGCTATCTTCTTTAAAAACTGAAAAAAATAAAGTTATTTGTATGACCATCGGTATATTCATCAGCACAAAGACTTCAGAGGTAAGGAATGATTTATATATATGTTTTGGCCCGTTAACCCCAAGGGCGCAAAATAAATGAAGTAGATATTCGAATTAAGTGAGCTCGGCTTCCTAGTTATTTAAAATGTGACCCCACTGGAAATTACAACTATTGAACAGTAGTCTCTCGCAACAGGTTGATACGCAAACCCATTTTACTTATCTTAATATCATCCGTCAGTTCTGAAGGGAACACAAGAGAGAAGGGTTAAACAAACCCCGCAGTGTTTCTCCAGAGACTGTAAATTCACAGAAGAATGTGTGAAAATATTTCGCAATCTTCGATTTCTTTCACCGTCGACTGGATCTGAGCCCACCAGAGTGGGTTATTTGTCATATTCACGAGCCATACTCTGTGAAAATGGGGCTCAATGCATCTATGAAAGTATCGACCCTGGTCAGCCTTTGCAGTCCGCTACCTGTGACGATAATTTTCGCTATTGGTTAACTTTCTGTATGTCAAAGTACCAGTTTACATAATGACTTTGTAGTTGAAAAAAAAAAGTTTTTTGTGGATCCATAATTATCGGATGATGCGATATGTATATTGTATCACGAAGATGCATTGAGCTCCATTTTCCCAGAGGCAGACTCTTATACATTTACAGTCAAATGAGAGACATGAACGTGGCTTGTCTTAGGAGATCAACCTCTACTTTTTTTTGTTTTTAAGAAATAAGAATCGCTAGAAAAGAAGGAAGTATTTCCCGAGGTTTAGACTTAAGTAGAGATGCATCTGTATGGCAGTTAAAATGCATTCTGATATATGAAATCATGATTTAACAAACCCTTCTATAGTAAGCTATCATGAATTGAACATTTAAGGGCTTATGCCTTTGAAAAAAAAAGAACGTTAGCGGTGTTTCATAGAAGTAACTTGTAATTACATGTAGGTCTATTTCTCCTTTATTGTATTATCCCCTGCCGGATATAATTTTGGCTTTGTCCGTTCGTCTGTGTGAATATCTCCAATACCTTTGGATGGAATTCCCTGAAACTTAACACGAGTATACAATAACTCGTTCCGCCGAAATGTTTTTTTGACTCAATGCAAACTGGCTGACTTGGAGCGATTTTGAGTTACGCAGTCGCGGTAATTTTTTAAAAAGGTCATTTGGCCGTGGGTATAATTTCAACAAAACTGCTTGTTTGATATTATTCCGTTGGCCTTAACTACCATATAGGTGACACGGCTATATCTCTGGGGACGATATGAATGTCACGCAGACTGTTAAAAAATACAAAACTACAAGACATGCAACGCCAACCTAATTTCTTGGACTCATCATGTCTCCAACTTGATTCTAAATTACAGCAAAAAGGTCCATTGTTTGAGCTCATATCGTCGGTTTACTTCAAAAACCTCCTTACTACAGCTTGTTTCAAGCTGTAGTTACGAGATTTTTCTAGTAAAGCGACTTTTCTCTTCGAAGATAAACCTGTCTGCTATGACGTATCACTCTCCTCAGTGTTAACAACTTACGTCATAGCATGCGTCATCGGAGACATTTTAAATCCGCCATTTTGGTTTTAATAAGGTAAGTTTTCAGCTTATACATTATTGTTATTGAAGATCTGTCCAAACAAAGCAGTGTATATGGTACCTGACAACTTTTTCGTTATTATACATTAATATTTTGTTCATTAGTTTCTTTGATTTAGCAATTACCTCCGCACAATTTTCGAAGCCGGTGACACATGTTCGATTTAAAAATAGATGTGTATACAATGCCGTTAAGAATAATTGTGTTGAGGTGCTTAGAGCTACAACATTGTTTCATGGCACATTGATTTCACGAATATGACAAATATATTTACCGTCACCAGATGAAGTAGGTATTTCAAGTAAATTTTAGATACATATATCTTTTTAAAGTAATTAATCTGCACTTTGCGCACAAAATGGCGGCTATTCCGACACCTCTGCTATGACGTAGGTTGTCACCCTTGCTCCTGTACAGGACAGATACTAATAAGGTTACGCGGTGCAAAAAATCCTAAAAATATCATGCGAATAAAATGGTTGTAAATAATATATCTGTGTAAAGATGATGCTTGTTTTTCGCTATCTATTTTTTTTTTAAATGTTGTGATTTTTGTAACTTGGAAAAATAATTGAAAATATACCACTGTTTACCATAAATCTATATATATATATATTTTTTTTTTTTTCTTTCTGAATATGAATATGGGGAAAACCGGGATTTCTGCGACAGACTGACAACAGAAACAACTTTCCCAACATGCTGGGCTTATACCGGGGCTATTTCCATAGCTTATAGGGGCTGTGCTTATAAGTTCCTGGTACATGAGTCATAATATATACTAGCTAAGCATGTATAGATGAACGAGGTAGCGTTTTAGAGAGTAAACGTATATCATATTCTGAAATTCACTACATCGATCGCCGCTTTGAAAAACAGTTCAGGGCTCTGTTCCCAGAGAGCACAAGTCAGATAGGTATGTATTTTATTTGACAATGCCACCAAGCGGAAGATAATGCCAGAAGGTCGCTTCACTTACAGGATGACAGTAAATTTAAACATGACAAAATAAAAATCAACTGATCGGTCTGACGGTAAAATAAAAATAAAAAAGGCAGGCAGAAACAAAAGTCTTCCTTTTATCACATAACTTCCTTCCTTGCTTTTATTGTAATATACGGGTAGTCATTACGAATTATCCTAACGTTTGAGAATAGTGCCTTCAGTAGTTTGAACTCTGTAAATTAATCACGCGTCTTATTTCTTAAAAATAATTACTTTAGATAGGAAAAGGGTCAATTCAACTGTTAAGATTGATAATTTAACAAAAGACACAAATACTATTCCCACAATGATATTTGAATATCTGTACTGTGTTGATAAATGGTCGATTTAAAAGCAATAGGTTAACAAAAACACCCGGAGACGCCACAGCGAGATTTTCTGGGGAAAGATTGGTTTTATATTTTCTAGTCTTACTTTAACCCTTGCACTTCTAAAAGCCACTCAACACGTTTTTTACGGACAACGTAGATAAAGATCAGACTGCACAGAACGTATAGTATGAACTTAGATTTACACAGCCCGATACGGTTATTTTATTTGCAGAGTAAATAACTCTGGAATTGCAAAATTAGCTTGATATTTTCATTTGACTTCTCTCAACTTGTAAGGATTTAACATTTTGAATTGAAGGCATTCAATAACGGAGTCTAGACGGAAAAATAGATGTATATCATGGTGACATTTTGAATCGGGTTATTACCGCCGAATTGCCAATTTCCAATGGTAAAGTGGGGCATTTAACCCTCCTATGTACTGGACACGACATAAGATGCTGATACGACTGCGTAAATAATGACAAAATTGAACAGAATGTGCAAACTGATCGTATAAAGGTATTGTGAGAATTATTTCATGGGAAACTTATCCTTTTGTAAGGGACAATTTCGTTATTTTCTCGCTAGATGCCCTTTTCTTTGCTCCGCCAAAAGTCTTGAAATTTATAACAATATGGTCTATTCTGTGGCTTACTATCCCGTAATTTGGCCTTTGGCTGCTAAGCGTGACTTACTGACCTTACTGACAATGTAGTTCAAGATCAGATTGCACAGAACGATAAGGAGATATTATTCCCAATAAAATATAACAATAGTTGGGATTTTTCATTTAAACTGAAAATTTGATTTCAGTTTATTAGCAGGGTAAGGGTTAAGATATAAAATGGCGATTTTTGGTCTCCTTTTGCAAATGTATTCGTGCATTTTTAATCTATTTAATTTTAGTTTATAATGAGTTCAATTTTTTTCACAAGGAATTCCTCTTATTATGCCTCTAGTAGTGACATGACAGTCAACTCATTACCAAACGACAAAATTTTAGGTTTGCCCAAATCGAAAGCATTTGCAGACGACAAAATAAAAGTGACTGAGAATTTGAAATTTGATTTGTGAAGGATAGAAAACATTGTGGGAAAAGGAGAAAATGCTGGTTACCAGCATTTTCTCCTTTTCCCATAATGTTTTCTAAAGACGTCTTTCTCAAGGCTGTCAAAAGTAAGGATAGTGTGGTAATGGGTTTAGGTCGCTGAAAGTACAGGTTGATTTTTAGATGCACTACGGCCAATTCTTTTTGTAAGAAAAATATGACCAGAAAGCGCAGTAAACAGCTCGAAAAATTTCATACTTTTTAAAAGTAACGTTATTTTTCTCTTTTTTCTTCAAAGGCTACAACTCTCCATATCACTTATTCGGCGTACTAAGTTTGTTAACACATTCCTTCTGTATAAATAGAAGATAGCTTGCAAAGGCAACAAATAATCCTAAGATTGAGAATCCAATTTACTAATGGCAATCTCTCGCGACAGAACGTCTCGCGCTCAAATCACGGGAAAAACCTCTTTCAATCTTTTACGGCACAATACTTTTGAATATTGTGATTTCCGTTTTATAAATAGACAGATGTCAGATCACCGTAATCTTTCATACACCAAAAAAACATCAAAAAGGCGTTCTCTATCAACGGTTGCGTAGACGGGAACTTGACAGAATTTTGGGATCGTCGTTGTTGTTGTTGCCTTCCACCCACGAACCATGCGATTTTTTAACTCTGTTTGCCAAACGAAAAAGATTTAGACTTGTCCAAACTGAAAGCATTTGCAGACGACAAAATAAACATATCTCAAAAATTGAAATTTGTTTCCAGAAGGGTAGAAAACATGGTGGGCAAAGGAGAAAATACTAGTAACCAGCATTTTCTCCTTTTCCAATAATGTTTTCAGAAGAATTCTATCTCAGTCGTCATTTTTATTTTCAATACTCGTTTTCTCCTTAAGTGTTCAAATTTATCATAATAACGCTTTTTTTAACAATTAACCCTTATCCTGCTTAATAAATTTGATAAAACTTTCAACCCGCTGGTAAAAACCTAAATGGTGTTATTTCAAGTTTATTTATTTATCTATTTTTTTTTAGTAATATATCTCAGTGTCGGACAGAGTAGATCACAGATCGGAATGCACTTTCTGTGCAGTCTGATCTTGATCTACAATGTCCGCAAAAGGTCAGTAAGCGGTTAAAAACCCCGCTTTTTTTGCTTTTCATGCCAAAGGTGAGCGTAGAATAAAAAAGAATCACAGCTTTCAAAGTCTCGTCATATTTCACCATTCTCACATAGATTCTCTCAAACATGCTTTAAAGCCTGTAAAATAATATATAAGAAAAAATGTTCGTGAAATATTTTATTGCTAGTTTCGTTCATTCTTGAGGGGAAAAAAGTGTTGAGATACCATCTTACAGACGCTTTGTCTGATCTTCCAGAACAAAAATATTTCCTAAGTTAGAAAAATAAATATATATGCTTGAGAGGAAGTGTCATTTCTACGGGAACAGATGAGTCATAAATTATCAATTAAGAGAAAATCTTTGCAGAGATAAGCAGAAAAATTGTCCCCCCCCCCCCCAAAAAAAAAATAGATTCGAGTATTCCATGACAAGACAATAATCATAAATTATTAATTAACATCCCTTAGGTAATATACTAGTAAGAAGCTTTGAACATAATTGTAGTAATGCGATTTCCGATATACTTAACACATTCCTTTAACAAATAAGCAGATATTATCCGGTCAACGCTGTATATTGGGACTGACACGGAACCCCTCGTGGCCCATAACTTCACCTTCTACCGTTATATTCTCCGTGATGAGTTCCAGAACGTCTGAACCGTCCCGTCTGAGTTCCTTTTCATCATTAACTCTTATGTTCTGTTCCAAGGCTTGCAAACTGATTGGATGAGAAATAACGTCTCAGCCAATCAGTTGGCTGGCCTTGGATTTTGGGGATTAGAATCGAATTAAGAAGAGGATCCATATTCACCAACCATTCCTAAGAGTGAGTGGTTTAGCCAATCAGATATTTTGTTACTTTCAAAATCAGGATTTAGACCAAGAATACTCTTAAAAAATGTTGGTGGATACTGGCCCTGATGATAATACGACTCCTGCTGTCAATCTGTCCTTCCCAGTTTTTTATATATATATTGTAAAATAGGGTGAATTGCCGTTTTCTACATCCTGCTGCAGTAGTCTTGAGGATACGGACACTTTGCGGTTTATTTCTGAAATACTTGCCAACTGGTCTCACCAAAAAAGTAGGAAATGTGGCATCATTAATCTTATTGCTATCGCTCATGTAATCCTAGTATCTATGAAAAATCACAGTGAACAGATGCTATTACTGGTTTCCTACTATGTATAAATCGTGCTAAGAGACACTACACAGTTCCTTTCTAAAACAGAAAACTTGCACACAATATTTTATAGAGGTTATGATACTAGGTCGTAATCAACTGCAGTAAATAAAAAAGGATGTCAAAAATAAATAATGGAAAACAAAAGATGAAATATCATAAACAAACAATAGTTCAGAATCTAAAATACCGATATCTGTAATCAATGAGTTTTGTTACCAATTATCATGAAAGTGATTTTAACATACAGATGTACCGTTATAAGATGTAGACATGCCTCATAAAAGACATATGAATTTTTGGAGTCTCTTTTTTATGAGTGAACTATAGTCTTTGTAAAGAATATCAAATGCATTTGTAAAACGTACTGACCTATATCAGCCTGCGCAGTCCGCACAGGCAAACGTGTGTCGATTTTTTTTTTAAATTTTGTTGAGTTTTCTGCGTGTGAAAAGACAATGGAACTAAATGTTTCAGTTGGTTCTTAGGCAAAATGAATATCAAAGATCCATAATTATGTAATGGGCTCCTTTCTACAATGTGTCACAGAGATGTACTGATCCTTTTTTACCAGTGTATGGCTCAAATTGTATTGAAACATTCATAAAAAAATCATAGTTTCAAGATTACTCATCAGATGTGACCGAACTTCTAAGCCTTTCAAATGGCTAGTCTTGAAATAAAGAGTTAGAACAAAAAATAAGAATTGATGGTAATAATAATATCTAGTTATACGTATTGTTGCTTTGAATTAAATGTATCGACAATAACTTTTTAAACAAGATAATCAAAATACAAGATTGATCTAACATAATCTTGCTAGATTTTTACTATAATGTTAGAAAAATAAAACAGCACACCTGTACATGATAGAGAATATTGTTTTACAAGACGTATAGGTCTACAAGTAGGAGATATCTTTATTGAATGCTCCGAACGTTCTACAATTATCAGTTTATTTTCCATCGTGGAAGTACATTTAACACCGGTTATATGCCTTGCAATTCCGGTTGAATATCTTAAAAATAGCATAATGTCCTCACTTTCTAAACAAGAAACATATCATAATCAGATTACCAATAGTCACCGGAATATACTGAAAATATAGATGAGCTATGATTTGGCAAAAAGTGCTTCATACATTTCCGTGGTACATGATGCCAAGGTAAGCCAGGACATACTTATGTAGCCTTAATAGCCAGATTTTTGATAACCGACTCAATTAATCATGAGGTATAGTGGGCCTTGACCAAACATAGAATTGAACAAAAGCGAAATGTTTCGGCCAAGGTTAGCCTGCGTCGATATTTTTCGCAGATACATTAAGTCTCCTTTTCACAGAGCATAGCTTATGTGCTAAATGTGATGTATGGAGAACATCGGTGCAGCAGCACTTCCTAAAACATCCTAATTGTAAGGTAAAGGCTGAATTGCAATTGTAAAATCTTAACGAATGTTTGATTCATGTCTTTATTTAAAAGACAAGAAAGCATGGGCGGATGCCAGCATACTTTGGAGTATAGTTAAAGCATCAATTTGCAGAAAATCTGTTGTTTACGAGTATAATAGATGTGTAACGCTTTTAACCTTTGGATCGGGAGCACATTTCTGTAACACTGTAATGAATTTCAGCTTTAAAACTGTCACTTTTTCTATACCATGGTAATCTTTACCCGCTAGGAAAAAATATGCAAAGTATTAACTAAATGTGTTTTCGCTGTTGGCTGCAAACAAGTTCCAGCACCTTCAAGAACTAACGCACAGCGATCTTGTCTATCAGCGTTCATTCAGAGCGATTGATTCTAGTCATTTCGGCGCCGTAGGTGAAAACTTGGGCTTTTGCGGATTGTACAGATTAGGATTCGATTGCACAGAACGTGCAGTCTGAACTTAGATCTATACTGCCTACCTGTCTAGTCAACCCTACAGTGTATATGGTTGGTTAACTTCAAAAGCCTCGTAAGTACAGCTTGTGTCAAGCTGTAGTTACGAGGTTTTTGAAGTAAACCGACGGTATGTCTTTCTGACTTTCATTTGATGTATTTTTAGCCGTCAACAAAAGATCGTATTAAAATAGTTGGCCTTGAAAAGCGAAAACTTTTTATTTATTTATCCTATAGTTTAATAATCTTTGTAGGAAATGCAGAATGACTGGTAACCTGCGAGTTCTCCTTTTCCCGAAATGTTTTCCTTTTTTCCGCTTATAATCTTATAAATACTTGCAATTTTTGTACCCATCATAATATAGTGCAACTGACACAAAGGTAAAATATCTGAGAAATGTAGATTTTTTCCCTTTCCTGATTTGTACGGAGAAAATGGAACAGTTGCAAGTGTAGGGTACAAACAATCTCCTACAAGCGAAAAGAAATTCATATTTGTGTGGGAAAATGGAAATCAGTTATTATACTATTGCAAAGTTTATGTTTTTATAACGGTACTTATTAACGACCATTCTGTACTCTTTATGTAGCTCTGATTACTTATTCATTAGTATTTGTATAACCAACACGTCAGTCAGAGAAAAAACGATAACGATGTCGCTTTAAAGGTGGGTATTTAGAATTTCACATCACACCAAATTAAAGATATATACATATATCATTGAAAATTATATGAAAAACAATACAAATCATCAATAATTAAGAATCATAAAATTACATTAAAAAAAAAACGTTTTTGATGGTATTTCCTTAAAAAGCTACTTAGCCTCTTAAGCTTTTTTCAGATTTCGTGCCAAAATCAATTAAGCATTGTGCGAATGTCAAGTGAATGGCACGTGACTAATAACGCTTAAATTCCATTACATAACAAACATAATAATTATTTTCCATAATGTCTTTTTCGGACGGATGATTGAAACTTTGTCTGTGTTTTCCTGTATCTAAATGAGAGAATTCATAATCTAAAAATAGAACGTGTCTCCCGTTGGTTTCAACCTGGTCCGTAATAAATCTCTAATTTCTCGTGTTATCGGATGGTTTTCGACTACTGGGTTTTATGAACGCAAATTAAAAGGCTATGGGAATATAAGAAAGATTTTTTTGCATTTTCGTCCCAAAATCTGAAGGGCCACCTTTAAGCTGGAATTCTATTTAACTCGTTAAACGCCAAATTTAGTTGAGCCATGCTCTATGAAAAGGGGGTTTCGTGAATCTGCAGAAACGATCAACCCAGGTCAGCCTGCGCAGCCCGTGCATCGTGGATATGCATCAACTCATTACAAAACGACAATATTTTAGGTTTGTCCAAATCGAAAGCATTTGCAGAAGACAAAATAAAAGTGACTGACAATTCGAAATTAGTTTTGTGAAGGGTAGAAAACATTGTGGGAAAAGGAGAAAATGCTGGTTACGGGCATTTTCTCCTTTTCCCACAATGTTTTCTACAGGCTTCTTTCTCAGGGGCGTCAAAAGTAGGGATTGTGTGGTAATGGGTTAAACGTTTTGCCGGAAAATGGCTCGAGTACTAGGCTTCTTGGCTTCTTCGCTGAAAGTAACAATCAATTGAAAATCAAGTAACAATCCACTGAAAATCAAGTTACAATCCATATCGTTTGTTGTTCATATTATCAAAACTTCACCAAAAAAAGTAAGTCTCATAACCAGGTTGGTAGGTTCTAATTCAACACAAAGGGAAGACGCATAAAGTATCACGGGAGAGGAGGGTTCTCTAAGTTCACTTAAATGACATCCCCCAACTGAGAGCATACTGTATAGGAGATCCGTTTTGAAATCATTTGTGGACAAATAATCAAAATTAATGTTTTGAAAATTGTGGTGTTTGACTTCGAAAGGCTTGATAACATTATCATAAATGTATAATATGCTAATAGTGACCGGCATTTCCCAGATGATGACTTCAAAAGCCTTCTTTCAGATGATCCTAGAGACACGGGATCATTCGGTGAAAGATTCACCATTAACCACAGAATGCCGACTTTTAACGACCCTGAGGAAGAATCCTTTTGAAAACTTTTTTTTTTCCTTTTTCCAAAAATGCGTTCTACTCTATCAATTGAAATATCATATAGTAGTTTGAGTCGCACTAAAATCGTCGTCTGCAGAGGCCTTCAACTCGGCCAAGTATAATTTTTTGTTCTGCGATGAAGGGTTAATGACTTTTCCCCCATGCCTTTCCGATAGCACGTCGTGTTGAGACCATCACAAGGTTTCATTGTATCAGATTCAATGATGGATACTGTCAATTAAATGTGAAAGTTCGTTTTCCCAGTCACAAAAACTATTGTCAAACTACACAGCCGAAGACAGTGAAGTGATACTGGTTTAGAATATAGATTTGGAATATATAAGATATGACGGTCGTGCTCAGGGGAAAACCGCCTGTATACTTTTTGCTGTAGGATACGAGCTCTTACTCCACCAGAAAACTCTGATTTAACCCTTAGGCTGCTAAGCGCGACTCATAGACCGTTTGCAGACAGTGTAGACCAAGATCAGACTGCACAGATTTTGGATCTACACTGTCCAACCAAAAGATATTAGTTTAAAAAGACATACCTATGAAACAGTAATAGTTGAGGTTTTACAATCGAAATGAAAAGCTAAGTTAACTTGTTTGCGTGTGCGAGGTGGAGGACTTCTCTCTAAATACAACAAAGTTTCTCAGACAGTAGATAGTTAATAAATGCTGTAGATATTTTACAGCTACGGCTGTTTTTAACCCTATACTCCATAGATACTCATTTCTACGCATTGCTTGAAGGAGCCTTTGGAAAACATTGTGGCAAAAGGTGAAATTGCTCGTGACGAGCAATTTCACCTTTTGCCACAATGTTTTCTATGCTATCAAAAGGTGTCATATACACATAAGAAACAGCTTTATCCTTGCTGTTATTTAGGGTCAATTAGAGATGCCATAGGAATGCCTTATGGGGTAAACGTTTAAGCTATGGGGTTTTTTTTTGGTGGGGGGGGGGGGGGGTGTTATCGTCATTTAAACCATATCATGATAGTTGTCGTCACTGTTGTAGATGCTGTTATATGATATGGAAGGTATTTGTTTTTTTCGGTGAAAGATCGAAATGTATCTCATCGAGTGAACACCACCGGTATTATTTTCATGAGTGTGGCTGTTGCGCCACTCATGAAAATATTACCGGTGGTGTTCACGAGGCACGCGCAATTTACCTAGGCAACAAGAACGTTAAAATCGGTATTTTCACTGATGGTACCAGTGTAAGATCGAAAAATATTTTTACTGCTATTTCTCGATATCCTACCGGAAAGCACGAAATAAAGATTATTTACTTAGTTTCGATGTTGCTAAGCTTTATTGTGCAGATAAATGGTACCTACTCTGAAGTACCTTCTTTCCAACTACTGATCTAGAGACAACACTAGTTTGTTTTTTTTTTTGTTTGAATTGTTAGTATTGTGTGGGTTGTTTCTTATAACGTTTGGATGTCTTCAGAAGTATTAATTTTTTGGCAACAATGATTACAGGCAAAAAGGTCCCGGTTGAAGGGTTCAGCATTCCATAGTATAATGGGAAACTTCCATGAAATGTAAACTAGCACATTGCGACCATTCATGAACTTCAGTGGCCAAAAGCACAGATTAAATAAGGCATGTAATTATTTACGACACATTGTAATTATTGTGCAGTCTAATCTTGGATCTACATTGTCCGATTAGGAGGTATCTCTCATAGAAAAATACCTTTGAAATAATAAAATTTGTTGTTTTCCTTTAACTATTGGCTTAAAGTTTTATTCCAGTTATTTAGCAGCAAAAATGTTGAGACACAAAACTGGCTAAGTGCAGACATTACGGTCCACATAGAGGAGCTGAAAAATCAACGAAAGCCAATACCTTTAGTATTGTATATATTTCAACCGTCTACCGAACTACAAAACTTGAGGATTATCCATGTGGATAGAGTTTGCAGACAACAATCAATTATGATTCAAAGGAATGAATGTGTCTTTGAAAGGGTAGAAAAGGAAGAAAATGGTGGTTACAAGCATTTTATCCTTTTACAGCGATGCGTTCAAAAGTATTGACCGTAAGGGTCTTTAAACACGGTCAAGTGATTTTTGATTTTTTTTTTCAATCATAATTCACTAGAATCGTTTTGAAACGAGCAGTACTATGTCGCTTCAAATCATGTAGCCTATTTTCCCATGCCGTGTATTTTGCTTGTTAATTTCAAGATCGTCAATTATGACGAATCATTTGAAAACAATGTGGCCGTGACCTTTGTGCAGTGCACAGGTGTGTATATACTGTACATGTCAGAAATCTATGCAACTTAAAGAAGCATACAACTAAATTGCAAATTTCTAAAAATAGTAAGGATTTTCGAAATGGACAGTACAATCTATTTGTTTGAGGAAGGATATCATAGGACAAGTATTTAAGAGACAATGGTCCGGAAAGAAGAACGGCCATTTGTTATTACAAAATAAATCTAATTTTCTACCTCTTTTACTCTTTCAACAAATATAAATGATCAGTGTAAAAGAACCCGGATCTGATATTTCATGCAAGCATTTACGAATTCAAAACAAATTTGATTTCTCAATGTTCCTTCGATAATCTTTATTTTTTGTACACGTTGTCATGTGTAATCAAGCATTATAGTTGTCGACTTTTTATATTTTTTTTATCCATTTCACCAGCTTGTTTTTTATTCTATTGTCTAGGATGATGAATACTATGCTGTTTTTAAAGAAGAATATATTCCTGTTAAAAAATACGTCAATCTGACTGCGTACTGCTTAGTAATTTTATACTATTGAAAGAGACGGAAACCTTAGAATTCTGAAGGAGGAAACTTCTATGCATATGGCCTAAAATGGTCACTTTTTGATCACTTTTATTCAGAGCAAAAAGTCATGGAAAGGTAAAAGAAAAGGGGAATTACTGAATGTTATTTTTGATTAGGGTGGAAGAAGAATGAGATCTCGTGCCGAGGGAACGATATTAAGGCTTGAAAAGAGTAAAAGTGAAATCTTTTGATGACACTTCCGATTTCCGAATGTAATATCTGAAAAAAAAAGACCACCAGAGCTTTTTGCAGCAAGCAAAATCAAATCATGAAAGAGGACTTTCCGGATAAAGCCACGTAGGTCCTGTTCCTAACAACTCTTTGTATCTACAAAGAACTCTGTCAACACGAATGTGGACACTTGATCATTGATCATTGATCAAAACAAATAGTTAATAAAATTACATATAGATAACAAACTTATCGACGTCACTGTAGTTGTTTTTGCCTCGTTTTGAGGCAGGGTTTACACATACATATTTTGAATAAGGGACGAACATCGAAGATGCTCCAATTAATGGATCGACTTGAAATTCACGTTTCTAATTATGCAGAGTTTAGACATGCATTATCCCTTTCCAAAAACATTCTTTTCGCCCGTTTATTAAACGACAAGATGTTACACGTGTCAAAACAGGATTTAAAGACAACAAATCAGATGTGGTTCAAAGGATAGAAATTGTCTTTGAAAGGATACAAACTGTTGTGGGAAAAATGAGAGGATTTGTTGTCAGCATTTGATCATTTTCCTTCAATGTTTTGGAATGCCCTCTTCATTGGTCAAAATATGGCCAAAATACGGGATTATTAATTTTGGTAGAGGGCTTGGCCCACTGCTGTATTTAGTACCTATCTCAGACCTTCACAAGAAGGACAACTAAATGGACATGAGTATATCGCTTTTTATTGGGAAAGAGTTGTGAGAAAAGGAGTATCATCTCTTGCTTTTCCCAAGCTCTTTGAAACTGAACGCTAAAAAGCAAAGAAACGAAAACCTTTGTTGTCACGCGCAAAATGTGATACATGTATTGTTTTGAATGATTTTGTTCTTGTAAAATGCCTTTAAAGATTTTATAAAGCTATATCACCTCATAACTACAGCTTGAAACAAGCCATAAGTACTTTTTTTCTTTAAGTAAACCGACTATAAAATAAAGTATGTCGGTTTCTGATTGTGTTATCATTCTTTATTTCAAGTTCAGAAATAATGGAAAAATTACATCAAACCTCGTAATAAAGTTTCGGAATGTTTGTTGTTGTTGTTGGTTTTTTAAATACATATTTTGACTGTAGCAAGTTATTTTGCCCATTTGAGACACACGGTATATAGACGGGATAGCATCTAGTTAGAGAAAAAGAGATTGATTTTCCTGGCCATATCGTTATTTCACAGACTATCAATTTAGGTAAATATATCTTTATTCCATCAGATCTTCTAGACTAATGTTCCCAGTATGAGAAATTCGTTTTTCATGAGCAAAAGAATTAGACCAAGAAATATAAGGGCTTTTGATACCTTATTTCTTGGTTCCGTAGCCTTTTGAAGTATAAATGCACAGTTTTCCATTTCAACAAAGTTTATATTCCTCCACCATTCTAAACTGTCCTCTTCTTACTACATTTATTTACCGTCCATTAATCGGGGTTTCTATTGCTTCACAAAATCAATCTGATACTTAAACGTTTTGACCCATTACTGCGCTAACCAAAAATTTTCCCCTCATGCAATGACAGCTCTGGAAAGCTTAGCAGGAAATGCAGCAAGTGCTTGTTACAATGTAACAAGGGGTTGCCTCTTTTCTTACAATGTTTTCCAGTCCGTAAAACCCGAAATTTATTCTTCCTTCAATTCTTTGCAATTTTTGGTATTTCATGCTGTGGCAGGTCCAAAAATTACAGAATGGTCAAAGACACAACTTTCATATCATCTCACTTATTTTTCCCTATGGTAACATTATTTTCCTCTTCTTCTTTTATTTAGACTTCACAAATACCTTTTGTAACTGCACTTGATACCCGACACAAATAGAACCAATTTTTCATGCAATTTGTCTATCATTGGTATCTTAGACTCGTATTTTTTCTTTTTTTCTATATGCATTATAAATTTATTTTCGTCTTCATATCTAAGCATCAAAATCGAATGAAAATATTCTATTTGGAATTAAGAATGAAAAACTTATTCAGGACGGTAGGTAGAATTTTTATCATAAATTTGAAAACTTGTAAGGACTCTTTCATGGTTATATAATTGGTAGTACTTATTCAGTCGCAAATATGATTTAGACATCACATTTTTAGGCTTTCTGTTCAAGTGAGAATACCTAAAGATAAAGAGGATCGTTTTCATGGAAGTTCTCGCTTCTGTCACTGTTATTGTTGCTTTTGTTGTTGTTATTATTATTATTAGAATTATTATTATGAGTAGTAATATCAACAAAAACTTCATTGGTTCTGACATTCACTATTATGAGAGGTATGAAAACCTAATTTGAATTGAAACAAATTAGGATCTTATAACCTTTTACGGGCGTCTTTCACCACCACCCCCTCAGTTTTCCAAATGACACTTTAGAAAACTGTGTGGCAATTAGGGAATAACTCGTTGCAGGTAACTTCTTTTTCAGTCAGAATATATTAACATGTATCTATTTATTAAAATATACTTCGTTAAAAGTCGCCATTGTGTGACAAAAGGTTTTAACTGTTTACCACAGAATCCCGACTTTCGACGGGCTTGAGAAAGACATCTATTGAAACTTTTGTTAAGACAGAAGTAAAACGCTTTTAACTAGCATATTCTCTTTTTTTTTTTTGACATTTTTTCTTATGTTTTCAAATATCATTACCTCTAACTGAGCCAAACTTGATTTGTCGTCTGTAAATGCTCAGAATTTGGTTAAGTCCAAAATTTTGTTCATTACCTCAGAGTTAAAGTAGCATAATCACGACTTGTACATTTTTTTGTAATATAAGTATAAACTACGAATACAAACGAACAATTTAGGCGTCTTACCTTGTATTAACGTAAGTATTCCAAGTACCATGAGATGTATCACTTCAATAGATTTCAAGGCCCACATTTTCGACCGAGAAAAAAACACTAAATATGGGTAAACCCGTCCACAATTAGTCGTCGTCCTCTTTACGTGACAGGTTAATTTCTTAACGCCCACTAAAATCGATTAAATCAAGAAACAAAACTTGTACAAAGTCTACTGTAGCAGATAATAAGCATCGTTGCCTCGTAAATGTCTTCCATTTGGGTTCAAAGAAAGTTATATGTAAGTACAGCTCGACCGCAGAACGTATGATAGAAAGCCAATGCAATGCCCTCTCTGCGAGCTGAAATCTTATGAGGAAGTGAAGTCCGACTCCACTGGAAAACACCTCTTAGAGAGCCAATGCAATTCTTCCTCCGCAAGTTGGAAATCACCTTTTGTGAATGGTCACGTGATCTAACGATAACTACACTTGTTCGAGTGCTTCTCGTAACGTTCCTCTGTTGAAGTGACTTCTTTATAGGGTCCTCTCTCCAACTCTCGAATTTAACATCTGTTTTAATCCATTGACGTCCTCTGCAAGCATCCTGTTATCATGTGTCACCTCAACCAAAAAGAAAACTTTTAGGAATTACTTGTCATCTGAGTAAAAAGACGACGAACTTTTCACAAATCATGAGGTAACAAGCATGCAAATTAAATTTCAAACATTTTTACGATAAAACCATTCATACAGTTTGCAAAAATATCGGTTTTTTCGCGAGCCCTTTCCTTTTTGTGATGGATTAAAAACAATAAAAACTTGAAATACTCTGACCTGTATGATTATTTCACTTTGGTTCGCACGGTTTATGTCATCGCTTTAAAATTCCACAGCCAAGTCCTGAAAAAATTGCAAAATATCACAATATCGAAAATGATCGGATGCCTAGTTTTGTATATATTCAAACAATATTACGAAGTCCAATTTCGCCTTTCGTAATTGACTTTTTCTTTCTAAATTTCTGTTGCGCTTTTCACAAAGACATAAGCAGGGTTTCCGAAAAGGGGTGTTTCATGCGTTTTCTAAATGCATAAGACCGACAAAGTCATTATAGATCCATTTTCTACACACCAAAACCAGTAGCAAATAGTTTCGACTCCGGTCATCCTGTACGGCTTGCACGGGCTGACATAAGTCTATAATTTCCAGATGAATCAAGCTATCTTTTCAAACAGCACGACTCATGCAATATAATATTTTTTATTCACATTGCAATCAAGACATTTGAATTAAAAATAAGCAAAAAAGAAAAATATTCCGCGTCAGGAAATTAAGCCAGCACCGCAAATAGACGGCGATATAAAAGATCAAGAGAGAAAATATTGATAGCGGTATTTACTTTTGAAATAATTTTCTTCCAATGCGAATAAAATGTTATTGATAGCATTTCTTTACAGTAGAGGCAGACTCTGAAATGACTTGTCCAATATTGATATCCCTCTATGCAACCTTTACCAACGATAAAACTTCAGACTTCAGCATATTTGTGGACAAGAAATTAGATAGTGTTCGAATAATCGGACTTGCTTTTTAAAGTGTAGAAAACATTGCAAGAAAAAGAAAGAAAAAGTGCCGGTAAGCGGCAGTTGCTTCTTTTCACGTGAAGTTTTCAAAACCTCTTTGTTTAAGGTCGTAAAAACTTGGGATTGGGATGTAAAGGTGTCATTTTTTGACAAACGACTGCGGTTTTTTTCCCCCAAATTCTGTAATTCATTGCTTTCAAACCTGCTGGAAACAAATTTCAGTCTTTTAATTGTCCTATTTTGTCGTCTGCAAGTGCGTTCAATTTTGAACAGTCTAAAATTTCTTGTCTCAGCCAATCACTTGACAAGTCTAAGGATCAAGAACTTAAAACCTATTTAACGTAGTAGACCCATAATAGAAAACAGCTATTTCAACAATAATATTATCCTACAAAATTTGCTATAATTAAAAAAGAGTGTTATTGTTCTGCTTTAACTAAGCCACTTTTCCCTTTTTGTCTTTTCTAGAATTATCATTTATGAATCTAAAACCACTATAGTTTCATTACAAAGATAGATAGTAATTACCTCCCTTTTCTGAAAACCAACAAATAATTTCAAGATAGGCATATAGAAATTTCTGGTCCGTTAAGAATGCGCAAAAGTATTATTCCTGTATAAATCCATATTTATCAACTATCAACAAAACTTTATGCAATTCAGCACTAGAGGTATTAGGGGGTCTACTACCTTAAATGGTAGGTACACGCTGCATCAGTGCAATTCTGACAGGATCTAATATAGAATTAAGCACCTTACAAACCAACCATTCAAGGGAGTATGAAAATAAATGAAAGGTAGGACAAGAAAGCCAAATAGTGTGCCGGATCAAGTTTTGTTTTCCTAAGGCAGAAAACTTAATTTCCAAACGTTTTCATCCATCAACCATGAAAGGTAGGCCAAAAAATCATAGAGTAATCCGTTGCAAAATATGTACTAGGTCAAGGCGTCGGGTTTGGTAATGGTTGACAAACGTTTGATTTCCCCGGGCAGGAACCATGACATGAAACGATTTAATCCATCGCCTTACCACACCAGTAGACAATCTATGTTAAAAGTTACTATCCCAACAAGCCTTTTCCTTGTACTTGAACAGTTTATTTTCCGACCAAAGCAAATGAAAATATTTAGCCTAGATCACCTTACCAAAATCACGTTTTTAGAATACCCCAGTGAAAGTCTGTTTCAGAAGTTACTGTCTTTACAAGCAATTGTGCCCCCTTTTTCCGAAAGTATTTCAGAACAACTCAAGGGAAGTAAATTCTATTCCTTCAAATGATTTCCATTCTTTGAAATAAAATCTACGAATAATACGCTTGGCCGTGCTATCAAAGCGTATGATATATTCACATCATGAAACGACAGTGTAGATTATTGAAAGTGTGGGGGTCTTAACCGGTTATAAGGTTATGAAAATAAGTTTTTATGATGAACGGTTATGTTTTAATAGTTCGATTAATAAATTTCTAAGTCGGCAATGTATGTGATCCTGTGTTTATCAATAATATTTTAAGAAAATCTTAAAGATTTTAAATCGATTGTTGTGACTGAGAGCCCCTTTTAGCTCCTATGTTTAATTGTGTATCGTATTTTACCTCTGTATAATATTGACTTTTTTTTCAAAATTCTTTATATTTTTCGAAGAAAGAAATAAAATTACATTCTTTGCTTTACGAGTTTAACAACTTGCGCCGTGTTTCTTTCGAAAGTTCCTAACTTTCACTATTGGTTACAAATGTTGTGAATCTATAAGGATCACACACCCCTTCTCTTTCTCTGTCTCTGTCTCTCTGTCTCTGTCTCTCTCTCTCTTCTCTCTCTATCAATTGATCGTTTTGTACGCCTTCTGTACCGTAATAATGATGTTCATTTTGTTAGTAATCTTTTTTAAAAGAACAAAAATTATTTGGAATGAATAAGAACTAGGCAGGTTGTGGATAGAAGTTTGCATAGAAAACAATGTCTTCATTAAGCGTTTGTTCCCATTATCCGATTCCTGTGTGTACATACACTGCGTCAATGTTCATTTATTTACCGTCCATTAATCGGGGTTTCTATTGCTTCATAAAATCAATCTGATACTTTTTTAACGTTTTGACCCATTACTGCGCTAACCAAATATTTCCCTCTCATGCATTGACAGCTCTGGAAAGCTTAGCAGGAAATGCAGCAAGTGCTTCTTACAATGTAACAAGGGGTTGCCTCTTTTCTTACAATGTTTTCCAGTCCGTAAAACCCGAAATTTATTCTTCCTTCAATTCTTTGCAATTTTTGGTATTTCATGCTGTGGCAGGTCCAAAAATATCCTTTATGGTAATATTTCTACGTCATATTTATATAAACAGTCGATCTAAGGTTCCTGGACAAAAACAAAGTCAACTGGAAAAATATGGACAACGGCATCGATTGCTAATGGTAATGTCTCAGTTTAACACCGTTTGTGTATTTAAACACCGTGTGCTACGAACAAATCTATCCTAATTTCTCAATGGTTTCCGGTAATCGAATATTTACTCTTTGCTTTTTTGTCCAAGTCAGGGGAAACATTATCTTATATAGGTATGAAAAATGTGACACCAGAAATAATAAGTTTTCAGTTGTCATTGTGTATATATAGTGGTCGCAGACAGAGGGAAAGAGAAATAGGTGGTGACTGCCGAGTTAGGTCGAAGATGGAGAAAACAGAGAAGGAATATAGGATGCAGAAAAGAAATCAAATTTTCGGCTGTTGCAAAAAAGTGGATCAACAATCCAAATATCAGTTGCAAAATAAATAGAGGATATTTGGGGGGTTTTTTTGGTGAAAGATCGAAATTTATTCCATTAGTGAACACCATCGGTAATATTTTCACGAGTGGCGCAGACACGAGTGAAAATATTACCGATGGTGTTCACGAGATGAAATAAATTTCGATCTTTCACCGAAAAAAACAAATATTCTATTTATTTCATGCTTTTATGTAACCCTTTCTGGGAGGGGCTTTATCAAAATCTAGCAGTTTTTTTTCCCTTATCCCCCGTGGCGTACCCCTCCCGCATAGCAACGCATTACAATATTACGTCAAGCGCGAAACAAATCAGTTTCTTCAGCGAAATATAAAAGCAAATGAATTCCCTTGGCTCAGGTATGTTTTCAGATGGGTCAGTTATTCTTTAAAAAGATGAAACCAAATAAGCTGCCCCTTTTATTGGCAGCGGACACAAGAAAAATGTCTATGGCAAATTACAGCTTAAGTGTGGCCGTTTATAAGTTCGTTTCAGTACAGTTTAACCCTTTACCCGATAAGGCATTTCTATGGTATCTCTAATTGACCCTAAATAACAGCAAGGATGAAGCCGTTTCTTATTTGTATATGACATCTTTTGATAGCATAAAAAACATTGTGACAAAAGGTGAAATTGCTCGTCACGAGCAATTTCACCTTTTGTCACAATATTTTCAAAAGGCTCCTACAAGCAATGCGTAGAAACGAGTATCTATGGAGTAAATGGTTAAATTTGCCTGACGACAAAAATGTAACATATGAAACATTGTTATCAGTATTTCTTCTGTTCCCAAAATGTTTTCCGAACCTCATTTTTTAAAAAAAGTGTTTAGAAAAGGGTAAAACCCAGTTGTGTTTAGGTTACATAGCTGTTTGCTCAATCAAATGACTCTTAGCCCAGCTCAGCAGTACAAGTATATTCAGATTACGTTAGTATCCTTTTACAGGTCAATCTTTTGACTGATTAATTAAATGACATACAGATTTTCTAATTAACCAAGGACCAATCCATATAGGCTTTTCTTACAGTAGAGGACACAAGAAGTTGTGGAAGTGCAGTATGATCGTTAATTTACACTGTCTAGTACATCTGCTTCATTCTACGTAGATCATGACCAAAATGGCTCCTCATCTATTCGCAAAAGTGTGCTATAAGCCCTTGAAAACTTTTATTCATTTGGTAGTAAAAGTTTTTAACAAACCAATAATATGTTATACAGATTAAGGAATAACCCGCCTCTTATAATTTGGATAATATTTTGTTAGAAAAAAGAATGAAAATTGCTTGGATCGTTTTATCAATGGTTTTATACTGGGGCAAAATTGTCGGATTTACTTAGTAATAACAATATGGATACGGAGCCGCGTATATGCCACGTGTTACATTTATTTTTACCTTATAGCGAAATAATAAATTTGTAAAGCAAATCAAATATTCGTTTTAAAGAAAGCTTATTGTAAGAAAACGAAGAAGTAATTAATTTAGACGAAAAGCTAATTCGTTTCATCGAAATGCTATTTCGAGAAAACGGCAGGGTATGTTCGAAAGACTTGTTAGCCGAATTAGCATATCGTTGCACGTATATCGAAACAGGGTTGCATTGTAAACAGATAAATTTAAAATAAAAAAGTGTGGTCAATGAAACTACAGAACTCGGAAATAAAAAGTTAGCAAGAACTTGTAACTGGAAAGTTCAACTCACGCCATGCTTGTTTTTTTTTTTTACACGAACATCTGTTGTCACCGTGTGAAACCCTGAATCCAGTTAATCAACAGGAGCATCTTAAATTTTGTTAAGGCTTTGGGTTCAGTACCCATGTAGGAGCTTGTCAGGTAGTTGTGTCATCGTACTATGCACTACAGAACCCTAGCATACAAGGGGCGGGTAAAACCAAGGCCAGGCTTACAGTAACACCAAAAGTTCAAAATCTGTAAATAAAAAAGAAAAGTCGAATGCTACCAATATATCTCGAGATTGAAGCGAAACGGAACTCCCTCCAGAAATCGAAATGCCCATTAAAAAACTATCATTTCTATTGACTTTTGACTGGCAGTAGAAGGGACAAATAAAATGTTAGATTCGTCAGATAAATAAATCCATGGCACATCACAATGAGGTCATTGATTTATACTAAAATCAAATATACCGACCCCTCTTTGTTTATCAAAGCTCAAATTGCGCCGTGATGTCATATCCGTTGCCGCGTGAATATTTGTATGCACAGCCTTTATTTATATATGCCTTTCTTTATAATTCCCTGAGCCGTTCCATGTTTTAGTGCAAAGTCGGCAGAGGAAAATGTGCTTTTGATCCATCTATGATTGCGACTACATAAACGAAAAGGCTAAGCGAGTACAGAGTAAAAATACCTTGTAAAGTTAGTCTCTACCTTACCGTTAGTTAAGCTGGAGTCGTTGTAGTGCGATGGGTTACATATTTCGGGTGTTAAGAATTGTGCAAAGAAGTCAGTCGTTCGAAAGCCACGCAATGATTTCAGAAAAGATACCAAGACGATGTTGAGTTCACTAAAGCTGGAGTTAATACATAATAACGGAAACACTCCCCTCCTGCATAGCAAGAGGATATTCTCAAAAATGAGATGTTAACGATGATTCTTCATACTTGGAACATTTGTGGGTACTGTAACGTTTCAAGTCACTCTAAAATTTTCCTGACGAAAAACTACAGCGCTATACTGACTATCTCTTTTGTCTGTTTGCATTGCAGCGCAATAGAATTATTTTTAGAGACAAACATGACCAAGGACAAATTACTAAACGTTTCATTTCCAAAGGCATTTTTAGAAGTTGTTTATTACTTGTAAATCTCGAAAAACTCACGCAAGTTATCGTGTGTAGCCGCCATTTTATTTATATGTTGGGAAACGTAAATATCAGTCGTAAAAGAAGAAATAAACTGTTTTTTTTTTCTCTTCTGTTTAACGTTTCAACTGTAAATATTTGTATTTCAAACAAAGATTTATTGAAGCATAGGTAAGTATGTTCGAATTCTACTTTTGTCGTCATTCTGTGATAAACATGTGAGGTTGGATACGCACATACAATCTGTGCTGAGATTTCTCCCAAAATCAAACTAATATTCTGGATTTCATTATTAACGTGAAATCTATGTTTAATTTGTTCGTGGTTAATTCATACTGCTCACCAACTGTTTCCGAAGCAACTTAGACTTGATGAGTAAACATTATTTGATGACGACAGATAATAAGTGAATTGGTAATGAAATTCTTATTTGAAAGGATAGAAAAGGTTGAGGAGCAAGGTGAAAATGCCCGGAAACAGCATGTACTCCTTTTCGCACTTTTTTTTCAATATAGGCTAGTCAAATACTGGTAATTGAGGCTTGACCCCCAGCAATAGCAATAGCAATGAAGGGTTATCCCATATTAATGATATTAAAAAGAAGGTCGAACTCCATTATGAAGTTTGATTTTATTATCTTTTTTTGTTACCCGCTGCGAATTTCCGTGTAAATACATGTAGAAGCTTACGTTAAACGCTGTGCACATTCATACTACTTTTTGGATTTTCATATCGTGTCACTCAATATAATTACTCTGGCATTAGATTAAACCAATTTATTAAAACCATTAATCTTCCTTCTTGGTGTTTTAACGTTAGCTTTTCAAAGAGCCGATACAAATTACCCCACCCACTACACTCTGCAATAGAATTTCAGTATCGAGTTTCAAACATCAGTGTCAAACTTTGTCAAGAAACCCGACAGCGATTGAACAAAGCCCAGCTGTCGTGTTTTTGTTCTTAATGACCTTGAAAATCGCGTGGTTGCCATTAATCTTTCAGTGGCACATGAACAACCAACGGGCGCAGGCCAACGACTACAATTGCAACAGTCCTTCCTCGATTGCAACTGCTGCTAGGTTGGTACAAAGCAAATTACTAATTAACTGTTTGAGACTTATACGAAGAAGGATGTCAAAAGCCCGTTTATACAGCTAGGCAACACAAGCGCTGAGCAAGTTTGTATGAAGAAAGACTTTAGCAGACTTATTCGAATTCATAAATATCTACTTTGTCGACAAGGGATCGGATGTATGACACCAGACCGTGACATTAATGAGGTTTGTGAATGAAGCGTTCAGAGTTCTCTCAAGTTCATTGAAACGGTTTGTAAGTATACAGATTTATTGGCTAACGGGTGACAACAGGGAGATAAATATTGACGATACCATGGAATATAAAAGGGAGAGTTCTAAGTAATTTTAGGAAATAAATTTGTACGCAGGAAACCCTAACAGTATTAAACGGAATAGATTCACCTAGTTAAAAAAGGTATGTAATCCTAAACACTGTTCTCATTCTGAGGTCCTAAGATTGGCTATCTGATTGGATGAAATTAGAACGTGTAGGTCAACTTCATGGCTGGTCTTGAATCTAGAGTTAAAAATGAGCCGTAACAAAGGGTGTTTAGTGCATCTGAAGAAGTATCGACCCATGTCAGCCTGTACAGTCCGTGCTGGCTGACACTGATCGAAACATTGTGCTGTTGGTCAACTTTCTGTATGCCTCATGATTCAGTAGTAGTTACACAAAATTGGTTTTATCGATCCATAATTATGCGGTGACTAGTATACAGAGATGTATTTAAACCATTTTGTTTGACTCAATTTATTAGTTATTGAATAATCTTCTTTCTACCGTGGTTTATCGTTCAATAAACCACAGTTGTGAGTTATGAGGCACACTAAATAATCCACGACGGCGATAACCCGAGTGCTTTAATCATTGCCCCTCATAGCTCAACATGGTTTATTGAACGATACACCACAATAAAAAGAAGATTATTTCGATTCTAACATGACCAACTCTTATGAAAGGAAAACAAGTTCATACTTAGCATTATCTCCCGCTAGATGGCATTAAACAAATACACATCTATTTTGACACTCTGGGTACAGAACCGGAATACTTTTCTAGATGGTATTCTACATATTACACATCTATCTAATTGGTGTATTCTGGGTACAGAACCGAAATACTTTTCTACACGACAACCTTTAATTTGAAATTCAAACTAAAATAAACGTTTACTCAATTAAAACGTGCGATTAATTTAGGTATGATCAGCTAGCATGTAACCTATGCATCGGCCATTTATTAAAACACAACAGGCTTAGGTAATAGCTTCGGTGTAAGCCCTACTTTCCCTACTATATGGGATCTTTTTTATGCATCCTAGCAGATAGGTAGGATCTCATTTTCTCCCGCTAGATGGTATTCTACATATTACACATCTATCTAATTGGGGCATTCTGGGTACAGAACCAGACTACTTTTATACGCGATATCTGTTACTTTGAATGTCTAACTTAAATATAAGTTTACTCAATTGAAACTCATTCAGCTATGATCAGCTAGCATGTAACCTATGAACCGGCCATTTATTAAAACAGTCCCCATTATCTCCCGCTAGATGGCATTCTACAAATACTCATCTTTCTACTTTGGGCATCCTGGGTACAGAACCGGACTACTTTTCTACGCGACAGCCGTTACTTTGAATTTCAAATTGAAATAAACGTTTACTCAATAAAACGCTACCTGGTGTGATTCATTCAGCTATGATAAGCAGTTTCGAGGAATCTGGAGACAAAACAGTCATGATTTTTCCTCAAACGTATTGATAAAAGCCATTTTCTCCATAGCATTTTAGCACCAGGATCGTTTTTCTCAATTCCATGAGTCGCTTACATTGTGCCCATTGAAAACGAAAGGTAGCACTGAAAGATTTCATTGCGGGTATTAGGTTTTTAGTTCTGTGCTCACCGGAGAGCTCTATAATTATGCTGTGGGGTTCATATTCTTTGTAAAGGAATGGCAGTCCTGTTTTGTGAGCATTTTAGGAGAATTTTACTTATTCATAACACAAACTCAATGTAACATCGGGTACTGAGAATGCAGATCTAATTACAATAGTCTAACATATTTTCTACGTGTCCCGTTGACATTTAGATTCCGAGGACAATGTGACTGTTTCTTCAGTTAAAGCGCGAAAACGTCGATAACAAAACCTTTATTTGGGACAAAGTTTGGCAGTTCTGTTAATATTTAAAATTGTGTAATCGGGTTTTAGACTTCTTTCCCAATCAATTTCTAAAGGAAGTGACATTTCCCAGGACTAAATAAGTTAATGCCAAAGGCTTTTTGATTTCCAAAATCTATGTTTTCGGGATTAATTGGGGCAATTCCATGGCAGTCCAGAATCGTTTTGTTTCGATGTTCTATAGGCCTTTTCACATGGTTGTTAAATACGGGGTCGGTTGGAAAAGGTTTATCACCACTTTATATCCGCATTCAAATACAATCAAACAACAAAATGATTGACGCCTTTGCACGCAGTGCAGCGTTGCTTGCAGAAGAGGGCGGTTGCCTGTGACATGACCTCTTCAAATAGTCATTATCCGTGCAATCTTACCAATTTAGGCAGTACAGAGTAGGGACCTCCATTTTTGTGTCGTAAATACATGTATGTATAGAGTGGTGTGGGAAGAATACCAAAAACACGATCAACGGTTGCAAACGATTAATAGAAGAAAAAAAGGCAGCAAGACATTTGAGCACCTATTGCAAAATGAATGGACGCGACAGGATTGGTCAGCTTGTAGGAGCATCACCTGTAACAACATGTGGCTTCAAAAACTATATATCCAAGGATTACCCATAATCTTTGACTATTTCTTATAACGCAAAACATAATTTCTAACGACGTTGAGAACGAATATTCCCCTGACACGCAATCGACAGCAATTACGATTTGTCATTATCTTTGGCGCCAAACAAGTTAATAACACTATCGCAATTTTTCCCCTTCCACGACACGATGCAGTTTCATTGAAAAAATACCAGGTCCTATCCTATTATATCGTTAAAAATGTGATACAGTGACTGTTGCATCTATTCTATTGTTACACATGTGCCACAGTGTCTAATGTATCCATTGTAATTAATGTGCTATAGTGACTTGTATCTATTGTTACAAATGTGATACAGTTACTGTTTTATCTATTGTTACGAATGTGCTACATTGACCGGACTGGTGTATCTATTGTTACAAATGTGCTACAGTGACTGGTGCATCTTTGTTACAGATGTGCTAAACTGGCAGTTGTATCTACTGTCACAACAGTGTCTGTGCAACAGTGTCTGAAGTGTCTATGGCCATAAATGTGCTACATTGAGTGTTGTATCTATCGTTACAAATGTGCTGTAGTAACTGTTGTATCTATTGTTACAAATATACTACACTGACTCTTGTTTCTATTATTTTTCACTGTGCTACAATGATTCTTGTATCTATTGTTGCAAATGTGCTACATTGACTGTTGCATCTTATGCTACAAATGTGCTACAGCGGCTGCTGTTTCTATCGTTACAAATGTGTTAAAGTGACTGTTTTTTCTATTGTTAAAAATGTGCTACAGTGACTGTTGTATCTATCGTCACAAACGTACTACAGTGACTGTTGTATCTTTTTGATACAAATGTGCTACAATAACTTTTAACAGAAACAATCTAGATTCGTCCACCGTCCTTTTACTACTTTTAGCATGTAGTTTGAACAGAGTTGTCATCAACAACATTATATTTAAGCAGCTCTCTGGTAAACGGAGTTTAATGCAATTCCATGATGAACTATATCAAGCAAGTTATCGTTGTAAATATGAAATTAAAATAAAAATGATCATTGGAAATCCAGTTATGTATAGCAAAAACCTTCGATCCTTGTCAAACTGTGCGGATATGGGTCGAATTTTCAATTTATCAAAACCATTTTCACAGAGCATAGCTTATCTGTTATTTTTCTGGTTGGTATGCAAAAACATGTAAAATTGAAGAAATCGCTGGGTTCAAGTAATTAGACTTTAATCCTTTTAACTTCGCTTTCCCATTTGTGTTAATCTGCTGTTGATTTTAAGTGAATGCTTTGGCATGGTTAAAGCAAGTGAATATGGTCATAATTAGTTTACTTGTGCCATAATCAGGACATTTAAAGGGTTCCCCTTTTAGGAAACGAACAGCCTTATCTCGGATCTACTCTTTTCAATAAATTGAGATATTCTGACTTTAACATCATCGGGTTGGCAGCATTGGGAGTTATGGATCAATAAAGAACAAGTATGTCATTAGATGACTTCAGCAGTCCTAGAATTGGAGTCGCCTGATTTAACTAAAGTATTTAAGGATCGAACATACGCAACTTAAAACGCTTGGATAACAACTATCCATCACAGTGCCTTAGAAATAGGAAACAAATAGCAGATGTTTAATCTTAAAGTTAATTCCTCTTATGTCCATGAATACTCGCTGTTTGAATCCACCTCCAAAGCCCTCGCCTTTGTGCTTCCTCTCCCTCAGCCCCACCCATAGAAAGAAATCTGGTGCATTGTTATTTAGACCACATTTTTCTGTGGCTTACCTTAGTCGATACGTTTTGTAAACTATGTTTTGTGTTTTTGATGCTTGGCTTGGATGAGCAAAAATTCTGGCAGTGGTTCTGTCTAAAAAGTCACTCTACTTTCTGAAACGATTGGTAGATGCTTTTCCCATTCGTCTCAATTTTATTACTAAGCTAGCGCCATCCAACCACGTTTCTTTTATACTGGCTATATTCCTGTCTTATTTACATATGTAAGTGCGTTAGTATGTCAATTAAATTGTATTTTGTTCTAAAGTATATGGCTCAGAACAGTTTTATTCGACTGTAATATTTACTTTCCCGCTAGGAATATTGGTGTGGGTGTTCTTCTGTTTTTGCAAGGTCTCGTCAAAAGAACAATAAAAACTATTTTCCAGAGAGAGTGTATCTACATGGACAGTTTTGGCGGCATCAAGAGTGGTTTCTCTCTTCTCAATACGTTACGATACGCTTATCACTTGTATGACACAATGACAAGATGACAAAGAAAAAAGTTAAAATGTACCAAACTGAAAACATTTGTAGTTGGTAAATGTGGCTCAAGCGCTTGACTTTCAAAGTGCAGAAGATATTGTGAGAAAGGCAGAAAACGCTGGTTACCGGATTTCACTCGTTTATCCACAGTATTTTTTCAGAAGAATTATGCTCAGGTCTGTAGTGACGTTTAGTGCAAGTGTGACACAATGAGGAAAGAATGAAACAAAGTGTTCAAAGTTAATCAACCATAGTTAGTTTTCTTCGATATACTGTTATGTATGTCATACTTGTCGTTTGAGAGAACTAGACATTGAATTCCTGCACTCCTACTGTTGGTCAGTGTTGTTACGAACCAAGTGAAACGCGAAAAAAAAAAAACAGCAATATGCTTTTTGCAATTAAGAATATAGAATCTATAAGTTAGAATGGAACCTTGACGATCTTCAATTTTAGAACAAGAAATAGACTACATCCCTCAAAATTATAGAATTATTTTTAGAGTATAAAAAGTATGAAATTTCTGGTTCCTAAAACCTTAGAAATTAACAATAGTTTTAATTTGAAAATGGATATGGACAACCTGTTTAAGAAATAATTCCCAGATCCAGATCTATATTCTGAGCGAATAAATTTTAATCCAACACTTTCACTAATTCTATATTCTCAAAGCCACAAGTCAAAATCCAAATTCTAGATTAGTCTTTTAAGAAAGATAACAACACGTTGTTTATTGATATGATTGATTGACTTTGCGTCTATTTATCATCGCCACGGGTTTCCCATATGGGCGACGGCCCTTGAAGGCTGTTAGTATTTTTTTAGATATAGGACGAAACCCATCCTAAGTTTCGCCTGTTTCTTTAACGTCTCATCCGAGGACTACTAGTTATTTTAGATGGCCAACTGCGAAGACCGAAGCCACACGCTATGCTCTATCAACTGAGCTATGCAGGCTTGTCGAAATGTATTGACATGGATTGGTAAACAACTTGTTGACTAACAACCTGTTTCTAAAAATAATCGCAATAGAAAAGCCAATGAATGTTCTGTATATCTCTAGAATATTTTGTATATAGAGTGAAAGTGATACTGAAAACAGGTTACATGTATATTCTTTATACATAACAGTATCTATGTGAGTTTCTATGGAATGAGATGAATATTCAAATTTTTACACAAAATGTATGGGTAATGATGAGCCAACGTGAGGCAAAACCATACCCAAACCTGTGTAACAGGAAACCGGGGCTTCCATGGGTGTATTACACGAGAAAGGGCATATGTGTGTGAGAGACAGGGGAGAGAGACCGGGTTGACAGACAGGCAGAGCTTGGCAGTTTTGCTTAATCATAGAGCGTTAAACTTGCATTTTAGGTGATGACCCTTCAGGCCTCACCTTCTTACATGTATGTCACCCGTCAACTGAAATCTAGTAACGACGAATCACTGTTCTGTTTCAAGAAAAATTGGTCCTCTTTGATCAATGAGCACACGCGTCTTTTTCATGTGATATGTGAAAATAACATGCAGATTGAAAAACTATGCAAGCGTACTACACAAACAATGAATTTCAGGATTAAATATCATAGAATTAGCTCTAAATTTTGCAAATGGCTTTCTTTCGCAGGTTTGACATGACCTAGTTTATAAAGTCTATATTGCAAATGAATAAGTAACAGAAACAGGCTCAAGACCCCCACCCCACCCCCAAACCACTTGGAAACATCCCTAACACTGTCACTACATCCGAATCCCTTTTCGAACTCCTAAAACTGCATTCCAAACGCACGATTTTATGAAAGATTGTCTTGATATGACCCAACCAATCTTTGAAAAAGAGTTGTCAACCGTCAGTTGAATGAATTTCAAATGAAATGGCTAACAGTTGAAACGTATTTACTACCAAATTTTTACCGTCACCTTCTGTTAGCACTTTCAATACTTTGATTTTCAAAATTCCGAAAAGACAAAGATTTATGTGAAACAGCAATACAAGATGCAGAACCACCATAAATATATATGGATAGATTGTTTCACAGATAATTTGCTCTATATTGTTTGAAACTTACCATATACCATATTTGATGTTTGACGTCTGACGTGGACATGTTCCGTGTGCTATATATCATTGTAAACATATAAAGTCAAGTTAGATTAGCTCTTTCGCAGAAATTAACTCTTAACCAAATGACAAAATTTTGCACGTGTCCATACCGAAAGCTTTTACCGGCGACATATAAAACGAAGCTAAAGTCATCTTATCTTTGTTAATACTGGTAAAACACATAGCGCCAAACGGAGAAATTCAATCTTTTTACTGCAATGAATTTCAATTTTCGTCCGCTGCTGATTTTGTTTCTGGTGATTCTAGCCCTGAGGAAGTGGAGACG
This sequence comes from Tridacna crocea, assembly GCA_943736015.1. Taxonomy (NCBI): domain Eukaryota; kingdom Metazoa; phylum Mollusca; class Bivalvia; order Cardiida; family Cardiidae; genus Tridacna; species Tridacna crocea. The sequence goes on along the minus strand of OX031056.1, from coordinate 42,216,179 downwards.
GTTAAACATTTCCAAGCGCTTTAGTATCATTCAATACTTGCAGTTTTAGACACTCCCTACCGCCCCCCCCCCCCAGCCCCAATAAAAAAAAAACGGAGGCAGAGACTTTCTAATATTGAAAGCGAAGAAAGGAAACAGTTTTTAGTTTTGAAGGAGCATTCGAATAGAAACGATATCCCAGAAGGATTTAACTTCAAGGGTAAATTCTTGTTTTTCTTGAGGAAAAGTTCTTTAAATTTAGGTTTTTGCTGAATTTCTCTTCCTTATATCCTCTCGCCAGCAGCTTGATTTCCCGAGGGAGGAAGCTGCAAAATACAATAAAGATCACGCTACAAATCAACGGACTGTCATTTGTGAAATACCTGTAGACCTAATGCCTGTTTGAGCAACTGTTAACCAGACTACAAAATTTTAGACTCGGTCAAATTCAAAGTGCTCACGACAGATTGGATGTGGCTAAAACGGTGGGAAGAAAATGTTGCCCTTTAATTTCAATACATTTTGAAACATGTAAACAAATAAGTACAAAAGTCGCCGCGTAGAAACCTAATAATTCTGCTTTACATGACGGTCATTTGGCATTCTCGTCGCTTTTTCAAGTCGCATGATCTTGTTCAGCAGTCTTCTTTCTCCTTTTTTAACGAAATTCTTCTTTTTTCTGCTGCCTAGATTTATTTCCTTAATGAAAAATTACAATTATTTGACTGGTCATTTGCAGACATGGCAAATTGATTTAAAAAATATTTTTCTGATATTCGTCATATAAAAATAAACCACGCCTATTTCCTGTTTCGGTTTTTTGATTTCGCTTTATTTACAAAACCATGACGAAACAAACTGTGTATCAGTACAATTTCGCAAGAAAAATGGATTTAGACAGCAAATTCTGTGGCAGTCTGCCTAATGAACTCACCAGTGTTGGAGAGGTCATCAGACCTCTCCAATAAATGTCTTCGTCCCTCAGAGTTTTGCACTCAGTCTGCCTGTCAGTTGTTTGCTGGGTGCCTATATTGGGAAAAAAACGTGAGTGTTTAACTTTGTATTGACCTTATCTGATTATTGTCTGTCACAGTACGAACATGATGTGCTTATCTTTTGCTGCTTTCATCTCCATACCGTGCGCTTGCTACTTTTTAACTTTCCGTGGGAGGGATTTCACCAATCATCCTAATATCAATTTGTCATATTCTATATTTTTACATAATTGCAAGTTCTAATTGGCTGAGCCAATTTCATTAAACTTAAGAATTGAAAAACTCTAAAAAACTAGAATATAATTGTTAGACGAACCCAGTGCCCAAATTTAGATAAAAACATTGGTAATGGAAGCTTGTCTAATTTCTCACAAGAAGCCAAACAAATTTCTGTAGCTTCATAGAACAACATAGATCTAAGTCATGTCCATATTGGATTTCTTCATTCAGCATTCAGTCATTTTATCCATGCCGGTGATTCTTTGCTTTAACATAACAAAAATAAACTGTTTCAATATTTACATTTATTGCCTGTATTTGAAATATGGTGCATTGAAAGCACGCATTTTAGGTGGCTAAAATGTTTTTTTCTTTAGTCCATGATCTGTCTTTAAATTCCTGAACGACGTGGTATCTATGAAAATCAGAATCGATTTAGTTTTCAATATCTTCTCAAAGTTGTAAATTTCATTCTGTGCATTCCATCACGCACGTCTTAAAAAGAGATAAACGAACGTAATCACTGTAGCTTTCTTATAGCCCAAAACGTTCTGTCTCAACAAGGGGCGTAACTACATGTAGCACTCTATTCATGTGTATTCGGGTAGCGGTCCAGTTTGCATTCCTCTAATTAAACCTCTAATAGAATTTGCATTCTAGTATCTTTTTGCTTTCTAAGGACAGCCTACGAAAAGTGGCGATTTAAAAGTATAAATCATCAAAATAAATACTCTACAAAACACATTTTCTTTTGACTCGAATCACATGCATTCAACTGCTTGTTCGCATGCTCTTAATACAGGCAGTTTCGCGCCTGAAATCAATTTTCAATAGTTAGTCTTGAAATTAAGAAGTTCTAGAGTTGTTTTAAAATCAGTTTAAAAAAAAAAAAAAACACATACATACACCCGAAATGTAATTGTTGAGTGTTTGGCATTCGGTTGGCATTTCATATATAGGAAATCAAGATGAGACTCCACAGTGTCTTAAATGTTGATAAATACTTTGACATACACCCTAAACAGCAGTCCATTCTTTATTTGGTGACCTAAGTAACTTTTTCTTTCAAGTGGCGACCAAAAAAAATATTTTTTTGTTTGTCGAGCAAGCAAAAGCTTTTCTTTATTTGGTGACCAAAGCATAATCTTTCACTTATTTTTGCTACCCGAGCATAAGTTTTTAACTATTTGGTGACACAAGCATCGGCTTCAAGTTTTTTGGTAAACAACGCATAAGTATTCGTTTACTTAGCAACCATAGGATAAGGTTTTGTTCATTTTACGTCCCAAGTGTAACTTTTCATTTATTTTGGCGACAGAAGCATAAGCTTTTGATCATTAATTGCCCCATTCATGAGCTTTTGTCTAGTGTTCATGGCTTTGGGACAGAGCGTCGGCCTTGTAGCGAGTTCGATTCCAGGCAATGGATGTCAAGTTTGGGACAAGTTCAATGGCCCACACAGTCAGCGTAAGTACTGTTGTAGTTTCCGGGAAGCAAAAGTGGGAGATATTAGTAAAAGCTGCAAGGATAAAGTCTTGTTTTTCTATCGATGTAAAATAAATATGTTTAAATCATAAGCTTTCATTTCTTTGGCGACCGAAACTTTTAATAACCTTTTGTTTGTTTGGATAACATGGCATATTTTTGTCTATTTGTACCAAGCACAAACTTTCATTTTTGGCGACAGAAACTCAAGTTTTATCTATTAGCGACCGCAGTGTAAGTCGTTACACAGACAAAAGCTGCATTTTATAGGGGACCTTTGCATTAGCTTTTATTCAGATGGCAAACTAAACTAAAGCTTTTATTCATTCATTTGGCTCCAAAAGCGTAAGCTTCAATTTATTTGTATACTGTAGCTGTTGCTTATTTGGCGGCCCAAGCATTAACCTTGTAGATTATATTTGCCTTAAAGGCCCGATAGCGACCAAAAACACAATGCATGTGTTTAAATGCATTCAGATTTAAAGCTTATAAGCCAAAAAACATTAAAATGGCTATTTACAGTGAACCGTCTTGAATGCCTTTAAATATCTGCTTTGTTTCCATTTTGCAGCTTTTTTAACTTGAAGTATATTTAAGTATATTGGCGTGTTATTCAGATGGCACGGTTAAAACCATTGATACACGAGCGGGGACAAAGAGCAGACTGCAATATGTTCTTAAGTCAACCATGAAAACATAAGTAAGTTTATTGGGCCGACATACTGAATCTTTTGAAATGTAACACATGTCAAAAAAGCAAGCATCTCTTTCCACCGTGGCTTTATTATAGAATTGTTCATTCCTTTGACGGCAATTTAGAAAGACAGCCAATACCTAATTAACTGGATTTAAATATTTCAGGAGCTAACAAAATTCTCTGAAAAGTTAAAAATTCTCGAAGCGACACCTACTCGTCTAGTTGGAAATTCCTCGCACTACAATGGTATAAAAACGCGTTTTCAAGGAACATGCTGGATGCATGTACTGTTGAAAAGGGTTTTCATTGATAGTTACGTGTTATTTGTCTGCAATATTTAACCTCTATTGATAGAATGCCTCTCCCACATAAGGCTGCTCTTTCTAGCAATGTAGAAATTGTAAATCATGCTGCAAAGATCGTCTGATCACAACAGTCGACAACAGCAGAACCCCAGTTACACAGACTGTCGGGCTTAAATCGATTTCAAATCGGTAGAATTATTTCAATTTTTTTCACTTTTTTATCGGTTGTCATAGGTGACTTTATTTCAAGCCGTTTGTGTAACCGGGTATCGGCAATAAACAGGCGTTCAATCGGTTTTAAGAATATTCCATCTTGCGCTGGTAGAGGCCCGATCGGGATCTGACCGGTGATTAAAGATATTTCATCGATTGAAATGCTAAAATGCCGTCGGATCTCACCGCTTGTAAACCGGTGTTCAGTCGGGCATGTCGGAGATCGATCGTGTTTGATAAGTGATCAAACATTTTACTCTCGTATGTAGTAGGAGGTACATATGTGGTAATCCGTCGCAGATCGGTGGTATCGGTGTTAAAGAGCTTGCGTATCTCTTATCACAGGTTGTTGTCGGTTCTTTCAACAAAAATGTGTATAAGTGATGAGAACCGACTAATTTCATGCAGTTCACTGGCTGACGTCATGGAGGATGGAAGAGTAATCGAGCAGTTTGGCCTTCTGCTGCAGCAACAGGCCTTCTCAATGTCAGACAGGCTATTCAGTTAGTCCATGAGCCCAGAGGAGACCATAGGCGCCGTCGTACGAGACAAAGGAGGTGGTGGACTGCCGCCTGCACCCCAGCTGCCACAGCCACAACCTCTTTCCTTCACAATGGAGTCCTCTTGGACCTCCAGGACTGCGCTAGAGACAAACATGAGGGTTTTGCCTTTGCCGACGGATTTCTGGGAGTTCCCTTTGACCCACATGCTAAGACAATCTGACACTTGTCACAGAATTGTTACAGAATCAATCAGATATGGCGCTGGTCAATTATTGTGGAAACTGAATTAAAATTCTGTCGTGCATGCAACAATCTGTCTCATGGATTCCATATTTCGATTCTCAGCTCTTTACATCGGTGATTAGTATCAGTTAATCGGTGGCTCTTCGGTGGCTTGTCGATGGCCTATAGGTGATATCGGTGGTAGATAAGTTGTCAATCGGTTATTTTGTAATATTTTCACCGATCGAGAATTTTAAGCATGTTTAAAAATCTAAATCGGTAACTTTTTATCGATAAAATCCATCTTTTCCCGATAGCTTTTGATAGGTTGGGAATAGGTGACCAATATGTGACATAGGAGGTAAATAGGTTTTCGTCGGTTCCCTCCCTACTTCGGTTAAAAAAGACCACCGATTTATCAGCGATAGCTCTGTGTAACACCCCGGTTACACAGAGCTATCGCTGATAAATCGGTGGTCTTTTTAACCGAAGTAGGGTGGGAACCGACGAAAACCTACTTGCCTCCGATGTCACATATTGGTCACCTATTCCCAACCTATCAAAAGCTACCGGGAAAAGATGAATTTCGTCGATGAAAAGTTACCGATTTAGATTTTTAAACATGCTTAAAATTCTCGATCGGTGAAAATATTACAAAATAACCGATTGACAACTTATCTACCACCGATATCACCTATAGGCCATCGACAAGCCACCGAAGAGCCACAGATGAACTGATACTAATCACCGGTGAAAAAAAGCTAAGAATCAAAATATGGAATCCATGAGACACATTGTTACATGCGCGACAGGCATTTTAATTCAGTTTCCACAAAAATTCACAAGCGCCATATCTGATTGATTCTGTAACAATTCTGTGACAAGTTTCGACTTGTTTTAGTATGTCGGTCGAAGGGAACTCCCAGAAATCTGTCGAACAAGGCAAGACTGTTATGTTTGTCTCTAACGAAGTCTTGAAAGTCCAAGAAGACTCCATTGTGAAGGAAAGATGTTGTGGCCGTATATATCTTTAATCACCGGTCAGATCCCGATTGGGCCTCTACCAGCGCAAGACGGAATATTTTTAAGACCGATTGAACCTCTGTTTATCGCCGTTTACACAAACAGCTTGAAATAAGGTCACCTATGACAACCGATAAAAAAGCGAAAAAATTTGAAATAATGACACCGATTTGAAATGGATGTAAGCCCGACAGTCTGTGTAACCGGGTTGTTACGGGTCAATATTTGCTCATTTCAGAGTAAAACACGAAAATTCGTTTGCTTTTATTCCTGAAATTTTATATCCTTACTACCTGGCCAATCTTCTGCCCAGCAAGTGATCGGCCACCGATCACTGGAGCGATGTGTTATAGAGAAGTTGCTGGTGAACTGCAAGTTATTATAGAAGTCTGCCATCGGTATGACGACTTATGAAACCATACTGGAAAGGCACTTTTACTTATACGTACATGATGAGTATCGCATGAGTCGCATTTCACTTGCCAAGTAGCTGTGTTGTAGTAGCAGGCAATATGGAAGCAAGATCACACATTACACTTAGAAGTACTGAACAGACATGAATAAGTTTACTTGAATCACGGTTGTTGTTGTCGTTGTTTTAATCCTAAAAGCTTTATTGTCGAAATCTATCAAGCTGTACAAGATATTTCGGTATTATTGCTTTTCGGGATCTACTGCGTTAAAATTCAAGAAACAGGGTGATGGTAGACACTAACGTAGACACGTTTTTCAATTACCGCCTACCCATAAATCAGAGTTCCACAGACAGCAAACCATTTCTTTCTAAAATTCCATGTAGACATGCACGGTTGTAAATTCAAATCGAACCCTTGTAACGACATCTTACTTTGGTGAGTTTCCAGCTCGGCGCTATGTCGGAGAATGATGCAATGATCGGGTTACATAATTCTTTAACACCTATCGGCTCTACAATTTGGCATCTATGAGCTCTTGCTCTGTCCCCCATAACACAAGTAACGGCCTTCTGAGTGCTTCGAAAATATGAGCTACCGGTGTCAAAGATAAATGTCGTCGATTTACTTCGAAAACCTGGTAACTACAGCTTGTTACAAGCTGTAGTTATGAGGTTTTTAAAGTAAATCGACGATATACGAAAACTCGTCAATTTATCCAGCGTGAAAGGATTTGCAGACGGCTAAGTAAATATGGTGTATAGGATTAGAATTGCCTTGGAGGGTCTAAAAATACATTGTAGAAAAAGAACAAAATTCTTATACCCTACATTTTCTTTTTTTGTCATAATATTTTCATAAGTCATTTCTTTGATCAAAATTCTTTTGGATTTACGTTTTATTGATATGTATGTGTCTCATTTATGTCTGATTGACTGAATGGCTGTTTGATATCGTCGGTTTACTTCGAAAACCTCGTAACAACAGCTTGTAAGAAGCTATAATTACGAGGTTTTCGAAGTACACCGACGATATGAACGAAATGAATGTTAGTATGCTGAGTGTCACAACAAATACCGTTTGGTTTTTTTTTTTCTACCTTTTTTTTCGACCAGCTCAACCGCAAAAATACATATATATGTCAAAAATCAAAGTCCGTTAAGCCAGCTGGACACTCAAGCTCAACGCCCAGCTCAACAGCAAAAATACATATATAACATGTCAAAATCAAAGTCCGTCGAGCTCAATGGCTGGCGGTTGAGCTGGAATGTCGAGCTGCCTCTATGGTCTTTGATTTTGACATGTATATGTATTTTTGCTGTTGAGCTGGTCGTTGAGCTGGAATGACGAGCTGGCCCAACGGACATCGATCGAAGCATATGTATAACTATTTTTACTATTGAGCGGGTGGTTGAGCTGGAATGCCGAGCTGCCTCAACGAAAATGAATTTAGTATTTTTGCTGTTAACCTAGCCATTGAGCTGGAATGTCGAGCTGCCTCAACGGACTTTGATTTTGACATATATATGTATTTTTGCTGTTGAGCTGGCCGTTGAGCTGGAATGTCGAGCTGGCTCAACGGGCATTGATCGAAACATATTTATAAGTATTTTTACTTTTGAGCTGGCGGTTGAGCTGGAATGTCGAGCTGGCTCAACGGACATTGATCGAAGCATATCATTATGTATAAGTATTTTTACTTTTGAGCTGGCGGTTGAGCTGGAATGTCAAGCTGGCTCAATGGACATTGATCGAAGCATATGTATAAGTATTTTTACTGTTGAGCTGGCGGTTGAACCGCAATGTCAAGCTGGCTCAACGGACTTTGATTTTGACATAAATGTATGCATTTTACTGTTGAGCTGGCGGTTGAGCTGGTATATCAAGGTGGCTCAACGGAAATGAATCTAGTATTTTTGCTGTTGAGCTGGCCGTTGAGCTGGAATGTCGAGCTGGCTCAACGGACTTTGATTTTGACATATATATGTATTTTTGCTGTTGAGCTGGTGGTTGAGCTGGAATTTCGAGCTGGCTGAAGGGACATTGATCGAAACGTATAAGTATTTTTACTGTTGAGCTTGTGGTTGAGCTGGAATGTCGAGCTGGCTCAACGGACTTTGATTTTGACATATATATGTATTTTTGCTGTTGAGCTGGTGGTTGAGCTGGAAAGTCGGGCTGGTTGAACGAACATTGATCGAGACGTATAAGTATTTTTACTGTTGATTGATTGAGTTGAATGGTGAATGGTGAACACGTCTTTTTCACTGCTGTGCTTTTCATGCAATTTTATAAAAGAATAGTTTTGTTCCAGTAATAAAAGTTACATGTCTGGATTTTATTTTGAATGGACTTGTTAATGGGCATATTATCTCTGTGAGTACGATTTGCATTATGTTGCATTTGGAGACAATTGCCATATAGACACACTCAAAGAGTGATCAGCTAAGCGTGACTTATTGAATAAAAATTACCTAGCTATAGACTACACATAGCGGTACCTGAGTTGTTACTCATGCACATAAGCGTTTACCATTGTTCGTTGTAGTCTTTATTTGTAACCTATTGATGTTATCCCTTTCCAAAATTTACTATTATTGAAGACATAAAACTCTCCTCCACAAAATGGGAGTTGACATTGCTACATATCGGTTGGCTGTTGGTATTTTTGATGGAGTGTGTAGGCCAAAGTATAGAGCAGACACTTATAAACGCTATGAACGGTACCACAATGGTAGCGACATTGTTCTACGGACGCTAGCGTGTTGCCTGGTGATGTTGGCTGTGATGAGCTGCTTTTACCTGGTGGTTATGGGTCATCATCTCCTTATGACAAGTCTTACTTCAGTATCAAGTGAACATAATATACATGTATATATGTTATATCACATAAGCTGTTGCCGATCTGTTACTTCAAACTCTATGTCAGTTACCATGTATGGAGGCCAATACGCGTCATATCACAGCTTGATGCTTTTGTTGTCAGCTGATATTGAGTTGAATCCTGGGCCGACTGACGACACTAATTTGATACTTAGCGCTATATCAGACACTAAATGTGAATTAGGACAAATCAAAAGTGATGTTGGTCAAATCAGAGCAGATGTTGGCAATGTCAAATCTGAATTACATTGTTTAAAGGCAGAGTTAATTTCGGTCAAGCATGAACTTGGAAATGTTCAATTTATGCAAACGACTTTTGAGAATAGGCTTGCTGAAATTGAGGGTCATATGAATCAGTTACAGTATCAGTGTGATGTGATAAACGATGACATAGCAGCTGTGGCAACAAACGATGAAAAAAATTATGACCGATTTAACATCATTGAACAACAGGTTAATAAGATTGAAGCCGAAAGGCTGAAATGTTCACTTCGAATATTTGGTCTCAAAGAAGCTGAAACATCTGATAAGAGTTTGAGAACACTTGTAACAGAGGAGGTGCTTGGCGTGGCTAGTGAAACGGAAGATTTTAGCGAAGCTACTTTGGATGACGTTAAGAGAGTTGGTAAAGCCAGTCCCTCAGACAGTCGAATGATTATTGCTACATTTAAAAGTGTCATTGACAAACTAAATTTGTTCAAATATAGGGACCAACTTCGAGCCAAGGGTATCAGACTATCAAATGACTTATCATACATACAGAGACAACAATTAAAAGATCTCAAACGCAGAGGTTTAGCGGGTTATTTCAAAAATGGAAAACTTGTTACATACCGGAGATCTATGACTGGTGGTGATAAGTCATATCAGGAAGAAGTTGGTAATAAGAGAAATAAGCAGGCGACTGCGAGACAAGATGTTGTAAATGCAGATGAAGGTCAAGGTAGCATTGGTATACCGAGAGCCTCACGAGTAAAATCAAATACTAGATAGGACAGTGGCCGAAGCCCAAAATCTCTAAAGTTTCTTTCTTGGAATGTTGAAGGACTTAAATATAAGACATTGTTCAATGATTTCATAGAGTTGATAAACAAAAATGAAATTATTAGTTTGCAAGAGACATGGGATACAGACACTTCTTATCTTTACAATGCTTTTCCTGATTTTGAAATATATTCTTGTAATGCAAAATCTTCCACAATCGGGGGAAGGGCATCCGGAGGAGTTGTTGTTTTGATTAAAAGTAGCATTGATAAATATGTGAAACGTATTTGTGAAAAGTTTCCCTATGGGATTGTACTTATCATAGATAAGCGTTTATTTCAAACCATTAAAGATGTTTTATATATATCTGTGTATTTTCCCCCGGATAACTCTCCATTTCATTTAGGTGAAGAGTTGAGGGGTTTTGAATGCATTGAAACTTTCATATCTACTTTGAATTTGAATAATTTTGAAATTTTATTGTCAGGGGATTTCAATGCCCGCACAGGTGAACAAAAAGATTTTACCGATAACATTTCAAATATTCCAGAGTTAAATGAATTTGAAGATATATTAAACGGTGATATAGGAGTACCTCGGACGTCACAAGATAATATTGTTAATAGACCTGGTCATCAAATGTTACTCTTTTGTAAATCACATAGTATGTACATTATAAATGGTCGTTTTGGGACTGATGCGGGGAAAGGAGAATACACATTTATAAATCATAATGGTTGTAGTGTGATAGATTATTTTTTAAGCACTGAAAATCTTCTCAGCAGTATTTGTGATTTTGAGGTTTTATCTCAATTTGAGAGCTCTCACTTTCCATTACGTTTGTCGTTTTGGCAAAATGAGCTGGATATAATGACAGATGTAAATACATCTGATAATGAAAATACGATCCATTATAACATGAATATAGATAATAGCAGTTTATACCTCCAAAACATTTTAGATGCCATGTCTAGCGGAAATTTTGATGCAATAAATGATATGATTGATGATAATTATTGCTCAGTTGAAAATATAGTAAATGAGTTCGAAAAAATCTTATTCAAATGTTCTGAATCATTTACATGGTCGTCGCATTTGAGAAAATCTACAAACAAAGGTTGGTTTGATAGACAGTGCAGAGAAGCAAAATCTGAGTGTAATAAAGCATTGAAAAGACTCAGACGTGACCGTAGCCAAAGTAATGTCCAAGAATATTTACATCTTAAAACTGTATACAAAACTTTATGTAAAGTAAAACGTCTTGAGTTTCAAAAAACGCAAGTGAAAAAGTTAGAATCATCTCTGAAGTCGCCAAGGTTGTTTTGGGGTGAAATAAATCGTTTATGCAACGTCTCTAGGAGGCTACCCGATATCCATCCGGATTTATGGTATACACATTTCAAACATGTTTTTCAAGCCAATGGTCAATCAAATGTCAATGATGTTTTTCAACATAGCCCTTTACATTATGAAGAAATTCAAGATGTAGAAGATATACTTTTTAATTGTCCAATAACAGAAGCAGAAGTCAGCTTCGCAATTCATAATCTAAATGTTAACAAATCTTATGGGGGAAATCTTCTACCCCAGCACATCTTATATGGAAATGAGTTTTTGATTCCGTTTATTTTGAAACTTTTTAATAGAATTTTTGTAAATGGTGAATTTCCCTTGAATTGGGCTGAATTTATCATCGTACCTATGCATAAGAAGGGAAATTTAAATCATCCAGATAATTACAGGGGTATAGCTTTATTGGATGTACTTAGCAAGCTCTATATCTCTATTTTAACAAAACGTGTTGCATTCTATGTGGAAATTTATGATAAGATATCTGAATGTCAAGCGGGATTCAGGTCTGGTTATTCGACTATAGATAATGCTTTTGTTTTGTATTCCATTATCAGTAAATATCTCAATGTTAAGGGAAAATCTATCTATATTGCCTTCGTTGACTTCCAAAAAGCGTTCGATTCAGTTGATCGACGTATATTATTAGAAATTTTAAAGAAAAATGGAATTAAGGGTCATTTGTTTAATTCTATATCTTCTATATATTCTATTGTCAAAGCCCGAGTAAGAACATCCAAAAATTGCTATACGGAAACCTTTGACTGCCCAAAAGGTCTTAGGCAAGGTTGTAGTCTTAGTCCGATTTTATTTTCATTATATATTAATGAATTCTATTCATTACTTTGTGAAAATGATATCCGTGGAATTCAACTATTTCCAGATCTTACTGAAATATTCCTTCTTATGTTCGCAGATGATGTTGCATTATCATCTGATACGGTATCAGGGTTACAATCTCAATTAAATATATTAAAATCATTTTGTGACAATTCTAAGTTGTCTGTGAATATTAATAAAACAAAAGTAGTTGTTTTTAAAAAGGGAGGTAATTTAGCTGCCAAGGAAAAATGGTTTTTTAACGGGAATCGCATAGAAACTTTAAATGGGTTTACATATGTGGGAATTTATTTTAATAATCGTTTATCCTTTTCGAAAATGACTGAGGCTATGGTTATTAAAGCAAAAAAGGTTTTATTACATATACTTAACTCTCTGCAAAATCTAGGTTGTATTCCTTACAATACCTTTTTCAAAGTATTTGATTCCAAAGTTGCTTCCGTTTTACTTTATGGTTCAGAGCTATGGGGACTTGAAAAATGCACACTTTTAGAAAGTGTTCAAATTTATGCTTGTAAACGTTTTTTAAAAGTTCCACAAAGAGCATGTAACGATGCTGTTTTAGGCGATACGGGTAGATTACCCATGTACATTTTTGCTGCAAAACGTTGTATGAAATATTGGCTACGTCTGTTAAAGGCTCCCAAGAATAGATATATACGTTTATGTTATGAAATGCTTAAATATTACGATAGTGTTGGTCATACAAATTGGGTTTCAAAAGTCAGAAATAATCTACAGATCAATGGTTTTGGATATGTATGGAATGATCAAAAAGTTGAAAACGATGTTGTTTTTATTTCAGAATATCTGCGAAGATTGATTGATCAGCATAAACAATCTTGGTCTGCGAATTGTAACACAAATAGAAAGCTAAGTTCATATATCCATTTTAAATCAGATTTCGGAATAGAATCATATATATTGAACATTAATATTGCCAAATTTCGATCGTGTTTAGCTTCTTTCCGTAGTTCTTGCCATTGCTTAATGATAGAAGAGGGTAGATATAGAGATATGCCAAGAGAAAGTCGTACTTGTTTATACTGTGAGACTATGATCGAGGATGAATACCACTTTATAATGGTCTGTCCTCTATATTCTGACCTACGTTTTAAATATATACAAAGTTATTATTACATGGAGCCTACTCTCTATAAATTCCATCATTTAATGGCATTACAAGATGATACGAGCGTTAGAAATCTTGCTATGTACATTTACCATGCATTTAAAGAAAGAAATACGTTTTTATCAAACTTTTCATGATCACTAGAGTAACAGTCTACTAAAAAAGATACGTTGCATAAAATGGAATTTGTAATTCAATATACAATGTGTGTGTTCCACGAAGTAGTTTCTTTTCCTTAAAGTATGATTAAAACAAAAACAATATGTATTATCAATATTAGTGTTAAGATGTGGTTTGGAATAGTATTTGTCGCTCATTTAATTGTATGTTCATCATTCACCTGTATGTTTCGTTTATATTTTTGTAATATTTGTATATGTGTATGGGCCAGTGGCCTACATTTCACATTAAACTTGAACATTGAACTGTTGAGCTGGCGGTTGAGCTGGAATGTCGAGCTGGCTAAATGGAAGTGAATCTAATATTTTTGCTGTTGAGCTAGCCGTTGAGCTGGAATGTCGAGCTGACTTAACAGACTTTGATTTTGACATATATATGCATTTTTGCTCTTGAACTGGCCGTTGAGCTGAAAATATTACAAAATAACCGATTGACAACTTATCTACCACCGATATCACCTATAGGCCATCGACAAGCCACCGAAGAGCCACCGAAGAGCCACAGATGAACTGATACTAATCACCGGTGAAAAAAAGCTAAGAATCAAAATATGGAATCCATGAGACACATTGTTACATGCGCGACAGGCATTTTAATTCAGTTTCCACAAAAATTCACAAGCGCCATATCTGATTGATTCTGTAACAATTCTGTGACAAGTTTCGACTTGTCTTAGTATGTCGGTCAAAGGGAACTCCCAGAAATCTGTCAACCAAGGCAAGACTGTTATGTTTGTCTCTAACGAAGTCTTGAAAGTCCAAGAAGACTCCATTGTGAAGGAAAGATGTTGTGGCCGTATATATCTTTAATCACCGGTCAGATCCCGATTGGGCCTCTACCAGCGCAAGACGGAATATTTTTAAGACCGATTGAACCTCTGTTTATCGCCGTTTACACAAACAGCTTGAAATAAGGTCACCTATGACAACCGATAAAAAAGCGAAAAAATTTGAAATAATGACACCGATTTGAAATGGATGTAAGCCCGACAGTCTGTGTAACCGGGTTGTTACGGGTCAATGTTTGCTCATTTCAGAGTAAAACACGAAAATTGGTTTGCTTTTATTCCTGAAATTTTATATCCTTACTACCTGGCCAATCTTCTGTCCAGCAAGTGATCGGCCACCGATCACTGGAGCGATGTGTTATAGAGAAGTTGCTGGTGAACTGCAAGTTATTATAGAAGTCTGCCATCGGTATGACGACTTATGAAACCATACTGGAAAGGCACTTTTACTAATACGTACATGATGAGTATCGCATGAGTCGCATTTCACTTGCCAAGTAGTTGTGTTGTAGTAGCAGGCAATATGGAAGCAAGATCACACATTACACTTAGAAGTACTGAACAGACATGAATAAGTTTACTTGAATCACGGTTGTTGTTGTCGTTGTTGTTGTCGTTGTTTTAATCCTAAAAGCTTTATTGTAGAAATCTATCAAGCTGTACAAGATATTTCGGTATTATTGCTTTTCGGGATCTACTGCGTTAAAATTCAAGAAACAGGGTGATGGTAGACACTAACGTAGACAAGTTTTTCAATTACCGCCTACCCATAAATCAGAGTTCCACAGACAGCAAACCATTTCTTTCTAAAATTCCATGTAGACATGCACGGTTGTAAATTCAAATCGAACCCTTGTAACGACATCTTACTTTGGTGAGTTTCCAGCTCGGCGCTATGTCGGAGAATGATGCAATGATCGGGTAACATAATTCTTTAACACCTATCGGCTCTACAATTTGGCATCTATGAGCTCTTGCTCTGTCCCCCATAACACAAGTAACGGCCTTCTGAGAGCTTCGAAAATATGAGCTACCGGTGTCAAAGATAAATGTCGTCGATTTACTTCGAAAACCTGGTAACTACAGCTTGTTACAAGCTGTAGTTATGAGGTTTTTAAAGTAAATCGACGATATACGAAAACTCGTCAATTTATCCAGCGTGAAAGGATTTGCAGACGGCTAAGTAAATATGGTGTATAGGATTAGAATTGCCTTGGAGGGTCTAAAAATACATTGTAGAAAAAGAACAAAATTCTTGTACCCTACATTTTCTTTTTTTGTCATAATATTTTCATAAGTCATTTCTTTGATCAAAATTCTTTTGGATTTACGTTTTATGGATATGTATGTGTCTCATTTATGTCTGATTGACTGAATGGCTGTTTGATATCGTCGGTTTACTTCGAAAACCTCGTAACAACAGCTTGTAAGAAGCTATAATTACGAGGTTTTCGAAGTACACCGACGATATGAACGAAATGAATGTTAGTATGCTGAGTGTCACAACAAATACCGTTTGGTTTTTTTTTTTTCTACCTTTTTTTTCGACCAGCTCAACCGCAAAAATACATATATATGTCAAAAATCAAAGTCCGTTAAGCCAGCTCGACACTCAAGCTCAACGCCCAGCTCAACAGCAAAAATACATATATAGCATGTCAAAATCAAAGTCCGTCGAGCTCAATGGCTGGCGGTTGAGCTGGAATGTCGAGCTGCCTCAATGGTCTTTGATTTTGACATGTATATGTATTTTTGCTGTTGAGCTGGTCGTTGAGCTGGAATGACGAGCTGGCCCAACGGACATTGATCGAAGCATATGTATAACTATTTTTACTATTGAGCGGGTGGTTGAGCTGGAATGCCGAGCTGCCTCAACGAAAATGAATTTAGTATTTTTGCTGTTAACCTAGCCATTGAGCTGGAATGTCGAGCTGCCTCAACGGACTTTGATTTTGACATATATATGTATTTTTGCTGTTGAGCTGGCCGTTGAGCTGGAATGTCGAGCTGGCTCAACGGGCATTGATCGAAACATATTTATAAGTATTTTTACTTTTGAGCTGGCGGTTGAGCTGGAATGTCGAGCTGGCTCAACGGACATTGATCGAAGCATATCATTATGTATAAGTATTTTTACTTTTGAGCTGGCGGTTGAGCTGGAATGTCGAGCTGGCTCAATGGACATTGATCGAAGCATATGTATAAGTATTTTTACTGTTGAGCTGGCGGTTAAACCGCAATGTCAAGCTGGCTCAACGGACTTTGATTTTGACATATATGTATGCATTTTACTGTTGAGCTGGCGGTTGAGCTGGTATATCAAGCTGGCTCAACGGAAATGAATCTAGTACTTTTGCTGTTGAGCTGGCCGTTGAGCTGGAATGTCGAGCTGGCTCAACGGACTTTGATTTTGACATATATATTGTATTTTTGCTGTTGAGCTGGTGGTTGAGCTGGAATTTCGAGCTGGCTGAACGGACATTGATCGAAACGTATAAGTATTTTTACTGTTGAGCTTGTGGTTGAGCTGGAATGTCGAGCTGGCTCAACGGACTTTGATTTTGACATATATATGTATTTTTGCTGTTGAGCTGGTGGTTGAGCTGGAAAGTCGGGCTGGTTGAACGAACATTGATCGAGACGTATAAGTATTTTTACTGTTGAGCTGGCGGTTGAGCTGGAATGTCGAGCTGGCTAAATGGAAGTGAATCTAATATTTTTGCTGTTGAGCTAGCCGTTGAGCTGGAATGTCGAGCTGACTCAACAGACTTTGATTTTGACATATATATGCATTTTTGCTCTTGAACTGGCCGTTGAGCTGAATGTCGAGCTTGCTCAACGGACATTGATCGAAGTATATCAATATGTATAAGTATTTCTACTTTTGAGCTGGCCGTAGAGCTGGAATGTCGAGCTGCTCAACACGGCTAGTTTTGAGCTGAATGTCGATTACTGAGCCTTGATACCTTCACAGACCCCTTTCCAGTATACTTTCCAGTATACTACTATCTAACATCAGCTAGAATACGCAGTGCTCGCTTATTCTGTATAAGCAGTATGGATCCCATGGTTTGCGTTTATCCACAGTGGGGAAAATCACTGTATAAAGGGGCTCAACATACTTGTCGGTAAAAATCGGTCAAAAATCATACTGCACACTCTGAGCCATCTGATTTTGATCGACAGTGTACGAAGAATTGCCTACTGTTATTCTTAGCTTACTGAGAATTAACTCCCTTGAACAAAGGCAAAAATACCTGAGCTCTGTCGACGGCTGCAAATACAACACACAAAGCATACTTTTATCTTATTGGGCCTAAATTAACAAGCGAAAGGTAAAGATCCAAGATCAGACTGCACGTTCTGTGCAGTATTGTCTTGATCTATGCCGCTGGCAGAGGCAATTTATTTTTTCACCAATGGCCTTTACAGGGTAAACAGAAGATACCAAACTATTGAACGACATCCGAGAGACAGAGGCGAGTTCAGTTTATTTCGTGCCGGTAAGCAATACCATGTCAATTGAATTGCAGAACTATCAGATACTATGCCAACACCAATTACAATTTGTCATTGTTCTTGGCGCCAATACAAGACATGTGAAACCATTCCACGTCCTATCGATGAATGTCATCCGGTTTGGGTATACAAAAACTGGAAGGTCATATGAAGTTATCTCTCTGATGGTAGGATAAGCGGGGTTTTGTTTACTGTATGATATTTTGACCATCCCTTTTTCTCCATCTTTATTTCACCTTTCAGTACATTACACGAAACGGAGTTTTTGTGGACGGGATAGATCAAGACCTGGCCCCGTATTCACCAACCATTCTTGAGAATATTCCTAGTCTTATTCTCCAAGGTCTTCTAAATTTGTAAGTAACACAACCTCTGATTGGCTAAACCTAAAGGTTTAGCCAATCAGAAGTTGTGTTACTTACAAATGAAGAAAATTCTGGAGAGTAGTCAATAAGTAAAACAAAGAACGTTCTTAAGCATGGTTGATGAATACCAGCCCAGTGTCTGTATTCACCAACAATTCTTAAGAACATTCTCAGTCTTAGTCTCCCAGTTTTTTCAGACAGAAGTTGTGTTACTTTCAAATTTAAAGAAATATGAGGAATAAGACTAAGAATGTTCGTCAGAATGGTTGGTGAATAGGAGCCCAGAACGTGCAGCCTAATCATGGATCTATACTAACCGATATTTGGCTAAGACTGTAAAGTGGAAATCCTTTTGAATTTCAGAAAAATTGTACTTCACTGTGTCAAAAGAGGTCAATTTTACATATTTGGCGCTGAAGTTAACTCTTTACCAAACAACAAACTTTTAATTTGGCCGCTGAGAGCATTTATATTTAACCCATTTTCCTAGAACACGTCTCAACGCAAATGCGCGGAGATAGACTCTTTGAGTACATTACTACATTAACTCACGCTAGATGGCATTCTATAGATACACATCTATCTAGTTTGGGCATTCTGGGTACAGAAGCGGACTAATTTTTCATAACAGCTTTGAACTTTGAATTCCAAAATGAAATAAACGTTTACTCAATAAAACGCCAGTTGGTGCGATTGATTCAGCTATAATCGGCTAGCACGTAACCTATGCATCGGCCATTTATTAAAATAGCCCCAACATGCATGGGTAATAGGCTAAGAGCTTCGGTGTAAGCCCTACTTTTCCCAGTTATTGGTGGGATGGGTGATGCGTCACAGTAGATAGGTCGAATCTTCGAAGAATATGACATGCCTAGACAACGTACATAACTCTTGATATGTACCCGCCACACGAAAAGGGACAATTTAGGAATTTCGTACATCAATTTGATAAAAACAGATCAACGATATGCAGGTCAATTTAAGTTGAAAATGCTTGTAAAAAAAAGGTAAAATGACCACTTTTCATACAGAAAATATTATAAAAGCGAAAAGTGTCGACCCTGGTCAGCCTGCGCAATCTGTGCAGTCTGACCAGGGTTGACTGTGACACTTTTCGCAGTTCCCAGAAGGTCCCTTTTTGCCTGACGAGTCACATATCTGTCCTGTCAAATAAGTCACAGAAACTAACTCGCAGCAGTGAACTTTTTTAGCATAAACACATATCATGGCAAGAGGACATTATTGCCCCATATAACCGTTATCTTTTTTTGGCACACTGTTTCAAAAGTGCCCTCTACTGCCAGCCGGGAAAAAATGGCGCCTATCATTTCTGTAATGAAAAATCAAAAGGATGTCTCTGGTCAGGAAACCCATCTATACATAGCATAGCGTCAGTTTACTTCAGAAACCTAGTAATTACAGCTTGTTTCACGAGGACTTTGAAGTAAACCGGCGATAGAGACTATTAGAGATCAGACAGCATGTTCGATATAGTCTGGTCTTCATGCTTTATTCCAACAGCATGCTTTATAACAACAGCAAGTTGTTTGGTTTGATATTCTGCGGGTTTCCCGGTAAATTTATTTGTACCCCAAGAGGAGAAAATATGAGCCGTGCTATGAGAAAAGGGGGAATTAATGCATCTGCAAAAAGTATCGACCCAGGTCAGCCTGCGCAGTCCGTGCAGGCTGACCTGGGCCGAAACGTTTTGCTATTGGTCAATTTTCTGTTTATCAAAGGACGAATCTACCTCATGATTAAGTCGGTACCCATAATTATGTGATGACATGGGCTAGTACCGTCTATAATAGAGATCCGTTAAGCCGCCTTTTGCCGGGACGTAGCTCATATCTGCTAGACACATTTAACTTTAAAAACACCTTTCACCGCAGTTGTTGCCTTTGCAGCTAGTGCAGATCTGGATAATTCTGCACACAACGGCTCTTTGATCTACACCTTCTATACATTCTGGCTGATTGATTGACTGTTTGATTGTATGGTGTTATACGCCGTTTTCAACATTATTTCAATATATTGTTTTGATATTATTTATATTGCGGCGGCCGGTTCACCTATCCATGATTTCCTGGAGCCTCTTTTACCAGTACTCCGCACAATTTTCTTTTCTTTCTTTACTGGCTGCTTTCCAACATAGCCATCATCGAAACAATAGTCCGTGATGGAAGAGGAATGAATCATGTCGCTATGACTATCATCTATCCTCGGAAAGAAATTGGCCGAGCCGGGGATCGAAATTACAACCCCTTGTTCTTAAGCCCTGTACGCTAACGACTGAGCTACTGGGGTTCGGCCATAGATATTGCACTGAAAAAAATTGTGCTTTTTCCTAAACTAAGAGCGTGTATTGGGTTCAATTGACCTTTCTGTCGATTTTGATTGACAGGTCTACCAACGTCTTATCGGCCAATGAAAATGCAGCATTGGGCGTCATGTAAACAAAAAACGTCTGACACATTTCTAGTTAGCTTGACAGGCTTGACAACCGAAATACCGCGTTACTGAGTGTGTATGTGTGTGTGTGTGGTGGGGGGGGGGGGCGTGCCAAACTCGCGTTTACAGAAAGGTCAATTGGCGCTTTCAGGTTCAAGTTATGATTCCGTGCTATGCACCTCTCCGCACTTACACAGTATTGTTCAGAAAATTGCTTCTTGTCTGTGCTTTCCCGTTTCCCTTACGTTCAGAAAAGCTGATTAACGTGCATTTGGAGCATAACAATAAAAAGCAAATATCATCAGTATACATCTTCTCGTCATTGGGTCGGAACAGATAACTTTGAGAGATGTTTACTGTCAGATTGCGTGTTGGTTTCCCAGAAAACATTCCTAACATATACAATGTATGGTTATAGGTGTATATTCTGATAGTTTTACTGACTAAATATGTCGGCTTCATTTATTATGTACCACCTACCGAATGCACGTAATGAGAAATGTCTTCTTTTTAGCAACTATACTGCTGACATTTTCGTTTCGAAATATTGAATATTAGAAAACTAAATGCTTGTATGTTTAAGGCAACACATAAGTATTCTCTTGCTGTTCATCGTGCTTGGTAAAGCTTTTAACACAGAAGACAGCTAGTCAAGCCAATAATTAGAGAGGTCATCAGACCTGTCCAATAGTTATGAGTTTAAAAGGCAGACTGCCATGTCATTTCAAATCTGATTTTCTCGCAATTTTTTTCTGATACACAATCTATTAGGTCAGGGATTTGTAAATAAGGCGAAATAATAAAACCGAAACAGGAAACAGACGTGGTTTATTTTTTATATGACGAATTTCTGAAAAGATTTGTTATAGTAATTTGCCATGGTTGCAAAGGACTTCTCAAATAATGATGATTTTTCATTCAGAAGAAGTAAAAAGTAAGAAGTTCGTTAAGGAAAAAAAAAAGATAAAGGAGACCGCTGGACAAGATCATGCGACTTGAAAACGCGGTAAGAAGGTCAAATGAACGCCATGTAAAGCACAAGACTTCTCTACGTGGAGGCTTATTTACTTGTTTGTTTACGAACCAAAATATATTGAAATTACAAGCTAATAAATTATTTGAAAACATGGATGCTGACCTCTGCTAGCTTCTTTTGTAAAGAAGCCAACTTGTTACGTACAGTATTGAGCTAGCTATGGTTGCTATACTAGCTTCACAATACCTCCAGATGTATCATGTTGCTACAAGAGGGCAACGGCTCATATGCAGTCTACTATACAAAAGAAACAGAATTAGTTGTACGATCAGGTGGCAGGGGACTTGGAAACTTGTTCACGGCTGTGGTGAATTATGTCGCCCCGAGTCGAAGCCAATCAGAAGTCGTGTTACTCTCAAATCTAGAAAATTTTTGAGGATATATCAAAAAATGTTCTGAAGGATGATTGGAGAATGCCAGCCCTGTTGTGACTAGTTTACATGCAAGCTTAAAGGTAACCCTTCAAATTTTGGGACGAAAATTTTACAAAAATGCGAAAGTATCATCCTTATACTCCAAAGGCCTTTTAATTTGCATTCATAAAACCCCAGTAGTCGAAAACCATCCGACAACACGAGAAATTAGAGATTTACTACGGCCCAGGTTGACACTAACGGGAGACACGTTCTTTTTTTGGATGATCAATTCTCTCATTTACATACAGGAATACACAAAGTTTCAAATATACATGTAGCGTCCGAAGAATACATTATGGAAAGTAATTATTACATGTTTGTAATGTAATGGAATTTAAGCATTATTAGTCGTGTGCCAGTCACTTGACATTCCCACAATGCTTAATTGATTTTTGGTGCGAAATCTAAAAATACCTTAAAAGAGGCTACGTAGCCTTTTCAGGGCACACCATTTTTTTTTTTTTTTTTTTTTTTTTCTTCTTCTTTCGTAATTTTATGAGTCTTAATTATTGATGATTTGTGTTATTTTTTCATATAAATTTCAGCGATATATACATTTTTTTTAATTTGGTGAGATGTAAAAATTCTAAATACCCACCTTTAAAAGAAAAGAAATGCATCGATTGAAAATTATGGTAAGCAAAGCCCTCTGTTGGCACAATATTCTTTTTGAAATTCAAGTTTGATTCTACTCGAAATAAAGAGTTTTTGGCACCAGCAGAAGTAACAACAGAGGCCATGAGGTCAAACGCTATAGATTGGTTACTATCAAAAACAGCCTATATTTGGTATCAATTCTTATCGGTGATTTGATTAAAATCTGGTAAACATAGAGTTTCATTTGGCAATTATTTAGGCCTACAGTTCAAAAACCCTGACATTTTACTTACTAAACTCATTACCAAACGACAACATTTTAGGCTTGTCCAAATCGAAAGCATTTGCAGACGACATAATAAAGGTGACTAAAAATTTTAAATTTGTTTTGTGAAGGGTAGAAAACATTGTGGGAAAAGGAGAAAATGCTGGTTACCAGCATTTTCTCCTTTTCCCACAATGTTTTCTTAAGGCTTCTTTTTCAGAGGCGTCAAAAGTAGGGATTGTGTGGTGATGGGTTAAAGTCATAATCATCACCATTACCAACAGCAGTATAAATGGTATCAATAGCAACTTTATATTTAAGGCCAAAGATTGACCAAAATCAAGTGATGTGGTACTCATTATATATAGACTTCGAGTAGACACTTGAAACCTCTGTCCTGAACCCTTCCAGCGCAAAATGTGAAAGCTATGACTTTAGCTAGCAGTATAGATCAAGATCAGACTGCAGAAAAAAATGCAGTCTGGCCATTGATACATATCGTCCACCTCTTTTGTGAAGTCAGTAAGACAGAAACCTTGTACGTCGTAAATACAGCGTTTCAGTGGATTATTTTTCAAGCCGTCGAAAGAAATCGATTTCATAATTTTAGTGCGTCTCCTTGATGCATTATACAAGACAAGTCTACATATGATTATGGATCCATAAAACCTATTTGGTCTGACAAGGAACAAAATCGTGAGGTAGAATGGTCCATTTACATGTAGAAAATTGACCAATAGCAAAAAGGTTTGAACCCGGTCAATCTGAACCTGCACAATCTACGAAGGCTAACCTAGGTTATATACTTTTTTGCGTATGCATTAAATCCCTTTTTTCACGGAGCACGATTAATACATATATATATATAACTCGTCCTATACCATGGATATCAAAGACCCTTGCAGGGCATTGCTCAACTATACCTGCCACAAGAAGAGCTATTTACAGCTTCCTGATGACGATAGCGATGCTGATTATCTATGGCCTGCAACACGCGAAAAGGGGCATTCGAGCATTTGCGTTAAGTGTCGTCTCGGAATAGCCTGCGCAGTCCGCGCAGACTAACCCGAAACGACACTTTCCGTTTTTAAGTAACTTTCTGTTTTGCGCAAGTCTGCTTGTGCACCAAATCGAATGCAGTCGTAAAGTGCCATCTCGGATAAGCCTGCGCGGACTACGCAGGCTGATCCGAGACGACACTGTACGCAAATTTCCGAATGCTCCTTTTCGCGTGGTGCAAGCCATTTATAGCCTAACATGCTTGAGTGTCGTAGAGTAAGCATCGAGCGCAAAGCTCATGCCAAGCAATATTCAAAATAACGCCATTGTAGTTGCTAATACAAACTGTAAATTAACTGAGTTTGCAACTTCACATAGTTTATTACGGGAACGTTAGACGTATTTGACGTGAAGCCAGATTTATTTTATATTACTTGAGTAACAATCAGAACCGAAAAGTGAACACGGTCTTGTGGTAGTAATAAACAAATTGCTGTTCCTCGTTTTGGCAAAAATTTGTTACTTTAAGTATTTTGCATAATTCTTATGCCGCCATTTAGCCGACTGTTGAATACTTCTTTTGAAAAATATTATATCTTTTCCCCCTTCGACCAATGATATTTGCATACATATAATCATTTTTTATTTGCCGTTTAAACTAAGAAGTATTTTATAACTCTTTTAGATTATCTTAAAAAGGAAAAGGAAGCGTATGGGTTACGCTTTGTATTATTGATGCATTCACGTCTGTATCCATCTCCTTCGATCGTCTTGGCTAGTTGTCGGTTTCCGAACACTAAACTGTAATTTATCTAAAACATTTCAGACATGAATGTCAGTTCCCCGATGAAAATTTGCTCCCTGTTCTTGCTTTTGTGTTGTGGTATGGTGGTGATTATTTTCAGTGTCAGGAATAAATCTTTAGAAACTTTCAAATAATAATAAAAAAAAAACTCAACATCACGCATAGGCCTATTGGTTACTTTTTTACTTACTCCGTGTGTCGAGATTATGATCTATGGCCTGCAACACACGAAAAAAGGCATTCGAACGTTTGCGTAACCTGCAGGGTACGTATTCACCAACAATTCTTAAGACCATTCTTGGTATCATTCTTCAGAATTTTCCAAGTCTGAAAGTAACACTACTTTTGATCGGCTAAACCGTTTGGTTTAGCCAATCAGAAGTAGTGTTACTATCAAATTTAGAAAATCTTGGAGAGCACGACTGAGACCGTTCTTGAGAATGGTTGGTGAATACAGGCCCAGCTGGTGTTTTGGTTTTTAGGCTTAGTAATTCAGAGGCCCTGGGGTTTTTGGCATGAGTTCCTTGAGAACAAGGCACTTCAGAGCCAAAGACGAGTCCTAAACAAATAAAGAAGAGCACATGATAAGATGTTACCGCAATGCTTTCTGTAAGATGACAACTTAAAGGCTGCCCCAGCTCGCTCCAGGAAGAAAAGGAGTTATTATACTGCAAAGAAATTTCTCGTGATCTGATTGGTTAACATGTAGGGAACATATGTATCATGTTCCCTGGCAAAAACCACGCGAAGCCACTTTCCCTTTTGAGTGACCCCTAAATATCATTACACGTGCAACACAACATCCAAAATGGCGGCGTCGATCGATCATCAGACTGTACATTTATGCACCAAACGTTTTAAATAGTGACATCAGTTTCCAGAAAAAAAACTTCATTGAATTGGTGCACCCAGAAAGCGATTTCTGTTTTGTCTGCATACTCGATTTGTGAGATAATAATACAGGAAAATTTCGCTTAACACGTTTTGGAATGGTAAAACTTTGCAGTATAATGAATTCGTTGTACGGTCGCTGTGTCGAATCATCTCGCCACCTCGCTTTCGGCTTGGGGCGACATGATTCACCACGGCCCTGAAAACGTTTCCAAGTCCCCTGCCAGTTGACCCTACTTATGTATGCAACACTCTGAAAAAGGGGCCTGAATGCATTACCACACAATCCCTACTTTCCTGAGAAAGAAGCCTTTAGAAAACATCATGGGAAAAGAAGAACATGTTGTTGACCATCATTTTCTCCTTTTTCCCACAATTTTTTATATCCTTCACAAAACAAATTTCAAATTTTCAGTCATTTTTATTTTTATCGTCAGCAAATCCTTTCGATTTGGATAAGCCTAATAATTATATTGTCGTTTGGTATTGAGTTAATGTAACGGGATAATGCATCTTTATCAGCCAACGCTGGCTGCACAAGCTGACCGGCGTCGATAATGTTTGCAGATGTTTTCGCTGTTTACGGAGCACTATTCATATCCATTTTCCTGATAGTGCAAAGATATCTTTAAATTACGCCCTTTTTGTGGCCTGCCGTATATTTCACCAGAATGATCTCTCAGCTACTTTTTGTAATCTTTTACGAAAAAATCGAAACGGTGTTATAGAGATATATGGGTCTGTCTGTGTGCAGCTGTATAAAAACCTGTGATTCTATCGCATGTTCTGGAATATTTGTCTGCAATGAACATTATATACTACATCCACCAGGTTAGCATTGCCAATATTTCATTTGCCTTCAAAAAGACAAACTTGATATAATCTAGCACAGGGGTGAGGACCCGCCTTCACCAATTACCCTAAGTTGCCAGCTAATTCTCAGTCAAGAATTTCTCAAAGTTTAAAAGAACATTAATCTTTTCTTTGGCTAACCTAAGTAAGTAAGCAAATAAGATAATATGTTGCCTCTCAAATCTGAGCAATGCTCTGTGGAAAGGGGACTTAACCCTTTCCCAAACAAGCCCTGGTTTTTACGTGTCTGCAGTAAAAATCTTTTGAAAACACTGTGGGAAAAGAAGAAATTGCTCGTAACGAGCAATTTCTTCTTTTCCCACGGTGTTTTCTACCCTTTTTGAGAATTTTCTGCCATTTTCTCCAAATCTAAAATTGTCGTCTGCAAACACTTTTGGTTTGGAAGAGTTCAAAATTTGTCGTTTGGGAAAGGGTTAATGCATCTTTGTGATGCATTATGACAATAAAATCCATTTTGTACATCAGTCGACTGAATTATAAGCAGACTGCCCGGGCTGGCCTGGGTCGATACGTTTGCAAATTCATTAAGTCCCTATTTCACAAAGCATTGCTCATTTAGAATAAGAGAAAGAATGTAATGAAAACGACTTGCTACGCTTCCAACCGTATTTTACTATACTTGGGCGGCAGATCGTTTTTTTTTTTTATATATCCCTTCTTGGTTTTCCCCGTACGGGAGTCTGAAATACATTCAGGTAAATCCATCAAAATATGGACGGTGGGAATAATGTGAACAGTTTTAATCAAGACAGTTTTATTGCGTTTGAATGAGGCCCATTCTTTGGTTAGTTCCCTTGTTTCCTCTCTTGCACTGCATTGGTCCTGATGAAGGGGATGCTTGTTTTTCATCCTTGATTTTTCTTTTCACTATAGATCTATAAATGTTTTTAACATAATATCTCAAATGCATCTGGTTAAATTGTTATACAAATCGATATGTACTCGTTTCTCTGATAATTGTGAACAGAATTTGCTCTGGAATTATATGGGGACCTTACATATGACCATAAATCAAACTTTATTTCATGCTTTCCGGTATGATATCGAGAAATAGCAGTGAAAATATTTTCAGATCTTACACTGGTACCACCAGTGAAAATACCGATTTTCACGTTCTTGTTGCCAAGGTAAATTGCGCGTGCCTAACAACCAGATGGGAAATATGACGTCATTTACCTTACATTTCTCGCGCTTGACGTAATATTGTGATGCGTTGCTATGCGGGAGGGGTACGCCACGGGGAATAACGGAAAAGAAATGTACTGGATTTTGATAAAGCTCCTCCAAGAAAGGGTTAAAAGCATGAAATAAATAGAATATTTTTTTTTTCAGTGAAAGATCGAAATTTATTTCATCTCGTGAACAACATCGGTAATATTTTCACTCGTGGCCCAGTGAAAATATTACCGATGTTGTTCACGAGATGAAATAAATTTCGATCTTTCACCGAAAAAAACAAATATCCTCTATATATTTGTAGCAACATCCCAAAGGGAACCAAGGATATGCACTCACATTAAGCCTATTTCAGTGGGTTTGCATCACAAAGATGCCTTAAACCTTCTTTTGCCAGAGCATGGCTTTTTGATTACATGAACTTTAGACACATTTAATGCGAAGCGTAATTTATTGGGCCTATAACCAGAGGTGAAAAGTGAAGAAAGACATTTTGATTATAAGTCAGAAAAATATGCTTTCCCGTTGACCAAAAATTCTGGTTTGTACTGATAGTAACTTTGTTTCAGTTCTTTCGTGTCGTTTTCATAGTAAGACGTAAAAAGCGATAGCAAGCCAATTCAGAAAGGTTTTGAGAAAAAATGAACGTTTTATAACTTAGTACATTGAAAACAATTTGGGAAAAAGAAATCCTTTAGCCCTAATCTTCTTGATAACTATGCCTGGCTGGGTCTGGAATCAATACGTATGTTGTGAGAGAAAATGGGTTAGTCTTCTATTATTAATGCATTCTTAGTGTTAAGTCTGTATCTATCTCACGAACGCCCAGTAAAAATTGTTGGCCGATTCTCTCCATATAGTAATTTTGTTAAAAGATTTTCGACTTTAATGTCAGTGTACAGACGTATATTGTTTATTGCCTGCTAAAACATGCTGTAAAAGGTGAAACTTGGTAATGAAAGCTTATGCCATATCGTCGGTTTACTTAAAAAACTCGTCAGTACAACTTGAAACAAGCTGTAGTTACGAGGTTGTTGAAGTAAACCGACGATATACTTTCCGTGTTCTTTGTACTCGGTTTACCAGGTCGAATAGTTATTCAAGGGCGGCTGCCTAGTCTGTGGATTTTCTTTCTCTATTTTTAAAATAGAACATTCAAGTTGAAGAAATCTGCGTGGACCTTTGTTACACAGTATAAATAGACTTAATATCATAAAAGTATGCCGTAAAAGTTTGATAAGCAATTATGCTCAATATGTATAATAAACTGTCAAAGGGGGATAAATGCATGATCGTGATGCATGATTCCAATCAAGTCATCATAAAATTACTGATTCATTGAGTCCAGTTTGTACAAAACCGACTGAATCATGATGTACACTGATCCTTTGACATGTAGAATATTGATACCGAAAAGTTTCGACCCAGGGCAGCCTGTTTGGATTGCAAAGGCTGACCTTGGGCAATATTTTTTTACAGTTTTACAGATCTGCTATGCTCCCACCGTTTTGACAGAGCATGGCTCGTTTTTTGCGACGTGCAATTTTGGCATTCGGATAAAGGGATAGACGTTGTGCTTTTGGAGATTTTATTTGAGCCATGCTCTCTGAAAAGGAGGTTGAAGCAACTAAAAAAGAAATATCAACCTTTATTTCATGCTTGCCGGTAGGATATCGAGATATAGCAGTGAAAATATTTTTCGATCTTACACTGGTACCACCAGTGAAAACACCGATTTTCACGTTCTTGTTGCCTAGGTAAATTGCGCGTGCCTAACGGTTGAACTAATATTCTATAGAGTGAGGGTACGCTGTTTTGATATAGACTCGGTATAGACTCTAAAGAGCGAGGGTACGGTATGACAAAATGGAAACGCTGGCATATGTAGAAATATGTATCATATAGAAGATCTGCAGATCAAAATTAAAATTTAAATATCGTCCTAGATATCTGCAAATTAAGAAGAAAATGCCAATATTCAAGTTATTAAAATTGAACTACTTTATGCCAACTTTAATATCATTGCGCTAAAGCCCGGGACCTTTCGGAAGTAGATTAATTTATCAATTTCATTGACAGGCGTCTTCTTCTGAAAAGGACTGTTAATACACTTGAAATTACGTTTTTCAGCCCGTCTGGCGTTTTTTGCGATAAAAGAGCATATAAAGATTGCTTTGTCTGTTTGTATGTGGTTAGGACAGAGAACGTAGTGATGATGTAGTCTACTCCAACGTGTTAAGGTATCTAGAAAGCAGTATAAACTGTAAAGCGTTTAGGTACATAAACAATATAAGCATGTTTAAAATTTAAAAAAAAAATGCATGTTTCCCTTTTGACAGCGACAAAATAAATCGGCTAAAGCTTAATTGATAGTGTCCATTGTTGAGAGATAGAGCATCTGCCACATAACCAAAGGGACTGGAGTTCAATACACAGGAGCGGGGTTTTTTAAGTTTGGGATCTTTCATTGATCAACATATCCGGGTTAAGTACTGGTGTAGTTCCCAGGAAGCAGAATCAAGAGAGATTTAGATAATTTGTAGAAATTTGTTTTTAAATCGCTGATAAATATATATGTTTAGTTGTTTTATGACCGAAATATGTTTAACATGCGCTTTAACCCATTACCAAACACTACCTACTTCTGATGACCCTGATAAAGAAGACGTTAGAAAACATTGTGGGAAAAGGAGAAAATGATGGTAACAAGCAATTTTTCTCGTTCCCACATGAAGACTCTAAAGAGTTTAGGTACATACACAACAGAAATGAAGACTCTAAAGAGTAAAGATACATACACAGCAGATATGACGATCCTAAAGATTAAAGGTACATACAGAACAGAAATGAAGACTATAAAGAGTAAAGGTACATACAGAACAGAAATGAAGACTCCAAAGAGTAAAGGTACATAGACAGCAGATATGACGATCCTAAAGAGTGAAGGTACATACAGAACGGAAATGAAGACTCCAAAGAGTAAAGGTACATACACAGCACATATGACGATTCTAAAGAGTGAAGGTACATACAGAACAGAAAAGAAGACTCCAAAGAGTAAAGGTACATACAGAACAGAAAAGAAGACTCCAAAGAGTGAAGGTGCATACAGAACAGAAATGAAGACTCCAAAGAGTAAAGGTACATACAGAACAGAAAAGAAGACTCCAAAGAGTGAAGGTGCATACAGAACAGAAATGAAGACTCCAAAGAGTAAAGGTACATACAGAACAGAAAAGAAGACTCCAAAGAGCAAAGGTACATACAGAACAGAAATGAAGACTCCAAAGAGTTAAGGTACAAACACAGCAGATATGACGATCCTAAAGAGTGAAGGTACATGCAGAACAGAAATGAAGACTCCAAAGAGTAAAGGTACATACACAGCAGATATGACGATCCTAAAGAGTGAAGGTACATGCAGAACAGAAATGAAGACTCCAAAGAGTAAAGGTACATACACAGCAGTTATGACGATCCTAAAGAGTGAAGGTACATACAGAACAGAAATAAAGACTCCAAAGAGTAAAGGTACATACAGAACAGAAAAGAAGACTCTAAAGAGTGAAGGTACATACAGAACAGAAATGAAGACTCCAAAGAGTGAAGGTACATACAGAACAGAAATGAAGACTCCATAGAGTAAAGGTACATACACAGCAGATATGACGATTCTAAAGAGTGAAGGTACATACAGAACAGAAATGAAGACTCCAAAGAGTAAAGGTACATACACAGCAGATATGACGATCCTAAAGAGTGAAGGTACATACAGAACAGAAATGAAGACTCCAAAGAGAAAAGGTACATACAGAACAGAAAAGAAGACTCTAAAGAGTGAAGGTACATACAGAACAGAAATGAAGACTCCAAAGAGTAAAGGTACATACACAGCAGATATGACGATCCTAAAGAGTGAAGGTACATACAGAACAGAAATGAAGACTCCAAAGAGTAAAGGTACATACAGAACAGAAATGAAGACTCCAAAGAGTAAAGGTACATACAGAACAGAAAAGAAGACTCCAAAGAGCAAAGGTACATACAGAACAGAAATGAAGACTCCAAAGAGTTAAGGTATAAACACAGCAGATATGACGATTCTAAAGAGTGAAGGTACATGCAGAACAGAAATGAAGATTCCAAAGAGTAAAGGTACATACACAGCAGATATGACGACCCTAAAGACTGAAGGTACATGCAGAACAGAAATGAAGACTCCAAAGAGTAAAGGTACATACACAGCAGTTATGACGATCCTAAAGAGTGAAGGTACATACAGAACAGAAATAAAGACTCCAAAGAGTAAAGGTACATACAGAACAGAAAAGAAGACTCTAAAGAGTGAAGGTACATACAGAACAGAAATGAAGACTCCAAAGAGTAAAGGTACATACAGAACAGAAAAGAAGACTCTAAAGAGCAAAGGTACATACAGAACAGAAATGAAGACTCCAAAGAGTTAAGGTACATACACAGCAGATATGACGATTCTAAAGAGTGAAGGTACATACAGAACAGAAATGAGGACTCCAAAGAGTAAAGGTACATACACAGCAGTTATGACGATCCTAAAGAGTGAAGGTACATACAGAACAGAAATGAGGACTCCAAAGAGTAAAGGTACATACACAGCAGATATGACGATCCTAAAGAGTGAAGGTACATACAGAACAGAAATGACGACTCAAAAGAGTGAAGGTACATACAGAACAGAAAAGAAGACTCTAAAGAGTGAAGGTACATACAGAACAGAAATGAAGACTCCAAAGAGTAAAGGTACATACAGAACAGAAAAGAAAACTCTAAAGAGTGAAGGTACATACAGAACAGAAATGAAGACTCCAAAGAGTTAAGGTACAAACACAGCAGATATGACGATCCTAAAGAGCGAAGGTACATACAGAACAGAAATGAAGACTCCAAAGAGTAAAGGTACATACACAGCAGATATGACGATCCTAAAGAGTGAAGGTACATACAGAACAGAAATGAAGACTCCAAAGAGTGAAGGTACATACAGAACAGAAAAGAAGACTCCAAAGAGTGAAGGTACATACACAACAGAAATGAAGACTCCAAAGAGTGAAGGTACATACAGAACAGAAAAGAAGACTCTAAAGAGCAAAGGTACATACAGAACAGAAATGAAGACTTCAAAGAGTTAAGGTACATACACAGCAGATATGACGATTCTAAAGAGTGAAGGTACATACAGAACAGAAATGAAGACTCTAAAGAGTAAAGGTACATACACAGCAGATATGACGATCCTAAAGAGTGAAGGTACATACAGAACAGAAATGAGGACTCCAAAGAGTGAAGGTACATACAGAACAGAAATGAAGACTCCAAAGAGTAAAGGTACATACACAGCAGATATGACGATCCTAAAGAGTGAAGGTACATACAGAACAGAAATGAAGACTCCAAAGAGTAAAGGTACATACAGAACAGAAATTAAGACTCCAAAGAGTGAAGGTACATACAGAACAGAAAAGAAGACTCCAAAGAGCAAAGGTACATACAGAACAGAAATGAAGACTCCAAAGAGTTAAGGTACAAACACAGCAGATATGACGATCCTAAAGAGTGAAGGTACATACAGAACGGAAATGAAGACTCCAAAGAGTTAAGGTACATACACAGCAGATATGACGATCCTAAAGAGTGAAGGTACATACAGAACGGAAATGAAGACTCCAAAGAGTAAAGGTACATACACAGCAGATATGACGATCCTAAAGAGTAAAGGTACATACAGAACGGAAATGAAGACTCCAAAGAGTAAAGGTACATACAGAACGGAAAAGAAGACTCTAAAGAGTGAAGGTACATACAGAACAGAAATGAAGACTCCAAAGAGTAAAGGTACATACAGAACAGAAAAGAAGACTCTAAAGAGCAAAGGTACATACAGAACAGAAATGAAGACTCCAAAGAGTTAAGGTACATACACAGCAGATATGACGATCCTAAAGAGTGAAGGTACATACAGAACAGAAATGAAGAGTGTAAAGAGTTAAGAAACATTCGCAACGGATATGACGATCCTAAAGAGTATAGGTACATACAGAACAGAATTGAAGAGTCTAAAGAGTAAAGGTACATACACAGCGGATATGACGATCCTAAAGAGTAAAGGTACATACAGAACAGAAATGAATAGTCTAAAGAGTAAAGGTACATACGCAACGGATATGACGATCCTAAAGAGTAAAGGTACATACAGAACAGAAATGAAGACTCTAAAGAGTAAAGGTACATACACAGCAGATTTGACGATCCTAAAGAGTAAAGGTACATACAAAACAGAAAGGAAGACTCTAAAGAGTTAAGGTACATACACAGCAGATATGACGATCCTAAAGAGTGAAGGTACATACAAAATAGAAATGAAGACTCTAAAGAGTAAAGGTACATACTCTTTAGAGTCTTCTTTTCTGTTCTGTATGTACCTTTACTCTTTAGGATCGTCATATCCGTTGCGTATGTACCTTAACTCTTTAGAGTCTTCATTTCTGTTCTGTATGTACCTTTACTCTTTAGGATCGTCATATCCGTTGCGTATGTACCTTAACTCTTTAGAGTCTTCATTTCTGTTCTGTATGTACCTTTACTCTTAGGGATCGTCATATCCATTGGGTATGTACCTTTACTCTTTAGAGTCTTCATTTCTGTTCTGTATGTACCCTTACTCTTTGGGATCGTCATATCCGTTGCGTATGTACCTTTACTCTTTAGAGTCTTCAGTTCTGTTTTGTATGTACCTTTACTCTTTGGGATCGTCATATCCGTTGCGTATGTACCTTTACTCTTTAGAGTCTTCTTTCCTGTTCTGTATGTACCTTTACTCTTTAGGATCGTCATATCCGTTGCGTATGTACGTTTACTCTTTAGAGTCTTCATTTCTGTTCTGTATGTACCTTTACTCTTTAGGATCGTCATAACAGTTGCGTATGTACCTTAACTCTTTAGAGTCCTCACGGCTTTTGTGTTTGTACCTTAACTCTTTAGAGTTTTCATTTCTGTTTTGTATGTACCTTAACTCTTTAGGATCGTCATATCTGTTGTGTTTGTACCTTAGCTCTTTAGAGTCTTCATTTCTGTTTTGTATGTACCTTTACTCTTTAGGATCGAGATATCTGTTGTGTATGTACCTTAACTCTTTAGAGTCTTCATTTCTGTTCTGTATGTACCTTTACTCTTTAGGATCGTCATATCTGTTGCGTATGTACCTTAACTCTTTAGAGTCTTCATTTCTGTTCTGTATGTACCCTTACTCTTTAGGATCGTCATATCCGTTGCGTATGTACCTTTACTCTTTAGAGTCTTCAGTTCTGTTCTGTATGTACCCTTACTCTTTAGGATCGTCATATCCGTTGCGTATGTACCTTTACTCTTTAGAGTCCTCTCAGCTGTTGTGTATGTACCTTAACTCTTTAGGGTCTTCATTTCTGTTTTATATGTACCTTTACTCTTTAGGATCGTCATATCTGTTATGTATGTACCTTAACTCATTAGAGTCTTCATTTCTGTTTTTTATGTACCTTTACTCTTTAAGATCTTCATATCTGTTGTGTATGTCCCTTAACTCTTTAGAGTCTTCATTTCTTTTCTATATGTACCTTTACTCTTTAGGATCGTCATATCTGTTGTGTATGTACCTAAACTCTTTAGAGTCTTCACTTCGGTTTTATATGTACCTAATCGCTTTAGAGTCTTCATTTCTGTTTTGATGTACCTATTCCCTTTAGAGTTGTCATCATTGTTGATAGGAACCTAATCTCATTACAGTCTTTATCATTGTTGTGTACGCACCGAATTTCTTTTAAGTCGTCAAGTCTGATGTGTATGTACCTTAACTCTTTAGAGTCTTCATTTCTGTTTTGTATGTACCTTAACTCTTTAGAGTCCTCACAGCTGTTGTGTTTGTACCTTAACTCTTTAGAATCTTCATTTCTGTTTTGTATGTACCTTAACTCTTTAGTTTGTGAAGAAGACTCTAAAGAGTTTAGGTACATACAAAACAGAAATTATTCTAAAGAGATTAGGTACATAGTTAACCATAATGCCGATTAGGCACATAGGCAACAGTGTTTTCTAGTCTTTCTGATTCAAATTTGAATCAATTTTTACACCTTTAATTTTTCGAAATTTTAAATGTGTATAAGGCTTGCCATTATTAATGTTTTTGTAATGTTTTCATGTCGTATTAATATGTCCCAATATAACTCTTTACCAAACAAGTCTGAGTTTTTTAGTTCTGATAACCAAGAGGAAGAAGCGTGAAAATCGCAAAATCATTGCGGGAAAGGAAGACAGTGCTGGTAACCAACAGTTTCTCCTTTTCCATAACGTTTACTACACTTCAAAGACAATCCTGTCATTTGATATACATCTATCATAATTTGTCATCTGCAAATGCTTTCAGTATAGATAAATATAAAATATGACCATCACAGGGACGTAGGAAGCAATTCAAGATGGGGGGGATGCTAACTCGTATTTTATGGAAAATTTTGCGTCGAT
Organism: Tridacna crocea; assembly: GCA_943736015.1. Classification (NCBI taxonomy): domain Eukaryota; kingdom Metazoa; phylum Mollusca; class Bivalvia; order Cardiida; family Cardiidae; genus Tridacna; species Tridacna crocea. The sequence continues at coordinate 42,180,044 of OX031056.1, read as the reverse complement.
TGAAACTATCCGCGACAAAGGGTAATTTGAATTACCATGATTGTCAAAATCATTTGGGGGGCTTACCCCCTCCCCCCCTCCCCGGGGGGGCTTACCCCCCCCCCCCCGTTCCTACGGGCCTGCATCAGGTAACGAGTTAATTCTCTTCAAAACGAGAAAATTTAAGACATGTCGACATCGAAAGCATAAATTTGCAAGTGACATTTGAAATGTTATTCAATTTTTTTTTTAAATTTGTCTTTCAAAAGGTAGAAAACATTGCGGGAAAAGAAAAAAAAATGCTGGTTACCAGCATTTTATTCTTTTCCCACACTGTTTTTAAAAACCTTCTTTTTCGGGATCGTTAAGAGTCGACCCACGGTATGGTTTGTATAGAATTAGAAAACTTGTTGGCAATGACTTTATATATGTATAGATCTACTACATGTCCTTTTTCTGCCCATGTAGATTCCAGTCATTTAATTAAAAGCATACATGTAGATCTATAATGAGTTTGAAATCCAAAGACTTAAAAAGCTTAGAAAATGACAATTGCTACATTTGGGATTTTAACTATTTTTGAAGACTAGTCAATTAACTCTTTAGCAGACAATTTCGAGTTTTCGCATTTAGCAAACCGATGAAAAAATCTGTTTGAAAACATCGTGGAAAAAAGAGAAAATACAAGAAACGGCATTGTCTCGTTTTCTCACTATGTTTTCTAGCCTATCATACAAATTCTGTCATTTTAACCTGAATTAAATTGTCGTCTGCGAATCCTTTTGATTTGGACAAGTCGTTCTCGTGTGAGTTGAACTAAAATTCCAAAGCGTTTGAATCAGTTTCAAGCTACAAACATACGGGATATTCCGGCAAAATTTAAGCCGGAACTACTTTAACCCTCGCTCATTCTACCGCTGTGTACCTTCACGCTATAGATTATTAGATCCACGGTGCCTAACAACCGGATGGGAAATATGACGTCATACACCTTAGATTTCTCGCGCTTGACGTAATATTGTAATGCATTGCTATGCAGGAGGGGTACGCCACGGGGAATAACGGAAAAGAACAGTACTGGATTTTGATAAAGCTCCTCCCAGAAAGGGTTAAAAGCATGAAATAAATAGAATATTTGTTTTTTTCGGTGAAAGATCGAAATTTATTTCATCTCGTGAACACCATCTCGTGAACACCATCGGTAATATTTTCACGAGTGGCGCAGCCACTAGTGAAAATATTACCGATGATGTTCACTCGATGAAATAAATTTCGATCTTTCACCGAAAAATAAAAACAAATATCCTCTATGTCATCATCGTGCAAAGTCAATTTTCTGCAAGTTCAAGCGCCAGTTTACCTCAGGACAAAATGGACCTTATGGAACCATGGTTACGTAACGACTTGATTGGTATCATGCATCACGAGCATGCATTAAGACCCTTTTTGTTAGAGAATGGTTCATTTCTACTAGACCAAATATGATGTCATTATACTATCTTAACATGATCTAACACAACTGACCCTTTTAGCTAGAGTATGGTCAATTTCTACTAGACCAAATATGACGTCATTGTACTACCTTAACTCTTTACCACACGACAAAATTTTAGACTGGTTCAAATTTAAGGCATTTGCAGACGACAAAATAAAGGTGACTGAAAAATTGAAATTTGTTCTGGGAAGGGTAGAAAACACTGTGGGAAAAGGAGAAAATGCTGGTTATCAGCATTTTCACCTTTTCCCGCAGTGTTTTCAAAAGGCTTCTTTCTCAGGGGTGTCAAAAGTAGGGATAGTGTGGTAATGGGTTAACATGATCTAACACAACAGACCCGTTAAGCTAATCATGAGACAGTTCCATGGATTGCAAGGGTTTTTTTTTTACAAAGTTTAAATGGATGATAAAAACATAGATATCCCCGCTAAGCCTGTCAGCGCCAATGACGAAAGAAGAGTCACAGGATGACATAGATCAAGACCGGAATGCTCAGTATTGTTTAGCGGGCCATGTGAAACAAAGTCAAGTTGAACAAATGTACAGTCTAGTCGTAGAACTGCATCGTCCTTTTACGCCAGTGCTTTGGACCTTCTAAATTGAAAATGGCATTTATATTTGAGCCATGCTTCAGCAAAAGGGGGTTTAATGCATCTGTCGACCCAGGTGAGCCTGCGCAGTCCGCGAAGGTTCACCTGGACCTAAAGTTTTTGCAATTAATCATTTTTGTATGCTAAATGACCCATCTATCTCATGTTTAAGTTGACTGTTAAAAAAAGTGCATATTGTGGATCTATTAGTATGTGATGACTTGCTTGATACCATGGATCACGGAGATACATTAAGCCCCCTTTTGGTCAGAGTTTGGCTCATTTACATAATGTTAGAAAGGTTAAAAAACAGAAGCGGGCCAATGGTTTCTTATTTGGATATAAGTTGTCTGTGATCTCTGACTAACATAAGTTTTGGTTGACCACTTCGCCTCTTGTTCTCAACTAAACTAGTGTTTAAATATTTCCTAACAATATTTGAAACAGTCGTGTGAGGTACACTCAAGAGTTTACTTATATCACTAAGCTTATGACCACAGCAATTATTTTTTTCACTCTAGTGGTAATTTTCCACCTCTTACGCATCGTGTGTTTTCAAAGACTAAAAACAACAGAACAACAAAAATCTGTAATATCATCAATTACATCATCAATAATGATGTCACTAACCTGCGCAGACAAACGGAGCTATCGAAGTGAGACAAACCATATAAACTCTAATGAATTTAGTCAATCAAAGATGGAGGCCTTTATCACAAATATTTTTTGCATGTGAGTGTAGATCACACACATCCTGTACATGATCGGCCGTTTGAAAAAGTTCGAAGCCATTTAGTTTTTTTCAATTAAAAATGGTTTAGCCAATCTAATTGGGTCCGTGAAGTTGGCTCAACGCTCAGTAATCGACATTCAGCTCAACACCAGCCTTGTTGAGCCAGCTCGACATTCCAGCTCAATGGCCAGCTCAATAGCAAAAAACTACACAAATGTCCGTTGAGCCAGCTCGACATTCAAGCTCAACCACCAGCTCAACCATCCTCGGATACCCGGGGTCTCCCTATTTGCTACGCTACATCGACCCCTGGGACAATTGATTGAATTTCCCTCGCTTTACCGCTGGCCGAATGCTGGCTTTTCATTGGTTCCATCATCATTTTGTGATGGGCGAGTGGACTGTACGCTATGACGTTTCGTATCGATTTTTCGGCGGCTGATTCAAAGTTTTATTAGTCAGTTGTCCCAGGGTCGATGTAGCGTAGCAAATAGGGAGACCCCGGGGTATCCGAGGATGCAGCTCAACAGTCAAAGTACTCATACATATGTTTCAATCAATGTCCGTTGAGCCAGCTCGACATTCCAGCTCAACAGCAAAAATACATATATATATATTTGTCAGAATCAAAGTCCGTTGAGCCACTCAGCATTCCAGCTCAACCGCCAGCTCAACAGAAAAAATACTCATACATATGTTTCGATCAATGTCCGTTGAGCCAGCTCGACATTCCAGCACAACTGCCAGCTCAACAGTAAAAATACTCATACATATGCTTCGATCAATGTCCGTTGAGTCAGCTCGACATTCCAGCTCAACTGCCAGCTCAACAGAAAAAATACTTAGACACATGCTTCGATCAATGTCCGTTGAGTCAGATACTGCTTAAGTGGAGAACTCGACATTCCAGCTCAACTGCCAACGGACTTTGACATATATATGTGTATTTTTGCTGTTGAGCTGGCCGTTGACCTGGAATGTCGAGTTGGCTCGACAAGGCTGGTGTTGAGCTGAATGTCAATTACTGAGCGTTGAGCCAACTTCACGGACCCAATCTTAGTTGAATCACTTTCATATACTGAAAATTCTTGAGAAGATGAAAACTGATTGTAAGAATGGTGGGTGAATATGAGCCCAGTAGACTGTGGTTCGATCCCGGCTGGCTTCACTGATATCATAACAGTTTACTTAGCAAAGGCTTTGGAGAGCCAATTCTAGTACTAATGAAACGGTGGAAATACGTTAACAAATGAACTGTCGCTAAGATATGGCAGAAATATTATTTTTGGTGACTCAACTAGCTTCCATATCGCTGCAACCACCCCTGTAGAAGTCATTTTGGGGAATCCGTGGTTCATATATGGACACTGCCACTCATGTGAGACACCCATTGCTGCGGCAAAACAAAATGAAATGTTGTATGAATAAAGCTAGGCCAGTAAGTATGTTTTCTGAGATTTTAATCCCAAGCAAGAAACAAAATACAAGTTCTACCCAAAGCAGGTATCTACATGTATCAAATATTACAAACTGAAAAAATAAAACAAAATTTAAACATGTGATTGTTAGAATATTACAAACATAACCTGGACCTAAAGTTTTTGCAATTAATGATTTTTGTATGCTAAATGACCCATCTATCTCATGTTTAAGTTAACTGTTAAGAAGGTGCATATTGTGGATCTATTAGTATGTGATGGCTTGCTTGGTACCATGGATCACGGAGATACATTAAGCCCCCTTTTGGTCAGAGTTTGGCTCATTTACATAATGTTAGAAAGGTTAAAAAACAGAAGCAGGCCAATGGTTTCTTATTTGGATATCGGTCATTTTCAAACACTGAAGTTCTCCAAGTTCTCCACTAATGCAGTATCTTGGAGAGCTGAGGGTCAATGTACATAATACAGAACAAGGCAATAAACAGGAAATGAGTTTTGTACGTTGTGTATATGGTTTGACAGGTGATTGACAGACAAATTTAAACAAAGGGTGATAAAGTAGGAGCTTAGATTTTATGGCTATTGCAGAAACATGAAATGATGCCCATATACAACCTATAACCTTTCATACATACATTTGTCAGTTAACCCTATTCTCCAACTGTAAAGGTTTTTCAGCAAACAGCGTGCATATCAATATCAGGCATAAATTATAACTCCATCTTTTATTGAGATGTTTTACAAAAGCAGCATTTGTATCAGAGTAGAGCTTACACTATAAATATCGTCGAATCATCTAAAATCGCGATACACCGAAGTTTGCGACCATTTTGTTTATCTTTAAGTCACACGAATTTAAGTCACAGGATACTTTATTGAAATCAAGGCTGATGAGGTCATACCATTTGTTGGTTTTGTTATCACAAAATATGAGTTTTAAGTAGGGAAATCGCCTACTTGGAAAAGCCTATTTCCGAAAAAGAAAATAGTATTTCATTAGCGCAAAGACCCTTTTCAATGAAAACTACAATCTATTTCAAGAAATTCACATTGGAAATTTATCATACTTCCACAATGTTTAGCTGCAAATGGGTCTCACATGATCGTTTTAAAGTTTGAGATTAAAGGACAGTCCATTTTTAACTCCACTGGCTGAAGGCCAGTGAGCTTATGTCATGGCCCGGTGCCGTCGTGCGTCCATCAGTGCGTGTGTCCTTCCGTGCGTGTGTTAACTTTTTTTTTCAAACTTCTTCTCTGAAACTACACATCCAAATTTGATGAAACTTCACATAAATGATCCTACCATGGTCCTCTTTGGAATTCTTGAAAGCATTTGATTCCTTCAGTACCTCTGGTTGCAATGGCAACAAAATTGGAAAATATTGAACATCTTTGAAAATCTTCTTGTCTAAAACCATAAGGCCCAGTGCTCCTAAATTTGGCATTTAGCTTTATCTAATGGACCTCTATCGAATTCCTTTATATTATAGCCCTGGGATCAAAACTGGCTAAGCCCAGGAGATCACAGGTTAAACATGGGTTTATATAGTGACTGTAATTTAAAACAGCACTCAAGGGGGATAACACCTGTTATAAACGATAAAGTTTGTTACTATTTACCCCCTTGAACATAAAACTGGACTCGTACATTATTGGAGTTTGGTATTCAAGTATTTTGGAGTGGAAATGTTTAAAGTAAGGTTTCTATCACTCAATTTTTTTCAGAACTTCACCTTTCACGCTAATGAATAAACCTGCTTGCATTCACCGACATTATCTTTGCATTTAAGAAGATAATGACTGTTTCTGTTTGGTGGGCGGGGTGGATGTTATGTTTTCAAAGTACGTTTATTACCATACGACTTTTTATGCTGTATGTCTCTGTAAATGCCAATTAAGTGCACGATACATTAATTTTACTCTTTAAGAAATGACATTTTTACTGTACCAAGTTTAAAGCCATTGCAAAAAGACAAACTGAATGTAGCTTAAATGACTATTTCTGTCTTTGATAGGTTAGGAAACGTTGTGGGAAAAGGAGCAAATACTGGTTGACAACACGTTGTCCTTTTCTCTAGATGTTTTAGAAAGTCTTCGCTTTCAGGGTCATTAACACTTCGATTTGTGTGATAAAGAGTTAAAATGCCATCATGGCCCTCTTGTTTCAATATACAGGCAAATATACCAGCATGACAAATCCTCACCGAGTCTTTGTAAATATTTGAAATAAAAATTGTGTAGATGTACCTGCAGAAAAATAACTGAATAATAAAAACTGCTAAATGGAATTCTATTTCGACCCAGTTACTTTTTACAGATAAGAGGACCATGATGGCCCAGTATCACTCCACTTGCTAATAAGTAAAACTACTTCATCCCTAACATTACAAGACTTAGCAAGTTGGTTTTTAACATGAGACCCCTGAAACAGGATAAAAATTGGAAGCCATAAGTCTTCTGGTCAGTAATAAGATTTCCATAGTTTCACTACATAAGCTGATGTAAAACTTCTGACCCCTGGAGTGGGATCAAATTCGACCCTATGGCTATAATTTGGGCACTCCTGGTAAAGGCCCACCAGATAAAGCTATACAAAAATTTGGTAGCCCTAGGCTTTATGACCAAGAACAGGGACATTTCTAAAGTTCTCAGCATATATGCCCACGTAAAACTTGTGACCCCAGGACGGGACCAATTTTGATCCCAGAACTATAATTTGGGCACTCATAGTAGGGGGTCCACTTGCAAAAGCCACATGCAAAATTTGGTAACCCTGGGCCCAATGGAAAGGTGCTTGGAGACTTCTATAGTTGTCTTTATATATGCCCATGTAAAACTTGTGACCCCCCTGGGCATGGTCAAATTTGACCCCAGGGCTATAATGTTGGCACTTTTGGTAGAGGTCCTTTAGATAAAGCCATATGCAAAATTTGGTAGCCCCAAGTCATATGGCTTGCTGCTGGGAGACTTCTAATATACGCCGATGTAAAACTTGTGACCCTAGGGGCAGGGCCAAATTTGACCCCAGGGCTATGATGTGGGTACTCTTGGAAGAGGTCCACTAGATAAAGCACATGCAAAATTTGGTAGCCCTAGGCCTTATGGCAAGGTGCAGGGAGACTTCTAAAGTTTTCCCTTCATAAGCCCATGTAAAACTTGTGACCCCTGGGCCAGGCCAAGTTTTGACCCTAATTTTGACCCCAGGGCTATAATTTGAAGAAACTTAGTAGAGGTCTACTAGATAATGCTTCATTGCAAAATTTGGTGGCCCTGCACCTGTTGTTTCAGACAAGATTTTCAAATATTGCCAATATTTTTAAGTTTTATTGCTATGGCAACCAGAGTTTTTGAAGGGATCAAATTCTTTCAAGAAATTATGAAAAGGACCATGGCAGGATCATTTCGGTGAAGTTTCATCAGAATTGGATGGGTAGTTTTAGAGAAGATGTTTGAAATAAAAGTTAACCCATGCACGCATGCACGGACGCACGCACACACAGATGCACGACGGACACTGGGCCATTAGCCTACATAAGCCCGCTGGCCTTCGGCCAGTGGAGCTAATAATAAACACTGAATCTTCATATCGCGATTTTCAGTTTTTCGAGGGTATAAACCTGATGACTCGAATTGATCAAGCAGTTTTACATCATTATTTAATAAAGGATTTTTAATTTTCACTGCGTTACTCCTCTGTGCTTAATCCTGTACCAAACAAACCCTGGTTTTTAAGGCCCTGAGACAGAAGCCTTTTGAAAACATTGTTGGAAAAGGAGAAAATGCTGGAAACCAGCATTGTCTCCTTTCCCACAATGTTTTTTACCCTGTTAGAAATAAATTTCAATTTTTGAGTTACTTTTATTTTGTCGTCTGCAAGTGCTTTCAATTTGGACAAGTCTAAAATTTTGTCGTTTGGTAAAGGGATAAAAGAATGGAACTTGCCCATCATGCAAAAGGCTAAACATTCTAGGATAGGATGGAGTATCAGATTAAACTCGAGCTATTATGTATATTATATCCAGCTTTTCGGAGCATCAGGTGCTAAGATATCTTTATATTTTTCATACTTTTCAGATTTGGTATTTCCAGTAACACTTGTCACTGTTCCAACACCATACCAACATATACTCTCCCATATCATGACCAGATATTTCCTGTTCTGTGTTGATGTAACGAAGTAAGGTCTAAACCCTTCACCTTGCTTACGCTAAACATACACCCTGTTCTTGGTGCCAAAAACGACTTGACTTTCATCTGAAAATATCACTCTATCCCAATTTCCATTTACAACCCTCCTTTTCTTCTCTAAACACCAAGGCAATCGTTTCCTCCTGTTTTCATTCTTGATCACAACTTTTTTCTTCATAGTCCTTCTATGGAACCCATGCCGACATATAATTATGGTGTTAAACTGCCCTTTTAGATGCCAGTATCTTCCTGTTTTCATTGAACTTTGATGTTATATCGCTTAACTCTTTACCACACGAGAAAATTTTAGACTGGTCCAAATTGAAAGCATTTGCAGACGACAAAAGAAAGGTGACTGAAAAATTGAAATTTGTTCTGGGTAGGGTAGAAAACACTGTGGGAAAAGGAGAAAATGCTGGTTACCAGCATTTTCTCCTTTTCCCACAGTGTTTTCAACAGGCTTCTTTCTCAGGGGCGTCAAAAGTAGGGATTGAGTGGTAATGGGTTAAAGAATTCCACCTATTCACCTTTACGAGACGCTTAAGTTGTCTGTCATCTCTGAGTAACATGAGGTTTGGTTGACCACTTCGCCTCTCGTTCTCAACTGAACCAGTGTTAAAATATTTCTTAACAATATTTGAAACAGTCATGTAAGGTACACGCATCACTTTACTTATATTACTAAGCTTGTGACCATTCTCATGGAATCCACAGCAAATTTTTCTCCCCATTTTCATAGAACTCTGATGTTATATCACTTAAAGAGTCCCTCTTATTCACCTTTACAAGACGCTCAGGTTGTCTGTGATCTCTGTGTAACATAAGTTTTGGTTGACCACTTCGCCTCTTGTTCTCAACTAAACCAGTGTTTAAATATTTCCTAACAATATTTGAAACTGTCGTGTGAGGTACACTCAAAAGTTTACTTATATCACTTTGCTTATGACCACAGCAATTTTTTTTTTCACTCTAGTGATAATTTTCCACCTTCTTACGCATCGTGTGTTTTCAAAGACTAAAAACAACCGAACAACAAAAGTCTGTAATGTCATCACTTACATCATCAATAATGATGTCACTAACCTGCGCAGATAAACGGGGCTATCGAAGGGAGACAAACCATATAAACTCTAATGAATTTAGTCAATCAAAGATGGAGGCTTTATCACAAATATTTTTTGCATGTGAGTGTAGATCACAAACATTTTGTACATAATCGGCTGTTTGAAAAGTTTGAAGCCATTTAGTTTTTTCAATTTAAAATGGTTTAGCCAATCTAAGTGGGTCCGTGAAGTTGGCTCTACGCTCAGTAATCGACATTCAGCTCAACACCAGCCTTGTTGAGCCAGCTCGACATTCCAGCTCAACGGCCAGCTCAACAGCATAAATACAATACATGTCAAAATCAAAGTCCGTTGAGCCAGCTTGACATTCCAGCTGAACGGCCAACTCAACAGCAAAGACACTACATCAATGTCCGTTGAGCCAAGTCGACATTCAAGCTCATCCGCCAGCTCAACAGTAGAAATACTTATACATATGTTTCAATCAATGTCCGTTGAGCCAGCTCGATATTCCAACTCAACCGCAAAAATACATATATATATGTCAGAATCAAAGTCCGTTGAGCCAGCTCGGCATTCCAGCTCAACAGTAAAAATACTCATACATATGTTTCGATCAATGTCCGTTGAGACAGTTCAAAATTCCAGCTCAACCACCAGCTCAACAGCAAAAATACATATATAATATATATGTCAAAATCAAAGTCCGTTGAGTCAGCTCGACATTCCAGCTCAACTGCCAGCTCAACAGTAAAAATACTCATACATATGCTTCGATCAATGTCCGTTGAGTCAGCTCGACATTCCAGCTCAACTGCCAGCTCAACAGTAAAAATACTTATACACATGCTTCGATCAATGTCCGTTGAGCCAGCTCGACATTCCAGCTCAACGGCCAGCTCAATGGCAAAAATACATATATTTGTCAAAATCAAAGTCCGTTGAGCCAACTCAACGGCCAGCTCAACATCAAAATTACACATACATGTGTCAAAATAAAAGTTTGTTGAGCCAGCTTGACATTCCAGCTCAACAGCAAAAAAAAAATATATATATATATATATGTGTGTGTGTGTGTGTGGCAAAATCAAAGTGCGTTGAGCCATTGAAACATTATGTATAAGTATCTTAACTGTTGAGCTAGCGGTTGAGTTGGAATGTCCAGCTGGCTCAACGGACATATAGTAGTATTTCTGCTGTTGAGCTGGCTGTTGAGCTGGAATGTTGAGCTGGCCCACAGACATTGATCGAAGCATATGTATAAGCATTTTTACTGTTGATCTGGCCGTTGAGCTGGAATGTCAAGCTGACCCAACGGACTTTGATTTTGACATATATATGTGTACTTTTGCTGTTGAGCTGGCCGTTGAGCTGGAATGTCGAGTTGGCTTGAGAAGGCTGGTGTTGAGCTGAATGTCGATTACTGAGCGTTGAGCCAACCTAACGGACCCAATCCAAGTTGAATCACTTTCATATACTGAAAATTCTTGAGAAGAAGATGAAAACTGATTGTAAGAATGGTGGGTGAATATGAGCCCAGTTAACTGTGGTTCGATCACGGCTAGCTTCACTAATATCATAATAGTTTACTTGGCAAAGGCTTTGGAGAGCCAATTCTAGTACCAATGAAACGATGGAAATACGCTAACAAATGAGCTGTCGCTAAGATATGGCAGGAATACTATTTTTGGTGACTCAACTAGCTTTCATATCGCTGCAACCACCCCTTAGAAGTCATTTTGGGGAATCTGTGGTTCATATATGGACACTGCCACTCAGGTGAGACACCCATTGCTGTGGCAAAATAAAATGAAATGTTGTATGAATAAAGCTAGGCCAGTAAGTATGTTTTCTGAGATTTTAATCCCAAGCAAGAAACAAAATACTCACAAGTTCTACCCAAAGCAGGTATCTACATGTATCAAATATTACAAACTGAAAAAATAAAAACAAAATTTAAACATGAGATTGTTAAAATATTACAAACATAAGCCTTCGCCAAATCCCTGTAGATTTTTCAAATCTACAAATATTTATAGATGCCTTAAGAAGACTTTGAAACCTTACTTTCACAGTGTGGCAAATGCAGACCACATTATCATTCAAATATTATTGGACAAATAAAAAGTAACTTTCTATCACTACTTCCAAGAATTTTACCTATATTGTACCTAGTTATCGTCATCAATTGTCAGTAGAATAGAAATTGTGGAGTATTTTGGCATTTAATGGAGTTTTAAAAAAGCAGGGATGGTAGACCAAAACCAGACTGAAGGAACATGCATGCTTATCTCCGTCTATTACATCAATGATCATGTATAGAACCTCAAGGAATATTGATGGGTATCTCTAATTTGCCTGCAAACCACAAGAAGGGGCATTTGGACATTTGCACAGTCCACGCAGGTTAATCCAAAACGACTCCTTCCATTTTCATGTAATTTTCTGTTTGCACAAGTCTTCTGAAGAACAAAACCTAATGTAGTTGTAAAGTGCCACCCGGAAAAGCCTGTGGTAACTGCACAGGCTAATCCAAGACGACACTTTAAGCATATCAATGAATGCCCCTACTTGCGTGATGCAAGCCACTATGTAAACTTGATGTGATAGTACTAACAGTGCTTTGCAAATAGGTAGCACATGTGACATGACAAATTTCAGATGTGTTATTACATATGTAAACAGTTGGTCTACACCAAGCCAGCTACTTCTAAATTTTAAACCTCATCCTTATATCCAAGCAGAGTCCACACAGATTAATTTTCTTCAACCAGTTTATTTTTTTTCAATCTACATTACAATACTATCTGCTAAGCAGAGACAGAATGTCTCCACTAATCAGGTGACCAGTCTTGGAATTTAGAATTAGAATATCACTTAGAATTGTTGGTGAATACCTCCCCCCCCATGCCTCTGTATAAGGACACCTTCTTAAATTAAGTTGTGATGCAAAGGATTTGCTTATTTTCATTAACAGAATCAACTCCATTTGAAATCTCCCTCATAACTTTATAGCATGAATATTCAAGTGATATTTATACAAAAAGCATGTTGATCTCAAGATCAGATGAATATGAATATGAGAAGTAAAAAAATACAGATGGATAATAGGGTCATCAAATAACCTATGGAAAGACCTTTTTGACCTGCACCAGACTATTTTTTTAACACACACTGAGAATAAGAGACATTACTTATTATCATGTACTACAGCAATTTCGAAATAGCCCTTCGGGATCTATGTGGTATGGAATGCTGAAATCCCGCATGAAGGCTTATAGGACAAAACAAATCCAGCTGATGTCTCCACATTCTGATCTTGACCTACATTGTAAAGCAATTCACATAAGTTGGCATTTGTAAATAATCTGTAAACTACTAAACAATCAAACACAATTTCAATATAGCAGAGAAAATCCTGTTCAAATCTCAAAGCTTTTTTGTAGGGAAAAAAATATATCTTACTGAATCAAGAAGAGTAGTGTAGAGCATAGGTCAGACTGCTCATTCTTGGCAGTCTAATCTTAATCTGCACAATCAGTAAAAGTGCCTTAAGTTGACCTTAGCAGCCTAACAACTAACTCTTTACCAAACGACAAAATTGTGGACTGGTCCAAACTGAAAGTACTTGCAGACAACAAAATAAATGTAACTCAAAAATTGAAAGTTGTTTCAAGCATGGTAGAAAACATTGTGGGAAAAGGAGAAAATGCTGGTTACCAGCATTTTCTTCTTTTCCCCCAACTTTTTTTTTTAAAGGCATTTATCTCATAAAAAAATCGTAAAAACCAGGGATTGTCACATGTAATGTTCAAAAGCTGCCTTTACGGCATCGTTAAAACAAAGGGTTCTGTGATGAAGGGTTAATAGCTTACCAAAATCAAGGTCCATATTAACCAACCATTCTTAAAAACATTCTTGATCTTATTTTAGATTTAGAAAGTAACACAACTTCTGATTGGCAAACCACTTGGTTTAGCCAATCAGAAACTGTGTTTCTTTCAAATACAGAATTCTTGAGAATAAGACTAAGAATGATTCCAAGAATGGTTGGTCAACACTTACCCAGTTGTTAATTAACCCATTACCACACGAGAATAATTTAGACTGGTCCAAATTGAAAGCGTTTGCAGACGACAAAATAAAAGTGACTGAAAAATTAAAATTTGTTCTGGAAAGGGTAGAAAACACTGTGGGAAAAGGAGAAAATGCTGGTTACCAGCATTTTCTCCTTTTCCCACAGGGTTTTCAAAAGGCTTCTTTCTCAGGGGCGTCAAAAGTAGGGATTGAGTGGTAATGGGTTAACTCTTTACCACACAACAAAATTTTAGACTGGATCAAATTGAAAGCATTTTCAGACGACAAAATAAAGGTGACTGAAAAATTGAAATTTGTTCTGGGAAGGGTAGAAAACAATGTGGGAAAAGGAGAAAATGCTGGTTACCAGCATTTTCTCCTTTTCCTACAGTGTTTTCAAAAGGCTTCTTTCTCAGGGGCATCAAAAGTAGGGATTCTGTGGTAATGTGTTAAACAAAAGACGAAACACTTCAAGGATAATTTAGTAGCCAGCAATATGAAAAATAGAGCAGTTGCTTGAAATAAGAATTTGTTAAATTTTCCACACTGTTTGCAAAAAATAAAGAAGCATGAAAAATTGTATTTGTACAGTGAAGGGTTAGAATTTGCATGTATATTCAGTGTCTTACGACTCAAAAATAAAAGAAATGAAATTGAATATTCTGTAATCACACATGCAAAACATTAACATGTACAAATACAACCCAAGCTCTGTAAGAAAAGGGCTTACCGCATCCGCAAGAAGTTTTTACTTATGTTGTTAGCCTGTGCAGTCTGCACAGGCTGACCTGCGTCAAACTTATTTGACAATGGTCAATTTTCTGGATGTCGAATGACTGTTCTATCCAAGGATTCAACTTGTTAGACAACATAGATTTCATGGATCCCTGATTATAGTGTGACTGACATCCATAATGCACTTCTGAGATGTAACTCCCTTTTGCTACAGCATGGCTCATAATGGCTAGCAACATGTGAAAAGGGGCATTTGGACATTTGTGTAAAGTGTTGTCTAGGATCAGCCTGCGCAGTCCGCAGGCTAATCCAAGATGACAATTTACGACTACATTAGATTTTGTGCTGCAGTAGACTTGTGCAAAACAGAAAACTGCATAAAAACGGAAAGTTGGTTTTATTTGATCAGCCGGCGTGCACTGGGTAGGCCGATCCGAAACTACACTTTATGCAGATTTCCAAATACCCCTTTTTGTCTGTCACATATCACAACTTTGGTCAACAGCAGATCACATGGCACTTGCTTCAGTAAGCAGAAATCATAACAACAAACATTTTCAGTAGACAAAGTCCATCCAATTCTTTTGAGATTGACAGTGATCAACCACTTCTGCTCTGTGTTTTGGTTTTCAATTTCCTCATACTTTTGATGCTGACCAAAAAAAGTTTAAATAAAACATGTTCTTACTTTTCCCAAAACCTGGAATTCAAATGCTTTGAGAAAGTATAGGTGATGCTGTTGTAAATATAGATCGAGACCAGACCATACAATTTCAGCTGTCTGATCTTAAATCAACTTTGTATAAATTTTTGAGGACATGACAAAATTTATACATATGATTTGGGTTTCCTCATCAAGAAATAACTTGATCTTACCAACATAAATCCAAACATTTTTTGGGTAAATAAGTTTTCTAATACTCGAGACTTTGACAATGTTCCAAAATTGTATGCATGATAAAAATATGATCCAATGACAAGCAGCCTACCAAAAGTGTTTGCAAGCTACCATATTAGGTGAATACATAAACAATGTTATTTCTATCACAGTGAGAATAATACTATACATAGTGTGCTTCAAAAGCATATCGAGTGAGGTTCAAAAGTGTACCTACAGCACAAGCCAAAAGTTCATATATATACAGCTTTAACTCTTTATCACACAAGTTTAAATACCCATTAGAAGAAGACTTTTGAAAACAATATAGCTGGTAATCATCATTTTTTCCTTTTCTTACAATGTTTGCTACCCTTCTACAAACAAAATTTTAATATTTGAATCACATTTATTGTCATCTGCAAACACTTACAAAATTGACAAAGCCTAATTCTGTCCTTTGATTAAGACTTAAATATTTCTTTTCTTTTTTTAAGTCAAAACGCCATTCTCAACAGTAATTCAGCTTGTGACTGAAGCCACCTCACCTATACATGCATTCCTTGTGATATTCCAACTGTAAAAGAGCAAAACACTCTAGAAAATTTCACTCTAATATGTTACTCATTCAGCCCTACAGTATAATGGTTTGCAACATGCAAAAAAGGGAATTCAGAGTTATTACAACTACAAAAGACTGTGTGGTAAAGAGTTAATCTTTGACAAAAATCAAGGCTTATGACATAGAGGATATTTGTTTTTTTTTCAGTGAAAGATCGAAATTTATTTCATCGAGTGGACACCATCAGTAATATTTTCACAAGTGGTGCAGCCATGAGTGAAAATTTACTGATGGTGTTCACGAGATGAAATAAATTTTGATCTTTCACCAAAAAAGAAAACCCAAATATTCTATTTATTTCATGCTTTGAACCCTTTCTGGAAGGAGCTTTCTGGAAGGAGCTTTATCAAAATCCGGTACAGCTCTTTTCCGTTATTCCCCGTGGCATACCCCTCCCGCATAGCAACGCATTACAATATTACGTCAAGCGCGAGAAATGTAAGGTATATGACTTCATATTTCCCATCCGGTTGTCAGGCACGCACAAAACCTAGACAAGAAGAACATGAAAATCTGTATTTTCACTGGTGGTACCCGTGTAAGGTCGAAAAATATTTTCACTGCTATTTCTCGATATCCTACCAGAAAGCATGGATAAAACATTCCAACTACAATCAAACTATGATATGACTCATTTCAAATAGTGT
The DNA here is from genome assembly GCA_943736015.1 of Tridacna crocea. Classification (NCBI taxonomy): domain Eukaryota; kingdom Metazoa; phylum Mollusca; class Bivalvia; order Cardiida; family Cardiidae; genus Tridacna; species Tridacna crocea. Next base: position 42,163,598 of record OX031056.1, on the reverse strand, counting down.
ACATGTGGATCCCTCTGTAAAATGTGAACAGGGTATTTAACCCTGTACCAAATGACAAAATTTAGACTGGTCCAAATTGAAAACACTTGCAGACGACAAAACAAACTTCACTCAAAAGTTGAAATTTGTTTCCAGCACGGTAGAAAACATTGTTGGAAAAGGAGAGAAAATACTGGTTACCTCCATTTCCCACAATGTTTTCAAAAGGTGTCTATCATGGGGTCGTAAAAACCAGGAACTGTTTGGTAAAGAGTGAAAGTCATTCCTTCAACATGTAAGGCTATCAACAATATTGGTGCATAACAGGTACATAACATCTATAATTACAAATGACATCAACTTGAGCAAACCACACCAAACTCAAAAAAGTTTACCTCATAAATGACCAACTATACTACTTAAACCCCTCAGAAAAGAAACATATCTTTTACCACATAATTACATAAAAAAAAAACAGTGTTATTATGCTTGAGTACTTTGATGACTTGAAACCAAATTTTGACGGAAAATTATAAAATACATCCCCACCATTTACAGAGCTATACAAGCTTGGGACCTCTTGTTCTTATCTTAACCCATTACCACACAATCCCTACTTTTGACGCCCCTGAGAAAGAAGCCTTTTGAAAACACTGTGGGAAAAGGAGAAAATGCTGGTAACCAGCATTTTCTCCTTTTCCCACAATGTTTTCTACCCTTCACAAAACAAATTTCAAATTTTCAGTCCCTTTTATTTTGTCGTCTGCAAATGCTTTCGAGTTGGACCAGTCTAAAATATTGTTGTTTGGTAATGAGTTAAACCTTTGTTATATGTATCAGAACTCCAGGTAAGAGGAAGCGATGGTATTCTCAAGTCATTACTACTCTATGTTGTGAGTACTCATCAGAATTGTCTCATCGAGATGATTCTACTGAGTACCCACACCATTGGATTTAGTGGACAATTATTAATATTTTCAATTTTTAAGTCAAAGTCACTCCCGCTCTCTGGAGCTCTGTGTACCTTTATACTTTCTATGTGTGTGTGGCATCTACATGCTTCATCCTTCTCGAGGTGAAGGTTTCTAATGGTGGCCAAAGTAAGTTTTGTGTCGTTGCAATTTCCTGATTAAGGATGTTTTCGGAAGTAATTTCTGCACATCACTTTGGCGATTTCGAGGGAGACAATAACAGACAGGAACTCTTCTCAAAGAAGGTACTTGTATATTGTTCGGACAATACCTTGAATTTCGGATATGGTACGTTTCGAAGCGAAGAATGAGTAAACAATATCAACTTAACGGACATTTTGCAAAAAGATCTAAAGCGGAAAAGATCTGAAGAATACAGGAAAGTTTTCAGCTGTATCGACTTTCTCAGAGACTGGAGTCTACTGAACATGACAGTGCCCATCGGTCTGAGTGCCTAAACGGTTACTATCGAAACGGCCATTTTACAAAAAAATCTAACATGTCAACATATCTTTTTCTTCTCATTTTTGTACTTACCACAATGTTTTCTAAGGGCTTCTTTCTCAGGGGCATCAAAAGTAGGGATTGTGTGGTAATGGGTTAATGCCACTTTAACTATTAAGATCATATCATGGCAGTCGGTGGTGCACATGCGTTTCCTGGCTTTCTCACACTGATACTAACTGTCTTTCCAAAGCTACTGACTACTTTTCTCACATGCTTCAGCAGAGGTGAGAGGCAAAAATACGGAGATAAAACTGTACTATATGTGTTGAGGAAAAATGTTATTATGCAAACCTTGGCCAGCTTAATAACATTTTTTCTCTAGGACTTTAATACAATATTATCTCCAACCAAGAAAATTAATGTCAGATACTTTTTATGACAAAACGGTACCTCTAGTGCTACTTGAAAAATTGTTAAATCTCCATCAGAAACCTACAAATTCATGAACTCAGTGCCTTGATGCAGGTGTATGCTAAGCCTGTAGCTTAAAATCGTTCGAAAACAGCCTACCTTTAACCCATTACCACACAATCCCTACTTTTGACGCCACTGAGAAAGACGCCTTTGGAAACCACTGTGGGAAAAGGAGAAAATGCTGGTAACCAGCATTTTCTCCTTTTCCCACGGTGTTTTCTACCCTTCCCAGAACAAATTTCTATTTTTCAGTCACATTTATTTTGTTGTCTGCAAATGCTTTCAATTTGGACCAGTCCAAAATTTTCTCGTGTAGTAATGAGTTAATTGGTTTATCTTAAATCTGAAAGCAAGCCAAATTGACAGATAATTTGTTCTTGGAAAAAAAGCCAGAACACTGTTTCAACAAAAATTGTTATGCTCTTATATAACATCACAGATCTTGCCTCAAACCTGTGTAAGGTAAGAACATTTTGTAACGGTTCTGTTACAATGATAACAAGGCAAGTGATGTGATAAAGTAGGAAAACTAAATCCCAAATACTGTCTGATTCAGATCATTATAGCAGATTCGCCTTTATCTGTATCTTGTGCTTCACTTTGTCTTTACAAAAACATTTTAACTCATTACTAAACGACAAAATTTTAGGTTTGTCCAAATTGAAAGCATTTGCAGACGACAAAATAACAGTGACAGAAAATTTGAAATTTGTTTAGTAAAAGGTAGAAAACATTGTGGGAAAAGGAGAAAATGCTGGTTTCCAGCATTTTCTCCTTTTCTCACAATGTTTTCTAAAGGCGTTATTCTCAGGGGCGTCAAAAGTAGGGCTTGAGTGGTAATGGGTTAAGGTATGATGGGCATCTATCTACAGTGAATTTCCTGATGGCCGCCCAAACAGACACAGTAGTTTCCTTATTTAGATGAAGCACAACAATGTAGAAGACTAAAAATGGAAATAAAGTATTTACATCTTTACAAGACCAGAACATTTTAGACTTACCCAAATTTGAATAATTTGAGCCCCCTTGCAATTGACGTCTGCCAATGCTTTCAGATCGGACAAGGCTGAAATTCTGTAGCCTGGTAAAGGGAGCAACACTATTCAGCAATACCTAACAGATCAGAAGCAGTGCTTATAATTGAACTTCTTTTCATGCCAAACTCTGTTGAGCACAAAATCTCTAAGCTGTAATTTTATAATGTGATAAAACTTTGTGGACTAAATTCTTTGGTTTGGACATAAATCCTTTCATTTTCTTCATAGACTAATGGCTATTTTTCAAGTTTTCTCACTGTTTGATGCATTAATAAAACAAACAAACCCAACTGTGTATGAATTCAAAGTTTAAAAAAATGGCACCTGATACTACCTTAACTCTTAACCAAATGACAGAATTTTGAACTGGGCCAAATTCAAAGCATTTGCAAATGTAAAAAACATAGTTCAAAAGATAATTTCTGAATTTGATATGGTAGAAACATAGTGGGAAAAGGAGAAAATGCTGGTCACCAGCTTTTTATTCTTTTCCCATAATGTTCTCGTTCACTACATCAAGGTGAAAGTCCATCACTTCAGCGATCTTCATAATGTCGTCTGCATGTACTTTAACCCTTTACCAAACAATCCCTGGTTTTTACGACCCTGAGATAGAAGCCTTTTGAAAACATTGTGGGAAAAGAAGAAAATGCTGGTAACCAGCATTTTCTCCTTTTCCCACAATGTTACCAGCATTTTCTTCTTTTCCCACAATGTTTTCTACCCTGTTGGAAACAAATTTAAATTCTTAAGTTACATATATTTTGTCATCTGCAAGTACTTTCAAATTGGACCAGTCTAAAATTTTGTTGTTTGGTAAAGGTAGAGAGTAAAATGTGGACAAATCTGTTTTTTCGTCATGTGGTATAGAGTGAAACTGTTAGGGAAAAGGGATATTTATTTATATTGTAACAAAAACTAAACATTTAATTAACCCTTTGGCTGCTTATCGCGTCTCGCTGACCTTTTGCGGACAGTGTAGATCAAGATCAGACTGCACAGAACGTGCAGTCTGATCTTAGATCTACACTGTCCGGTAAGGAGATATCATTTCCTAAAACGTAACATTGAAATAAAAATATTTAGGTTTTCACCATCGAATTGAAAATTTCATTTCAGTTCTACAGCAGGATAAGAGTTAATGTATCACCACCTGCAATGCACTAGTAAAAAATAAAAAAAAAAATAAATGAAACAGAATGTATACTTTCATCTTTTAAACAAAAAATAATGAAGATAAAAAATCATCTCAAGCTTAATCCCTGATAGCAAGTTATTTTGATCTCTGTAAATAGTATTACAAAACCCTCCAATGATATAAAAATCTTGGGTAAGAACAATTTTCAAAATATTTAGGAACAAAAGAAAAAAACTTCTTATCACGGTTTTCTTCTTTTTCCATGATGTTCTTTATCAATACAAAGAGATAAATGTATTACTAACCCTTTCTCTGTGAATCATTTTTAACAACACCTCTAGAGGACAAAAACTTTTGAAAACATTGTGTGAAAAGGAAACTAGAAGGCCCTGAAGGGCCTGAAATTGCTCTACTGGCAGAGATTTTGCTTTTATGCTAGCATACATTATGAATTCATGATGCAAAAAGAAAACCAGTAAAATCAGTTTGAAGCAAAGCACTTATAGACAAGAAATGGAAATTTTCAACTTTGAATTGCTACTTTTCCCATACTGATTATCAGATTTTTTTCAAAATCTATAGGGTTCCAGCTGCTGATGAGACAAAGCAACCGAGCAAGTTTCATGAATATCCAACCAAAAATGCTGACTTCTTCATGTAACTTAGAAATCCAAATTTTCAACTCGAAATGGCTACTTTTCCATTACTGTTTGTTGGATTTTTTTCAAAGTCAACACGGTTAAAGCTATTGATGAGATAAACAAACTGAAAAATTCACAAAAATCTGATCACAAATAAATACTTTATCATGTAAACACGCAATGAAAATGTTCAACTTTAAATGGCTACTCTTCCCATACTGTTTGTTGGATTTTTTCAAAACAAAAGGATTCAAGCTACTGATGATATAAACAAGCTATGCAAGTTTCATGAAAATGTAATCTGAAATGCAGACTTTATCGTGTAAACAAGAAAAGAAAGTTTTCAACTTGAAAAGGCTACTTTTCCAATATGGTTTGTTGGATTTTTTTCAAAAGAATAGGGTTGAAGTTATTGATAAGATAAACAAGCTCTGCAAGTTTCATGGAAATCTGACCACAAAGACAGACTTTATCACTTAAACAAGAAATGGAAATTTTTAAACTTGAAATGGCTACTTTTCCCAAATTGTTTGTCCCATTGTTTTCAAAATCAAAAGAGTTAAAGCTATTGATGAGATAAACAAACTGTGCATGTTTCACGAAAATCTGACCAAAAATGGAGACTTTATTGCGTAAACAAGAAAAGAAAGTTTTCAACTTAAAATGGCTACTTTTCACATACTGTTTGTTGGATTTTTCTCAAAATCAAAAGGGTTGAAGCTATTGATAAGATAAATATGCACTGCAAGTTTCATGGAAATTTGACCACAAAGACAGACTTTATCGCATAAACAAGAAATGGAAATTTTAAACATGAAATGGCTACTTTTCCCACACTAATTGTCAGATTTTTTTCAAAATCAATAGGGTTAAAGCTATTGATGAGATAAACAAACTGTGCAAGTTTCATGAAAATCTGACCAAAATTGCAGACTTAATCGTGTAAACAAGAAAAAGATGGACGGACAGAAGACGGAAACCACACCATGCCATAAGCTCTGCTGGCTTTCAGCCAGTAGAGCTAAAAATGCTGGAAACCAGCATTTTCCTCTTTTTCCTCATTGATTTCATTTCTTTTAAAGACAATTCTCATCAATTAAGCTATATATTAAATATGTGGTCTGCCATGGCTTTAAATATCGACAAGTGTAAGCTTTTGTCATTCGTTAAAGAGACAAGAAACAATGTATCAAGCGAGAGAACAAACTCATATGCATTGGGCCCATTTTTTTCATGCATGGCTTGCAACATGCGAAAAGGGGCATTCAGACATTTGCATAAAGTGTCGTCTCAGATCAGCCTGTGAAGTCTGCACAGTCTAATTATCCTATGATCCCACGTAATGGTATCCCAAAGCATGCTAAATGATTTTCAATTGGGAGACAGTAACAGGAAAAAATTGCGCTGTATGCTTTAAAAATGAACATTTTAGTATTCATCCTTAAAATTACATGTGGTATGAATAATCAATCAAGTTTGACTAAAAAAAGCCACAGTTTAACTCTTTACCAGGCAACAAAATCTGAAACAGGTTCAAATTAAACACATCTACAGATTACATATTAAAGACGGTTCAGTACGTGTTTTAAATGATCCCGACAAAACAGACTTATGAAAACATTGTGAGAAAAGGAAAAATTCTGGTATCCAGTATTTATTCTTTTCCTGGTATATTTTCTTGCCTTTCCAAGCCAAACACATGTCCATTTATTCTGATCATATCTAACTTGTCGTCTGGAAATGCTGTAATTTATGACAAGTCAAAAACAAGTTGATGTAAGACAAATTTTGTTTTATCATCTAACTCCACTTGTTTTTTAATGTAATACAGCCATTACAAATTCTTTTGTCTCACACACATGTGAGATAAAAAATTAGATCTGTGTTTGATCAACACTCTTTAATTATATGCTTCATTTCTGGAATATTGCCGACCTAGATTCATGAAGTAAATTAATGATCAAAATTCTTAATCATGATAAAGTTGTTAATTTAATCATGTTTAGATTAAAAACAAAATCAATGTATGCAAGTTTCTTTGGAACTATTTTTCGTTTGTAATATAGCTGTCAAAGCAGCCCATGAGCTTTATGTAAATTTCACTACACATCATACATGAATGTCTCTGTTTTAACACATTACGACACAATCCCTACTTTTGACGCACCTGAGAAAGAAGCCTTTTGAACACACTGTGGGAAAGGAGAAAATGCTGGTAACCAGCATTTTCTCCTTTTCCCACAGTGTTTTCTACCTTTCCCAGAACAAATTTTTAATTTTTCAGTCACCTATATTTTGTCATCTGCAAATGCTTTCAGTTTGGACCAGTCTAAAATTTTCTTGTGTGGTAAAGAGTTAACACAAACTTTAATCATTTAAGTTGTCCACAAAAAATATTATCAAGCTCACCAAAGGATCGCTTAATAACATTTTTTGTGGTCTTGTTAAATAAAATTCTATCCAAAAAACCAACTCCTGTCGTATCCTGTATTTCTGATAAAGGGTTCCTAAACATATATTCACAAACAAAAAACTTCAGACAGAAATACATTAAAGAAAAACAAACAAATACATTAGCTTTAAAAAAACATGAAACAAAAATATACAGAATATAAACTATTTTTAACCTAAGCCCTTCCACTCATTTGTTGCAACACAATTTTGGGACCTTTGGATATAGAAATTACTCTGAACCTTAAAAGAAAATAAACCTCCAAAAATAAAATAACAATTAGATTATAACCTCTCCCACACTGGTTCCCTTATAATAATAAACTACATCAAGTTTTTGACATTTATTCCCTCACCAAACAATCTTTTGGTCAGGGGACCTTGAGGATGCTTTCTGAAAGCATTGAAGGAACCGGAGAAAATGTTGGTCACTAACATTTTTTCCTTTACCCTTATGTTTTCCATCATTTAAAAGGCAAATCATATCATTAAATTGTCATCCACAAATGCTTTCAGTTTAACTCTTTACAACAACGCAGACCCATTAAAATCAAAGGAATTTGCAGACAAAATTTTCATGGTGGTCTAAATGATGCAATTTTTCATTGATAAGGTAGAAAACTTTGTACAAAAATGCTGGTTATCAGCATTTTATACTTTTCCCACATTGTTTTCAAAAGGCTTCTTCCTCAGGGTTGTTAAAAGTCATCACTGTGTGGTAAAGGGATAAACCAGTATAACACTGTTGTTTGGTAAAGAGTTACATTTCTTACATTTACGGGCTTACATTTAAGTCCTTATTCGTCTACCACTGATAAATCTGAAACAAATAATACAGTCTGTCAATATAATATATGCACTCATTTTCTTCTGCAAACAACAACTTTTCAACTTGTAGAAGAACAATTTTGAAAACATCATGACAAACAATGGAATTTCCAATACTAAATCATTTGCTCCAGTTGCCACCAAATTTTCAAAAGCATTCTGCTACATGGTGAAATAGTCATTTCTGAAGGTGTGTTAACCCTTTACCACACAATGACCACTTTTAAAGACCCAGAGGAAGAAGCCTTTAGAAAATGTGGGAAAAGGAGAAAATGCTGGTAACCGGCTCATTTGAGCCACTTTGAAATTATCATCTGCAAAATGCTTTCAATTCGAATACATGTAGGTCTAAAATTCTAATATGTGGTAAAGGGTTAAAGAATTACATGGAATGTCTGATTACACTTTCCTTATCACATGACTCTTAACTTTTGCGATGAAGTTTTTAGGTGAACCCCTGTATCCACCCTGTACATAACAATCCTGTCTTTCCACCATTTACGGCATAATCTGAAGTTTTAAGTACCCTGGAGAAGATGTCTTTAACTCTTTACCACACGACAAAATTTTAGACTGGTCCAAATTGAAAGCATTTGCAGACGACAAAATAAAAGTGACTGAAAATTTGAAATTAGTTTAGTGAAGGGTAGAAAACATTGTGGGAAAACAAGAAAATGCTGGTTACCAGCATTTTCTCCTTTTCCCACAATGTTTTCTAAAGGCTTCTTTCTCAGGGGCGTCAAAAGTAGGGATTATGTGGTAATGGGTTACGAAAAAATGGTGGGAAATCAAAAAAATGCTGGAAACCACCATTTTCTCATTTTCCCACCATATTTTCTAATTGGTCACAGACAAATTTCATGGTTTGAATCTAATCAAGTTTGTCATGTGTAAATGCTTTGAATTTGGATGAGTCTAAAATTTTGTTGTTTGATAAAAAGTTAATGACCTTAAAAAGAAGGCATTTGAAATGCATCGCCTGAAAAGAACAAAATACTGCCAAACAGCATTTTCCATCGTTTTCTTCCTTTTCAAATACAGTTTTCATCGTATGACTTACATACAATTTGTTGTCTGCAACAGCTTCAACATGGAAGAGTCTAAAAACTGTTTCATAAAAATTAAAACCCTAGCTTATCTCGAAGAAAAACTCCCTTTTTGTTAACCCATTACCACCCAAACCCTAGTTTTGATGAAGCTGAGAAAGAGGCCTTTAGAAAACATTGTGGGAAAAGGAGAAAATGCTGGTAACCAGCATTTTCTCCTTTTCCCACGATGTTTTCTACCCTTCACAAAACAAATTTCAAATTTGCAGCCACTTCTGTCGTCGCAAATGCTTTCGATTTGGACATGCGTAAAATATTGCTGTTTGGTAATGAGTTAAAATATTTTCCAAGTCATCTGCTGCAATAGTTTTAGCTGGTTATGGGCAAAGATTGAGATTACAGGTTTGAAAAATTTTTAGACATGACGATATTGAAAATTTTTGCAGATGACAAAATAATTATGTGATAGTTTCAAAATTCAAAAGAGCAGACAGCATTGTGGACAAACAGGAAACCGCTTGTTATCAGTATTTTCTTTTTCAAGAATGTGTTGAAAAACGTCTTTCTCAAAGTCATTACAACACAGAACTGTGTAGTAAAAGGTTAACTGATATTGTCATATAGTAAAAGGGTTTTATGATCACCCATGGATTTCCATAGAATCAAGAAATTCAAAAATTCCAAAATTCTTAAACCTGTATTAATTCCCACCAGTAAGTCTTAACAGAATTACATTTTGCATCCCATGTAGCAAATGATGCAAACACTAAATAAAAACAATACATACTGGAACATCTAGATCTTATTGGTGCATTTATATATGTGCTGAAGGAATTTATGGAATTTTATTCACACGAAAAACTAGCACTGAGTTTGACTCCAAGAAAATTTAAAGTCTGAATAGGTACTTTGTCTGTAACATTGTTCAAATTTTCCTTCGTAATTGGATTAAAAATTTACATTTTAACTTTTTTTGTAGCATTCATGAAAACGGTTTTTGCATATTCTTACAGGTTTAAAAATTCTGTGATACTTGACTTCAAATACAGTAAAGTCTGAAAAGACTTTGTCTGTAATATTGTTCAAATTTTCCTTGGTAATTGGATTAAATAATTTACATTTTAGCTTTTTTTGTAGCATCCATGAAAATGGTTTTTGCATATTCTTACAGTTTAGAAATTCTGTGATACTTGACTTCAAATATAGTAATCTAATAGACATAGTTTGAACTGCTAGCAGATTTTTCTAAAGATGGCATTACATCATCAGTTTTCAGGCGATTGTAATCTTTACTGGAGGGTCGTCTTCCATGCTGAGTATTCTTTCCTTCTATGACAAGGGCAATAATCTGCAGAAGAAAATGAAAAGAAAAGATTCACATGGACATAACTCTCAACAAAATAACAGAATATTAGATAAATTGAAAGCATTTTCCAATGATAAATTACTGTTCCTACAGACATGAAATTTATCAAAAGTAGAAACCATTGTGGGAAAATGAAAAAAATACCGATTGCTGGCATTGTCACCTTATCCAATACTAGTAATATTTTCAAGTCTTTTTCATCAGGGTCATTTAAAAAAAAGGATTGCTCTGTAGAGGGTTAATCTCTTTACAGAAAACGATAAATGTAGATTTGTCCATACTGAAAATATTAGAACAGGCAACAAAACAAAATGCAGCTTAAAATAGTGAGGTATGTTGTTTAAAAGATTTAAAACATTGCAGGAAAAGCGGAAACTCTGGTAACCAATATTTTGTTCTTCTTCAACAGTGTTATCAGATGGCTTCCTGCACAGGGTTGTAATCAAAGAATTTTGAAAGGTTGACCCTTTAACAAACAAGACTGAGTATTAACAAGCCTGACAAAGAAAACTTCACAAAACATTGTGGAAAAAGGAGAAAAATGCTGGTTACCAGCATTTTCTGCATTTTTTCCCACAATGTTTTGTACTTAGACACAAAATACATTATTTGATCCACTTATTGCGCATGATATGGAAGTGCTTTCAACATGGACTGGTCAAAGATTTTCAAACAGCCACCTAAGGTAACACACATAGCTTCACATTTAAGCAAGAAGGCTATTACTTTCAAAACAAGGGACTTAAAATTTCAAGCGAAGGCAGCTTTCAACAGCCACCTACCAATCCCCACATCACGTCAATTCAAAATTTTAACACTCCTGATGAAGCATTTTGAAAGCATTCTGGGTAAAAAGATAACATGCAAGTAACAAACATTTTCCCTTTCCCTACCATAGGTGTGGAAATCCTACGTCCGACTCGTCCGACTCAGGTAAATTTGACGTCGGACAAGTGGCTTTTTGCAATCTACTCGTCCGCGGACAAGTAGAAAACGAGGGGGAAATTGGAAGAGAAGATCTCTCCGTCTCACTTCGTAATCAAAAACATCTTTAAATTGAATTATGATAATCTATTCTGGAATCAGAAAACCTCCAAACATTTGGCGGACTCTGATTTTATCATCTACGCAGGCTTTGTTTTTTTTTACTGCACTGCAGTATGGCCGAAATGTTGTGGTCTCTTGGCCCCATTTAGTTTGTTTAATGGTGGCAACAAATACCGAACCGAGGTGGGGGTTTTTTTGCACATTAGAACACTAGATGCGGTTGTTACTCAATCTCTGTCAAATATTAAATTCTTTTTTGTCGTTTGTAAGAACATACAGCTGACAAAAAAAGTTGTCTTAATTTAACACTAAGGAACATATTCTTAGAAAACCAAACATGCTGTATCCAAGTAAAACAAGTCAAGAACCTGGAATTATTACAAGAAGTTTGTTAAAAAGGTTGTCGACGATAAAGACTAGCGCAGCCTTTTTACTTTCAGTGTAAAATATTCGAATTCTTTGCAGATTGATCTGCAGCTAATCAAATCTTCGCATGCTAATTCTCAATCTGAAGTGCCGGGTCTGTTGGACATCGCCGATCTCCCGCTACCTGGAAACTGAAGTAACAAAATCACTGCGCATGATGCAAACTCATCTACAGGCACAATAACCAATCCTAGCCTTTTGACTTCCACAAATAATGATTCCCTTGTATCATATAATTGCTGGTAAGCAGTTCTGCTGAAGTATTAACTCAGCACCCATGGGTGTATGATAGTAGTGTTAAAAAGGAGCTGTAAGTGCAAACACCGAGATATTGGCCATGGTTTAAGCAGCCATAGTGTAATTACAGTGCCATTGTCTAATTGATGTACCTTGAAAGTCAGTTTGCTTTTTCCCAATTGGCCAAAATCGCCCTTGAATATTGTTATGTACATACCCAGTTATTCCTAGCTTTGTTCATGTGTGTATTTATTTTGAATGGTTTTCCCCTATGGCTATTTTTAGAACTGGATTCTCTCTTGTGGAATATTGTTCTGGAAGTTTCCGGGCCTTTTTACAATCTGATTACTAGAAATTATGCAACTAATTTTAACATGAATTTTCTGGAAGTTTCTCTGTTATTATAAAAGGAAAAGCTCTTTACATCTCGGCGTTCACTGGTTAATACATGATTGCCAGACTACAGTGGGGATTATTTTGTGCTTGGATTACATTCAGTTTGGATTAGGATCCGACTAGACTAAAGTGGGGATTATTTTGCGTTTGTGTCATATAATTAGTGCTTGGATTACATTCAGTTTGGATCAGGATCAGACTGGAATTAAGACTGGAATAATTTGTCTTTTGTGTTGTTTTGTACTATTATAATATTGTCACTGATTATTTGATATTATTGTTAATAAATTCTGTTAATTGTTATCGCTTGTTGCTGGCTTTTACTTTTTAGTTACGCCTGGCTCGTAACAATATCCCAAAATGAAAGGCTTAGGACCCTTCCCAATTTTGGGGGAAAAAGCCTTATAAAGGTTTGCTTGATTTATTTTCATGATTACTATCAAAAACAAGAGGGCCAAGATGGCCCTGGATCGCTCACCTGAACTTTTGAGATGACCATAGCCTATTTTTTTTTTTGAGGTATTGAAACATTGGAACCAAATTTATAATTTTGCTAAGCAATTTTCAAAATGTCACCTGTAAAATTAATTTCGAAATCTGACCATCAGTTTCAAAAAGAAGAATTTTTAAGAATTCTTCATTTCTGTATAAGCGCAAGTATCCCCCATCCACGAGAGCCATGTTTCTTGATGGATCAAAATTTACGAACAAGTTTTGAAAAGGGTCACCCAAGGAACATTTCGGAAAATTTCTTTTAAAATCTGACCGGGGTTTCAGAGAAAGAGAATTTTCAATAATTTCATCATGTCCATATAGTGCAAGTAGCCCCCATTCTCAAGAGCAAGGATCACCCAAGGAACATCTCTGTCAAATTATTTTAAAATCTGACTAGGGGTTTCAGAGAAGAAGAATTTTCAAGAATTTCTTCATTTCCATATAGTGCAGGTAGCCCCCATTCACCAGAGCCATGTTTCTTGACGGATCAAAATTTTGTGAACAATTTTTGAAAAGGGTCACCCAAGGATCATCTCTGTGAAATTATTTCAAAATCTGTCCAGCCGTTTCAGAGAAGAAGAATTTTTTAAAATTTCTTCATTTCCCTATAGTGCAAGTAGTCCCCATTCACCAGAGCCATGTTTCTTGACCAATCAAAAATTCGCAAACAATTTTTGAAAAGGGTCACCCAAGGATCATCCCTGAGAAATTATTTCAAAATCTGAGCAGCAGTTTCAGAGAAGAAGAATTTTTAAGAATTTCCTCATTTCCCTATTGTGCAAGTAGCCCCCATTCACCAGAGCCATGTTTCTTGACCAATCAAAATTTCGCGAACACTTTTTGAAAAGGGTCACCCAAGGAACAACTCTGTGAAATTATTTCAAAATCTGACCAGCGGTTTCAGAGAAGAAGATTTTTAAAGAATTCCTTCATTTCTGTATAGTGCAAGTAGCCCCCATTCACCAGAGCCACATTTTTTGACGGATCAAAATTTCACGAACAATTTTTGAAAAGGGTCACCCAAAGAACATATCTGTGAAATTATTTCAAAATCCGACCAGCGGTTTCAGAGAAGAAGATTTTTAAAGAATTCCTTGATTTCTGTATAGTGCAAGTAGCCCCCATTCACCAGAGCCACAATTTTTGACGGATCAAAATTTCACGAAAAGTTTTTGAAAAGGGTCACCCAAGGAACATATCTATGAAATTATTTCAAAATCTGACCAGCGGTTTCATCAGAGAAGATTTTTAAAGAATTTGCTAAAAAATTCCATTTGGTTGCCATAGCAACCAGAGTTTTTGACAGAATCAAATTCTGTGAACAATTTTTAAAGAGGTCCTCCCAAGGAACATTCCTGCCAAGTTTGGTCCAAATTGGCCTAGCGGTTTAGGAGTTGATGTTTAAAGGATTGTTGACGACGCACGACGGACGACGCGCGACGGACGACGGACACCCAGTGACCCTAAAAGCTCCCCTTGAGCACATTGTGCTCAGGTGAGCTAAAAACAAAACAAAGCAAATTTAAATAGTTAAAAGAACATCATTATCTACAAACTACATTCAGTTAGATCTAGGTCTTTGAGTGCCATTTAAAATTGTTTTGTTTTAGACAAGTAAGCTTCTCTGACGAACAAGTAGATTTTTTAGATTTACTTGTCCATGGATATTTCCACATCCCTACCTACAATGTTTTCAAAAGCACTCTTTCTGTACAGTTGTTGAAACACACAATCATTTGGTAAACAGATTAAACAAGAGCGACAAATTGTCGCAAGATAAGCCCGTCTTACCCCAAGCTGTAAAGCTGGGGTATGCACCGGACAAAATTCAAGTATGAAAAACGACAAAGGGCACTAACTCAAAAATTAAGCGAGCAAGAGTTAAGATTCCTGTGCACTGCACTCCCCCTTGATGAGATCTATCCACCCATGAAATTTCATAACCCTAGCTAGTATACTTTTGGAGATATGCTCCGGACAAAATTCAAGTATGAAAAAGAACAAAGGGCAATAACTCAAAAATTAAGCAAGCGAAAAATTATGATTCCTGTAGACTTCACTCCCCCTTGATAAGATCTATCCACCCATGAAATTTAATAACCCTAGCTAGTATAGTTTTGGAGATATTCACTGGACAAAATTAAAGTATGAAAAACAACAAAGGGCAATAACTCAAAAATAAAGCAAGCAAGAGTTATGATTCCTGTGCACTGCACTCCCCCTTGATGAGATCTATCCACCCATGAAATTTCATAACCCTAGCTAGTATACTTTTGGAGATAAGCTCCGGACAAAATTCAAGTATGAAAAATGACAAAGGGCAATAACTCAAAAATTAAGCAAGCAAGAATTATGATTCCTGTGCACTCCACTCCCCCTCGATGAGATCTATCCACCCATGAAATTCAATAACCCTAGCTAGTATAGTTTTGGAGATACGCTCCGGACAAAATTAAAGTATGAAAAACAACAAAGGGCAATAACTCAAAAATTAAGCTAGCAATAGTTATGATTCCTGTGCACTGCACTCCCCCTCGATGAGATCTATCCACCCATGAAATTTCATAACCCTAGCTAGTATAGTTTTGGAGATAAGCTCCGGACAAAGAACTGGACGACGCCCGCCCGCCCGGACGCCCGCCCACCACGGGTGATCCCATAATACGTCCCGACTTCGACGGGCATATAAAAATTAGAAGAAAGAGCAAAGAAATTGCATACAGTATACAGCAAAACTTACTTTTTGTTTATTATGGAAGAGGATGTAACCAGCCACACATAGGACCACAAACACCAAGAAGTAGGACATGAAACTGATGCCCCCTGTGTCATCTGTAAAACAAGGATACAAGATGATAAACAATACTTCCCTTTCCATTTATGCTACTCCAAAAAATTTATATGCTACTCCAAAAATTTATTGATGTATTGATTTCCCACATTATTATTGTCGGAACAATAATCATTGGTGAGAGAGGAATAAATCCTGTCACCATGACAATCATCAATCCTCAGAGAGAAATTGCCTGAACTCTGGATCGAAACAGCAACCCCATATTGGTAAACAGCATTTCTGCTTTTTCTGCAATGATAGTAACTGTTATCCTATAAAAGACAAAATTAATGTCACATTTAGTTTGTCATCTGCAAATGCTTTCAATTTGGACAGGTCTAAAAATTCCTGTTCTTTGGTTCAATAAAGTCTTCTATGCATCATTATGTTGGCTTTGAACTGCCACTTTCCAGGTGTTTCAACCAGCCTAAAAATAGTTCAATAGCGCTAGCCTGTTTCAGTCTTTACCAAACAACAAAATTTTAAACTCATCCAAATTCAAAGCATTTGCAGACAACAAATTAAGTGTAACCCAAAATCATTGTTTCATATTTTTTTTGTATGGGTGGAAAACATTGTGGGAAAAAAAAGCTAGTTACCAGCATTTTCTCTATTTCTCACAATGTTTTCAACAGGCTTCTTTCCTATGGTCATTAAAAGTCAACATTCTGCGGCAAAGGATTAATCAAAATGCTCATTTATACCAAGTCATGATTTGTTTTGCGTTACACAAAGAGCAAAGGTAACCAGCATTTTCTCTTTTTCCCACAATGTTTTCTACCCTGCTGGAAACATACTTCAATTTTTGAGTTATGTTTATTTTGTCGTCTGTAAGTGCTGTCAATTTGGACCAGTCTAAAATTTTGTCGTTTGGTAAAAGGTTAAAGGCCCAGTACCAAATCTCAATTCAATTAGAGATACCATAGAAATGCCGTATGGGGTACAGGGTTAAGGAGATTTTTGAAATCCTTGTCAAAAAAAGGAAAAGATCGTGGTGACTAGTACTTTCTCCCTTTACTACAATGTTTTGTACACTGTCACAGATCTATCGCAAATTTGTATCGATTTGGACACCCAATGTACAGTTGCACTTGATGGCAAAGAGAAAAAAAACAAACTTGTCATATGGTGAGAGAAGCTGGTTTTCTTTCAGTCAAATGTTTCTCATATATTTCTTTCCTGCTTGTTGGGAGAATTCTACTTAAATATGCATGAATGTAATGGGTTAAAAAGGAATTTCTTGTTCTTTAGTTCTCTACATTTTTTAAACAAGAGGGCCATGATGAGCTGGGCCAATTAACCAAATCTATTCGAGATATAATGAAAAAAATTCTAACAAACTTTCATTAGGAATAGACTGAAAATCTGACCTCTAGACAGTATGTAAAAGCTTGTTCTAGAATCAGTTTCAGTGATGTAATTTCAGATCAAACTTTGAGCAGATATTATCCAGATGAATATTCTGATCATCTTTCAAGAGTATTAGAGAGAAGATCATGATGTGCCCTCTACAGTATACACAAGATTTGATCTGGTGATCTAGTTTTTGACCCAATGTGACCCATTTTCAATCTCACATGAGATGTTATCTAAATTCTACAGAAATTTCATAAGTATTGAAGAGAAATGTCATCATTAAAACAAATTTTCTGACCAACTTTCAAGAGAATTGGCCCAAGAAGAGGGCAATGATGGCCCTGAAGTTGCTCATCTGAGCCTTTTGACCAAACATGACTCATTTTCAATCTCTTTCGAAATATTATGACAAACATTCTAAAAAGCTTTTATCAGTATTGGACTGGAAATTTGGCCTCTATCTTGTACACAAGCTTTATCTAAAATTCTCTCTGTGACCTAATTCTTTACTCAAAATTGCCCAATTCCCAATATAAATATTATCAAAACAGTGATTCTGACACCTTTCATTGAGTATGGAACAGAAAGTGTTGCCTCTAAAGTGTACACAAGGTTTTTTCAAGATGTGACATGGCGACTTATTTTTTTACCAAATGTGACCCATTTTCAAACACATGTTATAGATCATTAAGAGACCCAGTTTAACTTTCAGAAGTGTTGGACAGAAAATGTTGACTTAAATTGTTTCACAAGCTATTTTAAAGATTTGACTGGTGTCCTAGTTTTTGATCTGACATATTTTCCTGAGTATTGAACTTAAATTGTTGCCTCTAGAGTTCTAGAGTGTACACAAGGTTTTCTAAGATTTGATCTAGTGACCTAGCTTTTCATCCGACCTATTGTAAAGCTCAGCCAAGATGACAAACATTCTGACCAAGTCTCATGAGTACTGCAATAAAAATATGGACAAAATTTGTAAAAGACTGATCCCAGTTATCTTATTTTCGACCTAATATGACCAACTTTCGAACTCATCCAAGGTGTCATCAAGATAAACATTCTGACACACTTTCATTAGTATTCAACTAAAAATGTGGCCTCTATAAGGTACACAAGGTTTTTGTAACATAGTTTTTGATCCAACATGACCAATTTTCAAACATGTCTGAGACATCATCAAGACAAACTCTCAGACCAAATTTTAACAGGATTGGACTGAAAATATGGCCTCTAGAGTTCACAAAAGGTTTTTCCAAGAATTGACTTTGTTGCCTAGTTGCCCACATAACTTATTCTGAAAGTCATCTAAGGTATCATCACGAAAAACATTCTCATCAACTTTCAAAAGTATTGGACTAAAGTACTAAGAAGATTTTCTAAGTATTGACCTATTGGCCAAGTGTTTTTGACTTAACCTTACCCTGAGCTGATCAAGTTGTTTATATGTACATAATTTATAAAAGTACAAAGATCTGTGCTATATAGATAAAACATGAAGGCCATAGGCCCGAAAGCACTCATCTGAGTAAAGTCATCTAAAGTTCATCAAAACCAGAGATCCTGGTTGTGATGATGTAAAACACAAGAGAATAAATGATCTACGTTTGACCAGCTGATCAATTATTTAAATTAACTGATACATTTTCAAGGCAAACATTGTGACCATATTTCACGAGTATCAATCTGTACAGGAGGTTTTAGTAAAATGTGGCCAAACAACCTACTTTTTGATCTGTTGAGACTGAATTTCAGCCATGTCCAAGATATCATCAAGACCAATATTTTGACTACCGGTATGTTTCATGAGTATCATATTGAAAATGCAGTCTCGCAAGGCACACAAGTTTTTGTTAAGATCTAGGCCTGTGACTTGCTTTTTTATCTGTAGTGACCAAATTTATAACCTGCTCAAGATATCATTAAGACAGGATATGGCCTGGTTACCTACTTTTTGACCCAAAATGACCAAATTTCAAACTCATCCAAAATCTTTTTAGGGCAAACACCGTCATTAATTTTCATGAGAATATGGCTGAAAATGTGGCCTCTAGAGTGCTTATAACTTTTTTTATAAGATTTGGCCTAGTGACCTTCCTTTTGACCGGACATGACCCAATTTCACACTTGTCTCAGAAATCATCAACGCAAACATTCTGACTAATTTTCATGTGTATAGGGCTGAAAATATCACCTCTTGATTGCTAACAATGTTTTTCTGAGATTTGGCTAGGTGAATTCTCTTTTGACATGACATGACCCAATTTCAAACTTGTCCAAGATATTATCAATAGGAACACTGTGACAAGTTTTCATTAGTACAGTGCAAAAAAAAAATGTGGCCTCTATGACGCACAAAAGGTGTTTCTAAATTGTGGCCCGGTGACCTTTTTTACTCCACATGGCCTGATTTCAGACAAGTCGGGAGATTTTTTCAAAACTAACAATGACAAATTTTCATAATATAAGGCTGAAAATGGGGCCTTTGGAGTGTGCACAATGTTTTTCTAAGATCTGGCCAGTTGATCTACTTTTTGACCTTATCAAACCAAATTTCAGACTTGTCCGAAATATTATCTAGACAAACACTCTTCAATTTTCATAAGTATCTAACTGAAAATATGTTTTCTAGAGTGCACACTAGGGAATTCTTGATGCCTGGACCACAGAAGATGGACAATGCACCAATTTCGATGGACACAGCATAATCACAAAAGCTCATCTTGAGCACTTTGAGCTCAGATGAGCTTCAAAACAAACCTACTAACTGACAGTTAAGTATGTAAAAGTTAGTTACCTTGAGTAATTTGAGAATCTAGTGTCTTGCTGTCTGGTTTTGAATTCTCATAAATTTTCCCAGCTGCTTTTCCAATGTCTGCTTTATCATTATCTTCATCACCATTCAAAACATTTATTGCAGTAGAGAAGTTTAAAGCTACATCTGGTGAAGTGTCTTGATCAGTACTCACTGTTGTAGAGGGCAAGAGAGTTGCCTTGGATGTCAAAGAATCACTGCCATTTGAAGTGTGTGTTTGACTGACGTTATTTTCTTTATCAATTCCTCCACTTGATATCGGGATTACCTGATCTTTAGTTTCAGTTGTATTATCATCAGAAACGGTTCCTGTACTGCTTGCAAATTCTGTACTAGGAATTGTATTGCTTGCATTTTTCACAGCAATGACATCAGTGGCCTTACTGGAAACCGGTGTAATTTCAATGGCCTCAGTGGAAAAAGAACTGCCTTTAGGCATCATAGTACTATCAAGTATGACTGTGGGAGCCTTATTAGGATCTGGACTGACAGTAGTCTTACCAGGACTGACTGTAGAAATATCTCCAGGTTTGTTGCCAACATTCTGATTGCCTTTCGGTCCTTCAGTATGATTTATAGTTGGATCAAACTTGTCAGTATGAGAGGGAAAAGTCTCAGTCCTTGCTACATCTGTGGAAAAGAAATTAAAATACCAAAATATCAACAAGAGGGCCAAGATGGCCCTGGATCGCTCACCTGAATTTTTGAGAGGACCATAGCCATTTTTTTTTTTTTTTTTGAGGTATTGAAACACTGAAAACAAAATCATTATTTTGCCAAGCAATTTTCACAAGGTCACCTGTAAAAGTCCTTTCAAAATCTGATCAGCAGTTTCAGAAAAGATGAATTTTTAGGAGTTTCTTAACTTCCATACAGTGCAAGGAGCCCCCATTCACCAGAGCCATGTTTCTTGACCTATCAAAATTTTGCGAACACTTTTTAAAAAGAGTCATTCAAGGAACATTTCTGCCGTTTCAGAGAAAAAAGAATTTCCAAGATTTTCTTCATGTCTGTAAAGTGCAAGTAGCCCCCATTCACCACAGCCAAGTCTCTTGATGGATCAAAATTTCGAACAAATTTTGAAAAGGGTCATCTAAGGAACGTTTTTGTGAAACTATTTTAAAATCTGACAACAGGTTTCAGAGAAGACAAATTTTGAAGAATTTCTTCATCTCCATATAGTGCAAGTAGTTCCCATTCACCAGAGCCATGTTTCTTGACGAATCAAAATTTCATGAACAGTTTTTTAAAAGGATCACCTAAGGAACATCTCTGTAAAAATCATTTCAAAATCTGACCAGCCGTTCGAGAGAAGAATAATTTTTAAGAATTTCTTCATTTCTGTATAGTGTAACTAGCCCCCATTCACCAGAGCCATGTTTTTTGACGGATCAAAATTTCGCAATCAATTTTTGAAAAGGGTCGCCCAAGGAACATCTCTGTGAAATCTCTTTAAAATCTGGCGAGTGGTTTCAGAGAAGACGACTTTTAAAGAATTTCAATTTCCATTTGATAGCCATGGCAACCAGAGTTTTTGACGAAATCAAATTCTGTGAACAATTTTTTAAAGAGGACCTCCGAAGAAACATTCCAGCAAATTTAAAAACAAGCAATTTTGTTGAAATGATATCCTTCGCCGATAAAGACCTTTTTTGATACAAACGTATAAGAGGTATTGTGTTTTGCATGTACATGTGGCCTTTTTGTTATTGGTCCATGATGAAATTATACATTAAGCTCCCTTGTTCCATGGCACAGGATTTCATTACATAAACAAGAGGGCCATGATGGCCCTGAAATCGCTCACCTGAGTTTATTGACCAAACATGCACCATCTAGTTTCCCAGTGACCTAGTTTTTTATCAGACATTACCCATCATCAAACACTTTTGAGATATCAATAAGACAAACATTCTGGCCAAGTTTCATGAGTATTGGACTGAAAATGTGGCCTCTACAGTGTACAAAAGGTTTTTCTAAGATTTCATCAAGTGACCTAGTTTTGGACCCGACAAATACCCATTATCAAACTCTTTTGAGACATCACCAAAACAAACATTCTGACCAAGTCTGAAGAGTATCAGGCAGAAAATGTAGCCTCTGGAGTGTACACAAGGTTTTTCTAATATTTGACCCATTGACCTAGTTTTTGACTCCACATGACCCATTTTCAAACTCATTCAAGGTATCACCAGGACAAATATTATGAACAAGTTTTAGGAGTATCAGACTGAAAATGTGTCCTCCAGAGCATACAAAAGGTGTTTA
Organism: Tridacna crocea; assembly: GCA_943736015.1. Classification (NCBI taxonomy): domain Eukaryota; kingdom Metazoa; phylum Mollusca; class Bivalvia; order Cardiida; family Cardiidae; genus Tridacna; species Tridacna crocea. The sequence goes on along the minus strand of OX031056.1, from coordinate 42,141,350 downwards.
TAACATTTGACCTATTGACCCAGTTTTTGACCCAACATGACCCATTTTCAAACTCATCCAAGATATTATAAAGGCAAACATTCTGACTAATTTTCAAGAGTGTTGGACTGAAAATGTGGCATCCAGAGCATATACAAGGTTTTTCTAAGATTTGACCTGGTGACCTAGTTTTTAACCCCCAATGACCCATTTTCAAACCTGTCTGAGATATCATCAAGACAAACATTCTGACCAACTAACAAGAGTTTCGGACTGAAAATGTGGCCTCCAGAGCCTACAAAAGGTTTTTCTAAGATTTGACCTAGTGACCTAGTTTTTGACCCCACGTGACCCATTTTCAAACTCATCCGAGATATCATCCAGACAAACATTCTGACCAACTTTCATGAGTATCCGACTGAAAATGTGGCCTCTAGAGCGTACAAAAGGTTTTTCTAAGATTTGACCTAGTGACCTAGTTTTTGACCCCACGTGACCCATTTTCGAACTCGTCCGAGATATCATCTAGACAAACATCCTGACCAACTTTCATGAGTGTCCGACTAAAAATGTGGCCTCTAGAGCGTACAAAAGGTTTTTCTAAGATTTGACCTGGTGACCTAGTTTTTGACCCCACGTGACCCATTTTCGAACTCGTCCGAGATATCATCCAGACAAACATCCTGACCAACTTTCATGAGTATCCGACTGAAAATGTGGCCTCTAGAGCGTACAAAAGGTTTTTCTAAGATTTGACCTGGTGACCTAGTTTTTGACCCCACGTGACCCATTTTCGAACTCGTCCGAGATATCATCCAGACAAACATCCTGACCAACTTTCATGAGTATCCGACTGAAAATGTGGCCTCTAGAGCGTACAAAAGGTTTTTCTAAGATTTGACCTGGTGACCTAGTTTTTGACCCCACGTGACCCATTTTCGAACTCGTCCGAGATATCATCCAGACAAACATCCTGACCAACTTTCATGAGTATCCGACTGAAAATGTGGCCTCTAGAGCGTACAAAAGGTTTTTCTAAGATTTGACCTGGTGACCTAGTTTTTGACCCCACGTGACCCATTTTCGAACTCGTCCGAGATATCATCCAGACAAACATCCTGACCAACTTTCATGAGTATCCGACTGAAAATGCGGCCTCTAGAGCGTACACAAGGTTTTTCTAAGATTTGACCTGGTGACCTAGTTTTTGACCCAACATGACCCGTTTTCGAACTCGTCCGAGATATCATCGAGACAAACATCCTGACCAACTTTCATGAGTATCGGACTCAAAATGCGGCCTCTAGAGCGTACACAAGGTTTTTCTAAGATTTGACCTAGTGACCTAGTTTTTGACCCCACATGACCCGTTTTCGAACTCGTCCGAGATATCATCGAGACAAACATCCTGACCAACTTTCATGAGTATCCGACCAAAACTGTGGCCTGTAGAGCGTACACAAGGTAAAAAGTTGACGACGGACGACGCACGACGGACGACGGACGCCGGACACAGCACGATCACAATAGCTCACCATGAGCACTTCGTGCTCAGGTGAGCTAAAAAATACAAAAGAGGTCCATAGCAGGATTATACATTAAGTATCCTTTATGCAGAACTTTGCATTTCATAAAATGAAAACAAATAAAGGAAATATACATAAAACCCCCTTTTCCATGACATGTCATGTATAAAATGGGTTTTAAGTATATTTCCTTTATTTGTTTTCATTTCAGGATTTCATATATGTGGTGAAAAAAAAAAAAGGTATCAACAGACTATCCAATGGAAAACATGCATGAAGTTTCATCTATTTTTGTCAAGGACTTTAGAAGATATCCTTCTCACAATATAAGCCACGCCACTGTTGCCATTTCAAGCAGGTAGCTAGAGACTAACATGTTGAAATCTGTAGCATCTGCCTGGGTAGCTGAATAGATATATGGTATTACTTGTGATAAAAGGTTTACGAACTGACTGATGCATGGAGAGACGAATGCACAATTGACTCATTGGTCACTGGCTTTGATCAAGCAATAAAAATATGAAGTTCTATGAAAATATGTGCAAAAGTTGGAGATACACTGATAAAAAATTAAATTTGACATGAAGTCCCCTTTTTCCGTGATACAGTGATAAACTGCAAAACCCTGACAACATGTGCTAGGTCGCTTGATCTGTGAATATCTTGTCCAAATCTGTTGAGATATGTCCAGTAAATAAAGAGATACAGGTGAAAAATGAAATTATAACATGAAGCCCCCTTATTCCATGATGCAGCTACAAATCCCAAAACATTGACAATATGCCATTGGTCACATGATCATGTGAAAATTTCATCCAAATCTGCCAAGAAATGTGGGAGGAGTTGCCTTCACAAGAAATAGAATGAAATAAGAGGGCCAATATGGCCCTGGATCGCTCACCTATATTTTTTGGATGACCATAGCCTATTTTTTTCTTGAGGTATTGAACATTGGAACCACATTTATAATTTTGTCAAGCAATTTTCAAAAGGTCACCTGTAAAAGTCATTTCAAATTTGAGCATCAGTTTCAAAAAGAAGAATTTTTAAGAATTCTTCATTTCTGTATACAAGCAAGTAGCCCCCATCCACAACAGCCATGTTTCTTGAAATTTACGAACAAGTTTTGAAAAGGGTCACCCAAGGAACATTTCGGATAATTTCTTTTAAAATCTGACCAGGGGTTTCAGAGAATTTTCAAGAATTTCATTATGTCCGTATAGTGCAAGTAGCCCCCATTCACAAGAGCCATGTTTCATGACGGATCAAAATTATATGTACACTTTTTGAAAAGGGTCACCCATGGAACATCTCTGTCAAATTAAAATCTGACAAGGGGTTTCAAAGAAGAAGAATTTTCAAGAATTTATTCATTTCCATATAGTGCAAGTAGCCCCCATTCACCAGAGCCATTTTTCTTGACAAATCAAAATTTCATGAACACTTTTTGAAAAGGGTCACCCAAGGATCATCTCTGTGAAATCATCTTAAAATCTGTCTGGCCTTTTCAGACAAGAAGAATTTTCAAGAATTTCTTCATTTTCATATAACTTGCTAGTAGCCCCCATTCACCAGAGCCATATCTCTTGACCAATCAAAATTTTGCAAACACTTTTTGAAAAGGGTCACCCAAGGAACATCCCTGAGAAATTATTTCAAAATCTGACCAGTGGTTTCAGAAATGAAAATTTTTTTAAGAATTTCCACAATTCCCTATAGTGCAACTAGCCCCCATTCACCAGAGCTATGTTTCTTGACCAATCAAAATTTCGCGGATAATTTTTGAAAAGGGTCACCCAAGGAACAACTCTGTGAAATTATATCAAAATCTGACCAGCGGTTTCAGAGAAGATTTTTTAAGAATTCCTTCATTTCTGTATAGTGCAAGTAGCCCCCATTCACCAGAGCCACATTTTTTGACAGATCAAAATTTCGCGAACAGTTTATGAAAAGGGTCAATCAAGGAACATACCTGTGAAATTATTTCAAAATCCGACCAGCGGTTTCAGAGGAGAAGATTTTTAAAGAATTCCTTGATTTCTTTGTAGTGCAAGTAGCCCCCATTCACCAGAGCCACAATTTTTGACGGATCAAAATTTCACGAACATTTTTTGAAATGGGTCACTCAAAGAACATATCTGTGAAATAATTTCAAAATCCGACAAGCAGTTTCAGAGGAGAAGATTTTTAAAGAATTTGCTAAAAAATTCCATATGGTTGCCATGGCAACCAGAGTTTTTGACGGAATCAAATTCTGTGAACAATTTTTGAAGAGGACCTCCCAAGGTACATTTCTGCCAAGTTTGGTCCAAATTGGCCTAGAGGTTTTGGAAGAGTTGATGTTTTAAGAATTTCTTGACGACGCATGACTGACGACGCAAGATGGACGATGCACACCCAGTGACCCTAAAAGCTCCCCTTGAGCATGTTGTGCTCAGGTGAGCTAAAAATTTCTTATTTCCCTATAGTGCAAGTAGCCCCCATTCACCAGAGCCATGTTTCTTGACCAATCAAAATTTCGCAAACACTTTTTGAAAAGGGTCACCCAAGGAACATCCCTGAGAAATTATTTCAAAATCTGACCAGTGGTTTCAGAAAAGAAAATTTTTTTAAGAATTTCCTCAATTCCCTATAGTGCAACTAGCCCCCATTCACCAGAGCTATGTTTCTTGACCAATCAAAATTTCGCGGATAATTTTTGAAAAGGGTCACCCAAGGAACAACTCTGTGAAATTATTTCAAAATCTGACCAGTGGTTTCAGAAAAGAAAATTTTTTATTAAGAATTTCCGCATTTCCCTATAGTGCAACTAGCCCCCATTCACCAGAGCTATGTTTCTTGACCAATCAAAATTTCGCGGATAATTTTTCAAAAGGGTCACCCAAGGAACAACTCTGTGAAATTAAATCAAAATCTGACCAGCGGTTTCAGAGAAGAAGATTTTTTAAGAATTCCTTCATTTCTGTATAGTGCAAGTAGCCCCCATTCACCAGAGCCACATTTTTTGATGGATCAAAATTTCACCAACAATTTTTGAAAAGGGTCACCCAAGGAACATATCCGTGAAATTATTTCAAATCCGACCAGCGGTTTCAGAGGAGAAGATTTTAAAGAATTTGCTAAAAAATTCCATTTGGTTGCCATGGCAACTAGAGTTTTTGACGGAGTCAAATTCTGTGAACAAGTTTTAAAGAGGACCTCCCAAGAAACATTCCTGCCAAGTTTGGTCCAAATTGGCCCAGCAGTTTAGGAGGAGTTGATGTCTAAAGAATTGTTGACGACGCACGACGGACGACTCACCACTGACGACGCACCACGGACGACGGACACCCAGTGACCCTAAAAGCTTCCCTTCAGCACGTTGTGCTCAGGTGAGCTAAAAAATTAACGGGTACTCAATGTCAATTTCTGTAACCGATTCTCGGACATTCGATCGAGTACTCTGTGAACCGGTTACTCGTTGCCATCCCTATTTTAAAGTTTTTCTTCTTTATTTCTATGTTTCAAACTTGTGACCCCCGTGGCTAGGCCAGTTTTGACCCCAGGGACATCATATGAACAATCTTGGTAGAGGTCCACTAGGAGATGCTACATACCACATATCAAAGCTCTGCGCCATCTAATTTCAGAGAAGAAGAATTATAAAGTTTTCTTTCTTTGTTCCTATGTTTCAAACTTGTGATCCCCAGGGCGGGGCTAGTTTTGACCCAAGGGACATCATATGAACAACCTTGGTAGAGGTCGATTAGGAGATGTTACATACCAAATATTAAAGCTCTGCACCTTCTACTTTCAGAGAAGAAGAATTTTAAAGTTCTCTTTCTTTGTTCCTATGTTTCAAACTTGTGACCTCCCCCCCGCCGGCGGGGCCAGTTTTGACCCAAGGGGCATCATATGAACAATCTTGGTAGAGGTCCACTAGGAGGTGCTACATACCAAATATCAAAGCTCTGCACCTTCTACTTTCAGAGAAGAAGAATTTTTATGTTTTCTTTCTTTGTTCCTATGTTTCAAACTTGTGACCCCCGGGGCGGGGCCTGATTTGACCCCAGGGGCATCATATGAACAATCATGATAGAGGTTTACTAGGAGATGCTACATACCAAATATCAAAGCTCTGCACCTTCTAGTTTCAGAGAAGAAGAATTTCAAAGTTTTCCTTCTTTGTTTCTATGTGTCAAACTTGTGACCCCCGGGGCGGGGCCAGTTTTGACCCCAGAGACATCATATGAACAATCTTGGTAGAGGTCCACTAGGAGATGCTACATACCAAATTCTAAAGCTCTTAGCCTTGTAGTTTCAGAGAAGAAGATTTTCAAAGATTTTGCTATTTTTTTTCCTTATGGGTTGAATTCAATCTCTTGAACAATTTTGGTAGAGCTTCACCCAAGGAACATCCCTTCCAATTTTCATCAAGATTGGCCAAGGGGTTTAGGAAAAGAAGATGTTTGAAGAAATTGTGGACAAGGGACGACGCCAATGGACATTGGGCGATCACAAAAGCTTACCATGAGCACTTGGTGCAAACATGAGCTAAACATTGTAGGAGCACTAAAATTAGTACATATATAGCAAAGCACACATATCATGCTTATGTCGAAAGCATTTATGACACAAGTACAGCTCATTCTGGCTTGATGTGAAGATGTAACGAACATACTTGTCAGCAATCATCAATATTTTGTGACCATTTGAGTCTATTTTCTCATTTAGATGTTGGTCAAAGCTAGTTTGCCATGAAATGAAGCTGTCTAGTAATGGCTAAAAGCATGGTGTGTGAAAAGCAGACCAAGTAAAATGAGCCTGACAAACATTAATTACAATATTTTCAGCTTTACTTGTATTTGTTTTCATGTGATTTCTGGTATATTTTTTGTGTGACGGATGTGAGTTAACATTTTTGACTTGAATATTTGCAATTTGTTCATGAATGGATTCTAGAATTAGCATATGGTTAAGTAATTTTCCTAAATCAAACATTGTCTAAGCAATAAAATAATGACAACGTTTAGGGTTACATGCCAATTTTATTGAACAAAAGGGGTGTCTAAAATAGATTTGTTTTCATTTGAAAGGTTTGATATCTGTTTGATTGTAAATTTTAGATACACCAAATCAATGCTTATCTGATATCAAGTCTGTCAATCTTTCTTTACACATAAACTTTGACAATCTGTGTTCAGAATCATCAAGTTTGTTATATGTATTCTTTTGGCATTTTAATGAATGAATGAATGAATGAATGAATAATGTTTTATGGCGCATCGACAGCTTTGGTCATTTAGCGCCCATATCTGTGTTAAAAGATAATAAAAGTGGAGTTGTTTAAACCAAATAAAGTCTGAATACATTAATGACAATAAAAGAATTAAATTAAGAAGTATTATGTGTGATCTTCATATGAATAAAGGGCATTATTGAGTTATAGGGCAATCCCTATATACTCACAAGTTTTAAATGATAAGATTTAAGAATGTGATAAAAAGGTTTGAAGTAAATGTTGGATAGATAAAAAGAAATTTTTAAACAAGAGGGCCATTGGCCCTGGAACGCTCACCTTAGACTATAGCTTATGAGTGAAATTCAATTATTTGAGCAACTTTGGTAAAGCTTCACCCAAGGAACATCCCTGCCAAGTTGCATCAAGATTGGCCCAGTGGGTTAGGAGAAGAAGATGTATAAAGAAATTGTTGACGGGCGACAGACGCCGGACATAGGGCAACCAAATATCATAAAGCTCTACACCTTCCAGTTTCAAAGAAGAATTTTACATTTTCCTTTTTTGTCCTATGTTCGAGCTTGTGGTCCCCAGGGCTGGGTCAGTTTTAACCAAAGCAGCATCCTTGGAACAAACTTGGTAGAGGTCCACTCAAAAGATGCTACATACCAAGTATCAAGGCTCTACACCTTCCCGTTTAAGACAAAAAGAAATTTAAAACTTTCCTTCTTTGTTCCTATGTTCGAACCTGTGACCTCGGGGGCAGGGCCGGTTTAAACGCCAGGGACATCATATGACCAAACTTGGTAGAGGTCCACTAGAAGATTCTGCATACCAAATATCAAAGCTCTGCACCTTCAAGTTTCAGAGAAGATTTCTAAAGTTTTCCTTCTTTGTTGCTATGTTCGAACCTGTGACCTCCCGAGGCAGGGCCAGTTTTGACCCCAAGGGCACAATATGAACAAACTTGGTAGAGATCCACTAGGAATTACTACATGCCAAATATCATAGCTCTATGCTTTCTAGTTACAGAGAAAAAGAATGTTAAAATTTTCTTTCATTGTTCCTATGTTCGAACTTGTGACCCCAGGGGCAGGGCCAGTTTTGACCCCACGGGCATGATTTGAACAAACTTGGTAGAGGTCCACTAGGAGATGCCACAAACCAAATATCAAAGCTCTATGCCATCTAGTTTCAGAGAAGAAGAAATTAAAAGTTTTCCTTCTTTGTTCCTATGTTCAAACTAGTGACCCCCGGGGTGGGGCCAGATTTGACCCCAGGGACATTATTTGAATAAACTTGGTAAAGGTCCACTAGGAGATACATCAGACCAAATATCAAAGCCCTATGCTTTCTAGTTTCTGAGGAAAAGAATTTTAAAGTTTTCCTTCTTTGTTCCAATGCTCAAACTTGTGATCCCTGGGGTGGGGCCAGTTTTGACCCCAGGGACATAATTTGAACAAACTAGGTAGAGGTCCACTAGGAGATACAACAGACCAAATATCAAAGCTCTATGCCTTCAAGTTTCAGAGGAGAAGATTTTTAAAGTTTTCCTTCTTTGTTCCTATGCTCAAACTTGTGACCCCTGGGGTGGGGCCAGTTTTGAACCCAGGGGCATAATTTGAACAAACTTGGTAGAAGTCCACTAGGAGACAAAACATACTAAATATCAAAGCTCTACGCCTTCAAGTTTCAGAGGAGAAGATTTTTAAAGTTTTCCTTCTTTGTTCCTATGCTCAAACTTGTGACCACTGGGTTGGGGCCAGTTTTGACCCCAGGGACATAATTTGAACAAACTTGGTAGAGGTCCACTAGGAGATGCTACATACCAGATATCAAAGCTCTACCCCTTCAGGTTTCAGAGGAGAAGATTTTTAAAGTTTTCCTTCTTTGTTCCTATGCTCAAAGGCGCTAAAACGCGTTATCCCCCGGGGCGGGGCCAGTTTTGACCCTATGGGCATAATTTGAACAAACTTGGTAGAGGTCCATTGGGAGATGCTACATACCAAATATCAAAGCTCTACCCCTTCTACTTTCAGAGGAGAAGATTTTCAAAGATTTCGGTTTTTTTTTCGTTTTGTTGCCATGGCAACCAGAGTTATGGGTGGAATTAAATTCTTTGAACAATTTTGGTAGAGCTTCACCCAAGGAACATTCCTGCCAAGTTTCATGAAGATTGGCCCAGTGGTTTATGAGGAGAAGATGTTTAAAGAAATTGTTGACGGACGACGGACAACGGACGACGTACGACGGATGACGGACGACGGACATTGGACGATCACAATAGCTCACCTTTAGCACTTTGTGCTAAGGTGAGCTAATAAAAAAGAAATGTCATTTATAATGTGCATAAAATATGATATTGCGTGGCTGGGCATTCCCTGCCTACTGTAGAGTTTTAGATTAAAAGGTAAGACTGATAGTATTGCTTTTTCTTGGGAATGAGGTTAAAACTGGTAAAGACTGGAGCCTCTAATGGGATCAATATGCTCCCATTTAAGAGGTTCTATCTTCAATGAGATAAAATGCCCCCGAGAGGCTAATCCTCCCATAAGGAGATGCGGACTGAAGATGCAAAAGGATTAAATAGTAGAGATATGGGATTATAACACATGTTAAACAAGAGGGCCATTGGCCCTGGAACGCTCACCTTAGACTATAGCTTATGAGAAATTCATTTCTTTAGACAACTTTGGTAAAGCTTCACCAAAGGAACATCCCTGCCAAATTTAATCAAGGTTGGCCCAGTGGGTTAGGAGAAGATGTCAAAAGAAATGGTTGACAGGCTACAGACGCCGGACATAGGGCAATGAAATATCAAAGCTCTACACCTTCCAGTTTCAAAGAAGAATTTTAAATTTGCCTTCTTTGTCTTATGTTCGAACTTGTAGTCCCCAGGGCAGGTCAGTTTTAACCGAAGCAGCATCCTTAGATCAAACTTGGTAGAAGTCAACTCAAAGATGCTACATACCAAATATCAAAGCTCTAAACCTTCCCGTTTATGAGAACAAGAGGACCATGATGGTCCTATATCGCTCAACTGAGTACCAAGCAGTAAAGGTCTACAATGAAGATGAATAGCAAATATCAAATTTCAAGGGTAAATAATTCTGATTTCCTTCTTTGTTCCTATGTTTCAAACTTGTGACCCCTGGGGATCATATGAACAATGTTAGTAGAGGTCCACTAGGAGATGCTACATACAAAATATCAAAGCTCTGCAAATTCTAGTTTCAGAGAAAAAGATTTTAATAGTTTTCTCTCTTTGTTCCAATGTTTCAAAATTGTGACCCCCAGGGAGGAGCCAGTATTTACCTAAGGGGCATCATATGTACAATCTTGGTAGAGATCCACTCGGAGATGCTACATACTAAATATCAAAGCTCTGCACCTTCTACTTTCAGAGAAGAAGAATTTTAAAGTTTTCTTTCTTTGTTCCTATGCTCAAACTTGTGACCCCTCGGGGTAGGGCCAGTTTTGACCCCAGGAATATAATTTGAACAAACTTGGTAGAGGTCCACTAGGAGATGCTACATACCAAATATCAAAGCTCTGCACCTTCGAGTTGTAGATAAGAAGAATTTCAAAGTTTTCTTTCTTTGTTCATATGTTTCAAAATTGTGGACCCCAGGGAGGGGCCAGTTTTGACCCCAGGGGCATCATATATACAATCTTGGTAGAGGTCCACTAGGAGATGCTACATACTAAATATCAAAGCTCTGCACCTTTTACTTTCAGAGAAGAAGAATTTTAAAATTTTCTTTCTTTGTTCCTATGTTTCAGACTTGTGATCCCCAGGGCAGGGCTAGTTTTGACCCCAGGGGCATCATATTAAGAAACTTGGTAGAGGTCCACCAGAAGATGCTACATAACAAATCTCAAAGCTCTGCAAATTCTAGTTTTAGAGAAGAAGAATTTTGAAGTTTTTTTTTTCTTGTTCCTATGCTTCAAACTTGTGACACCCGGGGCGGGGCCAGTTTTGACCCAAGGGGCATCATATGAACAATCTTGGTAGAGGTCTACTAGGAGATTATACATACCAAATATCAATGCTCTGCACCTTCTAGTTTTAGAAAAAAAGATTTTCAAAGTTTTCCGTCTTTGTTCCTATAATACAAATTTGTGACCCCCGGGGCGGGGCCAGTTTTGTTCCCACGGGCATCATATCTTGGTAGATGTCTACTGGCAGATGCTAAATACCAAATAACAAAGCTCTGCACCTTCTTGTTTCAGAAGAGAAGATTTTCAAAGTTTTCCTTCTTTGTTTTGATGTTTCAAACTTGTGACTCTCAGAGAGGGGCCAGTTTTTACCCCAGAAGCATCATATCCACTAGGAGATGCTACATAAATATCAAAGGTCTGGACCATCTAGTTTCAGACAGGAAGATTTTCAAAGTTTTCTTTTTTTGTTCCTAAGTTTCAAACTTGTGACCCCCGGGGCTGGGCAAGATTTGACCCCATGGGCATCATATGAACAAACTTGGTAGAGGTCCACTAGGAGATGTAACATACCAAATATCAAAGCTTTGCACCTTCTACTTTCAGAGAAGAAGAATTTTAAAGTTTTCCTTCTTTGTTCCTATGTTTCATACTTGTGACCCCCAGGGCGGGGCCAGTTTTGATCCCAGGGACATCATATGAACAATCTTGATAGAAGTCCACTAGGAGATCTTACATACCAGATATCAAAGCTCTGCACCTTCTACATTCAGAGAAGAAGATTTTTAAAGTTTTCCTTCGGAGAAGACGTTAAAAGAAATGGTGGACGACATCGACCCCACAGGCATGATTTAAACAAACTTGGTAGAAGTCCACTAGGAGATGCCACATACCAAATATCAAAGCTCTTCGCCATCTAGTTTCAGAGGAGAAGAACTTTGAAGTTTTCTTTCTTTGTTCCTATGCTCAAACTAGTGACCCGGGGGTTTGGGCCAGTGTTGACACCAGGGACATCATTTGTATAAAATAGGTAAGGGTCCACTAGGAGATGCAACAGACCAAATATCAAAGCTCTACGCTTTTTAGTTTCTGAGGAAAAGAATTTTAAAGTTTTCTCTCTTGTTCCTATGTTCGAACTTGTGACCCCCTGGGATGGGGCCAGTTTTGACCCAGGGGCATAATTTGAACAAACTTGGTAGAGGTCCACTAGAAGATGCCACATACCAAATATCAAAGCTCTGCGCCTTCAAATTTCAGAGGAGAAGATTTTTAAAGTTTTCTTTCTATGTTCCTATGCTCGAACTTGTAACCCAAAGGGTGGGGCCAGTTTTGACCTCAGGGGCATAATTTGAACAAACTAGGAGATGCTACTTACTAAATATCAAAGCTCTACGTATCAAGGTCCAGAGGAGAAGAGTTTTCTTTCTTTGTTCCTATGCTCAAACTTGTGACTCAAGGGGCGGGGACAGTTTTTACTCCAGGGGCGTAATTTGAACAAAGTTAGAAGAGGTCCACCAGGAGATGCCACATACTTAATATCAAAGCTCTATGCCTTTGAGTTTCAGAGGAGAAGATTTTCAAAGTTTTCCTTCTTTATTCCTAAACTTGTGACCCCCGGGGTGGGGCTAGTTTTGACCCCAGGGGCATAATTTGAACATACTTTGTACAGGTCCACTAGGAGATGCTACATACTAAATATCAAAGCTGTACGCCTTCAAGTTTCAGAGAACATTTTCAAAGTTTTCCTTCTTTGTTCCTATGCTCAAACTTGTGATTCCCTGGGTGGGGCCAGTTTTCACCCCAGGGGCATAATTTGAACAAACTTGGTAGAGGTCCACTAGGAGATGCTTCATATCAAATATCAAAGCTCTACACCTTCAAGTTTCAGAGAAGATTTTCAAAGTTTATCTTCTTTGTTGCTATGCTCAAACTAGTTATCCCCCGCGATGGGGCCAGTTTTGACCCTAGGGGCATAATTTGAACAATCTTGGTAGAGATCCATTAGGAGATGCTACATACCAAATATCAAAGCTCTACGCCTTCTAGTTTCAGAGAAGAAGATTTTCAAAGATTTCTCTTTTTTTTCTTTTTGTTGCCATGGCAACCAGAGTTATGGGTGGAATTAACCCTTTACTCCATAAATACTCATTTCTACACATTGCTTGTAAGGGGCCTTTGGAAAACATTGTGGCAAAAGGTGAAATTGCTCGTGACAAGCAATTTCACCTTTTGTCACAATGTTTTCTATGCTATCAAAAGGTGTCATTTACACATAAGAAACGGCTTCATCCTTGCTGTTATTTAGGGTCAATTAGAGATAACATAGGAATGCCTTGTGGGGTAAAGGGTTAAATTCTTTGAGCAATTTTGGTAGAGCTTCACCCAAGGAACATTCCTGCCAAGTTTCATGAAGATTGGCAATGTGGTTTAGGAGGTGAGATGTTTAGAGAAACTGTTAACGGATGACAGACGGCAGACAACAGACATAGGACGATAACAATAGCTCACCTTTAGCACTTTGTGCTAAGGTGAGCTAAAAAGGTATTTAAGAAAGTATCACAACTTGTTGTATAGACCAATCTCTTTGATGAAGGTGATTGAATCAATGCTGACTGTGCCAAAGGGATTGTGCATAATGCCAACATGGTAGTATTTCTCACGAATTGGCTGAAAGTCTATGCAATCTAACAGAATATGTTTAATTGTAAGGTATTCATTGTGTGGAATACATTCTGGTGCATGTTCTCTGGCTAAAAGCAAGGAGTGTGTTAACCAAGAATGTCCAACTCGAAGCCTTGTGATTACCACCTCTACTCAAAGAATGGACCTGTAAGAGGGGTACCACTCACCAAGGGTTGGTTTAACAGAATGAAGTTTGTTGAAATGATCTGCATCTAATTGGGATTGCCAAAGAGATTTGATGAAAGGTAAAATGCATGCTTTAAAATCTGTGTATAGTATTTTAAAATGAGATATGGGTAGAGACAATGCCGACTTTCCAAACTAGAGGTAAAGCAACTCATATTGATGATTTGTAGCAATGAAGTCTGCTTTATTCAGGTATCTATGTAAATATACTGCTTAAAGTCATTAAATAGTTGAAAAGGCAGTCTGAAGTGACTCTGATCGGACAATGTCAAAGAGTCATTTTATTATATCATTGGTTTTCGTGTTTTTTTGCATCAATCACTTTTCCATGTTTGTTAATTTCTGGGTAGGTATTACCACATGATTTGACAAACATAATTTGTCAGTATTAAAGGATTACAAATAACTTCAAAAGCTATCATTTTGTGCAATATAGGCGGCTAATGGTCTTTTTTGACCATGTACAATAATTTGCACAAGTGGGAACACTGTATTTGTCAATAATTGATTAATAGTATTCGTTTTAATATCAATTTCACATTTTTTTTGTTATAAAAGTATTTGTAGCAGTTTGAGATGACCATCAATACATTGATTTTGCATAAATGGGTCGAATTTTTGGTTTTGACTGAAAAATGCTATTATGCATAAATAACAAAACCCCTACCTTGATTAGGCTTTTTTAGGTATCCGTATGCCAAACTTCGGCATATCACAACATTTTCAGCCCCGCAAATGACATCACATTTATCTTTGAAAAATTCATTCCACTCAGCTAACACTGGGCATGGATCCCAAGTTCCTTCCGATACATTGAGATACATTTGTACCCAATAGAACTGACCAATCCAGTAATTACTTGCATACTCAGTTGCTAGATCTCTAATATGTAAGCATAAGCCGTGTGTTGGTTCTTGGATATCATCATTTTCACACTTCTGCAAAAAACTTCCTCTATCCTCACTCCTCTTTGGTGGAAATGGAAAATACTTAGGCAAACGTTGAAGGATACTGTGAAGAGTTGTCAAGTTCTTGGTGCCTACAAAGGAAAAGCATTTTGCTGTTGTTTGTAAGAGAGACTGCAGGTGACCATCAGAGGTCCAGGTAATTTGGTAAAGGACTAACTTATCTAGACCTCTCATGAGACAAAACCAGTTGAAAGTTCCGCACAGATTCTGTGCACAAGTTTGAACTCTCATAATTTTGCAAAAAGGGAACAAAACTAGTATTTACACATACATGTTGCTTGTGTATTCAATAATTCTTCATTTGAAAAACAAATATTCTCAATTTAAAAGCTACAAATTAGAGAAAACGGTGCATTTCATCTATTACTTGAGTTATTTACACTCCTGAAAAAACTCTAAATCGCCTCCACACATGATAAATTTCGTCTGTTTCTTCCGAGATTTACATGTTATAGCCTTGGTTAACGGTCGTTATGGTCCGATCAAGAAAAGGTCAAAATTTTAACAGAGTATAGAATAAATCACCAAATAATTTTTCTAATTTCATCTTTAGAGCCATAGAAAATATAACGCAGTTTCATTTAAACATTCGGAAGAAAATCAACCTTGACCTTCACTGTCCAGTGCAATACTGAAATTGATGCATATGACTTCCATGGTTTTCATAAAAAAAATTAAAACAACTTGATATACTCGGCGCCAATTTGCAATCACATGATCGGAAAATATTGCCACATGACTGAGCGGATGATCTAAATATGTCATCAAGCATTTTTTGAAGTAAAATACATGAAGCAAAAAACCAAACATTTATAGTCTTCATTACTTTTTTTATGAAAAAAAATGAAGCAAACTACCAACTAAATAACCAGAAATTTATAAGTTATAAATACCTTTTTACAAAACTTGGCCTATATAGAATGGAAAATGTGGAAGAACTGAAGTATTTGCAAGCAAACAAATTTTGCCCCTTAACTCTTTAGCACACAGCAAAATTTCATACTTGTCAACATTCAGGAAATTCACAGAGGAAAACTGACATGTTTTCAAACAATGAAACATGTTCTTGGGTAGGTAAAAAACATTGTGGGAAAATGAGAAAATGCTGGTAACCAGCATTTTCTTGGTTACCAGCATTTTCTCCTTTTCCAACAATGTTTTCTAAAGGCTTTTTTTTTCAGGGTCGTGAAAAGTAGGGATTCTGTGGTAATGGGTTAAGAAATATTCTGCTCGTCTCTGTCCATGAAAATTTTACGTCTGGTTGAACTCAAGTAACTACAAACTAATATTTAGGGTCACAGTGGTTGAAAAACGAGCAAAGAACAGTGACTTTCCCTGGGAATAGGGTATCATAGATTAGGTCTAGTAAATTATGAAATAAAATTATCTGGAAATGCAAATTGTTGGTTCGGCATGCAGTTAAAAAGTAGCATACTTTGAATGGATCCGATATACTTTTTGATACCTAATAAATGCATGGCTGAAGATAAAGCTATGCTATTATATACCCACCGATTTATATTCATACATGTACTCAGGACGAGTAGATTAGGAACTGATTTTTCAGTCGAAAGATTCGAGTTTTAGCTTCTCTTCATGCTGGTATCCGCGATAAGTTGACCTCAAAGTGATACTTTTCATAGAGGAATGACTAGTTTTGAACACAATACATTTATGCCTAATTTTACCGGTACCATAATTTAATGATATTTTGTGACATCAATCGTTGTATGTAATATGGACTCATAGATTATGTCCGATTTGGAGACACTTCAAAAAGCAACATCAAAAATCACAACATAAATCCTAGTTAATATATTTTACTTTAAAAATATGTGATAGCCCTTACATCTTGTATGGATTTTATAGTATGTGGTTGTTTTTTTTTTTATACAAGTCATGGGCCATTAACTCATTACCAAACGACAATATTTTAGGCTTGCCCAAATCCAAAGCATTTTCAGACGACAAAATAAAAGTGATTGAAAATTTGAAATTTGTTATGTGAAGGGTAGAAAACATGGTGAGAAAAGGAGAAAATGCTGGTTACCAGCATTTTCTCCTTTTCCCACAATATTTTCTAAAGTCTTCTTTCTCCTGGTCGTCAAAAGTAGGGATTGTGTGGTAATGGGTTAAAATGGAAATTTGTCGTGGCGTTTCATAGACATTTTCATAGACTAAGGTAGACAGAATCAATATCTTTTTCAATCCAAGGTGAAAATTTCAAAATTGAAATATCCTTGAAATATCATCAATTGACTATACTTAGAGCCAAACATAATTATAAGGCAAACACAAAGATGTTAAACATTCTAGAGAATCTTGAATAAAGGCGAAGTTAATAGGCAAATCTGCATGAGACTGAGTCAGTTACACCATTTTTATTTCATACTATATTTATTGTTCAGTTAGTAAGAATGATTGAAATATAACAGTATTATTTTATTCTTTTTATCAGTTTAGAGCAGGACACTGTAACAAGCATTTGCAGACACCCCCCCCCCAATTGATCTATATTTTCATTTCATTAAATAAAAAATTTTCACTCAAGAACAGAATTTTAGCTTCCACTTTTTGTTTCATTCAGATATCTGTGTGAATTCACTGTTTAAATTCATTACTAAAGGTGGGTATTTAGGTTTTTCACATCACACAAAATTCAACAAGAGGGCCATGATGGCCCTGTATCGCTTAACTGGCTAATTAGTAAAAACACTACAAGCCAAACATTACAATATTTGGCCAATTGGTTTCAAACTTGAGAACCAGGGTTTTCCCTCGGCTTGAAAACTGGGGGTCACTGTGACCCCCTTCCTCATTAGTTGCGGGTCATTTCATTAATTTTGGGGGTCAAAAATATGGATTTCCTCGTCATCAACTTCAAACACGATTTATAATGCATTTTACCTTTAAACGCCAACTCCTAAGATTGAAAAGTCGGTCCATCATTTCTGATGGAAAGGCCGATGTTATATTTTGACAGACCAAACATTTTCGTCTGAATCGCTGCTCGACGTGGCTTGATCGGCAGTTGTAGGAAGCAGACGATAGAAGAATGCTACAGTTTTCTTCGTCATGACATTATTTTTCCGCTAACAACACAGACCGGTAATGTGTACTTTTATATACCGGAAGTCGTGTAAAATATGCCACGAAATACAGAGAACCCAACCACGGCTTTGACTGGGCCCATATGTACGACACTGAACTGGCCACCATTGTACATACCATGTATTCCTATACACGTAGTATTATCAGGGGCGGTAACCAGTCTAGTATGACACGTGTCCAATATACATTTCGGCAATAATGCGTAAACCAGTCTTATTCTATAAATAAATTACCGGAAAACCACTTTTATCTAAAATAAACCCTGTAGTTAAAAAAAGAACGGTGTTCGTCTGACCACAGGAATCGGACGTTTAGTTGGTGAAAATAGCTAAATGTCAGCCGAAGTGGTCACTCTCTATTTTCACCAACTAAACGTCCGATTCCTGTGGTCTGACATTGAAGCAAGGACAGACTTGGAATTATGATGCTTCATTCAACTACATACATTATTTAGATTTTGGAAAGTTGCGTCACCGATGACGCACTGTCATTTACTTTGAGGGTCATTTGAATTAAAATTGCGTCAATGATGCAGGATTTGTGCGTCATGGAAAACCCTGAGAACATACAAAAAAATTTTCTATGAAATCCTACGAGAAAATTGTGACCCCCATGCAAAGCTAATTTTGACCAAAACTATAATTACTTGGATCCTGGTGGAGGTCCACAAGATAAAAGCCCATACCAAATAATACAGGTCTAGAATGAGTGGTTATAAACAAGAAGATTTTCAAAGTTTTCTCAATAAAAGGCCTGTAAAACATGAAACTCATGAGACAGGGCTAAATTTAGAAGCCCTATTCTTTATAATGGTTAGTAACAAGATGACTTAGAAAGTTTTCACCACAAAAGCCCATGTAAAACTTGTGAACTCTTGTGTGGGAACAAACTTGACTGCAATAATTTGGGCCCTCCTGGTTGAGGCACACTAGATAAACACGGGTGGTAAATGGGGCAACTAGCTCAAAAAGAGTCAATAGTATTTTGTTGCCTCGTAACATACGGTTATTTGCGTGCTAGTTGCATAGATAGAAAATTTGTCAACAAAGGTTGATGTCGATTACTTTAGTCGTTATTTATTTCATTAGCAGAGACCTTTTGAAAAATCCAGCAATGCTATGTGATGTAAAAATGACTAAACTTTATTCACCGCTAGCATACGTCATAAAAGTATGCAGCGCTTGGATAAAATCTTGGCAAAACTTTCAAACACAGTCCTGCAAACCCAGCACTTTATGTAACACGGAGATTTGGAAGCATGGATTTTCTAGATATACGTCCAACATATGGCCATTACACTACTTGGTGCACGTTTTCTGGTATTTTCAAGCTCATAAGTAATAAAAAAAACAAGAATTGGAAATTTAAAAAATTGTATGTGGAGAATACTGGCAATATTTGTGTGCGCAGCTGTTGCCTCACACAGGGGTAGTTGGAGAGAAAAGGAGGTAGTTGCCTCCCAATGCATGTACTTCAAATGATACACATGAGTCAGCTTTTTATTCAGGTTGAGCTTAGTAATATTTGTCGTCTGCCAGTGCTTATATTTTCAACTCACAAATACTGAGATCAACAAAATATACAAGGTTCCACAGCTGGCATTTTTACTGGCAACGGAATTTTATACTGACATCACGTTTGGGCTGCGTTCATTTCTATTAAGGTTTCTGACATCTTTGGTACCCTTATTAGAAATTGGTACAGCCCAAACATGACGACAGTGTAAAACTGAAAAAAAAAAAGCAGCTGCAAAAATGTGTGTAGGCTACTTTACATACAGTCCTAAGAATTGGCAGTTTGTTACCGAGTGCCTTTTGTTCAAATGAAAAACTGCAGGGGATGGGTGGCATCCTGATCATGCATGTAACTGATCCCCTTGAAGTACTTTAACTTGTGAAATTTGACATCTTTTCAGAAACTAGCAAAGATGTCAAAAAATCCAAATTTTTCACGGTACACATGTTCAGAGTGTCCAAAGAGCTACTCAGCCAAATCAAGACTAAAAGAAAACTCGAAAATGCTCACCAGGATCCATCATCGACAGTATCCAATATATGCCAAAGACATTTCAACACAAAAACAACATTAAAAACTCATGTGTATTATGCACATTTGGGTGTTCGCAAATATCAATGCGACTGCTGTGGAAAGCAAGTAGCCAGGAGAAAAAGAACGTCAGATCGCATGTGGCAGCATCACAGCGCCAAGAAGTTAACATGTGAGAGCTGCCGAAAAAGCTTTGTCAACCATATTTGAATGGGATTTTATGCCGTTTCAAAGAATCTTTCAGTTATATCACAAACTCGTTTGCTTCCTGGGTATCAACAGTACTACGCTGAAACACTGAATGCCTTCTCAAACCAGCGACCCTCTACACCTTTCAGGTCACGAGTTAGCTGCTATTCCTATTTCAAGTATAGCAAAGGCATCCAATTACAATGCCAAATTTTAGAAAGTGAGAAAAACACTTGCATATTACAAATTTTACCAAGCTCAAAATTCTGAAATGAAAAGAATATATATATATCGTGTACTTCAAAATATGTTCAGAATCCTATATAAGTAAAATTACTTGTAAATTACCCTTTATGGTGCTGATTTGGGGCAAATAGGTTAAACACCTCCTTGTCTATTCAACTACCCCTCCAGGCTAGGCAACTAGCCTGCACACAAATTCAACTAATATTCTATATACACAACTTCTAAAATTTTCAATTTTTATTATTCCGTGATTCCCTGGGCTTGAAATTAATACGGAAGGTGCATCAGGTATTTGTATTGGCTATGTATTGGATGTATTGGTTCAATGAGGAAATCTGTGGTTTCATATCTCCGATTTACAGTTTTACCGCTAGATGTTCGAAAGTTTGGCCAAGATTTTATCCAAGCGCTGCACACTTATATGACATATGCTAGCGGTGTATAAAGTTTAGTCATTCTTATATCGCAATGCATTTCCGGATTTTTCAAAAGGTCTCAGTAAAAATTAAAGTATTCGACACCTACCTTTGTTGACAAATTTTCTATCTAGATGCAACTAGCACACAAATACCCGTATGTTATGAGACAAAATACTATTGACTCTTTTTGGAGCTAGTTGCCCCAATTACCACCCGTGATAAAGCTACATGCAAAATTTGGTAGCCCTAGGCCTTATGGCTAGGTACAAGTAGATTTTTGAAAAATTCCCAATATGAGCCCATGTAAAACTTGTGACCCACAGGATGGGACCAAATTTAATCCCAGGGCTATAATTTGGGCACCTTTGGCAGACAACCACTTGATAAAGCTAGATGCAAAGTTAAGTAGCCGTAGGCCTTATGGCTTGGTATGTTTTCCCTATACCGGTATAAGCCCATATAAAACTTGTGACGCCTGGGCTATCATTTGGGCATTCTAGGTAGACAACCACTTGATAAAGATACAGTCGACTCTCATTATCTCCAATCCCTGCGGAAAAGAAAAATAGGAGGACCGACTTCGAAAACCAGGAGTAAACATAAAACAAGAGGACCATGATGGTCCTATATCGCTCACCTGAGTACTAAGCAGTAAAGGTCTACAATGAAAATTCTTTTTTTCCGAAAAAGATCATCGTATCATATTTGGAAGAGGTCCACTAGAAGATGCTACATAATGAAATATCAAAGCTCTACGATTTCCAGTTTCAGAGAAAAATATTTTTAAAGTTTTCCTTCTTTGTTCCTATGTTTCAAACTTGTGACCCCCAGGGCAGGGCCAGTTTGGACCCAAGGGACATCATGTAAACAAGCTTGGTAAAGGTCAACTAGCAGATGCTTCATACCAAATATCAAAGCTCTACTCCTTCTTGTTTAAGAGAAGAAGATTTTTAAAGTTTTCCTTTTTTGTTCCAATGTTTCAAACTTGTAACCCCCGGGGCGTAGCCAGTTTTGACCCCTGGGGCATCATATGAACAATCTTGCTAGAGGTCCCACTAGAAGATGCTACATAATAAATATCAAAGCTCTGCCCCTTCTAGTTTCATAGAAGAAGAATTTTAAAGTTTTCCTTCTTTGTTCCTATGTTTCAAACTTGTGACCCCCGGGGCGTGGCCAGTTTTGACCCCAGAGGCATCATATGAACAAATTTGGTAGAGGTCTACTAGGAGATACTACATACCAAATATCAAAGCTCTGCAAATTCTACTTTTAGAGAAGTAGATTTTTTAAGTTTTCCTTTTTGTTTCTATGTTTCAAACTTGTGACCCCCGCGGTGCGACCAGTTTTGACCCCAGGGGCATCATATGAAGAATCTTGGTAGAGGTCCACTAGACGATACTACATACCAAATATCAAAGCTCTGCTCCTTCTAGTTTCAGAGAAGTAGATTCTTAAAGTTTTCCTTCTTTGTTCCTATGTTTCAAACTTGTGACCCCCAGGACGGGGCCAGTTTTGACCCCAGGGGCATTATACAAACAATCTTGGTAGAGGTCTACTAGGAGATGCTACATACAAAATATCAAAGCCCTGCCCCTTCTTGTTTCAGAGAAGAAGATTTTTAAAGTTTTCCTTCTTTGTTCCTATGTTGCAAAATTGAGATCCCCGGGGCTGGGCCAGTTTTGACCCAAGGGGCATTAATTGTGCAATCTTGGTAGAGGTCTACTAGGAGATGCTACATACCAAATATTAAAGCTCTACGTCTTCTAGTTTCAGAGAAGAAGATTTTCAAAGATTTTGCTATTTTTTTTTCAGTTTGGTTGCCATGGCAACCAGAGTTATGGCTGGAATTCAATCTCTTGAACAACTTTGGTAGAGCTTCACCCAAGGAACATCCCTGCCAAGTTTCATCAGGATTGGCTAAGTGGTTTGGGAGGAGAAGATGTTTAAAGAAATTGTGGACGATGGACATTGCGCAATCACAAAAGCTCACCATGAGCACTTTGTGCTCAGGTGAGCTAATAAAAACAGGGATAAATTATTGACGTGGATTTGTGGAACAAATCCCGGAAATTTAAAGTCCTTCACTGGTTTGCTTGAGCATAGCAAAAGCACAATCAAGTTGCATTTCTGATGAAATTTATGCGCATTCAACAAACAAGAGCCGTCAGAGACGGGTTATGCTCCCCGAACAAGTGCTTGTCATAAAATATAAGAAATTGATATAAATTCAGTTCTTTTATCCTAGAAGAACCTGTTCATGCCCCCCAAAATCTGAAGTGAAAAGGCAATTACTATCTTAGAGATAGCCAACACAAACTTGTAGAGGACAATAAGCCCAATAAGCCCCCATTTTAAGCCCCCTTTTCCCATAATACAATATTGGATCATTGCAATAAATACAACGGGTGTGTGGTTTGTGGCATTTTTGAATAATAATTCAAAATTTGAAATTTCATAAAATTTTGAGCAAAAATGTATTAAGTATTACATGAAACAATTTTTTACATGAAGCCCCCTTTTTCCGAGACGCAGCCTGAAATTGAGAAAAAGGAAGAGAGGTACCTGGGCAACGTTCCAACAAGTTCAGATTTGAAATTTCACAAAGTTTTGAGCACTGATAAAGGAGAACCTAGTGAAAAACAATTCTTTCCATGAAGTCCCCTTTTTCCGTGATGCAGCCTTAATTTGAGAAACCAGGAAAGAGGTATTTGCGCATTAATAATTCATAGATTGCAAAAACAAAGGGCACATGTTGAAACTTGTAAAACAAGATATAACCATGAAATATTGACAAGAACTGAACAAGGTATTAGTAAAAATTGCAATTTTGCATTAGGGCCCCTTTTTCATTTTACAAGAAACCCCCTTTTTCCATGACAGAGGGTCAAATTGAAAAACACATAGATAAAGAAACAAGAGCACATGGTGAAACTTTGAAAAAACAATATAACCATGAAGTTTAATGAAATTTTGACCAAAACTGAATGAAATATTAGTAAATATTGAAATTTTGCAAGAAGCCCCCTTTTTCCATGACAGAACGTCAACTTAAAAAATGCCCAGATTAAAAATAGCAAGGGCACGTGCTAAAACTTTCTATAAACAATAAAACCATGAAGTTTCATGATATTCTGACAAAAACTGAATGAGATAATGGTAAAAATTGCAATTTTGCATTAAGCCCCTTTTTTCCATGAAACGGGGTCAAATTGAAAATCCGGGAAAAAAGATATCGGCGCCTTACCCTAAGGAGTTCATATATGAAGTTTTATCCAATTTGGTCCAAGGGTTGTGGAGAAATCGCTTCAGACGGACGGAAGGACAGATGGGCGGACGGACAGACGAAGTGGCGACTATATGCTTGCCCTTCGGGGAGCATAAAAATAATACAAATCGTCAATAATTAAGACTCATAAAATTAAATAAAAAACTTTTTTTGATGGTGTTTCCTTAAAAGGCTATGTAGGCTCTTAAGGTATTTTTAGATTTCGTGCCAAAAGTCAATAAAGCGTTATGGGAATGTCAAGAGACTGGCATGTGACTAATAACATTTAAATTCCATTACATAACAAGCATGGGATAATTATTTTCCATAATGTCTTCTTCGGAAGCTATGTTTGAAACTTTGTCTGTGTATTCCTGTATGTAAATAAAAATAACTGATGATCTAAAAATAGAATGTGTCTCCCATTTGTGTCAACCTGGGCAATGGTAAATCTCTTAATTTCTCGTGTTGTCAGATGGTTTTCCACTACTGGGGTTTTATAAATGCAAATTAACCCGTTACCCCGTAAGGCATTTCTTTGCTACCTCTAATTGACCCTAAATAACAGCAAGGATGAAGCTGTTTCTTATGTGTATATGATACCTTTTGATAGCATGGAAAACGTTGTGACAAAAGGTGAATTTGCTCGTCATGAGCAATTTCACCTTTTGCCAAATTGTTTTCCAAAGGCTCCTGAGTATCTATGGAGTAAAAGGTTAAAAGGCTTTGGGAGTATTAGGATTATTTTTTTGCATTTTTGAAAGATTTTGGTCCCAATATCTGAAGGGCCACCTTTAAATTCCATAACGTATCAAACAAACAAACATGTAATTATTTTCCATAATGTCTTCTTCGGACGCTATGTTTGAAGCTTTGTCTGTGTATTTCCCGTATGTAAATGAGAAAGTTGCTCATGTAAAAATAGACCATGTTTCCTGTCAGCGTCGACCTGGGCTGTAGTAAATCTGTAATTTCTCTTCTAGTCGGATACTTTTGGACTACTGGGGTAGTACTACGTAAGAGTCCAATTCTTAGGTGTGGAAACAACCCCGTCATGTACTGAATGACGAAATCAGAAATAGCGGGCACATCAATCATGCCTCTAACACAATATTTCATCAGTCCAGAAACGACCGTCGGGCACCCAACCAGTTTTCCTTGAGTACATGACAGTCGGTTTTGCAGTATGAATTTTCTTCGGTGTGTACACGACAGTCTGGTAAATATCATTGGCCTTTTTGAAATCAGGTGACTTCTTCGCTGACAAAACGGAAAGTCAGTATAGCGCTCTTTATTTGCTACCAGAAAATTTACAATGGACTTGAGACGGTATGGTGAACAGTAAATGTCCAAATATGAAAAAGATCACCAGAGCATCTCATTATTGAGACTACCTGCTTGCTGCACCAGATTCAAGTATTTTTCCTTTTTCCATAACTACAACGATAATGTGTATATAAAATAAAAACAATATCGTTTAATTCAATAATATACAGAAAAAAAACTGTTTGAATTTGAATAGAAACCGAATACCATGGCCGTGTTTCGGCATTTGCCTACAGGTAAATGTAATCAATAAAAAAACAATATTGTTAGTGCATTTCCTGCGTTTCAGTATTTCTATGGACCGCTGTCACCCTACTGAGACTAACTTGATACCCACAAAAAGGTCACTATTGCTTGAGGTGGGTCCTCGTGCAATAATTTTTTCACAGTTTTAATTAAACAATAAACATACCTGCAAAAGTGTTAAAAAGACCCTTCAACATTGCTGAATACAGTCTGACCAAATGAAATGCTCGTTCCGTTTGAACAAAGTCTGGACATTCTTCCTTAGTGATGACATGTTGAATTTCTGCATGTGAACATAGGTCTGCCCGCGACACTTCGAAATTTTCAATGACATCAGAGACCGATATTGAAAAATTCTGGAGACCACAAACGTTATCTGTAAGTTCCAGAATATCGTCACAAACACTTTTCGCAATAGGCCTATCTTTCTGGTTGTCATTTTCTACGCATAGCCCCAAGTTATCCTCTACAAGCGCTATGGCAGGGGGAAATGTACATATTCTTTCGGTTTTTGGATCCAAAAGCTCCCTAAATTTCTCAGCTGTTGAGTCCGGTTCAGGCAGTGACAAAGTTACTACTCTTTCTACCATCAAAATGTAAACAATAATTGCTTGAAGCCTCGTCATTGCAGCGTGCTGTTTCTATTTCCGTACCTACCGCACTACGTGTTCGACTGAAGTATAATACACGGAAGTTCGGTTCATATGATTCAGTGATTTATTAATGGTTAATAATTAAGTTCTATACGATGAAGTTTGCAATCTGACCCAAGATTGTTAAAAATGTGATTATACGATGATAGACTCAATATTCTCAATAACCCTTTTGATCTTTTAAAAGATAAAATTTCAATATTAATAAGTTAAATATTTTATTTGATCGGTTAGTTACCAAATTTAAGCACTAAACTAATCAAGCTAGGCATATGACTAGATACCGAAAATTAGCTTATTTTCGCGAAAATAGCTTTCTCTGTACGAAAATAGTTTCCATTAATTTCTTTCTGGATGTATCTTTGAATATATCGCTTTTATTTGCTATCTTCCATAATATATATTGATGACGTGTTGAAAAAAAGAGTGAATTGTAGTAATTGATCTTAATGGAGGTTTCAGACAACTGGACTCTGCATATGCATAGCCCATTTTCGCGAAAATAGCATTCCCTGTACGAAAAAAGAATAGATATACATTAAATGATATATAAATATGGTCGAATACATTGCTTTTATCTGTCTTTTTTTCATATACATTATTTTTTATTACATAACATAACAAATTCAAGACAGGTGCGACGAAAATAGCACATAAAATTTCAAACTGAATAGCCTTATTGCCATTTACTCTTGATATACTGAACATGTATAAATCTCTCTCAAAAGCAAGAATTAAGGATGAGATCCCTTGTTTAAAGGAAGGTTAAAAGGTAATAATAGATGATACTGAAAAAGCAATAATACTAAACCATTTTTTCAAAAGTGTGTTTATCTCTGAAGACAGTAATCCACCAGAGTTTGCTAATTTTCAAATAATACTATCGACACCGTATTATTTACCCCCCAGTATTAGTCCAAAAACATCTAGAAAAACTTAAGGATAACAAAACACCAGGATTTGATAAAATTCATCCAAAACTACTCAAAGAAACATAAAAAAACATCAATACTCCATTAACAATAATATTTACTATGGAAGAGTCTAGAGTCCCAGGATCCTGGAAATTGGCCAATGTTACGCCTATACACAAAAAGGTTCAAAGTTAGACCTATTAGTCTGACTTCAGTCATAGGTAAGACTATGGAAACAATAATTAGGAATGAACTAATGGGTCATTTTGAAAATAACAAATTATTCATAGATAGCCAGCACGGTTTACGAAAAGGTAGATGTATGACACAATTGATAGAAGTTATGGACTATGTAACCAGAGAGGTAGACAATAATGATAGTGTTGATATGATATATTTGGACTTTCAGAAAGCTGTTGATACAGTGCCACATTTAAGACTAATAAACTTAAAGCTTATGGAATTGAAGGCAATCTCCTTCGATGAATAAAAGATTTTCTACACTGTAGAAAAAAAAGAGTAGTACTTAACGGTAAACACTCAGACTGGGTCTATGTGACAAGTGGAATCCCACAAGGAAGCGTGCGCGGCCCAACATTATTTATTATCTATATCATTGATCTCCCAGACAGCATAAACAGTGTAACCAGGCTCTTTACGGATGACACAAAGTTATTCTCTACAGTAAACAACATTGATGATCATAACTCCCTTCAAAATGACTTGAAAATCCCTCGCAAAATGGAGCGAAAGATGGCTGTTGAAATTCAATGAAAATAAATGTAAACATGCTCGCTTCGGGCAACAGGATCAAGAAATATATTATTTAAATGATGTTCCAATAACACAGGTCTCGGAAGAAAAGACATTAGCATATTAATAGATAATTCATTAAAATTTCAAAACCATATTAATAGCCAAGCCAAGAAGGCAAACAAAATGTTAGGACTTATTTAAGACGTTCATTCTCTTTCCCCGATAAAGATATGTTTTTCTGTCTATACAAGAGTCTGGTTAGACACTATCTAGAGTATGGAAGCCAAGTTTGGTCAGTAATCTATAAAAAGGAAGCTGTAACACTAGAAAATGTCCAAAGACGGGCCACTAGGCTAATCCCTAATATTAGAAACCTCAGTTATCAACAAAGATTAAAGACCCTTGGACTCCCGACCCTTGAGTACCGCAGGTTGCGTGCTGATATATGGTTGAGGTCTATAGAGTATTAAATGATATAGACATTGTAGATTAAAAAAAAAAGGTTATTTCATATAAAGGAAAGTAACACCCGGGGTCATAGTCTTAAATCTTCAAAGCACGGTGTACAACCAACATAAGGAAATTTATACAATTTTAGCCAAAGAGTTGTCAATGTGTGGAATAGTCTGCCACCTAATGCTATTAATGTACAAAATGTAAATAGCTTTAAAAATGGACTTAACAGGTTTTGGTACAATGAACAAGTTAAATTTTTACCCGACTTTTACGGACCGGAAGCGGAAATAAAAACAAAAGTTCAGACTAATGAAGATGGGTCAGAGAGGCAGAAGCCTAGAACTGGTAACTGGTAACTCTTTTTCTTCTTTTTTTTTTTAGATATGAATAATAACATGATCATGGTTTAAGTTATAGTACATTGATGGAAATAATTATATTATCTCTTGCAATGGGCTATAGCGAAGCATCAAATAGAAGACCGAAAACTATTATCGCAAGTATGACATTGATAACACATCATTAACAGAGGTGTTTTAATCCAATCAAAGTATTTTTGTATGTTCGTCTTACAAAACTATTTTCGTGCTAACTCACTGACGAAGCTATTTTCGTGAGGTTCCTATTTTTGTATCGAAAGGGAACAGTTATTTTACATTATAAATTATGATATATTTATAAATATATGGTTGAATACATTGCTTTTATTTCTCTTTTTCTTATGCATTATCTTTTATTACATACCATAACGTATTTAAAAACGTGAAATGTAGAACAATAGGTCTCAAAAGAGTTATTATATGACTGGAATGTACATGAATACATGTAGATATGTATCAAATGTTTCAAGGGAAAGCTTTTTTCGCAAAAATAGGCTATTTTCGTTATCTAGTCATACCCAGCTAGGCATATTAGTGGAGGTCAAGACGGCCCAATCTCCAAGCAGAGTTGTCGTTCGTTAATCTCACCATCTAAGACCACTCTCTTAAACTCCATATCATTCACATTCACCTTTGTACTGGGCTCAGAAAGTAGTCCGTCATTCCGTGATACTTTCGTCACATGACCAGAACTCAAAAATGGCGACACAAACGGCGGTGAAAGAAACACCAGCATCGATTACTTTGTGTGCTGTTTAAACAGCATACAGCCAATCAAACTAAGTGGTCGGAAATGTGAGCAAGAGGGCCAAGATGGCCTTTGATCGCTCACCTGAATTTTTGACAGGACCATAGCCATTTCTTTAAGGTATTGAAACACTGGAAACAGATCATTATCTGCCAAACAATTTTCAAAAGGTCACCTGTAAAAGTCCGTTCAAAATCTGACCAGCAGTTTCAGAAAAGAAGAATTTTTAGGAGTTTCTTAATTTCCGTACAGTACAAATAGCCCCCATTCACCAGAGCCATGTTTCTTGACCTATCAAAACTTCGCGAACAATTTTTGAAAAGGGTCATTCAAGGAACATTTCTGTGAAATTATTTTAAAATCTGACCAGCCGTTTCAGAGAAGAAGGATTTTCAAGAATTTCTTCATTTCCATATAGTGCAAGTTGCCCCCTTTCACCAGAGCAATGTTTCTTGACGAATCAAAATTTCACGAACATTTTTGAAAAGGGCCATCCAAAGAATATCTCTGTGAAATTATTTCAAAATCTGACCAGCGGTTTCAGAGAAGAAGAATATTTAAGAATTTCTTCATTTCTGTATAGTGCAAGTAGCTCCCATTCACCAGAACCATGTTTCTTAACGGATCAGAATTTCGCGAACTTTTTTTGAGAAAGGGTCACCCAAGAAACATCTCTGTGAAATTATTTTTAAACCTGGCCAGCAATTTCAGAGAAGAAGATTTTAAAAGAATTTCCTTAAAAAACAACCCATTTGGTTGCCATGGAAACCAGAGTTTTTGACGGAATCAAATTCTGTGAACAATTTCTAAAGAAGACTTCCCAAGGAACATTCCAGCCAAGTTTGGTCCAAATTGGCCCAGCGGTTTAGGAGGAGTTGATGTTTAAAGAAATGTTGACGACGGACGACGGACACTGGGTGATCCTTAAAGCTCCCCTTGAGCAAGTTGTGCTCAAGTGAGCTAAAAAGAGGGATTTTCTGTAAAGCTTAAATGTCTTTTAAAGGACCATAACTTATTTTTTAATCTTATAAACTAAGATCCATGTGTGTGTCAAAACCGTTGTCATTATTCATGGGCGCAGCCACTTTTGTTACAATTGGCGTAAGATTCTGATCGGTAAAGAGGCTCGAAAAAAAAAGTTCCATTGTATACTGGTAAAATCATCAGTTTGAATGCACCTATAATGTACCCAGAATCATATTTCCTTTGTCTACTTTATAATGTTACACATGAAACAGTTTAACAGTAACAAAACATCTTTTCCTCGGTTTCACAAGATTCTTGTCATTTAGCCCGTTGAAGAGATGTATGGTTGAGAGTAACGAACGACAACTCTGCTCGGAGATTGCATACATGACTGTGAATGATCCGGAGGGCAAGAGAGTGAAAACGGCCCAGTAACAAAACGGCCAAGCGCCAAAACGGCCCGGTACCAAAATGGCCACCTTTTTTTTTTTAAATCATTGATTAAGAAAAACTGAAGAACGGTCATTTCAATCGCACAATTCTAATAACATTCACCTAGATCTATTTGGTTTTATAAAATTTACTTATGACCTGAATTTTGATCATGTGAATCGGACGAGATGGTCTCCCGCTATGAATTTATTGAAACATGTGCAGAAAAGTATCTTTTCTAGAAAGTTTGGGGCTGTCGTTTTCAACAGAAGTGATATGTGGATAACTAAGTTAAAATCAAAGTACTGATACTACTGAAGGCCAGGAAATTGAGGATACGAAACAACACATGAGGTCAATTTTCATTAATACAAACAGGTAGACGGACAGGGATACAAGCGGATTCCACTAAGCCCCTGGAATTCTTGGTTTTATCAGGAAATTTTGAACTGATACTAGAAAGCACCAGCCAGAAACTAATTAAGCCAGAGCTAGGCATGTGCTCACAGTTATGCGATACTTGATAATGGCTTAGAATACTTAGTAATGTGTCGTGCTTTTAAACAATCCGAAGTCAAAATTGAACCGTATTCAATCGGTGCACTACCAACTTTGGTTATCTAAATTTTCTGAGACATGTGATGTCTTTTAGTCCTGAATGACGCTATTTTTTACATTTATGACGCAAGAACATGTTTATTTTTATTGATTTCAATGAAAATACATGTAAGATAGATATCAAGGTAAAATGTGATGAATAATAAAGATTGGAGTGATACGGCAGTTGGTCATGTTGTCTCTACCTTCCACAAGTCGACGAAATTTTGAACTGGTCATATTTGAAGGAAGTTGTAGATGAAAATCCAAAGAAGGTCTTCGTGTATATTAAAAAGTAAGATTTTGGGGAAATTGGGAGGAATTGCTTGTTACAGGCGAATTCTCTTTTAGCCAAAATATTTTCTCAATAATATACTGTGAAAAGGTTGAATTGTTTTGGGAAAACGATTAGGCTCGGTTTTCCTATTTTACTTGCATATTTTACGGACAAGTCACAGTGACTTGAGCTTCGATACTTATAATACATAATATAATCAAAGTACTGATAGTACTGAAGGCCAGGAAATTGAGGATACGAAACAACACATGAGGTCAATTTTCATTAATACAAACAGGTAGATGGACAGGGATACAAGCGGATTCCACTAAGCCCCTGGAATTCTTGGTTTTATCAGGAAATTTTGAACTGATACTAGAAAGCACCAGCCAGAAACTAATTAAGCCAGAGCTAGGCATGTGCTCACAGTTATGCGATACTTGATAATGGCTTAGAATACTTAGTAATGTGTCGTGCTTGTAAACAATCCGAAGTCAAAATTGAACCGTATTCAATCGGTGCACTACCAACTTTGGTTATCTAAATTTTCTGAGACATGTGATGTCTTGTAATCCTGAATGACGCTATTTTTTTACATTTATGACGCAAGAACATATTTATTTTTATTGATTTCAATGAAAATACATGTAAGATAGATATCAAGGTAAAATGTGATGAATAATAAAGATTGATGTGATACAGCAGTTGGTCATGTTGTCTCTACCTTCCACAAGTCGACGAAATTTTGAACTAGTCATATTTGAAGGAAATTGTAGATGAAAATCCATAGTAGTTCTTCGTGTATATTGAAAAGTAAGATTTTGGGGAAATTGGAGGGAAATGCTTATTACAAGCGAATTCTCTTTTAGCCAAAATATTTCTCAATAAAATACTCTGAAAAGCTTGGATTGTTTTGGGAAAACGATTAGGCTCGGTTTACCTATTTTACTTGCCTATTTTACGGACAAGTCACGGTGACTTGAGCTTCGATACTTATATCTACATAATATAAAAAGACATTAATCCTAATTCATAATCGTTGTCCAAGGACAACTTGTGTCAAGCCCGCGAACACTTGACTCTCAAGCTTGACCTATACCCTGGACCTGAATAAATGTTTCAAAGGGAACTTCAACTCATGATGGAGAACAATGCATTATGCTAATTTATATCGGAATCTATCCAAAAATGTAGGAGTTATGGTTCGGACGAAAAATTTGCCTTCAATGTGGCCTTGATCTTGAACCTACTTGAACAGATGTTTCAAATGGCACATCTAACCGTGCTGGAGGTCAATTGTGCCAAATTATTTTGAACTCCATCCACAATTGTAGAAGTTACGGACAGGAAATATTCGGATGCACACAAGCCCTAGTGAACGCTAGAAATATGTGTGTCAGAGACACTGATGCCCCTGCTAAATAGTATTGGTTACGGGTATGTCATATGACACTAGTAGAGAGAGAGAGAGAGAGAGATAGAAAAAATACATTAAATGACAAGCGAACGACTACAGAAAAAAATTATAAGCATTTATTTGGTTTCAAATCAAAGTCAATCAAAGACATTTTTAAGAATCACACAGGTGTAATCTATTTGTGACAGGTGTAAAAGGTGTGAAATACATCCTATCAGTGTGAAATAGGCAGTATAAACAATGACAAAACTACCAAATAACTCTTGGATAAAGGTAACTAATACACATAATGTACATACTAAAGACAAAGAAATTTCAAAAATATTTTTATAGACAACTTGATTAACGATATGGATGAAATTTGATGTTGGGGTCGATTTTTCTAAAATTTTATTTGGGGACGATTTCGTCTCCAGGGGACGATTTCTCCGGAGTTATAAACATAACACGGGCCAAGCAGTTTGGGGACGATTTCTCCAGGGGCCGATTTCTCCAGCATTCCGCTGAAGTACCCTAGATTTAGTCGATATACATAAGAAAAAGTGATAAACATAACACGGGCCAATATTCTATATGTAGTTTGCTTTATTTACAATCGCATTTTAGCGGAGGCGCGTTTTGTGACGCACATGTTCAAATGTCAACACAACGTTATAGACAAACTCCGAGCAGAGTCGTCGTTCGTTAATCTCACCATACCTGAATGTTAATGATCCGGAGTGCAAGAGAGAGCGTTATAGATATTAACCGTATATAGCGCGTAGGAATACACAACTGCCGGATAAAGCTAAGTTCATTATGTTACGCCTTTATTAGGTCAGTGTTAATGACAAAAACGGGATAAAAAACACACACTCGTCAGTTATTAAAGGATTGTAATACCCTTGCAATTCCATGGCGTTTTGCAGATGAAAGCTTTGAGGAAAGGAAAGCATTCACACCGTGTGATAAGCAATCTCTGTATATACTTGGGAAACTAGTTTTTTTGGCGGACTCAGCGATATAGAATGGACACACCAACCAACATTTTTGTCTGAATAGGCAGCTTACGATCCCTATAGGCAAGGGAATCCCTTGAGAGGGATTCCCTGGCCTAAAAAGACGTTAATCCTAATTCATAATCGTTGTCCAAGGACAACTTGTGTCAAGCCCGCGAACACTTGACTCTCAAGCTTGACCTAGACCCTGGACCTGAATAAATGTTTCAAAGGGAACTTCTACTCATGATGGAGAACAATGCGTTATGCTAATTTATATCGGAATCTATCCAAAAATGTAGGAGTTATGGTTCGGACGAAAAATTGGCCTTCAATGTGGCCTTGATCTTGAACCTACTTGAACAGATGTTTCAAATGGCACATTTAACCGTGATGGAGGTCAATTGTGCCAAATTATTTTGAAATTCATCCACAATTGTAGAAGTTATGGACCGGAAATATTCGGATGCACACAAGCCCTTGTGAACGCTAGAAATATGTGTGTCAGAGACACTGATGCCCCTGCTAAATGGTATTGGTCACAGGTATGTCATATGACACTAGTAGAGAGAGAGAGAGATAGAAAAAATACATTAAATGACAAGCGACCGACTACAGAAACAAATTAAAAGCATTTATTTGGTTTCAAATCAAAGTCAATCAAAGACATATTTTTAAGGTAACTAATACACATAATGTACATACTAAAGACAACGAAATTTCAAAAATATTTTTATAGACAACTTGATTAACGGTATGGATGAAATTTGATGTTGGGGTCGATTTTTCTAAAATGTTATTTGCGGACGATTTCACCAAAGAAATCGTCTCCTGGGGACGATTTCTCCGGAGTGATAAACATAACACGGGCCAAGCAGTTTGGGGACGATTTCTCCAGGGGCCGATTTCTCTAGCATTCCGCTGAAGTACCATAGATTTAGTCGATATACACAAGAAAAAGTGATAAACATAACACAAGCCAATATTCTATATGTAGTTTGCTTTATTTACAATCGAATTTTAGCGGACATGCGTTTTGAGACACACATGTTCAAATGTCAACACAACGTTATAGACAAACTCCGAGCAGAGTCGTCGTTCGTTAATCTCACTATACCTGAATATGAATGGAGTGCAAGAGAGAGCGTTATAGATATTAACCGTATACAGCGCGTAGGAATACACAACTGCCGGATAAAGCTAAGTTCATTAGGTTACGCCTTTATTAGGTCAGTGTTAATGACAAAAACGGGATAAAAAACACACACTCGTCAGTTATTAAAGGATTGTAATAACCTTGCAATCCAATGGCGTTTTGCAGATGAAAGCTTTGAGGAAAGGAAAGCATTCACACCGTGTGATAAGCAATCTCTCTATATACTTGGGAAACTAGTTGTTTTGGCGGACTCGGCGATATAGAGTGGACACACCGTCCAACATTTTTGTCTGAATAGGCAGCTTACGATCCCTGTAGGCAAGGGAATCCCTTGAAAGGGATTCCCTGGCCTAACAAGGGAATCCCTTGAGAGGGATTCCCTGGCCTAGAAATAAGAAAGAATTTGAGAAGAATTCGAGTTTCCAGTTGATCATGGGAAAAAGATGGTGGCATGGAGCGGGGAAGACAATACAGCATCGGATAGTCCTGAATGTAGAGTGAGCTTAACTGAGGTAAAAAAAAAAATCGTAGGAAAGAAAACCGTAGCGAATACATATTTTTAAGAATTCATGCATTTTTCCAGTTGATCATGAGAAAAAGACAGGGGGATGGTATGGGGTAAGACAAATGATCTCACATCATAGCATCGGATAGTCCTAAATGTATAGTACAACCCACAAAAGAATTTAATTGAGGCTCAAGCTCCATAAATGAAATTCATTATTTGACAATGGATAAGAGTACAGAAAGTTAGTACCATGATGATCCTATGTCGCTCACCTGAGTGCTAAGCAGCAAAGGTCTACAACAAAGATATAATTACCAAATGTTGAGGTTCAAGGGCTAATGATGATGAAACAATAGCGGCAAATTGTCGCAAGATATGTAATCCCACCGCCAGTTGTAAAGGAGATATAATAATTGCAAAGGGCAGGCAATGCAACAAACAATTTGACTTGAGACTTCAAATTCCACTCTGGACAAGCAAACAATACTATCAAAATAAAGACAAGAAAAAGTTGATGCAAAGCATCAAAGTCGCAGCAAAAAAAAATTTTAATGCTTCAAGAAAGCCAGGGCAAGTAAGTAAATGTCAGTTTTCATCAGCAGATTTTTTAACACATTATGAAATTGATGTGACTGTGAATCTATATCAAAACTTGTCTTCTGTTACATTACCTAATACCCTAGCACTGCGCTCTCCAAACGACAAATATCAGACTCTTCCAAATTCAAAGAGTTGGCAGATGAATTTAAAAAGCTGCAAAAATGGTGGAAAATTCACTAGTAGTAGGGGAAAAGTATTTAATAAAGAAGAAATTGCTTATATCGAGCAATTCCTCCTTATCCAACATTTTTTTCCAAAAGAATTTAACAGCACACATATGACAACCCGTGTTTGTTTGGGAAAGTGTTGAAAGCAGGGCTAAGTTACTAAAATGTTGCTGTCCTAAGAAAGTATCATTCAAGAGGACGTAAGCTTGCAAGGCATGCTTTCAATTTAAACAAGTCTAAGAGTATACTGTTTGGTGAACAGCGTTAATAAAGAATCATGGTTTTGCATCGCGCTTTATGAACAACACAGCGAAAAAGTGGCCTATTCACTAGTAGTGGGGAAAAAGTATTTAATAAAGAAGAAATTGCTTATATCGAGCAATTCCTCCTTATCCAACATTTTTTTCCAAAAGAATTTAACAGCACACATATGACAACCCGTGTTTGTTTGGGAAAGTGTTGAAAGCAGGGCTAAGTTACTAAAATGTTGCTGTCCTAGGAAAGTATCATTCAAGAGGACGTAAGCTTGCAAGGCATGCTTTCAATTTAAACAAGTCTAAGAGTATACTGTTTGGTGAACAGTGTTAATAAAGAATCATGGTTTTGCATCGCGCTTTATGAACAACACAGCGAAAAAGTGGCCTCTCTCCAGATTTTTTTTCCACAAATTAAATTTATGCAGAGCTCGTTGAGAAATAAACAAAGGAGTTCTAAATTATCTTTGTTTTAAAAATTAAACTTAGAAAGAAGTAACCAATAATGGTTAGATACAATCATAACCATCATACCCGTTCTTCGGCGGAATTTAGCACAATTTCAGCAATGTACAATTTTAGCAGTGGTCAT
The DNA here is from genome assembly GCA_943736015.1 of Tridacna crocea. Classification (NCBI taxonomy): domain Eukaryota; kingdom Metazoa; phylum Mollusca; class Bivalvia; order Cardiida; family Cardiidae; genus Tridacna; species Tridacna crocea. The sequence goes on along the minus strand of OX031056.1, from coordinate 42,104,154 downwards.
TCAACAAAAACACACACAAATAGTAGGAAAAACTATCTACAAAATAATCAAAATGATAATTAAACCTGTGTACGAAGTTTGTACGAAATGACCAACTTGGTACGAAATGACCAAAATAGAAAGTATAAGTAGGTACGAAATGACCAAAATCGTACGAAATGGCCTAGGTACGAAATTAACAAGGTACGAAATGACTGTAAACCTGTACAGCCTTGACCACAATCTCCTAGCAGAGTTGTCGTTCGTTACTCTCACATACATCTCTGCGATGGGCTAAATGACAAGAATCTTGTCAAACCGAGGAAAAGATGTTTTGTTACTGTTTAACTGTTTCGTGTGTAAAAGTATAAGGTAGACAAAGGAAATATGATTCTGGATACATTATAGGTGCGTTCAAACTGATGAATTTACCTGTATAAAATGGAACTATTTTTTTCGAGCCTCTTTACTGATCAGGATCTTACGCCAAGTTTAACAAAAATGGCTGCGCCCATGAAAGATGACAACAGTTTTTACACACCGATAAATCTTAGATTATAAGATTAAAAAACAAATTATGGTCCTTTAAAAGACATTTAAGCTTTTCAGAAAGTCCGTCTTTTTCACATTGCCTACCACTTAGTCTGATTGGCCGTATGCTGTTTCAACAGCACACAATGTAATCGATATTGGTCTGTCTTTCACCGGCGTTTGTGTCGCCATTTTGAATTTTGGTCATGTGACGAAAGTATCACGTAATCACGTACTACTTTCTGAGTCCACTACAGAGGTGAATGTAATGATCCGGAGTGCAAGAGAGTGCCTTGCAAGTCATAAATTTATGTGGACGAGGCCATTTCTCACGAATAGCGAAAATAAAAGTAATAATTGGGCGGATTTTTTGATGTTGTAGGTATTAACAGAACAAAAATAGTATTGTAGTGCAATTTCGTAGTTTAAGAATGAATTAAAAAGCCAGGGTAAGGCGAAGTAGAAAGATTCATTGTTAACCTAACACCCCTATCAAAATGAAATTCCCACTATCCATGTCCTAACTCGAAAAACTATTAAAAATATAGTCGCGCGCTTCTGCGCGGCGACTAATCAAAGCGGAATTACTCAAAATCCATGCTAGGTGTAGTTATTGTTCTTGAACACAGTACTCTGTAATATCACAACAAACATGCATACCAATTTTGAAGTCGTTCTTACTTGAGATGACAAAGTTATATTCCAAACAAGCATTCAATGCAGACTCATATTGAGATAGACATTCTAACCAATTTTCAATTCAGCTTAGCAAGAAATGTGGTCTCAAGAGTGCTCACAAGAAGACTTTTAAGGATTTCCCTATTTATCTCTATGTGAAATCTGAGACCAACGACATAGGGCTAACTTTCACACAAGGACCATAATTTGAAGTAATTTGGTAAAGGACCACTAGATGATGCTACATGCCAAATACGAAAGCTCTAGCCCTTATGGTTTGGGAGAAGAAGATTTTCTACGATTTCCCTCTTTATCACTATGTGAAATCCAAGAACCCACAACATAGGACCATTTTCAATACTAGGGCCATAATTTGAGATATGTTGGTAGAGGGCCACTAGATGATGCTACATGCCAAATATGAAATGTCTGGCTATTACCGTTTGGGACAAAGAGATTTTTAAAGATTTCCTTCTTTATCGCTATGTGAAATCCGAGACCCACAACATAGGGCCAATTCTTTACATTAGGGACATAATTTGAAGCATTTTGGTAGAGGGCCACTAGATGATGCTGCATGCCAAATATGAAAGCTCTAGCCATTACCATTTGGACAAGAAGGTTTTTAAAGATTTCATTCCTTGTTTCTATGTGAAATCCAAGACCAACAGCAAAGGTTTAATTTTCACAGCAGGGCCATAATTTGAAGTATTTTGGTAGAGGGCCACTAGATGATGATGCATGCCAAATGTGAAAGCCTTAGCCCTTATGGTTTGGGACAAGAAAATTTTCTAAGATTTCCTTCTTTATCTCTTTGTGAAATCCAAGACCCCACAACATAGGGCCAATACATGGATCCGTGGAAATCGATATTTGACCAATCAGGACATCGCATTTATTCTACCCGATGTCCTACCTTGGTTTCTGCTATTTTGGCTCACAGATAAACGACTGTTGACGTTGGAAAAATGCAATTTTCTTTATTTATGTTGTGTTTTTAACTTTGAATTTTCAAAAAAAAAAAAAGCTTAAAAAATGTGCTTTGCGAACGTGTACCGATGACGTGAGATCACGCAGAGGCTATAGACAAGTTTAAATTGTGATGATTACTGAAAATTTGAACTTATGCGAAGAGCTGATCAGCGCTGGATAATGGATTAATTCAAAGTATTCTATAATTTTTCCTCTCTGAAATAGAAAACTAAGGTAAAAATAGACCTATGTGATGTATTAATAAAATACTTTTAATTGAATATCTAACCTTGTTCAATAACCTATGCAAATTCAAAAAGTGGCCGCGTAACTTGTCAACAATGTTTCAATTTGACATTAATCTTAACCCATGGTTCATAAAGAATATGCTGAATGTGGACTGGGATCGTACGATCTCTGATGTGTAGATATAGATTGCAAATTACATGATAATTAGTCTTGGGTTTAAAGAACCTGCACTTTGACGTGTAGTTCTTCATCAAATAAAACATATACAAATAAAGTTAATTTAAAAAATTCAAGTAAACAATATAAGAGAACAATGAATTATTACATTAAAGAATATAGATATAAATTTGCAAATAAATTAAGAAGTATGAGCACAAAATCACCGAAAAAATACTGGAGATTTCTGAATGGAATAACGCAGAAAAAACAAAAAATAGATTCTCCGAATATCGACACCTTTTATGATTATTTTAAGTCTACGAACACAAGTGACTCAGATGAAGAGATAGATATTATTAATTTGCCAATTAACGGCAATAATAATCTAAATTTAGATTTTACCGAAGAGGAAATTAATAAATGTATAGACAGCCTTAACAACTCCAAGTCACCGAGCCCATCCGACAATATTATTAATGAGTATATCAAGACTACCAAGTCAGTATTAACACCAATATATACCAAATTATTTAATATCATACTAGAAACAGGAATTTTACCACGTTCTTGGCTAGAGGGTTATATCATACCAGTCTATAAAAACAAAGGTAATCCCACGGATGCAAGTAATTATAGACCCATTACTATTTTAAGTTGCATGGGCAAACTTTTTACTTCAGTATTAAACCATAGGATTACAAACTTCATCGATGCTAATAACTTTTTAAATGAAAATCAAGCTGGATTTCGGAAAGGATACTCATGCTGTGATCATATATTTACTCTGCATTCTCTAATAGAAATTTTAAAAAAGAAAAAGAAAAAATTGTTTTGTGCATTCATAGATTTTAATCAAGCATTCGATAAAGTATGGCGTTACGGTCTCTGGCAAAAAGTTCTTGCCGTAATTGATGGCAAAGTTTTTCGGGCTATTTATAATATGTATCAGAATATCAAATCATGTGTTAAGCACGATGGAGCTCTATCGGACTTCTTCCGATCTGAAATTGGTGTCAGACAGGGCGAGAATTTATCTCCTATTCTTTTCTCTATTTACCTGAATGATTTACAGGATCATCTCCTAAACGACAGAGCTATTGGTGTAGAGTTGAATGATACAATCGATGAAACTCATTGGCTTAAACTGCTTATTCTTCTCTATGCTGACGACACAATTATTATTTCTGATAACGCAAGTGACTTTCAAAACTGTCTTAACTCTTTCCAGCAATACTGTGTTAATTGGAAACTTAAAGTTAATTTATCAAAAACAAAAGTAATCGTATTTGGGGCTAGAAATACGCAAAATTTCGAGTTTAAAATTGGTGTAAACCCCATCGAAATCATATCGAAGTATAAATACTTAGGTGTCATATTCACTAGCAATGGTTCCTTTTTACAAGCTCGCAAACACCTTGTTGAACAAGCCAAAAAGGCCATGTACTCCATTCTTCACAAAATAAACAATGCATACTTACCTGTTGATCTTGCCCTGAAATTATTTGATCATACTGTTACTCCTATACTTACTTATGGTTCAGAAATATTTGGATTTGAAAACATAAATATGATAGAAAATGTACACAAAGAATTTCTTTGGAAACTTACAGGAGCCCGTAAAAGTACCCCATTATATATGCTTTATGGAGAATTGGGCCGTTATCCATTTGAAATTATTATCAAAACCCGCATGGTCTCTTTCTGGAATAAATTAATAATGGGCAAAGAACATAAATTATCCATGAAAATTTATAGATACATGCTTAACCAAAATATAAACTATAAATGGATAAATAAAATTAAGGAAATACTTGGACAATGTGGAAGAAATGATATATGGCTATTTCAGCCACTCTTAAACCAAACATCAGTCAATAAACAAATTAAAGCTATACTTATAGACCAGTTCAAACAAGACTGGCATTCCCAGTTAGAATTGTCCAATAAATCGAAAGTCTATATGTCTTTTAAGGGAAATTTCCAGTTAGAAAACTATTTTAAAATCCTAGCAAAACAAGATTATTTAATACTTTTTAGATACCGTACTGCTAATCATCGATTGCCCATTGAAACGGGTCGTTATGATGGAACTACTTTCGAAAATCGTAAATGTGAATTATGTTCTCTTGACAAAGTTGGATCTGAGAAACATTACCTGCTTGAATGTACATACTTTGCTGAAATCCGATCTAAATGTATAACAATAACTCGCCAAAATCAAGATTTTTTTTTTTGCAAGATTAATTAATTCTGATTGTAGAAAGACATTAGTAAAGGTATGTCAAGTCATTCGTTCCATTCTTCGAAATTTTTAGTCACGCCATAGTCCTATTTACAAGACCCTACGTACGTTATTTCACATTTTGACATTCATCGTGTACGTAGGGTCTTATCGGGCCCCTCATAGGTTCCTTTAGCAAACTCCGACATCAAATCTTGTCGCTGTTTAAGCAACAAATTTGGATACTTAAAATGCAAAATGCTCAATGAAACTGATATCGGTAACAAGATAAATCAATATTGAACCGATATTAAAGACTTGGTTGTAAAACACTTACGTTTTATGAGTTAAATCCGCTTCTATTTCACACTAACCTATTTTTGAAGTAAAACCGGTATGTAAATGTGTAGTTATCGCGGGTGAACGGCAAGTAAACGAAATTCTTTAAACGAAATTCCTTTACCTCCATTAAAGTGTTACAGAAAGGGGCAACCCTCATTCACAAATATAATTTTGCCCAGAAAGAAGTACTGAATCGTTTAATGGTCCATTACAGACGGTTATCGAGTTTTAAGACTATTCATAAACAAGAGATGTTTGTAAAACATGTATGCCCCCCTAATGGCATCCAATGTGATTATAAACTCTTACGTTCAAAATGTAAAAACGAACAAAGGGTAATTACTCATAAATTATTAATGATAAATTAACAATTCTTGGGCACTGTACTTCCCATTTAAGTGAACTATCAACTTTTAAAGTTTCATGATTTTACCTCACATACTTTTTGAGTTATGCTCCGGAAAAAAAATAAGTATGAAAATCAACAAAGGGCAGTAATTGCAAAAATATAATGGGTAGAGTTATGGTTCTTGTGCAATGCACTTCTCCTGAATAAGATCTATCCACATATATGGTTTCAAGATGATACCTGAAAAACCTTTTGAGTTATGCTCTGGACAAAAATTAAGTATGAAAATCAACAAAGGGCAAAAGCTCCAAAAATATAATGGGCAGAGTTATGGTTCTTGTGCACTGCACTTCTCCTTAATAAGGTTAATCCACCTATAAGGTTTCAAGGTGATACCTGAAATACTTTTTGAGTTATGCTCCAGACAAAAATTAACTATGAAAATCAACAAAGGGCAATAACTCCAAAAATATGATGGGCAGAGTTATGGTACTTGTGCACTGCACTTCTCCTTAGTATAATCTATCCACCTATGAGGTTTTAGGATAATACCTGAAACACTTTTAGAGTTATGCTCCGGACAAAAATTAAGTATGAAAATCAGCAAAGGGCAATAACTCCATAAATATGATGGGCAGAGTTGTTGTTCTTGTGCACTGCACTTCTCCTTAATGAGATCTATCCACCTATGTAGTTTCAAGATGATACCTGAAATACTTTTTGAGTTATGCTCTGGACAAAAATTAACTATGAAAATCAACAAAGAGCAATAACTCCAAAAATATGATAGGCAGAGTTATGATTCTTGTGCACTGCACTTCTCCTTAATAAGATCTTTTCACATATAAGGTTTCAAGGTGATACCTGAAATACTTTTAGAGTTATGCTACGGACAAAAATTAAATATGAAAATCAACAAAGGGCAATAACTCCAAAAATATGATGGGCAGAGTTATGGTACTTGTGCACTGCACTTCTCCTTAATGAGATCTATCCACCTATGAAGTTTCAAGGTGATACCTAAAATACTTTTTGAGTTATGCTCTGGACAAAAATTAAGTATGAAAATCAACAAAGGGCAATAACTCCAAAAATATGATGGGCATAGTTATGGTTCTTGTACACTGCACTTCTCCTTAATGAGATCTATCAACCTATGTAATTTCAAGGTGATACCTGAAATAGTTTTTGAGTTATGCTCCGGACAAAAATTAAGTATGAAAATCAACAAAGGGCAATAACTCCAAAAATATGATGGGCAGAGTTGTTGTTATTGTGCACTGCACTTCTCCTTAATGAGATCTATCCACCTATGTAGTTTCAAGATGATACCTTAAATAGTATTTGAGTTATGCTCCGGACAAAAATTAAGTATGAAAATCAACAAAGGGCAATAACTCCAAAAATATGATGGGCAGAGTTATGGTTCTTGTGCACTGCACTTCTCCTTAATGAGATCTATCCACCTATGAAGTTTCAAGATGATACCTTAAATAGTTTTTGAGTTATGCTCCGGACAAACTTGGTCTACGGACCGACGGACCGACGGACCGACCGACCGACGGACCGACGGACCAACGGACCGACCGACAAGTGCAAAGCAATATACCCCCATTTCTTCGAAAGGGGGACATAATAAAAGAAACGTCGAGAGAATGTCCTAGTGACTCGTCCCGAATCTAGTTCGTTCCCACGTTTTCTGAATTGATCTCGCCGGATTCCCGTCCAACCCGAGTTTCTGATACTTTTTGGGTGTTGTGTGTTAAATAGAGTGATATATTTCTTTAATTATTGGTTGAGTGTTACATATCGGATTTTATGATGTTTTATGTGCATGGCCTTATTTTACGTAGATAAAGACATGGACATAAATGAACGTACGACAGTAAGGCTCCAACTATTTAGGTAAACTTTAACGTTGGAAAGTGTTGAAAAGCTTCATTTCATTAAAGAGAAATGAGATCTATCGTCGATCGATGTGTTTTCGCGGGGTGCATGTTTTTGAACCCTAAATGCATCCCAGTTTTCTTAAGCCCCGGTCACATATTCACGGAAGACCACCACGGAAGAGCTACGGTCTAATCGCTCACGGATGACTACGGAAATGACAAATTCCGTAGTCCGCTACGGTTCCAATACGGATACACAACGGTGTGAGTACGGAGTTCGACGGATCTACAGCCAAAATGTAGGTCACAGTTCCAGGAGTGATACGGACTGTTACGGTTGGATACGGTTTAATACGGAGCGACACGAATCAGGACGATTGTAGTACGGATACACTACGATTTGATACGGTACAGGTACGGATTAGTACGAATAAGAACGATCCTATACGTAGTAGTACGAATCGTTACGGATCGATACGGACCTACCACGATTTAGCATTCCGTCCAAATGCTCTAGCCTGCTCACTTTCAAAATGCAACAAGTTCGGCCATGAGAGCCTCATACTGGCCATAGACGGGTCTTCGTAAAAGCCAATCTCTAGTCCATATATTCTCTGTCTTTTATTGCCTGATTATTATAATCAATAACCCATCACAAGTTGACAAAACTGCCTCCATGAAATTGAAAGTATCTGTAAACAACAACTGTAAATTTGGTACAAATGAGCTTCAGTTCTACAATAAGGTAGAAAGCATTGTGGGAAATGGAGAAAAAATTGCCCATTTTGAGCATTTTTTCGATTTCCTAAATCAGAACGTTTTCTTGACTTGTCTGTTGCAGACCCATAAAAAGAAGGGATCGAATGGCAAAAGGTTCAATGAAAATATTGATCAATAACGTTTCTCTTATGTTCATAAAATCTGCTGTTTATTTCACAATTACACTGATTATAGTGAATGTTTATGTTTTAAAAGTAAAGTGCTTGTCTTTATAGTCAGTATCACTCATTTCGAAAGGGCCAGCCTGGCACCAAGCAGGTAACCAGTAACCATACATTTAACAAGCTGGCAGTTCACCAACCAGCAATATCAGAACAAGCTCCTGGCGGGGCTCGAACCTTTGACCTCCCGTTTCGTTGGCGGTTGCCTGAAGCACCATTTTATGTACTCGTACTATTTGATCGTTTTACTTGCATGTTTAGCATCGTTGTTTGGATAGAATGTCACATTATAATACTGATGTTTATTCATTTTCGTGCAATGTTTTGTAAAGTATGTAACCTTAAATTAAAGGTATTAGTACTGGTAAGATAAAAATATAATTATGACATCTATGTATGTCATCAAGCTGCTGGACCAGTACCTTGACATTTTGTGCCATACCAATATCCAGTTGCAGTCAATTTATTGCAAACATCATTTGTTGACAGTTCATGATTGTGAACTCAACAACAAAGCGCAATTGCGTTGTATTCTTGTTGAAGTACATGATTCTGAATTTATCCTACCAAATAATAGTGTTCCGTACAATTCCGTACTGTGTCATGTTGCAACGTATATAGTAAACCGTAAAAGACCGTGCGAATCCTTACTTCTCCGTAGTACAACGTATTAAGGTCGTGACTTTCCGTGACAAATCCGTATCATAACGTAACTAAAACGTAGTGTAACCATGCTAATACGTAGTTCTCCGTATCAAATCCTGAAAAGAATTTTGGGCCTACGGATAAGTACGGACTCATACGGTTTTAATACGGACCAGAACGTATCAGTACGGTCTAATACGGACTAGTAAGGATACGCTACGGTCGTTTGATCCGTAGCGAATTTTTGTGCATGTTCAAAAATTGTCAAGGACCGCTACGGATATACAAGGACTACTACGAATGACTACGGTTACAATACGGAGAGCTACAGACTAGTACGAGTTGTCACGGACAATGCCGGAACGAATCCGTAGCTCTTCCGTGGCGGCCTTCCGTGAATATGTGACCGGGGTATTAAGCACAATGAAGTGAAAGACGTCACCTTATTTTACGAACCCCTTATTTAAATGCAAACAATAGTTTCACTGTTGTTTATTTAGGAACTGCAACCAAAACAGGACAGTATGTATATTTTTAAAAGAAAGGTCGGTTTTAGTGGTATTTTATGACGTTTTTCCAGACCACTCGCTCTTATTACTGAGAGTGAATATTTCCAACCAGTCCTACTAAAATACGACATTGAGAACTTATACCGTCATGGATACGCCATGGGAGTTTTTGCACGCCACAGCTGTTCCATACCAATGAACCCTTTGAATACGACACTGAATATTTTCAGGTGATTTATGATAAAGTAGTTTCGAAGAAAATTCCTAGTCCTTATTCACAGCTGCTAATAAAGTGATAGAAGGAACCGAAACCGGTATTTCCGCTCAGGGCACACTTAACCCCTGAGCTGTAAATCTGTGGTTAAGTTCATATTAGAGGGTTGGACAATAATGATTCTAAACTGCATATTTATGATTTGCAGCAAAACAAGTCTGTTAGATCAAGATAATTATGAAAATTTTGTTTAAAGTAATTTAAAAGCTGAAAAGACGGTCTGAAGTCTCTGACCGGGCCAAGTCTAGCGGAACATTCTGTTGTGTCATGGGTTTCTGCGTTTTTTGTACCAATCAATTTATCATGTCTGTAAATTTATGGATACGTATTTCCGCATTATTTGAGAAAGATAATATCAATAAGGGTGTCAAGTTACTGCATAACTGTCATTTCACACGAGACAACGGAAAAAATGACACTTTATTATCTTTTTTTGTGGCGTGAGGTTTCGCGTGTAGCCAATATTTATTACATGAATCTCAATTCCACTTGATTTTCGTACAAATTTGCCCGAGTAGAAATACTGCAAAAAGTGTATTTTTTTATTTTCTGGTATTCTAGTGCTGCTGTCAAGAGAAGACCAATAGACGTTAAATTTTACACACGTCCGTCCCGTTCATCGCGCTTCAAAAACTGAGCTAATTGACTTTCAACAGTTCATTTACTTCTGGTGAAAGGAAGCATTTTACTAGAGTTCTGGTATACAGTATGTTTTTCATGAACTGTCCAATGGATATATAAAGCCACGCAATGAGGCCGGAGTTTCCCATGTCTAAATTCAGCTTCTGGCACAAGACCGAAGGCTGAATATGTTGTTATCGTTTAATATATATAATTACATGATTCAAGTAGGGACTATGATTATACAGGCATTTCACATTAATTTATGTTAAGGTTTTAGAAATAATTTTGGTAAACAGAACTTCAGAAAATGGCTGTCAAATCTAAGGTTACAATCCGTGCGGTGGGGTGGGGGGGGCGCTAATCGGATTTCGTTCAAAAATCGTTCGGAAATTCGTTTTTTTTATTTAACCCGAAATATGCTTGTAAACATGGCGGCTTTTGTGTTGAAAAAGTTACACGATTGAACTCAAGATGAATATATCATGAATGTGGCCCTTTTTCAGAGTCAGAAAAGTAAATTTGTATCCAGTTAAGTTATCTATCATGTTTACTTGCGTGCTTTTTCACAATTATCCCGGATTTTAGGAAATCAAATTTGCTACATAGAACTAAGTAGGGCCCGTTTAGACGTAACATGCAGAAGAAAAGTAAAATGTGAAATGTCCGAAAAATAAATGTTGAACGGCAAACAAGCATGTGTACGTCTAAATATTTGGACTAGTCACGCCAGTGCCCTCAGCTTTCATCTATTACCTTCGGTCTTACTCTCTTGAACAATTTTGATATGTATAAGCAATTTATTCTTGCTACAAGAAAATAGGCCTTTTGAAACATTGTGGAGGGTCATACCAAAATACGCCCTACAGGAAAAATTCGCCCTACGACGCCCTACAAAACAAATTATCGCCCTACGGGTATATGGATTGTGTCGGATGGAATTAATGACTTATACCTTTTAAATTATACTTTATCGAACATGTCTTCAAATATCATGACTTTATTTTGTGTAATTTTGGAGATATTTGATCGATAGTTTTCGTTCTGACGATCGCTGACAGGTGCTCTACACGCCCTACCACTTCAACTCTCGCCCTACTTCTTTTCGGGTGATATTTTCACAAATAAAGTATTGCTTCTCATAGATTAATATTTCTTCTAACTAAATTTAACTTGAATGTGGTTTAAATCTTGGTTTTATTGATGTTTCAGACGAAAACGTCCAATCGTTTGAGATTCGAAGGGAGATAACTTGATAAACACAAGTTTCTAAAAATAGAGTTATCTTTAATAGATATGATCTATACAGTATAGTCATGAAAACCTTGAGAAGGCCGTAAAAAGGTAGAAAATTGGTAACCAGCATATTTTTCTTTTCCTACGGATAGGTAGACAAAAAATGAGACAGTAACCCTTCTATTTAAACCCCTCTTTGATAGTGGCCCATATGAAAATCTATATATCCCTGCAGGAAAAATTCGCCCTACGACGCCCTACGAAACAAATTATCGCCCTACGGGTATATGGACTGTGTCGGATGGAATTAATGACTTATACCTTTTAAATTATACTTTATCGAACATGTCTTCAAATATCATGACTTTATTTTGTGTAATTTGAGATATTTGATCGATAGTTTTCGTTCTGACGATCGCTGACAGGTGCTCTATACGCCCTGCCACTTTACATCTCGCCCAACTTGTTTTCAGGTGTTATTTTCATCGCTTAATACCATATCTGGTTAAAATGATGTATAATTTGACTGATTCTTATCTATTTCTCATTTATTTACAGGTTTTTCTGATGTTCCAATCGGTATAAAGCCCAGAAGCGTACACATTCAAAGGGAAATAATTTGATAAACACAATTTCCTACAGATAGAGTTATCCTTTGTCAGATAGTTCGCCCTACGGGAAAAATTCGCCCTCCGAAGCCCTACGAAACAAATTATCGCCCTACGGGTATATGGAAAAAAATTGCCCTACGACGCCCTACATATAATTTATAGCCCCACGTGTTTGTGCACTATCCGTAGTTTGAAATAGTGTTTTCGTTGTTAATTATTCTCAGTTTAGTTCTAGGTTTCTAGGTTCATGTTCCAGATGAAAACGTACACCCAAATGGTATTTTCGTGAGTTCATTTGATAAACACCTATAGAGAGTTGTCCTTCAAAGATACGACCCCTAGTCAAAACGACCACTTTGATGGATGTACATGTATTTTTTTGACGAGTTCAAAGAAAAATACTTTAAGACGACAATACTATTTTTTTACCAAACAATACCATATTTACTTATTATTTATTTATTTATTTATTAATTTACTGAAGGAAAATGGAAATAGGGCATGGAAATAGTCAGGTTCTAGTGTTTTGTGACCAGTATTTATTTCTCCCGAAGAATCATACTATTTCGACTCCTCCATGAGTCTCATCAGGTGGTGGCCCATATGACAGATATAGACAGATATCCCCACTATAGTTTTTTTTTTTTTTTTTCTTCTTTTTTTTTCAGTTATTTTACTATCAAATTTATTCATTTATGTATGTATTATTTTATGTGCTACAACATGGCTATTTTTTTTTTAAGAGTTCAAGGCTAATGTAGATTTTCATATGGGCCACTATCAAAGAGGGGTTTAAATAGAAGGGTTACTGTCTCATTTTTTGTCTACCTATCCGTCGGAAAAGAAAAATATGCTGGTTACCAATTTTCTACCTTTCTACGGCCTTCTCAAGGTTTTCATGTCTATACTGTATAGATCATATCTATTAAAGATAACTCTATTTTTAGAAACTTGTGTTTATCAAGTTATCTCCCTTCGAATCTCACACGATTGGACGTTTTCGTCTGAAACATCAATAAAACCAAGATTTAAACCACATTCAAGTTAAATTTAGTTAGAAGAAATATTAATCTATGAGAAGCAATACTTTATTTGTGAAAATATCACCCGAAAAGAAGTAGGGCGAGAGTTGAAGTGGTAGGGCGTGTAGAGCACCTGTCAGCGATCGTCAGAACGAAAACTATCGATCAAATATCTCCAAAATTACACAAAGTAAAGTCATGATATTTGAAGACATGTTCGATAAAGTATAATTTAAAAGGTATAAGTCATTAATTCCATCCGACACAGTCCATATACCCGTAGGGCGATAATTTGTTTTGTAGGGCGTCGTAGGGCGAATTTTTCCCGTAGGGCGTATTTTAGTATGACCGCATTGTGGAAAGGGGAGATGATGCTGGTGGCCAGCATCTTCCCCCATTCTCACAATGCTTTCAACTTTATCAATTTTCATCTTTTGCCTTCAGTCTTATTTTCTTGAACAATTTTGATATGTATAAGCAATATACTCTTGATACAGGGAAATAAGCCTTTTGAAACATTGTGGAAAGGGGAGAGTATGCTGGTGACCAGCTTCTTCCCCCATTCTCACAATGTTTTCAACTTTATCCATTTTCATCTTTTGCCTTCGGTCTTATTCTCTTGAAGAATTTTGATATGTATAAGCAATATACTCTTGCTATAGGGAAATAAGCCTTTTGAAACATTGTCGAAAGGGGAGAGGATGCTGGTAGCCAGCGTCTTCCCCCATTCTCACAATTCTTTCAACTTTATCTATTTTCATCTTTTGCCTTCGGTCTTATTCTCTTGAACAATTTTGATATGTATAAGCAATATACTTTTGCTTCAGGGAAATAGGCCTTTTGAAACATTGTGGAAAGGGGAGGGGAGGTTGGTAACCAGCTAGCATCTTCGCCCATTCTCACAATATGTTTTCTACTTTTATCAACTCTCATACTTTGTCTATGGTCTTATTCTCTTGAACAATTTTGATATGTACATATAAGTAATATATCCTTGCCTCAGGGAAATAGGCCTTTTGAAACATTGTGGAAAGGGGAGAGAATGCTGGTAGCCAGCATCTTCGCCCATTCTCACAATGCTTTCTATACGTTTATCAACTTTCCTACTTTGCCTTCGGTCTTATTTTGCCTTCGGTCTTATCTTCTTGAACTCTTTTGATATGTATAAGCAATATGCACTTGCTACAGGGAAATTGGCCTTTTTAAGCATTGTGGAAATGGGAGAGGATGCTGGTGGCGGGCATCTTCGCCCATTCTCACAATGCTTTCTACTTTGCCAATGACCGAGATGATTGTTTTTCTTACATCCAATTTATCCTGTCGTCTGTAGATTCTTACAATTTGGTCTAGCTGAATATTTTGTCGTTTGGAAAGGGGCTACGTAACTACGATTGGTTTAGATAATTGGCCAAATACACAAAGTGTGGACTCCCACCCACTAATCCTTGCACTTCAACAAAAAGAGATTTGGGCTATTTGACCCTTTCCCGAACAATCTCTGGTTTTTACGGCCAGGTATAGAAGCCTTTCGAAGGCATTGTAGAAAAAGGAGAAAATGCTGGTAACCCAGCGTTTTCTCCTTTCCCTACAATGTTTTCTACCTTATCATATAGAAGGGTTATCTTTTTGGCAATTGCTGATTTGTCATCTGCAAAGTGCTTTCAATTTGGTCTGGTCCAAAATTTGTCGTTTGGGAAGGGGTTAATCGGAAATGGTTTACTCTAAAAAGATTACTCTAAAAAGATATCAGATAGTTATAAAACCACTGAATACACCGGAAATCTTGTTTTAACTTTGCTTGGTATTCGTCATTTCCCCTTTTTGTATGATTTGTATACTTGGGAGAATAAAAGATTTGTCTTGTCTTGTCTTGTCTATCAGTAGGAGTATATTTCAATTAAAAAAAAAATTTTTCTAAATTCCGATGTGGTGGAACTTGGAAATTTTTCTCTTGACTTATCTGTTTTAACCGTTTACCACATAACGGGTTTTAACGACCCGTAGAAAGCTTTTAAAAGCATTGCGGAGAAAGGAGAAAATGCTTATAACATTCATTTTATCCTTTTCTCACTGTGTTTTGCGCTCTTTCAAAAACACATTTCAATTTTTGAATCATTTATTTTGTTGTCTACAAATATTTGAGTTTGAATTGTTCTAACAGTCTGATCACAATTATCATCGTTATTTTCCTCGGATATTTTCCTTATTAGTATTTATTCTACTTTTTACTTATTTGACACTTACAACTGCGTATTACCATGCTAATGTAGACTAGATTCTATTGGTTTTTTTTTTTTTAATTTTTACTTCATGTACATCTAGCTATCACACGTGCCAAACATTTTCGATTTAGTGTTTACCCGAGAAATACACCTCGTATTATTGCTGTTCTTTTTATTTTCCCTCTGACTGAGAATGAGAAGTCCATTCATTTAGCACACATATGTAGATTCTATCAAACATAAAAGGAAATCTTCAATATTGTTCTCTGATTACTTTTAAAAAAATAAAAGTCAATAACTATGGCAGGTGTTCTATTTAAGTACAAATCTGAAAATTAGCTGCAGTTTTTTTTCCAAACCATAACTTTTTTTTCCTTTCTACGTCCTGGTAATATGCAAACGGGGTACGGACAAAACCCCCCTAGGACAAACCCCCCCTAGGACAAAACACCCATGGACAAAACACCCCTGGACAAAACCCCCCTACCCTTAACTGAAAAGTGGACAAAACCCCCATGGTTTTAAAATGATTCTTTTTGTACAATCATTTTAAGGTTGAATAAAATTTACTGCTTTAAATACTTGTGGGAGTGTAAAAAATAATGTTTTTGTATAAGTTAATTTGTGCTTTATGATAAAAAATGTGTTGTTTTTTTCTTAAAAATTTGCTTTATGACCAAAATTGTGTTTCTTTCTTAATACATTCATAATAAATTCATAATAAATTA
Organism: Tridacna crocea; assembly: GCA_943736015.1. NCBI lineage: Eukaryota > Metazoa > Mollusca > Bivalvia > Cardiida > Cardiidae > Tridacna > Tridacna crocea. The sequence continues at coordinate 42,087,976 of OX031056.1, read as the reverse complement.
TAAATGCAATCATACAATGAAAAAAATCATTTATGTATTAATCAAAGGATTTTTTTTTTTCTTATTTAATGCTTTTATATGATCAAATTTACTACTAAATATTAGTGAATATGACAGGTGTAAACTTGCAAATCAGGTGTCTTAATCCCTTCTCAACACCTGTCTTGCCCAACTCTGCATAGGTGTTGATATATCAATAGAAATTATCAACAAACTTGAGGTACAAATTAAAATAAGATAATATTTAAATCACTTTTTGCCTTTCATGTTTGATTTTTTTCCTTAAATCAAACAGACTTGTTTTGAATACTTTAAAACTATTTGCAAATTATGTGTGTTTTCTCAAATTTATATGCTTTTTATAATGATGGGGGTTTTGTCCTAGGGGGGTTTTATCCTAGGGGGGTTTTGTCCTGGGGGGGTTTTGTCCATGGGGGTTTTATCCTAGGGGGGTTTTGTCCTACACTCATGCAAACGTGTGCGCGTGTTTTATGTCTATATGTCTGTGTGTATGCCTGTTTGCGTGTATTTTGTGCTAGTTTCTTTATTCTATTTCTTTTCATTCTTTCTTTGAAATCCGCTCGCTTTTGACAATATGTAGTTTGTTGCTTTGCATATTCCATGCTGTATGTCTTGCATACCTGGAAGTGAATAAAGTGTTTTGTACTGTATTGTATTGTATCTAAAAATTTTTTTATTTGGTGACGAGTTTAAATGGATTAGCACATCAGCACATTAGCACAAAGGGTGTGTTGGTAAACTGTTAATTTGATAGGAAGTGTGTTTGATTACAAAGCAAATTACCGCTCTAATCAACTTGACCACCCGTTGTGATCAGTATATCATATACTACCGTCAATGATGAACTAACAATTTTCTTAATTGACAACACACTTAACGCATTTTATTATCCATCAGATAACCCTTTTCCCCGTAACCTGATATTAAATTTTTTCATTAACTTAAACCTCTCTGTAGAATCAGACATTCTATAAACTTTTCGACAGGTTTGTAATTCAGTGTTATTTAATTTTGTATAATGCTGAGATGACTTTACTAGCCCAACGACAGCAATAAGTATCGTTAATTCTATTATTCTGTGGCAAAACGGAGATTTGATGATGTTTTTATATGTTCAAATTTTTGTTTAAACATGTAAATCTGTTACATTGTACGTCGCCCCCGTAATTCGCCCTTTTAATACATCTCCGTATTTAAGTTATTTAAGCGTCTTTAAATTGCTTACTTAGAATTTATCATCGGTAGAAATATATGATTAAAATACTTTTTCCGGAATTTTATTGAGAGAAACAGTCATGACAGCACGATTTAAGTAGCCTATCTGCTATACTGTATATGTATTGACTACGTTTGTTTGTGAGACCTTGGCAACAGTAACTAAGGTAGTCGGTTTATCTTATCACCACGGATCCATGTATTTCCGCACTAGGGCGATAACTTGAAGTATTTTAGTAGAGGGCCACTAGATGATGCTACATGCCAAATATGAGAGCTCTAGCCCTTACGGTTTGGGACAAGAAGATTTTCTAAGAATTCCCTCTTTACCTCTATGTAAAATCTGAGAACCCACAACACAGGGCCAATTTCAATACTAGCGCCATGATTTGAAGTATTTTGGTAGAGGGCCACTAGTTGATGCTACATGGCAAATACATGTATTAAAGTATTCTATAATATAACGTTTTCTCCAAAACAATCCCTCGTTCTTTTTTTTTTTTTTTTTTTAGTGCACTTAGATAGAAGTCTTTTGTTGGCATTGTGAGAGAGGGAGAAACATGTTGCTAGCCATCGTTTTCTCCATTTCACACAATGTTTTCTACCTTGCTTGAGAGAACTTACAATTTTATTTTGTCGTCCGCAAGTTTAGCTTGGACTATTCTAGAGTTCTGTCGTTTTGTAAATACACAAATCTTTATTATCATTTATGTTCAAGGCATACGTTATGTACATACATGTAAATATGATGCGAAAGCTAAACATATTCTTGAATTGAACTTTTTTAATGTTTACATGTGGATACATTTCTTCTATACCGTTACTTACCTGTTAACTAAATCCCTTTCATATTTCTCACAATCCCAGCATTAACTGTAAGCATACCTAACGGATCACTGTACGATTGACTAGTTTAAATTTTGCCATTTAATTTAAAAACACGCACGTGAACTGTGTGAGACATTACCGTACAGATCTTACCCTCCCAGCATAGACACTTTACTACCTTTCTCCCACTCTTCCTGAATTAACCGGAACTTAAATATTAATATGAAATCAATATGTACATATTTATTTCCTCATGTTGTACTATGGTACATGAGTGTAAATAAAGTTTATTGTTGTTGTTGTTGTAATAATCTGAGAACCCACAACACAGGGCCAATTTCAACACTAGCGCCATGATTTGAAGTATTTTGATAGAGGGCCACTAGTTGATGCTACATGGCAAATATGAAAGTATTCTATAATAATCTGAGAACCCACAACACAGGGCCAATTTCAACACTAGCGCCATGATTTGAAGTATTTTGGTAGAGGGCCACTAGTTGATGCTACATGACAAATATGAAAGCTCTTGCCCTTACAGTTTTGGACGAGAAGATTTTTAAAGTTTTTTCACTCGGTTGCCATGGCAACCACAGTTCTTCATGGAATTCAAATCTTTGAAGTATTTTGAAAGTGCATCACCTAGGGATCATTTCATTGAAGTTTGATTGAAATCTGATTGTTAATTTAGGAGGAGAAGATTTTTTTGTAATTGTGAACGGACGGACAACGGACATTGATCGATCACAATAGCTCACCTTGAGCATTTCGTGCTAAGGTGAGCTAAAAAGTCAAACGTTGTTCAAAAGTGGGCCGTTTTGGTAGCGCCTATTCATAAGGTTGTCGTTATACCCACACCGTTTAGGTCTAAACACCGTTTGAGACTGGTGTCAGTTATCGTAAAGCTCCGCCCATTTTTTTCTTCTATTACGCCTTAATTATTCAGTATCCCACGCATTTAGTCCCTTCCATAATGTAGTGAATACGGGTCTGTATTGTGTACAGAAGATACTTTGAACAACGCATGACCACGCAATCCCTTAATTGTTTTGACGCCCCTGAAAATATTATTGAGAAAATCATTGTGGGAAGAGGGGAAAAATGCTTGTAACAAGCAATTACTGTTTTTCTCACGGTCAAGTTTTCCGACCTATACGGCGCTTATTTTGCAATTTACAATCAGTTCTTAATGTCGTCTGCGACTTCTTTTAATTTGGATGAGTCTAAAATTTGTCGTCCGGTAATGGGTTAAAACAGCGCCAATTGATGAACAACCAAGCGAAACTCCGTCGAGGATACACTGGTAATAGGCTAGTTTCAAAATGTGTTCAGAAGAGTCGATCGATAATATTGTGGTAGAGTCTAAATGTACGGTTCTAGACTGAACTGGCCACCGTTGTATACGGTGTATTACTTAGTGTATCAGGGGCGGTAACCAGTCTAGTTCTAGACGTGATAAGCGGAAAGATAAACCACGCCCCATAGGCGGTGTTCAATATAATTGACACCAGTCTCAAACGGTGTTTGACATAAACGGTGTGGATATAACGATTTCCCTATTCATAACGGGTGGAGGAAGATTCGGACCCAAGAAGATTCGGACCTCCTACGAGAAGATTCGGCTCAAGGTAAGAGAAGATTCGGCCCTAATTTTTAGAACAGTATAGTAAAGGCGATTTCCATATCTTGCAATTATACTTAAACGATTTTTATTAAGGAGAATGTCCAATTTTAGGTTTACTTTGATACAGATTTTGTCCAACTTTATTGTTGCGCAATGTATTTTTGCATACATATAAAGATGAAAAGATCAATTCTAAGTATTTGTAAATGATTATTGGATACATTACACAGAGTTAAGATAGTTGTAAGTATGGATTACAATGACATTTTTCACAGTTTGATGATGAATAAAATGAAGGATTGTAAAGCAATTTTCACAGTTTGAAGATGTTTTTGCAGTACTTGTCATAAATAAGCGATTTGTACTATTGTACTGATGTATGGTGAATTATGAAGGGTATGTTTTGTTTTAATAATTGTTGATATTGTCCTTTTTTTCTACTGGTTGATTAGTATTGTATAATAAATAGGCATTTTATAAATATACTTTTCTTTATTCTATTCCAGTCACTTCTTGAGATATTATCCAATGTGTTAGATTTTTATGATAGCTTTACAGAGTGCAGTTTTCATGAAAAAGGAAATAATAAATCGAGATCCTGGATACTTTGTTTATTAAATACTTGCTTCTAAAAATGGTTTTGTGTTCATAGTTATTTTTTCGTATGTGTTCCTTGTGTTGATCTATTACCTTTGACAATGTCTGATCTTTGTTACTATTGCAAAAAAGTTTTGACACAAAGTCGACATGCCATGTAACATGTGATAAATGCGAGAGGTAGCAGCATCGAATATGTGGAAACACAGATTTGCTCAAATATTATATACTTTTCAAACTCTAACCTCACAATCCCGATTTATTTATTTATTTATTTTTTTTTTTTAAGTCTTTGAGAAAGTATTGAAAAATAATGTTTATCAGTGAGCAATGCTGCATGTCTTATTCCCTGTAAGTGAAACCTTTCCACCACCCCCATCCCCCCCCCCAAAAAAAAAAGCAATAAAACTATCAAATCGAGTATCAATAATTTTCCCGTTATGAAACGTTTTCAAATGGACAAGATAGATAGATAAATCCTTTATTAAAGATTTGATCTTTACAGATCTTCATCATCACTATCATTCACAATCATGTATTGTTTAAGTGTTAGTACAGAATAAACAAGCATCGGTTAAGGTTAAGTGAGTAGATCGGAGAAAAAGTAAGGAAAAATACTGAAAGGTTATTGGATGTGACAAAGAGGGAAAATTTCACAGCCTTCAACATATTCATGTACTTATTAGGACTAGTCATGCTTTAAAGTAATATGTAGATAGACAGATAGATAGATAGATATAAATGTATATGGATGTATATGGAGGATGAGCCCAAAAATACAAAGATTTTTACCAGAATATTGCTATATGATTATAACAATAATACAAATGATAATATAACATTATCAGTTTAAAGAACTTCTACACTTGAAGGCTTCTAAGACAAACTTACTAAGGTTCTTTAGTATTGAGTTATTTTTTTGTACTCATCAGTTCAATGAATTTATGCACACTTCGCTTCTTATAGAAATATTTCTTAATGTATTTTTGCCTTAAATCAGCGTATACTGGACAAACTAATACAAAATGGTACTCGTCTTCTAGGTCATTCATGTCGCAAAATGTACATTTACGTTCATTTCGTTCTAATCTTCTATTTGAGTATCGCCCGGTTTCAATCAATAACTTATGCGATGAAAGACGTAAAAGTGATAAAGCAGCACGTTTGTTAATGGGAAGAATATCTAGATACTTTTCAAACTGAATGTCGTTTTTATATCGCAAAAAAAGATTTAAACTACTTTTCGATTTAACACCATTAAACCATGTTTGTTTAAACACATCGATGACCCTTTCTTTAAAAATAATATGAAAAGTTTCAAGATTGATACTATATGGGTTACTGAAAACATGGGAAAAGCCATAACTATCCAAAAGAAATTTAACATTAATAAGCCAGTTTTGTTGTCCGCATAAACACTGCTTCAACATTTCTGTATATAAGCGCTGTATAATAAAGTTATCTGTCTGTATTACTTTAGCCCAATACTTAATAACGCGTGTATAGCGATTTACAAATAAAGGAAAACGGCCTAATTCACTGTACACTGCTAAAGAATAGGTTGATTGTTTTACTTTTAATAATTTTTTACAGAATTTCAAATGTACTCTTTCTATTTCCTTACATTTACCAAATCCAGTAACTTCAGCGGCATAGTTCATTGTGGAGCCAACAAATGCGTCAAACAACTGGCATCGTACGGAAGGTTTTATAAATAGACTACGTAACTTATTCAGTAATACATTTAGGGCCTTTAGACCTTTTCCTGCTAAGGTCTCCTGGTTTGCTGAAAACGACCCATTATAATTGAAAACAGTGCCGAGGTAATTGAAACAGTTTACAACTTCTAATTCTACGTTGCCGTATGTCCATTGGTACGTTATATTTGAATTAATACGCTTTCGGAATACCATTACCTTGGTGTTTTCTGAATTCACCTGTAACCCCCATTTGTCACAATATTCCTTTAATAAATTAACCCATTACCACACAATCCCTACTTTTGACGCCTCTGAGAAAGAATCCTTTTGAAAACATTGTGGGAAAAGCAGAAAATGCTGGTAACCAGCATTTTCTCTTTTTCCAACAATGTTTTCTACCCTTCACAAAACAAATTTCAGATTTTCAGTCACTTTTATTTTGTCGTCTGCAAATCCTTTCAATTTGGACACGCCTAAAATATTGTCGTTTGTTAATGAGTTAAGTCGACATTGCAAATCCGATTGACTATTTCCTAAAATAACCATGTCATCAGCAAATAAAAGTACTATCATAAGTAATTCATTAATTTCTATACCACATTTGGGGTCATCCTGTAAAAATAATTCCAAATCATCTATGAACAGTGAAAATAAAACGGGAGATAACCTCTCCTTGCTTTAAACCAACTGCGCACTCAAAGTAATCCGAATACGAGTTACATCCCTTTACACAGGACCTTACTGTAGTATACATATTTTTAATAATTCTGAATAACTTTCCATTTAAACCTTTATGATAAATTTTGTAACATAAGTTATTAAGGTTAATGCTATCAAATGCTTTTTTTAAGTCAACAAAACAACAGAATAACTTTTTTTTATCATTGAGAACTATATCTACAATAGATTTAAGAATAAAAATTGCATCTACTGTGGATCTTCCCGAACGGAATCCACACTGTGCGTCACTCAGCATTTCATTGCTCTCAATCCATTTGGTAACCCTATTATTTATAATACCGTAAATATCTTTGAAAAGCAACTTACTAGGCTTATACCGCGATAATTACTAACATTGGATAGATCATTTTTTTTATGCAGTGGCACAATCACACCTTTTGTCCATAATTCTGGAAAATATCCAGAATCTAATATAGCGTTAAAAATGTCTACCATATACGGACAAAGTATATCAATTGACTCAATAAAATATTCATTTAATAACCTATCTTGAGCACATGCTTTATTGGTCTTTAATGAACGAACAACTTTATAAACTTCATCTGCCGATATACCCGAGTTCAATTCTGGCCATTTATACTCACCCAAATTAAGATCAAAATGTTCACAAAACTGATTAGCTTCCCTAACTCCAGGTGTAACTAATTCATCTTGTAATTTTGAAAAATAATCAAAAAATTCTGAAACATTAATATTTTGGCTGACAGTGACTTTTTTCTTTGAGAACATTTGCCAGAAAGACTTTGGTTGAGCGTGACGCAAATTAGTAAGTTCGGAGCACTTCTTCTTCTCGTATAAACACTTTTTGCGTTTGACAAGTTGCTTATAAAATTTCTTCTTATCGTAGATTTCTATTCTATTGATGCTATTCTTACACCTTGTGAAATTATTCCTAGAAGCTAAATACTCGGCTTGAGCTTTGCGACAATCATTATCAAACCAGTCATTCTTCTTTCCAAGGTTATTTTCGTCAGTGTAAATGTACTTTCTATTTGAACTTCTTTCGGTGAAAGCAAATAAGGGCTCCGCAATATCTGTGATTAATGTAGAAAATCTATTAATACAAGTATCGATTGTTTTGTATTCACTGCTATGTAGATCAGAAACTACCCTATTAAAAACAGGAAGTTGACCGATTATTCGGCGCCGGAACTCATCTTTCAACTCTGCATTCCATTTTACGTTGGTCATTCCATTGCCACCTTCTATCTCACCATCCTGATTGACACAAATAATATTTATCGAAAGCAATGCATGATCGGACCATTCATTAAACGGGTGCACTTTAAAATCTCTAATGTGACACATATCATCTTGATTAATTAAAAAATAGTCTATCAAACTCGAACCATTACGACATGTGTATGTATATTCTGCAGTATCAAATAGACGCCCATTAGCAATACGAAGAGAGGTCGATTTACAAAGGTCAATAAGTCTATTCCCGAAATTGTTACAAACTAGATCGGGAGACTCACGTGACAATTGAATGTCCGCACAATAACTTTGTTCATCTATATATGTATTATAACGGTCATATTCTATGTAATTTTTACGTTTACCCGTGCACGCGTTAATATCGCCGCATATCAACACTTTACCCACTTTTGAATATTCATAAATGTCATTTTCCAATAAAGTATAAAAGTCTACATCATTAATATTATATAAAGGTGAATTTTCTGGCCAGATGTAAATACCTGCTAAATATATATCATTTTCCAGATGGAAAAAAGTTTTATCTAGTTTTAACCAGATAATACTTTCGAAATCTGATTTTACAATGGTAACACCTTCTACCACATTGTTTTTGATATAAAGACAGACACCTCCGCTACATCGTTTGGAACGCTTATGTAGTATTTTGCGGTAAAAATTATATGCTGTATAACCAGTAATATCTATTTTTGAATTTACATCTGTCCAACTTTCATATAGAAAACATAGATCATAAGAACTGACTAATTGAACAAAATTTTTGTTCAAGTTTATGACGAGTGAGCCCATGAATGTTCCAAGAAGCAATGTTCAGTCCAGTCTCCCTATACTGTTACTGGTTTGAACAAGGTTTGAACGTTGTCGCTCATTAAATAGTGTAACTAGTTAAAGTAATTTGGGTGAATCAGATTCATCATTACTATATGACCTAGAGATCGTGATCAGATAAAGTTCGGAACCAAAAATTTGATCAACTGCACCGCTATATCACTTTTTTATGTATGATCTCACTATGTACATGAAAACATCATCAAAAAAGGTTTTCATCTAATTAGGACAAATACCGTCCGATATGACTAGTATCACTGTAAGCCTTTAACCTGACAACTCCGACTCTTAAAGACAATGTGAAAGAATGGTTTTGAAAAGAAATAGGAAAAATGAGAAATTGTTTGTATTTTTTTTCTCCTTTTTCTACATCGTTTTCATATGTTCATGGAGGTCTTTAAGCATGGTACAATGCTCGAAAATCATCTGGGACGGACATTCCGATTGTGGTCTTCATATCATCTAATAGGATTGCCAAATTACTAGGTTTGTCAGAAAATCTCCCAATCTAGTTACTGTTTTTAGTTTCTTACATATTGTCAGGAGTGTGTCCCTATATCAAATTGCAGTAAATTTCGATCCGATCTTGACGCTACGTACACCGCTTTGGTATGTCAATGTATTACTGCTTGGTTTGTCAGAAAATCTCCTAATCTAGTTACTGTTTTTAGTGGAGCACATATTGTAGGGAATGTGGCACAAGATCAGACTGCAGTAAATTGCGATCCGATCTTGACGCATGAATATGTATAGCTCGATCTTGATCTTGCACTGCCCTCTAATTTGAAATTTCTCACCTTGAACCTTCCTATGACTATTTTACCTTGGTTTTATATGCACTTTCCAAGCATCCTGAAAGTATCGATCCTACAGTTACAGTTTTTGGGGTTTCAAGACAGTTCCCCGACGAGACAGTTCCCAGACACAAGTTTTCGAGACAGTTGCCCACAGATTTGGAGACAGTTCCCCGACACTTTTGTTTCATGGCAAATGACCTTTAATACTGTGGAATTAACACAGCTATAATTGATAATCATGAGAAATTGAAATATTCGTGGATAATATATTGATGTTGTGATCGAATTATCTGTACCCTGTGAAGAAGATTGCTATATAAATTGACGGGTATATTGTCTCATGGATGAATTCGTGCAACACGACTGTCATGAATAAAACAAAATTTCAAGGGACTTAAAAATTAGCCAGCATCAAAGCTGATAAAAAGGAAAGAGAGTACTTTATATTGATTCTATAAAGTCTTTGAATAATTTGTAGTTTATTTATGTGCTTTCCCCTATTTTACAGTATTAGGCCTACAGTAGAGAGTGTGGGGTCGGAGCGGGGATTTACTGAGTGAAATACCTTTTCTGTTTACTTTGTACACTCGAACAATTTTACACACATGTATATTGTAGTGCTATATATATAGCATTTGGGAGAATGTAGTGTATTTCGATAATATTTGATATTTTGTGACGATAGGCTGTCAAATTGTTCAGTCAAACTATAGCGTTATAAGCGTAGACGTTACCACGATGACCAGATGTACTCGCCAATCACATGTACAATACAATATACAATACAATACAATACAATATTTTATTGAAATATTTAGGCCACTGGCCCATATACCATAACATATCATATAAATTATTTACAGAGTGACGTTGGATATATGTAACAAATTTACAATCAAAGTCAAAGTTAACAGTTATGTAAAGATTTAGTTATCTGAAAATTAGAGGTCATATGTTGAATTGTAAAATTGTAAAAACTTTTGAAAACATTTGTTGGAAGACCTTGCCTCATCTATAGATTATTACATTAACTTAGACAATTACTATAAAATAATATTAATTCCAAATTTCACGTTCATGTGGTTTAAGCTTTTGAAAATATTGTGCAAGATAATAATTGTTTATACATTTAACCAAGACATTTACTAAATATAATATCAATGCAACATTTTAATCTTTTGAAAACATTGTACCAACACTTAATATTCATTCAAATTATGATAACAGGAAAATTTGTTGGTTGGATTTATCTGTCAACCAATTAGAATTACAATATGATATATAAAATCTTTTTTTTTTTAGCATATCCAAACATTTGATAAACATTGTGACAAACAATTGAATTGCTCTTGCAGATAAAAGACTATAAAGACACTACTTAAAAACAATCGTATATTTTAAAGTCTCGATAGGATGCATTGAAAACATTGTAAGAAAAAATAGGACAGCGAAAAAAAATGACATTTTGACAAACACAATACGTCAAAATAACTTCGACGGACATAGCACTAATAAAAGTGCAAATGAAAATTGAATGATTAGGTTTAATTGTCTAACCATTACCTTTAAAAGGTTGTATTGGGGTTTAACGCCACTTTAACAGCCTAGGTCATATCATGGCGGTCGGTGACGCACATGTGTTTCCTGGCTTTCTCATACCGGTACTTACACAACTTTCTTTCCAAAACCACCAACTACTTTTCTCACATGCTTCGGCAGAGGTAAGAGGCGAAAATACGCCAGAAAGAAAGTCTGCCTCAACCGGGTATCGAACTCCCAACCACCAGGTCATGAGTCGGACACGCTCACCACTGAGCCACCCGGGCGGGCCCATTACCTTTAGAACACGATATTTAATTTTCATCCCATATGAAAATTTTTGGAAAAGAAAGAGAAACAAAAAAAAAGAATATTGCGACAAAAGACAGCATTACTCCTACAATCATAAGTTAAGAACCTTTAAAATCACTACTCCAGCAATCCTGTTTTTCAACAACTAGATTGGATGCATTATAAATGAATGAAAATAAAATCATATATGAGGAAATAACATCATTCTTATGCTTTATGCCCTATGCGAGTTCGTTTAAAATTTCTTTTCGCAAAGCAAAGGATTCCGACAGGTATTTTGCAACCTTATATACTGTATCTTTCTTATTTAGTTTTAGAATAGCGTAAAACGTGCTAATGTGGAGAGATTGCTGGCAACCAACGTTTTCTCCATTTTCCAAAATGTTTTATACCTCTTCAAAAGAATCCCAACCATAAGAGCCAGTTTCAATTTCTCCATTGCAAATTTTTTTTTTGACAGGTCAACATTTAAGTAGGAGAAAAAAAATGGCCGGACTTTATCTACCAACTAAATTTCTAATTCTGTGACCCTTATTTTAGAACCATGGACATTTTAACTCCTTGCCAAATGGCAAAAAAGTGACTTAAAATCCAATTTTGTTTATAAACGAATGAAAACAGTGAGAAAAAATGAGAAAATGTTTGTAGGCATGCATATACATAGCATAAAACTTGAAAATAAAATTTAATTTATTCAGAAATAAAATAGACTTTATAAAGTTACTAATATGAAAAAATCAATAAATCAGCAACATTTTTCACTATGCCAACGAAAGTGCAAATAAAGTTCAAACATGATTTTTTTTTTTTTTTTTTTAATGTCTCAGTAAAAACTTTCCAGAACAAAGAGAAAATTGCGCACTTAAGATACTTAGGGCAAACAAATAATACAGCCAATAGTACAGAAACAAAATATGAAAACTGGTCCGAGTTCTATTTCTCAAGGATTGGGCCGAATCTTCTCCAAAAAGGGATGAGAAGTACACAACTAAAATAAACTAATAATCACTTTAGCCTAACACCTAATAATCGTAATATTCTGCAAAACCATATTGACGATTAAAATTACTATAACGTTTAAGAATATTTAGTCCAATCAGGTAACTTTACTGATGAAAACAATAAAGTACAGCCTGGGCAGAATCTTCTCACCCTCGGGGCCGAATCTTCCCACCTTCGGGGCCGAATCTTCTCGAAAATCGCCGAATCTTCTTGGGTCCGAATCTTCTTACATCCGTTAGGCACAAGTGAACAGTTTTCTTCGAATTGGCCAGGTCAAAAATAGAAATAAGTGAGTAAGGTAGGTTTTTAATGCAATTTTGATAAGAAGAGTAGTTATTACACCCATGAATTGTGTTAGATTAAGGAAAAGAAGCATTTGTTTTGTATGTGAAACAGGAGGTCATGACCTTTCCTTCTTTGTTCTATAGTTTTGACCCCAAATGCGAAAGTGAGGGGTCATGGAGCAAGCGGCTGTTGTTAGCGGAGAAAAAACAAGGGTAGGGTCAGGGCACGAAAGATTGCGGAAAAACGGCATGGTAATGTGCTATTTTGGATTCCATCTCCAGATTATGTGTTGTTTGGAGTTTCAATTCAGCTTGGCATTTTCAGGCTAGCTTCCTGGGTTTGGATTTTGTGAATTTTGGAATATAGTCTAAAATGGCAATTTTTTTCAGTTTTTTTCCGACCATGTCACTTGCTTATATTGATCATTGATATCAATATTTCACAAGTTGAACATGATTTATTGATAAAATCTAAAGAATTAGAATTATGCTGTTGCATTTAAGTGATCCTTATAATTTCAGGCTGACTAAATAGATCTTTGTTTGAGGAAGTTCAGGTCGGCATACGGCGGACCGAGACGAGTTTGGCCGACAACCGTGTTTGCTACCTTAAGTTGGACGTATTCCCTTCGCTAATTCAAACACTCCGAACATGGTCTAGGTCAGCGGAGTATTTCGGAACAATGTGCCGTGTTCTGAAGAACATTTTCTGACTGTTCTAAAGCAATCGAGGTGCAGCGACCTGCTCACCGGTTGCTAGCTGAAAGGTGGACAATTCTTCATGGCCAAACTTGCAATATTGTCATTTTTACGATATGAACACCATAAATAGGAGCATTGTACGTAGAATTGTCTCTACCCCCTCCCCGCTGCTTATCACATCCTCCACTATTTACAGCTAAAACGGTAGCACTTGGAACAGCCACCATGGCAATGTACTTTCATTTTGATATGGTTTAGGGCAATGTACCGAAAATGCTCCATTCAAAACATACTTCTGGAACAGTGTATCACGTATGTGTTCTGAAATACTCCTTTCGCATATTCCAGGACAGCATTTCAGAACACAGAACATTGTGCCAGAACAGGTGAAAGGAATACGGCCTTACCAATGTAGCGCCCTCTACAACGATAAACTCGACTTCCACAAATATGGCTGCCACAGAGAAAAAGAAGATCAGTGATTTACGGGTCGTAGACCTACGCGCTGAGCTTGAGAAAAGAGATATGGATAAGAGTGGTGTAAAAGCAGTACTAGTTGAAAGACTTCAAAAGGTATATTTGCTGAAAGGGTTATATCGGCCATTATAAGCAGCCTTCTGGAATACTAAAATTTTATGTGTTTATCAAATTTCAATCGCACGAGGTCGCCCTTCTGGTTACCTTCAGTCTGAAGGTCTGCTCCGATACTATTTTTGTTTTTTGGTCTTGGCAGGCCTTCATGTCAGCCCCCCTTAAACACTTCTGGAATTAATACGATTTTACCCATATCTTTTCGATGCTACAAAATTTCCAATGACGGCTAATAAAATAGGCATGGATCATTAGTAGTACAGAAAGCTGTCCCAAAGGTGATGTTACTTATGACTGGTCGCCTCTGGGTACAGAGACAATCCATACAAAATCAGTTGAAAGTACCACACAGATTATGTGCGCAAGTTTGATCTCTTATTATAATTTTGCAAATAGAGCACTGTGATGTTACATGAGTCGTTTTTAGTCGGAAGTGTCCGTATAGTATCCTCCGAGTATTCTTTTTCACGCTACACAATAATCACGCACCGCTGATCGCCGACCAAATACGTCATCTACACAAATACCCATGATGTCATACGATAATTTTAGCGTCTCCATCCGATGATCTTTCGCTAGCTGTAATAATGTGGAAAGCAAGGAATCTTCCGATAAGTTCTTGATCAAATTATGTAATCAGTTTCATTTTGGTACATATTTCTTAACCCCAAAAATTTGAAGGCAAAAGTGACATATTTTTTTCGTTTTCAGTCGTCCAGCTCGACTGACAGTTGTCGTATGATTTTGTTTACATCTGAGCTACGAGGTCACATGGGTATCACATAATTATGAATAAATTATGTAGGAAGTATCAGAGTTCCCGATCACGCAAAATCGTGCGTGAAACACGTATAAATGAAATAAAACACGTACAAAATTGCAAACCTATACGTGAAATCACGCACAAAAAAATAAAGAAGAAGATCGAACGAAAATCAAGCACGAAACGCTTGCATAGAAAGGCTCACGTAAGTGCGATTTTCGAAAAATATAAATCATCAGAAAAATTTTGGATTTCCAGCTTTCTATATTTAGAACATTTACATGGTCGGCGTACTCGGTCTTTATCATCGCGATCAATTATATTGCAGACTGGGACCCGTTTGTTTCCAAAAAAGTCCTTAATTCAGCTCCCCTCTGTTTAACGCAGTCGGTAAAAAGCCTTTTGTCGACGTCAACGTCTTTCGTCTGTAAACCCACATATTGGGAATTGCTCGGAAATATACTGTAGACGCTTTCAGGTTTCAGAATTCGGGTTCCCGTAAGCAAGCAAGGTACACTAGATCTAGTTGTAGAACCATTCAAAATCTAGTAAAGAGAGTTCATTTATTGCAGAAATACTTATCCATAGTTAAACGGACACGAAAAAATGATCGGTCCAAAAAACGCGGAAAACCATGACACAACAAAATGCTCCTTTTTACACTGTCCGATCACAGTCACTTCATACTGTTTTTTCAGCTTTTAATGGGTGTAAGCTGTAAATTTCTACAGATATCTGGACATGACAAACTTTTTTGGTGCAAATCATTAGTATGGATTGCTTTGAGAACCATTATTGTCATACTCTCAGATATGAAATCTAGCTGCCCCCCTTCCGGGTTTACAACTCAAGGGGTAAGTGTACCCCAGAAATAAAAAGCTAGTAGGAACACTGCATATTGAATACAGCAGTTTTCAGTCAGAATTCGACAATGATTAATGTAGATAAGGCATGTGGAAAGATGACCATATAAACTACTAGTTTGCCAAACAATTCTTTAAGTGTCAATTACATTTAAAAATGTTCATTTACATACTAGATCTATATGATTGTTCTGCACTGGATCGAAAATGAGGCATTAAGTAAACAATTTAGAATTGAGGGCATACTAGTTTCACTCTGAATTTGTACCCCCATTTTTTTTCTTATACCCCCATTTTTCAATTGTAGGGGGTACAAAACCCCCAAATAAAATTTTCAGTGGGAGCACTGAAGTATGGAGGTCCAAACAGACCATACTTCTTATATAAAACAGAAAAAATGAGAACTGTATGCACTGGACACATTTAAAATTCTGTTGCAGCATCTAGCGATTTAGAGTAAAAGATCTTTTTTATTGCCCTTGGCATAGTGTTCCATGTGCAACTGTTGAAGAGTAAACTCTATAAAGTATTTAAAAAACGAAATTTGTAAATATGTTCATTTCTTTGACTCAAAAACTGTTTGCTATTTTGAGATATCTTTTTGTTCAATTTTTCAACAGTTTCAAACTTAAAACTTATAGATTTCACCCCTTACAAACTCTGTTTCAAATTGATAAGTAAGTTAGAATTATGACCCGTTTTGTCCTCCATACAGAACTCAATTTTGAAAGTGCGTGACTATTGATGACGTAGAGGACAAACCGCCATATTTGTGTTGGACTTTCAGATTGACGACCACAATGAATGACAAGGGGCTTCTTAAATTCTCAATGGTAAAAAAGAATAGATTAAAGTTAATATAGATAAGAATATGGATTTTATTTGTTCCACCTTCTTGCTTATTAAAAAATAAGCCGCGAAACGTTAGGTGTGTGATTATTGCTTACACTGGGCTATACCACTTCTAAAGTCTGCTTTGGGGCTTTGGGACCCGTATATTATACCTCTCTTCAGAAAAATGGTCCAGCCATGTTTGCTAGGAAGATTAGAAAATTTTACATTTAAAGGTGGGTAATTAGAAATTTCACGTCACACCAAATCAAAAAATATATATATCACTGAAATTTATATGAAAAAACAATACAAAACATCAAAAATTAAGAATCATAAAATTACCAAAAAAATTTTTTTGATGGTATTCCCTTAAAAGGCTACGTAGCCTCTTAAGCTATTTTTAGATTTCGCGCCAAAAACAAAAAAATTGCATCGTGGGAATGTTAAGTGACTGGCACGTGATTAATGACGCTTAAATTCCGTTACATAACAAACATGTAAATATTTTTCATAATATCTTCTTCGGACGCTATGTTTGAAGCTTCGTCTGTGTTTTTCCAGTATGTAAATGAGCGAGGTGTTCATGTAAAAATAGATCATGTTTCCCGTCGATGTTGACCTTGGCCGTAGTAAATCTCTAATTTCTCGTGTTGTCAGGTGGTTTTCGACTACTGGGGTTTTATGAATGATGATTATAAGGCTTTGGGAGTATAAGGATGGTATTTTTGTATTTTTGTAAAATTTTCGACCCAAATTCTGAAGGGCCACCTTTAAGACAAAATATAGGCCATTTTTGGTTCCCCCACAGAGTAAGTAATCAAAATGAGTGTGTAAATATCAATCTTTGGATTTATGAATTCTCTTTTTGTAATTCAAACTGATTAGGTTAGAATTTAGTCATTTGTCACAGTCACATGGCAATTAGTCTAAAATGGAAATTTTGCACAGTTGGTTAGGATCAGTTTTTGGATTAGTTTCGCATGCAGTGTAGGCATGGATCATCTTGCATAAGTATGCAACCTGATCTCAGTCTACACAGCTTGCTCTTTACTATATGTCTTTCAGGAATTTATTTTAGTATTCTTTTATGTCGTGAATTCAAAAAATAGAATGGAATCTGTAGGAAAATATTAATAGAATTAGGAAAAGGTTTAATTTACCTTTTATTGTCATGAATAACATTGTAGACACATAGTATAGGCACATAGTAAATTTATAGACTGTGTTAGGCAGGTTTGAGGTATAGGGAAAGCTGTACCTTGTGGTCGCTGTTCCTTTTACCACAATGCTTTTAAGTTTTAAGAAATTAAGCTGTAAATTGGTTTTTTAATCTGTTTCAGCTTTCTACCTTCTCCAGAGGAAGTTTTGTAAACAGATCTACTTTTAATAAAAGATAGAAAACAATACAGAAATATTACAAGCACAAACTAGGATTTAACCAATTACCACGCAATCCCTACTTTTGATGCCCCTGAGAAAGAAGCCTTTTGAAAACACTGTAGGAAAAGGAGAAAATGCTGGTGACCAGCATTTTCTCCTTTTCCCACAGTGTTTTCTACCCTTCCCAGAACAAATTTCAATTTTTTAATCACATTTATTTTGTCATCTGCAGAATCTGATGCTTTCAATTTGAACCAGTCTAAAATATTGTTGTGTGGTAAAGAGTTAAACATATCTGTTGCTTGTGTATTCAATATTCCTTCGTTTGAAATACAAATATTTTCAATTTAAACGCTGATTGTGAGAAAAAAACATGCATTTCATCACTTACATGTACTTGAGTTGTTTATGTTCCCGAAAACATACGAAATGGTAGCCATGCACGATAAATTTTGTCCGTGATTTTTCCAGGATAAACAAGTTGTAAACGACTTCTACAAGCTTTTTATGTCATGAATGGTTTAACACTTTGTCATGTTTAGTACTAAAAGTTAATTATATTTTGCTGCAATACAGATAAAAACGATGAAACGGAAGGTCAGTATAGCGCTCTATATTTGCTACCGGAAAATTTACCATGGACTTACGACGATATGGTGTACAGTAAATGTCCAAATATGAAAAAAACCACCGGGGTGTCTCATTATTGAGACTAGGATCATTAGATAAATGATTAATCTTTAACAGCGCACAAAAGGTGAATTACCAAATAAACCTGTGGAAATTTACCCTATTTCCAAACGCAAATAAATCCAGTGTAATTTGTAAACAACTAACATGGCGACTTAAACACAGAACTTTATAACGAAATATGAAGTTATCACCATCTATTATTTGGCATTTATACAAAATATATACTTCCATGTGAAAGCTTCAAAGACGAAATGTAAATTTTCTTCAAAAGTTTATAATATTTTTATTAATTTTGATCTGTCGAAAAGCCATTGCTGTGGTGATGGGAGGGGGCTCTTTGCGCCATGCGGTGTCAACATTTCTTTTCTCCTCCAAAACTTGGCTGGTATGTACCTCCTTCACAGAACTGAATTTGATTCCATCCAAAAAAAAGTCTAGTTTCCATAGCAACAAAATGGAATTTTTTAAGAAATTCTTCAAAATCTTCTCTGAAACTTAGGGTCAGAACTGATTTTGAAATAATTTCACAGAAATTATCCTTTGGTGGGCCTTTTCAACAATGTTTGCGAAATTTTGGTGGATTAAAAACCATGGCCATGGTGGGTGGGGAGGGGGGAGCTCTTTGCACTGTATGTACTTAAAGAAATTCTTGAAATTCTTCTTCTCTTAAACCACTGGTCACATTTTGAAACAATGTCACAAATGTTCCTTGTGTGCCCCGTGCCCCTTTACAAATTTGTTCCCGAAATTTTGATCTATCAAGAAACATGGGGGGGGGGGGCTATTTGCACTAATATGGACATAAAGAAATTATAAGATCACCAAAGGATCATTTCTGTGAAATTATTTTGAAATCTGACTGATGATTTCAAAGAAAAAGAATGTTTAAGAATACCCTTGTGTCACCCAAGGGTCACCCAAGGAACATTTCTCTGAAATTATTTCAAAATCTGACCAGTAGATTAAAAGGAAGCATGTCAACTGACAAAATTTGGTTCTCATTAGTATAAAAGAATGTTTGAAAAGAAGGAAATGCTGGTCTCCATCTTTTTCTTCTTTTTCAACAATAGTTTCAAACATACTCTCTTACGGTCGTTAAAACTTCTGATTGTTTAGTAAAGGGTTAAAGTGTAATATGTGTCAGGTATTCATTAGAATTATCAAATGAAATAATTTTGATGAGCACCTTTATGGTCAGTTTCATGAAAAAATCTTGTTTTATGCATAATTATATTGTAGTTATCTCAATTCTTTGGAGCTGTTGTATTTCCTTTGTAGGCTCTTGAAGATGAGGGTAAAGACCCAAACATTATAGAGTTTGCTGTGACTGAATCACCTAATACTAAAAAAGGGGCAGGTGGAGGAAAGAAAATGCCCAAATCAAAAGAATTAGAGGGAGATGGATTCGACATGGAGAATGATAAGGTGAGGCATGACTTTTTTTGCAAGGTTTGAAGCAAAAACAAAAACAGGTTTTGCAATATTCACTTGTAATGTTTGGATTTGTTCTGTTGTCTGAATGATGGAATTTTGTCTTATTTGTCTGAAGTGTGAATTCCTGTTTACCAGTATACTTGTGTCCAGAAGATGATATACATGTAACAGTATTTGATCAAAGTTTCATCAAACATGCATGTCTGAAGAATTTTGATTGTTAGTTTTCTAACCTTTTCAAAGAGAAGGTTCTTGGTGAATGAAGAATTTGTCAAATGTCTATAAGTAATTTACTTCATTCTTGACGAGCCAGCTTTAAAGAAGAAGAGAGAAATCAGAGTTTTTAAAGTATTGCAAGTTTGGCAAAATAAAGTTTTTTCAACTATGGCAAGTTTGGCTGTTGTGCACATCATAGATATTCAAATTGAAATAGTTAAAATGAAAAAGTCATGGGGTGGAAATTCAAGTTTTCATGCTAGGATTTTAAAGAAATACTTTAATTGCAGCATGTTTTTAGCTCACCTGAGCACGAAGTGCTTATAGTGAGCTTTTGTGATCGCCCAATGTCCATCATGCGTCGTCGGTCTTCCACAATTTCTTTAAACATCTTCTCCTCCTAAACCACTGGGCCAATCTTGATGAAACTTAGCAGGGATGTTCCTTGGGTGAAGCTCCACCAAATTTGTTCGAGAGATTGAATTCCACCCATAACTCTGGTTGCCATGGCAATCAAAAGGAAAAAAAAAATAGCAAAATCTTTGAAAATCTTCTTCTCTGAAACTTAAAGGCGTAAAGCTTTGATATTTGGTATGTAGCATCTCCTAGTGGACCTCTACCAAGATTGTTCATATGAAGCCCCTGGGGTCAAAACTGGCCCCGCCCCAGGGGTCACAAGTTTGAAACATAAGAAAAGGAAAACTTTAAAAATCTTCTCTGAAACTATAAGGTGCAGAGCTTTGATATGTGGTATGTAGCATCTCCTAGTGGACCTCTACCAGGATTCTTCATATGAATGCCCCTGGGGTCAAAACTGGCCCCACCCCGGGAGTCACAAGTTTGAAACATAGGAACAAAGAAGGAAAACTTTAAAAGTCTTCTTCTCTGAAACAAGAAGGAGTAGAGCTTTGATATTTGGTATGTAGCATCTGCTAGTTTACCTCTACCAAGTTTGTTTAAATGATGTCCCTGGGGTCCAAAGAGGCCCAGCCTGAAGGAAAACTTCTAAAAGAAAATTCTCTGAAATTGGAAGTCATAGAGCTTTGATATTTCATATGTAGCATCTTCTAGTGGACCTCTACCAAATACGATACAATGATCCTGGAGTCCAAACTGGCCCCGCCCTGATGGTCACAAGTGTGAACATGGAAACAAAGAAGGAAAACTTAAATTCCTCTGTTCTGAATGAAGATGGAAATTTCATACATGTATTCATTATGATAGTCTGCCATGTCATTGAAAAAGGGGGCTTGGTATAAAATTTCACTGTGGACTCAATATCTCTTTCACTACAGGACAAAATGTAATTAAACTTCATCTTGTTAAGCAACAGACAATAGTTACACTGTATTTGATTTTATTTCATGAAACAACATGTTATCAAAAAATGTATAATTTTATTATGGACCAATTACAGTCAATTTGCCCATCCATCCACCTTGATGGATGTCTTCTAAAGTCCTTGGCATTTATGAAACTTCAAACATGTTTTCCTTAGGATAGGCTTTTGATACAATTTTCTTCATCAGTTAGTAATGTTGTGAGCTCTTAGTTTAGGGTTCCCAGTTTGCGCTGGCCTGATTACTGTCTCAGCCAACATCCTTTGACATTTGATCAAAAGTTACTGAGACAATTTGTGTCTAACCAATGAGCGAATGATGTTTTAATTTGTCATTCAACCACCATTTTGACCAGGAAATTAATGCCTGGCCTTCCAAGTTCATTCAATCCCATACCATACAATCCTGACTTTCAATGACCCTGAGTAAGGAAGGTTGTGACAGCATTTTCAGAAAAGAAGAAAATGCTTTTTGCACAGTTACATACCCTGTCAGAATTATTTGGCCTTGAACTTTGATAATTGGTATTTATCTTCATTGTAGACCTTTACTGCTTAGTACTCAGGTGAGCGATATAGGACCATCATGGTCCCCTTGTTTATTTGTCTTTCAATAGTAAAGTTGCATCTACAACAATAACAATAGCAACAACCAAAAGTACTTACAGTAAAACTGAAAATCTGACTGCATATTTTATGCAGTCCTTCCTTGAACGACACCATTTATGCAAAGCATCCAGGTGGTGCACAGTAGCCAAAGGTTGAAATAATGCTGTTGCAGAAGCACTTAATCCTTTACCCCATAAGGTGTTTCTATGGTATGGCTAATTGATCCTAAATAACAGCAAGGCTGATGCTATTTCTTATGTGTATATGACACCATTTGATACCATAGAAAACATTGTGACTAAAGGTGAAATTGCTCATGACGAGCCATTTCACTATTTGTCACATTGTTTTCCTACAAGCAATGTATAGAAATGAGTATCTATGGAGTAAAGGGTTAAGGTGTGCCTGAATTGTCGTTAGGGGTTGTAAACTGGTAATCTTCAGAGAGCCATGGGTACCAACATGAGCTTTTTTTCTGAGAGAATACATAAAGATCAAATGGTGCAGAATATACAGTCTGATCCTAATGTTTACTCTTTACCACAACAGAAATGTAGATTTAACTCTTTACCACACAATCCCGACTTTTGACGACCCTGGGAAAGTAGCCTATTGAAAACACTGTAGGAAAAGGAGAAAATGCTGGTAACCATCATTTTCTCCTTTTCTCACAATGTTTTCTACCCTTTCAAAAACAAATTTCAGCTTTTCAGTCACTTTAATTTTGTCGTCTGATTATGGGTTCAATGTGGAACTGGCTAAAATTTTATCGTTTGGTAAAGGGTTAACCAGATTTATAACATTTGCAGATAACAATTTAGATATGGCTCAAATAAAAAAGTACAGTATTTCTGCTTGCCTCAAGTTTTTGAGGGTCATTAACTCATTTGTGACCCCAGCTTTTAATTTCTAGGGGGTCATAAAGAAATCTTGAGGGTAACTATGTTAAATGCTTATTTTTTAACCTATTGCGTCAAAATAAAAAGATTTGAGAAGTAATTTTGAGAGAAATTTCGTTCTTTGAATCATATTTTCAACCATTTATTTGCCATTAATTGTAGACAATAGAATGCCAATATGCATTATACAATATTATCCGAATTGATTCATCAGATATTGGATTGTAAATGTGTTTGAGTAAGTTTGTAGCATTGTAAACAGAAGTTCAAGTAAGACTTACACACATTATGTAAAAGAAACTGATCTATAAGCCTTGTTGGTTTGTTTCTCTTGCTAATTGAAAATTCGTTTTGGTGGTGAACACATTGTCATGTTTTTAAGCTGGTCTGCATGAATACAACTTGTACATTTCTGAATGCACGACATCATCAGAAATGCAACTTGATTGTGCCAAGCAAACCAGAAAGGGACCTCTGAATATCCGGGGGATTACTGATTCCGTCATGAATAGAGGCAGGCTGTGTAAGCTTGGTGTGAAATCATATAGTTTAAAAAAGACATTTTATATGTTGTCCCATAAAGCAATGACAACAATTTTCCTTTGTCCTATTTCATTTTTATGCTCTCTGAAACACTTCGGGGGAGCATATAGTCACCACACTGTGCATACATCCGTCCATCTGTAGCCATTTCTCCACAACCCCTGGACCAAATTTTATGAAACTTCATATCTGAACTCTTTGGAACAATACGCCAATACTTCTTTCCTGGTTTCTCAATTTGAGGCTGCGGCAAGGAAAAAGGGGGCTTCGTGTAAATGATAATTTTTCACAAATTTATCTTCTACATCAGTGCTCAAAACTTTCTGAATTTCAAATCTGAACTCGTTGGAATATTGCCCAGATACTTCTTTCCCGGTTCCTCAGTTACAGGCTGTGTCGCGGAAAAAGGTGGCTTCATGTGAAAAATTGTTCTCTCCTTCTGTCTGAAGCCATTTCTCCAAAGCCCCTGGACCAAATTTTATAGAACTTCATATCTTAAGTCTTATGAACAATGGGCAAGTATGTCTTTCCCAGTTTCTCAGTTTGAGGCTGCTTCATGTAAAAAATTGTTTTTCACTAATATCTCCTACATCATTACTCAAACCTTTGTGAAATTTCAAATCTGAACTTGTTGGTATGTTGCCCAGATATCTCTTTCCCGGTTTCTCAATTACAGGCCGCGTTGTGGAAAAAGGGGGCTTCATGTGAGAAGTTGTTTTTCTCTTATATCTCCTACATTAGAGCTCAAAAGTTCATGAAAATTCAAATCTAAACTCATTGGAACATTGCCCAGATATATCCTCCCCAGTTTCTCAATTTCAGGCTGCGTCATGGAAAAAGGGGCCTTCATGTAAAAAATCGTTTTATGATACCTCTTTCCTGGTTTCTCATTTACAGGCTGTGTCGCGTAAAAAGTATGCTTTATGTAAAAAATTGTTTTTCTCTAATATCTCCTACATTAGTGCTCTTGCTGCTCAAAATTTCATGAAATTTCGAATTTTAATTATTATTCAAAAATGCTACAAACCACACACCCTTTGTATTTATTCCAATTATGCAATATTGTCTTAAGGGAAAAGGGGGCTTAACTCATTACCACACGAGAAAATTTTAGACTGGTCCAAATTGAAAGCATTTGCAGATGACAAAAGAAAGGTAACTAAAAAATAGAAATTTGTTCTGGGAAGGGTAGAAAACACTGTGGTAAAAGGAGAAAATGCTGGTTCCCAGCATTTTCTCCTTTTCCCACAGTTTTTTCAAAAGGCTTCTTTCATAGGGGCGTCAAAAGTAGGGATTGTGTGGTAATGGGTTAAAGGGGGATTAGTGGGCTTAGTGTCCTCTACAAGTTTGTAATGGCTATTACTCTAAAAGTATTACAGCTATTATTGTCGAAATTTATAAACAGATCTTATTAATAGAAAATGTATTTTTCCATGTTTCAAGATGTTTTAGGGGAAAAGGGGGCCTCATGGTAGAGTTAGAGTCAGTTTTTCTCCATTATCTTGCTGATCAAAATTTCACATTGCAGTTAATATTGTTACAAATGGAAAGTGCTCATGACCAGCATTTTCTCCTTTTTGTAGGTTTTTTCAAAAGATCTTTACAATAGGGTTTTAAAGACTCTTAATGCTTTGGTAGATGGGGAAAGTCTTTTTTCTACAGAAAAATATACAGCTAGCTACATAGTCAAAGTCCTGGAAAAACAAAATGGTCACATTCAGTGAATGAGAAATTAAATGTTAATGCAAATTTGAGGTGGTCTGTGTGAGATTTTCCATCAAAATATTTAACAGTATAGTTCTACTCAAGATCAGATTTAATGTTCTGTGCTGACTTACCTTGTTATGTCAGTATGTGTATTGTGTGCGTAAAATGACTTTTAATGTAAATGGTGCTAAGGGTTCTAGGGCCTATAATGATAAATGAAACTTTGAAAATTATATATGAGCAGGACATTTAGCATCCTTGCTATGCATTATAAGGAGCAAGTCATTTCGGTCTGGATCCATAAAAAGCCATCATATCAAACATAATGACCAAATTATTAGGTAGAATGCTCCTTTGGCATGCTCCCCCCCTCAATATATATCTATCTCTCTCTCTCTCTCTCTCTTTCATCCAAAACTTTAGTTCTGCAAATGCACTAAACCCCTTTTCCCAGATTGTGATTCATATATTTATAAATACAGATGATTGAAGAGGGAGAGGATTACTCTGAGACAGCAGATGAAATAAGTGAGATGCTTGATGATACGGAAGATGTGGAACTCATTGACATTGACAACACTGAGGATATCCTTAAAGAAGTAAGGCCATGATACTTAAAATATGTAAAAGAAAAGGGAAAAGTGAAACCTATCACTTAATAAATGGTGTTACTATTTTCTGAATTAACAATTTGTTGTTATATCCCTGGATTAGAATAATAAGCCTTCAAAAGATTTGCTCCTCTTTCCACAATACTTTTCCTATAATTGAAGGAAATGATTATGCTTTCCTCCAGTTTTTCTCCTATATTACAGTATGCTAGTTTTTGGTTTAAATTAGTCATTGCACCAGTGGTGAAACACCTTTCAATTGAACAGAGAATTTTTTTATTCTGCAGAATGAAGATGAACAACAGGAAAAATCAATGCCGGGAAATGAAGATGGAAAAAATGAGGTAAGGCAGCTTATTTCTTTAGATTGGTTCAGAAGATTATTATAGGGACATACTTTTACTTGTAAGAGATGTTCTTGTACATTATACAGAATCCTCTCAAGACCTGTTTAGATGGTGCAAGAACCTTGTACAACACAATCTCATCTTTTGACGAATAGAGAATGGCCTTTGAATACATTGTGGGAAAAGAAGAAAATGTTGGAAATAGATTTTCTCCTTTTTCTCCCACAGTATTTTCCATCCTTTCAAAGTGAAAGTGAAATATTTTAGCCACAATTTATTCTTTATAAATGGCTTGGCTTTGTAGTTGTCCAAAACTGTGTTGGTTGGTGAAGAGTTATTTATTATACTGCAAAGAAATTCCTCATGATCTGATTGGATGATTTGCCCTGAACATACATATCATTTACACTGGTAAAACCAACATAGAAGCAGTTTCTCTTTTAAGAGCTGCATATACTTGACTACACTATCAACACAACATCCAAAATTGCTGCATCAATCAAGATTGATATCTTGATGGCCTCTGACTTCGGGGGACATGATTTCATCTCGGCTGTGAACAAGTTTCCTAGTCCCCTCCCACCTGACCGTCCAACTTATAATGTGCTCCATAGATAGCTTTTGATTAATCTCATGGTCAGTTGCAGAGGCAGTACATTGATAGCTTTTAGCTCTTGGCCAACAACAGATACCTTCTTTTAAACTTAGATTATGTTATAGGTGAACATATGCTTAGGATTTCCTCCCAGACAAATTTTACAGGGAATAAAAACTAAAGTCTTTCTATACAGATATTTGTTGGAAATGTTTTCAGGGCTTAGTGGCTAGTGTATCTGACCAGCCTTGTAATCTGGAGGTTTCGGGTTCCCTACCCTGTTGTGGCGAATTTTCTTTCCATTGATTTTTTGCAGCTTACTTCTGATGCATGTAAGAAAGGTAGTTAGTGGCTTTGGGAAAAAAGCTGTGCCAGTACTGGGGTGAGAAAGCCAGGAAACACATGGGTGCATCACTGACTGACATGGTTTGACCTAAGGTGTTAAAATGGTGTTACACTTAACAATAAAAACAATCATTATTTTCAGCCAGATACTCACAATACTTGGATTGTATGCATGGCTTGATGACATCTCAAATGATTTTGAAATTGGATCAAATCAGGTCTATAGGTAGGTCACGGGGCAGAAATCTTAGAAAAGCCATGTGGGCACTTTAAAGTTCACATTTTCAGCCTGGTATTCATGAAACTTGGTCACATTGTTTGTGTGGATGATATTTTTGATGATATCTTGGATATGTTTGAAATTGGGTCTTGTTGGGTCAAAAAGTATGTTACTTGGCCAAATCATCAGCCTGATTCTCATGAAACCTGGTCAGATTCTTTATCTTAATAATATCTCTGACAGGTTTGAAAGTTGGTGGCACTGGATCAAAAAGTATGTAACTGGGTCAAATCTTGACAAAAACTTTTTATGCAGTCTAGAAGCCATACTTTCAGTATGAAACTCATGACACATTGTCAAAATATTTGCGATGATGGTATCACAGACAAGTTTGAAATGAGGTCAAAACTGATAAAAAGTAGGTCACTTGGCCTAGTCTTATAAAAAACCTTGTGAACGGTCTCAATGCAGTAATACTCATGAAACATTGTCATAATGTTTGTATTTATGATGCAGTGTACAAGTCTATAAGTTTGTCAAGTTTGTCAAAAAGAAGTGCACCCATGTGTTTTACATCATCACAACCAGGATCTCTTTCGTTGGATCAATCCTAGATGATGTTACCTAGATGAACATTGTAGGACTAATGGCCCATTTCTTTTTAACAATTCTTTTCAACACTAAAAGTTTACATATGTATACTGAATTCACGTTTCTACTGTCTTTGAAATAAGTGCTCTTTTATCGTTATATTCTGACATTGTGGAGCAATTCGATGTTCACTTCTTGTGACCTAGATTGTTGTGACCACTAGGTAAAGAGTTTTGCTAGGAGAAAATGGAAAGTAAAGGTCTTATATATTCATGTGACAAGCATTATGGTATATCCTTGAGTCATTAAGTAGATTGACACAAGCCAGGCCGGGTAGCTCAATGGCAAATACATGTATATCTGGCTCGAGACTTAATGGTTGCAAGTTTGATGCCTGGTTGAGGCAAACTTTCTGAGGTGATTTTTTTGTCTCTCACCTCTGATGCATATGAGAAAAGAAGTCATTGACTTTAAATGGTAGTTGTGTTAGTACTGTTATGAGAAAGGTAGGGAACACATGCTTAGGTGCACCGATAGCCATGATATGACAAAAGCTGTTAAAACAACATTAAACTCCCATTAGAAACAAAAATTTCAGACAGCGATTAATTGTGTCTATTACTTATATCTTACTACTAGGGTGGAAGTGAGTTTGCCATGGAAGAAAAGAAGTCACTTGCTGTCACAATAGAAATACATGAATCATCAGTGGTATGTATACATCTTGTAGATCATGTTTACCATCCTAAAATTTTTTGTTGTCTTTCATTATATCCCAAAAACTTCTTTTGGGTAAGGGGCTTTATATAGGAGTCACTGTGTTGGTTTGTCGGTCTGTCGGTTGGTTGGTCAGTCAGTAGGCATGTAGCTTTTTTTTTTGTCCGCTCTGTTTCTCAGTAACTATAGAACAGATTTCAATTAAACTTCATAGGAAGTTTTAATATGAAGCCAAGATGTGTATGTTCAAATATAGTTATGGTTGAATGATTTTTGAAGGAGTTATGGCCCTTTCATGAATATTTTTGTCTGCTCTATATCACAGTATCTACCGAATGGATTTCAGTCAAATTTTATTGGAAGTTTTTGTATGAAGCAAAGATGTGCATATTATCTGGTTATGGTTGAATGATTTTTCAATGAGTTATGACCCTTTTATGATTTTTTTTTGTCGGCTCAACTTAATATCTAAGGGATGGAGTATAGTCAAACTGTTTAGGAAATTTTAGTGTGAACAAAGATGTGCATCTTATTATTTGGTTATAGTTGAATGATTTTCAATGGAGTTATAGCCCATTCATGAATTATTTTTCTGCTCTATTTCTCATTAACTACTTGACTGACAGGGGCATTGTGCATTTCTGTAACATTAAGTTACTTGTTTGGGTTGGTATATAGGAGTCACTGTGTATGTCTGTTTGTTAGTCTGTACCTTTTTTTAGTCCGCTCTATTTCTGAATAACTACCGGACAGATTTTAGTAAAACTTCATCGGAAGTTTGAATCTGAAGTCAAGATATGCATTCTAAAATTTGTTTATGGTTGAATGATTTTCCAATCACTCTTGGCCTTTTTCAGCTCACCATAGCTCAAAGTGATAAAGATGAGATATTGTGATCGCCCTATGTCTGTCGTCCATCAATTTCTTTAAACATCTTCTTCTCCTAAACCACTGGGCCAATCTGGATGGAACTTGGCAGGGATGTTCCTTGGGTGAAGCTCTGCCAAAATTGTTCAAAGAATAGAATTCCACCCATAACTCTGGTTGCCATGGAAACAAAAAGGAAAAAATACAAAATCTTTGAAAACCTTCTTCTCTGAAACTAGAAGGCGTAGAGCTTTGATATTAAGTATGTGGCATCTCCTAATGGACCTACCAAGTTTGTTCAAATTATGCCGGTAGTGTCAAAACTGGCCCCATCCCGGGGGCCACAAGTTTTACCATAGGAACAAAGAAGAAAAAGTTTAAAAATCTTCTCTGAAACTTGAAGGCGTAGAGCTTTGATAATTGGTATGTGGCATCTCCCAGTGCACTTCTACCAAGTTTGTTCAAATTATGCCCCAGGGGTCAAAACTTGGCCCACCCCAGGGCTCACAAGTTTGAGCATAGGAACAAAGAAGGAAAACTTTAAAAATCTTCTCCTCTGAAATTTGATGGCATAGAGCTTTGATATTTGGTATGTGGCATCTCCTAGTAGACCTCTACTAAAATTGTTCAGATTATGCCCCTGGTGTCAAAACTGGCCCACCTTGGGGGGGGGGGGGGGGTCACAAGTTTGGGCTTAGGAACAAAGAAGCAAAACTTTGATATTCTTCTGCTCAAAAACTAAAAGGCATAGAGCTTTGATATTTGGTATGTAGCATATCCTAGTGAACTTCTACCAAACTTGTTAATATGATGCCCTTGGAGTTAAAACTGGCTCAGCCACGGGGATCACTAGTTGGAACACAGGAACAAAGAAGGAAAACTTTAAAAATCTCTTCTTCTGAAATTTGATGGCATAGAGCTTTGATATATGGTATGTGGCATCTCCTAGTGGCAAGGTTGGCAAAAAGCCGGTCAATATGAGTATTGACCGGGCCGGCAGTTTTAACCGGTTAAAACCGGTCAATAGTGGTAAATACTGGTCGATTGGTGGTCAATTGAAGTGGTTGATTGGGTCGATTGAATCACTGACTTAGATACCTGTCCTGTTTCTAAGCTAGTTTTAAAAGCTCTCCTAAATCTTGTACTGAAGATATATTACATTTTATCATCAGTATCATAGTTTTTATCAGGAAGGTGCCTTTTTTTTATTTGATCATAATTCAAAAGACATTACTGCTTGTCAACTGAAGAGGTTGTTTGGATTGACCTTCCTCTTTGAACTTACATGCAGGTCAGTTCTTTTCAACCAAAGAACTTTAGAAGTTTTATTTATCATCATTCCTTATCTATAGGTTAGATATCTATTTATAGTACTGCATCTTTTCTCTTCCCCACTACCACCACAAATTTTGTACACTTAGGTTGTAGATTGTTTAAAAGTTCAAAGATAGCATTAAAAAGCAGCTAATTTGAAACTTTCATGTAAAATTGAAGAAAAAAGTGTCACTCATGTGTAAACCATTGTGAAATTTACCTGTCACTAATCTATAGGCATATTAAGTACCCATAAATAGGCTGTGACTGATTACCGGTAACTAAACAATAGTTACTAGGGATACATTAATGTCTGAAGCATATTCAAGTGTCTACCTTTACATTGTTGTCAAAACACATTAACCCATTACCAAATGACAATTTCTTAGACTGATCCAAATTGAAAGCATTTGCAGATGACAAAATAAAAGTGACTGCACATTTGAAATTTGTTTTGTGAAGAGTAGAAAACACTGTGGGAAAAGGAGAAAATGCTGGTTACCAGCATTTTCTCCTTTTCCCACAATGGTTTAGAAAGGCTTCTTTCTCAAAGGCGTCAAAAGTAGGGATTGTGTGATAATGGGTTAAAAAGTTGTAAAAGTTTCCCCTTCTATCCCAATGGGTGTGGCTTAAATTACAAAAGGGACCAATCATGTATCCCTATTTGGGGTACTTGACACCAGGCCTTATTCCTAAAGTGTGAAATACTGACTTATATGCAATCAAGTCATTATCTTATCATCATGCATTTATTAAGAGTATCAAAAATGAAACCTAAAGACCTTATTAGGAACTTATATAGGGTTTTGGAAAACTGGCAAAAGCCAGCTGATAAGTAGCCTTGGCAGGGACAAAACATTCTTTCCACTAAAGTCAACTCTCATATTGGTGAATTCAACCAACACTGGAACCCAAAAAAAAAACACAATAGATATCCAGTAAATAGCATCACTATCCACCTAAAATGCATCTGACCAGTAAAATTTCCAAATGACCATGACAAATATCCAATTGACCAGTATTGACCAGTATTGACTACTTTGGGAGTATTGACCGGGGCGGTTTTAACCGGTTAAAACCGCCGGTTAAAACCACCCCTGGTTTCGACCGCCCAACCTTGCCTAGTGGACCTCTACAAAAGTTGTTCAGATTATGCCCCTGGGGTCAAAACTGGCCCTACCCCGGGGTGTCACAAGTTTGAGTATAGGAACAAAGACCTTCCTCTCTGAAACTTGAAGGCATAGAGCTTTGATATTTGGTATGTAGCATGTCCTTGTGGACCTCTACCTAGTTTGTTCACATGTGCCCTTGGGGTCAGAACTGGCCCCACCCTGGGGTTACAAGTTCAAACATAGGAACAAAGAATGAAAACTTTGATATTCTTCTGCTCAAAAACTAAAAGGCATAGAGCTTTGATATTTGGTATGTAGCATCTCCTAGTGAACCTCTACCAAGTTTGTTCATATGATGCCTTGGATTTAAAATGGCCCAGCCCCGGGGATCATAAGTTGGAACACAGGGACAAGGAAGGAAAACTTTAAAAATTTTCTTCTCTGAAACTTGATGGTGTAGAGCTTTGATATTTGGCATGTAGGAATTCTTAGTGGACCTCTACGAAGTTTGTTCATATGATACCCCTGGGGTCAAAAGTGGCCCCACCCCGGGGGTCACAAGTTCGAACATAGGAACAAAGAAGGAAGAAGGAAAACTTTGAAAATCTTTTTCTCTGAAACTAGAAAGTGTAGAGCTTTGATATTTGGTGTGTGACATCTCTTAATGGACCTCTACCAAGTTTGTCCAAATTATGCCCGTAGGGTCAAAACTGGCCCCACCTCAGGGGTCATAAGTTTGAGCATAGGAACAAAGAAGGAAAACTTTAAAAATCTTCTCCTCTGAAACTAGAAAGCTTAGAGCTCTGAAGCTTGAAGGAATAGAGCTTTGATATTTGGTCTGTTGCATCTCCTAGTGGACCTCTACCAAGTCTGTTGAAATTAAACCCCTGGGGTCAAAACTGGCCCCATCCCAGGGATCAATAGTTTGAGCATAGGAAAAAAGAATGCAAACTTTAAAAATCTTCTCCTCTGAAAAAAGAAAGTGTACAGCTTTGATATTTGGTCTGTTGCATCTCCTAGTGGACCTCTACCTAGTTGTAAAAGTGATGCCCCTGGGGTCAAAACTGGCCCCGCCTTGGGGATCACAAGTTTGAGCATAGGAACAAAGAAGGAAAACTTTAAATTATTCTCCTCTGAAAGTAGATGGTGGAGAGCTTTGATTTGTAGTATGTGACATCTCCTAGTGTACCTCTACCAAGTTTGTTCAAATCATGCCCCTGGGGTCAAACCTTGCCCCACCATGGGGGACACAAGTTTGAGCATAGGGGAAAAAAAAAGAAAACTTCGAATATCTTGTCCTCTGAAACTTGAAGGCGTAGAGCTTTGATATTTGGTATGTAGCATGTCCTAGTGGACTGCTACCTAGTTTGTTCACATGATGCCCCTGGGATCAGAACTGGCCCCGCTGCAGGGTTACAAGTTAAACATAGGAACAAAGAATGAAAACTTCGATATTCTTCTGTTCAAAAACTAAAAGGCATAGAGCTTTGATATTTGGTATGTAGCATCTCCTAGTGGATCTTTACCAACTTTGTTCATATGATGCCCTTGGGGTCAAAACTGGCCCAGCCCCGGGGGTAATAAGTTTGAACATATGAACAAAGAAGAAAAATTTAAAAATTTTCTTCACTGAAACTTGATGGTTTAGATCTTTGATATTTGGCATGTAGCAAATCTTAGTGGACCTCTACCAAGTTTGTTCATATGATGCCCCTGGGTCAAAACTGGCCCTGCCCCTGGGGTCACATAGGAATAAAGAAAGAAAATTTAAAAATTCTTCTGCTCTAAAACTATAAGGCATAGAGCTTTTATATTTGGCATGTAGCAATTCCTAGTGGACCTCTACAAAGTTTGTCATATTATGCCCTTGGGGTCAAAACTAGCCCTGCCCGGGGGTGGGGGGGGGTCACATGTTTGAACATCACAACAAAGAAGGAAACCTTTAAAAATGTTTTTCTCTGATACTTGAAGGAACAGAGCTTTGATATATGGTATGCAGAATCTCTAAGTGGACCTCTAACAAGTTTAGTCATATGATGTCCCTGGCATCAAAACTGGACCTGCCACGGAGGTCACAGGTTGGAATGTAGGAACAAAGAAGGAAAACTTTAAATTTCTTTTTCTCCAACTATGAATGATAGGGATTACTTGAGAACTATTCAAAAAGAGCTCATTCCTCATTTGAATAAAAATATCAGCTTAGTTATATTTGGAGACTTCAACATTGATGTATCTGATAAAGAAAAAGACTTGATACAAACTTTAAGAAACAAATTTGGCTGTAAGTTGCTTTTGAATGAAGCAAAAACTGGCAACCAATCAGCTTTAGATCCTGTTGTTGCTAATACCCAAGGCTAAACATGTATCTTAGAAACATACTGGTCAGATCATAAAATTGTGTACTTCCATACATAAATATTGATCAAAGCAGACCATTATAGAAATGTACTATATTAGTCAAAACTTTAAACCGTTTCAATATTTCCCTAATAAAAAATTTCCCTATTTTACTATCATATTCTGTTATATTTTCCCATAAATAAAGGATTAAAGAAAGGCTAGAGGGAACATCAATTCACATTTTAAAAGTAACATTTATCAGTAGTGAAAGAATAGGTGACTTTAAATTATATATGAGGAAAATGTTAAAAAAAAAGTTCTTTGCCTTTCGCAATAGAAGTGATCTATCAAAATGCAGTATTGTATCATATTAGTATCAACTACAACTATCACTAAACGTGATGATTCTCCCCCTCCCCCCCGTCAAAGTCAAGACATTGCAGGAAGGTTAGGTTATGTAGACAGTTTAAAGTTCATCACATTAACATAGCAGAAATAAAGCTATAATCTCAGGTGAGCGCTCTAGAGCCAATAGCCCTCTTGCTATAATTTTTTTTTTTTGTTCACTTCATTTCTCAATAACTGCTCAGCAGATTTCTAACGAACCTCTTTGGAAGTTCTATAAAACCTGTATAAAATATATACATGTATGTGCATATTATAATTTGGTTACAGTTAAATGATTTTTCCAGTGACTAGTTTTTAAGCCTTTCTTTTGTACAAAATGATTCTGCATTCTGTTTCAAAGAGCTTTTGTGACAAGGAGCTGGGGGGGGGGGGGGAGGGGGAGAATCATCACGTTTAGTGATAGTTGTAGTTGATACTAATTTGATACAATACTGCATTTTGATAGATCACTTCTATTGCGAAAGGCAAAGAACTTTTTTTTTAACATTTTCCTCATATATAATTTAAAGTTATATGGAAGTTACTTTGACTGATCTGCAGTACAATAATGTTATATCTGTCTGTAATGAAATTGTGTTTACATTTGGTTCTGCATTGCTTACTTTAGGTTCCTGAGGCTGAAAATATAAATGATGTCAGCAAAGACTCAGCTCCAGCAACAGAGAAAATCATGGAAGAGCCAATGGTATGTACTGTTTAACAAGTGAATTTTAAGCTCAACTGAACACAAAGTAATCAAGATGAGCTTCTGTACTCCTGCTGTGTCAGGCATGCGTCCTCTGTTGTGTGAATGTCAACAGTTACCTTGTGTGCATGCTAGAGGCCACATTTTAAGCCTGATACTGAAGAAGCTTGGTCAGACTGTATGTCTGATATTTTAACAAGTTTGAAAGTGGGTCATGTTGGGTCAAAAAGTAGGTTGCTGTGCAAAATCCTAGAAAAGGCTTATTTGCATTATAGAAGCTTGAGTTCGGTACTTATGAAACTTGGTCAGAATGTTTGTCTTGAATAATTTTCTTGGACAAATTTAAATTTTTGGTCCTGTTTGGTCAAAGAGAAGGTGTGGCATATGTTACTAGAATGTAGTGTGTTCTCTAGAGGCCACATTTTCAGCCCTATACAAATGAAACTTGTTCAGAGTGTTTGCCATGATGGTGCCTGGGACACTTTAAAAAATGGGCCATGCCAGAACAAAAGCAAATCAGTGGATCAGATCATAGAAAAGCCTTGTATGCATGTCAGAGTGTACATTTCAGTTAGAAACTCATGGAAGTTGGTCAAAATACTTGTCTTGATGATATCTTGGGCAAGTTGATATCATCAAGACAAGTATTTTGACCAACTTCCATGAGTTTCTAACTGAAATGACCTCTAGTGGGCACAAAAGCTTTATTGATGATTTGGCCCAGTGACCTTCTGTTTTACCTGGCTCACTCCGGGTAAAACAGAAGGTCACTGGGCCAAATCATCAATAAAGCTCTTGTGCCCACTAGAGGTCATTTTTAGCCAAATACTCATGAAACTTGTCAGATTATTTGTCTTTATGGTAGCTATTGGGGTTTAAAATTTTGGTTATGTCAGGCCATAAAACAGGTCAGGGAGAAAGCTTAGGAAAACTTAAAACTAGATGCCATATTTTAGAGCAGTTTGAATTAAGGTTACATAGGGTAAAAAAATACGTCACTTTCACTTGTGTGTTTTACATCATTGCAACCAGGATCTCTTAGCTTTGTCAATTCTAGGTTACTTTACTCAGGTGAGGGCTTTTAGGCTAATGTCTGTCCTGTTTAATCCTTTACTCCATAGATACTCATTTCTACGCATTGCTTGTTGGAGCCTTTGGAAAACACTGTGACAAAAGGTGAAATTGCTCATGACGAGCAATTTCACCTTTTGTCACAGTGTTTTCTATGCTATCAAAAGGTATCATATACACATAAGAAACAGTTTCATCCTTGCTGTTATCAACGGTTAATTACACATACCATAGAAATACCTTATGGGGTAAAGAGTTAACACACTAACTGCTTAGTCAGTAGATTTGATGATCCAAGCTCTGTGACAAAGGGTTTGAATGTAAAAAAAATGTATCAACCCATGTCAGCCTGCATAATTGAAACTATTTGCTATGTTTAATTTTCTGCATGCCAAAGGACCATTCTGTCTAATGATATTGTTACCTGTTGGACATATGCGTTTTATGGATCCATAACTAGGTTATGACTTGCATGGTATAACGCAATCATGGAGATGCATTAGTTTCTCTCTTCTCAGAACATAGCTCATTCAATAGTCCTACTTCAGAAACACTTTATCAGACCCAAGCCAGAGCTCAGAAAGTAGTAGTCAACAGAGAAGATTTAAGAGCACTAAGCAGTACTATGTAATCTTGATCTAAAAGCTACTTGAGTTGCACATGGCAATGACAGAGAGGAAAAAAAAAGGCATTTCATTTTGAACATCAATCTGATATGCTGTGATAATTACTTTGTTATATACTTTCAGGATACAGATAGTACCAGTGACGGAATTTGTAACACGGGTAAAGAAAAAGGTAATGTATCATATGGCCTATTGGTATTAAAAATCAAACAAAACACTTTTTAATATTTGATCAGATAAACAGGCTTGTAGCAAGAAAGATATAAAGTTTTGGCTACAAAAAATCTAACCATGTAGGCCTTTTTTGCCTGAAACTGCGGTAGTACAATTTTGTTTTGGGTGGGACAGTAGTTTGCTAATTTTTTGTATACATAGTAAAAGGTGAATCCATCAGATGGATTTCTGCTGTATCTGCAGACTGGATCGGTAGAGTCAATGTTAGTTGAAGCAACTTTCGTCAACTTTTGACGAGGAATCCACATGGACAGGTTTTGTGGCGATGTTAATTGTCAAGTCCCATTATGTTGCTCCAGAAGAAGTAAAGAATATTGGAATTTCTGCCATTGACTGCATATGTGCCATACATCAAAGAAGGGGAACAAAGATGACAGTTTTTGTGGTTAACTAAAGTATAGATGGAGCTTCTCCGACCAGTCCTATAATCCCTGCCAACGAGCTGGACAGAATATTCCATGATCATGAAGAACTACCTGACAGGTTTAAGGGATTGGTGTGAAAATGACTTGTACCAGTGACCGATGTCAAGGTATTGTTGTAAGCCAGGTAAGTGAACAATGGTCTGTAGTCCTCTAGTTATAGAGGTATTCTTTTTGAAATTATGCATTAATTTTTCAATCACCCACTTTTTCTGCTTTCTATAGCACAACAAGGCTCTAATGCATCTGATGTTGAAAATAAAACTAATGTGGAATCGGCTAAAACAACAAGTGAAGGGGATGGAGATTTGGTTGAAAATTCTACCGACGTAACGAAACTAAAAGAAACTGCAACTGATGGAGGGATAAATTCCAAGTCTGGTGCTGAAGAAAGTGAAAAGATGGATATTGATCAAGATAAAGCTGAGCCCAAATGGACCCAAGAAAAGTTTGGCGAAACTGCTGTTCCAGTTAGTGCTGGCTCTGATGTGTCAGCAAAGGAAGAACAGTTGCATTTATCTGGAAATACTACAGGTTCAGGTAAAATCACATCAGCTAAGGCAGACAAAGCCAAAGTTGATACTAAAAAGTCGGTAGATGATAAAAGTGAAACACAGAAGGCAGATGGTGATAGTGAACAGCTAGAAGTACTGGTAGATGACACACAGAATGACTTAGATGCTGATTTGCTAAGTGGACAGTCAGCAAAAACTGAAGCTGCAGAAGTGGAAACTACAGCAACTGATAGTGGCCCAAATCCTAAAGAGAAAGTAGATGTACCAACTATTGGTACCATGGAAGAAAAACCTGAAGGGCCTTCCAACCCAGGTGATCCAGTTGTCAAAACAGAGGAGAAAAAAGATGTTGGTGATGACAAGAATAAGAGGTTGGTTTGGTTTGTATGACTAATTTTCTCACAATCTTCATCCCTGTTCAGTTGTTCCAGTGTTACCAATATTTTATATTCTGACATCATCACCAGGGAGACAATGCAATCATTTGTAAACTGTGGCATTTTTTTGCTTTGATATAGACAGCAAGACCTTTTTTTCCATAAATGCAAGCTTTCTGTCTCTCATTCCTTTATCTAAATCAAGAGATGACTAAAGCTGACCTAAGCAGTTCAAAAGAAATATGACAGAAGACAATTGATGATGAATGAATCCTTGCATACTGTGATGCCAAAATTGATGGAAAAGATGATGCTGACAGACCCCTTCCAACTGTTAGTTTAATAAACCTTTACTTATTCACCCTGATGTCATTTGAAGTTAGAACTCTGTTGTCAACCACAGAAGGTGATCATCAGTCCAATTAGCTATCAACTAGGTTTTTTTTTCAGGGTTTCTTTTGTAATATCTGTGATAAATTTGCTAAGTATCTATCAGACAGCTCTGGTTAAAATGCATAGTGTGGCATATTAGTTTCCTCCAAACCCCCCAACCCACCCCAGAAAAAAAACACACACACACACAAAAATGGAATAATTGTATTACACAGATTTATTCTTATATACACGTATACACACACACACACTACATTTTGCTAAATTAAAGAAAAAAAGTATAGTGTTGTGTTTAAGAAAACTGACCCGTAGATTGTATGATGTATGATTAATGGATGTTAATGTATTGAAGAAAAACTGTACTTGAACATTTTTATAAAGTTTTCATGATAATCATGCAGTGCAGCAATGATCAAAGTCATACAAGTTAGACAAACTTCTGGGTGTAGGAAAAACTTACTACTTTCTTTTTCTATCCAATACAGCGCAACAAAAGATCCAAAGAGGGATGAGAAATGTAAGTGTTATTTGTTCACATGTATTTTTCCATATCTATCTGTATTACCAGCCACATTGTAACAGTATTTTCACTGGGTTCATCTGCAAACAAATTTTGAAAAACTGAAAGTTTTTTTTTGAATGGTTGACAAATATAAAGGCTGGACACAGTGTATACTTTTTCCCGTTCTGTAATGCTTTCAAATATTTACTTTAAAAGGACTTTTCCACATTGAAAGAATTTGTAGATTACACAGTAAATGTGATTCTAGTGTTTATTCTAGAGCGGAATAGCAGGGCGCGCCGCCCTGCCCCTTTTTCACTCCGCCCTTCTGCCCTCGAATCTGTAAAAAACCCGCCCTGCTGCCCTTATCAAATGCATACAAAACTTGTTTGTGTATTGTTCTGGTTTCAGAACAAACCATCGGGCTACATGAGCAAAAAAACTCAACTTCAATGTCTCGGCTCTGTCTTATCAAGCATGCACAGTCACAAAAAGTCGCCATAAATTTCTTCCGACCTGACTATATTCATGAAATACAGCCAGTCGTAGACTAAGGGTGACACTAATTATCTTTTATCAACTTCGTCAGTTAAGACAGGACAGCAGGGTGTTATAATCTCTCTCTGTCATTAACTTGCTAGGCCATCCCTTTATCCCTCGAAACTCTGACTTTTTTGCCCCACAGGTACTGTAACGTCTGCTAATTTCTTTAAATGACGTCACACAATCAGTGAAATTTATCAATACTTGAATAGTCTTAAAATAAAAGCTGAATTAACTCTTATTGCAAGTGGAGATTATCATATCATATATTTTTTGCACAAATTACAAGTATGGATGGTAAACCAAAGTTGCGAACTATCTTGAAAGTACTCGATCTTTGCTATTCAAGCATCGGCAATTTTCTTAAAGCAAAATCTGCATTGCAGTGTTCTATTTTTAGCAGTCTATTTATAGAATTGCTATGCAGTAGTACACTACTCCATCAGTAGGCCTACACATTTTGTATATTCTTGCTATGTACTAATTAAGTTTTTTTTTTATTTCTTTTTTAATCAAAATTAATGTAATATCGTAAAACAGCTGAGAAGAAGGTTTTTTTTTTTATAATTACTCTGGACATTTGTTATCTGACGAGAAGTTAGGTAGTGGACCTGTAATAGAAAACAGCTATTTCCACAATATTATTATCCTACAAAATTTGCTAAAATGAGTATTATTGTACTACTTTAACCGAGCCAATTTTTCCTTTTTTTCCTTCCTAGAATTATTATTTATAAATCCAAAACCATTGTATTCTCATTACAAAGCAAATTAATAATTACCTCCCTTTTCTGAAAACTAACAAAAGTATCAACAATTTTTTTAAGAGACAGCAAAGGCATTTCTAGTAGGTCAAAAATATGCATAAGTATTTTATCTGTATAAATCTGTATTTATCATCTATCTAGAACTTTTATTCTGTGCTACACCAGAAGTGTTACGGGTCTACTACATTAAAGCTAAGTGTGACTGTGCATCATGGGATCATAAATTACATGGCAATCAAAACCTGTATAGTCAGATTGTGTTGCTTTGAGTCTATGAGTTGATAAGAATCTTTTCTTATTCTTTTCTTTAATATGCAGTTCATATCCAAAGTTCTAGTTAGAACTTGTTTCGAAAAGAGTGAAGGACACTGATTTGCCTTTATCTGATATGAGAAGTC
Source organism: Tridacna crocea (assembly GCA_943736015.1). Taxonomy (NCBI): domain Eukaryota; kingdom Metazoa; phylum Mollusca; class Bivalvia; order Cardiida; family Cardiidae; genus Tridacna; species Tridacna crocea. Next base: position 42,046,697 of record OX031056.1, on the reverse strand, counting down.
ATTCAACAAGGCAATGTTCCTCCCTGCCCCTTTTTCCTGCCTCCCTGCCCCTTTTTCCTGCCTCCCTGCCCTTTTGCCTGGTCTAGAATAATCACTAGATTCTAAACATGGGATTATGTTTTTTAAAAATATTGTGGGGAAATGCTGGACACAATACTTTTCCTGTTCTATAATGCTTTTAAATGTGGACTTCAGGGTAATTAAATGATACTTGAAATTGTGTAGTAACGAGTTAAAGAGTACATAGAAAATGCTCTCAATGAATCTTTGTTATAGGAAGTTTGAAGTTAAAGAATTCAATTTAAATTTGTTTTGTTGTTGAATTTCCAAATTACTCAAATCGTAAAAGTTTGTTTCTACATTTAACCATCAAGTTGTAAAAATTATTGTGGTTTGTTGACTACTGCAGAAGATCTTATGGTATAGCAGCAGATTATTTTTCAAAATATTTACAAAAGGAGAAATTGCTTGGTTCAACCATTTGGGTTTTTCTTTGCCATAATGTGTAAGAGGCAAAAGAATTAAGTCTTTATTTGGTCACACATGACTTTATACTGGGTTCACATTTTATGTTCTCAGCTGGCAGTCGTAATCTGTGGGTAAGCTCCCTATCATCAACCACCAGAGCAACAGATCTGAAAGCTTTGTTCAGCAAGTATGGGAAGGTACGTTAGAATGCCTTGGTATAGTATGAATAGTAAACCTTCATTGTGAAAAAACAAACATTACTTTGATACATTGTGATTCTTAGCCAATCCTTGCACGGATCTAGAATTGTAAGGATGATTTGCCAAGAATATCTCCAAGAAGATTTGTGAGTCAATATTAGATTACTCATTCTCTGCAGTCCGAATTTGACCCTTACTGTAAAAGCTGTACCCTGAGCATCTCGTGGCTTAAATATTGAGTAACAAAGATATTTCTTGGACACATTTTTTTGATTGTATAACTTGGTGCATCCCTCTTAAAGCAGTGTGGAATGTGAGGACTTGGTCTATTTGAAACAATTTCCTCAACAGTCTTCTTGTTCTTTTATGACTACTTTGTGAATTCAGTTAAAGCCAGTGAGCTCATTTGATAATGCACTGATTTTGTACTCAAGAAAATTGAGGAGTGAATCTCTTTGATCAGTAAACTTTAACATGTTGAACCAGTCAAACAGAAATTTCTGAAACTGTTTTAAGCCTTACTAAGGTGAGAAGTAAACCTTGTACATATCTTTAGCGGACAATAAATGCCCAACAAAGGGTCCTATTATGTAATGGGCCCCAGTTGTCCGTCTGTCTGTCTGTCTGTCTGTTAGTTAATTTCTTGTGTGCACAACTCATCCTGCAGTTTCCATCGGAAAAAATTTAAACTTACCACTATGAATCACTATGATGTGCAGTTATGCATGTAACTGTCAAAATCTGGATCTCTGTAGGTGTCTTTTCAATGGCAAGCCCCTTCAGTCGGATATGCACTGGCAAGCTCCTTCAGTCGGATATGCAAGCCTTTACAAGGCTCTTGTTCACAGAATGTCTCCACCAAGAGGCCACTGTAGGTGTAGGAAAAAACTGCATGTTTTGTACAGTGTGATCTTAATTGACACTGGCTACAAAGGTAACAGAAGTGCTGAAAGGCCCCAGAAGGGTAAATCGAATCCAAATATTGCAATGAAAAAATAGCTTATGACATATTGCACGTTGTAGATCAGAGATCAGATTGCATGTTTTCTGCTGCCTGCTCCTGATCTGCATTGTCCTTAAAAGCCTGTAAACAAGTCTGTGAGCCTGTAGCATGAAGGTTAGGAAAAATGTCCCTGTGGAAAGTTAAAGCTGGGTTTTCCATGTAGAGGTGTGATTTTATCCTCTTTTCAGAAGAATTCCTCTCTAGGAAGCTCAAACTCACCACTCAAAACTGTCCCAGCCCATCAGGATCAAATGGGAATTTCTGTTATTGCTGGAATATGTGAGGAGGTCTCGGCATTTTTCTTCCCCTTCAGATTTCATAAATCACAGGTCTGGCTGGATTACCTGGTAGTTTAACCCATTACCACACAATTCCTACTTTTGACAACCCTCAGAAAGAGACCTTTAGAAAGCATTGTGGGAAAAGGAGGAAATGCTGGAAACCAGCATTTTCTCCTTTTCCCACAATGTTTTCTACCCTTCCCAAACCAAATTTTAATTTTTCAGTCAACGTTTATTTTGTTGTCTGCAAATGCTTACAATTTGGACTGGTCTAAAATTTTCTCGTGTGGTAAAGAGTTAATCTGAATAAGGTCTTACGATCACAGCAGTTGTGGAAAATGTTGACAATTCTGGGAGACTTTTGAAATTGATAAGGTATTATCTGCTAAAGTGGGTAAATATATGAAATTGAGGAACAAAGATTATGTTTGGAACATTCCAGTTTGGTTTTTTTTTTGCTTGCTGTTAAGTATGTGATTCTATAAGAACTTATGGTTTATACTTGTTAGGTTGTTGGTGCAAAAGTTGTAACAAACGCACGTAAACCAGGTTCCAGGTGCTATGGATTTGTAACTATGTCATCAGCTGATGAAGCTGCCAAATGTATACAGCAACTACATAGGACAGAGCTACATGGCAAGATGATATCTGTAGAAAAGGTAAAAAGCTTGTTTTTTTAAAAGTTCCCAAACTAATACAGCTACTGCAAAGGAGACTTATTTGAAGGAAAGAAAGAAAACTAATTTCTGTTAAACAACACAATGAATTCTGATCCATCAAGAAACATGGCTCTGATGGCTGTGGGCTATTTACACTATACAGACATGAAGAAATTCTTGAAAATTATTCTTGTCTTAAATGGCTGATTAGATTTTGAAAAAAAATGGCTATGGTTCTCTCAGAAATTCAGGTGAGCGATCCAAGGCCATCTTGGCCCTCTTTTTTCCAGAATACCCCTTGTCTATTTGACTTAGTGATGTAATTACCATACTGTATTGTATACCTTTGCTAGGCAAAGAGTGAGCCAGGAACAGCGTCAAAGGCTGCACCAGGAGTAAAGAAACCAGAGTCAAAACCAACCGTCGACAAAGACAAAAAACCAGTTCCTGCTAAGAAAGAAGAAGGTAAATTGTATTCTAAGCTCAGTTAGACCAAAACATAAGTGCAAAAGCTAAGCTTTTGCTATTGCTTGCTGTACTTGGTCTGTCCACCTTCAGTTTCAATAACCTGGAAAGTATCAAGCTAATCTTGGTTGAATTTCACATGCTTGCTTCTTTGATTGACAGATGAAAGACTTTTCCCCTACAAGTCCAAGGTCATGCAACTATTATGGCTGTCAGTGTGAAAGTATCCAAAAGTTTTCTCTGCTGGAATATAGATGTTGTATAGGATTTTATTTCTGCCTAGAAAATTGATGACATCATTTGGATGTTAAATTATAGATCATGTATATCATTGGTTAAAATAACTGAGATTCATTTTATATACCACTTTGTGTTCTTAGGTAAACCCGAAGTGGAGAAAAAGGAAGAGAAGGACAAGAAAGAAGGTGAAAAGAAAGAAGAAAAGAGAGATGACCGTAAAGATAGGCACAGATCTCACAGTTCTCACAGGGATAGAGACAGACATGATAGAGGAAGGGACAGAGATAGAGGGGGCAGATATCGAGGAAGAGCAGATCATCATCGACATGACAGTCATAGAACAACAGCACACAGGAGGAGAGATGACAGGGATAGGAAAATCAGTGAAAAGGGTGAGCTCACCTTTATTTTCTTCATCAAAGTAAAATAGGAGACTTGCTCAGATTGATGGCCAATGATAAATGTGGCTTTGCTTTTTACGAAATTACTAAATTTTTGACTAGTATAAATTAAAAGTATTTGCAGATGACAAATTAGACAGGGATTTGTTTTTAGAAAAGATTGAAAAAAATTTTAGAAAAGGGATTCTCCTCCCTGTGGGCATAATAGCTGTGGATTATTCCAGAAAGGGTTAGATGATGGGAGTACAGTTCCAAAAGGATAGAAAAATTGTTTGAAAAGTTGAAATTGATAGTAACATACAGTTTATCTTTTAGAAAACTGTATCTTTTAGAAAACTCTTTTCAAAAAAGTTATGTTGTGCAGTTGTGCTAAAAACAGCATATTGATGGTTTTTTGGTGCATCAAGTAATAAAATTTAGTCGGTCTACCGATTTTAAAGTATGTGTAGCTCTCTTGCTCATATGGAAGTGTCTGATTAACTGTGATAAATGTGGATAAAGCTAGGCCAGGTAACTGAATGAGTAACTTGCATGGTTTTTATAAAGATGAGCGGGGTTGGGGGTGGGGTCATCCTGGATTGATCCCTCAGCTTTTTTAATTTCTTTCCAAGGGTTGGTAACTATTAGATCTCTCTCACCATTGAACAATGTTACAATGATGTTCCTATTGGAAAAAATCAATGGTCAAGAAGAATTTTGTATATTGATGGTGATAAAAACTCCTGGAAAAAATTGATAGGTGAACTGATTGCAGTGATATATAATTGAAATAGTCTTTAAGCTGGCTGTTAAGACAGTGGAAACCAACAACCAACTGATTGCAGAGATATAACTGAAATAATCTTGAAGCAAGCTGTTAAGATTGTGGAAACCAACAAGTAACAAAAAGGAATGCATACTATGGTGTGACATGAATACATGTGGAATCATGATGGGCATCAAAAGTGCTGTGCATATTTGACCTATATGGCCTTCTGCTATATTGTTTTCAAGTGGTCTGCTGCAGATAAGCTTGGCAAGAGGAACATGTGAAACATTTGCCATTCAGTGTTTGAAACAATATTTATTACATCAAATTTGGGCAATACTTGGAGAATTTGTGATGTGTTTCCATAGAGGACTCAGAAGCCCTTTTCATACACAGTATGTAAGATAAAAAACCTTCTTATATACAGTATGTAAGATAAAAAAAATACTGTCATTTTTAAAGCATTCATTTTCCAATCCACAGATGACAAGTCAAAGCCTCGGACAGTGATTATGGATAAAAATAAAGGTGAACCTGTCATAAGTGTGAAGGCAGAAGATAAAGACAAGAAAGAGGAAGGATCTGCAGTAGCCCCTGCTGAAGGAGGAACCAAAACAGATACATCAGATAAGGACATCAAGACAGATATTGACTCCAAGTCTTCAGAAGTGAAGAAGGAGGAAGAAAAAAAAGCTGCTGGTATGAAAGCTAAATCTTTCACAAATGATAAAATGATGTTGATAGTTTGTTTAAGTCTGATTGATGGAGAAACAAAGAAGTATTGGAAAAGACTTGGTGTATTAATATCACTCTTCACAGCCCATTAAAAATGGTAGATGAAAATGTTTGTGCACTAGTTAGTATTTCTTTTGTCTTTGTGACCATAGGGATAACATATGTTACCCTACCAATATATGTTACAATTACATATATTTATACGCTTATAGTTGGCTTTTCCTAGTGGAACCAAATCAGGCACAAAATCAAAATGTATGGGTTCTCATTTATTGAATATAAAAGTTATTTCAGTCTATGGATCAAGTAGGTTTTTTTTCTCTGATTGTTGTAGATGCCCCTACAACTGAAAAACAAGATGATGCCAAGACTGATGACAAGAAGGAGAAAAGTAATCAATCTAGATCACATTCAAGGGGAACATCATCAAAGAAAGAAGATAAAAAAGATGTGCTGTCTCTAGAAAAAATAAAGGTATTGTTTTGGTTACATAACAGATAATTATACCATTGCAGCAGTTTTTGTGTCGAAGTTTAACTGTTTACCTATTTTAGACTGAAGGTTTTTCTTCAAACTTGGAGCTGATCAAAGCTTATCCTTTGGTTTTCTATAGCTGAATTGTTGCTGCAACAAAAACTACATAGTTATCAAACAATTTGTTTACTTGTTTCACTTTGAACAATGGCATACGACGTGCATCTACAAAGGAGATAAATTTACGTTTCTTTTCTTGAGAAAGGTCGCTGGCCGAAATATTGAAAAACTGAGTGACTATATTTATTTTATTTAAGTGTTGAATTCCCTACGGAATTATTTGTATTGATGTTTCACTTTGTACCAAATGACAAAATTTTAGACTGGTCCAAATTGAAAGGATTTGCAGATGATAAAATAAATGTGACTGAAAAATGGAAATTTGATTTGGGAAGGGTAGAAAACTTTGTGGTAAAAGGAGAAAAGGCTTTCTTTCTCAGGGTTGTCTAAAGTCAGGATTGTGTAGTAAAGGGTTAAATGATGTTCTAGGCAGACTGTATAGATAAATCTGTATCTGTCCATGCTTTCTCAGATTCGTTACACGACAGCAGATAACCCATCAATTTCACTGAAATTCTTATTTTGCAGAAATGTATTTAGCGAAACTATCTGAACTCTGGTATCATCTTGTTAAATGCAAGACGAATCGGTATCTTAAAAAGATTCCACTTGAAATTGCTTTCGTGCAAATTCAGTCTTTCTCTAGCTGTGAAAATTCTGAGATACATATAACATCAGTTCTTTGAATGTATGAATTATCAGGAAGAAAGGGAAAAAGAAAGATTACGACAGATGGAAAGACGATTGAGAGAAGAAGAAAGAAGACGTCAAAGAAACCTTCTTAGAGATAGGCAAAGACAGAGAGATGTTCATTTAAAACAAAGACAAGAGGCTATAAAGTTAGCTAGAGAAAGGGATAGATTGAAGTATGTTGACCATCCTTATCCTTTTCTTTTGTAGATTTAGTGTTTCTGTTTCAGTAGAGTCATCACCACTTTGGAGGAACACCTTGCATCATACTATATGTCCTTGAACAATATTAACAGTGGCCTCATACAGTATCAGTATGAAACCTCTGATAATATGTTTTTGAAAGTAAAAGGTGAAGTACTATTTTAGCCATTACCAATTTTATGGCATCAACATTTGTCTTTTACCACTGCGTAAGCTATACATTTGCCCACATTTTAATGAAACTTTGTCTTTTTAGATGTCCTAAACAAGTATGACAAAGATTTGGTCAAAAGCATGGTAACTGGGTATGGGACTTAAAAACTCTAATAAGTAATCAAGAGGCTATTTTTTGACCTTATGATCTGTCTGAATAATGTTTGTGTCCACTTAACTGATACTTGTTGGATAAGGTTTTATTCCATCCTACTGACATCTTGTTTCACAAGAGACTAATGTTTGTGCCTACCTTATAAACATCTCGTGACACAACAGAATGATGTTTGTATCTTTCATGTTACCTCCTGCCAAAGGCATAGGGATATACAGGACAATATCTCCAATACCACTGGCTTGAATGTCTTGAATCTTTATACATGTGTACAAAAGTCTATTCCACCAGTACAGTTCTTTTATTTTTTTAACTGGTGCAAAATGGCTGACTTGGAACAATTTTGAGTTACACAATTGTGTGAATTTTGGAAAAGGTCTTTTTCGGCAGGAGATACCATTTCAACGAAATTGCTTGTTGACAACTTGCTACAGCAGAAAATAATGTTTGTGTCTTTCCTATTAACATCTTGCTACATGAGAGAAAATTGTGTGTGTCTTTCTTAAAGACTTCCTGTTACTGCAGAAAATAATGTTTGTGTCCTTTTTAGCTCACCTGAAGACAGCATGCTCAAGAGGAGCTTTTAGGATCACCTGGTGTCCATCGTCCATTGTGTGTCGTACGTCGTCAACAATTTTTAAACATCAATTCCTCCTAAACCGCTAGGCCAATTTGGACCAAACTTGGCTGGATTGTTCCTTGGGAGGTCCTCTTTAAAAGGTGTTCACAGAATTTGTTTCTGTCAAAAATTCTGGTTGCTATGGCAACCAAATGGAATTATCGATGAAATTCTTTAAAAATCTTCTTCTCTGAAACCGCTGGCCAGATTTTAAAATAATTTCACAGGGATGGTTCCTTGGATGAACCTATTCAAAAATTGTTGGCAAAATTTTGATCCGTCAAGAAACATGGCTGTGGTGAATGGGGGCAACTTGCACTATACAGAAATGAAGGAATTCTTAAATTTTTCTTCTCTGAAAGCGCTGGTCAGATTTTGAAATAATTTCTCAGAGATGTTCTTTGGATGACCCTTTTCAAAAAGTGTTTGCGAAATTTTGATATGTCAAGAAAAATGGCTCTGGTGAATGGGGACTACTTGCACCATACAGAAATGAAGAAATTCTTGAAAATTCTTCTCTGAAATGGCTGTTCAGATTTTGAAATAATTTCACAGCAATGTTCCTTATGTGACCCTTTTCAAAAAGTGTTTGTGAAAATTTGATCTGTCAAGAAACATGGCTCTGGTGAATGGGGGCAACTTGCGCTATTTGGACATTATTTGGACATTATTGAAAATTCTTCTTCTCTGAAAAGGCTTGTCAGATTTTAAAATAATTTCACAGAAATGTTGCTTGAATGACCCTTTTCAAAAAGTGTCAGCTAAATTTTGATCCATCAAGGAAAATGTCTTTGGGCTACTTGCAATATACAGAAATGAAGAAAATCTTTTAAAATTCTTCTTTCTGAAAGTGATGGTCAGATTTTAAAATGACTTTTACAGGTGACCTTTTGAGAATTGCTCAGCGAAATAATAATCTGTTTCCAATGTTTCAATACCTAAAAAAAAAAAACAGGCTATGGGCCTCTCAAAAATTCAGGTGAGCGATCCAGGGCCATCTTGGCCCTCTTGTTGACTTCTTGTTACATGAGAGAATACTGTTTGTGTTTTGCTTATTGACATCTTCTTATAGCTGGAAATAATTTTTGTGTCCATATTGACATCTTGTTAAAGGAGAGAGCGTGAACAGCTTGAAAAAGAGCGACAAGAGGCCCAAAGACTTGAGAGACTTAGGCTTGAACAGATAGAGAGAGAAAGATTAGAAAGGGAGAGAGAAGAGAAAAGAAGACTGGAACAATTACGGTATGTATTCTAATGAATTTCTGAACAGAAAAATTGTCACTTCTCAGTACCCTTTATTTCCAGCATGGTCAACTAATTTGGATGTTGGAATTTGTAAGTTAAAAAATTGTTAAAGTCACTGTCAGATTTGTTGGTGGCTAGAGTATTGCAAGTCCATCATGTTAAGAACCAGAAAATATTATGATAATAACATTAATGGTCTTGAAATAATCAAAAGGTCAGACAGTGACAAACTAATAGAAATGTCCCAGAACTATTTCCATTCCATCGATATACATTTTAGTGGAAAAGCTGTTATGAAATTAAATCAAGCTATTTTTCTATCTTTTTTACATTTATGAATTTCATTTTCAATTCAAGTTTGGTCTAGAAGTATGAGAGTTTGACTAGAAAGCAGAAGAGCTCAATCCTTTCCAAACAATCTGGTATTATCACAATTGAAAATGAAAAACTATTTTCACACAAAAATCACAGTGTGGTCTTTGTTCTCTTTACACATGTTTAAATCGTATCAAGCCCAAATCAAGTCATTTGAGACATATTTGGCTTCTGTCCATGATTTTTGATACAGACAGGTCTAGAAATTTATCGCCTTGATGGAGAGGTCATCAGACCTGTCCAACAGTGGTGAGTTTAAAAGGGAGACTGCCAAAGAAATTGCTGTCTAAATCCCATTTTTCTTGCATAATTGTTCTGATACATAGTCTATTTTGTAAATAAAGCAAAATAAAAAAACGAAACAGGAAGTAGACATGGTTTATTTTTATATAATGAATTACAGAAAAGATTTGTTATACTAATCTTTACATGGCTGGAAATTACCCCTCAAATAATTGTAATTTATTATTAATCATGTGGCAAGGTCAAACGACCGTCATGTAAAGCAAATGAGGTTTCTATGTGGCAGCTTTTTGACTTGTTAGTTTTCATGTACCATTATATATTGAAATTAAAAACCAATAAATTATTTGAAATCACTGATGCTGACCTTTCCTGGTTTCTGTTGTAAAGAGGCAAACTTGTAAAGAGTTTAGCCATGGTTAATCAAAGATGTAATTTCAAAGACCAGAACGTAACAGTAATAATGGATCCTCTCAAGCACTGAGGAACTTGCTGATAAGTTGAAGACTTTTATTCAGGTTTTGTAATAATGTGAATCGCAAATAATTTTCGGAATAACACAGGAAAGAAATAAACAAGTGAGCAGTAGCAATAGCACAAGTAACAATAAATTTATATTAACATTATAAAATACCAATCAAAGAAAAATTCTTTTTTTCGTACTCTGAAATGTTGGTATAGTGAAAGATTGGTATAGTGAAAGATTACTTTTATTCTATCTGGTAAAAGTTTAAAATTATATTACAGACTTCAAGAGGAGCAGCAAAGAAGAGCAATGAAACGCTCTTATGATTCTAGAGATAGTAGAGATGCGTATTGGGATGTCAAAAGACCAGCTTTGGCCGACCGAGGATACCAAGACAGGTACTCTTTCACTAAATTTTTTATTAAAAATAAATTAGCACAAAGAGTAGGTTTATTTGTATCCCTCTTTCAAAACAGTTGCTCTCATATATTGCAAATACTACCTTTTCAGAATTGATAGAGGCAGAGATATGGATAGAGGTGGAGCAAGGGATACAGGCCGTTTTGTAGAGAGAGTAAATCAGGGAGGTGGTTTAGGTGATGGTCGACGTGGGATGGACAGATTTGAGAGGCGGGCAGAACCAGGTGGAAGGGGTGGGGCTAGGTTTGAAGAGAGGCGAGAAAGAAATATCGGGCACAAAGATGATAGAGATCAACGATATGATAGGTAACAGTAAGAGTGGAAGTTATTGTGTTTATTCGATATCATTGTATTTTTTTTTAACCCTTTACTCCATAGATACTCATTTCTACTCATTGCTTTTAGGAGCCTTTGGAAAACATTGTGGCAAAAGATGAAATTACTCGTGACAAGCAATTTCACCTTTTGCCACAATGTTTTCTATGCTATCAAAAGATGTCATGTACACATAAGAAACAGCTTCATCTTTGCTGTTATTTAGGGTCAATTAGAGATACCATAGAAATGCCTTATGGGGTGAGGGTTAAAACATGCTAGCATCATACATAGGATCTGACATGAATTGGCTTTTGAGATAAAATTTTATTAAAAGAGTCTAGAGAAAATGTTATAAAGCAAACCTTTTTCGAGCTTTATAACATTTTTTCTGTACGAGTTTGATAAAATTTTATCTTAAATGCCACTGAATGTCAAATTGTTATTATCACATAAAGCTATTTCACTTATGATAGATCACAAGATGCAAAATCATCTATAGATGCACCCACAGTTATATCCATAAAACCATTTACTTCTACACAAAACGCTCAAAATGACGTCAAAAATGACGTCACACAATTGTGATATTACACGTTTATAAGATAAGAAAAATGACGTCACACAATTGTGATATTACACGTTTATAAGATAAGAAAATTAGTAATGGGTATATTTCACTGAAAACGAGGGAGGTTATGTGATAAAATGTTATCTTTCAGAGATCAGAATGATTACTCCTGGCAATAAAAACCGTTTTACATTACTATTTTATGTAAAGGGATTTCCCTTTATTTGAATTGCATGTTAAGCAAAATGTATTAAATCAGCGAAATGGACACATTTTTAGCTCACCTTAGCACAAAGTGCTAAAGGTGAGCTATTGTGATCGCCCTCTGTCTTGCGTCTGTCGTCCATCACCAATTTCTTTAAACATCTTCTTCTCCTAAACCACATGGCCAGTTTAGATGAAACTTGGCAGGGATGATCATTGGGTGAAGCTCTACCAAAATTGTTCAGAGAATTAGATTCCTCCCATAACTCTCACTGCCATGGCAACAAAAAGGAAAAAAATACAAATTATTTGAAAATTTTCTTCTCTAACTCTAACTACAAGGCATAGAGCTTTGATATTTGGTATATGGCATCTCCTAGTGGACCTCTTCCAAGTTTGTTCATATGATGCCCTTGGGGTCAAAACTGGCCAAGCCCCAAGGGTCATAAGTTCGAACACAGGAACAAAGTAGGAAAACTTGAAAAATTCTTCTTTCCTAAAACTAGAAGGCATAGAGCTTTGATATTTGGTATGTAGCATCTTCTAGTGGACCTCTACCAAGTTTGTTCATATGATGCCCCTGGGGTCAGAACTGGCCCTGCCCCAGGGGTCACAAGTTCAAACATAGGAACAAACAAATAAAATTTTAAAATTCTTCTTTCCTAAAACTAGAAGGCATAGAGCTTTGATATTTGGCATATAGCAGTTCCTAGTGGACCTCTTCCAAGTTTGTTCATATTTTCACATAAATAAAGGATTAAGGAAAGGCAAGAGGGAACACCAATTCATTTTTTAAAGGTAACATTTATCAGGAGCAAAAGAATAGGTGAACCCTTTCCCCCCCCTCACCTCCCTGTCAAAGTCAAGACGTTGGAGTAAGGTTAGGTTTAGTAGACAGTTTAAAGTTCATTACATAAACGTAAGGGAACTGAAGTTATAGTCTCACATGAGTGCTCCAGGGCCAATAGCCCTCTTGTTTAGTATTAATTGGAAGGTGTGACTTAGTAAGTTCCCTTCTCTTAATTGTAGAAATCCAGTGTCTAGTAGAGATAGGGGGAATGATCGAATGCCTGCTAGAAATGAACGTGGTGGACGTGATGACCGCAGAGATGTTGACGGATCAAACTACAGGGATAATCATGATTCAAGGGATGTTCGAGATAGAGGACATAGTGACAGGGGTGGTAGACAGAATGTTGGCTCAGCCAGGGACGGAAGGGACTTTAGATCTAACAGAGATCAAAATGTAATTGGAAGAGACCACAGAGGTATGCTTGTATTTTATTGAATTGATTTTAAGTTCAAGAAAATTATAAAAAGAGGTCAGGTGATGATCACTACTAAATAGGATTTTAAATACTTTGTTGCTAGACAATTTCTTTGCTTGAACTTGATTTTGTATTTAGCTAGGTGTATCAAATTGATTTGTGCATGTTAAGGATTTACAGATTCATGTTTCTACATCTAGCTAATTTGACGGACAAATCAATATGTTATTAACACAATTTAACCTTTTTCAAAGGTTACTAGATCTAACTGAATATGAAATGAGGGGAGGTCCAGTTGTATTGGCTGGTATTAGGGGTAACTAACATAATGAAACACAAGGTGCATTTTGAAGAAATGTAACTATTAAAAAAATCCTTTCTTCAGATATCAGTATATATCAGCATTAAAAAAAGGCAAAGCATCCAGAAGCTATGATCATGTACTTTTAATTTTTGATTTATATTAGGGATGGGACCAAATAGTCAAATATTCTAAAATGGTTGAATGTTGAGAATTACAGTCCGCTCCACATATTACGAGATCGGTTTCAACGAGATACCGCTTATAACGTAAATCTTGCTGAGTCCCGGCAGAATCCCTTCTTTTTTTCTTTTATTTTATACCGCGTAGAACGATATCGGCCCCCAACGTAAATTTCCCACCTTACAACGAGGTCTATTGATAAAATACGTCATCTGCATTAGTTTGTCACCATGCAAGGCAATTATCAAATAATTATCGGATTAACTTTCTAACATAAACCTATTGTCGCGTTTTGGATATGTTTGCGCCACGGGCTAAATTGATCCGTAGGTGATTAAATGTTATCACACATTTTTTAGCAGTTTATACATGTAGCTTATGACTGACCAGTTCTGATCATAGGTGCTCGGTTTCCTTGTCTTTCATTTTTATATCTTAGCTTTTCTGTTTCTGCATATCTGATATACTAGTATATCAGATATGCAGAAACAGAAAAGCTAAAATAGAAATATAAAAAAAAAAAACACACAAGGAAACCGAGCGCCTGTGGTTCTGATGGATGAAATGAAAACTTTACGCCGGTTCTTTGAGTGCGAGTCGGACATTGATCAGAGCACATTTTCAAACTTAGCGAGTATTGAACAATTACTGGAGGATAAAATCAAAAACAAAAAGGCTATCTAACATAACAGCATTCTTCAAATAAATGCATATTTAATTTTTAAAATGCTAACATTCGTGTAAATATCTCGTAAATACATATAATACATTGTACAGTAAATCGACAGAGTTATCTGTCTTTGTATACTCTTCAGAAAGAAGGTAATTAGCTAAGTACTTCCGGTGTAAACGAAAGTAAACAGTATGAAAGTCTGTATCCTTACGTATCTTTATGATGTTTGATTTCCGATTTGGTTATAACGAGACCCGGTTACAACGAGATAATACTTCTTGTCCCCGCGATCTCGCTGTATCCGGAGTGCACTGTAATTTCATATTTAAATGTTCCTATTGTTCGTTTATAATAAACTGTCTGTTGAAGGAAAATTGAAATGTTTTCAATGACATGATTCCAAATTCCCTTTTGCACTCTAGAGGCCATATTTAATGATAGTTCTGAAACTTGGTCAGAATATTTGTCGTGATGATGTCTTAGACAAGTTTGAAATTGGGTCACAACAGATAAAAAGTAGGTAGCTAAGACAAAGCTCAGGTCATGTTGGTTCAAATGAAGATTACAGTGTCAAATCTTGGAGAGGCTTTTCATTATAGAGGCATCAGTGGGATGCTCATGAAAACTGGTCAGAATGTTATTCTCCCATCCCCCCACCCCCACCCCTGCCAAAAAAAAAAGAAAAACGATATATCAGATGATTTAAAAGTTTTGCCATGTCTGCTCAAAAAGAAAGGTCAATGGAACACATTTTTAGAAAATCTTGTGTGTGTGCTAGAGGCCATATTTTCAGTTTGATACTCATGAAACACTTAGAATATTTGTCTTGATGACATCTCTGACTGACAAGTTTAGAATCAGGTCATATTTGGTAAATAAGTAGTTCACTAACAGACATGTGTTATACATCATCACAATCAAGCTTTCCTCAGCTTTATCAGTCCTAGAGGAATGAACTTAAGGCCCGGTCATACCGCCCAAACTTTGCTGAAGCGTTCCTGGAGCGGTGAAAAAAATTCAGCACTGCTCGTAACCGTTCATTACCATTTAACAAAAGTTGGCCCCCGTTAAAGCAACGCCGTACACGCTCGGCCTCCGCTGATGTTTCTCAAGGGGCCCTCCTACCGCTCCGAAAGTTTTGAGCTTCACAAAATATTGCGAGCGGTGAGGAGGGAGCAATTTTCCGCCCCGGCAAAGTTCACCCCCACTCCACCAACGCCCATTCAAAGTTTGGCACCACTAGACGCAAGTTCGTGGATGCTTAGGTCCGCTAGGCCACCGCAGAAATCTTGAACGCTGGACCACCGCTGCTTCGCCAGCGTTGCCTGGGCGGCGATTAAACATTGCACAAACTTCGGTGGAGCGGTTGTAAGCGTTTTACAAGCGGACACGGGGTTGCTCGAACGGTGTCGGGCGTTGAAGCAGCGAGCCTTGGCGGCGATGAACTTTGGTTTAGCGTTGGTATAGAGGTGTTGGAGCGGGACCAGAATTTGGCTTTAAATACGAGAGAAATGGAAAAGGAGCTCATTTGGAATCGAACTGCCGTTGAGTTCAGACCTCATCTATATCGAAAGTTGCTTAAAGATACAGTAAAACTGTATCACCATGGATGCTGAGAGACTTGCTAAGATTTGTGCACTAGTCCAGCAGCAGAATCAGAACCTCCTCAGATTGCAACAAGCTGTTGACAAAAGGAGAAGAGAGATAAGAAGGAAAGACAGAGTTGTGTGGGTCAGACAGTGGATACTGGGAAGGCCTGAACATGGACTGTATGAGAAGCAACTATCGACTTCTATCAAAAGTCTATCAGACTTTGTATCAAAACAATCCGTTCAGCTCCGTAGTCACAAGCGGTATACCGCTAAACCAACTTTATACCCCCGCCGAACCAAAGCCCGCATGCGCAGAACGCCGCTATACCAACGCTCGCATCACCACTAAACCAACGCTCGCCACCGTTATACAAACGCTAAAGCAACACTGGCTTCAGCAGTGCACTGCTATGCCAACGCCCATGTTTTCAATTTTTTTCCCATTTTTTGTGCACGGTCACGAGCGTTGTCGAAATTTGGCCCCTCTCCCTACCGTTCAAGGAACGCTCCAGCAAAGTTCGGGTGTTGTGACCAGGGCCCGTATTCACCAACCATTCTTAAGAACGTTTTTTGTCTTATTCTCCAGAAATTTCTACATTTTTAAGTAACACAACTTCTGATTGGTTAAACCATTCGGTTTAGCCAATCAGAAGTCGTGTTACTTACAAATTTTGAAAACCTTGGAGAATGAGATTAAGAATATTCTCAAGAATGGTTGGTGAATACGGGCCCGGGCCTTTAGGAGAACGCTATTGGGGTCAATGGCTTTCTTGTATGTTAATTAACTACTCTTTACATAAAGCAATCTTATGACCCCTTGAATTAATATATGAAATAACTCGACATGAGTTACTATTTTGATTATGTTATAAATTATTGTCACAGAGAGTGAGACTGATGAACTTGCAATATTCAGCTGTGAATCAGTGTGCAGACGTTAAAATTTTGGACACCAAAATGAATAATCCGAGATTTCTGTTAATGAATTTTGAATTCAACAACTGATTGTTTGAACAACAGTGACTGTTTTCATTCCCGTCCCAAATTTATATGGAATCATATTTATAGATAGAACAGAAAAAGTCCTTCTCTCTTTTAAACTGTGTAAGACTTCTTAACGGCGTTCGCGACAATTTCCATTTTCACGCTTCTTTTAATTATCACGCTCACCTTTTACTCGAAAAATGGTGAGCAGCTAACAAAATTGATCCAGCCAGACTTGTCAATGTCTGCAGAATGAATAAGCCAAGAACTAAAATGGGTCGTTTTATGTGAGTAAAATGAAGAAAGTAAAAAAAAAGTAATCACGGAACTTCGTCACCTAACTTCGTCACATAACAACAGACTATGGACACAGATGCTAATACCGGCACTCTATCTGGTAGATGTATGGTCGAGCTGAAACATCCTTTTAGATGCAGATGCTTTCAGTTTCATCTAATCCAAAATTATGTCGCTTGGTAAAGACTTGCAAAAAACGAGGGTCTGCACATAACTCTTTCTCCTTTACTAGCTTGCCCTTAGGCTTAGCTTGATGAGTCTGTAGCAGACAGCATTAGAAAACATTGATGTCAAGAGGAGAAACTGCTCCTAATGATTGATTCCCCTTTTTCGCACAATGATTTCTAAAATTAGTCATTTGGAAATGGGTTAAATGCTAATATCAGAATTACATTTATATGCTACGAATTCATTTATTATGACAAACAAACTTGAACCTTATAAATATTGTAGTATTATTGAAAAAAAATTGAGATAATTTACTTCATATGATGGCTTTGTCTTTGACAAACCCTACATTTACTCATTAGTTAGTGCCCCACCCACAAACTTAAAATGCATTTTCTCAAAAAATTAGGCTGGTGACATATTTGTTTTAAGCCTGATTATTTTAGTTCAGTACCTGAATATTATTTATAGAAAAAAATAAGAAAAGTCTGAATGTTAGAACATCAAAAAAAAAAAACTTTAAAAAATACTCATGTTTTTATATGCCGTCGAAAACAGGACGTATTATGGGATCACCCGTGGCAGGCGGGCTTCCGGCGTCCAGTTCTTTGTCTGGAGCATATCTCCAAAACTATACTAGCTAGGGTTATGAAATTTCATGGGTGGATAGATCTCATCAAGGGGGAGTGCAGTGCACAGGAATCATAACTCTTGCTTGCTTGATTTTTGAGTTATTGCCCTTTGTCGTTTTTCTTACTTGAATTTTGTCCAGTGAATATCTCCAAAACTATACTTGCTAGGGTTATGAAATTTCATGGGTGGATAGATCTCATCAAGGGGGAGTGCAGTGCACAGGAATCATAACTCTTGCTTGCTTGATGTTTGAGTTATTGCCCTGTGTCATTTTCCATACTTGAATTTTGTCCAGAGCATATCTCCAGAACCATACTAGCTAGGGTTATGAAATTTCATGGGTGGATAGATCTCATCAAGGGGGAGTGCAGTGCACAGGATTCATAATTTCTGCTTGCTTAATTTTTGAGTTAGTGCCCTTTGTCGTTTTTCATACTTGAATTTTGTCTGGTGTATGCCCCAGCTTTACAACTGTGGGAAAGACGGGCGTATCTTGCGACAATTTGCCGCTCTTGTTTTTTTTTTTCCAAAACAATCGGTTTTAGACATTACTTAAGTTTTTTTTTTTTTTTTTTTATAGATAAATACTCAGTATACCCTAAATTATTATTTTTTCATCAAATTTAATGTTTCACCAATACAATGACATAGAATTTGCTTATAATTGTCATCATTTGAAAAAATATACATAGACTTAGTTTTCATGGGTGAAATTTCACCCTGAACTGCCACAGTGTGGGGTGTACTAAAAGAAATATTCATAGAATTTTCCCAAGGCTGGTGACCCCCCTTTTTTTTTATCTCTCTTTTATTTTTTTGTAGATTAGATAATAAACTATCACCCAAAGAAAGTTTCATGAAATTCTGAATGTTATGAAAAAATGGTGAAAATGTAGCGATAGTGTTTAATCTTCATAGAACATGTTGAGGTGGATAAAACACAATGTTTCTGAATGGTCTTGCTCTAAATTTGAAATGCACCAAGCTGGTTTTCTTTTTTTGAATCTTTTTTCTTGTGTTATGTAGAGTGGTAAGCATGTAGGCGGTGATGCACTTTTAACAATCGATTAATCCAATTGATTTTTTGACATCTACGGCTCAGTGATTGTGGCTTAATTATTGATTCACTCAAAAAGACTGGCTGTGATACCTTGAAAATAAAGACATACAGAGGAGATAAGTGGCACAAGTTTTCCGTATTGGAAATGTTTTCAGTTCACCATTAGCAAAAAAATCAGCATTTGCTGATTTTTATGGCTGTTTAATAAAAGGGTATTAGCTTATGGAACTTGGGAATGAACTGAATTAAAATACATTCATTACAATTTGTGATATCTTTCTTGAGCCTCTGATTATTGAGATGCAATCCCAGCTTTTAAACTTATTCTACAGATGGGATGATCATTTCGGAATATCCTTGATGTTGTCCTGTTTAGATCAAGATTCATATCAAAAGCAAAATGCAAAAGCTGCTACAAAAAACAGAAGTTATTAATATGTTTGTCACTGTAGGAATATGAACATTGTTCAACTTGACATTCACCAGGTTCCATTCGATATGTAAGTAACCGATTTAACTCTTAAAAGTCTTTGCATGGTGCAGCTTGTCATTACATATGGTAATTGGATCTTTCGGTCTTTAAAATCAATTTTGATGGAGAAGGCTTTTGAAAACACCATGGAATAAGAGAAAAACTTATTACTGCTATGTTTTCTTTGTTTCACAGTGTTTTCAACTATTTCACTGAGAACCCTCACAGTTTTAGCAACATTATGTTTGTCATCTGAAAATACTTTTTAACATGGACAAGTCTAAACGTTGTCATCTGGTAATGGGAGCTATTAACATGATGGGTCTAGGAAGGTTCTCTTATGTGCATGTCTTGAGATGCTTCGTATGACTAAACGTAAATATAACAGATGTTTTTGTCATATGCATAAGAGTTGGCTAAAATGTAAACATGACAAAGCAGGCTTAAGTACATGTTTGTAGCGCTTTACATATTGCTTTCGAAAACGAAATAAATGGGGTAATTAATGGATTTGTAAATGGTGCTGTTTTAGTGCAGTAGTTACATTTTCTTTCAGTGACATGCATTTTAGCTCTAATCCACAGACAGTGTATATTGAAAAATTTACTTGTATTTCAAGATTTAAAGTTATTAACAAGTTTAAATGTTGGGTGAACGTCAATGAATTTACAGTGTTATACTAATTCTGTTTTGGATAGGTTTTAGTGGGAAAATTTGTGGTCTATAGAAATTTTTCAATGTTATCTTAAATAAGACTTAAAAACAAGGTATCATGGTCTGGTGTCTATCATGTGTCTATGTGCGTATTTGTTCTTTTGTTTCAAACATCTCAACAGCTTGCCTATTTCAGCAGGAATTACCTTTTGGTGAACTTGTAACATTTCTTGTCAGAATCGGTAAATCTTAATTGTTTCGATTTTGTCAAGACATTGCTTCTGCACATTGGCCTTATTTAATCTTGCTTAGTCCATGCTGCAATCCTTAATTAACCCTTTACCAGACAACAATATTTTAGCCTTGTCAGAAGTGAGAGCATTTGCAGATGACGATATCAGTGTGGCCCAAATGATGCAATTTTTGTTTGATGGGGTAGACCTCATTGTGGGAAAAGGAGAAAATGCATTTTCTCCTTTCCCACCATGTTTTCAAAAGGCTTCTTTACCAGAATTGTTAAAATTGTGTCACATGACATTGTGTTGTTGTGTGGTAAAGGGTTAAAAGCTATCAAAGCCGTGCTCTGGCAAAAGGGGACTTAATACATATCCAGTGCTCTCAATAAGTGCCTGTTTCAGGAATTTTTAAAATTCTGTGTCAAAATTACAGGATTTTTTTTTTTTCAAATCTGGATTTTTTTTTTTCCTCATCAGTCAATGTGGTCTGAGGCTTAAATTTATTTTGATTGTGTTTTGGAATAACCAACCCTTATTTCAAACCCTATGTTGTGGTTACTCTAAAGTTTTATCCAGAAAGACATGTCATGAGAATAACCATCTAATAGGGTTAGAAACACTGATTTTGATATGTAGTTGACTGGCAATGATGGACCATGGTAATAATCAAATCACGGTTTCATAACTATTATAATGACGTTTTGCAAAACAGCCTATTTCTTTCGCCGTTTGTTTCAAACCAAGTGAACATGCTAAACCATCTATCTTGTTTTATGATGTTCATGATTTTCTTTCAGTTTCCTAGAGGATTTTGGAAGACACGTTTTTCAGACAGACGTGGTTTTCTTCGTAACAATGATTCTTTCAAGGAATCTGCATAAGTACCCTAGATAATTCCTAAAAGAAATGCGTATTGAAACTATAATCTGCCAATTTTATTAAAGAGTTTGACAAATAATTGATATTAGATCTACTGGATTACAATATTTGAATTTCTTTCATGTTGCATGTTTGCAAACAAACAACATTGCCAGATCTTCGATTACATGCCTTATTAATTGCAATTATCTATTAGTTTCTACTGCTGCAGTCAAATCAAAGATGATTGATTACTTATTGATCATAATTTATGGTGTTGGCTTGGCATGTCATATTCTTCGAAGATTCAACCTGCCTTATATGACTCATCACCCATCCCCCTATACTTGGGAAAAGTAGGACTTGTACTAAAGCTAAACCCAAGCCAGTAGTGACTGTTTTAATAAATGGTTGTTGCATCGGTAACTTGATAGCTGATCATAACTGAATAAATCGCACCAGATAGCGTTTTACGGAGTAAATGTTTTTCTTAAACCTCAAAGTAACGGTTGTCTTTTTGAAAAATTAGTCTGCTTATATACCCAGAATGCCCGTATTAGGTGGATGTGTACTTGTAGAATGACATCTAGCGGGAGATAATTGTAATTGACTGACCAGTTAAACACGTACCATAATCCGGACATAAATTGGATAAACAATCTCATATATACACTGTAATCTGGATCACCAAAATGCTTTAACACGAAACAAATGTAAGTCAAGTGATGATTACGGTCTTTGATTGGGTAGAAAAGATTGTGGAAAAGGAGAAAAAGCTGGTTATCAGTATGTCTTGTTTTCATGTTTTCAAAAGCATTCCTCATGATGTTGGATAAACGTGCGATTCTGTTTTAAAGGGTTAAACATTGAACAATGTTGGACACTTATTCATTATAGGCATGTTCGATGCCATAAATTTTGAAAAAAGGAAAATAAAAGTAAATGGTGTGAAAAGCATGAAAACAAAGAATTTGTTGTTTCTGCCACCTATGTTCATTGAAAAGAAAATGAAAGTGTTTTTAGCTCACCTGAGTACAACATGCTCAAAGGGAGGTCATTAAACTGTTTTTGTAACTGGCATTTGCTTTTTTTTCTATAATTAATCTTTCATACCGTCTATTTCAATATTTTCACAATCATCTGAGAAAAATACAAGTGAGACCAATCATTTCAGAAAAGAAAAATTGTAACACCACCGCCCCATTTTTTTTCACCCTGTAGGTAGCACGGGTTGCTTAGTAGTAATATATGTATTAATACCTTAACCCATTACCACACAATCCCTACTTTTGACACCCCTGAGAAAGAAGCCTTTTGAAAACACTGTAGGAAAAGGAGAAAATGCTGGTAACCAGCATTTTCTCCTTTTCCCACAGTGTTTTCTACCCTTCCCAGAACAAATTTCAATTTTTCAGTCACCTTTATTTTGTCCTCTGCAAACGCTTTCAATTTGAACCAGTCTAAAATTTTGTCGTGTGGTAAAGAGTTAAAAACTGCAATAAGAACTTGAATTCAAGGTTAATAGATCAACTTGCCCACCTTCCGTTTAACAGACAACAAAATGCAAGCATTAGCAAAATTAAATGTAGGATGGGAAAAAGTTGGTTACTAGCATAAATATCTTTCTTTTTAGCTCACCTGAGCACAACATGCTCAAGGGGAGCTTTTAGGATCACCCTGTGTCCATCATGCGTCATCAACAATTCTTTAAACATCAACTCCTCCTAATCCGCTGGGCCAATTCGAACCAAACTTGGGAGGTCCTCCTTAAAAATTTTTCACAGAATTTGATTCCATCAAAACCTCTAGTTGCCATGGCAACCAAATGGAATTTTCTGAGAAATTCTTTTAAAATCTTCTTCTCTGAAACCACAGCTCAGATTTTGGAATAATTTCACAGATGTTCCTTGGGTGACCCTTTTCAAGAAGTGTTTGCCAAATTTTGATCTGTCAAAAAACATGGCTCTGGTGAATGGGGGCTTTTTGTACTATAGGGAAATGAAGGAATTTTTAAAAAAATTATTGTTCTCTGAAACCGCTGGTCAGATTTTAAAATAAGTTCACAGAGATGTTCCTTTGGTGACCCTTTTC
This sequence comes from Tridacna crocea, assembly GCA_943736015.1. Taxonomy (NCBI): domain Eukaryota; kingdom Metazoa; phylum Mollusca; class Bivalvia; order Cardiida; family Cardiidae; genus Tridacna; species Tridacna crocea. The sequence goes on along the minus strand of OX031056.1, from coordinate 42,023,753 downwards.
AAAAATATACCGCAAAATTTTGATCCGTCAAAAACATGGCTCTGGTAAATGGGGGTTACTTGCACTATACAGTAATGAAGAAATTCTTCTCTGAAACTGCTGGTCAGATTATGAAATAATTTCACAAAAATATTCCTTGGGTGTCCCATTTCAAAAATATATCGCAAAATTTCGATCCATCAGGAAACATGGCTCTGGTGAATGGGGGCTACTTGCACTATAGGGAAATGAAGAAATTCTTAAAAATTCTTCTCTGAAATGGCTGGTCACATTTAAAATAATTTTACAGAGATGTTCCTTGGGTGATCCTTTTCTAAAATTGTTCGTGAAATTTTGATCCGGCAAGAAACATGACTGATGAATGGGGGCTACTTGCCCTATACAGAAATGAAGAAATTGTTAAGAATTCTTCTCTGAAACGGCTGATCAGATTTTGAAATAATTTCACAGAGACAATCCATGGGTGACCCTTTCCGAAAGTTGTTCGCCAGACTTTGATCCATTGAGAAACATGGCTCTTGTGAATGGGGGCTACTTGCTTTCTACAGAAATGGAGAAATTCTAAACAATTCTTTTCTCTGAAACTGCTTGTCAGATTTCAAAATAATTTCACAGAAATGATCCATGGATGACCCTTTTCAAAAACCTTTTGTGAAATTTTGATCTTTGCAAAACAACAGCCATTTGTTGGCACCTGCATATGGTGGTCTTGTTTGACTTACTTGTTAGTCACGCTCAAGCGTGTGCTCTTCTTCAAGAAATTGTCCTTTCTGTGATCTATCCAAAAATTTATTTGTAAAATTCTGATTCATCAAAAATCATTGCTGTGGTGATGATTGTAGGGGTGGTGACAGATTTTGAAATGACTTTTACAGATGACGTTTCAAAATCACTTTGAAGTTTCAATACCTATTAAAAAAAATGGCTATGGTCAAAAACTCAGGTGGGTGATCAAGGGCCATCTTGTTTAATGAAAAAGGGAATAAGTGATTTTTGAAAAATGGAAAAACATTGTGATAAAAAGAGTACCTATAATTATTTGTCACAAGTAATCATTCCTGTAGACGTTTTCAACAAAAACAAATACAATAGTAGTGTGACTCTATTGTTTTCTATTTTAATGAAGGAAAGACTTCAGAATTAAAGTGTCATTAACTTCAAAAGAAATTTAACACTTTATCACTCAGTTCCAGACTTTAACAACTAAAAGACTGCTCCAGAAAACATGTGAAAAGGAGAAAATTATGATTACAAGCTCTCACACTCTTTCAAAGCCAAATGTGTTTACCAAATCCTTTTAAATTGTAGTCTAATTGCTTTTAACCTTTACCACACAGTGTCGACATTAAACGACCCTGGACACAAAGCCTTTTGAAAACATTAGGGGTAAAGGAGAAAATCTATGTAACCAGCATTTGTCCCTTTCCCACAATGTTTTCTATTCTATCAAAGATAATTACACAATTTGTGCCACACTGAAAATGTTGACAGAAAAAAGCTTTCAATTTGGACAAAGCCAAAATTCTGTTGTCTGGTAAAGGATTAAATGAGAATTTACTCTAGAGTTTTTTCATGTGGCAAAGAGTTAGGCATGTTGTTTTCTATACTATTGATAGTTTCTTGTCGTTAGAATAAAGTCTATATATGATAAGCAACGTTTGGAAGTAGCTATCAAGTAACTTGATATTTGGAGAATATGTGACATTCTTGGTACATGCATCGCCTACCTACCTTGCCATTGGTATGTATAGCCACATGTACTGTAGTATATTTTCTACGCATTTTTAGATAACAGGAGCTCACAAGATATCAGGGGGTCAGGAGGATCCATCTCACAGTCTAGCAGGGGAGATAACTGGCAGAACCAAGGGAGAGGGAGTAGTGGGCAGAGTATGCAAGACAGGGGCCGTGACGGGGGCAGCAAGAATTTTTCTCGGGGACAAGGTGGGGTTCTTATAGGTAAAAGTAGTGCATGTCTAGATGTGCTATGAATGATCATTTTTACCCCTGTTTACTGCATATAACAAAGGTTAATATCAGGCTTGTGTGTATGAATAGTATCGAATTTTGCAAGTTTTTGGAAACTGTTTTAACGCTTTATCAATTTATCCTAGGTTTTAATGACCTCTACAAAGAAGGTCTTTGAAAGCATTCTGAATAAGAGAAAATGGCGATACCCAGCATTTTTTCCTATTCCACATTAATTTGAACGTTTGAAGACAAATTCCTTTGTCAACATCACATTAAAAATTAACATCTGCAAGTGCTTTAAAATTGAAGTTATCTAAATTATATTGTGTGATAAAGAGTTAATACTTCCACTGTAAGATCCATAATCCTGAGATTTAATGACACAAAGGAAGAAGCCTTTTGGAAACATTGTTGGAAAAGAAACTGCTAGTAACCAGCAATTTCTACTTTTCCCACAAAGACAACATTTGTCACTTGAGCCAAATTTAAGATATTTAAATGGAGTGCTTTGAACTTGGACAAGTTTTTTTTTGTTCTGTATTGTAAAGAACTAAACTCTTTAAATCTGAAAAAAGTTGCAGACATCAAGTCAAATGTGACTAGAAGAGAGAAAATCACCTGGTAGAAAACAATGTAAAAAATCAAGCATCCTTTCCTCACATCCTTCCTGAAATTTCATATCTGTGGTACAAGATTAACATGATAATGACAAATACAATGGAATATTCAAGAACCAAGACTGATGGTTTGCATGTGGCCACACAACTTTATGTTGCTAATGTTTTTAGCTCACCTTAGCATGTTAGGGGAGCTTTTAGGATCACCAGGTGTCTGTCGTGCGTTGTCAACTATTCTTTAAACATCAATTCCTTCTAAACCGGTCGGCCAATTTGGACCAAACTTGGCTGGAATGTTCCTTGGGAGGTCCTCTTTAAAAACTGTTCACAGAATTTGATTCCATCAATTACTCTGGTTGCCGTGGCAACCAAATGGAGTTTTCTAGGAAATTCTTTAAAAATCTTCTTCTCTGAAACCGCTGGCCAGATTTTAAAATAATTTCACAGAGATGTTCCTTGGGTGACCCTTTTCAAAATTGTTCGTGAAATTTTGATCCGTCAAGAAACATGGCTCTGGTGAATGGGGGCTACTTGCACTATACAGCAATGAAGAAATCCTTAAAAATTCTTCTTCTCTGAGACCGCTGGTCAGGTTTTGAAATAATTTCTCAGGGGTGCTCTTTGGGTGACCCTTTTGAAAAAATGTTTGCAAAATTTTGATCCTTCAAGAATCATGGCTCTGGTGAATGGGGGCTACTTGCATTATAGGGAAATAAAGAAATTCTTGAAAATTCTTCTTCTCTGAATCTTGCACTTATACGGAAATGAAGAATTCTGAAAAATTCTTCTTTCTGAAACTGATGGTCAGATTTTGAAATGACATTTACAGGAGACCTTTTGAAAATTGCATTGCAAAATAGTTATTTCGGTTCCAATGTTTCAACACCTCAAAAAAAAAAAGGCTATGGTCATCTCAAAATCTTAGACTGCACCATATTAAAAGCATTTGCAGATGACAAACAAATGTGACTCAAAAACTGAAACATGTTTTGGAAAGGTTACCTGCATTTTCTGCTTTTCTCACTGTTTTCTCATTATGTTTTAAAAAGCTTTCTTCTTCAGGGTCTGAAACATGTATTGGGAAGGGTAGAAAACTTTGTAGAAAAAGGAGAAAATACTGTTACCAGCATTTTCTGCTTTTCTTGCTATGTTTTCAAAAGCTTTCTTCTTCAGGGTCTTTAAAAGTCAGGATTGTGTGGTAAAGAGTTAATGGTACAATAGATATGCTAATACAAGTGTTGCAGGTATTTGCTAAACTACCCTTGAAAACATGTGAATAATGCATTGGCATCAAAGAACCTTTCATAATTTTCACCATTGACAAGGAGACCACTCTTTCAAGCATGGCTTCATCCCGATCTTAAATACAAAATGTAACAACTGTATTAGGGAGAATTCTCTGTAGCTCAGTGTTTATTGTGTTGGTTTTTTGTCAGTGCGTTCTAGGTTTGAATCCTGCCTGGTCCCTGTCTTTCTGCTGTGCCTTTGTGCATTTGTTTCTTTGTTATGCACTTTGTTCAGAAGAGTCATTGAGGTCATTTTAGATCAAGACAAGAATACTCAAATTTTGGAAACCCTTGAATTTGGGTAATACTTCTTGACAGAATAATTATGTCTGTTACGTTTATTGGTAGATGTAACAGCTGAATACATTTTTATAAAAAATGAAAAAGAAAAAAACTGTTAGAAGAATCATGTAAATTTTATGTTACAGGCAGTGGACCACAAGGCGGAGGTAGTGGACAGCAAAGTTGGGGTTCAGGTACGTCACAAAGGAATGAAAGCTCATCATCGGGTGGGAGGGCAGATAGGTGGACGGGTAATTCAATAGTTCAGGCAGATGCAAGACCACTGGCTTACCAAACTGTTGGTGCGCCACCTGGTATAATAGCCAACGTGCCCACTGGAATGTATGTGACAACTTCAATGGCCCCTGGAGCGTTGATGATGGCTGCACCAAATATTGGAGCACAGACTAGGCAGCAAGACCAAAGATTTGATGCATATAAAAATCTAGGTGCAAGTTTAAGGCGATACTGAGCAATAAAACATGAAAGTTAAATGATGCTTCTCAGTCCCTCTTGTCTGTTAGCTTGTTTCTATTCCAAGTCGGATACATACAGGTGACACATGGACAAATATTTGAGGTAAATGAAGGAATGGTTTCTCACATTACCTGGAAGTTTAAGAAAAATTAAGAAATCACTTGGAATAAGTACTTCCTCTTTTCCCAGTGCTTTCAAAATTTGTCTACAGCTTCGACATAAGCTTTGCCAGAAGCAAAATGGGTCAAAAGTGCCATAAAGTTTAGTTCAAAATGAAGCAGGAAAATTGATGTAAATCATGATTTGGGTTGTACAGAACTAAGTACACTCACCTTCATGCTTATGGATATGTTGATTGTAGTATTACTTGGATGTGTTTTGGACATGTACATTTGTAACTGATTGTATAAAGTGTCAGCCTTTGAGTAACACAAAATTGACTTTGTGTAGAGAATCCATGTGTATATGTAAGCACATTATGCACGATGTTGAAGTGTAGGTGTTGCGACCGTTCCTGTGTTCTTAAATTGTAATTTATACACTGTGGTACAGGTTTTAAGATATTTTACAAAAGCATCAAATGAGCAATTACAGTATTGTAGCTTTATATGTAGGGTTTTGTGCTCAGTTCTTTTTTTATGTGGTTTGAATTATGGTACTTATAAGTATCAATTATGGCTCAAAACATTCATACAGGTATGTTTAGGACAATAAGCAATGTGAAATAATGAAAGGCTCTTTGTCACAAGGAATTTTTCATGACTGCTATCAACTCCAGAAGGTGAAAACTGTACTATCATGCAGGAACACGTACAATTGAGCCATGCTCTGGTAAAAGTGGGTTGATTTCTCAATGATGCATTAAGTCAAAAGACAAAATTTTAAAGCTGTTCAAATTGACAGCATTTACAAATGACAAAACTGATTGAAAATTTGAAATTTGTTTTGGTTAGGGTAGTAAACATTGTGGGAAAAGGAGAAAATGCTGGTTACCAGCATTTTCTCCTTTTCCCACAATATTTTCAAAAGGCTTCTTTCTTGGTGTCATCAAAAGTAGGGATTGTGAGGTAAAGAGTTAAACCAAGCATGTCATAACAAAATTATGGTTCCATAAAATTTATATTTCTTTTTGTCTTACAAATAGCTAAAACCAGAGCTAGAATGGTCACTGACATGCACAGAATCGAACTAAAGCAAAATGTTTACACAGCTCAGCTTGCAGTCAGCAATCTGAACTAGATAAATACTTTTTTCCCAGATGCATTCACCCCCTTTTCACATGGCATGAGTAATTGTGATGTAATTTTCCCAAGTTATTATGCAAATCCTGCAAAGAAAATCATGCAGGGGGAATAAAGGACAACAAAATTGTCAAAAGTTTTATCAGTGGGAATGTTTTAGATTACTTCTGTGTTCTGTACTGGATTGATAATTTCTTTTGCAGCTAATGAAAATTGAATGAGACAGCTGTGTTTCATGAGATTATTTTAAATAGACTTAAATAATTTTTCAAAATTATTTGTAGTTTTATGATGGGATGTATTTTAGGTACAACAATTTTCAGGTAATGTTCTGAAATAAATGTTACCGATATTTTCATTTACCATTGTAAATACCATTTCTACAGGTCATTAAACTGTTTCTGTAACTGGCCATTTGCTTTTTTTTTTCTTTAATTAAAAGCCATCGTTCTTGCAAACTATTTCAATATTTTCACAGTCATTTGAGAAAAACAGAAGTGGGACCAATCATTTCAGAAAAGAAAAATTGTAACACCACCAACCCATTTATTTTCACCCTGTAGGTAGCACGGGTTGCCCAGTAGTAATACATGTATTAATACCTTAACTCTTTACCACATAATCCCGAGTTTTAACAACCCTGAGGAAATAGCCTTTGGAAAACCTAGTGGGAAAAGGAGAAAATGCTGGTAACCAGCATTTTCTCTTTTTCCCACAAGGTTTTCTACACTTTCACAGACAGTTATAATCATTTCAGATAAATTTAAAGTGTCGTCTGCAACTGCTTTCAATTTGAACCAGTCTAAAATTTTGTCGTTTGGTAAAGAGTTAAATACTGCAATAAGAACTTGAATTCAAGGTTAATAGATCAAATTGCCCACTGACCGTTTAACAGACAACAAAATTAAATGTAGGGTGGAAAAAGCTGGTTACTAGCATAATTATCTTTCTTTTTAGCTCACCTGAGCACAATGTGCTCAAGGGGAGCTTTTAGGATCACCCTGTGTCCATCATGCGTCATCAACAATTCTTTAAACATCAACTCTTAAACAGCTCGGCCAATTTAGACTAAACTTGGCTGGAATGTTCCTTGGGGAGTCTTCTTTAAAAATTTTTCACAGAATTCGATTGTGTCAAAAACCCTGGTTGCCATGGCAACCAAATGGAATTTTCTGAGAAATTCTTCAAAAATCGTCTCTGAAACGGCTGGTCAGATTTTGAAATTATTTCGCAGAGATGTTCCTTGAGTGACTTTTTAGCTCACCTGGGCACAGCGTGCTCAAGGGAAGCTTTTAGTATCACTGGTCGTCCGTCGTGCGTTGTCAACAATTCTTTAAACATCAACTTTTCCTAAACCGCTGGGCCAATTTGGACCAAACTTGGCTGGAATGTTACTTAGGAGGTCCTCTTTAAAAATTGTTCACAGAATTTGATCCTTTCAAAAACTCTGGTTGCCATGGCAACCAAATGGAATTTTCTAGGAAATTCTTTAAAAATCTTCTCCTCTGAAACCGCTGGTCAGATTTTAAAATAATTTCACAGAGATCTTCCTTTGGTGACCCTTTCCAAAATTTGTTCGTGAAATTTTGATCTGTGAAGAAACATGGCTCTGGTGAATGGGGGCTTCTTGCACTATACAGAAATAAAGGAATTCTTAAAAATTCTTCTTCTCTGAAACAGCTGGTCAGATTTTGAAATAATTTCACAGAGATGTTCCTTGGATGACCCTTTTCAAAAACTGCTTGCGAAATTTTGATCTGTCAAGAATCATGGCTCTGGTGAATGGGGGCTACTTGCACTATACAGAAATGAACAAATTCTTAAAAATTCTTTTTCTCTGAAACCGCTGGTCAGAATTTAAAATAATTTCACAGAGATGTTCCTTGGATGACCCTTTTCAAAAACTATTTTTGAAAATTTGATCCGTCAAGAATCATGGCTTTGGTGAATGGGGTCTATTTGCACTATAGGGAAATGAAAAAATTCTTAAAAGCTCTTCTTTTCTGAAACTGCTGGTCATATTTTGAAATAATTTCACAGCAATGTTCCTTGGGTGACCCTTTTCAAAAAGTGTTCATGAAATTTTGATTCGTCAATAAACATGGGTCTGGTTTATATGAAATTTTGATCCGTCGAGAAACATGGCTCTGGTGAATGGGGGCTACTTGCACTATATGGCCATGAAATTCTTTAAATTCTGATACTCTGAAACAGCTGGTCAGATTTTGAAATAATTCCACAGAAATGTTTCTTGGTTGACCCTTTCCAAAAACGTTCAAGAAATTTTGATCCATCGAGAAACATGGCTCAGATGGCTATGGGCTCTTTACACTATACATACATGAAGAAATTCTTAAAAATTCTTCTCTGAAATGGCTGATCAGATTTTGAAAAGATTAGCTATGGTCCTCTCAAAAATTCAGGTGAGCAATCCAGGGCCATCTTGGCTCTCTTGTTTTACAACATTTTAAACAAGCTATGGTGTGATGTACATTTATTTGGTGAGAGGTCAGAGGCAAATTCTTTTTGCTGAAATAGGTGGGTTTCAACATGGTATCAAATCTGCAACTGAGCTAGAATGAATGAATGTATGGTGTTTTATGGCACATCGACATATGAGGTCATTTAGCACGTAATATAGAAGCAAGGAAAGGAAAGAACAGAGTGCAAGAATGTGAGTCCTGTGTATGATTATAATAAGGGATAGGTAATGAAATGATACGATGATGGAAAATAAATAAAAATTGATATATAGTAGGGATGGCAACGAGTATTGATTTTAATACTCGAGTACTCGGTCATTCTTCCGATCGAGTACTCGGTTACTCGGACGATTTTTACTACATTTTATACTAAAACTTCAGAGCAAGATCAGTATTTTTTTTTTGTCCCAAAGAATTGGAAACTGAAAATCTATTCAACAAAAAATCTTGATCCGTTTGACACCCTTTGTTTACAAGCATTTATTTCACGTTCTACACACATAACGTCATAATCATGCTTCCCAACCCACCACGATTTCAAAGGGAGTTTCCCGTTTCAAGACCTAAAAATGCAATCACCTTGACAGACTATTTAAACCCCAATTCAAAAAATTTCGGATATAAGTATATAAACGGTGTGATAAAGCTTGTATCTGATTATTTTTAGCTCACCTGAGCACGAAGTGCTCATGGTGAGCTATTGTGATCGTGCTGTGTCCGTCGTGCGTCTTCCGTCGTCAACTTTTTACCTTGTGTACGCTCTAGAGGCCACAGTTTTGGTCCGATACTCATGAAAGTTGGTCAGGATTTTTGTCTTGATGAAATCTCGGACGAGTTCGAAAATGGGTCATGTGGGGTCAAAAACTAGGTCACTAGGTCAAATCTTAGAAAAACCTTGTGTACGCTCTAGAGGCCACATTTTCAGTCGGATACTCATGAAAGTTGGTCAGGATGTTTGTCTGGATGATATCTTGGACGAGTTCGAAAATGGGTCACGTGGGGTCAAAAACCAGGTCAAATCTTAGAAAAACCTTGTGTATGCTCTAGAGGCCACATTTTCAGTCGGATACTTATGAAAGTTGGTCAGGATGTTTGTCTGGATGATATCTCGGACGAGTTCGAAAATGGGTCATGTGGGGTCAAAAACTAGGTCACCAGGTCAAATCTTAGGAAAACCTTGTGTACGCTCTAGAGGCCACATTTGCAGTCAGATACTCATGAAAGTTGGTCAGGATGTTTGTCTGGATGATATCTCGAACGAGTTCGAAAATGGGTCACGTTGGGTCAAAAACTAGGTCACCAGGTCAAATCTTAGGAAAACCTTGTGTACGCTCTAGAGGCCACATTTTCAGTCGGATACTCATGAAAGTTGGTCAGGATGATATCTCGGACGAGTTCGAAAATTGGTCACATTGGGTCAAAAACTAGGTCACCAGGTCAAATCTTAGAAAAGCCTTGTGTACGCTCTAGAGGCCACATTTGCAGTCGGATACTCATGAAAGTTGGTCAGGATGTTTGTCTGGATGATATCTTGGACCAGTTCGAAAATGGGTCATGTGGGGTCAAAAACTAGGTCACTAGGTCAAATCTTAGAAAAACCTTTTGTACGCTCTAGAGGCCACATTTTCAGTCGGATACTCATGAAAGTTGGTCAAGATGTTTGTCTGGATGATATCTCGGACGAGTTTGAAAATGTGTCATGTGGGGTCAAAAACTAGGTCACTAGGTCAAATCTTAGAAAAACCTTTAGTACCCTCTAGAGGCCACATTTTCAGTTGGATACTCAGGAAAGTTGGTCAGGATGTTTGCCTGGATGATATCTCGGACAAGATCGAAAATGGGTCATGTGGGGTCAAAAACTAGGTCATTAGGTCAAATGTTAGAAAAACCTTTTGTAGGCTCTAGAGGCCACATTTTCAGTCCGAATCTCTTGTAAGTTGGTCAGAATGTTTGTCTTGATGATATCTCAGACAGGTTTGAAAATGGGTCATTGGGGGTTAAAAACTAGGTCACCAGGTCAAATCTTGGAAAAACCTTGTATATGCTCTGGATGCCACATTTTCAGTCCAACACTCTTGCAAATTAGTCAGGATGTTTGCCTTTATAATATCTTGGATGAGTTTGAAAATGGGTCATGTTGGGTCAAAAACTGGGTCAATTGGTCAAATGTTTATAAACACCTTTTGTATGCTATGGAGGACACATTTTCAGTCTGATACTCCTAAAACTTGTTCATAATATTTGTCCTGGTGATACGTTGAATGAGTTTGAAAATGGGTCATGTGGAGTCAAAAACTAGGTCAATGGGTCAAATATTAGAAAAACCTTGTGTACACTCTAGAGGCTACATTTTCTGCCTGATACTCTTCAGACTTGGTCAGAATGTTTGTTTTGGTGATGTCTCAAAAGAGTTTGATAATGGCTAATTGTCAGGTCCAAAATAAGGTCACTTAATGAAATCTTAGAAAAACCTTTTGTACACTGTAGAGGCCACATTTTCAGTCCAATACTCATGAAACTTGGCCAGAATGTTTGTCTTATTGATATCTCAAAAGTGTTTGATGATGGGTAATGTCTGATAAAAAACTAGGTCACTGGGAAACTAGATGGTGCATGTTTGGTCAATAAACTCAGGTGAGCGATTTCAGGGCCATCATGGCCCTCTTGTTTTTTCGTTTATTTATCGTCGCTACTGGTTGCCCATCTGAGCGACGCTCCCAGAAGACGGTTAGTTGTTACGGGGGATAATGCAAGGATACAGGACGAAACTACTGAGAATTCCGCCTGGTTATTTAACGTGCTCGGTGTGTAGCACCGTCACACGGGACCTCGGTTTAACGTCTCAAAGCTTGTATCCCAAGATACACATACTTATACACCCGAGGTTGCCATGGAGTTGACAAGCATGTATTTCACGGTCAATCGGGTTCGTTCTTTATAAATAGAAATCAACATTCAGTAATCTAACCGAGTTTTATCAATCGAAGATCGACGAACCAATCAAACTTGAGAACGAGTCGAGCAGGTCCTTGTCAGTGGAATTTACGTCATTCACCCCACCTAAGCAGGTAAATTATATTATGATTTTACCAAAAAACGCAAAATAACAATCTGCATCGTTGGCCCAGGATATAGACAATAATGAGTTACAAGTTAATCATCAACGAAAACAATGGAAAAAAGCCAAGTTTTGGACTTTTTAGTTCACAAATTGACCGCTGGAGTTCCAATCTGTCTAAAAATAGACCAACCTGCATATGAACATTGGTTTTATGAAATCAGTGGCATAGCTTTTTAATGTCGGCATTGTTCGACTTGTTAGCGGTCAGTGACCTAGAGTTTGTGAGCGTGTCTTGTCTGATCATAAGTTTTGGGACCGCTTATAAAATAATTATTTTTTATTGACCTTAGTATTGGAACATGGGAAAATAAATATATTTTACTATCCCAAAAATTAAAGCAAAATACGGAAGGTATACAACGGCACATTGGCGATTGCAAGGTACGCACGATCCCTAAATAAGTTTCACAGTCAAACTGTGAAGATTAAGGACAATTACTTTCTCCTCCCTAATTAGACCATATTAGCCGGCCTCCGATTTACTGAAAATACGAAAACTTTAATGATTAGTGATTAACGTGAACGGCTTAACATTATAATTGACACAGTTGTTGTTTATTACAAACACGTGTCAAATTGTGAATTGTTTGGCTATCTTTCAGTAGCTTTCGCACTTTTGCAACGATGTTTTGATTACATTAAATCGGCTGCAGTGTTTGTTTTGCAAAGAAATTTTTCCTCGGGAAGCAAAATGGTACATTTTTGAAAAAAATACCGATTACTCGAATATCAAATTCAGTAATCGATACTCGGACGTTCGATCGAGTACTCGGTTAACCGGTTACTCGTTGCCATCCCTAATATATAGTGATAAAAATAATAGCCAAAATGTGACAAAAAGGTTTTAAAAAAATAACCCTTGTTCAACATATTTGATATAGTTGATACATTTGGCATTTCTATTACATGATTACCTATGGCATATTTACCACTTTGGCTTTGACCATTTTTACCTCTGTCATTTTTACCTCTGACATTTCTTCCACGTACTGACCTCGAATTTACACACGGGGTTCCTATATATATATACTACTCACACTTTGATAGGGATCACTTACATATTTCTGTATGGGTTTATATGTTACAACACTTTAGCACGACCTCTTTACCATACTGTAAAATTCTAGATTTGTCCAAGTTGAAAGCATTTGCTGACCAAAAACTATATGCAACGTGCAGCACGCTGTCTGTCATGGGGTAGAAATATCGTTGGAAAAGAAGAAAATGCTGGTATCCAGCATTTTTAGCTCACCTGAGCACAAAGTGCTCATGGTGAGCTTTTGTGATGTCCGTCGTGCGACGTGCATCATCCACAATTTCTTTAAACATCTCCTCCTAAACCACTAGGCCAATCTTGATGAAACTTGGTAGGGATGTTCCTTGGGTGAAGCTCTACCAAAATTGCTCAAGAGACTGAATTCCAGGCATAACTCTGGTTGCCATGGCAACCAAAAGGAAAAAAATAGCAAAATCTTTTAAAATCTCTGATGAAACCAGAAGGCTTAGAGCTTTGATATTTGGTATGTAGCATTTCCTAGTGGACCTCTACCAAGATTGTTCATATGATGCCCCTGGGGTCACAACTGGCCCCACCCCGGGGGTCAAAAGTTTGAAACAGGATCAAAGTAGGAAAACTTTAAAAATCTTCTTCTCTGAAACTAGGAGGTGCAGAGCTTTGATATTTGTATGTAGCATCTCCTAGTGGACCTCTACCAAGATTGTTCATATGATGCCCCTGGGGTCAAAACTGGCCCCGACCTGGGGGTCACAAGTTTGAAACATAGGAACAAAGAAGGAAAACTTTAAAAATCTTTTTTTCTGAAAGTAGATGGTGCAGAGCTTTGATATTTGTATGTTTCATCTCCTAGTGGGCCTCTACCAAGATCGTTCATATGATGCCCCTGGGGTCAAAACTGGCCCCGACCCGGGGGTCACAAGTTTGAAACATAGGAACAAAGAAGGAAAACTTTAAAAATCTTTTTCTCTGAAAGTAGATGGTGCAGAGCTTTGATATTTGTATGTAGCATCTCCAAGTGGACCTCTACCAAGATTGTTCATACAGGGGTCAAAACTGGCCCTGCCCCGGGGATCACAAGTTTGAAACAGAGGAACAAAGAAGGAAAACTTTAAAAATCTTCTTCACTTAAAGTAGACGGTGCAGAGCTTTGATTTTTGGTATGTTTCATCTCCTAGTGGACTTTACCAAGTTTGTACATAATTATAATGCACCTGGGGATCAAAACTGGCCCCTCCCTGGGGGTCACAATTTTGAAACATCGAAACAAAGAAGGAAAACTTTAAAAATCTTCTTTGAAACTAGAGGGTGCAGAGCTTTGATATTTGGTATGTAGCATCTTCCAGTAGACATCTATCAAGATTGTTCACATGATGCCCCTGGGGTCAAAACTGGCCCCTCTCTGGGGGTCACAAGTTTGAAACAGGAACAAAGAAGGAAATCAGAATTATTTGGCCTTGAACTTCGATATTTGGTATTTATCTTCATTGTAGACCTTTACTGCTTAGTACTCAGGTGAGCGATATAGGACCATCATGGTCCTCTTATTTCCTTTTCCAACAATGTTTTCCAAAGGCTTCTTTCTCATTGTCTTTAACAGTCGGCATTGTGAGGTATAGGTTTAAAGATCCATTTCCACTGGTCATTTTACTGATCAGTGTAGCAATGTAACATATTGTAAAGCCATACATGATACATGCCACATATAGATTTAGGGTGAATCTTTTAGGGTAATCCCTACCAAATTTTGAGTAGTATATAATTATGAAATTGTGCATGTGCAATTTTCATGACCCTGCAGCGATTAATTGCAGAATTATCTTCCCTTGAGCTTTTATCGACTCTTACTTTTGTACTAAACCATTCTGCATTCTGTGACAAAGACCAGAATTTGTGACAAGGAGCTGGTGGGGGTATAAACATGTTTAGTGATAGCTCTATTTTGAATAGCCTTAATTTTTTACCAAACGACAAATACTTAGACAGGTCCGAATTGAAAGCAGTTGCAGATGACAAACGAAACTTAAAATTTGAAGTGTGTTTACAGCAGGTTTGAAAACATGTGGGAAAAGGAGAAAATACTGGTTACCATTTTCTCCTTTTCCCACTATGTTTTGAAAAGGCTGCTATTTCAGGATCGTAAAAACCGGGCATTTTGTGGTACCGAATTAAATGTGTGCAAATGTATCTACTAAGGAAAAAGTCTAAAATTTTGCCTTCTTAAACGAGCTAAGTGGTGCATATACCTGCAGGAAGTTTTGGTCTAGCTTCAAACCACAGAACATGGTGGGAAGATTGTTACAAGCATTTTCAGCTTTTGCCATAATGTTTGCCGGCAAGTCCTGTATCAGTCTTGGTAATTGTCGATTATAAAATATGTACAAGTAAAATGATATTTTAATCCTCTTTCAAGCAGAAATGTTTGAGATAGTAATACCATAAGCTTCACCTAGCGACATTTTGGACACGAGCAAATATCCAGTGGACAAACGGAGTACGACTCCAAAAAATGAAATTTGTGTTTGGAAGGGAAGAAAACGGTGGAAGGTGAAAAGGTCGACTTTTTTAGCTCACCTTAGCACGAAGTGCTCAAGGTGAGCTATTGTGATCACCCTATGTCCGTCGTCCGTCAACAATTTCTTTAAACATCTCCTCCTAAACCACTGGGCCAACCTTTATGAAACTTGGCAGGAATGTTCCTTGGGTGAGGCTCTACCATAATTGTTCAACGAATGAAATTCCACCCATAACTCTGGTTGTCATGGCAAGAAAAAGGGAGAAAAAAACACGAAATCTTTGAAAATCTTCTTCTCTGAAACTAGAAGGCGTAGAGCTTTGATATTCGGTATGTGGCATCTCCTAATGGACCTCTACCAAGTTTGTTCAAATTATATCCCTAGGGTCAAAACTGGCCCCACCCCGGGGAATAACAAGTTTGAGCATAGGAACAAAAAAAGGAACACTATAAAAATCTTCTCTGAAATTTGAAGGCGTAGAGCTTTGGTATTTGGTAAGTGGCATCTCCTAGTAGACCTCTACCAAGTTTGTTCAAATTATGCCCCTGGGGTCAAAACTGGCCCCATCCCGGGGGTCACAAGTTTGAGCGTAGGAACAAAGAAGGAAAACTTTAAAAATCTTCTTCTCAGAAACTAGAAAGTGTACAGCTTTGATATTTGGTCTGTAGCATCTCCTAGTGAACCTCTACCAACTTTATTCAAATGATGCCCCTGGAGTAAAAACCGGCCCCAGCCCGGGGGTCACAAGTTTGAGCATAGGAACAAAGAAGGAAATCTTTAAAATTTTTCTTCTTTGAAATTAGATGGCGTAGAGCTTTGATATTTGGTATGTGGCATCTCCTAGTGGACTTCTACCAAGTTTGCCCCGCCCTGGGGGTCACAAGTTCAAACATAGGAACAAAGAAAGAAATTTTTAAAATTCTTCTTCTCTAAAACTAGATAACATAGAGCTATGATATTTGGCATGTAGCAATTCCTAGTGGACCTCTACAAAGTTTGTTCATACTATACCCTTGGGGTCGAAACTGGCCCTGCCCCAGGGATCACAGGTTCGAACATAGCAACAGAGAAGGAAAACTTTAGAAATCTTCTTCTCTGAAACTTGAAGGTGCAGAGCTTTGATATTTGGTATACAGAATCTTCTAGTGGACCTCTACCAAGTGTGGTCATATGTCCCTGGCGTCAAAACTGGCCCTGCCCCGGAGGTCACAGGTTGGAACATAGGAACAAAGAAGGAAAATTATTATATTTCTTCTTCTCTTAAACAGGAAGGTGTAGAGCTTTGATATTTGGTATGTAGCATCTTTCACTGGACCACTTCCAAGTTTGTTCCAAGGATGCTGCTTTGGTAAAAACTGGCCCAGCCCCGGGGACCACAAGTTCGAACATAGGACAAAGAAGGAAAATTTAAAATTCTTTTTTGAAACTGGAAGGTATAGAGCTTTGATATTTGATTGCCCTATGTTCGGCAGCTGTCGTCCGTCAACAATTTCTTTAAACATCTCCTCTTAACCCACTGGGTCAATGTTGATGAAACTTTGCAGGGATGTTTCTTGGGTGAAGCTTTACCAAAGTTGTTCAAAGAATTGAACTTCACTCAAATTCTTCTTCTCTAAAACTAGATGGCGTAGAGCTTTGATATTTGGTATGTGGCATCTCCCAGTTTACCTCTACCAAGTTTATTTAAATCATGCCCGTGGGGTCAAAACTGGCCCGCCCTGGTGGTCATAAGTTCGAACATAGGAACAAAGAAAGAAATTTTTAAAATTCTTCTTCTCTAAAACTAGAAGGCATAGAGCTATGATGTTTGGCATGTAGCAATTCCTAGTGGACCTCTACCAAGTTTGTTCATACTATACCCTTTGGATCGAAACTGGCCCTGCCCCAGGGTCACATGTTCGAACATAGCAACAGAGAAGGAAAACTTTAGAAATCTTCTTCTCTGAAACTTGAAGGTGCAGAGCTTTGATATTTGGTATGCAGAATCTTCTAGTGAACCTCTAATGAGTGTGGTCATATGATGTCCCTGGCATCAAAACTGGCCCTGCCCCGGAGGTCACAGGTTGGAACATAGGAACAAAGAAGGAAAATTGTAAATTTCTTTTTCTCTCAAACAGGCAGGTGTCTTTGATATTTGGTATGTAGCATCTTAGAGGGGACCCCTACAAAGTTTGTTCCAAGGATGCTGCTTTGGTAAAAACTGGCCCAGCCCCAGGGACCACAAGTTCGAACATAGGACAAAGAAGGAAAATTTAAAATTCTTTTTTGAAACTGGAAGGTATAGAGCTTTGATATTTGATTGCCCTATGTTCGGCAGCTGTCGTCCGTCAACAATTTCTTTAAACATCTCCTCTTAACCCACTGGGTCAATGTTGATGAAACTTTGCAGGGATGTTCCTTGGGTGAAGCTTTACCAAAGTTGTTCAAAGAATTGAACTTCACTCAAATTCTTCTTCTCTAAAACTAGATGGCGTAGAGCTTTGATATTTGGTATGTGGCATCTCCCAGTTTACCTCTACCAAGTTTATTATCCCCCGCCGTAGGCGGAGGGATATAGTTTTAGCGTTGTCCGTCCTTCCGTCCGTCTGTCCGTCCGTCCGTCCGTCCGTCCGAGTGTCCGTCCCGGCAAATATCTCCAATACCATTGGACGGAATTTCGTGAAACTTTATATACATATACAATGACCCATTCTCCCGAGACACTTTTTTTGTTTTTTTGATTCGATGCAAAATGGCCGACTGAGAGCGATTTTAAGTTCCACTTAAGTTACACTTAAGTACACTTTTAATGTTTGGAGTCTTCTCTTCAAAACTCGATTTCTCCACAACCCCTGGACCAAATTGGATAAAACTTCATATATGAACTCCTTGGGGTAAGGCGCCGACGTATCCTTCCCGGATTTTCAATTTGACCACGTGTCATGGAAAAAAGGGGCTTAATGCAAAATTGCAATTTTTACCAATATCTCATTCAGTTTTCGTCAGAATATCATGAAACTTCATGGTTATATTGTTTATGGAAAGTTTTAGCATGTGCCCTTGCTATTTTTAATCTGGGCGTTTTTTAAGTTGACGTTCTGTCATGGAAAAAAGGGGGTTTCTTGCAAAATTCCAATTTTTACTAATATTTCATTCAGTTTTGGTCAAAATTTCATTAAACTTCATGGTTATATTGTTTTTTCAAAGTTTCACCATGTGCTCTTGTTTCTTTATCTATGTGTTTTTCAATTTGACCCTCTGTCATGGAAAAAGGGGGTTTCTTGTATAATGACAAGGAAAAAGGGGCCCTAATGCAAAATTGCAATTTTTACTTATATCTTGTTCAGTTATTGTCAAAATTTCATGGTTCCATCTTTTTCTACAAGTTTCAACATGTGCCCTTTGTTTTTTTCAATCTATTAATTATTAATGCGCAAATATGTCTTTCCTGCTTTCTCAAATTGAGGCTGCATCATGGAAAAAGGCGACTTCATGGAAAAAATTGTTTTTCACTAATATCTCCTTTATCGGTGCTCAAAACTTTGTTAAATTTCAAATCTGAACTTGTTGGAACGTTGCCCAGGTACCTCTCTTCCTGTTTCTCACTTTCAGGCTGCGTCTCGGGAAAAGGAGGCTTCATGTAAAAAATTGTTTTATGTAATATTTACTACATGACTGCTCAAAATTTTATCAAATTTCAAATTTTGAATTATTATTTAAAAATGCCACATATCACACACCCGTTGTTTTTATTTCAATGATCCAATATTGTCTTATGGGAAAAGGGGGCTTAAAGGGGGCATATTGTCCTCTACAAGTTTGTGTTGGCTATCTCTAAGATAGTAATTGCCTTTTCACTTCAAATTTTGGGGGCATGAACAGGTTCTTTTAGGATAAACGAAGTGAATTTTTATCAATTTCATATATATTATGACAAGCACTCGTTCGGGGAGCATAAACCGTCTCTGACGGCTCTTGTTTTATCTAATGAAATCCTGTGCCATGGAACAAGGGAGCTTAATGTATAATTTCTTCATGGACCAATAACAAAAAGGCCACATGTACATGCAAAACAGAATACCTCCTATACGTTTGTATCAAAAAAGGTCTTTTTCGGCGGGGGATATCATTTCAACGAAATTGCTTGTTTAAATCATGCCCGTGGGGTCAAAACTGGCCCCGCCCTGGTGGTCACAAGTTCGAACATAGGAACAAAGAAAGAAAATTTTAAAATTCTTCTTCTCTTAACCTAGAAGGCATAGAGCTATGATGTTTGGCATGTAGCATTTCCTAGT
This sequence comes from Tridacna crocea, assembly GCA_943736015.1. Taxonomy (NCBI): domain Eukaryota; kingdom Metazoa; phylum Mollusca; class Bivalvia; order Cardiida; family Cardiidae; genus Tridacna; species Tridacna crocea. Next base: position 42,004,470 of record OX031056.1, on the reverse strand, counting down.
GGACCTCTACCAAGTTTGTTCATACTATACCCTTTGGATCGAAACTGGCCCTGCCCCAGGGGTCACAGGTTCGAACATAGCAACAGAGAAGGAAAATTCTTCTTTGAAACTGGAAGGTATAGAGCTTTGATATTTGATTGCCCTACGTCCGGCGTCCGTCAGCAATTTCTTTAAACATCTTCTTCTTCTAACCCACTTGGCCAATCTTGATGAAACTTGGCAGGGATGTTCCTTGGGTGAAGCTTTACCAAAGTTGTTCAAGAATTGAACTTCACTCAAATTCTTCTTCTCTGAAACTAGATGGCGTAGAGCTTTGATATTTGGTATGTGGCATCTCTTAGTGGACCTCTACCAAGTGTTTTAAATCATGCCCGTGGGGTCAAAACTGGCCCCGCCCTGGGGGTCACAAGTTCGAACATAGGAACAAAGAAAGAAAATTTTAAAATTTTTCTTCTCTAAAACTAGAAGGCATGGAGCTATGATATTTGGCATGTAGCAATTCCTAGTGGACTTCAGCAAATACATGTATATCATTTCTAACCAGATCCCTACCAGTTTGGTAAGGTGAGCGATCCAGGACCATCTTGGCCCTCTTGTTACTTATTAACCAGTGGAGAAATACAGGATCATCATGGCCCTCTTGTTTAGCTCACCTGAGCAAAACTAGGACCACCCGGTGTCCGTCGTGGATCATCAACAATTCTTTAACCATCATCTCCTAAACATCGGGGCAAATTTGGACCAAACTTGGCTGGAATGTTCCTTAGGAGGTCCTCTTTAAAAATTGTTCACAGAATTTGATTCTGTCAAAAACTCTGGTTGGCATGGCAACCAAATGGAATTTTCAAGAATTTTTTTAAAAATGTTCTTCTCTGAAACCGCTGGCCAGATCTTAAAATAGTTTCGCAGAGATGTTCCTTGGGTCACCCGTTTCAAAAGTTGTTCGGGAATGATCCGTGTGATGCGATGGCTGTTGTGAATTGGGGCTACTTGCACTATACATAAATGAAGAAATTCTTCTCTGAAACAGGTCGTCAGATTTTGAAATAATTTCACATGGATGTTCTTTAGGTGACCCTTTTCAAAAACTGTTCGCCAAGTTGAGATCCGTCAAGAGACACGGCTCCTTGCAGTATAGGGAAATGAAAAAATTCATAAAACTTCTTTTTTAGCTCACTTGAGCAGTGAGCACAACGTGCTCAGGGGGAGCTTTAAGGATCATCCGGGCCCGTATTCACCAATCATTCTTGAGAATATTGTTAGTCTAATTCTCCAAGGTTTTCTACATTTGCAAGTAACACAAGTTCTAACCATTCGGTTTAGCCAATCAGTTGTGTTACTTACAAATGTAGAAAATTCTGGAGAAAAAGACGAAGAACGCTCATAAGAATGCTTGAATACGGGCCCTGGTGTCCGTTGTCAACAATTCATTAAACATCAACTCCTCCTAAACTTGGCTGGAATGTTCCTTGGGAGGTCCTCTCTAAAAGCTGTTCACAGAATTTGAGTCCGTCAAAAACTCTGGTTGCCACGGAAACCAAATAGAATTTTCCCAAGAAATTCTTTAAAATTCTTCTTCTCTGAAACCGCTGGTCAGATTTTAAAATAATTTCACAGAGATGTTCCTTGGCTGAACCTTTTCAAATATTGCTCGCGAAATTTTGATCCATCATGGAAGATGGCTCTGGTGAATGGGGGCTACTTGAACTATTCGGACATGAAGATATTCTTGAAAATTCCATGAAAAACTCTGGTTGCCGTGGCAACCAAATGGAATTTTCTAGGAAATTCTTTAAAAATCCTCTCCTCTGAAACCACTTAAACATCAAATCCTGAATAGCTGGGCCAATTTGGACCAAACTTGGCTGGAATGTTCCTTGGGATGTCCTCTTTAAAAAGTGTTCACAGAATTTGATTCCATCAAAACAGGTTGCCATGGCAACCAAATGGTATTTTCTGGGATTTTTTAAAAAAATCTCAGAAACCGCTGGTCAGATTTTGAAATTATTTCACAGACATGTTGCTTGGCTGACCCTTTTCAAAAACTGTTAGTGAAATTTTGGTCCATCAAGAAACATGGCTCTGATGATTGGGGGCTACTTGCACTATACAAAAATGATGATTTATGAAAAAAAAAATTTCAAATGGCTGGTATGATTTTGAAATAAATTCAGTGATAATCCTTGAATTACTCTTGTCAAGAAACATGGCTCTGGTGTCTTGAGGCTTCTTGCACTATACGGAAACGGAGAAATTCTCATCAATTCTTAATCCTTGAAACTGCTGGTCAGATTTCAAAATAGTTTCACACAGATATTCCTTGGATGACTGTTTTCAGAAAGGGTTCGATGAATTTTGATCCGTCAAAAAACAACAGCCAATTGTTGGGGTTTCAAGACAGTTCCCCGACAAGACAATTCCCCAATACAAGTTTTCGAGACAGTTCCCCCGACAGATTTGAAGACAGTTCCCCGACACTTTTGCTTCAAGGCAAATAACCTTTTATACTGTATAATTTACACATTTATGATTGATAATCATGAGAAATTAGAAATTTTCATGGATAATTGATGTTATGATCAAACTATCTGTACCCTGTGAAGAGGACTTCTATATAGAATGACAGGTAGTTATTGTCTCATGGATGAATTCACAACGAATCACGACTCTCATCATCTTCACGAGCCAAGGTTACGATCACTACGTGGATCTTACCTTGGCTGATTGAGCCAGATTTCGAGATACCTGCGATGCGCTCTCTATTGGATGCTGGTCATTACCCCCCCCCCCCCCCCAACATAATATTTCTAAAAGCCAACAAAATATCGTTTTACAAACCGCTTACGAATACACATGAAGCGATAAGCAGACATCCCCGTGGGTTTCCATGTTTACCTTCTATTCGAAAGGTAGCACCCTTACTCTATTTTTATCAAAGATGAAATGCTACGAGCGATTTCAGTTGTTGCAGTCAGAGCTGGCTGCATCTTCTCCTTTTTCCGCGATGCTTTTAACAGCCTTCTAAGGGTCGTTAAAACTCGGGTTTATCTGATTAACGGTTGAAAAATATAAGTCAAGAGAAAAATTACCATGTTGCCCATTAAGCTAAACTTCCACTAGTACATAAGATAAACCTTTTTAAAATTGAAATCTACTCTTAGTGAGGAAGTACACGTCATTTGAAGTGCTTATTGTAAATAGCAGTAGTTTAAATCTAAGACTAAACATCATGTAATTTTCAGTCTGATCTATATCTACACATTTAGCATATTCTTCATGCACCATGGGTTAAGATTAATGTCAAACTGAAACGTTGGTGACAAGTTGCGCGGCCACTTTTTGGATGTGCATAGGTTATTGAACAAGGTTAGATATTTAAGTAAACGTATTTTCTTTTTTATTAGTATTTCATATAGGTATATTTTCACATTTGTTTTCATTTTTTCTCTTTCAGAGGGGTAAGCATTATTTGAATTAATCCATTTTCCAGGGCCCATCAGAGCTCTTTACATTAGTCCAAATTTTCAGTCAGTATCATAATTCAAACTTGTCTATAGCCTCTGTGTGATCTCACGTCAGTGGTACACGCTCGCAAAGCACATATTTTAAGGGTTTTCTTAAATTAAAACGTTAAAAACACAAAATAGATAAATAGTATGGCATCCCCCCAACGTTAGCAATCGTTTATTTGTGAGCCGAAATGGCAGAACAACGATGCACATCGGGTAGAATAAATGCGATAACCTGATTGGTCAAATATCGATTTCCACGGATCCATGTATTAGTCGCGTTGGTCATTTCGTACCTACCTATACTTTCTATCTTGGTAATTTCGTACCAACTTTGGTCATTTCATAAACAGATTTAATTATCATTTTGATTATTTAGTACCTTGTTTTTTCTATTATTTGTATTTTTTTTTTTCTGAATGACCACTGCTAAAATTGTTCATTGCTGAAATTGTGTTAAATTCCGCCAAAAAACGAGTGTGATGGTTATGATTGTATTTAAGCATTATTGGTTACTTCTAAGTTTAGTTTTTTAGACAAAGATTGTTTAAAACTCCTTTGTTTCTCACCGAGCTCTGCAAAAATTTAATTTGTGGGGGAAAAAAATCTGGAGAGAGAGGCCAGTTTTTCGCCGTGTTGTTCATAAAGCGCGTTGCAAAACCATGTTTCTTTATTAACACTGTTCACCAAACAGTATAGTTTTAGACTTGTTTAAATTGAAAGCATGCCTTGCAAACTTGAGTCCTCTTGAATCACACTTTCCCAAGACAGCAACATTTTAGTAACTTGGCCCCATTTTCAACATTTTCCCAAACAAACACGGGTTATCACATGTGTGCTGTCAAAATCTTTTGGAAAAACATGTTGGATAAGGAGAAATTGCTCGTTTTAAACAATTTCTCCTTTATCAAATACTTTTCCCCACTACTAGCGAATTTACCACCTATTCCAATTGTCGTCTGCCAACTCTCTGAATTTGGAGGGGTCTGATATTTGTCGTTTGGAAAAGAGCTGAGAGCGCGCTGTGAGAGGGTATTAGATCATACCGTTACAGAAGACAAGTCTTGATATAGATTCACAGTCACATCAATTTCATAAAGTGTTAAAAAATCTGCTGATGAAAACTGACATTTACTTACTTGCCCTGGCTTTCTTGAAGCATTAAACATTTTTTTGCAGCGACTTTGATGCTTTGCATCAACTTTTTCTTGTATAGTCTTTGAATAATTTTTGTATGTATTTTAGTTACTAGTATGTGCATTCCACCATTCCACTGTTTTAAAGAAATACAGAAGGGGGTGGGCCTTACTGAGTGAAATACCTTTTGCTGTTGGTCTTGTACACCCGGACAATTTTACATACATGCAAATCAATCATATATGTATAATTTGGGAGAATGTAGTCTATTTAGACATCGTTTGATATTTTATGACGATTGGCCATCAAATTTTCCTGTCCAGCTCAGCTTATAGACATTACCACGATTACCAAATGTACTCGCCAATCACATGTACAAACGCTTCAATTAGTTGCAAATGATCAATTACCCATAAAACCTCTTTCAAACATGTTATCTCTCCTAAGCACAAAGTGCCAAATGTGAGCTATTGTGATCGTCCTATGTCCGTCAACAATTTCTTTAACCATCTTCTTCTCCTAAACCACTGGACCAATCTTGATAAAACCTGGCAGGAATGTTCCTTGGGTGAAGCTCTACCAAAATTGTTCAAAGAATTGAATTCCACCCATAACTCTGGTTGCCATGGCAACAAAAAGGGGAAAAATCTTTAAGAATCTTCTTCTCTGAAACTAGAAGGCGTAGAGCTTTGATATTTGGTATGTGGCATCTCCTTATGGACCTCTACCAGTTTGTTCAAATTATGTCCCTAGGGTCAAGACTGGCCCCTACTCCGAGGGGTCACAAGATTGAGCATAGGAAAAAAGAAGGAAAACTTATAAAAATCTTTTTCTCAGAAACTAGAAAGCGTAGAGCTTTGATATTTGGTCTGTTGCATCTCCTATTGGACCTTTACCTAGTTCGTTCAAATGATGCCCCTGGGGTTACAAGTTTGAGCATAGGAACAAAGAAGGAAACTTTAAAATTCTTCTCCTCTGAAACTAGATGGCGTAGAGCTTTGAAATTTGGTTATGTGGCATCTCCTAGTGGACCTCTACCAAGTTTCTTAAAATCGTGCCCCGGGAACACAAGTTCGAGCATAGGAACAAAGAAGGAAAACTTTAAAATTCTTCTCCTCTGAAAGTAGATGGCGCAGAGCTTTGATATTTGGTATGTAGCGTCTCCTAGTGGACCCCCACCAAGTTTGTCCATATGATATCCTTGGGGTCAAAACTGGCTCAGCCCCGGGGTTCACAAGTTCGAACACAGGAACAAAGAAGGAAAACTTTAAAAAAGAAATTCTTCTCTGAAACTTGATATTGAGCTTTGATATTTGGTAAATGGCATGTTCAAATGGCATGTTCTAGTGGACCTCTACCAAGTTTGTTCATATGATGCCTTTTGGGTCAAAACTGGCCCTGCCCCGGGGGGTCACATGTTCAAACATAGGAACAAAGAATGAAAATTTTAAAATTCTTCTCCTCTAAAACTAGAAGGCATAGAGCTATGGTATTTCACAATAATTTGGCATGTAGCAATTCCTAGTCGACCTCTACCAAGTTTGTTCATATTATGTCCTTGGGGTCATAACCGGCCCTACCCCGGGGTCACAGGTTCGAACATAGCAACAAAAAAGATAAATTTCAGAAATCTCTGAAACCTGAAGGTGCAGAGCTTTGATATTTCTAGAGCCATGTTTCTTGATGAATCAAAATTTCGCAAACAATTTTTGAAAAGGGTCAGCCAAAGAACATAGCTGTGAAATTATTTCAAAATCTGATATGCGGTTTCATAATTTCCCTATAGTGCAAGTAGCCCCTATTCACCAGAACCATGTTTCTTGACGGACCAAAATTTTACGAACAAGTTTTAAAAAAGGATCACTCAAGGAACATCTCTGTGAAATCATTTCAAAATCTGACCAGCGGTTTCAGAGAAGATTTTTAAAGAAAATTCCATTTGGTTGCCATAGCATCCAGAGTTTTTGATGGAACCAAATTCTGTGAGCCTTTCTATAGAGGACCTCCAAAGGAACAAGTTTGGTCCAAATTGGCCCAGCAATTTAGAGGAGTTGATGTTAAAAGAATTGTGGACGACAGCCGAAGGACATCAAGTGATCCTAAAAGCTACCCTGGAGCACGTTGTGCTCAGGTGAGCTTAAAAGCAGTGGAGCGAAATAACACTGGCACTTGATATGTAAGATATGGTGCTTGACTTACACACCAAAAATGGAGTGAATATGAACCAGGATTTAGAAAACATGAGGGCCAAGATGGCCCTGGATCACTCACCTGAATATTTGAGAGGATCATAGCCAATTTTTCTCAAAATCTAATTAGCAATTTCAGAGATTTTTTTAAAAACTTTCTTCATGTTTGTTTAGTGTAAATAGCCCAAGGCCATCAGAGCCATGATTGTTGATGGATCAAAACTTATCGAACACTTTTTGAAAAGGGTCAGCGAGAAAACATTTCTGTGAAATTTGTTCTGATCAGCCTTTTCATAGAAAAACTAGAAGGCCCTGAATATGCTCTACTGGCAGTCAACTTGAAATGGCTACTTTTCTTATACTGTTTGTTGGATTTTTTTCAAAATCCATAGGGTTGAAGCTATTGATGAGTTAAACTGTGCAAGTTTCACAAAAACCTGATAAAAAATGCACATTTTATTGCGTAAACAAGAATTTTAAATTTTCAACCCGAGATGGCTACTTTTCCCATATTGTTTATTGGATTTTTTTTTTGACACCAATAGGGATGAAGCTACTGATATGATAAACAAACTGTGTGATTTTCGTGAAAATCTGACAAGAAATGCAGACTTTATCATGTAAACAAGAATTTGAAATTTTCAATTTGAAATGGCTACTTTTCCCAAACTGTTTGTTGGATTTTTTTTTCAAAATGAATAGAGTTGAAGCTATTGATGAGATAAACAAACTGGGCAAGTTTCACGAAAATCTAGCAACAAATGCAGACTTTATCGCGTAAACAAGAATTGGAAATTTTCAACTGGAAATGGCTACTGTTCCCATACTATTTGTCAGATTTTTCTCAAAATCAATAGGGTTGAAGCTATTGATCAGATAAATAAACTGTGCAAGTTTCATGAAAATCTGATGAAAAATGCAGACTTTATCGCGTAAACAAGAATTTGAAATTTTCAACTTGAAATGGCTACTTTTCCCATATTGTTTGTCAGATTTTTCTCAAATTCAATAGGGTTGCAGCTATTGATAAGATAAACAATCTGTGCAACTTTCACAAAAATCCGACAACAAATGCAGACTTTATCGCGTAAACAAGAAAAAGACTTACAGACGGGTGACGGAAACCCCGCCATGACATAAGCCCTGCTGGCTTTCAGCCAGTAGAGCTAATCAAAGGACTGATAGTCCTGAGAGTCGCCTGTAGGGTAATGGGTTAGAAGTTTTCACCCTTTTTTGTTCAAATCTATTAAAAGCATTCAAGACACAAAATAACTTAACAACAAGACAGTATTATATGCAAGCATATTCTGAGTTGTCATCCTAAAATCCAAGATATCCGTATTAAAATTTAAATTTAAAAAATGTGGTGGAAATTAAAATTTAGGCACCAGGACCGGCTTTAATAAGTTCAACGTTTTTTACTCACAGGCAACAACCCTTTACAAGTAAAGACCAGAATATCTTCTGGTATAGGATCTTGTGACATTATTTTAGACCAAAAATGCCCTTTTGCAACTCGATCGCTCATATCTAATCTTAGCAGTCTGACAAAGTTCCATAAGTATTAGACTGAACATAAATGGATTCTACAGCTCTATTACGCCTGATTTGACCTAATGACAACCTTTAGGCTTTTTTCTTTTAAACCCAGGTGACCTATATTCAGTTTTGTCAAAAACACTATTGAGACAAACAGCCAGGCAATTTCATAATCATTGGACTGGACTGTAGCCTTTGGAGCACAAACAATGTATTTGACTCAGTGATCTACCTGTCCTTTGGAAATAATTTGTTTTTATTGTTTTCCAGATTGAGGTTTTGACCAGCAATGGACTCTATGAATGTGGCTGCTACAACTAAATAAAATCTATAACCCAGCAGCACGATCATCAGCCTTTAATATTTGTCTGCGTTAAATATAACGTCCCAGGGATTATAGTGCTTCCACACCAATCGAATTTTGTCTACATGTATATTGCTTTGGTGTAAATTAAATGTTTGCGATTCGTTTTATTATCCTTTACAAAAACCCTTCACAAGATTACAAACACTCCAATAAAGAACTTGTTGTTCCAGCGGGTAAACACTGATCTGTTCTATTATATTTGAATTATAGCGGAGTAAAAAGTTGATTTCTCAGATTGCTGGTAACGTTGTTAGAACTGCGTAGTGTAAATTCAGATTTTGGCAGTTACAAAAGCACCTTGCGTTCTAACACCCGCACTAATAAATTGTTGTTTAATAAATACTAGATCTAGGTTAATCGGTCATTGAAAAAAAAAAAAAAAACAGCAGGCTTTAACAAATTTGGCCGTCTTAATGAACCAAAACCAATTAAATATAGTTAACTTCAAAGCACTCTCTCTACATAGGCCGGTTTAGCGACTGATTCATAAATATGTAAATTCATAGATTTCCGTGGTGTAAATGACGTTTATACGTCACGTGATTACGAGATCTATATTTGTCACAAAGCTACATTCCAGAAAACACCTGCAAAGCGATGACTTGGTACAGCCTAGAACCGTGTGCTTTGCATACGCTATGTACGATCTCTGGTGCACCTAGAAAATGGCTGTGCAAAGAATCTAAAGTCTAGATTAAAAAGCTGGGAAGAAGCAACGTGTAAGAATGTCTAAGAAGGCAATGCAAACATCCAAGTCGTTATAAATTTGTTAAAAAAATTAGCCTACTGTTGAGAAAAAAAGCAATTGAAAGCTTCCATGTTAACTCGGCATCGCCTTTCTCATAGGTTGAGCGTTGAATTGACATAAGGCTTGCAGTTAGGATTGTCAGATTGTAAGAGTTAGAGTGTACTTCTAATAGGTAATTATCAAACAATTTTCACTGAGAATTGTCCACAAATAGAAGCAGAAAAGATGCTTGTAGTTGAAAATTTCTCAGCGTGTCCGCAGACTTGTTTAGTTCACGGCGGCTATTTTTACATATACGTAATGCGCTATTTTTAGAGATGATGTCTTATACAGACATCAGGCTAATGTGTACCCTTGCGCACGAAATGATTGTTTCAAAGGTTTGAACCGTTAAACAGCTCAGTCTTTATAGACATATTCATTATCACAAAGGCACGGTTGTAAATTATTTACATCAAATAAAAACCGGGTTTTTCACTGAATAATAAGAAAACTATAATATGATTTATCTCATAAACCGGAACTTGGGACAGGAAGCAGTACAAGGCCGGAAGTATGCTTACGTCACCCCATAGATCAGCACGATAACAATGAGAGCCTGTTTGCTACGCAAACAGGCGACTCAAAAATTTCTCAATTTCCCTATAGGTCAAGTAGCCCCTATTCACCAAAACCATGTTTCTTGACAGATCAAAATTTTGCAAACAATTTTTGAAAAGGGTCATTCAAGGAACATCTCTTTGAAATGATTTCAAATTCTGACCAGCCGTTTCAGAGAAGAATTTTCCCCACTTCCATTTAGTGCAAGTAGCCCCCATTCACCAGAGCCATGTTTCTTGATGGATCAAAATTTCGCGAACAATTCTTGAAAAGGGTCACCGAAGAAATATCTCTGTGAAATTACTTCAAAATCTTACCAGCAGTTTCAGAGAAGAAGAATTTGTAAAAATTCCTTCATTTCTGTTTAGTGCAAGTAGCCCCCATTCACCAGAGCCAAGTTTCTTGACAGATTAAAATTTCACAGTTTTTGAAAACGCTCAGCCAAGGAGTATCTCTGAGAAATTATTTCAAAATCTGACCAGCGGTTTCAGAGAAGATTTCTATAGGATTTTTAAGAAAATTCCATTTGGTTGCCATGAGTTTTTGGTGGACTCAAATTCTGTGAACAATTTTTAATGAGGACCTCCCAAGGAATATTCCAGCCAAGTTTGTCCAAATTGGCCCAGTGGTTTAGAAGGAGTTGATGTTTAAAGAATTGTTGACGGCGCACAATGGACACCAAGTGATCCTTAAAGCTCCCTTGAGCATGTTGTGCTCAGGTGAGCTTAAAAGTGTGGAAAAGTGTTTAATCAGTGAAAATTACGAAGTCCAAGGCCCGTAAATCTGTGAAAAATCAGTGGAAATGAACGAAAGTTGAACTTGGATCAGTAAGTGATAGTGTTTGACCTACAGAGCAAAACTCGGGTCAATATCCGCCATCGTAAAAAAAAAGTTCGGAAAACATTTTTCTTTGAAAACTTTTAAGTCCAAGGCCCATAATTTTGTCACATTTTGTCTTGTTAGTCCTTTCGAAATCTGATCAGCAGGTTCAGAAAAGAAGAATCTCTAGGAGTTTCTCTAGTTTAATTTCCGTACAGCGCAAGTAGCCCCCATTCACCAGAGCCATGTTTCTTGACCAATCAAAATCCCGCAAACAATTTTTGAACAAGAAGGCCATTGGCCCTGGACGCTCACCTCAGACTATAGCTTATGAGTGAAATTCATTTCTTTGAGCAACTTTGGTAAAGCTTCACCCAAGTAACATCCCTGCCAAGTTTCATCAAGATTGGCCCAGTGGGTTAGAAGATGTTTAAAGAAATTGTTGACGGACGACAGATGCCGGACATAGGGCAATCAAAGTTTCAGGGAAGAATTTTAAATTTTCCTTCTTTGTCCTATGTTCGAACTTGTGGTCCCTGGGGCTGGGCCAGTTTTTACCAAAGCAGCATCCTTGGAACAAACTTGATAGGGGTCCAGTCAAAGATGCTACGTACCAAATATCAAAGCTCTAAACCTTCCTGTTTTGACCCTAGGGGCATAATTTGAACAAACTTGGTAGAGGTCCATTAGGAAATGCCACATACCAAATTTCAAACCTCTACGCCTTTAGTTTCAGAGTAGAAGATTTTCAAAGATTTCATTTTTTTTTTAAGCTCACCCGAGCACAAAGTGCTCATAGTGAGCTTTTGTGATCGCCTAATGTCCGTCGTCCACAATTTCTTTAAACATCTTCTCTTCCTAAACCCACTGAGCCAATCTTGATGAAACTTGGCAGGGATGTTCCTAGGGTGAAGCTCTACCGAAGTTGTTCAAGAGATTTAATTCCAGGCATAACTCTGGTTGCCATGGCAACCAAAACAAAAAAAAAATAGCAAAATCTTGAAAATCTTCTCTGAAACTAGAAGGCGTAGATGTTTGATGTGTAGCATCTCCTAGTGGACCTCTACCAAGATTGTTCATATGATGCCCCTGGGGTCAAAACTGGCCCCACCCCAGGGGTCAAAACTGGCCCCACCCCAGGGGTTAAAAGTTTGAAACATAGGAACAAAGAAGGAAAACTTTGAAAATCTTCTTCTCTGAAACTAGAAGGTGCAGAGCTTTGATATTTGTATGTAGCATCTCCGAGTACCCTTCTACCAAGGTTGTTCATATGATGTCCCTGGGGTCAAAACTGGCCCCATCCAGGGGGTCACAAGTTTGAAACATAGGAACAAAGAAGGAAAACGTTAAAATTCTTCTTCTCTGAAACTAGAAGGTGCAGAGCTTTGATATTTTGTATGTAACATCTCCTGGTAGACCTCTGCCAAGTTTGTTCATATGATGCCCCTGGGGTCAAAACTGGCCCTGCCTCAGGGGTCACAAATTTGAAGCATAGGAACAAAGAAGGAAAACTATAAAATTCTTCTTCTCTGAAACTAGAAGGTGCAGAGCTTTGACATTTGGTATGTAGCATCTCCTAGTGGACCTCTACCAAGATTGTTCATATGATGCCACTGGGGTCAAACCTGGCCCCGTCCCAGGGGTCACAAGATATTTGGTATGTAGCATCTCCTAGTGGACTTCTACCAAGATTGTTCATATGTAGCCCCTATTCACCAGTGCAATAGTTCTTCACAGATCAAAATTTCATGAAAAATTTTGAAAGGAGTCACCAAAGGAACATTGCTGTGAAATTATTTTAAACTCTGACAACGGGTTTTAGAATAAGAATTTTCAAAAATTTCTTCAATTCTATATAGTGCAAGTAGCCCCCATTCATCAAACTTTCACGAACACTTTTTTAAAAGGGTCACCCATGGAACAATGTTGTGAAAGTATTTCAAAATCTGACCAGCCATTCGCGAATTTTTAAGAATTTAATTTCCCTATAGTGCAAGTAGCCCCCATTCACCAGAGCCATGTTTCCTGACGAATCTAAATTTCACCAACACTTTTTGAAAAGGGTCACCCAAGAACATCTGTGTGAAATTATTTCGAAGTCTGACCAGCTGTTTCAGAGAAGAAGAATTTTTAAGAATTTCTTCATTTCTGTATAGTGCAAGTAGCCCCCATTCACCACAGCCATGTTTCTTGAATCAAAAGTTTTTTAAGAGGGTCACCCAAGGAACATCTCTGTGAACTTATTTCAAAATCTGACCAGCCGTTCGACAGAAGAATTTTCAAGAATTTCATCATTTCCCTATAATGCAAGTAGCCCCCATTCACCAGAGCCATGTTTCTTGACAAATCAAAATTTCACCAACAATTTTCAACTAGAGGCGCTTGAGCGCCTGTATCACTCCACATTATTTTTCTGCAATAGTGAAGAGTTTTTAACAATTACCATTCATTCCTAGGTCATTAAAGTAAAAAAAAGCTATGAAAAACATTGTGAGAAAAGAGGAAAATAAAAGTAACCTGCAAGTCTTAGTTATACACAATAATTTCTACCCTTTTTGATACAAGTTTTACTAATTTGAAGATATGTTGTCTGCAACATCTTTCAAGAGTGTTTTCCAAAGACTTCTTTAGGGTCATTAAAAGTCAGGATTGTATGGTAAACACTTACCACCATAGGAACTAATCTATTACAACAATGAAATCCAACTAATAGTTTGAGAGAAGAAATTTTTCAAAGACTTTACTTTATACCATAAAAAGAAAATGAGTCTCCCATAAAAGGCATGTTATTTGATGGATCTTTTTTTTTGTTTGTTAAAGGAATTCTGTAGACCTCTATCTAAGGAACATTCTTGCAAAATAATAATGCTATCCAATTAGCGGTTTGGGAGATTTTCTAAGGTTTTTTTACTTTGGTTGCCATGGCAACCAGAATTCTTCATGGAACACAATTATTTGAATGAATTTGAAAGAGGACCACCTAAGGAACACTCCTGTGAAATTTGGTAAAAATCCAGTCAATAGTTTCTGAGAAGTTCTTTAAACAAAAAGTTTACGGACGCACACACGGATAGACATACGGCAGACACAACTCCATGACTATAGCTCGCTGGCCTTTGGCCAGTGGAGCTAAAAAGGCTCACCCAAGGAACATAGCTGTAAAATTATTTCAAAATCTGGCTAGTGGTTTCAATGAAGATTTTTCAAAAGAATTTCTTAGAAAATTCCATTGGTTACCATGGCAACCAGAGCATTTGATGGAATCAAATTCTGTGAACAATCTTTAAAGAGGACCTCCCAAGCAACATTCCATCCAAATTGGCCCAGTGATTTAGGAGGAGCTGATGTTTAAAGAATTGTTGACGATGCATGACGATCCCAATGGCTCCCCTTGTGCTCAGGTGAGCTAAAAAGTCCCGTAAACTGATTTGCCCGACTGGCGGACAGACTACAAACCTAAAGTCCCCTCCAGCTTTGCCAGTAGGGGACTAATAAGCGTAGAAGTGATCTGCTGGATAATGCTATATGCAAAACTTGGTAGCCTTATGATTTTGTTTAAATTTTTACTTCATAGCATGTGTAAAACTTGCAACTCATTTTTGGAGCAAATTTTGACCCCAAGAGCTATAATATGAACAATCTTGGTACTGGTCAACAAAATTGTACCACAGGCAAATTATTACAGCTATAGCTTTCACATTCAGAACAACGAAGTTTTCACTGTATTAGGCTATGTGAATAATGTAACCCTGTGAAAGGATAAATTTTGTTCCCAGGGCTATGAACACCTTTGTTAGAAATTCACTAGATTAAGCTACGTCCAAAGTTTAGTAGCCCCTTTGCTATGGTTAAGTGGCCAGTTTTAACACTCTTTTCCACATTATTCAAAAGATATTGCAATTTCCATTGCACTTATTGCTTTCCTGGATTTTCTTTTACCAGTACATTGCACAATATTCTTTCTGAGCCGCTGATGGCCCTGCCCTCTTGCATTGCCATTGTTGAACCATTTATCAGAATGAATTCTGTTGCAATGATCAAACCTTGAGAAAGGATATGATGGTTCATTAGATGAAGCTTTGTGAAAAATTTGGTAGCCCTGGCCTGAACAGTTAGGAAGAAGATTTTTAAAGTTTTCCTACCAAAAGCCCATGTAAAAGGTGGCCGTTTGGGCTGTGCATATTTTGACACCAGGGCTATAACTGCCTTTCAATACTTACCATATCTAAATGTCTGTATATCATTCCACAAGTTGATAAAGATGTTGGACTTTCAATGGAATACAAAATGTAATTTGAAGAACATAGTTACATTATTGATAAATATTTCCATCTTACAACTCTGAAAACATTGGTTTAAGGGTTAAGCTTTCAATGGTAAATTACCAATACCACATAAACAGCACACTTTCCTGGAATTCGTTGGCACTAGGCTGGGGCTCTGAAGTGCCTTACTCTAGGGAAATTTGAAAAGAACAGCAGCACCACAAAGGATCAAACCTGAATATCCTGATAGCGCTCCTAAACTAAACGGATTATATTGTCATCACTCCTAAAACTAAATGAATCATCTTGTGTGTTTTTTCATAGATATATAGTTGCAGAAGGAAACTTAGCCCAATAATTTTTGTGTAGCAGAAATTCCACATTTATATCATGATTATATCATCAAGTATACGAGGAGACAATACAAGACTTGCAATATCTTAAGAAGTTTTAAAACAGAAGCCAAACTAGATACGTGGCTTGTTTGTATTGGAGTTTGCCATTTTAACAGGTTGTATCTTGGTGGTCAGCGACACACTCATGCTTTTCCTGGCTGTCTCACACCAGCACTAGTACAATAATTTCCAAAGCCAGTGAATCCTTTTCTCCCATGTATCTGATGTGAGAAGTGAAACATCGAGGGAAAAGAAGTTCAACACAACCAGGTATCGAACTCTAGGTCAAGAGTCTGATACACTAATCACCGAGCTACCCGGCCAGGCCACATGGCTTTAAGACTGATACACAAGAAATTTGAAATTTAAGATTTTAATTTCAAACCAGATCTCCATTATGTCAAATGCCAATTTCCTCCTAGATTAAGAAGACAATGTAGATTTCAATACAGCCTTCTCCACGAAAATTTATTCTAATATTTTGTTTCAGTTAACATATCCCTAGCATTACAGACCCTGTCAAAATGGTATTTTTTTCAAATGTTCTTTTATTTTTTTGAGAGATTCAATTTGCAATTTTCTTTTTCTCTGCCAGTAACTATATGATATCAGTGAAGCAGGAGCAAAGTTTCCAGCAACTCGTTGATCTGCTGCAACTGCAAAATGGACAGCATCGGACTGCCTTAACTCTGCAAAACTGCAACACAGCTCAGCTTAATCTGCATTAACGGTCAGCAAGTCACAGCATCAGACTGCATTCCCTGCTACTCATAACTCTCGCAGCAATACTTTTATCAGAACCCACTGCTCCTGGCAGATTAAAGAAAAAGACAACTTGGTTAATAAACCTATATACACATCATTTTAATACATTATGTGGCATGGTTTAAGTGATCTATCGACTGTATCTGAAAAATGACCAAAAAAAAAAATTCAAGTAAAATATTTACAGACAGTTCTTGATTATTAAGATTTCAACATCATAAAGAATGAAAGTTAAAATCTAGACGTATGTTAAGCCCCTATATCTCACTCACCAGGATGCACCCTTCTAGCTGGAGTAGCATTATCAAATCTTTTTTAATTAAAATGGTAAAATAAACAAGAGGACCAAGATGGCCCTGGATCGCTCACCTGAATTTTTGAGAGGATCATAGCCAATTTTTTTTTTTTTTGAGGTATTGAAACACTGGACACAAAATCCTTATTTTGCCAGGCAATTTTCAAAAAGGTCACCTGTAAAAGTCCTTTCAAAATCTGACAACAGGTTTCATAAAAGAAGAATTTTAAGGAGTTTCTTAATTTCCATATAGTGCAAGTAGCCCCCCCTTCACCAGAGCCATGTTTCTTGACCTCTCAAAACTTTGCAAACAATTTTTGAACAGGGCCACTCAAGGAACATTTCTGTGAAATTATTTTAAAATCTGACCAGCTGTTTCGGAGAAGAAAATTTTTTAAGAAACTCTTCATGTCTGCATAGTGCTAGTAGCCCCAATTCACCAGAGCCATGTTTCTTGATAAATCAAAATTTCACGAATAAATTTTGAAAAGGGTCACCAAAGGAACATGTCTGTGAACTTATTTTAAAATCCGACAGCAGGTTTCAGAGAAGAAGAATTTTCAAGAATTTATTAATTTCCATACAGTGCAAATAGCCCCCATTCAGCAGAGCCATGTTTCTTGACCTATCAAAATTTCACTAACAACTTTTAAAAAGAGTCACCCGAGGAACATCTCTGTGAAAGTATTTCAAAATCTGACCAGCCATTTGAGAGAAGAAGAATTTTCAAGAATCTCTTCATTTCCCTATAGTGCAAGTAGCCCCCATTCACCAGAGCCATGTTTCTTGACGAATCAAAATTTCGCGAACAATTTTTGAAAAGGATCACCCAAAGAACATCTCTGAGAAATTATTTCAAAATCTGACCAGCCATACTAGAGAAAAGAATGTTTAAGAATCTCATTTCAATAAAGTGCAAGTAGCCTCCATTCACCAGAGCCATGTTTCTTGAGGAATCAAAATTTTGTGAACACTTTTTGATAAGGGTCACCCAAGGAACATCTCTGTGAAATTATTCCAAAATCTGACTGGCGGTTTCAGAGAAGAAGAATTTTTTTAAGTCTCTTCATTTCTGTATAGTGCAATTAGCCCCCATTCACCAGAGTCATATTTCTCGACGAATCAAAATTTCGCGAACAAGTTTTGAAAAGGGTCACACCAGGAACATTTCTGTGAAATTATTTTAAAATTTGACCAGCAGTTTCAGAGAAGAAGATTTTTAAAGAATTTCTTAAAAAATTCCATTTGGTTGCCATGGCAACCAGAGTTCTTGACAGAATCGAATTCTGTGAAAAATTTTAGAGGACCTCCCAAGGAACAATGCAGCCAAGTTTGGTCCAAATTGGCCCAGAAGTTTCGGAAGAGTTGATGTTTAAAGAATTGTTGACGACGCACAGCGGACAACGGACATGGGATGATCCTAAAAGCTCCCCTTGAGTATGTTGTGCTCAGGTGAGCTAAAAACACAAGAAATGCAACTTGTCCAATAGTTTTGCTTAAAATGTAGTTCATTTTCATTTCCACTTTCAAATGATAACTGAACGTTCAGCATCTAATTTCACATTGAAATAGGACAAGACAATAACCTTTTAAGTTTATATTCTGGTTCAACTGGTAAGTATTCAATGCTCTATCATTTTGCACTCTGCAGTCATGCTTAATCATGCCATCACTCTGCTCCATTTTCTTGTGTCTCCTGTGGTGTTTTGGATCTGGATCCTGATCTAGATGACCGGCTCCTGGAGCGACTTCTACTTCTGCTGTTGCTTCTTGATCGGCTGTAGTATGACCTACTTCTGCTTCTGCTTCTTGAATACCTTCTGTTACGCCTTCCTCTAGAGCGTGACCGTGATCTTGATCTAGATCTAAAATATGATTTCAAATATCACAGCCTCTGAGTTCAAAGACGGTTAAAAATATCTTACTGATGGCCGAAGGAGAAAAATGCCTATGGTTAAAATACACAAAGCTTGAACAATCCTTTGGAATGATAAATGTTAATGTGAAATCAGGTTATCTATGACATTATGAACAAAAACAACCTTGTTATTGCCCGTATCAGACCATGTGTTTCCAAAATGAAAATGGTTGTTTGCTTTATTCCAATCTATACAGGCTAAAATATATCTATAATCAATGTCTGCAAAAATTTGTCAGTCAGGTAAAAAGTGAAACTTTCAGAGTCTTTAGAATTATTGTTGTAATAAATTACATGTATCTGTTGACCTGAGGGGATGGAGATGGAGACATTTTAACTCATAACCAAACAACAAAATTTTAGGTTTATCCAAATTGACAAAATAAAAGTCTCTGAAAAGTTGAAATTTGTTCTGTGAAGGGTAGAAAACATAGTGGGAAAAGGAGAAAATGCTGGTTACCAACATTTTCTCCTTTTCCCACTATGTTTTCTTAAGGCTTCTTTCTCAGGGTCGCCGAAAGTAGGATTGTGTGGTAATGGGTTAAAATCACAGGAAAATAACAGTATGCAAGCAAATGTTAAAAATATCCCAACATTCAAAATACATGTGTATAATAATCATTACCTTCCTCTCCCACCGTATCGGCTTCTACCACCTCCACCACCACCTCCATATCTACTTCTAGCTGGTCCACGCTTGACAGGTTCTGATGGTCTGCCATATCTAGCCATCTGGACTCTAAGTTCCCTGCCATCCAGTATAGCCCCATCCATTGCATCTAATGCATCTTCAGCATCACGTTTGTCATAGTAACGTACAAAGGCAAACCCTCGACTCTCCCTTGAAAATCTATCTCTTGGTATGTATACATCACCAACATCACCTGAAAAAATACAAAACACAGCAATCCTTTCAGAAATTTAAAGTTAAAGAAATACCTAGCTTGAAACAGTCAAATAAACTAACCCAGACGATATCTGATTGGATCGCTTTGCTAAAATCTTCCTAAGAAAAAACCCTATTTTAATTCAAAAGCTACTCAATATCCATCAAGTAACCATATCAGTCTCAAACCTTTAACAATTTGCCGTTGAATAGGCTGTGTGAATCTTTTTTCTTCCAAGCAAATTGTCCAGTGTTTCAGCTTCCACCAGTTTGACCTACCTCCTTTATTTTGAAATATGCATTTTCCTTGGTTATCCACTGATGTGTGTTTGTGATGTGTGTTTGACCTCGACCTATGAGAAAACGCTTTACAAAATCTGCACAGAAGTGAAAGAACACCATAATGGATTACAGTTCAGACAGCTTGACATTTTCAGATGGAAAAAAGGAGTTTCATACAATGGTGGTGGGGTGGTGGGGGGGGGGGGGGGGGGGGGGGTTCGTACAATGTTCAAACCTTGGTGCACGGTATACAGGGTTCAACAATGTTTAGAAAAGGCATTTGTCCTGCAAGTCAAGTGACTCAGTGACTCAACGAAACAGAAACACCCATTATACCCTTTCCTGCAGTAATAAGAATGAATAAACCCCCCCCAAAAAATTTTTTTCAGACTGATTTCAGGACAGTATTGACATTAATATCATTTGCTACAATAAAAGGCCAAGTCGCTCATATTTGATTACCAAAAGGACACTAAAATTTTCTTTATTTGCAAGGACAGGTACCGAGTTATATCATTAGAGTTTAGACTGCCTTCAGTGTTCTCACTCGCGCAATTTGTTGCACAAATCACCTTGTAGAATTAAAATTCATGCATCAAATTTTTGTAACATGCAAGGCCTTGCGTAAGGGGAAAAATGCCTAGAAAAATCCATTAACCATTTAACTTTTGTAAAGTGACTGGATTTGAAGTTACTTGCTGCCCTTATTGATATCAATAAGGGCATAAATTATCATCAAATCATGCAGAAAAACCTATCTATTAATGTAACACACATAAAAAAATGCCTGATGCAAAAAACAAATTATTATCAAATAAGATCAAACTGATGACTTAAAGAAAACAGGGGGGACATCTAAAAGGGAGGTTTTTGGGGGACTTTTTACCAATTTGGAATGGGGGATGTTTTAACCAAGATCGGATGTGTAGACTGTGGGATGTGTAGACTGTGGCAGAGTGTGGTGTCTGTGGTTGTGAGCTAGAGCATCAGCCTCGAAACGAAAAGATCCCCAGTTCGATTCCCGGCAATGTATCAATTGCCAATTGTATGTCAGACATTGATAACAATGCCTATATTTTGTTCAATAATCGATAGATTCAATATTTAATTTTAGAAATTAATGTTAGCTTGTTTAATCTGCTGCTTGAGGGTTTTTTTTTATAGAATAAAATAGTGAATAAAGACCGATTCAATGCCGAGTACTTTCATTGTTACAATAAGACATGCTCGATTTGAGTCTTTACCATATGCCTTTTGGAAATTAAAGATCGATTCCATATATTCGAGCAGGAATTAAATAATTATCTTATCTTTTTCAAATGTGTTAAACATTGTCTTAACTTTGAGTTAATTTTCAAATTTACTTACTCATAGCTGGAACAATCAGTAAATGATTGGAAATGTTGTTTACCAGGGTTCGAATTTCATTTTATACCCACTTGAAAATTTTAGCTTGTAGCTTTTATTTCCACTTGCAAAATTAAAATTACACTCGCATTTTTTTAAAGCTCAGCTTAAAGAACGAATGGCCGGTACAAACTGTATTCTATTCTATTAGATAACCAGTTGGCTGGAGACAACAACCGAACAAAACTTAACGTTAATTGATATTAAAACCCTCATTAAACCACCAGTTCAATTCTAGTTGAATTTTTGTTCTCAAACCATGTAAAATTTTTATAAAACTGTTGATTTCGTAAATAAAAATATGGACGTATCACATCCGAATATCTGCGTGTCCGGTAACTGGTTTATTGAGTTCATCACGTCCGACTTACTTTTCGTTGCTATTTGCACATCTTATCTTTTCTTGGAAGTTTGACAAACATTTTAGTTTTGTAATCAGAGATTGTATTCCCATGCTGTTTTTTTCCGTATAAAAACGCTAAACCTCAGTATCGGCCGTGAGTGCAGACGAACGATCTTGGCTCAAGAAACTCGGATAACGAACGACAACTCGGAGGCTTCAATGGCGTCATTTAAATCAGCCGTCTAAGGGTATTTTCAGGGCAACATGACCGATGTTTATCCAGGACGAAGAGAATTGGCTCATTTCTATTGCAAAATTAAATTTAGTACATTTTGGTAACTGTTCTTCACTATTTACACTTGCATTTTTTGGCAGGTGCTTGAAATTTCAACTCGCATTTTCCAATTCTGACTTGCATTTTGCGAGTAGATATGTGGGAATTTCAAACCCTGTTTACTGTCCATGATCTATCTTGCAAAACTTTAACAAACTTACTAATCAAGCGTGACCATATACGTATTACGTCGTCTGTGTTGGCTGCTAGTTATGAGGTTGTGAAGTTGGAAAAGGCCAATGTTTGAGCCCATTTTGGATTTCTTAAAGAGGGAGAGACTGCTGATAAAAAGCGAGTAGATTATGTTATATGATACTGAAACACGATGGAACATGACAGCTTTGCATAGCAAACATCCGACTTTGCTGTCGAGCCCCCCGAACTGCCAGAGTCCAGGTATAAGGAAGACCTTATACAACCTGATAATATTGTGATGCATCATGATATGGTTGTCTCCATAGTGACAGCATCACAGGGTTCAAATTTTATTTTTTCTATCCACTTGCAAATTTTAGCAAGTAGCTTTCATTTCCACTAGCAAAATCAAAATTCGACTCAATTTTTTTCTTTTCTTTTGAGGCTCAGCTTGCCTACCAATGGTAAGAACGAATGGCCGGTACAAAGTGTTCAATTCTGTTCTATCATGCAACCTTTCGACAAGAGACAACTACCAAACAAAATGAAACATTAATATTAAAACCCTCATTAAACTTTTAATTGCAGTGGAATCTCTGTACTCAAACCAACTTATATTTCTGTAAAACTCACAATGGTGAATGATTTTGTAAATGAATAACAGACTTGTCACATCCAAATATCTGTGGGTCCAGTAACTGGTTTAGCAAGTCCATCATGTTGGACTTGTTTCTCTTCCCTATTTACGCATAATAATGATCTTTTATGAAAGATTGACAAATATCTTTTATTGTTATCAGAGATTGAATTCAAGCGCTGTTTTTTCAATATGAAAAATGCAAAACCTCAGAATCAGATGCAGTGTTTTCTCTCATAGTTTTTGGAAAGGGTCCCAAACCAGTCAAATCGGGAAAAATATGTCGTTTTTAACTGGGAATTATTTTCTTCATGATTTTAGACACAGAATCAAGTCTTTGCATATCATTTACTATCATAGTGCAAAACTACTTTAAGTGCCTATGTAAATAAATATAATCATTTAAACAGCTTTGCTGTAAGCCTTCAAATAAAGGTTCTTTTCCCCTCTTCAGTCATTGAAACTAAAACTAAACTCAAAAGTACCCAATGCCTCATTTACTTTAAAAGTTTATTTTTCTTTTCTAAAAGTAATGGTAGGAATGCCTCCTTTGATAATTTTTGTCATGTTTTCCAATTTTTTTCTTTTTCTTTCTCTCCATCGAGGAGATCATTTGCTGATGTCACGGGAAGAGCCAGGAAGTGTATTTTCGGATTACGTATGAAGTCAAATATCTTCTCTTTAAAAGAGAATACGGTTAAATACTATTGTTCGTCGGTCATACTAAAACACGCCGTACCAGGAAAATACGCCGTACCATACACCGTACGGATGAAAACACGCCGTACCAAAATGTGAATTATATTGAATGCTTTTTTTGGTTTTTTTGGTATTTTTATATTGAAAAACATATAATCTAACCCAAGCAGCGATATTACTTGCTACCTCTGTAAAACATGAAATAGAACAACATGAACTCGTAAATAAGTAGATAATTGCATATTGTACCATACATTCTTATTAATTCGGTTGTTTTGTGCCTCAAAATTTGTACGGCGCTCATGTAATTGGTACGGCGTAACGGGCACCTGTTGGTCCCGTACAAGAATGTCTATAATTACCAATAACTTGACAAATGTGAAAAATTGGGCAGTAATATCGCGGCTTGGGTTAGATTATATGTTTTTCAATATAAAAATACCAAAAAAAGCATTCAATATAATTCACATTTTGGTACAGCATGTTTTAATCCGTACGGCGTATTATTCTGGTACGGCGTGTTTTAGTAGGACCCTTCTTCGTTACTTCTAGAAAAATCTAAAAACGAAAAAAATTCTAGTTATACGTAATCCGAAAATACGCTTCCTGGCTCTTCGCATGACGTCGGCAAATGGTCTCCTTGATTGAGAAAAATTTTCAAAAACATTGTAAAACATGTCGGTTATCACCGGTTAAAAGGTGTCTACTGAGGAATTCCCATATGTGGCATGTCACATTTTTCTGTTGTCTATTTCTAGGCTAAAGGAAATTATGATCAATGTTTTTTTCGTGGGTGGGAAAGGCTGTCTTGTGCTAGTGCCTGCAATCGAGACATTGCATTTCCTGTGTTTATATTCATATATCGGTCATACTAAAACACGCCGTACCAGAAAAATACGCCGTACCATACGCCGTACGGATTAAAACACGCCGTACCAAAATGTGAATTATATTGTGTGCTTTTTTTGGTATTTTTATATTGAAAAACATATAATCTAACCTACCTAGCGATATTACTTGCCAATTTTTCATATTTGTCAAGTTATTTGCCAATTTTAGACATTCTTGCACGGGACCAACAGGTGCCCGTTACGCAGTACCAATTACATGAGCGCCGTACGAATTTTGAGGCACAAAACAGCTAAATTAATAAGAATGTATGGCACAATATGCAATTACCTACTTATTTACGAGTTCATGTTGTTCTATTTCATGTCGTACAGAGGTTGCAGGTACATGTCAAGCATTTATCCAGCAGATGTTTACAGAAGGGAAATAACTCTGAAGTTTATACAGAGAACTTTATGTTAAACATCAGTTCTATGAAACCTTGTGGAAAACGAGAAATTGCTAATGCCGTTTCTCTTCTTTTCTGATCCTGAAAAATTAGGCTTTGAAAATATCTTGGGAAAAGGACAAAATACCAGTAACCAGTATTTTCTCCTTTTCATATTATGTTTTCTACCCTCCAAGAACAAATTCCAATTGTGTCGACTGCAAATTTAGAATAGTCTACAATTTTGTCGTTTGGTAAAGACTTAATGATTGTAGAACGTGGACAGTATTTTTTCATTCTTTAATCAATTTTTTCCATTTAGTGCTGGTTTTTCCATGCTGTATCGTTGCACACTGTGAAAAAATTGACTTTTACCCATATGTCAAATTTTAGACCCATCCAAACTGAAACAGATTGCAGACGACAATTTTAAACTTGATGAAAATGGCGGAGAGTTCTCCAAAAGGGTAGAAAATACGTTATGGAAAAATAAGGATAGGTGAACTTAGATACATCCAATTTGTGTGCCCTAAGTAACACTTTCTCAACCTTTACATGTGCCGATTTGAATGATATCTTCCGAAAATTGTCATCACAACTCTTGTTATCAATAAACTGTTAATTAATATCGAGATAGATCTATTTTTTATGTCCCCGCATCGGAAGATTGGGGCCATATAGCTTTACCCTTGTCCGCCTGTCCGTCTGCATAAACAGGGGCATTAGTGTTTCACAAACATGTGTTCTTTTTCTTTTGTCCCGGTGATTTTTTACCAATAAACAATGTAAAGAAATTTGACTGACAAATGTTGATTGAATGATTTTATGGTGATTTACGCCACTTTAAGTACATTATTTCACTGCGGAAAACTCACATATTCATTTACTTCCTGTTTTTACCAGTACTAAGCAAGGGCCCTGAATTTTCTTGCCCCAGGAAATACCTGAGAAACAACCCATTTTCGCGTCATTTTTTATTTATTGAGAAAGAGGATGATGTGGGTACCGTCTTTTCCCGATTACTTCAATGTGTTGGCACTGAGAAGGGCCGTTTTTCAGACAATTTTTCGCAAAGATAGATTTCTGTGAAATTGGTGGCCTTCGCAAGGGCCGTAATTGGTATTTGGAAGGGTCGTTGATGGTTGGCCCTTAGAAGGGCCGTTTTCTTACAGTCACACATTTCAGGAAACATGGCTTTATTATACCCGATCTGTTTCCACAGTGTGATGATGACTTGCGATCCGTTCTTCAGTAGGGTCTTGGAAGCGGCGAAGTGAATGTACTGGCGATTCATTGTCCTCAAGCCTTCTTCTTTTATGTGTTCGTAGGCTTGCACTGTAGTGCCGTGACGGCAGTATTCAATCCCTTTTGGTCATATCTATTTAGGTCATCTAAACCTTTCCCAGACAACCCTTTTTTTTAAGTGTCTGCAGTATAAATCTTTTGAAAACACTGTGAAGACAATTGCTCTTGTGTTCTAACCTTTTGGAGAACTTCCCACCATTTTCACCAAGTTTTAAATTGTCGTCTGCAAACTAGTTGAGTTTGGAAGAGTCTAAAATTTGCTGTTTGGGAAAGGGTTAATTCATTCGCAGTGGGCAACGATACTGACTGTAAAACACCACAACTAGTAATGTAAAAATGGATTAATGAATGGAAAAATATAACTGAGTTTTAATATTACAAATTCATAAAATAGTATCTTGTTTAAAATACATGTAATAACAGTGAAATAAACTAAAAACAAAAGGACTCATCGTAGAAGTCCACGTCGTTGAGTCTGGAAACTTTTTAAGGGCAAAAAGTTCTATGTACAACCATTTAACCAAACGACAATTTTCAAAAGGTCCAAATTTGCTGAAGACACAATTGAAATTTGTTACAGGAGGGTTACCAACATTTTTTTTTTTTTCCCAAAATATTTTCAATAACCTTATTTTTCAAGACCAACGATTTCTTATATTTTCACAAGGTTTCATTGAAGTAATGAAACGTGAAGTTCTCTGTATAAACTTCATCATTACCACAGAGTTATTTCCCTTAAATGTAAATATCTGCTGGATGCTTGACATGTACCTACAACCTCTGTAAGACATGAAATAGAACAACACGAACTCGTAAATAAGTAG
This sequence comes from Tridacna crocea, assembly GCA_943736015.1. Taxonomy (NCBI): domain Eukaryota; kingdom Metazoa; phylum Mollusca; class Bivalvia; order Cardiida; family Cardiidae; genus Tridacna; species Tridacna crocea. Next base: position 41,977,796 of record OX031056.1, on the reverse strand, counting down.
ATAATTGCATATTGTACCTTACATTCTTATTAATTTGGTTCTTTTGTGCCTCAAAATTCGTACGGCGCTCATGTAATTCGTACGGCGTAACGGGCACCTGTTGGTCCCGTACAAGAATGTCTGTAATTACCAAATTACCAGTAACTTGACAAATATGAAAAATGGGGCAGTAATATCTAGTGGTGGGCCGATGATCGACTATAGTCGAAAGTCAGTTGGTTTTGGCTTCCGATTCCGATAATCGATTGAGAAATCCCGCAATCGATTGTAGTCGGTTGCTATGCTGGCTTGGTGCCAAAACTTGAATTCTGGTTTTTAGCGCTTGGTTTTTTGACTATTATTAATCACAATCTTGGCTTAGACATAGTGGATAACAAACATGAAAATATGCTGAAAAATGAGAAACAAATCTTTGTCCATGAATGTCTTGACAAAAGTTGACAACTCGGCAAGTTTCCCTGAGCCCGGGTTTTGACATTTGGAAATTTGAAATTACCTGTCTTTGGCTATGAAAGATATCTGCCTAAATGTCAATCTTAGGCATGAAATTATCGTCTAGAACTTCATATAACCTAGCTTGCGTGCATCGGGCAGAAATATAGGTTAAAAACCATCAGTATAAAATGCGAAGGACACCCGGATGATTATGAAGCTGGCGAGTCATTTATGACAGAGTAACGAAGGTGTTATTTCTCTTATCTAGTGTAAATTGACAGCTTTTTAAGTTACTTGCTATTTAAACTGACTAAATAATGTCAAATCATGTAGTAATACTTCTCCAGAAACTAATTGTCAAGAAAAAATAGATCGCCAAAAAAGCGCGAAAACCCATGACACTACAATGAGCAGCGTGGCATCGTCCGATCAGAGGGACTTCAAACTATCTTCTTATCTTTAATAATGAATTTTAACAGTGAATTTATACAAATTTCTGAATAAAGCAGTAAGTGGAAGCTAAAATTCTGCTCATGGGTGGAAAAAATGTTCATTTAGTAAATGAAAATAAAGTGGGGGGGAAAAGAGGGGTCGTCTGCAAATGTTTGAACTATTAGGTATATGTCTGATTCTTTTTTAACTCGTTTGGAAATTATAAGGAACAAAATGAATGATATTGATTGAAGCAGAAAACTTAATTGTAATTTATTTCAATTGATAAAAGTGCAGAATACAACATATTTATAAACTTAATACATGAAGACTATCATGTTTACAATATTGTCACAGTATTTTAAGCAAAAAAACATTCTTATTTAAATGGAGTCTAAACCGATTGTACTATCGATAGCTAGTTGGTTTGCTCTTCCGATTACAAACCGATAATCAACTGAGATTTTAAACCGATTGCCCAACACTAGTAATATCGCTACTTAGCTTAGATTATATGTTTTTCAATATAATAATACCAAAAAAAGCATACAATTATAATTCACATTTTGGTACGGCGTGTTTTAATCCGTACGGCGTATGGTACGGCGTATTTTTCTGGTACGGCGTGTTTTAGTAGGACCCTCATATATAGGCAAGATTTTTTTTTTTCATATTTGATCATTTATTTTGGTTATAGAATGTCGAATTCCTTTGAGTTAACCCCTTTCTAAATAAAAAATCAGTGAAGGATCTTCTATGAATACCTTTGGTTAACAGATACATAAGTTGGGAGGAACAAGCCCAGATCAACAAGAAATCAGGTGGGACGAACGAGGACGAACAAGCCCAGACGGACCGAACCCGACGAATGAGCCCACGGACAAAAAGCCCGTTACCGTACCCTCAGGCGACCAGTCAAAAAGTAACATCGCCTAATGGGGACAGTTAACTGCACTAAAAAGACGGCAAGATTACTTTCCTACCACTATAACCACTTCCTGAAGGCAAATGATTAGCGAATCACACAAATTTCCAAAATGGCGGACGCCGAGCTTTTCCTTACCGTATTTAGCAAATGCTCGTCGAAGGTCTTCAGGCGTCGTTCTGTATGTAAGATTGTCGACCTTCAGTGAGATCATACTATCCGTGTCGGGTGGAGCTCGTCCGTAACTCATGCTTCTGTTTCAGTCTGGAATATCGTAAATGTATCTAGTTGATTGTTTTTTCGCTGGTTAACCTTCACCACGCTTTTCCCCAATTGCCCGGATGAAATTGGACTGGTACGCAGGATGTCAGAGGATTCGGACCCAAGAATATTCGGCCCAGGCCCTTCCAGCGATTTTCCAGTAGATTCGGCCCAGCAGGTGAGAAGATTCGGCCCCAAGGGTGAGAAGATTCAGCCCAAGTTATATCATATTGTTTCTATCAGTAAAATAACCTGATTTAACTAATTATTCTTAAACATTATAGTAATCCTAATCGGACATATTGTTTTGCAGAACGAACTGTGTGTACAATTATTACCGTGTACTGCTAACGCTATTATTAGTTAATTTTAGTGGTGTACTTCCTATCCCTGTTTTGGAGAAGATTGGGCCCGATCGTTGAGAAATAGAGAGAACTCGGACCAGTTTTCATATTTTGTTTTTGTATTATTGGCTGTATGTTTTGTTTGCTTTAATAATTTAGGAGCGCAATTTTCTCTTTGTTCTGGAACGATTTTACTGAGACATTGAAAAAATCTGCTTTGAACTTTATTTGCACTTCATTTGGCGTGGACAAAGTACTCTTGTTGTGAATTTCATGTAATTGAGTAATACATGCTTTGGTTTTAGCTAAAATTACTTCTTCAAACGAAAAATGCAGTCAGGAAAAAGATGAGAACTTGTCAATTTCAAAACATTTTGGGTCGACAATTTAATATGACTCAAGAGTTAACTGTTATTATGGGATAAAAAAAAAAAAAGATAATTTAAGAAACATGGTGGCCACCAGCAAATTCTCTCCATTCGTGATGTTATGCACTTAAGACATCGGACATTAACTAACTTTTTTACAACTTGGAAAAATGTAGACTTGTCAAAAAAAGTTCGTTTGCAATGAAGAAATTGAATCTATGGTTGAGATTTTTTTTGAAGCTCTATATATAATAAAACATTTCAGAAAATGGAGAAAACGTTGCCAGCAATCTCTCCATAATCTGTATTGCCATACAAGCATTAAAAAGCCGAGAGATAACTTTTTCTCAGAAAAATCAAAAATATGAAAAATACGATAACATAATTATAGACCTTCTCCAAGTCAATCAACAATATTTTTAACACTTCACAAAGTGATAACGCTTGTCTAACTGTAATAGCATTAAACCCTGCACCCCGTTTTACCCGCCTTTTCGAAGAGTGTACTTCAGTATCATAATAAACAATCTGCTCTTCAAGATCGGATCGCAATTTTCTGCAGTTCTGCAGTCTGATCTTGCACCAATCTCTCTACAATATGTAATTAACCAAAAAACAGGAACTAGGTTAGGAGATTTTCTAACAAACCAAGCAGTAATACATAGACATACCAAAGCGGTGTACATAGCGTCAAGATCGGATAGCAATTTACAGCAGTCTGATCTAAAGTCACAATCCCAACAATATACAACTAAAAGCAGTAACCAGATTAGGATTTTTCTGACAAACCAAGCAGTAATTTGGCGATCCTATAAAGGTGATACATGTATATAGATTAGATTAGAACTAGGACCGAGTCTTCTTCTACCTTGGGCCGAATCTTCTCGTAGGTGGTCCGAATCTTCTAAGGTCCGAATCTTCTCAAGATTTCGTGTTGGGCCGAATCTTCTTGGGTCCGAATCTTCCTCCACCCCTATTACCATACGGAAACGTATAGATACGGAACCAGACTTGGATTCCCCCCCCCGCAAGTCATGTGACAAAATAGCTGTCCAAGATGGCGGGTGACAGTTACTGTGATGCTCGCCTCTACAACATTGTAATGCTTGGATTATCCTTTATGTTTATCTTTACAGCTTTCCAGACGACTGGTATGGTGGAGGTAAACTAAAATAATTGTTTTGTTTTGATGGTTAGTTTGGGTCTTGTTGCAACATCTTGTTGATAGCTTTTCTCTTGTTACACTAAAGTGGGACTAAATCATGTAAATGTCAGACGTTTCACACTCGAGACGTTTCAGTATTTAGACGTTTCCCACCAAGACTTTTCGCTACCTTTTTCTTTTTTTGTTTGTTTAGACTTTTCACAGCCCTTTTTTTTATATGCAGGTAGCTTTATTGGGTTACCACTAACTTTTCTGTTTTAAATAATAGAAAAAAAAAAACCCAGCTAATTTATGAAACTTATTTATAGTATTCATTTTTATTTTGATAATTTCATTACTGTTAATTTATGTGAATTTGATAAGTATGTAGAGTAGTTATTTGAAATGGGGATGGAACATTGTAGATGAATAGGCTGAGGTCGGTGGACCAATTTTTTTTCTCTTTGTAGTGAGTGATAATATGAAGCCATGATAGAGAAAAGTTAGTGTAAAGTATCCACTGAAAACCTGGAAAAAGTAGGACTAATTCAGGAGTTCACTGAGGCTTATTAACTCTAGATAGCAATGGCTTCTTTTCCCCTCAATATTTTGGCAGTCTTCTTGTATCATATTATTGTCAATCAATTCCCTGCATGTTCTACTAGTGTAGTAGCCGGGTAGCAGGCTCAAGAGGGAGATTAGTACACGTAAGAGGTTGTTTCTCCTTGATGTAAAAAAATAAATATGTTTACATCCAGACAATACAGTTTCTCCACAAATGATAACTTTATCGATAGACTCACTGTAAAATTTGTTTATGGAATTTTAAAGCTCCAACACAGATGTTGAAAACTGTAATAAACTGCATTGCAAATCTGTTAGCGCTGTGTCCAATGCAAGACATGATGTTCCTCTCTGTTTATTTTTCACATGTATGGTTTTATTGGACATGGAACCATTTATGGTTTTTGGAATAAATAAGGCCTAATAAAACATAATGAAAAACTGACCGAAAATGTGAATCCACAAGTACTTTAAACCCATTTTGTCTATGAAAAAAGTTTTAAATATAATTTTATCAGATCTGTTAAGTTGCATTCAGAATGTTTCCACTTTTGATACTTTCCCATGGAGGAGAATTTCAAGAGGGTGGGGGGAGGGGATTTTTACCTTAAATACTTACCGTGTTTTGGTGCGTATAACACACACTTTTTTTCAGCTCTGAATAATTTCAAACTGGGGACTGCGTGTTATACACTACAATAGGCAAAACCATGTTTTTCTCCTCCTTGAAAGTCGGTCGTATACCTGTTCAAAGTGGGTGGGGGAGTGGCGTAGGTACAAAACGGTAAAGTTCTCTCGCCACAGCCTTAACTTTCGTCATCATCCCATTTCAACTTTTACCAATTAAAAAAAAAACTTTGTTTTAATTTTGTTAAAATGTACTTGTACATTCTTAATTTGTCGATTAGGATTCGTAATTTCCCGATTCTATCAGCCATTTTGGCAACGGCGAACGTACCCCGGAATGATAAATATTGATTTACTGTAATCGTCTGATTCGTCTCATATTTTTTTTTATTCTTTGTTAATAGCTAAAATTGAACATTTATAAAAGAGTAAAATAACGATTCATAAAGAAATGAATGATTTAAAAATATATACATTTATCGCCACTTTTTACAAAAACCGTGATTTACATCATATAGATCTACTGTATGTTTATTTCACACCTGTCACATTTGTCGATCGAGGTGAGAAAATAAGAGATTAACTACGATGTGGTCATCAGTTCAATGTGTGAATTTGCAAATGTCAGAAGCTGGCATGTTTTTGTAATCCCCCGAGTACACATCAAATCATTACCATTTCAACTTTGATTAAAAATGGTTATTTCCCTTTGATAAAGTATCGCCATTTACAATTTTTCAAGACGGCGGCCTAAACTTCACACGTTACGATATTTTGGTCAATTTTTGATGCATGTTGTACATCCGAACAACCTTTTTTCCTCGGATCTGATGCTGAAAAAGGCCTGCGTGTTATACATGCCTGCGTGGTATACACAGCGTTTTACGGTAATCTAAAATCCAAGACCTCTTATGATCAAACAGGATTATTTTTAGAAATTAGCCCTTTGGGTATGATACTGTTCAAATGTAGTAAATGAATGAATCAAATGGGAACATTAACATGGTTCTGTTGCTTATGAAGAATACTTTGATCTCAATTATTGACTGGAATGCATTTTTAGCTCACCTGAGCACGAAGTGCCCATGGTGAGCTTTTGTGATCGCCCAATGTCCGTTGTGCGTCATCCGTTGTCCACAATTTCTTTAAGCATCTTCTCCTCCTAAACCACTGTGCCAATCTTGATGAAACTTGGCTGGGATGTTCTTTGGGTAAAGCTCTACCAAAGTTGTTCAAGAGGTTGAATTCCATCCATAACTCTGGTTGCCATGGCAACCAAAAGGAAAAAAATAGCAAAATCTTTGAAAATCTTCTTCTCTGAAACTGGAAGGGGCAGAGCTTTGATATTTGGTATGTAGCATCTCCTAGTGGACCTCTACGAAGATTGTTCATATGATGCCCTTGGGTTCAAAACTGGCCCTGCCACGGGGTCACAAGTTTGAAACATAGGAATGAAGAAGGAAAACTTTAAAATTCTTCTTCTATGAAACTAGAAGGTGCAGAGCTTTGATATTTATTATGTAGCATCTCCTAGTGGACCTTTACCAAGATTGTTCATATGATGCTACTGGGGTAAAACCTGGCCCCATCCCAGGGGTCACAAGTTTGAAACATAGGAACAAAGAGGGAAAACTTTAAAAATCTTCTCTGAAACAAGAAGGCGCAGAGCTTTGATATTTGGTATGTAGCATCTCCTAGTGAACCTCTATCAAGATTGTTTATATGATGCCCCTGGGGTCAAAACTGACCCCGCCCTGGGGGTCACAAGTTTGAAACAGGAACAAAGAAGGAAAACTTTAAAAATCTTCTGATAAAACTAGAAGGTGCAGAGCTTTTATATTTGGTATGTAGCATCTCTTAGTGGACCTCTACAAAGATTGTTTATATGATGCCCCTAGGGTCAAAACTGGCCCCGCCCCAGGGGTCACAAGTTTAAAACATAGGAACAAAGAAGGAAAACTTTAAAAATCTTCTTCTCTGAAACTAGAAGGTGCAGAGCTTTGATATTCAGTATGTAGTATCTCCTAGTGGACTTCTACCAAGATTGTTCATATGATGCCCCTGGGGTGAAAACTGACCCCGCCCCTGGGGTCACAAGTTTGAAACATAGAACAAAGAAGGAAAACTTTAAAATTCTTCTTCTATGAAACTAGAAGGGGCAGAGCTCTGATATTTATTATGTAGCATCTCTTAGTGGACGTCTACCAAGATTGTTTTATGATGCTCCTGGGGTCAAAACTGGCCCTGCCCCGGGGGTCACAATTTTGAAACATAGGAACAAAGAGGGAAAACTTTAAAAATCTTTTTCTCTGAAACTTGAAGTAGTAGAGCTTTGATATTTGGTATGAAGCATCTGCTAGTTGACCTCTACCAAGTTTGTTCATATGATGTCCCTGGGGTCCAAACTGGCCCAGCCTTGGGGGTCACAAGTTTGAAACAGGAACAAAGAAGGAAAACTTTAAAAAATATTTTTCTCTGAAACTGGAAATCGTAGAGCTTTGATATTTCATTGAGTAGCATCTTTTAGTGGACCTCTACCAAATACAATATGATGATCTTTTCGGAAAAGAAGAATTTTCATTGTAGACCTTTACTGCTTAGTACTCAAGTGAGCGATATAGGACCATCATGGTCCTCTTGTTTATAGATATTTTCAATAATTCAAACACCACTAAAATTTATACATTTTGTCTGTCCCCATGGGACTTTGAATTATTGAGGTTTTTATTGTATTTCACTCTGGTAAATCTCCATCTCTTTTTCTCTATAATATACATATATGTCTAGACATGTATAACATAAAAAAATGCAAGTAAGTAAAACACGATTTATCAAAAGAATTTAAAGAATTAACTACATATAATCTCAAGACAATGTTTTTTATCAATGTTCTTGCTAGCTAACAGTTTTTGTTTTCAAATTCTTTTTTTTTTTTTTCAATAATCATTGACAACAAGTATCCATCAAATCAATGTATATAGAATTCTTCTGCAAAATTTACAAATAGTCCATTCCAACCACATCAATAATCCACAAATATTTCTAATATTTTATGAATCTCAATTACAGTGTATCAATAATAAACAAGGTTATTTGTTTGGAAAGAAAAGTGTCTGGGAACTGTTTTCAAAAGTGTCAGGGAACTGTCTTCAAATCTGTTGGAGAACTGTCGAGAAAAACTTGTGTCAGGGAACTGTCTTGTCGGCAAACTGTGTTGATTATGGATCAATATGGTCCGCTTGCAAAACTTCCCTGTCCTAAATTTGATGCTATCCAAGAAAAACCGCAAGTAATTTCTGTCATTGGTAATTGTATTCATAATTATGTTAACTCTTTACCACACAACCCCAACTTTTAACGACCCTCACAAATAAAGCTTTTGAAAACATTGTGGGAAAAGGAGAAAATGCTGGTAACCAGCATTCATGTTTTCTACCCTTCCCAAACCAAATTTTAATTTTTCAGTCACATTTATTTTGTCGTCTGCAAATGCTTTCAATTTAGTCTGGTCCAAAATTTTGTCGTTTGGTAAAGAGTTAATCTCTCTGTTCATCATACAGAATATGTTGATGAGGCATACTCTGTACTTTTTTGTAATGATCTAACTTCTAAGCTTTGCTAGTATGGATAAGGGGGAAAATAAGTTTTTTTATCTTCAGGGAATCTTTTTAAGACTTCCCTGTACATTTGTGTCTTGAAATGTTTGGGGATTTTAACCCTTTACCAAAGACTGGTCTATTTTATAAGCATTTGCAGACAACAAAATTTAAAAAAAAAAAGGAGAAAATGCTAGTTATTTAATCCAATTTTTTTTGCCCAAATATGTTTTTGAAATTGTCATGGTTTAATTGTTGTCATCCTAAAATGATGTATTAAATATTTACCAAACAACAAAATTTTGACTGGTGCAAACTGAAAGTAGATCTGTCTGCAAACGACAAAGTTTATGTGACATAAAAATTGAAATTTGTTCTGGGAGGGTGGAAAACCTTTGGGCAAAGGAGAAGATGCTGGTTACCAGCATTTTCTCCTTTTCCCATGATGTTATCGAAAAGGCTTTTTTTTCATGGTCGTGAAAACCAAGGATTGTTTTGGAAAGGGTTAAGATGTTGTGATTGAAATAGATATATCAGACAGTTGAATGTAGATAATTTTTGTTGCACTAGTATTACAAGATAAAGATCTAAATACCAACTGCTTATTTATGAGTATGTGGTTTATCTTCCGTCAGACAGCTTTTTATCTAGTAAACTATTAAGATTTAACCCTATACCAAATGACACAATTTTATTCTGTCCAAACCCAAATTTAAAAGAATTGCAGATATCTTGTAACATTGATGTTTTCTTAACCCTTTACCCCATAAGGCATTTCTATGGTATCTCTAATTGATCATCCTAAATAACAGCAAGAATGAAGCCGTTTCTTATGTGTATATTACTCCTTTTGATGGTGTAGAAAACAGTGTGGCAAAGGGTGAAATTGCTCGTCACGAGCAATTTCACCCTTTGCCACAATGTTTTCCAAAGGCTCCTACAAGCAATGCGTAGAAATGAGTATCTATGGAGTAAAGGGTTTAAGGCCATTCTGCCCATTTCGGCAGCTTCTGTATTTCAATAGGAGAGTAAGGGGCCATAGACCTTAACCCTTAACCATACAATCCTAGGTTTTTACAATCCTGAGATAGAAGGGAAGACATCATGGGAGAAAGAGAAAAATGCTGGTAACCAGCATATACACCTTTTCCCACAATGTTTTGTTTTCTACCTGGCTGGAAACAAATTTCTATTTTTGAGTTCACGTTTATTTGGTTGTCTGCAAGTGCCTTCAATTTAGAGTGGTAAAAAATTTCGTTGTTTGCGAAAGGGTAATATGTAGCTCAAAATGAATGATTAAATGTTGTTGAAAAGGTGGTAAACAAGGTGGAAAAGGAAGACAGTGCAGGTTATCACCATTTTTCCCTTTTCTAAAATGCTTTCAAAAGCATCTCCTATAAAAGTTGTTAAACTCAACTAGTGGATTATACGGTAAAGTGTTAATTAACCCTTTACCAAGTAGTCCCATTTTTTACAACCATAGAGAAGAAGAGAGAATAGACTAATCATTCAAAGTAACCCTGATATATGTTGTAGTCCAAAGTGGAATCTAAGCAGATCCAGAATCTGCCTAGACCAAACTAGAATGCTGTCTGGACCAAATTAGGATTCCATTTTGGGTAGGCAGTTCAACAATCTGCCATTACGACTGCCAAAGACCAAATTGGAATATTTTCTCATTGAATATTGTGAAAATTGAAATTTTTATTACAAATTCAGAGTAACCTCAGTTGTACACATAATTATGTGGATTGATATGATTAAAAATTATAGAAAACAATCCATTTTGGTTTAGACAATTCCTTTTTGGTCAAGACAAAATGACAAATTCTAATTTGGCCTAGGCAGATTCCGGATTGACCTAAATTCCAATCTGCCTAAAATATATTCTATTTTTTTGTTTTTTTCATCCAGAAAACAGTATTGGATAGTGCTAAAAATGAGACAAATGGGGATTTCAAGGGTGATGGCTATGTCAGGTAACACTAAATATTTTTTACATTATTTGATAGCATAATATAATCACACATTATAATACAAGGTTTACCCTAAGCCTATATAATCACACATTGTAGTACAAAGTTTACCCTAAGCCCCTGTTTCTTTGAATGTGGATGTTCAATTTTTTCAAAAGATCCTCAAAATATGTTTGCCAGCCTTGTTTCATTCATTTGAAGGGCTGAATGACCCCAAAATAAGAAAATACAGGGAAAGCCCTGGTGTAAGTAAAATATTTGTCAGGTTATTAAATTGTCATGACAATTGGTCAGAATGTTTGTCTTAATTGTCTTAACCCTTTATCATACAATACTGACTTTTAAGAACCCTTAGAAAGACACCTTTTGAAAACATGGGGTAACCAGCATTTTTACCTTTTTCCATGTTTTCTACCCTATCAAAGAAATTCTGCACCATTAGAGCCACCTTGAAATTGTTATCTGCAAATGCTTTCAATTTGGACATGGCTAAAATTTCATCATCTTGTAAAGGGTTAATAATATCTTTGACAAGTATAAAATTGGGTCATATTGGGTCATAGTGGGGAAAATCTTAGTAAAACCTTGTGTGATCTCTAAATGCCACATTTTCAGTCATTATTAATGAAACTTGGTCAAAATGTTTGTCTTGTTAATACATGTATCTTGGACAGCTTAGTAATTGGGTCACATGGGTTCAAAAAGTAGGTCATTTGGACAAATCACAGAAAAGCCTTGTGTGCACTCGAGGCCACATTTTCAGTCTGACATGGCTGAATATCAAAGATGTACCAGATAGTATCAAGACAAACATTGTAAGTTTCATGAGTATAAGACTGAAAATGTATCCTCCAGAGTGCTTACAAGGTTTTTCTGAAATTCGACATGGTGACCTACTTTTGGACCCATCAAGTCAAAGATCCAATTTCCAACTTGTCCCTGATATCATCAACACAAATCCTACTTATGAGCATTGGACTGAAAACATGTCCTTTAGAATCCACAAGAAGTTTTTTTTTTAATTTGTTATTGAGGCCTTTTTTTTTATACAAGTTGATCCAATTTTGACTTTGTCTGAGATATCATAAAAAAACACCACACTGACCAAGTTTCTTAGGTCACATGGACAAAATTATTAAAAACTTGTATTCTAGAGGCTACATTTTCAGTGCCAAACTCTTGAAACTTGGTCAGAATGCTTGTCTTGATGACATTTCAGACAAACTCAAAATTGGTCAAACTGTGTCATGAAGTAGGTCAATGGGACAGATTTTAGAAAAACCTTCTGTTCCCCCTTGAGGCCATATTTTCAGTTCTAAGCTCATGAAATTAGCTGAATGTTTGTCTGGATGAAACCTGGGACAAGTTTGAAATTAGGTAAAGTCTGGTAAAAATGTAGGTCATATAAACAAATCTAAGAAAATTTTTGTGTGCACTTCAAAGGCCACATTTACAGTCTGATACTAATGAAACATGGTGAGAATGTACTTTGTCTTCATTGTATCTAGTACTGGTAAAATAATTGGTCATGTCGTATTAAAAAGTGGGTCATTGGGATAAATCTGTAAAAATCTTTGTGGGCACTTCAGAGGCCATATTTCTTGTTGGATATTCATGAGACTTGGTCAGAATATTTATCTGGTTGATATTGTGGACAAATCTGAAATTGGTCATGCCAAGTCAAAAATTAGGTCATTTAGAAAATACAAGAAAAACATTGTGTGCCTATTAGAGGCAATAATTTCAATCTGTTACTCATAAAAATTGGTCAGAACGTTTCCCAAGATAATTTCTGAGACAAGATCAAAGTTGGGTCATGTCAGGTCAAAATGTAGGTAAAAAATAAGGTCACTAACACCCACATGTTTACACAGAGCTCCAGATAGAAGAAGTGATTGTAATTTCAAAATTAAAAATATTAATTCTTTATACATGTGTACAATAACCCACTAAACCCTATGTTATGGGTACTCATTAGAATCGTCTCATCGAGACGGTTCTAATGAGTACCCTCAACACCCTCAACATAGGGTTTCTAAAAGAAATAATAGGTTTAGAATACCATCACTCCTTCGTATCTGGAGCTCTGTTTACATCATCACAACCATGATGTGTTTGACTTTATCAATCACATTCCTCATGTGAGTGCTTTCAAGCCAATGGCCCTTTTTCTTGTGCTTTAGTTAAGGCATTTTTGTTTTTAACTCTTCACCAATCAATGCGGACTTTTAATAACCCTGTGAAGGAGAGTCTTTGAAACATTGTGGGAAAAGGAGAAAGTGCTGGTAACCAGCATTTTCTCCTTTTCCCACAATGTTTTCCACCTTTTCTAATTCAAATTTAATTTTTTTTATTCACATATATTTTGTCATATGCAAATGCTTTCAATATGGACTAGTGCAAAATTTTGTTGTTTGGTAAAGTGTTAACCCTTTACCAGATGATGAAACTTTAGTCCTATTCAAATTGAAGCATTTGCAGGGAACAATTTCAATATGGCTCAAATGGTGCAACTGAGTATTGATAGGGTAGAAAAGATTGTGGAAAAAGGAGAAAATGCTGGTTACCAGCATTTTCTCCTTTTCCCACCATCTTTTTAAAAGGCTTTTTTCCAAGGGTCCTCAAATTTGTCATTGTGTGGTAAAGGGTTAAGCTTTTATTTCATTTTTCTATTACAGCCTGAGTATCATATACGTCATGTTTTCTGTGTCTAACTGGGTGGCCCCATCTGCCATTGCATTGATAGGTCCCAGAGCAGCAATGTTCATTGGATCCCTCCTCTACCTGTAAGTAAAACTGCTTATTCATTATTTCAGCCGAGCATAAAGTTCTCAAAAGTTCAAAGAAAATAGATAGATGTGTTGTACTCGGCAAAGAATACATGCAGGCTGACCCGGTCGAAACTTTCTGATATTGAATAATTTTCTAAATGTCAAAGGACCAGTTTATCTCATGAATCAGTTAATTGTTTCACAAAATTGATGGCATTGATCAAGAATTATGTGGCCTGTAACATGTGAACAGGGGCATTTGGACCGGCTAATCCAAACCATATTTTCCTTCTTTATGCAGTTTTCTGGGGTTTTTTTGCTAGGTTGCTGTAGCACAAAATCTAATGTAGTCGTCAAGTGGTATCTCTGATAAGCCTGCCATCCCTGATAAGCCTGTGCGGACAGCAAAGGCAGGTCCCAGACAACACTTTACGCAAATGTCTGAATGCTCCTTTTTGCATGTTGCAAGCCATTTTATGATTTGCTTGGTGTAATTAGTCACACAGATACCTTAAACCTCCTCTTCCCAGGATACTGCTCATATATTGTATTTATCCTATTTCAGGTTGTTCATTGTTTCCTTTCTAAAACCAATGACCTGGGCTTTGTACGTAACATCTGTCTTGGTAGGATTTGGAGCTGCAAGTGTGTATTGCCATTTTATTTTTTGAAAACTAGAAAATCTCTTCTGGTTTTAGATAATTTGTACTTTTTCTTAAATTGCTTTATGAATAGTAAAATGTTTATAAAAATATTTCGATAGAAGAAATCTTTATATATTTTAGTTGTTCTTTTGGAATTTTACTTAAATGAGTACATTCAGTATATGTTTTAGTTCTTTACCAAACAATCTCTAGTTTGTATGACCTTGTGGTGGAAGCCTTCTGAAAACTTTGTAGGTAACAAGGGGATTCAACTTTCAATAAGGCCTTGGGCTGTATTTACTGTTAATACCATTTTAAGTTGAAGTACATGTCTAATTCCTGAACTAGCATCTGTTCAGCTTTGATGTTCTGTCTTAGCAAATCATTAGACAAGTTATAGACTTAAGAATATACACATCATGCGCGGATCCAGATATCTTTCTCGGGGGGGTCACCGAAAACGCACTCGTCTCATTATATATGATACTTTGATTTCCGGATTTCAGTGGATGTACCGGTAAGCCATTTACAAGAAAAGTTAACGTTTCCAGTTCTGACCACGAGGAGGTCTTCACATTTTGAACCCTTTTTAAATTTATGACTGTATTTTACATAAATGCTGTGCAATATCAAACCAGTCCCAATCACTAATCCGATAACCACTTTTTTGCCAAAATTCCAGGGGAGGTCCGAACCCCTGGTTCCCCCCCCCCCCCCCCCCCCCCCCCTGGATCCGCCCTTGCACATATCTAAATATAAAATTTATTGTTATTGTATCACTTCCCTGATGATTGCAAATTATCAATAAATCATTGTAAACTACATCAAAAATATGGTGCATCTGACATTTATTTGAGCCCATGACTCTAAATAATGAAATTTGTTCTTGGAGGATAGAAAACATAGTGGGAAAAGGAGAAAATGCTGGTTACCAGCATTTTTTTTCTTTTCCACAATGTTTTCAAAAGGCTTCTTTTTCAGGGTTGTGAAAACCAGGGATTGTTTGGGAAACTTCAAATGAAACAGCTATAAAATTATATCATCTAGTGAAGTGTTAATTAGGTCTATAAGTCATGATGTTATTCTGCTTTCTTCAGTATTATGGACTGGCCAAGGAAATTTTTTGACCATCAACTCCGATTCAGAAACAATATCTCGCAACAGTGGGATATTTTGGGCCCTTCTGCAGTGTAGGTTAGTAGTATGAACATATTTATACCTACCCTATCACTATTAACAAACTTTGCAAACTATGCTATGGGAGAAATAGCCTGAAATATCACTGAAAAGTAAAATTTGGAGAGTACTAAATAATTCTTGTAGTGCAAAGTCCCAGTAGCTCAGTCGACGGCATGCAGGACTTTAGAACACAGGGTCCAGGGTTTGATCCCTGGCTGCGGCCCCTGGCTTAGCCAATTTTTTCCGAGGATTGATGATAGTCACTGCGACAGGATTTGTTACTCTCCCCCTGCTGACCATTGTTTGGACGAGGATCATGTGGGAAAGCAGTCAGTGGCTTGGAAAGAAAATGTGCGAAGTACTGGTAAAAGAAACTCCAGGAACACAATGATAGGTGCACTGGCTACTACAATATAACTGAAATGGTGTTGAAAATGGCGTTAAACACCATACAGTCAATTAATCAAATCTTTTAATTTATTGGGCATGTATTTATTTCATTGCCAGATTTAAAATTTAGACTAGTGTAAATTTTAAATACACCCACTTGAATGCGGCAATACCTTTAGTTTTATAATGTAAGAGAATGCAACAGAGCAAGAGCAGTCATGCTGTACGTGTATTTTTGACTTTAGTGTAAGACTAACTACAATGTTTGGCTTCTTGCATGTGGGCGTTTGTCTTATGTGAGAGAATGGAACAGTTTAAGAAAAGTCATTGTTGTTGCTCTTTGACTCTCTGGACAAACAATTTGGGGAGTTTGGGGTCTTTCATCTCAGTGCTTGTCTGTAAGACAGGAGGCTGTGTGTTTAACTCTTTACCACACATTCCCTACTTTTAACAACCTTGCAAAAGAAAGCTTTTGAAAATATTGTTGGAAAAAGAGAAAATGCTGGTCACCAACATTTCACACAATGTTTTCCGCCCTGCTCAAAACAAGTTTGAATTTTTGAGTTAACTTTATTTTGTTCTCTGCAAATGCTTTCAAATTTGACAAGTCTAGAATTTTGTCATCTGGCATTTTGTCTTTTTCATACAATGTTTTCAAATGGCTTCTATCTCAGGGTCGTAAAAACTAGGGATTATTTGGTAAAGGGTTAATTGATCTTATACAAATGTTTTCCGTATGGAAGAGCCTGACATTTTTTTGTCAACTGGTTAGCAAAGAGCTATGACATTATTTTTTCTTTAAAAATCTAGAGAATTATCCTAAGTAATCTGATATTTCTAATAAATATCCACAATACAGCATAGAACTTTTGTGATATTACTCTTGAACCCTGAGATACTACCTTTGGGTAGTAGCTTAGGGTTCAGGATCATGGTATGGGAAGTAGTATGGACTTACCTGCAGGTGTCCAAATAATATGACTTATGAAGTAATTGATTCAAAGTAGCCGGGGAGAAATTAAGGAATAAGTAAATTTTTAAGTTAAAGCACCATAATACTTTAGGTGCTGGACAGACTATGCAGTCTGATTTTAGATGCACAATGTCTATGAATTCATTATATACATTGTATTATGGCCAAAACAAGGTTTTAACTTTTTTTTTTTTTTTTTTTAATTGAAAGCTCCATTTCATTAATCCAGTGCTCAAAAGATTAGATGGTGATATAGTATTGGTATGAAATGCCAGTAACAATAAAGCACTAGCACTGAAAAAATGAAACGGTAGTTAATTCTGATCGCATGCATTGTCATTAATGAGGGTTCTCATTACAAAGAGTAATGAATGTGCCGGAAAACAACATTAGTTCATAGATACATAATCTTATTTATTTCAGTTTGATATTGGGCAATGCTTATTCCCACTTTGTTCTTAATGGTGCAGATGAAATCACAAAAAGCGAAAGAACCAAGCTATTTTTAGCCCTAAGTGGAGCAGGTGCTTTAGGGTGTTTGTGTTTGTTGTTGCTGAGAAAAAGAAGGACTGGTGATGCAGATAATCTAGTCAATCTAAATTCCAGGTAATTTTGTAAGCTGTGTTAAATTTATGGAGGATTTTATTTTTCTTAGTTTTGTTTCAATTTACTGCCACTTTTCCTGTGAATGTTAATAAATATAAAATGAAATAGATATAAATGAATATAAAATGATAGAACTGACATTAAAGGCTTCAGTACCTCTGCTTTGAAAGTTAGAATCCGGATAAACAAATCTCAAATGAATACTTGCCTGTAACAAGCAAATGTGTAATATAATGCTCTGTGGCCATTGTTCGAAGAGGTATGGAGAAATTGGCTTCACTTCCTGAAAAACAAAGTACATGTACATGTATGTAATCAATTAAATTTACATGGGAACATTGTATCACATATCTATGCATGTCTCCAAAATACTGTGGTCATATTTTGTATGTCTGCATTACAACTTTTTACAGATAGTCAAATGGCGAACACCAAACGTTTACACTTGTTCAAACTGAAAACATGTTGCAGACAACAAATAATTATGGCTTAAATGGTGTAAATGGCTAAGCTTGTCTTTATCTGCATAAAGTTTATGTCCCCTGTATTGTACTTTTTTTTTTTCAGTGGTCAAGCTGCGGTGGACACACCTTTACAAGCACTGAGTTTGTATTTCATTTACATCTTTTAAATATTTTGATAATTAATGTGAAAATTACATGAGCAGTGCTCTGACAAAAGGAGGCTTAATGTATCTTGGTGATACAAGATACCATGTAAGCCATCACATACATGTTAATTACAGATCTGTATGAGACACTTTTTTAACAACTAACTTATACATAAGGTACACTGGTCCTTTGACATCGAGAAAATTTACCATTAATGAAACATTTAGGCCCAGGTCAGCTTGCACGGAATGCCCATGTTTTAACCCATTACCAAACGACAATATTTTAGACTGGTCCAAATTGAAAGCATTTGCAGACGACAAAATAAAAGTGACTGAAAATTTGAAATTTGTTTTGTGAAGGGTAGAAAACATTGTGGGAAAAGGAGAAAATGCTGGTTACCAGCATTTTCTCCTTTTCCCACAATGTTTTCTAAAGGCTTCTTTCTCAGAGGCGTCAAAAGTAGGGATTGAGTGGTAATGGGTTAATTTGAAGGGTAAAGATTTAACCCTTTACCAAACGACAAAATTCTACACAGCTCAAAATTGAAGGCACTTGCAGATGACAAACCTAACTCAAAAATTGAAATTTGTTTCCAATAGGGTAGAAAACAAAGAGAGAAAATACTGTTAAACAATGTGTTTTTCAATTGTTTCTATCTTAGGGTGGTGAAAACCAGGCATTGTTTGGTTAAAGGTTAAACTGCTTATATATTCAGATGCAGTTTCAATTTCCATCAAATATTTTTCTAAAATAAGATCAGACTGGTATATTGACAGAAAAGAATTATTGAAATTTATATAGAATGCGGTCAAATTTTCCTTTCCCCCAACCCATCTGGTTACCAGCATTTTCTTCTTTTCCTACAATATTTTCAAAAGATTTCTTTATAAGCTTCGTTAAAAGTGGGGATTGTGTGGTAAAGAGTTAAAAAGGCCAAATTCTTCTTTATTTGCAGAGCGATCTTTTCATCTCATGAGGACCAAGGAAATGTTGATGCTCAGTATTGCAATAGCCTACACAGGTATTCTTAATTTTCTTCCTTCTCTCCTACATTACCCTACAATCTATACACATGTTTTTTTTCCACATAGCTTTAATCCTTTGCCACACAATTCCAAGTCCAAACCTGGATGAAAAGGGCTTTTGAAATAATGCGCAAGAAAGAGAAAAATGCTGGTTACCAGCATTTTCTCCTATTCCCATAATTTTTTCTATAGGCTTCTCTCTCAGGGCTGTTAACAGTCGGCATTGTGTGGTAAAGAGTTAAAAGAAACCATTTTGTCCCCAACTGTATCTCCATATCCAAATAACTTTGAACTGGCCAACATTACATAAGTATCACAAAGCAATATATTGACAAGATGTGGAACTTTCCCCCTGTCATATGTATTATGAAGCAAACAAATGAGTGGGCCTCTGGTAAAAGGGAGTTTAATGCATCTCTGTGATGCACTTTACCAAGCAAGTTATTGTATGGCCTACAACATGTGAAAAGGGGCATCCAGACATTTGCTTAAAGCGTTGTTTCGGATCAGCTCTTGCAGTCTGTGAAGGTCAATTGGACAAAAATACTTCCTGCTTTTATGTAATTTTCTGTTTTTCTCTTTCGCGGACTGGGCAGGGTAATCCAAGACGGCACTTTACGCAAATATCGGAATGCCCTTTTTCGCGCGTTGCAGGCCATATAGTGTTATGGATCCATATGATCCACATCTTCGCGAGCCAAGTTTACGATCACTACGTTGATCTTACCTTGGCTGATTGAGCCCGATTTCGAGATTCCTGCTATGCGCCCTCTATTGGATGCTGGTTATTACTCCCCTTTACATCATGTTTCTAAAAGCAAATAAAATTTCATTTTACAAACCACTTACGAATACATATGAAGCAATAAGCAGACTTCCACGTGGGTTTCCATGTTTTACCTTTTATTCGAAAGGTAGAGACCTTAGAGCGATTTCATTCATTGCAGCTAAAGCTGGCTGCATCCAATGAAAAAGTGTATCGGAGGAATGTAAAAATCAAGCTCAATCCCCCAAGGGTAGAGTAATGTAGTGAATCATCTTGGCTTGTGAAGATGTATGATCCAGTTTTCCATAAAACTAGCTGAATTATGAAATAGAATGTCCTTAGACATGCAGAAAATTTACCCACACCTAAAGATTTTGACCCCTATCAGCTTCCCTAGATAGCACAGGGGCTAGCATGGTCAATACTTTTTGAAAATGCATAAACCCCTTCCCCCCTCCCCCTTTACAGAGTATGGTGCAAATGTAAGTGTTCCATAATTTTGACCATGCTTCCTGTATATTCTTCCAAAAGGGAACAACCGTGATAATTGACAGTTATTTTGAATTCGGTTTTATATTTTGGATTTGAATATTTTTTTTCAGTTTTTAGCTCACCTGAGCACGAAGTGCTCATGGTGAGCTTTTGTGATCACCCAATGTCCGTCGTTTGTCTGTCGTCCGTTGTCCACAATTTCTTTGAACATCTTCTCCTCCTAAACCACTGGGCCAATCTTGATGAAACCTGGCAGGGATATTCCTTGGGTGAAGCTCTACAAAAGTTGTTCAAGAGATTGAATTTCACCCATAACTCTGGTTGCCATGACAACCAAAAGGAAAAAAATAGCAAAATCTTTGAAAATCTTCTGTTCTGAAACTGGAAGGTGTAGAGCTTTGATATTTTGTATGTAGCATCTCCTAGTAGACCTCTACCAACTTTGTTCAAATGATGCCCCTAGGATCAAAACTGGCCTCCCCCTGGGGGTCACAAGTTTGATACATTGGAACAAAGAAGGAAAACTTTAAGATTCTTCTTCTCTGGAACAAGAAGGAGTAGAGCTTTGGTATTTGGTATGTAGCATTTGCTAGTTGACCTCTACCAACTTTGTTCAAATGATGTCCCTGGGATCCCAACTGGCCCAGCCCCGGGGGTCACAAGGTCAAAACATAGGAACAAAGAAGAAAAACGTTAAAAAAAAAAATTCTCTGAAACTGGATGTCGTAGAGCTTTGATATTTCATATGTGGCATCTCCTAGTGGACCTCTATCAAAAACGATACAATTATCCTGGGGTCCAAATTGGCCCCACCCTGATGGTCACAAGTTTGAACATGGGAAACAAAGAAGGAAAACTTTGAAATTCCTCTGTTCTGAAACAAGATGGAAACTTTGTATGCGTGTTCCTTATGATAGTCTGCCAATAACAATATTTTACTTTTTTGCATTAAATGTCATGTCATGGAAAAAATGGGCTTGGTGTAAATTTTCACTGGCATTTATGAACCTTCAAACATGTTTTCCTTAGGATAGTCGTTTGATACAATTTTCTTCTGTAAGATATGTCACAGAATAAGAGGTTACCTTTCACATACTTGGCTTGATTACTGTCTCAGCCAACATCTTTTGACATTTGTTCAAAAGTTACTGAGACAAGTTTCATTTGTGTCTTACCAATGAGTGAATGATGTTTTAATCTGTCATTCGACCACCATTTTGACCAGGAAATTAATGCCTGGCCTTCCAAGTTAATTCAAACCCTTAACATACAATCCTGACTTTCAATGACCCTGAATAAGAGAGGTTGTGAAAGCATTTTTGGAAAAGAAGAAAATGCTTTTTGCAAGTTACATACTCTGTCAGAAGTATTTGACCTTGAATTTTGGTATTTATCTTCATTGTAGACCTTTACTGCTTAGTACTCAGGTGAGCCATGTAGGGCCATCATGATCTCATGTTTGAATAGCTCTGCCATTGATTGTGGGTACAAAATGATGCATGAATATGAATATACTGTGAGTGTTCTGTAATCATGGCTTCTGTGTCTGTGCAATCGGATCAAAAGACTTGTATGCTTTGACATTGAATTCAAAGGTAAAGATAGATTGTAAATATTGCATGTTAAAAGAATCAACTCACTTTACCAAACACATCCATTATTATTGACCCTTGGAAAAACAGCTTTTTCTCTTTTTCCTACAATTCTTAAACTTTTAAAGAAAAATCTCCAACAGTTAGTTACATGCTTGTAGTCTCCAAATGCTTTCCATTTGAAACTGTTTTTCTTTAGTACACATATCTACTCATTACCAAACAACAAAATTTTGGACCAGTCCAATTTGAAAGCAATTACAGATGACAACATATATGTGAATGAAATATTTAAATTTGTTTGGGAAGAGTAGAAAACATTGTGAGGAAAGGAGAAAATGCTGGTTACCAAGCTTTCTTTCTCAGAGTTGTTAAAAGTCAGGATTGTGTGGTAAAGAGTTAAGTTATTGAAACTATTATAATGTACTAATTGCTTGATTTTATGCTTTTCAGGGGTGGAATTGACATTTTTCAGTGGTGTGTATGGAACATGCATTTCAAATAACAAGCATTTTGGGAAGAAAGCCAAGGGGCTGATTGGTATTTCTGGAATTTTTATTGGTGTAGGAGAAATTCTAGGTGTGTGGATACCTTTAGTTTAACCCTATACCAAACAACAAAATTTTAGACTGGTCCAAATTCAAAGCACTTGCAGACGACAAAAGAAACATTACTCAAAAATTGAAATTTGTTTCCAGCAGGGTAGAAAACATTGCGGGAAAAGGAGAAAATGCTGGTTACCAGCATTTTCTCCTTTTCCCACAATGTTTTCAAAAGGCACTTTGGGGGTCGTAAAAGCCAGGGATTGTTTGGGAAAGGGTTAAAGCTTTTGGTCAAAAACTTTTACCTCATAATGCAGTCAGTGCTTTATATGTTTTTCCTGCTTTTATTGTCATGAACTGATTTTGAAATCTGTCACTATTGAGAGAATAAGTACCTGTTTTCATTTCATAAAACAAATAAATATGCAGTGTTTGAGTTAAACCATATGATCAAACAACCCCATGTTTAAGAGGCTGCGAAGGAGCAACTTTATGAAAACATTGTGAGAAAAGTAGAAAATGACGGTAAGTAATATTTTCTCCTTTTCACACAATTTTTGTATCCTTTCAAGTACAAATTTAAATTTTTGCATGTTTTGTGCAGTTTTGTGCTATTTTTTCACTGAGTTACCGATTTACTCTACTGGCAGGTGGTACAGTGTTTGGTTTGCTGGGTAAGAAGACGAACCGCCATGGCCGTGACTTGATTGTTATTTTTGGATACCTGGTTCACATGGCTTGTTTCTACCTTATATATATTAACTTTCCAAATAATACTCCAATGCAAGAATCAAATGAGGACACCTACATTAAATCAAGGTGAGTGGGCTCTGTAGACATCTAAGTTGTCTATTTTGATGAATTATTTCATATAATCCCTTACCATACAATCTGCACATCTAACATCTAAGGAGAAGGCTTTTGAAAATACTGGTAACCAGCATTTTCTTCTTTTCCCACAATTTTTTCTACCCTATCAAAGACACAAATCATCACTTTAGTAAATGTTTATCATTTGCAAATGCTTTCAATTTGGTCAAGACGCAGACCCAGATTTTCTCATTAAAGTCTTCACCTAATTCACGAATACAGAATCTCTGTAATATTTATAAAGTGTCCACACATAAATGCCTATTCCACTTGTCACTGTTCTTATTAGACTAATCAAAGTTTTTTTTCCTGATTTAAACTTCTCAGATGGTATTTGTGTAACTCTTTACCGGAGAACAACATTTTTACACCCCTTCGAATTGGAAGTATTTGCAGACAACCTATTTGATGTGGTTCTGATGAAGGTACATGTATTTCTCTTTCACAGAGTAGAAAACTTCGTGGGAAAAAGAGAAAAGGCCTGTAAAAAGTATTTCCTCCTTTTCTAAAAGTTTTTGAAAAGTCAGGGTCAAATCTCAATGTCACGGGCGCCCTTTACCAAACAATCTCCAGTTTTTACCGCTCTGAGAGAGAAGTCTTTTGAAAACATTGTGGAAAAAGGAGAAAATCATGCTAGTTACCATCTCCTTGTTCCTGCAATGTTTTTTACCCTTCCCACAATAAACTTCATTTTTTTTGAGTCACATTAATTTCGTCGTCTGCAAAGGCTTTCAGTGTGGAGCAGTCCAAAATTTTGTTGTTTGTTAAAGAGGTAGAGGGTCAGGTTGAGAAAGCTGTTAACTATACATCGTTAACAATTATATATGTAAACATATGTTTTTATCTTCAGTGAATACATTGCCATTCTGTGTAGCTTTCTCTTGGGGCTTGGAGACAGCAGTTTTAACACACAGATTTATGCCCTGCTAGGCTTCATGTTTCCAGAGGATAGTTCACCAGCATTTGCCATCTTTAAATTTGTCCAGGTAACTTTCACTCTGCAAACTGATTAACTCTTTACCAGAAATCAAAATTTTAGACTTGTCCAAGTTAAACATTTTTTAGTGTTTGTCTTCCAAATGGTAGACAACCTTATGGGAAAAGGAGAAAATACTGATTATGGGCAATTTCTCCTTTTTTCCACTATGATCTCACAAGCTGTCTTTTTCTGATTTATGATAACATGAGATAATTTGGTAAAAGTAAAGCATACAATCTTCTTTTGCAAAGCCTGGCAATGGACACATTCGTAGGTTTTCTGAAATTATCATTTCCCAGAATCACTACTTATAGCTCTGTTAATCAGCCTATCAGAGAAGTAATTCTATAAGTTTGTATGTTTGTCAATTAATACATTTTCTTTTACAATTTTTTATAAGTAAAATTTTGACCATATTTTCAGTCTGTTGCTACTGCTGCAGGATTTTACTACAGTGAATACTTACACCTGCAATACCAGTTACTTATATTGGTCATCTTAGGCTCTTTTGGTTCAATTTGCTTCTCTGTCATAGAGTGGCAGGTGACTAATTCAAAGAGAGAAGGATATCAGAGCATTTGACAATTACAGGTAATGATATGGTCTTTCTTTTTCTTTTACTTTGCCTCATTTTTGATTTTGTTTTGGAGGGGGCTATGCATGTGAAAAAAACTTAACCCCATATGACACAACCCAAAAAGAAAAAAAGCTTTGACAACTTGGTGGGATAAGGAGCAAATTCTTGCAACTAGCACTTTCTCCTTTTCCCACAATCTTTTCAACACTACCATAGAAATTAAGCTTATTTGTACAAAGTTTGAATTTGCCATCTGGAGGTATTTCAAATTTTGGAGAATCTAAAATTTATAGTTCGGTAAAGGGTTAAACTATGATTCTAAGGCTAGAGATATGTGATCCATCAAGCAAAAAGCGTCCTTCTTGGAACTGCAAAAAGTGTCAACCCTGGTCAGACTGCTCAAATTGTGCAGGCTGACCGGGGTTGACACCTTTCGCTTTAATGACATTTTCTGTATGAAAAGTTGTCGCTGTACCATGTTATAAAATAATTTTTGAATTATCAAGTTAAACTGACCTGCACTACTGTTGATCTGTTTTCATCTAATTAATATACAGAATTTCAAGGTCCCTTTTTGCATGATTGGTCACAATTGTATATAATATTAACCTTTATAGCACCAAGAATTCCCACAGCACATTTTTGATAGAGGAGGAATATCCTTCCAATTATCATGTCAAGGTTGCCA
Source organism: Tridacna crocea (assembly GCA_943736015.1). Lineage (NCBI taxonomy): Eukaryota > Metazoa > Mollusca > Bivalvia > Cardiida > Cardiidae > Tridacna > Tridacna crocea. The sequence continues at coordinate 41,952,416 of OX031056.1, read as the reverse complement.
TTGTCAAGGGTATCTCAGCGAAGTAGGCAGTGTTAAGCAAAGATCAAGCTGCACATTTTTTGCAGTCGGATCTTCATTTGTACTGGCAGCAAAGGCAATAAAAGTAGTAAAAGGTGCCTAAAAGGTTGTATTTAACTCTTTACCACACAAGAAAATCTTAGATTTCAAATCAAAAGCATTTGCAGACAACAAAATAAATGTGACTGAAAAACTGAAATTCAGTTTAGGAAGGGTAGAAAACATTGTGGGAAAAGGAGAAAATGCTGTTTGTCATGTTTTCAAAAGGCTTTTGCTCAGGGTCGTTAAAAGTAGGGATTGTGTGGTAAAGAGTTAAAGAACTATCAGACAGTGTTGATCAAAGATCAAAACCACATGGTTGTTGTAATTCTAATCTTGATTTAATAATGTTGGGAAAATGAACTTACAGATAAGTCGTGTATCTATGTGGTCAATCATTTTCTATTTTAAATGGAGTTTGTAGGCTCAAACAAAAGTTCACAATGCTTAAGTATTTCGACCCTTGTAGCATTGAAGATAAATCTAAATGCTTATACAGACAGTGTAAGTCAAGATGAGACTAAGCATAACATGCAGTCTGATCTTAAAATCACACTGACAAAGCTTTGCTGAGAAGGTCCATTTCAGGTAATTAGCGCAACAAGAGTTACTAGTAATAGTCTGTGATTGTACACAAGTTATGATTTTGGTTTTGTAATCAGGAAATCTTGGACAAATTCCGGCTTGTAAAGATGGTTAGGCAAGTGATGCTTTTAGAAAAGTAATCAGAGCCCCACACTGGTGCCGGTGTGTTCAAACACACAAGCTAGCTGTTGTCTTCGTGTGGCTTAAATACATATGAAACTGGCTTAGCATCCTAATCAAACTGAGAAATTTTTCAATAATTCTCCTTCTTTTCTTTTGCAGGCCAAGCCTTTTAAGTAATCATTATTTAGTTTCCAGAAACCACCATTACAACATGTTTATTTTTGTACAGCTTACCTGTTTGCCATTTTAAATCATGTACACAAAATCATTAGCGGATGTTCCAGGGCCACATTTCCTGATCATTCTAAATTGTTTGACACTGAACTCCAAGGTTAGCCATCTGATTGGCAGAGACACAATCTCTCAGCCAATCAGATAGCTAGCCATGGAATTTGTATTACAAATGCACATTAACTCCCTATCAGACCACTTTGTATCCAAGTTTGAAGCACTTGCAGACTATGGCTGAGATTATGAGATTTGGTAATGAAAAGGAAGAAAAAACTGGGAGGAAAAGGAGAAAATGCTGTTAACCAGCAATTTATCCTATTCCCACAGTATTTCCCAAAGCCTACTCTGACAGGGTAGTTATTTTTTTTTTATTGATTGTGTGGTAAAGAGTTACCTCTTTCCCAAAAGACAAAATTTTAGACTGGTCCAAATGGAGAGCACTTGTAGGTGTCAAAACAAATGTTACTTAAAAATTGAAATTTGTTTCTAGCAGGGTAGAAAACATTGTGGGAAAAGGAGAAAATGCTGGTTACCAGCATTTTTCTCCTTTTCTTACAATGTTTTCAAAAGGCTTCTATCTTATGGTCATAAAAACCAGGGATTGTTTTGTAAAGGGTTAAAATGGTCAGTGATTTGGGCCCAAACTTGTATGCATATGTTCATCCCATAGCTGTAACCTCTCTCCATTCAGAAATGTTCTCCAATACCTGTTCAAATGACAGTGACCAGCATTTTCTCCTTTTCTCAATACTTTTTCTATCCTTTCAATGGCAAATCCTAATATTTCTACCATATTTAGTTTGTTTTCTGCAAATTCTTTCTAACTGAACTTGTCTAAATTTTGTCATTTAGGAAAGACTTAACCAGATGGTCTACAGATGTACCAAAATGAATTGACATGTTACCTAGAACAAACCTCTTTACCCTTTCCCCCACAGTAGAACTTTTCAACCCTTTTATCAGGCAATATATATTTACATGTTTAATGACAATCATTGGTTTCTCTTCTGTGACTAAGTCATGAATATTTCGTAATTGTACTCAATATAAGTATGATCATGATTTTCATATTACAGTATTGTCAACATTTTGTACTTTTGTGTATTTTAACAAATACAAACATTTTCATACTAAGCATATGCAGCAAAACTTGGATCGTTTGAAAACCAAACTTTTGTTGCAAAAACTTTTATGTATCCCTAAACAGGAGCCAATCTTGTTTTGATTGATTTATGAATTTGAAAGTTCTCTGGTTAGTGTGCATATCCATGGTTGTTAGCTGGGTCCCAAAAATGCTCGTCAAACATTTAACCTTTTCCCAAACAATCCCAGAAAAAGGAGGCTTTTGAAAACATAGTGGGAAAAGTAGAAAATGCTGGTAACCAGCATTTTCTCCTTTTCCCACAATGTTTTCTACCCTCCCAGAGCAAATTTCAATTTTTGAGTCACATTAATTTTGTCATCTGCAAATGCTTTCAATTTGAACCTGTCTAAAGTTTTGTTGTTTGGTAAAGAGTTAATCTATCCTATACATGACTGGAAACAACAACAAGTAAAACTGCATCCTATACATGACTGGAAACACCAACAAGTAAAACTGCATGAGCAAAGATTTCTATTACCTCAATGATTCCTAGTGAAGACTAATAATTAGACGTCATTGTTAAATTTCAGTCATCCATCTAGAAAACATTCATAAAGTAATTATTTCAAAATTACTACCTGAAAAACTGATGGTTGAATGAATAAGGATAGTTATTTGTCAAAGACGATCAAAGGTGCACACGTAAAGGTAAATTGTTTCCAAGAAAATGTGGCAAAGGGAAAAATGCTCATTTCCCCATGTATGTTTTAATGCATGTCATTTGAAAGGCAACAAATTAAAAGTGTTTGAATAGGGAAATATTTGAAGTTCATGAGAACAAGATTTGTGTTCACAATCCATTTTCATTTCTAGATCCTCAAGGTAAAGGAAATTCTAAGTAAACTAGTTTAGATAGAGAATGAGAAAGAACATCATGAATGTATTTTTTGTCATTTAATGTTTAGCACCTATATCAACAGCAATTCAGTTACATCAGTGCAGGTAGTGCACCCATGGATAAATTTCCAGAGTTTTCATACCACTACAACACACATAACATATCTGAACTGAAATTGTCTCTGAGCAGTTTCTAGCAATGAAATATGAACAGACAATTTCATAATGACTTCTGTCCTTGCACAAAGCTTTGTCTGAGACAGGGATTAAAACTTGTACCCCTGTGATAATAAGTCATGTGTATATCACAGAGTTACCTGATTTCTGGTAAAATAGGCTTTACCTATCATAGACTTCTATCTTTTTTTTTTTCAGAAAACTGGTGTAAGCACCAGTACCAATGACACTGATGATGTAAATTCCATACAAGCCCCTTTGTTGTCAGCAGCTGATCCAGAGGAAGACACCTGACAATAACGGATAATAATTAGCTGTAGCCAAATAAGACTATCATCACTAGTAGATTTTTTCTTGGGGGTGGGGGGGAATAGTTTTCTTTGTTAGATAGATAATTTGCCTTTGTTTATTTGCTTTTGAACATGACTTAATTCTTAACCAGAGAACTTTGTGTTTTTTTCGTCCTGTGGAACAGGGCTTTCCAAAGTAGTATTGAGAAAATGCAGGTTACTAACATATTCTCTTTTTTTCACAACTTTCTTACCTACTATTTGAAGCAAATTTAACATGTCCTCTATTTGTAATTTTAATGATGATGCAGAAAAGTTTGATACTTTGTTGTTTGGCAGAGACCAAGGCCAAAGTATCATGATTAAAATGTGTATGTGACTTTTATATTTAACCCATTACCCCATGAAAAAATGGCTTGTGATTTTGACAGTTGACTCTAAAAAATTATTTATCTAAAACTTTGAACTTCAGAGTGAATCAAAGTTCTTTTTTCAAAGTGTGGTCTGCTGCAAGACATGGCACTTTTTAGTTAAATTGTCCATTTTTCAAGTTCATCTTTTTTTTTTTCACTAATATATTGACTGACTAGTGTTGTCAATTGTGATGTTTTATAACTTGTAAGTGAACTGAATGTGTATAATTAGCTTTTTGAAAATGATGTTTTTTGTGCATAGGGAATGCCAATTAGTTGATAGAATAGTTGGTAGAAATAAAATGGGTCACCACAGAGCTCCAGATGAGAGGGAGTGATGGTATTCTGAAGTCATTATTTCTCCACTAAACCCTATGTTGTGAGTACTCATTAAAATCATCTCGACGAGACGATTCTAATGAGTAGCCACAACATGGGGTTTAGTGGAGAATAATTAATATTCTTGATTTTGAAATCAAAATCACTCCCTCTATCAGGAGTTCTGGTCACCTGCATTGAAAAGGAGGTCAAATGCATCTCTGAGATGCAGTATACCAACAAAGTCATTATATAATAATGCATCTGTAATACCCGTTTAGTTTTACAATGATTACTGAATCAAGAGGTAAAATGCCCCTTTGACATGCAGAAAATTGACCAAGGGCAGGAAATTTTGGTCCAGATCTGCCTGTGCCGGCTGACTTGTGAAAATACTTTTGGCAGATGCTTTAAACCTCTTTTTAACCCTTTACCAAACAATCCCTGGTTTTTATTACCCTGCGGAAGAAGCCTTTGAAAACATTGTGGGAAAAGGAGAAAATGCTGGTAACCTTTTTCCACAATGTTTTCTATTCTTTTAAAAATGAAGTTTCAATTTGTGAGTCACATATAATTTGTTGCCTGTAAATGCTTTCAGTTTGGACAAGTCTAAAATTTTGCCGTTTGGTAAAGAGTAAAAGAGCATGGCTTAAAGGTATTAATTGAAATAGAGAATTTTAAGAATGTTTTATTGAATTGTTCCATTTGTGCAATGCTCATTTTATGTGACAAAAGATTATTGTTATTAGAATGTTTACTTAAAATTTTATTTAATACTGTGGTTGTATGATTTACAATGTTTTTAGTTGGGTATTTTTAGAGAAGACTGTTTTATAATATTCATATTTTATAACTACCTTGTTCAACTTTCCAAGTGTATCAAATGAAATTAAGTACTATTATTATCCATTCTTTGTTCAATTACTACCTTTAATTGTAAACAAGTCATGGTTTTAAATGATAACCTTAACAATAATAAGTGTTTTTTTAACCCTTCAACCGAGCCGCAGTAGCTCATTGGGTAGCATGCAGGACTTTAGAACAAAGTGTCATGGTTTAGATTCCTGGCTCGGCCAATTTCTTCCCAAAGATTGATGATAGTCATTGCAACAGTATTCATTCTTCTGAGCTGGCTGACCATTTTTCCAATGACCAACATTTTCTCCTTTCCCCACAATATTTCCTACCCAATTTAAGCAAGCTCCATCATTTTAGCCACATTTGAATTGTCACCTAGAAATACTTTTAATTTGGACAAGCTTAACATTGTGTCATGTGGGAAAGAGTTAACCCTTTAACTCTTTTAGCATCAAAAGAAAATGCTGAGGCTTTTGTGGATGTTAAAGATCAAAATCAGACTGCATGAAACTTGAAGTCTGATCTTGGAACTATATTGTAGGCTTGTTAGCCCTTTACTCCATAGATACTTGTTTCTACGCATTGCTCAAATGAGCCTTTGGAAAACATTGTGGCAAAAGGTGAAATTGCTTGTGACGAGAATTTCACCTTTTGCCACAATGTTTTCTATGCTATCGAAAGGTGTCATATACCCATAAAAAATGGCTTAATCCTTGCTGTTATTAAGGGTCAATTAGAGATAGCATAGACATGCCTTATGGGGTAAAGGGTTAAGTTCAGCTAATAAGATAAAAATTTGTCAAAGTTTCAGTCGATTGTGTTATTAGCCCTTTACCAAACAATCCCTGGTTTTTACAATCCAGAGGAAGAAACTTTCTGAAAACATTGTGGGAAAAGGAAAAAGTGCAGGTAATCAGCATTTACTCTTTTTCCCACAATGTTTTCTACTCTTCTTAAATTTCAAGTTTTGAGTCACATTTATTGTGTTGTCTGCAAATGCTTTCAATTTGGATAAGTCTAAAATTGTCCTTTGGTAAAGAGTGAAAAGAGATGGAGTTTATATATTTGGTGCTAGCAGAGTTAATGCTGGGATGGGATAAAGATTGGAAAGGGAAGGAAGCCATTTCTCCTTTGCAGCAATGATTTTAAAAGTGCGCTTTTGTAAAGGCAAAAAAATACATCTGTATGATACTGGGTTATTTGATGTACATGCCTGTATTACCTGGTGGAAAAAAGGCTTTATATTCTCTAGCCACTTTAGAATCCCATTCAGACAGAACAAAACTGGTTGCTGATTGGCTGAAAAAGATTGTCTCAGTCATTCAGATTCTATGAATCAGAATTCTAAATCAAAAGTAGAATATCAAATGATTGGTGAAATAGATTGCCCTAGATTGTCATTTTACTTAGCCCTTTACTCCATAAGGCATTTCTATGGTATCTCCAATTGACCCTAAGTAACAGCAAGGATGAAGCCGTTTCTTATGTGTATATGACGCCTTTTGATAGTTTAGAAAACATTGTGGCAAAAGGTGAAATTGCTTGTCACGAGTAATTTCACCTTTTGCCATAATGTTTTCCAAAGGCTCCCACAAGCAATGCATAGAAATGAGTATCTATGGAGTAAAGAGTTAAGTTATTAGGTACATTTTTCTAATTGTCTTAAACATTTATCATTTTGAATTATACAAGATACAATTATTTATAGTTGATGGTTGTAGTTTCTTAGTTGAATATTTCTTAAATCCATCATATTTTCTCTAACTCTTTACCACACAATCCTTACTTTTAACGACCCTGAGAAAGGTCATTAAAATTTGAGATTGTTTGGCAAAGGGTTAAATCTTAAAGTTCCAAGTGTGAGGTCTGCCTTTTAAAGGGAAGAAAATAATGTAGGTTGTAGTTAGGAGTTTTTCATCTTTTCCCACATTGTTTCCAGTAGCTTTCTCCCTCAAGTTTTAAAACATGAGATTGTTTAATAAAGGGATAACCGTCAACCAGATGACATAATGGAAAGCACTTGCACATAAAAAAATTGATCGACAAAAATGATCATCTTGTCATTGAAAGGGTAAAAACCATTGTTGGAAAGGAAGATAATGCCTGTAACTACAATTTTATCCTTTTTTAATAGTGTTTTCCAAGGCTATGTCTCACATGGTCATTAATATATATGTCATTAGTCAAGGAGGTAATGAGATACTGAGAATTTTTCCGGTATTATGGCAAGAGTCGCCACATGAAAAGGGACTTTTGTGTAAATAGTCATCTCAGATCAGCCTGCACAGTCCACGCGGGCTAATCTGAGATGACACTTTACATCTCCTTTAGATTTTGTTCTTCAATAAACTTGCCCAAAGCGGAAATTAAATAAAAACGGAAAGTGAGGTTTCGGGTAAGCCTTCTCAGACTGTGCAGGCTGGTTCAAAACAACTTTTAGAACACAAGTCTAAATACCCCTTTTCCTGTGTTGCAGGCCAAATAGTGTCTTCAGTGTAGCACATGTACCTGTATTATAAAACAGGTGAATAGATAAAAATGAATGAGTGAATGATAAAAGGAATGCACTGAAAATGTGATGTCAAATTGATTGTGTCTGTATAAACTCTTGTTACTTCATACATAAATGTAAAGCAAATGTGAAGTCATGCTTGTTTCATTATCGTTAGGAATGTATTTATTGTTTTGGCCATTGTTCTTCCCAATTTTTGTGTATAGTATTACAGGCATAAAGTTATAGATTTTCTATTTTGTTTTTTATTTATTATAGACGTCCATATTACTAGTATAATGAAGTTAATATAATTACTCTAGCTCAAGACAAAGCTTTAACCTTAAACCTTTGACATTAAGCTTTCTATTGATTGTTATTCTGTGAATTTGGAAGTGTTAACTCATTAACAAACGACAATATTATAGACTTGTCCAAATTGAAAGCATTTGCAGACAACAAAATAAAAGTGACCGAAAATTTGAAATTTGTTTTGTGAAGGGTAGAAAACATTGTGGGAAAAGGAGAAAATGCTGGTTACCAGCATTTTCTCCTTTTCCCACCATGTTTTCTAAAGGCTTCTTTCTCATGGGCATCAAAAGTAGGGATTGTGTGGTAATGGGTTAAGTGGGTAACAGTTGATGAAGCATCTGATTTGAAATATAAATGAGCCATGATCTGGCAAAAGGGGGTTTAATGCATCTGTGTGATTTATTATACCAAGCTAGCCCTCACATCAAGTTTTAACAGCAGACTACCAGTGTCTTTCATTTTGTTGGAAGCTATGTGTATTTTCATCTGTTGGCCCTTTACCATATGACAAAATTTTAGGCTGGTCCAAATTGAAAGCACTTGCAGAAGGCAAACTAAACGGAACTTAGAAATTTAAACTTGTTTCCAGAGCTAGCATTTTCTCCTTTTCCCATAGTTTTCTATAGGCTTCTTTCTTTGGGTCGTTAAAAGTTGGAATCGCCTGGTAAAGAGTTGTGTTAATTTTGGCAAAGAAAAATGTGTGCCATGGCCTAATTTTGGCTTTTTTAATGTATTTGGAAGATATTGCAGCCAATGCCCATCATCTTCGCAAGCCAAGGATACTAAGATAGTAACGAACAAAGTGGAGTTATTATCTTTGGCTTGCCAAGATAATGCCCATGGAATGACTGATTGTCCCCATTGTGTAAAAATTTTGAAAATTTTACAGGACAGGGAGAATTTTTTCAATACAAGAGTAATTTTAACCCATTACCACACAATCCCTACTTTTGACGACCCTGAGAAAGAAGCCTTCAGAAAACATGGCGGGAAAAGGAGAAAATGCTGGTTACCAGCATTTTCTCCTTTTCCCACAATGTTTTCTACCTTTCACAACACAAATGTCAAATTTTCAGTCACTTTTATTTTGTCATCTGCAAATGCTTTCAATTCGGACCAGTCTAAAGTTTTGTCGTGTGGTAATGAGTTAAACATTTACATGGCTGTGGCTAGTGCATCTATCCATCCTTACGGTAAGTTACCTGGGTTTTCTTTTCCAAGTGCTATTTAAGTACATTCTTTTCAAGTTACCAGCTGTTTTACCAAAAACCCTATCAAAATTCAATGGTGAGAAAAGAACAAATTTGTTGCAACAATGATCATGATTTCCAGAAAAATAGTTGACAGGGGCAGAAAAGTTTAGTCAGTGACCACAGAGTTTTAGCCTTGTCCAGTAAAAACTGAGCTCTGAGCTCTCCTTGATACATACAGTGATTCCTCTTTAACCCTTTACTCCATAGATACTCATTTCTACGCATTGCTTGTAGGAGCCTTTGGAAAACATTGTGGCAAAAGGTGAAATTGCTCGTGATGAGCAATTTCACCTTTTGTCCCAATGTTTTCTATGCTATCAAAAGGTGTCATATACACATAGGAAACGGCTTCATCTTTGCTGTTATTTAGGGTCAATTAGAGATACCATAGAAATGCCTTATGGGGTAAAGGGTTAACTCTTTAACAAATGACAAAGTTTTAGTCTAGTCCAAACTGAAAGCATTTTGCAGAGGACAAAATAAATGTGAATCAAAAATTGAAAAGTAGAAAACATTGTGGGAAAAGGAGAAAATGCTAATTACCAGCATTTTCTCATTTTCCCACAATATTTTCTACAGGATTCTTTCTCAGGGTCATCAAAAGTAGGGGTTGTGTGGTAATGGTTATGCAATACTCTCTTTGCAGTGTATTAAAAGAAAATCCTTTTCCTGTTGATCTGAGTTTTATGATTTACTACATATTCCCAAGTTGTAATGATCTTCAGTAAAAATTGTTTTGAAATTATGTCGGGAAAAGTAGAAAATGCTGGCAACCAATGCTGTCAAAATGCCGTCTGTGTAGCAAAGAAGAGATAATGATGGTTCACCAGCATTTTCCTTGTCCCACCATGTTTTCGAAAAGTTTCGTCAGGACTGTATTCTCAAAACTTAGGATGTTGTGAGAAAAGATAAACACATTACCATCTGCAGACATCTTCATTAGCCTTGTACAACAGACTAGGAAACTTCGTGAGGAAAAAGAAAATGTTCATTAAGTAACAATGTCACCCCTTGTTACATTGCCTTCACTTAGGTATGTGTGTCAGACCTTTAACCCTTAACCACACAATCCTGACTTTTAACAACCCTGAGAAAAAGACCTCTTGAAAACATTCTTGGAAAAGGAGAAAATGCTGGTGACCAGCATTTTCTCCTTTTCCCGCAATGTTTTCTACCCTAACAAAGATAAATTTTTACTCGTTAAGCCTCCTCCCTAATCACTCCCCCGAACCATCCGATAAGTCTGAGGAAAATATCTAGTCTATTTATTTGAGGTGAACTGACACAACTGGTGCTCAAAAATGCGTCAGAATTGCTGTGAATTTGATTTTTTTCAGGTGGTAGGTACCCCAGATCCCATGTGAAACCCCTCTCCACCTCCAAAATAAAGGACAAACCTAACGTTATACTTATGATTGTTTCTCCGCAAGAATGCCCCAGACAAAGCAAAAAAATAAAACAGCTACGCTCCAAATATAAAATAGGCCTCTTGCCCTAACAAGCCAACTATATGTATAAGAAAATCAAATTTTAATCGATCCAAGGTAGATCTACAGCAAATTGTGAATAAAGATAGTAGGCAATAGATCTAGAGCTTTAATAGATCAAACTTCGACTAGAATATAGTTAACGAGAGAAAGGTTCTAAATATCTTTGTGGATAGGTCTCTGGTCTGGAAAAGGTCACCTTCAGATGCCATTGCGATTTTACGGTCAAAGGGAAGAAACTCGTATAATCCGTTTATCCATTCATTATGCAGAGTACTCTTCCTTATTGTTTTCCCCTTAGAATAGTCTTTTTTTCCCCCACTACTACAAACAGCCACACCGACATGAACCGGAGCAAGGTTAACTTACATCCATACGGTCTACCGGAAAATAGGGCCCTCTGTTAACCTTCAAGTCGATTTTAAAATCCTAATCTCTGCAATTTCAGAGGAGTTTTCTTTTAGAAAAACATTCTGATTGAACCATGTAGATTCAAGATCAGACTGCACGTTCATAAGAACACCCGACTTTAGTCTGTGCTGAATCGATTCTTAAAGTTATGGTGTGACTGCTGATATTTTTCTGTCAAAGGCAGGATGATGAACGTTGTGTTAACGGTTATTTTTATTGATAGAGTGACCTTCCCTCTTGCACCCCCACTTTCCAATAATATCGGGGGGAAACATAGCTTTCATCTCCATCTATTAGCTTGGAAGATTCAGGTATACTTCCACTTTCTGTCCCCTTTTCCTTACGGTCAGTGATCACAGAGATGATTGGAATTCAACAATTCATTATTCAGCCCATATTAACGATATTTGTGTATTACCTCGAAAACCTAATGGAACGAATACATGTCGTTGGTTTATAAGTTTGAATTGTAACATAAAAAAGGCTTACTTACGTATACGTTCATCAGTTGATAGATTTTATTATAAAAAAAAATATATTAATATAGATTCTGCGTGAGCTTTATCTTTGATAACCGAATTGTTATTTCCAAGTTAAAATTTTGGCAGTCGACTTGTTTACAAATATGACGAAATACAAGGCAGACTAGGCACCTGTTTACAAAATGGCAGTGGCTAGAGATACGGTACCGTACCTCTAGCCTATATTAAAGAAATGGCTAGAGATACGGTACCGTACCTCTAGCCCCGGAGTCTAAAGATACGGTAACGTATCTCTAGTCATTCTTATGATATAGGCTAGAGGTACGGTATTTTGTAGATACATGTAGATCTAAGAAATTATAAATTTACTTCAGTTTTGATTATTATCGTTATTAGTATGTATTTGTAGTAATTGATCGGCATCAAAGGACAGAAACTTATCAAGTTGCAGTGTGCGAATGTGCACTAATGAGCGAAAATAATAATTGCGTTGATTATTTGGTGAACTTGATTACTTAACCCAGGAATTCTATATAACATATGTAATATCCTTGCTTAACCTTTTCTCAAAAGACAAATTTTACACTCAAAGAATTTGTAAACAATTTAAATTTTGATGAAAAATGGTGGAAAATGGTCATCCAAAAGGGTAGAAAATACTGTTGGAAAATGAGAAATTAGCATTTTCTCTTTTTCCTACTGTGTTTTCAAAGGACTTGTACTGCATGTAGGAAAGCAATCAGTGCCTTAGAAAGAGTATTGTGCCGAGTACTGGTTATAAAAACTCGAGGAAAGCATGAATAGGTGCACTGGCAGATGCAAAAGTACTGAAATACTGTTGAAAACGGCGTTAAACACCATTCATTCAATGAAATTCCTAAAGTTATTTACAACCATGTGCAGGCCTAGCCCCATAGCTCAGTCGGTATAGCGTACCGGAACTGAGAACAGGAGATCGCCGTTCGATCCACGGCTCGGCTAATAAACTTTCCGAGGATTGATGAAAGTCATTGCGACAGGATTCATTTCTCTCTCACTGCTGTCCAATGTTTCGACGATAGTTATGTGGGAAAGCAGCCAGTGGCTTGGAAAGAATATTGTGCGGAGAACTGGTTAAAAGAACTCATTGTTCACATTATTTTTTGGCCTTTATGTTTGCAATAAATATTTACATATAATTCATGCCGTAAAATTCTGCTTCTACCATACATAAGCAATAGCCTACACCAAATTTCAGTTCGAATTGTGCTTACCAGACCCAAAACTAAACACGCAACTCTACCCACCGCTCCCAACCCAATAGTAGATAAATAAATGAATAGATAAAATACCTTAATAAGTATAAATAGATGGATGGTAGACAGACAGACAGATCGATAACCTTTGTTCTCTCACTCCTGTCCCTCTGGCTTTGAAATTATTGCCACCATGAATACAGTATTTAAAGCGATATCCTGTAATACTTTATCCTTTCTTTTATATTTGTTTATACGTGCGGCTGGGCTTTTTGTATAGTCATAGAATCCCTCTTGTAAAACTGCACACTTTCTGCACTTTGATAGCGCTCTATCGCCCTTTTAAATGTTTGAAAATCTTCAAATTTCTTCTCGACGTGAATACTATGAGCCATTTTGACCGTATGATACAAAATTGGCTTGAAAGTGCTTTCAGAAAATTTTCCGTGATTGAGTAATAGATTAATTATCAATTTCCGTGATTGAGTAATTGATAAATTATGTCGTTTTCCATAATCAATTAAAGAACAACAAAAGTTAAAATAATGTAAGATCCGCATACATCCTAAGCAATTAAATTCACCCAACTAATCAACGCAATTATTATTTTCGCGCTTCGATGCAAACACGCACACAACAACGAGTTTCTGTCCCTTGATGTCGAGATTGATACTAAGCCATACTAATAAGTATAATAATCAAAACTGAAGTAAATTTATAATTTCTTACATGTATCTACAAAATACCGTACCTCTAGCTTATATCATAAGAATGACTAGAGATACGGTACCGTATCTTTAGACTCCGGGGCTAGAGGTACGGTACCGTATCTCTAGCCATTTCTTTGATATAGGCTAGAGGTACGGTACCGTATCTCTAGCCACTGCCTTACAAAATAGTAAGATACAAGTCTGCAGTGGGTTTTTTTCTTTCTTTTGTCTACTGTCATGATATTAGTAGTAGCAGCATCTGCGATCCTGTCTTACACTTTACAAGAAAAAATGACAGCTCTACGAACATTTTTTTTTTCGATACAGATCGTCTTCACAGAATGTAAATGTTGTTTATTCGTCTGTGGTTTTATTCTATCTAATAAATATAAGGGACGTAGCTCTTCTTTGAAGAAAGTGACGGCAGTATATACTAGTTTTGGTAACAGGACGTTTCGCCCCCTAGACGTTTCCCCCCTGGTCGTTTCCCCCCAGGTCGTTTCGCCTCTATTTTTCACCCCTAATCGTTTCGCCCCCGGACCCTAGTCATTTCGCCCCCAAACCATTTCCTCCCCTAGTCGTTTCGCCCCCAAAATAATTTAAAGAGAGAAAGAGAGAAGCAGAGAGACAATGAGCACCTTAAGAGAATAATGGTTCAAAGATTCTTGAATGATAGTGTATATTAAGAATTATTGCATTAGATCTAATTCAATTCATAAGGTAATCGAGGCCACATGTACATAGTACATAAGCTAATTAGCTTCTACAGAATCATAATTTTCTGAAAAGAAGAAGAAAGAAAATATATATACATACATGTTTACCGATGTGGGGGTACGGACAAAAACCCCCTAGGACAAACCCCCCAGGACAAAACCCCCATGGATAAAACCCCCATACCCTTAACTGAAAAGTGGACAACCCCACACCCCCCCCCCCCCCAGTTTTTAATGATTCTTTTTGTACAATCATGTTGACATTGAATAAAATTTACTGCTTTAAATACTTGTGGGGGTTGTAAAAAATAATGTTTTTGTGTATAAGTTAAATTGGTGTAAGTGTCCTTGATAGTCTTTCGATACTATAAACTGAAGTATTAAGGTTTTTCATCGATACCGTTGATCACCTTTTTTATTTGGTTGAGTAATTAATCACGCGATGTTTTTCGCGCAATGAATGTGACTAATGCTGAGGTGTGAAAACACATGTTTTATGCAAAATTAAACTTCTTTAATTATATCTGCTTTTTTTTTTTTACCCAGAAAGTAAAATGAAAAATCATGACAAGAAAAAACTAGACTGAATATATGTACTGATATAACTGCCGTTGTATAGTTATGTAATAGAATCATCATTTCCAAAGGAAACGTGAATGTCCGCCAATAGTTTATATATACATATATATATATTATATGTATATATAAAAAAGCAAATCCTAGGTTAAGGTTAAAATTCAGAACAAAAAAATTAGGGAAAAGAATAATTCAGAACTGTATCTCCTTTTGTCACGATGCTGATCACCTACGTAGAGTAGACAAAGGTGATGCACCACATGACGCCGACCTTATCTCGGTCTTTACCTCTCTTTCACCTTCTATGTTATCTTTTAAAAGATTAATGACACTCAAAATTGTTTTCTGCTTGAAAGAGTCCACCATGTTGTTGGTCAAAAGGCTACCACGTGCCGTCATAATCCTGTTAGGCAGTGCTGATTATCAACTCGTTAATTACGTATTACGCAATCTTTGTCAGTTTGACTTTGCTACTGTGAAGTCGCTTAATTGATTACGTAATCTTTTGTCACATTGTGCATTACTTTCAATATTGTCTGCAGCAATTTTCATCAAAAGGTATAGATGCGTTTATATATCTTTATGTAGAAATACAAATGTGAAAAGAGATTTCAGTGTCTTGATTTATCATTTATATTTCTGAGGTTCATCGTAAAAAGGGTTGATATTATACAGAAAAGTTGTGAACTTCAATCCAGATTGCGTCCTTCTGTCCGTCTCTCCGTTCGTCCGAAGCCATTTCTCCACAACCCCTGGACTAAATTGGATTAAACTTCATATATGAAGGATCTTGCCCTGATGTATTTTTCTCGCTTTTCCAATTTGACGCTGTGTCATGGAAAAAGGGGGTTTCTTGTAAAAAAAAAAAAAATCCAATTTCTACTAATAACTCCGTCAGTTTTCGTCAAAATTCCATGAATCTTCGCATTCATATTGTTTATGAAAAGTTTCAACATGTGCCTCCCTTTTTTCAATCTATGTCAAAGCATGTTACGGGAAAAGGGTGCTTAATGTCTGATAAGTTGTTGCCGTTATTGCCCTTAGTAAATTGAAATATTGCAAATACTGTTTGGCAGACGGGACCAAACACAAGTAGCCTGTTTCACCCCCACCCTCCTCTCCTGTGACCAACTATTTACCGACAGCCTTCACTTTCCTAAACAGAGACCTGTTCGGGGAGCACAATTCGTCTACGATGGCTCTTGTTTTACTCTTTATTATTTCCATGTACAAATAACAAAAAAAGGGGAGGTGTTTTGGTAAAATGCAATAACCGTTGATTGCCTGGTACTTGAAAGAAAGCAATTTAAAACAATGTGGAAAAAAGGTAAGTGCTGGTTACCAGTATTTACTCCTCTTTTCATTGAATTAGACTATTCAGACACTAACATCACAATTTGAGCAACTCTTGATACTTCCTTTTTTTCTCTGTCTGTAACAGAAAAATTGGCCGTTGTTAAGCTAGGGTGATGATTCTTTCATTAAAAGAAGCTTTTTGCTTTCTTTTTAATGTAACAATTTTTACCCTTTTACCACACCACACGAATAAGAATTAAATTTTTGATAAGGGTCTCATTGTCCAAATTATGCAAATGCCAAACAAAAAAATGCATATTGTGTTTCTTAATATCGTCCTGCTATTAAAATTTATAAAAGTTCTAAGGTGCAATTCATCTTTTCTTGAACAGGGGACGAAACGACTAGGGGGGAAACAACCAGGGGGGGCGAAACGACCAGTGGGGGCGAAACGACCAGGGGGGAAACGACCTGGGGGGAAACGTCTTGGGGGCGAAACGACTAGGGGAGGAAATGGTTTTGGGGCGAAACGTCCCGGAACCCTAGTTTTCTCCCTTTGACCATAAAATTATTCCTAATTGGTTTCCGGTTCGTGCCAAGCCTAAGTTCCGTAAGTTTCGTGTAAATAGAATGGAAAGAAAGTAAAAGTGTCCATAAAACACAGGAACTTATAAAAGAGGCACAAATTATTGGACAAATGAATGAATGAACAAGATGTTTTACCCCCACCATAGGCTGCCTTTAATTTAGGAAGAACCTTGTTCGTTTTATTTTCTATGCCGTTTTCCTGGGAAAATGGAACTGGTGGATCAAACTGATAATGGTTTAACCCTTTCCCAAACGGCAACTTTTGGACCAGACCAAATTGAAAGCATTTTGCAGATGAAAAATTAACAGTTGCTAAAAAGATAATTTTTTCTATATGGTAGGGCAGAAAACATGGTGGGAAAAGGAGAAAATGCTGGTTACCAGCATTTTCTCCTTTTCCAACCATGTTTTCAAAATGCTTCTATGCCTGACCCACGTGCTTCTATTCCTGAAATCACGTGTAAGGTACGAAATCGTAATCTGGAAATCGCTTGACTGTTTGAAAATAAAGCCGGGTAATTTTAGATTGTTTTGTTTTTTTAAAGGAAGCGTATTGACCCCTTTACTACACAATCCCGAGTTTTCACGACCTGTAATTTTAAGAGTTATGTGAACATTGTGAGAAGAGGGGAAAATGCCAGTAAAAAGCTTTTTTTTTTCTGCAAATGCTTTCAATTTTGACAAGTCCAAAGTTTTTCTAGTTTGGTAAAGAATCCACATGGTAAGTTTTAAACATGATACGCAGATGAGGAATCGGAATCAAAGCGAAAACATTTGGTTAATTGGGTTTTTAAATGGAGACGTCAACACTGTATACATAATCTTCACACCGATTAACTTCCCAGAACGTCTATAATTTAAATAATAAAGTAATGCCATTGACTTTTTCGCATGCCACTGCTTTCAGTTTAGAAGTCAAACATTTTGTCAATATTGTCGATGTCTTTATTGTTAATTATTATTAATAATTCCTTGATAAACCACGGAATTGATAAATAATTGAGAAACATTCAAATTAAACCTCTAGTTTTAACCACCTTTTATATTAAAAGGCTTTAAAAAACATCGTTGATCAAGAAAAAGAAAATAGCAAGCAATTTCTCCTTCCCCACAATGTTTTCTACCTTTCCACAAACGATTTTCAAAGTTCGAGAAGAACTTGTTTTGTCGTCTGCAACAGCTCTCAACCTGGAAAAGTCTTTCATTTTGTCATTTTCAGTGGTAAAGATTTTTACCTGCATCTGTTTATTGATTTGTTTATATTTTCTTCATGTACTACGCTTATAATCATTAAAACTTATGGCCATTTTTGTAAATACGATAAGTGTTACATTCGTTTGAAATTTTGCCCATTATTTACATTTCAAAAATTTGCAGCCGAAGGGTAAAAAGACTATTGAAATGAAAGGCTAAATAATGTGGAAGAGGTGCATATTCATGCAATATTCATCAAAAACGTATTGAAATGATATCATCACATAATTAATGTGATCCAGTAACAAGTTGGTATCAATATAAGTCAGAGACGGTGTCCATTTCGTAAAGAAAAATCTAAGTACTGCGTGTATTTGAGGCCTCTATCCCTTACCTCAAATTATGATATGTATATAACACGACACCGGTTATGGTTGCGTCCATAGATACGTGAAACTTTCATGTCAGGTTTGAATATTATCTCCGAGATAAATCCACCCGTTTCATACTTCGATTTTCTGTATAACTTCTTCCTCTAATGACAATGAGCATGTTTCTAACCAACAGGTATCTACCTTGAATGATGATAATAATACAAAAAACTTGTAAAGTGTCTTATTTGACACGACAGTGAACCGAGTTATCCCGTAGTCATAATTATTTTGATGCCCTGAGCCATTTAGCTTCTTTATCATGAGGTTTTTTTTTTTACTTTAAGTATGAATAAATGCAGTGTCGTTTAGCATTATCATTTTGTCTTTCACTTCAAATCTTTATCATGATAGTTTTTGACCTACATTGGTAATTTTTCCAAAAATTTGCACTGAACATGGAGATGTCCTTCTTTGTTTACAATCATATGAAATGACGCCTTTCATTTGTCTGGATTTTTTTCATGTAGAGCACTGCCATGCTGTACCTTGTATAACAAATATTGATACTGGGACATACAAACATGAAATGCTAGATTAGGAAATAGTATGTATCGAACACAGCTGAGCAGGGTATGACTTCACAAGAGGTTGCCTACATGAACTAGTAGGTCAAAATAAAAAGAATGTCAAAATTGATGAGCATCAAAACACATGATCAGACGATTGGTTAATTTATGGATTGTTTGATTTCAAAATGCATTTTCCCTACTATGGCTTCAAGTCATTTAATTATGATTTGCAAGTTCAAAGCAATTAAACTGAACTTGAACCCATGTCAAAAGCCCATTAAGCACCTCAAAATGTACTTCTTTTAAATTAATTTTTTCTTTGCTGCATGGGTGACTAGAAATTTTCTTTCTTTACTGCAGAAGTGACTAACATACAAAATGCCTTTGAATGCTAAAGTTTTCATACATTATGGTCCGTATTTAGCAGTATACACAGTGGACCACAGGCTATCTAGACTGCAAGGATTACAGAGTAAGTAAAATCAAATCATCTTTACAGAGAAAAGCCAAAAATAAAAATTACAGAAAGACAAATTTTATGCTTTATCAAGAAAATTTAATAAGTATGCGTTCCATTATGCAAAGGTAACCACTTTTCAATAATGCTTAACTCTTTCAGATGGCAGTTTTGGAGAGACTGCAACTACTCTAGACGCTCAGTATGCAACATACAGGTTGATCTTGGATCTCCACTGTCTGCTTGTTTATAGTCATGCCTATTAACAAATATCTCTTGAAGTTTCGGTGAAATTTAAACTATAGAAAGAGGATGAGATTTTGCATTTGACAGACTTCATATCCTGAATGAGGGCTTTCAGTGTTAACTAGAGAGGCTAATGTTAGATATAGAAAGATTGTCAATAAATTCAGGACAGAAAATTAATAAGAAATGGCTCAACAAAAAAAAAAAAATAAAAAAAGAAACTAAGCCTTATGTTTTCATTGTCCAAATGAAAATGACTTGGTTTTGCTCATGTATAACTCTTTACCTATCAATGACGAGTTTTAAAAACCCTGAGGAAATAGCCTTCTGAAATCTGTATGGGTAAATGAGAAAAATGCTTTTCCTCACATGGTTTTCTTCTCTTTCATTGACAATTACCATCATTTCAGCTACATCTAGTTTATCATGTGCAAATGCTTTCAACTTGGACAGCTCCACGATGTTATTGTTTGGTAAAGGGTTAAGGCACAAAAGTAATTTAATTAACCAAAATGATGATGGGAGACAGTAATTTTAGGGTAGAGTAAATACACAATGTATTGTGATGAGTTGGGTCAACCTTAGGAATGGCCAATGTTACAGTGCAAGTATTGGACAAGGTTCCCAGTTTCATCAAAAGTGATGAATATATTAGTTGTCAGAACTTTTTTGGAAAGGTGGCGGGGGGTGGGGGCGGGAAGCTGATAGATGCAAAGTGGGTGAGCAAATATCCCGTTTCAATATTATAAAATTTTTGTAAATTATACTCTTTCAGGCGCTCTGACACGTGATGGACATACTGTTGAATTTGTTAAGCTAGAGGACAGAGATGCTGTTGAAATATCTGTGAATGGAGAGATAGTATTTAAATGTGATATAAATGATTTAGATTATGGTAAAGTATGAAAACTAATATTGTCATATATAATTTTGTAGGTAGGGCTTGTGATAATGCTTGTCATGTTATCTACCGTCATATGTATAGGTCAGAGAATCTTTTAAGTTTGGTGGCAAAACTTGATCACTGATTTGCTTATGTCATCGTTATGTCATACTTGTAGTATGCCCACTCTAAATGTATTATTTGAGATACTTGTATGTAGAATTCTTGTTTGAGTGTTTCCTTTCAAATTTGTTACATAACCTCCTCCTGTCATTAGTAAGTATTAGTTAAGTATTTTTTTTTCTTTTATTCTAAACTATTTTTATTTCCATTTTTTCTAGCAAATTGGGCGCAAGTTTGATTTGTTAATATTATTATACCTTTAAAACACCCTTACTCTCTCGCAGCACAGCTTTTTTCTGATAGAGTGACAAAACGAGAAATTGCATTTGATAAACAACTTCTCATTTTGCTAAAATTGTTTGCATTGTATTCCTGTACTTAACTGTAACATTACTTCATGCTGATTATCAAGATTTGCATAACACAAACAGTACAAGCAGGTTTTCTTTTGCCTTTATATTTTGCATGAATTTATGCATTTATCACATCTAAATCAATGTTATTATCATTTTACAAGCAATATTTTGCGAGTCATTTGCTGTAGATATGTTTTCAAAGGTAAAAAATTAATTACACTCACTTACTCTACTTGTTAACCTTTTTGGGGAAAATAAAAGTTGCATATTGTATTACAGGATCAGATGGAGAGCTTGATCCATTGTGTACGACAGCCAGGGAAGCCATCAAAAGGGCCTACTGATTGAATGCTTATGTTGGAGACATTCTTTACATCTGTTCTGATTCTGCAATTTCACACTAGCTTGAAACAGCATTATTTTATTTTCTGCATTCACATATTATGACAGTAATCTTCCAAAGGCTTTCATTTTACTTTATATAAGTGCCTTTTAATTTTTTTCAGTCAATACCTTCGTATGTGTGATTTTCTTGGATTTATCTAGAAGCTCAAAATACAGGTCAACAACATGTATCAATTGTTAGCTTGAAATGTGTAAAAATAAATGTTATTTTATTTTCAATAAATAGCTAAATAACTATAGAAACACTTATAATATGGATATCCAACTATTGAAACACTTTGAAACAATTTCTTCATTTGGTATTTTACACCTTTTTTTTTGCATTGTACTTTTTTCAATGACATCAATGCGACTAGTGCATCTATTCATACTTATTGGAATTATTTGTCCAGCAACATTATTTAGCCTTTTAGCAAACAGTCCTGCATTTAACAACCCTGGGAAACAAAACTTTTGAAAACACTGTAGGAAAAGGAGTAAATGCTAGAAACCAGCATTTTCTCCTTTTCCCACAATGTTTTCTATTCTTTAAGATTAAGGTTTTATTAGTCGAGTCAAGTGTGAGAGTCTTTAATTTGGATGAGCCTCAATTTTTTAGTCACATTTATTTTGTCGTCTGCAAATGCTTTCAATTTGATCCAATCCAAAAATTTGTTGTATGATAAAGGCTAAAAGCCACTGTCTCCTTATTCACATAAATTACATCACTGGAACAATGTCAAGAAGTGAGAGAAGAATAAACCCAACCATGATGAATAGCAACAGTTGGAAGGAATTTAAGCAAGTTTGAAAATGAATCACTGACTCCTAGGCTTCAAAGAGCTACTAGGCTCAGCATTGTTTTGTAGACAGCAATTGTCATAACTTTTTTCGATCTCCTTTGAAAGAAAGCATTGTATGGTAATGTCAAATTTCAGTTACAATCAAGATGTTAGACATATCGATGTGCTAGATGTCCATGTACATGTATATGAAGTTTGATACGGTTATAAATACATACATATGTCAATAATGCAACTACACATCCTGTTCTGGAAATATGTATATATAGCTGAAGATATGAATGTTGCACAAACATTTTATTTTTTTATTTCTATCAAACATGAACTATCCAAATTAATCCAACAGCATAATGAAAGGATATTGGAGTTTTATCTTTTATTTTGAGGATCACAGCATTAATGCAATGTACCATATCGTGAACGGTGATAAATGGGATAAATTTTCATGTATTATGGTACTGTGGTTTCTTTTCTTAGTGTTTCCAAAATTCATAAGGAAAGAATTTGTGAAAATTTCTGTTATTCATTTTATATCTTGTTTAATAATATGAGATAATTGTTAAAGCTGTAATAGTTACTGAACAATATATTGTTTTAAATAAATTTTGGAATTCATCATTGAATTAATTATTCTGTTAAGAAGCAATATGCTGCATACAAACCTAATCAGTGTTTCTCAAGTTTCACATAACAAGAACAGCATGTGTCATGTTTTCTTTGATTTGAAGATCAACATTGAACATCGTCTTCATAAGCATTCATTTTTTAACCCTTTCCCAAACGACAAACTTTTGGACTAGACCAAATTGAAAGCATTTGCAGATCTATGACAATTCAACTCTTGCTGAAAAGATGATTTCTGTCTACAATAGGGCAGAAAACATTGTGGGAAAAGGAGAAATGCTGGTTACCAGCATTTTCTCCTTTTCCCACAATGTTTTCAATAGGCTACTATTCCAGACCTGTAAAAACCAGGGATCGTTTGGGACAGGGTTAAACCATAATTACTCTATATTAACTTTTCACCTAATGACAGTATTTCAGACTTGTCAAATGACATCAAGGATCATAAGTTTTCCAAGATCCCTGTCTACACCATCTTCGCAAACCAAGGATACTAACTCCACTTTGTTCGTTATGTACCTTGGCCGCTCGCCTCTTTAAAATCGAAACACCCGCTGCGCCACCTGTCGAATATCACGAGTTGCGTAACCTTTGCTGATGTTATTTCTGACAAATCAAAATGCTCGTAATGAAATTGGTTGGTTATGCATCAAATATGGCTGCGCTTTCGGATTCATCACACCAAAACAAGACGAACAGACGCAATCATTTGGCTATGGAACCCGTCCTAATACTTCACATAATTGATCGTAAACAAAAAAAAACTCACTAAATATCGATCGTCTACTCTTTTTTGGCAAATTTCGTCACAAACACGACAACTTTCGTTTTTGATGGGCGCCGCCATTATTGTTTTCTGTTTTGCGAAAGATTTCTTGTTACGGATGGTTTGATTGGACGCGATGGGTTTTGATCGCATCCAATGAAAAGGCGCAGCGGGAGCTTCGATTTTTAGAGAAGCGAGCGGCCAAGGGTACTACCCTAGTATCCTTGGCTTGCGAAGATGTGTCTACACTGAAAGTATTTGTTGTTGATTTAAATATTGAAATTACCGGTAGTCATTCAATGGGAACAAAACTGTCATGAAAGGAAATGTTGGTTTTCAAAAGCTGTCCAGCTTAGGATCAATAAGGCCCTTTGACAGAAACAGGTAATTATCAATATTTTGTGTACACACAGATGGACACACGGACGGACAGACAGGCTGATTCTAGTATACTCCGAAAACATTCGTTTTGCGGGGGTATAATATAGCAGAAGATTGAGTGGTAGCAGGATAATGAGGCCACCTTGGAAGTTGTTTTAAGTAAATTTATGTCTGCAGGTTTTGAGTCAATTAACCTGTGAACCCATGTCAGGTACAAACCAAACTTTAATAACTATCTCAGTGACTGCAGATTGGGTTGCCTTGACAGCACAACGTCCTGGGTTCAAACCATATTGAAGAAATGTCAGAAATGGATTCATCAATTAGCACTCCATATTTAAGTACATCACACAACACAACTTTGGACCTGTTTACATTTACGTTGTCTGTGAAATAGAGAAAAGAGGGCCAACATGGCCCTGGATCACTCACCTGAATTTTTGAGAGGACCATAGCCATTTTTTTTTTTTTTTTTTTTGAGGTATTGAAACACTAGAAACAAAATAATTATTTTGCGAAGTCCTTTCAAAATCTGACCAGCAGTTTCAGAAAAAAAGAATTTGTAGGAGTTTCTTAATTTCCGTACAGTGCAAGTAGCCCCCATTCACCAGAGCCATGCTTCTTGACCTATCAAAATTTCCCAAACTCTTTTTGAAAAGGGTCATTCAAGGAACATTTCTCTGAAATTATTTTCAAATCTGACCAGCCGTTTCAGAGAATTTTCTAGAATTTCTTCCATGTCCGTATAGTGCAAGTAGCCCCCATTCACCAGAGCCATGCTTCTTGACCTATCAAAATTTCGCAAACAATTTATGAAAAGGGTCACTCAAGGAACATTACTGTGAAATTATTTTAAAATCTTACAACGGGTTTCAGAGAAGAAGAATTTTCCAGAATTTCTTCATTTCCATATAGTGCAAGTAGCCCCATTCACCAGAGCCATGTTTCTTGACGAATCAAAATTTCACCAACAATTTTTAAAAGGGTCACCCAAGGAAAATCTCTTTGAAATTATTTCAAAATCTGACCATCGGTTTCAGAGAAGAACTTGTAAGAATTTCTTCATTTCCCTATAGTGCAAGTAGCCCCCATTCACCAGAGCCATGTTTCTTGATGAATCAAAATTTTACCAACAATTTTTAAAAAGGGTCACCCAGAGACATCTCTGTGAAATTACGGTATTTCAAAATCTGGCCAGCGGTTTCAGAGAGGAAGAATTTTAAAGAATTCTTCATTTCCCTATAGTGCAAATAGCCCCCATTCACCAGAGCCATGTTTCTTGATGAATCCAAATTTCACGAACAGTTTTTAAAAAGGGTTACCCAAGAAACATCTATGTGAAATTATTTCAAATTCTGACCAGCGGTTTCAGAGAAGAAGAATTTTTAAGAATTTCTTCATTTCTGTATAGTGCAAGTAGCCCCCATTCACCAGAGCCATGTTTCTTGATGTATCAAAATTTCGAGAACAATTTTTGAACGGGGTCACCCAAGGAACATCTCAGTGAAATTATTTTAAAATCTGGCCAGCGGTTTCAGAGAAGATTTGTATGGAATTTCCTAGAGAATTCCATTTGGTTGCCATGGCAACCAGAGTTTTTGACCGAATCAAATTCTGTGAACAATTTTTAAAGAGGACCTCCCAAGGAACATTCCAGCCAAGTTTGGTCCAAATTGGCTCAGGAGGAGTTGATCATATGTTTAAAGAATTGTTGACGACGCACACCTTGTGATCCTAAAAGCTCTCCTTGAGCACGTTGTGCTCCGGTGAGCTAAAACGGAGGCTATGAATGGCCATGTAATGCTCCATTGGCTAATATGTACCATACAAACCATATATGTATATCAACCAATACAAATGAGGCCAAATGGTTTTGAACAAGAAGACTATGTCTTGTAAAGTTTTCCTTCTAAAAGCCTATGTGAAAATTGTGAAACAGAGCCAATTCTGATCAAAGGATGTATAACTTGAAAAAATCTCAGGGGAGGTCTAATTGAAAAGTTTACAAGCAAAATTTGGTAGTTCTAGCTCATAATCTTCTAGTTATTGGCTGCACAGATAGGGCCAAATTTCACCACAGAGCTGTAATTTGGACTATTGTTGTAGAGGCCCACTAGATAAAGCTACATGCAAATTTGGTCACCCTAGACCTTATGGTTTGGAACAAGATTTTTAAAACTTCTAATATGTAACCCCATGTAAACTTTTCTGACCCCGGGGCCAATTTTGAACCCCAGGACTGTAATTTGAAGACTCTTGGTAGGGATCCTTTAGATAAAGCTGTATTCCAAGCTTGACAGCCATAGGCTTTCCAGATTTAGGCTAGCAGATTTTAAATATTTATCACTTTTGTAGCAATGCTAACCAGAATTTTGACAGTGATCACAGACCATGGAAGAATCATTCATATAAAACGTGAAGTTTGATCCAAATTGGATGGGCAGCTTCAGAGATGTCTAAAATAAAAGATGCATGATGAACACTGGGCCATAACAGTACTCTCTGGCCATTGGAGCTAAAAATGTGGAAAAAGGAATAAATACTGGTACTAGCATTTTCTCCTTTCTCAAAATGTTTTAAAATACCCATTCCCTCTTATAACAAGGGATTATACAGTTAGTTCAGGGATAACTTCATAACATTTACTAGTCTGCAGTTGTAAGGATGCTTGCAACATTCTAATGCATGGGCAAACAAAAGTAATTAAAGCATGCATGTCAGAGTAATTTACTCAATATATTCCAGTAAAAATAAACTGTTGCTCTCAATTAATACTGAATGAATGACTGGATGTTGGCACTGTCTCAGAGCAGAAACCATTGTTGTAATAAAGAAAATGCTAGTTACCAACCTTTATAACTTTTATTCAAAATGTTTTCAAATTCTCAATCTTAAAAGTTGTTACAACACTGGATTGCTTAGTTAAAGGTTAATACAAATATGTATGGTATTTCTGTATACTCTAAATGATATCTATGCTTTACCCATCACAAAATACAGATGTTTGCCATGTTTCCTTAAAATGATGATCACCTCAATCTAACGGACCAAACAATTACATAGTTTTATGAAGGAAAGCAGCTATTGGCATAGGAAGAATACTGTGTATAGTACCAAAAGCTCCAAGAAAACACAGATTGGTGCACTGGATGTCATAAAATAACTGAAATGCTGTTAAAAGTTGCTTTGACACCAAGAAAGCAATATAACTGATTTATTCATAATTCATAGAGGTAGAGGAAGTCTTTGAAAATACATGTACCAGTACGAACAAGAAATCAACTATATATATGTCAAAGGTCAATTGCTTTTGTGAATGTATGCTTTTTAACTCTTTCCCAAACAAGCCCTGTTTTTTTTACGTGTCTCTGGTACATGTCTTTAGAAACACTGGGGGAAAAGGAGAAATTGCTCGTAACGAGCAATTTCTCCTTTTCCCACAGTGTTTCCCAGCCTATGGGAAAACTTTCTGCCATTCTCATCACATTCAAAATTGTCATCTGCAAACACTTTGAGTTTGAGTCTGTCTAACATTTGTCATTTGGGAAAGGGTTAATGGCAAAATAGGTTAAGCATCAGAATCCTGATCTAAAACTACTATCTCATGGGTCTTACCTGGGAAAGTATACAAAAGAAAACAAAGAAATTAAGAAATCACATTGAATGAATTTTATATCATTGTATTCATCTCTGTTATTTTAAAAACATCTAAGAACCGGATGCATGAAGATTTTTAAGAAATTACTTGACAGTATAATGAAACAACAAGCTGGAGATACAATAACAGATACAAATTTATATATTCAGATTGAATTTTTGATGTACAATTTAAAAAAAAAGTGTTCATTGATTTATTTTACTATGAATCAGAACTTTTTGTAACAGAAATGCCTAATCTAAAGGATATCAACATACAGAGTGTCCCAGAATATCTTTTAAAATTGTAAATACCCTTTGTTTGCTCATTAACAAGTGAAATTAAATTATTCTTACTCCAAATTAAACATGACCTTTTACATCTATTACATCTAAAGTTACCAGAAAGGATTTGATGGTTTTAAGAGGAAATGACATCAGTTCATTTTACATGTATATACAACTCTTTACTCCATAGATACTCATTTCTATGCATTGCTTGTAGGAGCCTTTGGAAAACATTGTGGCAAAAGGCGAAATTGCTTGTAACGAGCAATTTCACCTTTAGTCATAAAGTTTTCTATGCTATCAAAAGGTGTCATATATACATAAGAGATGGCTTCATCCTTGCTGTTACTTAGTGTCAATTAGAGATACCACAGAAATGCCTTATGGGGTAAAGGATTAAAATTGCACTGCCGACTAGTTTTGACAGTGAAGAAGTTAAATTGTGTTGTGCAACATATTCTCCACGCAAAGTACATTTTGTGGTTATACTAGAATCAACTTAAATACGTGTTTTTTGTTGCCATTAAACTTTCAAATAATAGGTTTACTATGATTAAGATAGTCCAAGCATTTTAAATGGTTAGATGAATCTGCATGAAAAAAGTGGTGACCAAAGTTGCCCCTGCCTCTCCATTAATCCTTCACTAGAAAACGAAATTTGAGACTTGTCTAAATTGAAAGCTTTTGTGGGCGACAGATTAGTTTAGCATAAATAGTGGGATTTGTTCATTAAGAGTAGAAAACATTGTGGGAAAAGAAGCCATCATTTTCTTCTTTTCCCACAATGCTTTCAAAAGTCTTTTTCATCAGGGTTGTTAAAACCCAAAGACTGTTTGGCAAACAGTTGAATATCTAATCATCTGGTAACTTCAATGCAATTTCATCTATCAGTAAAGTTCCAGATATTTTTTCACTTGGAAATTTTGTAGTAATATAAAACTAATCAACCAACTAACTGATTCATAGGGAAGAAGAATGATTTAATATTTTACAGTGAATATGTAATACGCTAAATGATTATCTAATATTGTACTGCCAGAAAAATCAAAATCAGACCATCTCTCCCATAAATCTGTGCTGAAAAGACGCATGTATTCAAAAAAATACCAATCTGTATGGTTTTCCTTGCAAAATCGAGAAGACATCACCTTGTAAAATCTGGTAAGGCTGCTTGTTTACAATTTCCTTCCTAATTTTTATATTTTCACTTCTTAGGCAACCTTAAAATAGATATTTACATAACATCTCTCAGAATAACAATTAAGCTAAAAATTCACAATGTCAAATCCAGATTTGGAAAATATGGCATTTGACAAGTCTTTAATCCCCTGCAACAGGTGATCCCTTCGACCCATTTTCAATGCTTGCACTACGTCTTTTAGGTTTTAATCTCGAGCCAGATCTGGATCGAGATCTTCTAGACTTCTTCCGTCTGGATCTGGACCTTGACCGACGACCCTTGGAACGAGACCTAGATCGTGACCTGCTTCTCCTGTAATTAAAGATGAAGGCATGATACAGATTCATCAACTTTTACCTTACACAATTTAATACAAGAGGGCCATTGGCCCTGGAATGCTCACCTTAGACTATAGCTTATGTGTGAAATTCAATTCTTCGAGCAACTTTGGTAAAGCTTCACCCAAGTAACATCCCTGCCAAGTTTCATCAAGATTGGCCCAGTGGTTTGGAGAAGAAGATGTTTAAAAAAATTGTTGACGGGCGACAGATGCCGGACATAGGGCAATCAAATATCAAAGCACTACACCTTCCAGTTTCAAATAAGAATTTCAAATTTTCCCTCTTTGTCCTATGTTCGAATTTGTGATCCCCACGGCTAGGTCAGTTTTAACAAAAGCAGCATCCTTGGCACAAACTTGGTAGAGGTCCACACAAAGATGCCACATACCAAATACCCAAGCTCTACACCTTCCTTCTTTGTTCCTATGTTCCAACCTATGACCTCCGGGGCATGGCAGTTTTGACGCCAGGGACATCATATGACCAAACTTGGTAGAGGTCCACTAGAAGATTCTACATACCAAATATCAAAGCTCTGCACTTCAAGTTTCAGAGAAGATTTCTAAAGTTTTCCTCATTTGTTGCTATATTCGAACCTGTGACCCCCTGGGCAGGGCCAGTTTTGACCCCAAGGGCATAATATGAACAAACTTGGCAGAGGTCCACTAGGATTAGCTACATGCCAAATATCATAGCTCTATGCCTTCTAGTTTTAGAGAAAAAGAATTTTAAAATTTTCCTTCTTTGTTCCTATGTTCAAACTTGTGACCCCCCTGGGCGGGGCCAGTTATGACCCCATGGGCATTAAATAAACTTGGTAGAGGTCCACTAGGAGACGCCACATACCAAATATCAAAGCTCTACGCCATCTAGTTTCAGAGGAGAAGAATTTTAAAGTTTTCCTTCTTTGTTCCTAGGCTCAAACTAGTGACCCCCGGGGGGTGGGGCCAGTTTTGACCCCAGGGACATCATTTGAATAAACTTGGTAGAGGTCCACTAGCAGATGCAACTGACAAAATATCAAAGCTCTACGCTTTCTAGTTTCTCAGGAAAAGAATTTTGAAGTTTTGCCTTCTTTGTTCCTATGCTCAAATTTGTGACCCCTGGTGTGGGGCCAGTGTTGACCCTCAGGGACATAATTTGAACAAACTTGGTAGAGGTCCACTAGGAAATGCCACATACCAACTATCAAAGCTCTACGCCTTCAAATTTCAGAGGAGAAGATTTTTAAAGTTTTCCTCCTTTGTTCCTATGCTCAAATTTGTGACCCCCGGGGTGGGGCCAGTTTTGACGCCAGGGGCATAATTTGAACAAGCTTGGTAGAGGTCCACTAGGAGATGCCACATACTAAATATCAAAGCTCTACACCTTCAAGTTCCAGAGGAGAAGATTTTTAAAGCTTTCATTCTTTGTTCCTTTGCTAAAACTTTGGACGCCTGGGGTGGGGCCAGTTTTGACCCCAGGGATATAATTTGCACAAACTTGATAGAGGTCCACTAGGAGATGCTACATACCAAATATCAAAGCTCTACACCTTCAAGATTCATCAGAGATTTTTAAAGTTTTCCTTCTTTGTTCCTATGCTCAAACGCCTTATCCCCCACGGCGGGGCCAGTTTTGACGCCAGGGGCATAATTTGAACAAACTTGGTAGAGGTCCAGTAGGAGATGCCACATACTAATTATCAAAGCTCTACACCTTCAAGTTCCAGAGGAGAAGATTTTTAAAGTTTACGTTCTTTGTTCCTTTGCTAAAACTTTGGACCCCTGGGGTGGGGCCAGTTTTGACCCCAGGGATGTAATTTGGACAAACTTGATGGAGGTCCACTAGGAGATGCTACATACCAAATATCAAAGCTCTACGCCTTCAAGATTCATCA
Organism: Tridacna crocea; assembly: GCA_943736015.1. Lineage (NCBI taxonomy): Eukaryota > Metazoa > Mollusca > Bivalvia > Cardiida > Cardiidae > Tridacna > Tridacna crocea. The sequence goes on along the minus strand of OX031056.1, from coordinate 41,921,342 downwards.
GAGAAGATTTTTAAAGTTTTCCTTCTTTGTTCCTATGCTCAAACACCTTATCCCCCACGGCGGGGACAGTTTTGACCCTATGGGCATAATTTGAACAAACTTGATAGAGGTCCATTAGGAGATGCTACAAACCAAATATCAAAGCTCTGAGCCTTCTAGTTTCAGAGAAGACGATTTTCAAAGATTTTGGTTTTTTTTTCCTTTTTGTTGCCATGCCAACCAGAGTTATGGGTTGGAATTAAATTCTTTGAACAATTTTGGTAGAGCTTCACCCAAGAAACATTCCTGCCAAATTTCATGAAGATTGGCCCAGTGGTTCAGGAGGAGGAGATGTTTAAAGAAATTGTTGACAGACGCCGGACAAAGGGCGATCACAATAGCTCACCTTTGGCACTTTGTGCTAAGGTGAGCTGAAAATAAGAGGGCCACTGGCCCTGGAGTGCTCATCTGAGATTATATCTTTGTATCAAAGCTTTACGCCATCAAGTTTCAGAGAAGAAAATTTTCAAAGTTCTCGTTCTTTGTTCCTGTGTTCGAACTTATGACCCCTGGGGCTGGTCCAGTTTTGATCCCAAGGGTATCATATGAACAAACTCGGTAGAGGTCCACTAGGAGATGTTACATATCAAATATCAAAGCTCTATAGATGCCATTTAGTATTTGAGAAAAAGAATATTCAAGTTTTCATTCTTTGTTCCTATTTTTGAACTTGTAACCCCCAGGGCCCAGGGGCATCATGTGAACAAACTTGGTAAAGGTCCACTAGGAGATCGTACAAACCAAATATCAAAGCTCTACGCCTTCAAGTTTCAGGAGAAGGTTTTTAAAGTTTTCCTTCTTTGTTTCTATGTTCAAACTTGTGTCCCTCAGGGTGGGGCCAGTTTTGACCCCTGGGGCACCATTTGAAGAAACTTGGTATGGGTCCACTAGGAGAGGCAACATATCAAATATCAAAGCTCTATGCCATCTAGTTTCAGAGGAGAAGATTTTGGGGCACCATCTGAACAAAATTGGTATAGGTCCAGTAGGAGATGCCACATATCAAATACCAAAGCTCTATGCAATCTAGTTTCAGAGAAGATTTTTCAAGTTTTCATTCTTTGTTTCTATGCTCAAACTTGTGTCAAACTTGTGATCCCCCAGGCAGGGCTAGTTTTGACCCCAGGGGCATTATTTGAACACTTTGGTTGAGGTCAACTAGGAGATATCACAGACCAAATATCAAAGCTCTATGCTTTCTAGTTTCAGAAAAGCAAGTTTTTAAAGTTTTCCTTCTTTGTTTCTATGCTCAAACTTGTGATCCCTGGGGTGGAGCCAGTTTTGACCCAAGGGGCATCATTTGAACAAACTTGGTAGAGGTCCACTAGGAGATGCCACAGACCAAATATCAAAGCTCTACACTTTCTACTATCAGAGAAGATTTTCAATTTGCCTTCAAGTTTTAGAGGAGAAGATTTTTGTAAAGTTTTCCTTCTTTGTTCCTATGCTCAAACTTGTGACCCCAAGGGTGGGGCCAGCTTTGACCCCAGGGGCATTATTTGAACAAACTTGGTAGAGATCCACTAGGAGATGCCACATACCAAATATCAAAGCTCTACACTTTCTACTATCAGAGAAGATTTTCAATTTGCCATGGCAACCAAAGTTATGGGTGGAATTCAATTCTTTGAACACTTTTGGTAGCACTTCACCCATGGAACATCCTTGCCAAGTTTCATCAAGATTGGCCAAGTGGTCTAAGAGAAGATGTTTAAAGAAATTGTTGACATAGGGCAATCACAAAAGCTCACCTTTAGCACTTTGTGCTCAGGTGAGCTAACAAAAGACAGGTTTAGTGACTACAAAGGTTTGCCACCAAATTATCTGTAGAAGTAACCAAAGTTGTCACTAGTGCTCAGCTTTCTCTGCAGTAAAACAATTTAACTTTCACTTAAAACAATATTTTAGTCCCTGAGATTGTCACAATGAGACAATTCTAAACTTTGTAACAAAAATTTCCTGAGATACACTTTTGAATCACAAATATCTCCTTACATGCTGCATTCATCATAACTCCTTACATTTCTTGGCAGGTTCTACGAAAACAATTTTTCCAAACAACTTATTTCCTTCATTCAAAGTCAAGGCAAAATGAGTAAAACAATCAGTAGCAGCATGTTGTAAACAAAACAAGACTACCATGAAGGTCCTTAGTAGCTCAGCTGAACCCTTTGGACCCAACTTTGGCCTCCAGAGTACAGAAGTTTCTTTTCTAGGATTTGTCTTCTTGAGCAAAAATTTAAGCAGTTTCATCAAAATCAGATACATGTAGTAAGTTTCAGGGAAGGAGATGCTTGAAATAAAAGTTAACGCACACAAGCCGGCAATCACACATGCATGACAAACACTAGTCCTATGATATGAGCTCTCCGGCCTTTACCCAGGGGTGCTATGAATGTTGCCCCTAGACTGTACACAAAGTTTTTCAAAGATCTGGCTGGATGACATAGTTTTTAACCCATTTTTGTCATATAATATATCAAGACAATAATTCTAACCAAGTTTCATGATAATTGTGATCTCTTCAGAATACACGAGGTTTACAAAAGTTTCTGCAAAGATTTGACCTGGTAACCTTGTTTTTGACATGATATGGCCAATTTTCTTACTTAACTTTGTCCCAGATATTTTTATGACAAAAATTCTGAAAACGATTCTTACATATTGGACACAGAATGTAGCCTATAGTGCATATACAAGCTAACAGTTGATGACAGAAAATAAAGGATGGACACAGCTCAATCACAAAAGCTCATTTTATACTAGGGATGGCAATGGTTAGTAAATTTGCTAACCGGTTAACCGTTCAGTCTTTCGATTGGTTAACCAGTTAACCGAACGACCATGTAAAAACATTTAAGATGAAGGTACCTGCTCGATATGTCAACATTGACAACTGATGCGTGAGTAATGCATTCCCGTAATGTTTACTATTTCTTTACTTTGGCGCAAATGACGGCCAATCTATCGACGATCTCTCTCCCTCCCGACAATAAAATCTATTTTCTACAATGTTTTCTATAGAGGGCTAAAAATTATCAGGCCATTTCAGTGTTTCCACTACGCAAATTATTGCGTAAATCACCTAATAGAACTGAAAATCATGTAAAAAAGTTTGGTTTCACGTGAGACCTCACGTTAGAAAGAGCAAAAAAATCCTTATCTGCTTAACTTGTGTAAAAACCAGGATTCGAAGTTACTTGCTACCACTTTTGATAAATTATTGTCCAATCAGGTGGAAATACCTATCCATAAATTAAAACAAATAAAAAATGCTTGATGCAAAAAACACGGAAACCCATGACAGAACAAAATGTTCCTTTCGACATTGTCCGATCAGTCACTTCAGATCGTCTTTTCAGCTTTTTAATGATTTTAAGCAGTAAATTTCTACAGATTTATTAACAACAGACTTTTGCGCTGCATCGCAAAAAAAAATAGTGGGAACACTGCTATTAACAACTTCGAAGAATCTACAAACTGAATCATACAGATGATATTAATCGTCAAACGAAGCGGCCATCGCTAAGTGGTCGGGTGTTAGCCATCGCCAAAACGACAGGTGTAAATTTAAGACTCTTCCAAATTCAAAGCCTCTGCACTACACTATGATTTTTGAAGATAATTATCGAAGTAATAATGAACGAACGAAGAGAAACCGATGTGCTTGCTTGAACATATGTTGATTGACTTTCAATCCCTCTTACGCTGATTGGTCAATCCATGCATTTATTTGATTGGGGGCAGGTACGTAATGAAATAATCCAAGCAAATCATATATCAATAAGCCAGTGCCTTTGATCCAAAGAGGACACGTGTTTGATTGTTAATTATCGGAGACTGGGGACTAATTTAGCAAATTAACAAAGTTTAATATTGCACAGACATGTCAAAGTGTATATCACACCTTTGCAATACAATACAATACAATATACTTTATTTTTTCTCAGGTACAGGAATATATAGTACTACATGAGATTGGGTGGTAAACTAACAAGCTGGTTTCAATATCATAGCATGGGAAGATTCAGTGTTACAAAAGGAAATTGACACATATAGATCTATGTATATAAAAGGGTAAATATAGATAGATATCAGACTTGTAGATTTATAGGAAAATCCCTCAGTATAAACAGCAACACATCTAAAAGAACACAAGGCTTAATTAGGACTGTGTAGAGAGAAAAAAAACCAAAAAAACGCGTCTTGGCGACATGGATGTGCGTATGATGCAGATTTGGTTGTCAGAACCGGCAAAGTTGTCTTTGTGGTTTTTTTTTTTTATTATAATGATTATTTTGGTAAACTTTTGATAATAATTATATATTTGTTTCCGGTTAACCGGTTTCCAATTTCCTAACCGGTTAATCAGTCATTCAATCGGTTAACCGTTGCCATCCCTATTTTATACCTTTCATACTAAAATGAGCCAAGCACAAAGGAAAGATGTGCTAAAAAGTGTTGATATAGTCTGAAGAATAGACCTTCCCTGTGTTCAACAACAAATAGCAAATATGACCATGCTAAATGTTGCAATTACTGAAACTATAACTTCCTACAATTCCAAGTTCTATGACCCATTACCATAAAAGCTCATCTGTATTCTGCGACATGTCATTTACTGAATTCAAAAGATATATGGGAGATACATGGGATTCAAGGATAAGTTTATGTCTTTCTTAAGGCCATAGAAACTATGTGTGAAAAAAGAGCAGTAATGAGTAGGGATGGCAACGGTTAACCGGTTAACCGGTTAACCGATCGAATGACCGATTAACCGGTTAGGAAATTGGTAACCGGTTAACCAGAAACAAATATGGTCCTATATTATCAAAAGTTTACCAAAATAATCATTATAATAAAAAAAATACAAAGTTAACTTTGCCGGTTCTGATTACCAAAACTGCGTCATACGCACATCCAATGTCGCCAAGACGCGGCGAAGGTGTGATATACAGTTTGACATGTCTATGCAATATTAAACATTGTTAATTCGCTAATTAGTCCCCAGTCTCCGATAATAAACAAACACATGTCCTCTTTGGATCAAAGACACTGGCTTATCCTAATTGATTTGCTTGGATTATTTCATTAAGTGACCGCCCCTAATCAAATATATGCATGGATTGACCAATCAGCGTAAGAGGGATTGAAATTTATAAAGTCAGTCATTCTGTGTTCAAGCAGACATAGCGGTTTCTCTTCGTTCGTTCATTATCACTTCGATAAGTATCTTTGAAAATCATAGTATAGTGCAGAGGCTATGAATTTGGAAGAGTCTAAAATTTAAACCTGTCGTTTGTGCGATGGATAACACGCGATCACTTAGCGATAGCCGCTTCGTTTGACGATCAATAATCATACCATCATCTGTATGATTCTGTTTGTAGATTTTTTGAAGTTGTAAATATATAGTGATCCCACTAGTTTTTTTTCTTTCGATGCAGCACTAAAGTCTCTTATTAGTATATCTATGGAAATTTACTGCTTAAAATCATTAAAAAGCGAAAAAGATGATCTGAAGTGACTCCGATCGGACAATGTCGAAAGGAACATTTTCTTCTGTCATGGGTTTCCGTGTTTCTTGCATCGAGCATTTTTTCATGTGTTTTAATTTATGGATAGGTATTTCCGCCTGATTTGACAATAATTTATCAAAATGGGTAGCAAGTAACTTCAAATCCTGGTATTTTACACAAGTTAAGCAGAAACTGCTTTTTTTTTCTTTCAAACGTGAGGTCTCACGTGAAACCAAACTTTTTTTTACGCGAATTTCAGTTCTATTAAACACTGAAATGGCCTGATAATTTCTAGTCCTCTATAGAAAACATTGTGGGAAAATGATTTTATTGCCGAGAGGGTGAGAGATCGTCGATAGATTGGCCGTCTATTGCACTAAAATACAGAAATAGTAAACATCACGGGAATGCATTACTCACGCACCGGTTGTCAATGTTGACATAACGAGCAGGTACCTTTATCTTAAATGTTTTTACATGGTCGTTCGGTTAACCGGTTAACCGATCGAAAGATTGAACGGTTAACCGGTTAGCAAATTTACTAACCGTTGCCATCCCTAGTAATGAGCAATTTTTTCTTTTGCTAAAGGTGGTTAAGTTGAATTTAGTATTAGTATGAGGACTGTTCAATAAACAGAAATGTGCTATAATTCTTTCAAATATTGCTTGAATTTAGCAAAATGATACTTTATGTAGACAAATTACTACTGTATTGAAAGAATAGATTTCAATATAATTTTTCGACACCTTACAAAGATAATGGTAGTTAGGGCAATGTCATCTTAAATCTGACCAAAAAAGCAAAGAAACAAAAGCTTTTGCCTGTCGTAAAATGATGTGTCTCTTGAGTGTCTGATCAGATATCTTCACCAAAAAATTGTTTTAAGTTGATGCCAACTGCTGGCATGATATTCATCAAGTCACATTAACGTCCAACATCATTCAAAAGTATGGTGGCCATATTGTTTTTTTAAAATTAGTATGGAACAGCAAACTACAGTTACATATTGTGTTGTACAAGAAACAATGGAAATATTCAAGGCATAACAGCAATTCAGCAATTAACAGCTTTATTCATCTGGTATGCCTGTTGCAAATAGTCATGAAAGTATGATAGATGATCAGAGAAGTGGATTGTACTGTAGTATTGGGACTCTACATCACATTTTTCATTTATTTATTTACATATGTAGAGCCTTGTTATTTCCCATAATGAAACGGCATCTGAGGCTTCGACATTAACATTTTTTTCACATTTTATGCCAGCTGGACGCGGTCTGTACTAGCCCGAACCGATTTTTTGCTAGACAATGACATTCGGACGTGCCTTAATATTGAACCCTGCATCTGCAAGAATGACAGTCTGATAGATTCAACAATCTGTAGAGTAGTACAGTTCAGTCTGCGATTGGTTCAGTTGAGTCGTGGGGCTACTTGAAAAGCTTCAATGAAACAATGCAAAAATGTATTGCATTTCAAGAAGACTGTTTTAAAAAAGATTAATTTCTGTAGACAGTTACCTCACTTTGGTATCTAAAAGAAACAATGAGTAAAGCGACATAAAATTGACACTGGTTTTTTGCTGGGCTGGTTTTTGAGAGATTATGTTGCATTTAGTGTCATATCTGTATTGGTTGTTAAATACTGGCATGAAATTTGTACAGCAGATACAGAGTAATTTTGTCTACAACAGGTATGATAATATTTCGCTGCATTTTGGCAATACTTGAGAGAAAGACAGTACTTTTCCCAGTAATTTTTAAACAGTGCTCCTGTATCTCCATGAACTATACTCACATGCAAAAGAAACTGTACATAGAATTTTTGGCTTTTCTTCCAAAGATCCATGCTTGAAAGTGTAAAAGTTAGAAAGGGAATTTTAACTCATCTTACCTGCTGCAAATATCAACTATTTGTGGATTAAATGTGAGAAGAAAACTAACCTAGAGCGCTTCTTTGACCTAGACCTTGACCTTCTTGATCTTGATCTTGACCTTCTCCTTGATTTTTTATGCGAGCGTCTAGATCTGGACCTGGACCTCCTATGTTAAACAGTATTATTATTAATAGAAAACAATTTTAAATACAATCTGAGATTGAAATTTCAGAGTTCTTCAGTTGACTCTTTACCAATTGAAAAAAAATTAAACAGATCCAAATTGAAAGCAGTTGCAGATGACAAAATAAAAGTGACTCTAAAATTGAAACTTGATTTGAGAAGGTTAGAAAACATTGTAGGAATAGGAGAAAATGCTTGTTACCAGCATTCTCTCCTTTTCCTACGATGTTTTCCAAAGCTTTCTTTCCCAGGGCTGTTAAAAGTCCGGACTGTGTGGTAAAGAGTTAATCAATCAAACAATATTCACATAATTGGTTAAATCTTTTACCAAGCCAATCCCCTGATTTAACCCTTTACCACACAGTCCTGACTTATAACAACCCTGAGAAAACATCATTGGAAAAGGAGAAAATGGTGGTACCCAGCATTTTCTCCTTTTCCCACAATGTTTTCTACCCTGCCCAAAACATATTTTAAATTTTCAGGTTTTTTTTCTTTTTTTGTTGTTGTCTGGAAATGTTTTCAATTTGGGACCAGTCTAAAATTTTGTCGCTTGGTTAAGAGTCTGTATTCAAGCCATTTACAAAGTTTTAAAAGCATTGTGAGAATTAGAGAAATTGCTGTTGAACACAATATCTTAGAAGACCAATCCCATCTTCTGGATGTAACTACTTCAAAGGAGTTGAACCAGTCTCTGAAAATCCTCTCCAAGTATAAGAGTCAGCTGTGTACCTCCACATACCTCAAGGTAACTTTGAAAACGTCTTTGGACAGTATTCAAAAAAGATCAAGCTTTTAAAACAATAAATGCATGACAAAAAAATAATGTCAATATAAGTTCATTTCATATTTCTTCTATCAAAAAAAGTTTGGTCTTCAGTTAAGATGAAAATTATTGCCTTCTCCACACAATATAAAAAATTACCACTGAAACATTATACCTTCATATCAATTCAGTTCTTTGTAAAACTAGTTCTCAGCATTTCCATAGAGTAATTGCTGTAACTGTAGAGACTTTTCTGCTCTACTTTTACCAGAGAAACTACAACTTTCATGAAAGGCAACATAGTACCCCTGTTAAAAGCTGTGATGGGGCAGTTGTTCAATCCTTGTGAGCATGATGTAAAAATGTATAGGGCAGGAGTTGATACATATTAAATACCTAAAGGAAGATGCAGCAACACAAAATACCTCAGTGAATGAACATGGATGGATATATGGACAGACATGGATGGACAGAAAGGCTGACATAATAAATCTCTTATCAACTAAATATAAAGAACAAAAAGTTAACCTGCTCCTTGATCTTGACCTAGATCTTCTTCTTCTTGACCTACTTCTTGATCTACTGCGAGACCGCCTCCGACTTGCACTTCTACTGCGACTCTTTCTGGATCTGTAATCATCTTTTTTCCTCTCTTCTTCCCTCATTTTACGCTGTTTTTCTCTCTCTTCACCTCGTTGTCGGATTCTATCTGCATGAGTACTCTGGCAAATCGAAAGTTAAGAACATAAATGTCTCTTCCAATGGAAGAACCACTGGACCCTTTCTCATGTAACAAACTTTAAAGACTGAAGATTGAATCTATCAGCACACAGCAAACTCCATTTTGGTAGAAATTAGATGCTCTGTAGCATGGTATAAAACACTATGGGAAAAGGAGGAAATCCTGTAACGAGCACTTTCTCCAATTCCAATCTTTTCAAGTCTTTTTTCACAACATATTTTGGTAATTAGTTAATTTGCATTTTTTTTTTTAAAAATGGCTTTGGTGTCTTAGGAGAGGTAAACGATGACTGACTATTCTTTCAATACGAAGTAAACAGTTGTCATTAACCTATCTTTCAGTACAAAGTGAAGGGTTATCATAAACCTATCATGTCTTTCTTGTATACAGTCATGGACAACCATCTTCCACATAAAGCTTTTGTGCTCCCACACTGAAAGCAATTATTTACAACAAATGTAATATTGCTAGAATGATTTTGTCCCTAACAGGGTAGAAAGCATTGTGGGAAAAGACGAAAATACTGCTTAACCAGCATTTTCTCCTTTTGCGCCAATGTTTTCAAATAACATATTCTTTGGGTTGTTAAAACACAGGATTGTTTGGTAAAGGGTAAAACTGTGATTTATATGGGGGACATAATAAAAAAACTTATATGTAAATATTTGATATTTACTACTGGAATATCAAGTTAGAATATGAGAAAGCCCATACCTTCAATTCTGCAAGCTTATCCCTGATTGTGATAAACCCAATATGAAGCTTTCCACCAAAATGATCTGCCAGTCGTCTGTCATTGTCATGAATACCTAAGTATGCTGAACAGATCTCACACACTCTGAGTTTTTGCTGTTGATAACTGGAGGCTGGCATTGAGTTTTTATACTCTTGCTAAATGAGAAGAACCGAGAAAAATTCAACATCTGAAGTAAAAAACAGAAACAATGGCTGAAAAAGTCTGTATCTACAGATTTAACCTGAAAACATACTGTATTCTAGTTGCTACCTTGTATAAAATCATTTAACTTATAAAACCAAATCACATCTTATACTATCAGGTAGTGATGTTTAACAAATTTCAATCACTGCAAGACAAAATAAGGCAAAATTCATGTTTTCGATCTGGTTCATGCTCTTGCTATTCTTAATGATAATGATAATTGCGCCATAGAAAGCTCAATTATTTGAATTACATAGGGGCATGTTTATGGCTCAATAGCCACAAAAGTAGGTGGTTAAAAAAAAGGATTTATATTTAGAACACAGCATCTAAAAGTATGGAAATAATTTTGAAGATGACATTCTGTTTATGCACAGTGAGCCCATGTATTAGTTTCTGGCAAAAAAGTGAATTTAAAAACTAGGTGAAAAATTGCCATGTTGCTCTCTTTTGTTTACTCTTTACATGTTTTGAAATTCATCTTTGTGCTACAGAGTAAGACTAACACTTTGACTAATCACACATTAGCATATTATCATCTTCAGAGTGGTTTCCATATAACCATGAATAGTATTGTTCAATTTTAACCCCCTCATTGTTTAACTATCAATTCCCGACTAGGCCTTTTATATTCATGTGCTATGACAAAGTTTTTTATATTCATGTGCTATGACAAAGTAAATCTAACAGGAAGGAAGCCAGTAAACCAAATTATTTAATACATGTATGACTGATAAAAACAAGTGTAATAAGGTCCTACTTCAGCTAAAACTTTCTTCTTTTTCAGCTCCTCCACTTCATTCATGAGCTGCATTGACTCTTCAACCTTGCCTTCTGCCCCAAGACCTTCAGCTTTAGCTAGTTTGGTCCCTATTTCCTCTCCAAGGTTATGGATAGACTCAGCCTGAAATAATAAAGCCGATGACAAGTTTAACATAAACAAAATGAAAATATAACATACACTACTATTGCATTCTCATACATGCTTTTTTGTTTTACAAAAAAGGAACTTTTATCAGAGACACAAAAGAAGAGTATGCAAGAGATTCGAAAATGGCTAGTAAAACAGAACTTGCTCCTTTTTTCCATATTCATTGCTGGAGACTGAGATCTTACTTCTGGGGCTCATGTCTCTGAATTCTTATTCTCTGACATCCTTTATTCAATCCCATTGAGTTTAATATTTAAATACTTCTATTAAACTGTTCTGTGGAAATATCTGTTAAAAAAGCACATCTTAAGAATTTTTGGCTAACCAATTACAGTATCTCTTATAAAAGTAAGGATGAAGTGAGTTCTACTAATTTTTTAAAATATGTTATTAATAAGATGCTAAATTTGGTCTTACTTTGCTGTTAGCTTCTTCACTTAGTTCTTCTTGTGTTTCCTTCAGTCTGCGCTTATACATTTCCGTCTTTCTGTCACACTCATTAATGAAATTCTGTAAATGTTCCATGGCCTGTTCAAGTGGGTTAAAGAAAAATATTAGTAGTAAGTACTGACTTTTTAAAAATAAATATCCTGTTTTAACACTTTACCCCATAAGGCATTTCTATAGTATCTCTAATTGACCCTAAATAACAGCAAGGATGAAGCTGTTTCTTATGTTTTTATGACACCTTTTGCTAGCATAGAAAACATTGAGGCAAAAGGTGAAATTGCTCATCACGAGCAATTTCAACTTTTGCCACAATGTTTTCTAAAGGCTCCTACAAGCAATGCGTAGAAATGAGTATTTATGGAGTAAAGGGTTAAGGACTGTAAATAAGAGGGCTCTTGAAAACATTGTGCAAAAAGAAGAAAATGCTGGCAACCAGTATATCATATGCTTTTAAAATGACAAAGTCTAAAAATTTTTTTTAATAAGAGCAGAACATTTTAATTCCTAAGTGATGGATTTATAACTGGCCATGTTTCTACTATAACCTTTGACATGTTGGACTGTATCTGCAGGGCAAAATACTATCAGAATTGACAAGGTAAGGTCGAGATTTACACCTAAAATATACACTGAGTGCAATTATCATGGCAACAATATGAAAAAGTATTAGTAGACTAATTGTGATGGTAAAAGTAGGTAATAATTGCTTACATCAATGTCATAGAAGTAATCCTTCTTTTTGGAGGCATTTTCGTAATCTGCTCTCAGAGCTACATCATGGTACTTCGGACATTCCCCAAGGTCCATTCTCTGGAATGAACAAAAATCATGCTAAAAACCTCAATCAAAATTTAAATTTATCATTTTGGGTGAAAGTCTTATGGCAAATGATCATAAGAAATGCACTATTTGAGAAAGTATCAAGTAAAATAGGATTCTATTGGCTCGCTGGGGGTACTGAACGTAGGTACATTGTTCCTACTAGCTTTTCATTTCAAGGGTACACACTTACCCCCACAATTGTAAATCTGGTAGCATGATTTTATATTATACAATATGGCAATAAAGGTTACCAATTAGAGGTAAAGCAATCAATATTGATGATTTGCTGCAAAAAGTGTGTTTTATTAAGATATTTAGAAAAATTTACTGCTGAAAGCAAAAAAGAAAACAAGAGAACCATGATGGTCCTATATCGCTCACACAAGTACCAAGCAGTATAAAATAGAGATAAATACCAGATATCAAGGTTCAACGCCAATTGATAATGAAACAAAAGCAGTAAATTGTCACAATTTGACTTGAGACTTCAAAGTTTCATTTTGGACAAGCAAGAAATAGTACTGTAAAAATGAAGATACAAGAGGAATTACTTGAAATCCACAGTAGGTAGAGTTATTGTTCTTGCACACCGTATTCCATAATATTGCAACAAACATGCGTAGCAAGTTTGACGTCTTTCTGACTTGAGATGACAAAGTTATATTCTGGACGGGAACTTAATGCTGTTAAAATGACATTCAAAGGGAAATAACTCAGCATGAGGTGGAGTTACAATTCTTGTGCACTGCACTTCCAAATATTGTAATAAATAAGCATACCAAATTCCAAGCTATTCAAGTTTTTGCTCTGGAAAAGTAAGAAATGCTATTTAAATGAAGGTCAATGGGAGAATAACACAGAGTGAAATATAGCAATTTTTCTAATTTAAGGGCAAATAACTCCAGATGTTCTGGTCCAATTAGACCAAAACAAACTCAGCAGAGATCTTATGGTCATATATATTTCCACCAAGTTAAGTGCTGATTGGTTGATATTTGTAGATGCTAGAGTGTAAACAAAGAAATGTTAATTGATGGATGGCAGATGCAGAGTGATTACAATAGCCCTATCTTTGTGCTCAGGTGAGCTAAAAACTGATATGACAGTCTGAAGTGACCTTGATGTTGCATAAAGAACTGCAGTAATTGCATCACACAATCACACTAGAAAAAGGTAGTTCTAACCCCAAAAGCTCGTGTAGATTAGAAAAAATTTACATTTCTCAAAAGGAGAATATCATGTTTTTTAGCTCACCTGAGCATGAAGTGCTCAGAGTGAGTTACTGTGATCGTTCAGATTCAGTCAGCATCTGTCCGTCCATAGTCCATCTGTTCACATTTCTTTGTTTACACTCTAGCATCTACAAATATCAACCAATCGGCACCAAACTTGGTCAAAGTATATATCGTCTGTGTACTTCCAAAACCTCGTATCTACAGCTTGTTACAAGCTGTAGTTACAAGGTTTTGGAAGTATGCTGACGATATGGCTGTAAGATTTCGGATAGGACAAGAACAACTGGAGATATTCTCCCTTGTTAGTTGTATTTGAAAAATTGCTATATTTCACTTTGTTTACACTTAGCATCTACAAATATTTACCAATCAGCACAAAACTTAGTCAAAATATAAATAACCATCTTACGAACGAAGTCCGTAACAAAGAAACAAATGAATAAATGCATGGCAGAAATAAGGATCGGAGCGGGATTCGAACTCCGAACTCCCGGACGCAAAGCCAATACCCTAACCACTGAGCCAAAGAGATATCTCCCTGACGCAGTAGCCAGGTATTGTATTTAAATCGGGAGTATATGCCATGCAGGAAGGAGTGGTCTCCCGTAACACACCCCCTCTTAAAGTCGTCATTTATTGATGACTCAAAGCCTTATTAGGCAGGAAGTCCGATTTTTGGACAACAAATGGGATTAATGGCTCAATGGCCAATCCCGGACGAGCCCCCATCTTACAAACGAAGTCTGTAACAAAGAAACAAATGAATAAATGCATGGCAGAAATAAGGATCGGAGCGGGATTCGAACTCCAAACTCCCGGACGCAAAGCCAATACCCTAACCACTGAGCCAGAGAGATATCTCTCTGACGCAGTAGCCAGGTATTGTATTTAAATCGGGAGTATGCCATGCAGGAAGGAGTGGTCTCCCGTAACAACCACAAGATCTAGGATGATTTCAATTATGGATGTAATTGGATTAGTATGACTGGAGTTATATGCCCTTGAATTAGATAAAATTCCTGTATTTGACTTTGTTTACACTCTATCATCTACAGTTACTTACCAATCAGGACCAAACTTGGTCAAAATGTGTATGACCGTAAGATCTCGGATGCCTTGGATAATGGGATTAATCGGACCAGAACAACTAGAGTTATTGCTCTTGAATTAGAAAAATTGGACTTTGTTTACAATCTAGCATCTACAAACATCAACCATTCAGTACCAAACTTGGTCAAAATATATATGACCTTAAGACTTCAAATGAGTTTGATTATGGGTCTAATCAGACAGGAATGACTGGAGTTACTTGCCCTTGAATAAGAAAATGTTTTAGAATAGTTCTTAGTCGGGAACATAATTTTGTCACCTCCAGTCCAATTGACTTGAAGCTTGGCATTTGTGTTTGTTGCAATAATACAGAGTGCAGTGTGAAAAAACCATAACTCTACCATATACTGTCTACGAGTTATTTCCTTTTGATCATCATTTTTACAGCATTTTCTGCTCATCTGGAGTATAACTTTGTCATCTCCAGCCTGAACATCTTCATATGCACGATTGTTGAAAAATTACGGAGTGCAGTGCACAAGAACCATAATTTTGAGTTATTCCCCCTTTGACCTTCATTTTTACAGCATTACTTACTTGTCCGTAGTAAAAGCTTGTGATGTTAAGGAATGACTTGAAATTTGGTATACCTATTTGTTGCAATATTTGGAAGTGCATTGCAGAGGAATTGTAACTCTGCTTTTTGCTGTCTTCGAGTTATTTTCCCCCAATGTCATTTTTACAGCATTTAATGCTTGTCTGCAATATAACAGTCATCTCAAGGCAGAATGACTTCAAACTTGGTCTGCATGTTTGTTGCAATATTAGGGAGTACTGTGTGCAAGAATTTTCTAATTCAAGGGCAAATAACTCCAGTCATTCTGATCTGATTAAACTCATAATGGAACTCATCCAAGATCCTATGGTTAAATATATTTTGGCCAAGTTTAGTGCTTACTGGTTAAAAATTGTAGATGCTAGAGTGTAATAAATGCAAATGTAGTAATTTTTCTAATTCAAGATCAATTAACTCCAATTTTTCTGATCCGATCAAACCCATAATCGAACTCATCTGAGATTGCAAGTCATATATACTTTGACCAAGTTTGGTGCTGATTGGTTGATATTTGTAGATGCTAGAGTGAAAACAAAGTAAATAAAGCAATTTTTCTAATTCAAGGGCAAATAACTCCAGATGTTCTGGTCTGATCAGACCCATAATCGAACTCATCCGAGATCTTACGGTCATATACATTTTGACTAAATTTGGTGGTGCTGGACGCCGAGCACTTCCTGCTCAGGTAAGCTAAAAAGAAAAGTATGTATTCTGGTCTTTACGGTTTACCAAAAGACAATATTTCAGACTGGCCCAAATTGAAAACAAAGGCTGACAGCAAACTAAATTTGGTTCAAATGGTAGGATTCCTATCAGAAAGAGTAGAAAGAGAGTAAATGCTGGTTGTACGCATTTTCTCATTTTCCCTTTTTTTCAAAAGGCCAGTCCTCTCCTTCATGACAAAGGAGTGTTTAATAAATCTTGGGTGAAGCTTCAATACCGGTATTTCTGATAAAAACTTCCCGCTGAATAAAAGGGAAAAAAAATTTAAAACAACATACTGTGCTAGACAGAATATCATGTGGACAGCAACTAAGCAGAAAACTTTTGCAGACCCTTGGATCATCAAACTTCATTTGACATCTTGTGGAATCCCCTAAAAATATTCAATCACAAAAACCTTTTTTAATACAATTTTAGCAAAAAGGGCCCTTGAGACACAAACATGGATCAATACTTTTAGTTTCTTGTACTCAGTAAAATATTCAGTGTTTCATCAATCATCATTATCTTCATTGAAATGATCGGCAAATGCCACTTGATGCAGTCAAAGAATTAAATCCATTTGCTTCATTGATTTGCATGCATTTATTGATTTAGGAGCATCATTCAAGTACATCTCACATTACTCTCAAAGATGATATGAAGTTCCAAACAACTTTCAGGTGCTCCATAGATTATTTATAGCTCTTGATATCCCATACAAGCTTGAAACTTTATAAATTATTCCCAAAGAGATTATTTCTTTGGTTGCTTAAAAAAAATGCCATCTCGGTAGACCAGGGAATTGCATGTCTAAAAGAGCAATTAAGAAGTGTGCCAAACCATTCCTATGCTTGGTTTCTGAAACTGCATGTACAGGTATATATAAATCATAATGTCATCACCAATAAAGGCATCTTATCCCTACTCCAGTCCACAGCTCTAACGTCAATTTCACAATCATGAAAAAAAGGCAAGAACATCCATGCACCTGCATGTACATGTACATTTATTAACTGTAACCGATGTATTGCAATGAATAGTCTCAAAAGTTTGTCTCTTTTGTTTCGGTTCAGACATTTAAAAGTAAATGACAGCATGCCTTAATGACTTTCATGTAACACCCCAAGAAAGAAAAAATTTGAAAACATTAGGGGTATGCATTTTGTACCCTTAACAAGACAAATTGAATCAATTAAGCCATGTGCAATTTATCATAGATCTGCAATTGCTCTCAAGATGAACTAGTTTAACACTTCCTTTATAATACCAGTGTATTTTGAGCACTTCTTTCACCATGAATTCTTTTATTCATAATTGTACCTATTTTTCCAATCATAACTAATGACATTCCATGTTCAGAACGGAACCTTTTGAAAAATTAAATAAACCTGTAATGCAAAGGGATCATTAGTACATAAATAAAGTATATTATCACACATTTTTAACTTACAGCCTCCATAGATAGATAGCCAGGATCTTCTGTCACTTTTCCATGATGAACATCATGATTATCAGCCTGTATCCCCAATCTTAACAGAATTTGTGTTAACTTGGTCAAATCAGGTATTTCAAATTATCAATATTATCTTCATACATACATTCCAGCTAATCCACATCAGAATAGTTGAAGCCAGTCAAAGTAGTGTGTCCAGAACCAAGAGTAAGATAAGACAATATTTTAATGACATGTATACGTACGAATGATGCTTTCCATTGATAAACCCAAACCCCTTCTTCACATCACATGATAACTATTACATGAACATTTAATCCTCTTTGCAGACTTCGGGTATATTGTAACTAGCTGCTTTGAATTAATGGGGGGAAAGTGCGTAATTTCAAGTGGAATAGCTTTGAGGGAAAACACATGCAATTTTTTCAAAAGTAATATGATTATACTAACACGGGCAAAAAGTGCTTCATTTGTTTGTAAATTACTAGCAGCAGCTGGTAATGCATAAATTTGCAGATTTGGAAGAAATCTATCCAGGATGTCCCAACAGGATTCACTTCAAAAGAGCTGTAGTACAGGACATGTGATTTGGTACTTTAAAGACAAATTATGGGAACCTGACTGGTCTTCAAACTGAAAGTCGAGTGAAAGAAAGGCAAGTGATAAGTGTGTTGGATACATACGAGTCCACCAGTAGATTGTTGATCCATGGTAATAGTCAAGTATCAAACAATTATGATGTTCACAGAATGGAAATCCCTAGAACAATTTTTCTTTCTTTGAGTGTCCAGAAATAGAGGTTACAGAAAGTTAAGGAATAGATACATACATGTTTGCCCAGTTTGTCAATGAAATCAGAAACTGTCCTCAACCTTGATTATGATCACATGTAACAAGAATCAGCAATTGAATGCAAAGAATCAGCAATTGAATGCAAATTTTTGTATTGTTGTTCTGCTTAAAGTTTTCTTTCATTTAGATTTTCTGATTCTGATACTGATAAAGTACAACACAGCTAATGACTAATATTACTACATACACACGTGTCATCCTGGTATACATATATCTATGAGCTATAACCATGTGACTCTACCCCCAACAGCCTTTTTGTAGTCTGAAAAATAAGCTTGGAGCTGGTTTTCTTACTTATTTTTACTTTACTGTGTGAAATAAATAAAGTCATAAAAAAAAAAAAATGGAAAAGACAAGCATATTCCCATTTGAAATTAAATAGGAAAAAGGAGTAAGCAAAATTTTTGTTTGATAATGTCAAGAAATGGCAAAAACACATTATCTACATGTATACAAAGGAAAGATCTTTAAAACTGAATCACATTTAAATAAATAATGATTTTAAGTAGTATATATATATTCCTGCAAGAAAAGATTGTATTTTAACTCACGGCTTGGCCTTCATCACCTTTTATTTTTCATAAATTCTGCTGAGCACCGCAATAGAAAGCTCCCTTAAAAAAAATATGTGAAATATAAAATAATTTAAGTAAATTTGAAGGGACATAGCTTATATAATTTGTATCAATCACATTCATTATTCTTCACGCTAATCTGTCTAGAATATAATACAACATAGCTACCCACATATCTAATGCGTTATTTTCAAAAAATGAGTGCTAGAAATCTGAACTCCAGTACCAAGAAACATCAAATAATCTTTAGAAAACAAACGCGTCAACAGGAATAAGTACATGTACATAAAGTGCAGTTCTCCAATCCCTTGAAACTTTAAAATGTGAAAAGTAACACATTTTCATAGCTCCCTTGTAGCCTTCATGTTTCATATTATCTTTAACTCTTTTCATGTTTCAGGCAAGCAACAATGTGCTAAAATAAATCTTGTGTCGCATCAAATAATTAAGGAATACTTCTGATAACATACTTTGTCATTTGATTTCATCAACAAATATACATGAAAATTTATCAGTAAGGCCTAAAAAAAAAATCTCTGTTTCGCCTTTCAGTCTGAGTATTTTTTCAGTATGGTAGTTTTTAGCTCAAAAATTTTGATTACATGAAATACATAATGAAATCACATAATGAAATAGACCTTTGATATTTGGGGTCTTCCCCCCTCCCCCTTCCCCCCACAAAAAAAAAAATCACAGAATTTTGCCTCACTCTTTAAAATGGTATACATAAATCAAAATTTATACAAGTTTACTTTTTGAGCGAGAAAAATAATCTTTTTTTGGTTTCCCTTTGAAAATTCTAGAGAGTATATCCTGTTTAAGACTAGGCAGCATTCACAACGCTAACAATTTATCTTTCACTATCATCAATTATGATAGCTTACAAGACATCCATTGGATTTAGCACTGAACAAGTAGATGTACAACTAGTATAATACCTGAGAGGAGGAAAAATACTTATTGCAGGTTTTAATCCTTTATCAAATGATCGCCTGAGGAGGAAGATTCTCAGAAGACATAGCAGGATAACTTATAAGATGAAAATTCTGGTATCAGGTCTCTTCTCCTTTGCACACAATGTTTCTACTCAAATACAAACTGATTATTTAAAGGCCAAATAGCAGCCAAGAACACAATGAAGGTTTTAAAATGTGTTTATATTTAACGATTAATTGATTTGTGTTTTACACCACTTTTAATATTACTTCAGTCAAATCATCATGACAGCTCATGTATCAATGTACATTAATTCCTAGGTTTTGCCAGTACTAAGCTGGGGCTCTGAACTTGTGAAGTGTTTTGCCCAAAGTAGATCCAGTGCAGCTTGAATTCAGGCCTTCATGTAACAAGTCCCACACTTTACCACTGAGCCATGTAGATCCTGTTTAGATTTAAATCATATTACCGGTATTAAAGAGTATAGAAATTATTGTGAAGATGACAATCTGTTATTGTCTGGATGGTCCAAGTGTAAGTTACTGGCAGAAAAAAATGGATTTCAGAATCACGCAAAATATATAAAAACTATAGAGTAACCTGGCAACTTTAAACCTATCGGCAGTTTTGAAAGTAATTTCTCTGCCAGCAACTAACACTTGGATCAGCCAAACAAGAGCTGATTGTCATTTTCACAGTAATTTTCATGCCTTTTATACAATTACCAGTGAAGGTATTTTAGAACCTGCTTTGTTTACTTTTGGTAGCTACATTTATTGTTACAGTAATTATTTAGCCCGATTTGTCATCTACAAAATGCTTTTAGCTTGGGCAAGTCTAAAACCTTGTCACCTCGTAATGCTTTCACAAAGTCACTGATCTTGCAGCTCTACCAGAATAGAAAAAGAACATCAGATACTCAAATTGTGCAAAGAAACTTAAGAAAAGGTATTCATTATTTGACAGTTTTTAGATAATGACTCTCTGTTTATTACTAAAACAAAGGCAGACTGCTAGTTATCCTGGTTACCAATGATAGCTTTCAGTTATCTTATTTTAACAGGGTGCTATTTTCTTTTGGATGTACAAAAGCAAGAATTTATACCCAAATACACATTGGAAGGAAGTTTTAAAGTTTGATTCGAAGGAACCTAAAACTTGTGGGAGGAAAAGAAGCAATCTGTTCCAAGCAATTGCTCCAATGTCAGTGTTGCTTTCCAAAGTTGCCTGCTAGGCTGCTACCCAGATTAACATGAATGTAATTGACCCTTTACAGGACCCTTTACAGAACAGAACATTTTCAGACTTGTCCGAACTTAAAGCATTTACAGGTCTATGGTAAAATAAATATGAATCTGAGGTTGAATTTGTGACTGAAAGGACAGAAAACATAGGAGAAAATGCTGATTCTCCTTTTCTAACAATATCTTCCAAAACCTGCATCCTCTGGGTGGTTTTAACTCTTTACAACACAATCCCGACTTTTAATGACCCTTGGAAAGAAAGCATTTGAAAAAATTGTGGGAAGAGAAAATGATGGTTACAAGCATTTTCTCATTTTCCTACAATGTTTTTTACCCTTCCTAAATCAATTTTCAATTTTTGATTCACATTTATTTTGTCATATGCAAATGCTTTCAGTTTTGACTAATCCAAAATGTTGTTGTTTGGTAAAAAATTAAAGTAAGTCAGCATTGTGTGATAAAGGGTTAGAAGGTCAAAGGTCTGTTGTATCACAATGTATTTTAACACTAAGACATTCTGGTTTTCAGCACAAGTCATTCAACGCTGAATGAATGGAACAGGAATATATACCAAGAAATATCAGCTCAGTTCGTTAACAGATAACCACTTTCACTTTTTGGAAACACTGTGTGAAAAACAAAAACCATGTTCAAAGTCAATAAATGAACAATGCTACCCTTGTTACCTGTAATAATTAGTGAGTTCAGACCGATTCATGTCGATGAGCTCTGTATAATTTTACAGGGATTTTTTTAGCAATGTCACTGCAAATTTGTTTCAGGAGAAAATGATGTGGACTGATTGTAGCTTCCATTATCAACTGCTTCAACTTATGAATGATTATTATACGTACAGTATATGGAATTTGTCATTAAATATGGCAATATCTGTATGCAGAAGTTCTCAAAGTAGTTCTCACATCCAACTCAGTTCAAACCTCTTAACTCATTACCAAACAACAAAATTTAAGGTTTGTCCAAATCGAAAGCATGTGCAGACAAAATAAAAGTGACTGAAAATTTTTAATTTGTTTTGTGAAGGGTTGATAACATTGTGGGAAAAGGAGAAAATGCTGGTTACCAACATTTTCTCCTTTTTTTCATAATGTTTTCTAAAGGCTTCTTTCTCAGTGTTGTCAAAAGTAGGGATTGTTGGTAATGGGTTAAATGAAACAAGAGGACCATGATGGTCCTATATTGCTCACCCAAGTACTAAGCAGTACAGGTCTGCAATGAAGATAATTACTACATATATTGAGGTTCAAAGGCAAATGATAATGAAACAAGAGCGGCAAATTGTTGCAAGATATGCTCATTCCACTGCCTGTTGTCAGGAGTATAATATTGCAAAGGGCAGGCAATGCAACAAACATGTTTACCAAGTCTAAAGTCAATTTCACTTAAGACTTCAAAATTCCAGTCTGGACAAGCAAAGAATTGTGTAAAAATTAAGATCAAAGTGAAATCACTCAAAATCCATGCTAGGTACAGTTTTTGTTCTTGCACAGATTACTCGGTAATGTTGCAACAAACGTGCATACTAATTTTAAAGTTGTTCTGACTTGAGATGACAAAGTTATATTCCGACACGCATAAATGCAGACTCATGTAAGATTTTATTGAGGCAAATGTTCTAACAAATTTTCAATTCAGCTTAGCAAGAAATGTGGTCTCTAGAGTACTCACAAGACACTTTTTAAAAAATTCCTTCCCTCTTTATCTCTAGGTGAAATCTGAGACCAACAACTGTGAATATAGGGCTAATTTTCACACCAGGGCTATAATTTGAAGTCTTTTGGTAGAGGGCCACTAGATGATGCTACATACCAAATATAAAAGCTCTAGCCCTTACAGTTTTGGACAAGAAATTTTTACAGTTTTTTTTTCTTTTGGTTGCCCTGGCAACCAGAATTCTTCATGGAATTCAAATCTTTGACATATTCTGAAAGTGTATCACCTAGGGATCATTTCTGTGAAGTTTCGTTGAAATCTGATTGGCAGTTTCATCAGAAAAGATTTTTTGTGATTGTTTATGGACGGACACACAGACAGACGGACAAAGGACACTGACCGATCACAATAGCTCATCCTGAGCACTTCATGCTCAGGTGAGCTAAAAAAAGGGTACTTCAAAATCATTTTTTTAAGCTGTCACACATATATTTATTCAACATGACTTATTTTAAAATGAAACAGAAATCCTCTCAGCGTTTAAAACTACATGTATTAGGATCATGTTAGCATGTTTACTATTTAGCACCTGCACACATCTTGTAATTTTTTTGCCAGATCACAAATTGTTTGACTGGTCCAATTTGACAGCAAATGCAGGTGACAATTCTAATTAGGCTAAAATAATGGTATTTCTCACAGAAGATGTACAACACATTATGGGAAATGGAGCAAATGCTCGTTATCATAATTTTCTCCTTTTTCCATTATGTTTTAAAAGTTTTCAAAGTTCTCTCCCTCAGGGTAGTTAATTTTTTACCAAACAACAAATTTTTGGACTGGACTAAATTCAACACATCTGCAGACAACAAATTAAATTAAATCCAATGAGACTGATTTTGATACAGCTGAGAATGAAGTGGGCAAGGAGAAAACGCTGGTTGTCAGTATTTTCTCCTTTTCCTGCAATATTTTGTATAGGCATCTTTCTCAGGGTCATTGAAAGACGGGATTGTCTGGTACAGAGTTAAGTGTGCCTTTTTTTGTAAAGAGTAAACCAATGAAAAGTTTGCCTGTAAAAAAAAAAAAGTAAACAGCTCAAACATCACTTTCACAACACTGGCAACTTGAAACAAAATGAAGTCAAGAAAAAATCAACTGAAAAAAAAAATCTCATAATTTATATTCCTAACATTATTTCTACATGTAATAAAGTATCTTTATCCCATGAACTTGTGACCTTTAGTCTTCTGAAGGTTTGCTCTGAGGTCATGAGGCTCAATGTTACTCGACAAGTTTTTGTTATATCTCAGTGTAAGCGATAATCACGCACCTAATGTTTCGCGACTTATTTTTAATAAGCAATAAGGCCAAACAAATAAAATTCATATTCTTATCTTCATTTACTTTAATCCATTCTTTTTTACCTTTGAGAATTTAAGAAGTCGCTTGTCATTCACTGTAGTTGTCAAGCAAAAATCCAATACAAATATTGCGGTTTGCCCTCTACATCATCATTAGTCACACACTTTCAAAATTACGTTCTGTATGGAGGACCAGGCTGGTCATAAAATCTAACTTACTTATGAATTTGAAACATAGTTTGTAAGTGGTGAAATCTATAAGTTCCAAGTTTGAAATTGTTGAAAAATTGAACAAAAAGATATCTCAAAATAGCTAACAGTTTTTGAGTCAAAGAAATGAACATATTTACAAATTTGGATTTTGAAATACCTTATACAGTTTAATCTTCAACAGATGCACATGGAAAACCATGGCAAGGGCAATAAAAAAGATCTTTTGCTCTAAGTCGCTAGATGCTGCAACAGAATTCTAAATGTGTCCTGTGCATACAGTTCTCATTTTTCTGTTTTATATAACATGTATGGTCTGTTTGGACCTCCATACTTCCTAAATAATTTATTCATAATCATGTGATAGTCACATGACCTCATAGCCAAAGATGTAAACAAAAACAAACTACAACTCTCAGTCGAGTTGGATGACAGAAAACGAAAACCAATGTCACTTTCACCTTCAAATTTTTGAGGTTAACCCTTTACCCCATACTGCATTTCTAAGGTATCTTTAATTGACCCTAAATAACGGCAAGGATAAAGCCATTTCTTATGAGTATATGACACCTTTTGATGGCATAGAAAACATTGTGACAAAAGGTGAAATTGCTCATCACGAGCAATTCCACCTTTTGCCACAATGTTTTATAAAGGCTCCTACAAGCAATGCGTAGAAATGAGTATCTATGGAGTAAAGGGTTAAGAAATATGTACCAAAATGACACTGATCATACAATTTGATCAAGAACTTTCCGGAAGATTCCTTGCTTTCTACATAATGACAGCTAGCGAAAGATCATCGGATGGAGAAGCTAAAATTATTGTATATGGAGAAGCTAAAATTATTGTATGACATCATGGGTATTTGTGTAGATGACGTATTCTGTCAACGATCAACGGTGCATGATTATCACGTAGCATTAAAAAACTTAGTTGGAGGACACACAGTATCTAATTCAGGGTTCGAAATTCCACACAGAAATGCAGACTTGAAATACTTCGTATGTCTTGGATACTCTGCCCCTTCCAAAATGGCAGTGCCCGTGACTCTGTAGTTTTCTCGATCTGAAAGTTTAATCTTGGGCCTCTAAGTTTTTGACTGGACCCCTAAATTTTCAACTTTTGGGGCCCAATTGGCTACTGAAAAAAATACATGTATGTTAGTCTTTATCCCTGATGAGCCTCCTGTAGTCTTTCATGGATGGAGGAAGATTTGGACCCAAGAAGGTTCGACCCAACAAGAAATCTTGAGAAGATTCGGACCCAAGAAGATTCGAATTACCTACAAGAAGATTCGGCCCAAGGTAGAAGATTAGACCCTAATTTTGAGAAAATTAGTAAAGGCGATTTCTATACTTTAATTAAGTAAAGGAGAATGCCCAATTCTGGGGTTACTTTGATACAGGTTTTGTCCCACTTTATTGTTAAGTAATGTATGTTTGCATACATATAAGGATGAAAAGAACAATTTTAAGTTTTGTAAATGATTGTACGGTACATTACACAGTGTGGGGATAGTTGAAAGAATGGATTATAATAACTTTTTTCACAGTTTGATGATGAATAAAATTAAGGGTTGTAAATGCAATTTTCACAGTTGAAGATGTATTAGCAGTACTTGTCATAAATTTAAGCGATTTGTAACTGTATCGATGTATTATGTATGGTATGTATTGTTTTAATAATTGTTAATATTGCCCTTTCTTTAAAAATGACATGGTATTATTATTATTGTATAATGAATGTGCATAGATTCATTATTACTATATGACCTGAAGATCATGATCAGATCGTGATCAGATAAGACAAAGCCAAAAATTTGATTAACTGAATGCACCACTATATTGCATTTCTTTTTTATGTGTGATCTTATTATGTACATGAAAACATTAGCAAAACAGGTTTCTATCTACTTAGGACAAATACCATCCGATGATCAAGAATGTATAAATTTCCAGACTATAAGGCCTTTAGCTTGACAACACTGACCCTTAAGGACACTGTGAAAGAAGGATTTTGAAAAGAAATTTGAAAAACGATAAATTGTTTGCAAATTATTTTCCTCTTTATCTACATCGTTTTCGTATGTTCTTGGAGGCTTTTAAGCATGGTACAATTTTCGAAAAATCGTCTGCAAATGTTACTTTCATGATCATAGTCTGGTACGTATAAGAAAGGGTGCATTCTCATCTGGTCTACATATCACCTTTAATGGCTCGCCAAATTACTACTTGGTTTGTCAGAAAAATCCTAATCTAGCCCCCGTTTTGGTTAATTACATATTGTACAGAGTGTGATGCTAGATCAAACTGCAGTAAATTGCGATCTGATCTTGACGCTACACTGCTTTGGTATGTCTATGTCTTACTGCTTGGTTTGTCAAAAAACTCCTAATTTAGTTCCTGTTTTTGGTTAATTACGTATTGTAGAGAGTGTGGCGCAAGATCAGACTGCAGTAAATTTAATCACCAGATTGTAATTCTGTGTTGAAGTACACTCTTCGCAAAGGCGAGTAAAACCATGTGCAGGGTTTAATCCTATTACAGTCACACACGCGTTATCACTTTGTGAAGTGTTATTGTTGACTGACTTGGAGAAGGTCTATAGTTAATTATCGTATTTTTATATTTTTCATTTTTTCTGAGAAAAAGATATCTTTCAGCTTTTTAACGTTTGTATGGCAATGCCAATTCTGGAGAGATTCCTGGCAGCCAGTGTTTTCTCCATTTTGCAAAATGTTTTATATCTCTTCAAAAGAATTCCAACCATATGAGCCAGATTCAATTTCTCCATTGCAAATGATTTTTTTTTTTTCAAGTCTTCATCTTCCAAGTTGGAAAAATGTTAAACAATGTCCGATGTCTAATGTGCATAACATCATGAATGGAGAGAATTTGCCGGAGGCCAACATGTTTCTTAAATTATCTTAAAATTCATTTTTTTCACATCCCATAATAACAGTCAACTCTTGAGACATATCAAATTGTCGACTCAAATTGTTTTGAAATTGACAAGTTCACATCTTTCTCACATGAATTTTCGTTTGAAGAAGAAATAAGTAAAATCAATGCATATATTGCTCAATAACAGGAATTTCACAACAAGAGTACTTCCGCCAAGGCCTAATAAAGTGCAAGTAAAGTTAAAAAAAATTTTTTTTCAATGTCTCAGTAAAAACGTTCCAGAAAAAAGAGAAAATCACTCTCCTAGATTACTAAAGCAAACAAAAATTGCAGTCAATAATACAAAACAAAATAGGAAAACTGATCCGAGTTCTCTCTATTTCTGAACGATTGGGCTGAATCTTCTCCGAAAAAAGGATGAGAAGAATACCACTAAAATCAACTAATAATGGCGTAAGCAAAACACAGTAATAATCGTAACTTTCTGCAAAACAATATGGGAGATTAAGATTAGCATAATGTTCAAGAATAGTAAGTCCAATCAGGTAATTCTACTGATAAAACCAATATCATACAACCTGGGCCAAATCTTTTCACCCTCTGGGCCGAATCTTCTCACCTGCTGGGCCGAATCTTCTTGAAAATCGCTGGAAGGCCTTGGGCCGAATCTTCTTGGGTCCGAATCTTCTGACATCTGTCTTTAATGAGTAGGAGATAATTAGGTATTTTGTTATTAACTGGATTGGTATTCTAATTGTCCATAATTAACCTCTTTTGCGGGGTAAAAAGCAGAAAAACCTGTTTTGAATACGAAATCGAAATTCAAGACTTCAAGTTCCGTCAACCAACATAAACCGATACAAAAAAATGTGGCAACATAGTCTATCTGTTAAAGTAGATCTGTTGTGTTCCATGCAAAAACAATGCTCACCATCTCTTGCTGTTCCCATTAGCTCGTCGAGCATCGCTCGCATCTGGTCGTGAGCCGACATTTCTCATCAAGATTCGACTGTTATTTGCAATATACTTTTAATGATAAAATACTGCGCGTCTCATACGTCTCAAAGATGGCCGACGATTCTAAGTCAAGGGAGATAACTAATTTTAATTTCAACGTGCGTTACGCTTTTATGATAGGCGGTCTAACTTTCTGAATGAGCAAGAGAACATTTAATTTTCGTGCGTCACGTAGGTACAAACAGACAAAATCACATTTCATTTTTTTTCAATTTGAGTATGTATGAAAATTCTAGCGTGACATTTTATAGATCTACCGGAAAATTACTGGCTAGGCTTAAGATTATCCTTAACGGCCCCTTTGGTTCTTCTGAAGACCCCACCATAGGCGCTAAACACTACAGGCCTAAAGTCGTAAGATAGATCTAGATCTCGTTCACAATACATACATGTGTCTAGTCTATTCACAATCTCGCTGTATTAGTTCCATGTCAAAAGCAAAAGTAAAAATTGTAGACCTCACTTGTCGGGACTGAAATCATTTAGAAATAAAATACCACAACTGTTGGTGAAGTGATTGTAGATCTCAGTATATCTTTCAAAAAACAAGAGTATATTTAGAAACATTGTAGAAAAAGGCGAAAATTTTTCCTGACATCATTTTTCAAAACCTTTCTTCTTTTACCAGAAGTTCTTGGTTGTTGAATTAGGGTTGTTTGGTGAAAAGCTAATTTGATGAAAATGTGTGTGCCCTCGAGTTTTTTTAATCTACAGGAGGTCAAACGGTGGCCCAATTATTGTTCTTAAGGTAACTGTATCTCTTGTTTGTTTGGTAATGTTGAAGAGGCAAATGTCAGATTACAGGTAAAGTTTCAAAAATGAGATGCTATGTGGTGACTTTTATTTTTTCATTTTTTGGCATTTATTGTCCCTGTCCCAGAAGCAACCAGTAACAAAAAAAAAAAAAAAAAAATGGACTTGTTTAAAATTTAATTTTTGGATATAGAGTTAACTCTTTATCAAATGACAAAGTTTTAAACTGGTCCAAATTGAAAGCACTTACAGACAACAAAATAACCAAAATAAATGGAAATAAAAAATTGAAAAAGTATAATTGTTGAGTTTGTTCTACTTGTATAGATAACATCATGGTAGCTAACAAATTACTGACTCTTGTTCTGATTCGGGAAACTAGGAGAGTGTTACTTGGTATGAAAAAAAGAGGGTTTGGAGAGGGTCGTTGGAATGGTTTTGGTGGTAAAGTGGAACATGGTGAAACTATTACACAAGCAGCTTACAGGTATAGGTACATATTTATGTATTCTACAGAACTCCAGACAGAGGGAGTGATTTCGGTTTCACACTTAAACATATTAATTAATATCCACTAAATCCTATGTGAAGGGTACTCATTAGAATCATCTCATTGAGAAGATTCTAATGAGTACCCATGACATAGGGTTTGGAATACCATCACTCCCTCCTATCTAGAGCTCTGTTCCATATAATTACTGACTTTTCTGCATCTCATGGCTCACGATTTTTAAAAATATTTGGCAAAAGAAATAATTGCTTGCTATGAGCATTTTCTCCAGAATGTCTGAAATCTTTGCCTTACAACAGAATCTTGAACAGTACCAAATTGAAAGCATTTGCAGCTAACAAATTAAATGTTGCTAAAATGATGACATCTCTTTGATAAAGGTAGAAAACATTGTGAGAAAAGGAGAAAATGCTATTTATTAGTATTTTCTTCTTTTCCCACAATGTTTTCAAAGCCTTCCCTTTCAGGGTTGTTGAAAGTTGGTTAGTGGGATTCAGATGTCTAGGTCCATTCTAGATAGCTAAAAGCTGCCCGCTGAAGTTTGCTCTAACAAGAGGACCATGTTGCCCTGTATCACTCCACTGGCTAATAAGTAAAAACAATACCAGCCAAGCATTGCAATATTTGGCCAATTGGTTTCAAACTTGAAGACATACAAAATTTATTCTATAAAAAATCCTACGAGAAATATATGACCCGGGGGTAAAGCCAATTTTAACTTTTTAAATTTAGTAGCCCTAATCTTTATTATGGTTAGTAACAAGATGACTTTTTAATTCTTCACCACAAAAGCCCATTGAAAACTTGTAATCCCTGGTTTGCGAACAAACTTGAACCCAAGGCTATAACTTCTGCCCTTCTGGTAGAGGCCCACTAGATAAAGCTACATGCAAAATTTGGCAGTCCTAGACCTTATGCTAGATACAAGTAGCACAACGGATATCAGGCCACGACATAGGCAGGCTGACCTTCGGCCAGTGGAGCTAAAAATGTGGCAATGACATGACTATGAGTTAAACAATGGTACTAGTGGAACAAACGACAGATATTTTCGTGATGGGAAAAAGTCATATTTTATGGTACAGGTTTAAAAAGGTGAAGTAGGGTGTAATAATCGCTTCCTATCCTATAGTGTGTTCAAAAGCTGCTCTGCAGGAATATTAGAAGTGGTAATTGAATATTAATGGGTGACATCATAAATAAATATCTAGAACCTGAATTGGTGTTAAAATTTGTCGACTTCTTGGTTAGATACTAGCAAAAGCAATTTTCTAGAAAATCAAGACCTGATGTAAGTACAATCACAAACTGTTCTGTTTAGGCCATGCTTTGGCAAAAGGGAGTTTAATGCTATTCCTTGATGGATTATAACAAGCAGATCTTTATATGGCTTGCAACACGCGAAAAGGGGCATTCGGACATTTGCGTAAAGTGTCATCTTGGATCAGGCTACGCTGTCCGCGCAGGCTTATCCGAAAGGACACTTTCCATTTCTATGTAACTTTCTGTTTTTCACAAGTACACCGAAGCACAAAATCTAATGTAGTCATAAAGTGCTGTCTCGGATTAGCCTGCACGAACTTCGCAGGCTGATCCGAGAGGACACTTTACGCAAATGTCTGAATACCTTTTTTCGTTTGTTGAAAGCCATATCATTATGGATCCATAAATTCCATTTTCCTACAAGCAACTGAATCCTGTGATAGAATGATCCTTTGACATTCAGTAAATTGACAATTAGCTTAAAGTTTAGCCCCATGTCAGCCTCTGTAGTCTGCACAAGCTGACATGGGTTTGCAAATTATTTCAATTTGGACAAGGGTAAAATTTTGGCATCTGATAAAGAGTTAACCCTGTATCAGACAACAACATTTAGACTTGGCTGTATTGACACTCATAAACAGCAAACATGGCTTGAAGTGTGAGGCCTGAGAAAAAATAGGAAACATGGCTTGAAGTGTGAGGCCTGTGAAAAAGTAGGAAACATGGCTTGAAATGTGAGGCCTGTGAAAAAATAGGAAACGTGGCTTGAAGTGTGAGGCCTGTGAAAAAGTAGGAAACATGGCTTGATGTATGAGGTTTGTGAAAAAGTAGGAAACTTTTGAGAAAAAGAGGAAAATGCTGATTACCAGCATTTTCTTATTTTTCCACAATATTTTCAAAAACCCAAATTTGAATTGTGTGGTAAAGGGATAAATCAAACATTAGAAATACTTGTATTCTGATAATTATTGGTGTATATATAGCCTCAAATTTCTTTAACTCTTTACCAAACGACAATATTTTGGACTGGTCCAAATTGAAAGCATTTGCAGACGACAAAATAAAAGTGACTGAAAATTTGAAATTTCTGAAGGGTAGAAAACATTGTGGGAAAAGGAGAAAATGCTGGTTACCAGCATTTTCTCCTTTTCCCACAATGTTTTCTTACGGCTTCTTTCTCAGGGGCGTCAAAAGTAGGGATTGTGTGGTAATGGGTTAAGTACTTTTCTTTTTCCATATTTTTATCTTTCATACTTTCCTTGCTTTGCAAAAAATGCAGATCAAAATCAGAATGCAAAGAATTTACATATATTTGTAATACATAATATTGCACTGTGTTCAATATTTTATGTTCTTTTTTAACCCATCAGATGTGACATATGGGTACCCTGTTTTAAAAATGTCAAAAATTTAAATTTCAGAGAACTGTATGAAGAATCTCAAATAAAAGCCAATAGTTTAGTAGAGGTGGGACAACTTATATTTGAATTTGTGGGTGACCCACAGAAACTGGAAGTTCATGTTTTTAAAGGGTCAGAATATACTGGTACACCCACAGAAACCCAAGGTTTGTTTGAGATTCAACAATTTTTACAGTAAACATTTTACTGCACAATGCATTCTTTTAATATATTAGGGAAAACCTTTTGAAAACATTGTTGAAAAAAGTAGAAAATACTGGTAACCAGCATTTTCCCCTTTTGTGCCACAATGTTTTTTTTCCCTATCAATGAAAAAGATCCACCATTTGACCCACATTAATATTGTTGTCTACAAATGCTATCAGTTCAGTAAAGGCTAAAATTTTGTTGTCTGGTAATGGATTAATCCTTTTCTGACAACAAAACTGTAGAGTTTCCATATTGAAAAATAATTGTACATGAGAAATATAATGTGCATAAAATTATCAAGTTTGTCTTAGAAAGGGAAGAAACATTTTTGGAGGAGAAAATGATGGTTATCATAGGGCCATTAAAACTTAGGACTGTTTGATGACTCTTTCGCAGAGCAATTTGACTCTTTACCAAATGAAAAATTTTGGTCCAAATTGAAAGCATTTGCAGATGACAAACTTAATGTGACTCAAAAATTGAAATTTGTTCTAGGAGGGTAGAAAGCCATGGGTTTTTCAAATGCCTTCCTTTTTCTCTGTCATGAAAACCAGTAATTGTTTGGGAAAGGGTTAATATCAAAAGCAGCAATTCCAGCATCACTCTATGTGTGGGACAGAAGGTTGTTATCTGCTCTCTTTTTGGCAGCCAGGTAGCTTACTTTAGATTCTTTGTTTTAGGCCTAGTAGCAAGTATGTACTTGTCACTCTTAAAATATGTTACTTTTTAACCCATTACAACACAATCCTGACTTTTAACGACCCTGAGATCGAAGCCTTCTGAAACCATTGTGGGAAAAGGAGAAAATGCTGGTAACCAGCATTTTCTTCTTTTCCCAAAATGTTTTCTACCCCATCAAAGAAAAATTGTACCATTTGAGCCACACTGAATTTGTCTGCAAATGCTTTGAATTTGGAGGAGGCTAAAATTTTGTTGTCTGGGAAAGGATTAACACAGATAGGATATCATAACCTAGGTGTGAAAATTTTATACTTTTGTTATTCAGGAATGTCTTTTATTTCAATGTCACCTTGGTATCCTTAGTTAGAGGGGAAGTACGACTGTCAAAAGAACAACCTAAGCTGGGCACTTTTTGGTATCTTCCCATATTATCGAACAAGGATCGAACATACTTTTTTTTAACACCATTCAAGCCATTTTTGTTACTTTAACTTTTTACCAGACAACAAAATTGTAGACTCCTCTGAACTGACAATGTGAAAGTAAATAACACATGTCCCAAACGACAAAATTTTGGACCAGTCAAAATTGAAAGCATTTGCAGATGACACAATAAGTATGAATCAAAAACTGAAATCTGATTTGAAAAGGCTAGAAAACATTGTGGGAAAAGGAGAAAATGTTGGTTAACAGCGTTTTTTTCCTTTTGCCACAATGTTTTCAAAGGCTTTCTTTCTCAGGGTCGTCAGAAGTCGGGATTGCGCAATGGCTGTTTCACACGGCTTATTAATACTTGCATGCTTCTGCCTATTGATAGTAATGCAAACTTTCTATGAATGGACATTAGCAAAGATTCACTAACTGTATTATAAATATGGATATTAAATATAAAGTCATCATCACTGTCAATATGTTCAGCTGTACAACTCATTAATGCTTGCATGTCATCCTTTTCCTATGCATAGATTTGCAGAAATCTTTTTCACACAGATTTTTGAACACATGTAAATGAGAGGCAGTCTTATTTCATTGAAAATTGGTAACACACCTCAAGAGCACAGAATCACCACAGAGCAACCTTTTACTACTGCTGCGGAGGAAGCAAATTCAATTTTCAGGTAGCAGATTAGCTACTTGCCACAGCTAATTTCAAAACCTACCTGTATAATCTTTAATTGCTTCCCAGGCCATACTTATGAACAACATTGCACATTTTATTTGAATAATTGTTATCATTTTGAGACCATCTATCTTCTTCACAAAGACAATCTGTCTGTGCCAATCAGGTGAGTAAGATTGGAATTTAGGAGTAAAACTGAATCAAAATGGTTGGTGAAATACTGATCCCAGGTCAAAAGCACTCTGAAAAAAAAAAAACCACAAGCAAATATTTGTTACAGTTTCCCCTGTATATGTCGGGGTATTGAAGAAAGTTTTAAAAGATTTTCTTAAATAAAATAACAGTACTTTCCTGCATTTCTATCTCCTTCAGAAATGCGACCACAGTGGTTTTCTATTGAGGACATTCCATTCCATAAGATGTGGCCAGATGACAAGTTGTGGTTCCCACTGCTTCTGAAAGATGTAAAATTCTCTGGATATTTTTTATTTGAGGGAATGAATACTATATTGAATTATACATTGGAAGAAGTACATGAGCTTCCTGGATAATTAACTACTTGTGTTTGTTACATGTTTTTTTTTTACTTTTTTCATTTTTAAAAATTAATGATTCACCAAGCAAGTTTAACTTTAATGACACCGAGGAAAAATGCTTTTGAAAACATGGTAGGCAAAGGAGAAAATGCTGGTTACCACCAGCATTTTCTCCCTTTCCCACAATATTTTCCAATTTTTTAAAAGTAAACCCCATCAATTGTCCTATACTGTATTTAAATTTATTGTCTGGAAAGGTCTTTCATTTGGATTAGTCCAAGATTTGTTTCTGTTAATTCTTTGCCAAACAATCCCATGTTTCTATGACTCTGAGGAAGAGGGCTCTTACAAACATTGTGGAAAAATGAGAAAATGCTTGTAACCTACATTTTGTCCTTTCCCCGCAGTATTTACCACACTTTCAAGGACAAATCTATGCAGCAATCAACTTGCTTTCAGTTTGGATGAGTCTGAAACTGTCTTGTCGTGTAAAGAGTTAAAAAGGCCGAGTCAACAGAATGATTTAAATATATTTTTAATTTTAATCTTCCTTGTTTCTTTTCAAAATCTATGCCACACTTAGAATGTATCAGAAATCATGTTTACAGTGATGACAAAGAATAGGTACATATTTACCTCTTTACTAAACGACAGTATTTTAGATTTGCCCAAATTGAAAGCATTTGCAGATATTAAATAAATGTGACTGAAAAATCGAAACTTGACCTTCGAAGAGTAGAAAACATTGTGGGAAAAGGAGAAAATTCTGGTTACCAGCATTTTCTCTTTTTCCCACAATGTTTTCAGAAGGCTTCTTCCTCTGGGTCGTGCTGAGCCCCAGTAGCTCAGTCAGTAGCGTGCAGGACTGGAGAACACAGGGGTCCAGGGTTCCATCCCCAGCTATGACCTCTGGCTCGGCCAATTTCTTTCTGAGGATTGATGATAGTTACTGAGACAGGATTCATTCCTCTCTCACCACCGACCATTGTTTCGATGATGACCATGTGGGAAAGCAGCTAGTGGCATGGAAAGAAAATTGTGCAAAGCACTGTTAAAAGAAACTCCAGGAACGCATGGTTAGGTGCACGCAATATAACTGAAATAATGTTGAAAATGGCATTAAACACCATGCAATCAATCAATCAATTAATCAATCAATCAATCCTGTGGGTAGTAAAAACCACTTATTGTTTAGTACATGAATACACTTTTGATATATGCGTGTACAAGTTTTAAAAGTCGCTTTATTGTACAAAATACTTGATCATGGGTACATACCAGTTGTTCAAACTTTCCTCTCTGGTAAAAATGTAGATGATTGCTATTACAGTGACATAATACATACAAATAAACTGAATTAAAGGTCTTTCCGTGAGTTTACCATCTGACCTGTTTTGCACCTGACCTATATTCAATCTCATCCTAGATAATATCAGTGCATTCATTTTGACCAACTTTCAGTATTGGCAAAATGTGGCCTCTAGAGTGATATTACTCATGATCTGACCTATTGATAAGAGGATATTATTGTAACGCATCTTAGATGTAGGTTTTCAAAACTGCAAGTTAATAATAAAAAAATATTCTCATGAATATTTTTTTTTTTGAGATGGGGCAGAACTGTATCCACCCATCCTCGGATACCCAGGGGTCTCCCTATTTGCTACGCTACATCGACCCTGGGACAATTGACTAATAAAACTTTGAATCAGCCGCCGAAAATCGATACGAAACGTCATAGCGTACAGTCCACTCGCCCATCACAAAATGATGATAGAACCAATGAAAAGCCAGCATTCGGCCAGCGGTAAAGCGAGCCGCCGAAAATCGATACGAAACGTCATAGTGTACAGTACACTCGCCCATCACAAAATGATGATGGAACCAATGAAAAGCCAGCATTCGGCCAGCGGTAAAGCGAAGGAAATTCAACTAATTGTCCCAGGGGTCGATGTAGCGTAGCAAATAGGGAGACCCCGGGGTATCCGAGGATGGTATCCACCAGGGATCCAAAATTTAACTCGTTACCAAATGACGAAATTTCCTGTTTGTCCAAATAGAAAGCATTTGCAGACGACAAAAGAAAAGTGACTAAAAATTTGAAATTTATTTTGTGAAGGGTAGAAAACATTGTGGAAAAAGGAGAAAATGCTGGTTACCAGCATTTTCTCCTTTTCCCACAATGTTTTCTAAGGCTTCTTTCTCGGGGGCGTCAAAAGTAGGGTCAAGTGTGGAAAAGGGTTAACTGTGCACTCTGACCTTGAGCACAGCCAACAGTTATATCCTGACAAAGCCATGCTAGGCTAGTAATTAAATATTTACCTAAATGCCATCCTTGGTGACCCAATTTCGATTCATTCTGTAAATGCCACTGGGGTTTTTTTTGCTGGCGTTTCCACATTCTCATGAATTGTTCATGAAGCATTTTGATAGGTGATCTCAGTTTTTTGAGAAATTTTAAACTATTTTATCACAATAACGCCACCATATTTGTTGAAAACCTCAGGTTTTTTCCAGGATTATTTTAACCCATTACCACACAATCCCTACTTTTGATGCCCCTGAGAAAGAAGCCTTTAGAAAACATTGCAGGAAAAGGAGAAAATGCTGGTAACCAGCATTTTCTCCTTTTCCCACAATGTTTTCTACCCTTCACAAAACAAATTTCAAATTTTCAGTCTCTTTTTTATTTTGTCGTCTGCAATTCCTTTCAATTTTGACAAACCCCAAATTTTGTCGTTTGGTAATGGGTTAAGTAGTGGAAGAAATGAAATTATCCTCTCTACAAGACAGTATCATTGTTATCAATCTTTCATTTGGCTATTAGGTTACTTCCCGACTATTTGAATATTCATAAGAAACAACGATATGCTAGTCAATTTTTTTAGGAGTGATGCATGGAGAGTAACATGTTGTCAAAATGTTAGACTTTTCCAAATCAAATGCTTTGTGAGACAACAAATTAAATGTGCCATAAGTGATGGAATTTGTCTATGAAAGGTTAGAAAACATGGTGGGAAAAGCGTTTTCTATTAAACAGCATTTTCTCCTTCTCCCACAATGTTTTCCAAAGTTTCATTTCATGTTTCATGAAAAGCTTGGATCATTGTATCAATCCTTGGGTTAAATATATAACAAACAATTCCATGCTTAAGGACTTCTTCTAAATACATATATACTAATAAACAATTCCATACTTAAGGAATTCTTCTAGATACATATATACTAGTAACATTTATTTGAGCAGCTCAAAACTAGTATTTTTGCTGGGTCAAAGTTAAACAACTCTGTGAAACTTTGTAAATTACATTTCATATCAAATTAAACTATTTCATTGTTTCCTGAAAAAAATTGTAGACATTAATTTTATATAACATACCTGTATTATTAAGCAATATTTTTAAAACCATTGTTCTATTCTACCATTATTCTATTCTAACTGACAGGTTGCCATGGTTTGTCAATTAGCAAATCTGTTGACTAGTTTTGGAATGTTAAATCTAGAGGTAAATACTGAATGCTTGGTGCAATTAAAATATTAAATCATTGAGATCTTGTGCATGATGATTTAATATTTAGTTGCCACAATGGGCAGCTGATTGTATGGCAGGTATTGGTTTGTGGCTTGTACTAGGTTCTTGAGGTTATTGTTGATAATGATTAACTGTACAGAAGAGTTGTTTTGACAATTATAAAGAAAAAGGCTTTTGAAACTATACTGGAAAAGGGAAAATGCTGGTAACCTTTATCACAAAATGTTCTCAATCAAATTCCATAATTTAAGCCACATTCATTTTTTGTCCTCTACAAACAAGCCATGATCTGGCAAAGACGGGCTTCACGTATCCCTGTGATCCATGGTATCAAGTAAGTCTTTACAAAACTAAGGATCCAAAATAACCATTTTGTTTAACAGCCAAAGTAATTATGAGGTAGCTTAGTCCTTGGACATACAGACATTGACCAATTGTAAAAAGTTTCAGCTCAGGTCAGCCTGTGCAAGCTGACCTTGATTGATACTTTTCACAGTTGCATTAGACCCCTTTTCAGAGCATGATTCAAATATTTTCAGTATGGGCAAGATTTTGTTTTTTTGGTAAAGAGAAAACCTATTACCATACAAATACGTTTAACAGTCAGCATAACATATAAAAAAGTATTATGAGAAAGGAAGTTAGCTAGTCTGTAACAAACAGGCACCTCCGTAAATGTCTTCCACACAATTTTAGAAAAATACTTTCCTTTTCCTAACCCTGAGAGCATCAAATCACCTTAACAGAAACATTTAGTCCAGAAATAAGAACTACCAAAGGTTATTAAGAAAATATTAGCAAAATGAGCTAAGACTGTAAAATCTTGTAAAAAATACATGTATAGGATATATTGAAATAATTGCCACTAGATAAAAAACTTGAAAATGACACACTGCTTTGGCACACAAAAAAAGGGAAATAAAAGGTGGATGGAATTCAAAATACTGACTTACATAAAAATATAGCATAACCTGTATTTTTTAATGGTGACTAAAACAAATCGCATCTCATTCCCATGTTTCTAATGGTGGATGTTTTCTGTATTTCAGTATTGTAATGTCAATGGTCAACAGCATCTTTGCCTTTCCCTACAATGTTTTCTACCCTTTCAATCACAAGTTAAATCATTTAAGCAATATTTTTGATATGCTGTCCGTAAACAATTTCAATATGGACAAGTCCATGTTTCTGCCATGTGGTCAAGAGTTAAAGCTTTTCTTAAATTTAAGATGGATAGAAATTTTGTGTGGCGAATGTGAAACTATTCCATCTGCATTCTGGGAAACTTTGCAGGAGAGGTGGAAAAAAATCATTTCTGTAAATAAATCACCTTGTTTACACATGTTGCCTTGAATCATATAAATGAATTAACACAGAAATGAGAGATTTTTTCCACTCCTTTCCGAAACACAGATGTGGAATAGATTTGCATTCATCTCGAGCATAATCATTTCTCTTTCATGATTTTCTTTCAAATGCCCAGAAAGAGCAAATATGGTAAATGAGTCTCTTCAGTTTTGTTTCACTTTGGTCTTCTCAAAGCCAGGGAGTGAGCAAGAACAATGTAACAAATTATAATACCACACAAGTCCAAACCCACAAGCTGCACTTATAATTAAAATGTACTCAAGGTGATTGTCATAAGGTGTCCCACAAATAGTGTACCAACTCTCAAAGGTCGGAGGTTTCTTAGACGTGCAGTGGAAGTCAAAAACTGCTTCATCATAATTCTCCAGACAAAGGTATTTCCTTTTTGATAAAACCTGTGAAAAACAAAAGGTAAAAAGAAAACCACTTTAAGTCCAGCCACTGAATTCCAGTGTAAAATTCAGCAGCTGTTATAGACTGTGTGTTAGATCAAGATCAGACTTGAGTGAATATGAGGTCTAATCGTACATCTACAGTCTATGATATAGTGTAAGGTATTCAGGACAAACAGCCTTGACATTACATGAAGTTGGTCTCTTTTTAAAGCTAAAAATATCCATTTTCTTCTTTTATTGCACATTAAAACTCAGCTTGCAAGGAAAATGGACATGATAAGTTTGCCAAAGTTTTTGTATGTGCTTCAAAAACATTTTTCCTTCGAACATCTTTCCTTCACATATTTCTGCTAGTTCTAGGCCTAGTTACTAGTTCTAGTTCTCCTCTTCCCACAAGGTTTTCCAAACCTTTCTACGCTAGGGTTGTTAAAGGCCGTGACTGTGTAGTAAAGGATTAACCGAGTCGCAGACTAATTCTGTCATTTATAAGGCACCTGATCTATCATCTGCAACTTCTTTACATTTTTATCGGTCTTCATTTTATTCCCTGGTAAAGAGTTAACACAATAGAAATCTGGTCCAATACCTAAAGCAAAAGTTTCCTATCAAAATGTTACACAAAAACATTGTGGAAAAAATTAATGACAACTATCTTCCAAAAACCCACTCACTGTTCCAAATGGTGTTAAAACAGGCACCTTCTCTTTACATGGTCCAACTGGTTCATGTAAACCGATTGAAACATTTTTCTCAGGTTGGGATGTGATGACAAGATACAGGAAAAAGGAGTAAAAAATTATCACCTCAATCATCAGTAGACTTAGCCAAGGACCTGAAAACAGATGGAAAAATACTAGTAATCATTAAGGTAGGCTTGAAAGCAATTTAGAAAAAGGAGACAATGCTG
The DNA here is from genome assembly GCA_943736015.1 of Tridacna crocea. Classification (NCBI taxonomy): domain Eukaryota; kingdom Metazoa; phylum Mollusca; class Bivalvia; order Cardiida; family Cardiidae; genus Tridacna; species Tridacna crocea. The sequence continues at coordinate 41,880,563 of OX031056.1, read as the reverse complement.
GTTACCAGCATTTTCTCCTTTTCCCACAATGTTTTCATTATGCTGTTTGCTTATGGTAGTTAAAACTGAGGACTGATTGATAAAGGGTTAATAGTCAACTACAAGCAAACAATACAATTTTTTTAGCCTCTAGTAAATAGCTATTAAATAAAAAGAAATTTGTTACATGTGATAAACATAAAAGAGTTATGTTAACATTCTTCTCTGCATTTCTGAGAGAAAACATCACATTCATGACATTTACGAAACATCATTATCACCCTGACCTTATTGATTGATATATGATGTCTAGTGCTCTTTTCAACATTATTCTACTTATATGGTAGCAGCCAGTGCACCTATCCATGCTCCCCCCCACTAGTTTCCTTTACCACTACTTTGCATCTTATCAATCCCAAACCACTGGCTGCTTTCTCACACAACCATCATATAAACAATCATTCATGGTGATAGAGGAATGAGTCTTATTGTAATGACAGTCATCAGTCCTACAAAAGAAACTGGTTAACCTGGGGATTCAAACTAGCAAGCCCCTGTTCTCAAGCACTGTATGCTATGAACTCCATTACCTGGGCTTGGATTACAATTTGAACCCAGCATCAATATTGCCATAATACAATGTTGTACTGTATAGCAGGGATGGAAATCTGCATGAACAGCAATGTTACAACAATGAAATTATCAGCTAATAATTCCCTGAAACCTTCTTTAATACATAGAATAGCAAGTAAGAGATCTTAAAACCTACTTAGACTTGTAATAGGTGAATCATCTATGAGGTATTTAGAGCTTCAAGATATGACAAAATTTTAGAAAAGTCCCAGATAAATGTTATTGACCAGAACTCCAGACAGAGGGGGTGATTTTGATTTCAAAATTGAAAATATTAATTATTATCCAGTAAACCCTATGTCTTTGAGACTGTTCTAATGACCCACAATATAGGGTTTCAAAGAGAAATAATGGATTTAGAATGTCATAAATCCCTCTTATCTTGAACTCTGATTGACAAAGATAAAAAAAGCAAGGCTCAAACAATGGGATTTATCTTTGATGAGTAGAAAGTATGGTGACAAGACGAGAAAATCCTTATTTTCAAATGTTTTCAAAAGCCTCAGGGTAGTCAAAACCCAGGGTTTGTAATCACGAACCATTCTTAATTTCATTTGAAGTCTTATTCAAAATTTAGAAAAAAACTTAACTTCTTACTGCCTAAAGACCAATGGGTGTAGCCAATCAGAAGTTAAGTTACACCCTAAGAAAAGAGAATAACACTTAGAATGTTCTAAAGAATAGTCTGTAAATAATGACCAGAGTCTGTTTCATAAAGGGATTAGAGTTGATACAATGATACAACCTTTATGTTTTGATAAGGCTCTTTGTTCAGAGTACCTATCTCCCATCCAAACAATGGATCCATACACACTAAGAAGGATAAGCAGGCAGACAGATGTGGGCACTTTGTAGGTATCATGTAGGGGATGATAGATAAATACAAACTGTAGTACACCAAGAGGAAATCCACACATGGCTGCTACCACACAGCACACTGTTTCTCTTACAAATCTGAAACCAGAAACTTTTCTTATCAGTCTATAGATACATAGTTATTTATGTACATGTAAAAGTTAGTAAGTAAAAAAGCCTTATTTACCCATTGGCTGCTATAGGTGACTCAATTACCTTTTGTGGACAATGCAGCTTATGCAATGCAGCTTAAGATCAGACTGCACAGAAAGTTAGTAAGTAAAAAAGCCTTATTTACCCATTGGCTGCTATAGGTGACTCAATTACCTTTTGTGGACAATGCAGCTTATGCAATGCAGCTTAAGATCAGACTGCACAGAATGTGCAGTTTGATCTTGGATCTTCACTGTCCAATAAGAACTATTTGGGGACGGTAGAAAACATTGTGGGAAAAGGAGAAAATGCTGGTTACTGCAGTTTCTCCTTTTCCCACCATGTTTTCAAAAGGCTTCTTTCTCAAGGTTGTTACAAGCCTAGATTGCATGGTAAAGATTCAAACATGGCCAGTGTTTACTCTTGTAACTGGTAGACTAGTAAGTTTAAATGATCCAATACCACTTGTCAGTTGTATAATAAAACAATCCCTGCTAGTTTCATAGAAATCCGATTAGAAATTTATACATAACTACATAAATAACATGGCTGTTTCTGTGTGAAAAGAAAAGACTATAATACCTATCAATTTTATTTTGTGAGGTAATCTGTTTGACTAATTCATTAAATAATCTTCTACTGCAAAGGCTGTTTTTAACTATACTGAAAACTGATACAAGTAACATAAAGAGAAATATCTGCATTGTAAAACACAAATTCTTACTTAATACCATGAAACATCACTTACCCTGCATGCTGATAGGTGTCTACGCTTGGTGCAAGCAGTTTATGGGTCCCATGAAAAGCCAGTGTGAATCCACTGGCAAAAGTGGCATGGAAATAGTAACTTGTAACAGGTACCCAGTAACTCCTATCATGTATGTTTGGGTCTGTATCATGCCATGTCCAAAACAAGTTCTTTATCCCAAGTATGTCATATGGAACATCTAGTATAATCACTGAAAGTCCCACTGTAATGTACATGAACTCATTCACACCAACTTGTTTACAATCAATATTAGATATGTTATGAAAACTCAAAATACAAATATGTGAGACAGCAAATCAGTATGATAATTTGCATATTACAAAACGGTGACAAAAGTTTCTCTTGGCAGTCTTTGAATCATTTTTCCCTTCGTTATCATTTTCCTTTACCCAGAGTACCAAAAAGATGACTGTAACAAGTATTTCAAATTTTGGATATGACAAGATATGTTTTCAGTGTGATACATCCATAACAAATGAGCCATGCTCTGACAAATGGGGGCATAACTCTTTACCAAACAACAAAATTATGGACCAGTCCAAACTGAAAGCATTTGCAGACGACAAAATAAATGTGACTCAAAAATTGAAACTTGACTTCAGAAGAGTAGAAAACATTGTAGGAGAAGGAGAAAATGCTGGCTTCTTCCTCTGGGTTGTAAAAACCAGTGATTGTTTGGTAAAGGTTTGAATAGTTTTACTGCACACACATATGTATTTATAACATTAAAGGAGCGTAATGAGACATCATTTGTTAATAAATTATCTGTTATAATCCCACAACACATCAAACAAATTTTGACATCAATCTACTATGAAATCAAGATTGTAGTGAAGCTAAGGCTTGTTTCATATTTAGACCTGAAATTAGGTAATTATTTTTTTCTGCATCTGCAGATTCCTATGACAATAGAACACATTCTGTGAATATAATGACCTAGACTAATTCAAGAATAAGTAGTTTGGGCAAATAAATTGTCACACGAGACCACTCGTTCACGCATGGCTTGTCCCGATTTAAATACACTACTTGACTACTGCATCAGAGAGATATCTCTTTGGCTCAGTGGTTATGGTACTGGTCTTTTAAACCTCGAGAAACGAGGATATTTGCACGACATGGGTTAGAATCCCGCCAGAAGTGGTTTGTATTTCAGCTTTGCAATTGTTGCGAACTTTCATGTTCGTAAGATAGGGGTTCGTCCGGGATCAGCCATTGAGCCATTAAACCCATTTGTTGTCCAGAAATGGACTTTCTGCCTTATAAGGCTTTAACCCATTACCACACAATCCCTACTTTTGACACCCCTGAGAAAGAAGCCTTATGAAAACATTGTGGGAAAAGGAGAAAATGCTGGTAAACAGCATTTTCTCCTTTTCCCACAATGTTTTCTAGCCTTCCCAGAACAAATTTCAATTTTTGAGTCACCTTCATTTTGTCATCTACAAATGCTTTCATTTTGAACCAGTCTAAAATTTTTTCGTGTGGTAAAGAGTTAAGTCATCAATAAAAGATGATTTTAAGAAGGGATGTGTTATGGAAGACCACTCATTCATGCATGGCTTCGTCCCAATTTACATACAACACCTGACTACTGCGACAGAGAGAGATCTCTTTGGCTCAAAAAGCAAAGATATTTGCCCATCATGGGTTTGAATCCCGCCGGAGGCAGTTTGTATTTAACCTTTTCCCAAACAATCCCTGGTGTTTACGACCCTGAGATGAAAGCTTTTGAAAACATTGTGGGAAAAGGAGAAAATGCTGGTAACCAGCATTTTCTCCTTTTACCACAATGTTTTCTACCCTGTTGGAAACAAATTTCAATTTTTATTCAGGTTTATTTTGTTGTCTGCAAGTGCTTTCAATTTGGACCAGTCTAAAATTTGCTGTTTGGTAAAGGGTTAAGCTATGCATCTGTTGCAAACTTTCATGTCCGTAAGAAGATGTTATCCTGATTCTTAACCCATTATCACACGAGAAAATTTTAGACTGGTCCAAATTGAAAGCATTTGCAGAAGACAAAGGTGACGGAAAAATTGAAATTTGATCTGGAACGGGTTGAAAACACTGTAGGAAAAGGAGAAAATGCTGGTTACCAGCATTTTCTCCTTTTCCCACAGTGTTTTGAAAAGGCTTCTTTCTCAGGGGCGTCAAAAGTAGGGACTGAGTGGTAATGGGTTAAGACACAGATACAGAGAGTTAATCTTAGAACTGAAAATTAGAATCAAACTTACGGTTTGATATTTCAGATAGTCTAGCCAAATGTGCCTGTTTTCCAACACTTTTTTCAAGTTACATAGGGTATCATATAATCATTCATATAAATTTAATTTTTCAACAAACAATCCTGTGCTTTAAGAAGCCTGAAGAAGGCTGTTGAGAACACAGCCTTTTCCACTATTATTTACCTCTGCTAGCAATTGGAATTCACATGCTTTTTATGTGGGAAAGTCCAACATTTTGTCAAACTGTAATCAGTCAAAAAGGTATTTAACTCTTTACCACATAACATAATTTTGGACTAGTCCAAATTGGAAGCATTTGCAGAAGACAAAGTTCATGTGACTCCAAAATTGAAATTTGTTTTGGAAAGGGTAGAAAACATTGTAGGAAAAGGAGAAAATGCTGGTTTTCAGCATTTTCTCCTTTTCCTACAATGTTTTCAGAAGGCTTCTTTCTCAGGGTCCTAAAAACCAAGGATAGTTTGGTAAAAAGTTAAGGACTCTACCTGCAAAAGGCTGGGCCCACTTTTTCATTCCAGAATGAGCAACAGCAACTGAAGCAGTGTACAAAAATACAGCATCTGGTGAAAAAAAAAAAACAGAGTACAAAAGACAGACAACATAATTATTTAGAAAAACTTATAACAATGGAAAACATAAACCTGACATCTCCATTTCTTATTTCATTATACCGGTATTATCTTTTGTGTAATTTAAGCTTTTTTAAGCATCAAAGAATATAATTCCACAACAGCCAACGGCAGAGATTTTCTACCCTTTACCAAACAACAAAATTTCTTGGTTGTCCAAATTGAAACAAATTACAGATGACAAATTAAATGGGTTAAAATTATGGGTTTTGTCCGTGAAATTGAAGAAAATATTGTAGCAAAAAGGAGAAAATGTCAGTCACAAGCAATTTCACTTTTTCCTGCAATTTCTTCAAAAGTTGTCTCCCATAGGGTTGTTAAAACTCAGAATAATCTAGTAAAAGTTGAAGGACTAAGTCTAGAATTAAGTAGACAAAATCCAGGATCAAATTTCATGAGGATCAGCCTTTAAACAATTCCAAGTTATAATGTTATGGGAACAGATAAAAAATGAAGGTAACCAGCCGTTTCTTAATTTTCCTAGATTTTCCACTGTTTGAGAGACATATTTCATCCCCATTTGATACAAATTCAATTTTTCCTCTCCAAATATTTAAAGAATTGACAAGACCATTATTTGTCATATAGCAAAGCATTAATCTCTGCCAACAATGAAAGATACTTAACCAAACAATTCCAAGTTTTCGCATGCCTGAAAAGGAAGAAGTATGAAAATATTGTTGAAAAAGGAGAAATTGCTGGCAACACTTTACTAGAGAAAAAACATTTTAGACTTGCAGACGACAACTTTGATGCAGCTCAACTAATAAAATTTGTATTCAAAAGGATAGAAAACTCTATAAGAAAAAGGAACTAATACTGGTAATTACTCTTTCCTCCTTTTTCAACAATGTTATCAAAGCCTTCCTTCAAAAAGCAGACAAAAATAGAACAACCTAGTAAGTTTTAACCTAGTTTTGAAATTAATTTCTTTGCCAGCAACTAATACTTAAGCCACCCATACAACAAAAGACTTTTGAGTGATATGATTCAAATACATTCTAACACCCACTTTGTTTCATTTTGGCAGCTTAGTCCTTACTTTAAGCTCTGAACCAGATTTAACTGTTTTTTCCAACTGTTAAAATCAAGCGCAATGTAACTAAGAAACTAAAACAAATACTGTAATGCCACATATTCTGACAAAAACAGTCTTGAAATTTGCAATACAGTATCTGCATTTTTAGACATGTTTGAGAAAGTTCATGTCAATTTTTTAACACTATACAGGTTGAAAGCAGAATAATTTTCAAGACAAAGATGGTAAATAGAAGTCTTCACACAAAAAATCCACAAACTTACATAAACAAATAATGTAGAGGGGAAGCCTTTTGCCCAGAAACATGAGGAGTCCTTGAGCATGCCAAAAGCTGTCAATATCTGGTACAGCATAACTGACGGCCTCAACAACAAGACCATGAAGTACAACTCCTATCCAAAGGAATGTGTATCTTCCTCCTGACTTCATGGCTGAAATAGGTGAAACACTACATAACCCTTCATCATACACATGGCTTTATGACCGTTTATGTACAACTGAAATTTATTGATTTTGAAAAGTTATGGGAAAATGAGAAAATCCTTGTTTTAACTCTTTTAAAACCAAATGACAAAATTTAACACTGGTCCAAATTCAAAGCATTTGCAGATGACAAAATAAATAAGACTCAAAAAATGAAATTTGTTTTGGAAAGGTTGGAAAACATTGTGGGAAAAGGAGAAAATGCTGGTTACCAGTATTTTCTCCTTTTCCCACAATGTTTTCAAAAGGCTTTTTCTTCAAGGTTGTTCAAACTTGGGATTGTGTGGTAAAGAGTTAACCCTGTCTCATTCGACAAATTTTAGACACTTCCAAACTAGGAGCATCCACAGAAAACAAATGCAGAATGGATACAAATGAGATTAGGTCTCTGATAGGGTAGAAAACATTGTTGGAAAAGGAGAAAATGATGGTTATCAGCATTTTCTCCTTTTCCCACAATGTTTTCTAAAGACTTCTTTCTCAGGATCTCCAAATATAGGGATTGTGTGGTAATGGGTTTACAAAGAAAGAAAGATTCCATACTCCCAATGAAACTTTGATCTGAACCTCAGGGTTTTAAAAACACAAGACCCATTATCTCCCGCTAGATGGCATTCTATAAATACTCATCTATCTAATTTGGGAATCCTGGGTACAGAACCGAACCACTTTCCTGTGCGACAACCATTACTTTGAATTTCAAACTAAAATAAACGTTTACTCAATAAAACGCTACCTCATGCAATTCAATCTATGATCAGCAGTTTAGAGAAACCATTTCTCCTCAAACGTATTGATAAAAGCTATTTTCTACACTGCTACTTTATAGAGCATAACATTACAGTCTGCCTGCTTTCAGGGCTAGTGATGCGTCATATAAGACAGGTTGAATCTTTGAAGAATATGACATGTGCAGACAATGACACAAGACCATTTGATCAAGTGTTATAAAGTATGAAAGTTTACCATGCATAACTGTCAAAGCACAGCAGATAAAAATTGTAATTTCCATCCACAGGAAGTCTCCATGGTTCTTCAGTATATCAAATGGACTTCTCAACTGTATAAACCACTCCAAGAACTTAAAAACAAAAACAGTATTCTACATTAAATCCTGTACATATATAACCCTTTACAACACATTCCAGTGTTTTATCAACACTGACCAATGAGGTTAATTCTAAAGAGGACCATGGCAGGATCATTTCTGTGAAGTTTCATCAAATTTGGATGGGAAGTTTCAGAGAAGATGTTTGAAATAAAAGATAACACACAGACATACACACAGACGGTCTTATGAGACGCACCTTGTGGGGTCGAATTGCTCTTTATTCAATGCAACCCCATAAGAGCATTTTTTAACCCCGCTAGCCCTAACCCTAACCCCATACCTACCAGATGGACGGAATGAACCCCACAGAGACTAAATGTACACTTATTCCTAACCTCACAATGTCGGGCCCATAAGGAAGGACTGACGGACGCATGCACGGACGCTAGACGGACACTGGGACATGACATAAGCTTGCTGGCCTTTGGCCAGTGGAGCTAAAAAGAGATATTACAGGCGTTTCACAGATGGAAACGTCTCAAAGAATAGTTTCGTTGACCTCTACACCAGTTATCAAGCAAATCTTATGGATCAATACAGAGTCTAACACAGCACCGATTACGTTTTACATAGAGATATGACGCAACACCCACTTTCTTTCTGATGCAAACAGAAACTTCCAACGACCAAGTCGTTCCAACACAAGGTATATGCAGGACTTTTACACGGTTGTTTGGGACATTATACAAAAAAATCTAGAAAATCAAATTAAATGCTACTTAGAGATTTGATAAATGTCATTAAATGAAGAAATGACAGTCTTCCTAAGAAATAGTAGGAAAAAATTGAAGAATTCAAAGGTCAATGATCTTTTCGATAAGTCGTTAAAAGTCCGAGAGGAAAAAAAAAAGTGAATTCAATAGAATAGCGATACCTCTGGAATGGATGTATCAATTTAAAAAGAAACAAAATATATCTTAATGTTCTTGAAAAAAGCTTTCTCTCATTAGTAACAATAATCTCTACAGAGCAGGTAATGAGCGAGGCTATAAAAGCTCTGAAGGGGAAAGTGGGAAAGGATTGGTGTACAGTAGAGGCCAGTAAAAATACCTCTTTTTGAAAGAGTTTGATTTACTTTTCCCTGATATTTGTTTTACACATAAGGAGGAGACTTATATCTTTTTAAAAAAAAAAAATGGTTGGAGAAGCTTAAATTGCTTGTAACATGGAAAATCTTCTGTCTGAACTTATGCGATTGCATGTCCCAAGTTTAACGATGCTGTTGGAAATATGCACAAGAGCGCATTTTCTCCTATTTTTCGGGATAATTTCGACTTTATTGTTGCTCCAGTTAAAAAATAAGAAACTGTAATAAACGAATTAATAAGGGAAGTCACCCGACAATGATTTGCTTCAGGTTCAAGCTCTCAGTGACGGTTTATGTAAGCAAAAATGATTTTTGTCTGACTTGGCGGATTTACCCTACCAGGCCGTTTTGAATGTGGGCTTTCTAAAATCTCCAAGCTTTTGACACAGCATTGGCTCAGTGTCAGTCAGGTGCATTCCCGCAGAAAAATCAACCAAAAAACCAAGCTCACTGTTTCTTTATCAGTCGCGGCTGCTGCTGCAGGCATCTTTCACTCAAATTCTATGTAGCTGTTAAATGTTATCTCGATCTCTTCTTTCCCTTTTACTTGTTTCCAATCCACAGTCATAGGCCTATAAGCTGAGTAATGATACAAGATTATGTAGATTAAATGATACAGGCTTATTTTGGAACCAATTACAGTATGCGCTCTAATTCAGTCTAAAATCTATGTGTAAACTAGTTCGGCTCTTGACTTGGGCTCGATTTGAAATTCACAAATTTATCTGAGTCCAGTACGGTGAAGACCGGAAAAAATACAGTTAACCAAGCTGGTCTTCTGCCCAAGGAAACCACCAATACTGTCAACGCACTATGCGCACGGTACCTTTTTGCAAGGACACGCCCCCTACAGTGCCGGCGCATGTCATAATTATGTCGGAATGCCATTGAAATTTTATGGTCAAAGGGAAAAAACTCGTACAATTTTTTAATTGATTTTTTTATGAAGAGTACTCTCCCTTATTTATACCCCCCCACTTTGGAATAGTCTTTTTTTCAACTGTTTAAAACAGACGTGTGCAGGACGTCGCTATATCGCCACTGTTTGAGTCTAATTCGTGTCTGCACACTGTTTGAGTCTGGTGTCAGTTATCTCTAAGCTCCGCCCTAAGTTTTTCTATTTTACCGCCCTAAAGTTTAATGCGTAACGAAACCAATGCCTTCCAACGGTTTACAGTCAAAACGTCCCACAGTTAAAACGTCCCACTTTTGGTTAACCCTTTCCCAAACAATCCCTGGTTTTTACGGGAAAGGAATAGAAGCCTTTAGCAACATTGTGGGAAAAAGAGAAAATGCTGGTAACCAGCATTTTCTCCTTTTTCCACAGTGTTTTCTACCCTATCATATAGAAAAATAATCTTTTAAGGAACTGTTAATTTGTCATCGGCAAAATGCTTTGAATTTTGTCTGGTCCAAAATTTGCCGTCTGGGAAAGGGTTAAAACGTCCCATCAATTTGGTTAAAACGTCCCACTGTTCCAAAAAATTGGTCAAAACGTCCCACTTCGATTTTCTTAGTTCTTATCAACAACTGATAAATGTTTTAGTCGTTGATAAATTAAATCAATGTTTGTATGAATTATAAGAATAAAATTGTTTTTTTGCAAATTTAGTTGATTTTAATCGCAAGTGTGATAAATTAGGTATTAAGTAAAAAGGAAACTCGTTAATTGATCGGAATACGACGACTAATTATGGAAAAAAAGACAAAATAATAGGAATCAATTATTTTTGATATTGTTCCATTACAAGTGCAGATAAAGCGCAGTCTCGAACATTTATTCCTATTGGAATATATTTCTGTCCATTGTGTGTGTGAAAGAGAAAACGCAACATGCTCTGCAGTATTCTTGCAATCGAGCATTTATGCAATATAAGGATATTATTATTGCTTAGAGTATGAAATTTAAGACAGATTTTAACCTTTAAGTATGCACATTTTATTCGTGTTATCAAATTAATACATGTAGGTCATTGTGGATAATACTCACATGTACTGACCCTTAACCTCATGATTCCCAGATTTAATGAATATGAGAGAAAATACTTTTGAAAAAAAAAAAAAAAAAAAACTGTTGAACAATGAGAAAATATTGGAAACCAGCCTTTGCTTCTTTTTCCCACATAAATTATACCGTGTCATTGAGCAAATGTAGTTGGTCGTGTATAATGTAGGCATACTTGTACATGCTTTTGAATTTGGACCAGTCCAAAATTTGGTTGATCGTTTTGTAAAGAGTTAGATCTAATAATCAAGTGCCGTTCAACGATTAAAAAGAAAGTACGAAAGATGGAAAATAATCAAAGACGATTCAAGCTTTTAATTGCTATAAAATCACATAAGATTTTCTTTGCACTTGACGTTCGTTAGGTTTGCTGCAATATTGGTCACACGGTCAATTAACTTTTTCAGAATCACTTCAAAGTGTGACTAATTTGGTTTTACCACCTAACCCTTTACACAGCCTAGGTTACAGTTCGATCATTCAACCCCCCCCCCTTTTATAATCGGACATTTATTTCTATAAACATGACGCCTTTTTTCAGACAAAGTAATGGCAGAATATAAAAAAAGAGAAAAGAATCGGACTGAACCAGGTATTGATAAAAGCTATTTTCTACATTACTACTTTACAGAGCGTAATATTACAGTCAGCCCGCTTTTGCGGCTAGTGATGCGTCATATAAGACAGTCGAATCTTCGAAGAATATGACATGTGCAGACAACGCTCTGTAGTGGCATTATCTCCCGCTAGATGGCATTGTATAAATACTCATCTATCTGATATGGGCATCCTGGGTATAGAACCGAACCACAAATTTCCTACGCGACAACCGTTACTTTGAATTTAAAAAAAAAAAAAAGTTTACTCAATAAAACGCTATACTTCATGCAATTCACTCAACTATGATCACCAGTTTAGAGAAATCTGTTGCTAAAGCAGGTCTCATTTCTCCTAAAACGTATTGATACGTAAAAGCTATTTTCAACATTGCTACTTTATAGAGCGTAATTTACAGTCAGCCCGCTTTCAGGGCTAGTGGTGATGCGTCATATAAGACAGTCGAATCTAGACTGGTTACCGCCCCTGATACTACTACGTAATACACGGTATACAACGGTGGCCAGTTCTTGAACAAGTCGAATCTTCGAAGAATATGACATGCGCAGACAACGTCTGTAGTGGGCTCAGAAAGTAGTCCGTCATTACGTCATATTTTTTTCGCATGACCATAACTCTAAATGGCTACACAAACGCCGGTGAAAGAAAGACCAATATCGATTGTTTCGTGTGCTGTTCAAATAGCATGGGACCAATCAGACTTAGTGATAGGAAATGAACAAAAGAGGGATTTTCTGAAAAGCCTAAATATCTTTAAAGGACGATAACTTGATTTTTAATCGTACAAACTTAGATCCAGCGGTGTGTCAAATCATTTGTGATCATTCATGGGCGCAGCCATTTTTGTTAAAATCGGCGTAAGATTCTGAAAAGTGAAGAGGTTCGTAAAAAATAGTTCCATTTTATACAGGTAAATTCATCAGTTTGAACGCACCTGTAATGTATCCAGAATCATATTTCCTTTGTCTAACTTACAATTTTACATATGAAACAGCTAACCAGTAACAAAACATCTTTTCCTCGGTTTGACAAGATTCTTGTCATTTAGCCCACCGCAGAGATGTATGTGAGGTAACGAACGACAACTTTGCTCGGAGATTGTGCCTACTTGCGGTCCTTAACTGTGGGGTAAAATTTTGTCGGTACTTTTTTTTCCCGTCTTTTAAAGGTGGCCCTTCAGAATTTGGGACTAAATTTTACAAAAATAAAAAAAAATATCATCCTTACACTCTCAAAGCCTTATAATCGTCATTCATAAATCCCAAGTAGTCAAAAACTATCCGACAACACGAGAAATTAGAGATTTACTACGGCAAAGTTCGACATCGACGGGAAACACATTCTATTTTTACCTGAACAACTTTCTCATTTACGTACCGAAAATACACAGACGAAGCTTCAAACATAGCGTCCGAAGAAGAAATTATGAAAAATAATTACATGTTTCTTATGTAATGGAATTTAAGCATCATTAGTCACGTGCTAGTCACTTAACATTCCCACAATGCATTTTTTTAATTTTTGGTTTAAAAATAGCTTAAGAGGCTACGTAGCCTTTTCAGGGAATACCATCAGAAAAAAAAATTTTTTGGTAATTCTATGATTCTTAATTATTGATGGTTTGTATTGTTTTTTCATATAAATTTTCAGTGATATAAATATATATATATATATTTTTTTTTTTTTTGATTAGGTGTGATGTGAAAATTCTAAGTACCCACCTTTAAATTTAAGTAAGGTAACTTCTACAATGTTTCATAAAGATCAAAGGAGCTGTAGAGATCTCAAAAACATATTATTATTTTTATTATAACAAATTCATCTATTTTTCTAATGTTAAAATAACATTAACATTAAAAATATTTAGGCTTGGGCCTACCGTCCTTTGTCGTTTTTAGGCATACCCGAATCACGTGCATACTCGAAAGTCACGTGATTACTCAAACTTTAGGCGGGTGGACTGCATGGACGAAACAACCTGTTCCAAAAATTTAAGCGTAAGTAGAATCTATTTTGTCCGTTCGTAATCTGTATAGATTGTGTTCCTCAATGATTTAATGTTGATCAAGTGTGGCAGATCTAACTGTAGAGACTATTATGATTCATTTATTTTACAACCCTGATTTCCTTCCTTTTTTAAACAAAACTTAGGAGACTATCTAACGCGTAAAGGTGTTATCATCCCGCCCTAAAATATTTCTAAAAGATTGAATGCAGATCTAGCTCTACTCTAGAAATTCTGAATTACGATGTTTTTCTTATGCTTCTTTGATTTTACGTAAACAATTTTACAGCCTTTCTTTTCTATTCAATATTTCTTGTGATGGTGTACCGTCATTACATATGACGTGCTCCGGCAAAAGGGGCTTTGTGCATCTACGTTATCCATGGTACCAAGCAACTTCATTTAACAACCAACTTCATTTAACAACCAACTTGATTATAAGGTATTGTGGTCCTAGTTCATACAGAAAATTGACCATTAGCGAAAAGTTTTGGCTCAGGACAGCTTGCGCAGGCTGACCTGAATCAATATTTTTCGCATAGGCATTAAGCCCCTTTTTCATAGCAGTTTTCATATATTGACAAAAATTATTGTTACTTTTTTAAACAAAGTTTTAAGTACATTTAAATCGGACATTGTAAAATTGGTGCAAGAAGATCATCAGGCCAGGGTTCGAAATTCCCACATATTTACTTGCAAAATGCAAGCCAAAATTGGAAAGTGCAAGTTGAAATTTTAAGCACCTGCTAAAAAATGCGAGTGCAAATTATTGAAGAACAGTTACCGAATGTACCAAATTTCATATGTGAAAAAAAAAGGTAATTCTTTTCGTTCTGGATAAACATCAGTCATGTCTCACTGAGAATACCCTTCGACGGCTGTTGACAATTTTACATGTCGCCATTGAAGCCACCGAGTTGTCGTTTGTTATCAGAATTTCTTGAGGCAAGTGCGTTTGTCTGCACTCACACCCTGCAGCCATCGATGAAAATGGAGAATACACAAAGATCACATTAAACTATTTACTAAAGCCCCCATTCCACTGGGCAGAGATCCCACTGTGCTCATGGCGCATCTCTAAAATTTTCCAAATGGCCGAAGAAGCGCTGACATGAGTAACATCATGCGACTTGTTCATTTACAAATTTCAGACTTGTCTAAAATTTCAAAAAGACAAAAATTTTTTACCAAGATTCATAGGTATCAAGCTGAAAATTGGTCTCTAGAGTGATTTTTTTTTTCCGATTTGGCCATGTGACTTTTTCTTTTGCCACATGACCAAATTTCAAACATGTGCAAGACATCGTCAAGAGAAATATTCTGACCCAAGTTTATGTAACTGACTGAAAATGTGGCCTCTACAGTGCACACAATGTATATGTTGATGCCTGGACAATGGACTATGGATGAAGAAGGTGAGCTAAAATGGATTAGAGTTGCTGCAGTAGCTGTGCTAAAGCTTGCAATTATGAAAAAAACTTTGAACGGGTTGGGTATTGCTTTTGTTTCGATGCACTGCTCGCCATATAACTCGTGCTGCCACTCCCATATTGCTTTGTTCACAAATTTCCAGTTGCACTTTAGTACATTTTTGTGATGCTTCGAGCCCACTGTTATCCCACCATGCTTTTCTTCTGCGCTGTTGCCTTCCCTGCTATGATTTACGGCATTTCAACCAAAAATTCAAAGTACAATGGACATGCCGTCTAGTGGCTTGAAAGACCAAATTTAAGACTTGTTCAAATAAAAAATCGTTGGCAGGCAACAAATAAAATTTGGCTTAAAGGATGTGATACATCTGTGAAATGATAGAAAATATTGTGAGAAAAGGAGAAAATGCTAATAGATCTATCAGTATTTTCTCCTGTACCCAATTCATATTTTGTTTAACCCTTTACCAAACAATCCCTGGTTTTTATGACCCTGAGATGGAAGCCTTTTGAAAATATTGTGGGAAAAGGAGAAAATGCTGGTAACCAGCATTTTCTCCTTTTCCTGCAATACTTTCTATCCTGCTGGAAAAAAAGTTCAATTTTTGAGTTACATTTATTTTGACGTCTGCAAGTGCTTTCAATTTGGACCAGTCTAGAATTCTGTCATGCGGTAAAGGGTTAAAAAAGCTGTACATTCTAGGGGCATTAACCCTTTGCCACACAACGATGTTTATGGAATTATTTATGGAAATGAAAGCATTGCAAATGACAAAAATAAAAGCAGCAGAAATAAAGATTGATAACAACAGGGATAACAAAGATTGGGGAGTACAGAATATGGAATCTAATCTTGAAAGCAGGTCGCAGATCAAACTGCATGTTCTTGCTAAACACAAGCAAGGTCAGACACGGCAAACGTGCAAACTGATCTTAGATGATTATACACATCCTGAGTTTTAACCCTTTCCCAAACAATCCCTGGTTTTTACTGGTCAGGAATAAAAGCCTTTTGAAAACATTGTGGGAAAAGGAGAAAATGCTGGTAACCAGCATTTCCTCCTTTTCCCACAATGTTTTCTACCCAATCATATAGAAAAATCATCTTTTTAGCAACTGTTGTCATCTGCAGAATGCTTTCAATTTGGCCCGGTACAAAATTTGCTGTTTGAGAAAGGGTTAATAACCCTGAGAATTAGGCCATTTGAAAACATTGTGGGAAAAGGAGAGAATGCTGATATCAGTCATTTTCTCCTTTTCCCGCCATATCTGATTCAAATTGCATTATTTTTGCCAATTTGAATATTTGGTTAATTTTTTACCAGGTATTAAATTTTAAACTTGTGAAAATAAAATTTCAGGGCCACTTGTTGGTGAAAGTTAATTCCTAGGGCTAAACACTTAAAATTTCTAGAAAGTCTTTTGGATGACATATTAACTCTTTACCACACTAGAAAATTTCGGATTGGCCCAAATTGAAAGCAGTTGCAGACGACAAAATAAAGGTGACTGAAAAATTGAAATTTATTCTGGAAGGGTAGAAAACACTGTGGGAAAAGGAGAAAATGCTGGTTACCAGCATTTTCTCCTTTTCCCACAGTGTTTTCAAAAGGCTTCTTTCTCAGGGGTGTCAAAAGTAGGGATTGTGTGGTAATGGGTTAAACCTAACCTCCATGTGATGGTGCTGTACATGGAACATATTAGCTTAACCCTTTACCAAACAATGCTGACTTGATGACCTTAGGAAATGGGACTTTTGAAAACATTGTGGGAAAAGGAGAAAATGCTAATCAAGAACAATTTCTCCTTTACCACAATGTTTTCTACCGTATCAAAGACATCTACAATTTTAGCAATGTTGAATTTTGGGCCTGCACGCCCTTTGGATTTGGATGGGTCTAAAATTATATCGTGTGGTAAAGGGGTGAAGGGCATAATTTTCCTGGAAATGTCCATGAACAAAAGTTAAAAATATTGCTAGATGCATATATTTATTGTACAAAATACCGAGGGTGGAAGGGTCCTGTGTGGCTCAGTGGTAAAGTGCAGGACTCGTGATCTGGAGGTCCCGAGTTCGAGCCTCACTAGCTCCACTGGGTTTTTTTCACAGGAGTGTCCTTGGGCAAGACACTTCAGAGCCTAGCCTAGTACTGGTGAAACCCAGGAAACATGAATATGTGAACTGTCGCCATGATATGACTGAAATACTGTTGAAAGCGGCGTAAAACACCATTCAAAACAAAAAACCAAGGGTGGAAAAATACTGATAACAAGCATATATTTTAGCTCATCTGAGCACAACATGCACAAGGGGAGCTTTTAGGATCACCCGGTGTCCGTCATGCGTCGTCAACAATTCTTTAAACATCAACTCCTCCTAAACCACTGGGATGTTCCTTGGATGACCTGTCCAAAAATTGTTTGCAAAATTTTGATCGGTCAATAAACACGACTCTGGTGAATGGGGGCTACTTGCACCATAGGGAAATGAAGAAATTCTTTAAAAAATTTCTTCTCTGAAACCACTGGTCAGAATTTGAAATAATATCACAGAAATGTTCCTTGGATGACCCTTTTCAAAACTTGTTTGGGAAATATTGATCTGTCAGCTAACATGCCTCTGGTAAATGGGGGCTTCTTGCACTAATTATGGCCATGAAGAAATTCTTTAAAATTCTTCTTCTCAGAAACAGCTGATCATATTTTGAAATAATCTCACAGAAATGTTCCTTTGGTAAGCCTTTTCAAAAAGTGTTCACAAAATGCTGATTTGTGTAGAAACATGGCTCTGGTGAATGGGGCCTACTTCAACTATTTGGCCATGAAGAAATTTTTTTTCTCTGAAAAGGCTGATCAGATTTTGAAATATTTTCACAGAAATCTTTCTTGGCTGACCCTTTTCAAAAATTGCCCGAGAAATTTTGATCCATCAAGAAACATGGCTCTGATGGCCGTGGGCTATTCACACTATACAGAAATAAAGAAATTCTTAAAAATTATTCTTCTCTGAAATGGCTGATTAGACTTTGAAAAAATTGGCTTTGAATCTCTCAGAAATTCATATGAGTGATCCTGGGCCATCTTGGCCCTCTTGTTTCTTTTCCCACATTTTTTAACATTTAGGAATATTAGGCTATAGATTTGTGACACTTAAAACTTTTTGTCTTCAAACGCTTCCAAATGCATCTAGAGTAAAACTTTGATATTATTGGTATATGTATGAAATTCATAATATTATGCATAGATAAATTTTGAAAATAGCTTTTTCTGTGAGTGCAACACCTTGATATCTAGTTTGGTGCTTGATTACACTCTTAGCTTGACTGTGTTTGAAGAAAATGAGTTTTTGTCATAGTACTGGTGTAATATCTCCGCTATTATTGAAGATATTTACTTCAAACATGGTAAAGTTGTTAACTATAGCTATAACCATCGGTCTGACGAATCAAGGAAATACCTACGAAATGCCCCAATTTTTTTTATTACTATGTATTATTACTTTTGAATTTCAACACATTTGTCTTTTTTGTGGAATTGGACCCAAATAATGTCAATAGAGATGAAGGGGTGTTAGTTTAAATCATAATGACAAAACAACAACGTATCATCCAACGTAAACAATGCACTGAGATAGAGGTATGTTTACAAGTCCATTGAAATACCTGTTCAACGTTGTAAATATTTGTTGTATAGGGATTCAACCTCTGCAAGATTTGGATATTTTTCGCATAAATCATGACTATATTAATGATCACTACAGAGAAGATTAATGTTGAAGAAAAATGTCATTAATATATACATTGATTATTGATTCATGTCGAGAACAATCACCGAAATACTCACTGACGCAACGAAATACCTGACCTTTATTACACACAATACAAACTTGGGAGTTATCAGATGGAATTATCACCTATATTTTATTTCTTTAAATCATAAACACAGATAGATCTATATACTCCACAGAGCATGCAAGTGCTTTCCGTTTGCGTACAAAGCACCTAAATTAAGCATTGCATGATGTATCCATCATCACTCGCGTGTCGCCTTTGACAACATTATCTGCTTTTTCCACAATGTTTACAGACCAATATGGTGAACTGCAAATATATATATATTATGTAGATGTAAATAGATATTTGAATTATCATCAGTAGATGTGGAATTTAGACAGACAAGTGTATAAATTAAGACAGGGTAACATGTGTACCCAATTCAAAATGGTGGCCAGTTGTCTTTAATTTTTAATTTCATTCTCCAAATATCACGAAAAGAAACCATTTTTTCTGAGCATATTCAATATAGATACAGATCTGACACATCGGCCTTGTAAAAGGGCTGCTGTAGTGGGAATGTAAACTCCCTGAATCGACATATTTTACTACGTCATGCAGGTATTTCGGTGGACAACAGGCTCATATTTCGGTGAACATCCATGATGGCGGACGTCAATGTTGTTTTTATTTTGTCATTTTGCTTTAAACTAACCACCTTTCATCAATATAAACATAAGTTTGTGTTAAAAACCAAAAAAAAGGCAATTTTTTGCAATTGTATCGGTTACTTGACTTAATTCTGAAAAAAAAACGCGGTATTTTGGTGGTATTTTGGTGATTCATCAGACCAGATAACCATCACAGTATTTTTACAGATTATGCCCCTTTTTCGACATAAAATTTTCACAGAGAGTCATGCACTTACAGCCAAGTGGTGGCATTAGTATGCTGTACCCTTGTTGAAATTGGGTATGAGGAATCAACAGGATTATTTTTTTTATCTTTGTAGATGTGCAGTTTGATGAAAAGTGGACATAATTGAGGTAAGAGTCACTGTACATAGGGTAGTTACAGGTCAACTTATAAACTAAATAGATACTTTGAATTCCTGATATTGTGTAAAGTGTATTATCAGGAGAAAATGAGGTTTATATTTGAGATTTCCATCTTTAAAACAATGATAATTGATGGTATAGTAAATTTCATGAGATACTAAATGGCATAAAATCATTATACTGTTCCAGCAAAGAAAACGCTGAGAGTTGGCATCAAATTTCCAATTTCTAGCAGCATTTTGACAAGGTTGTGCTCCGTCTTCAGATTGTGACATGCTTCCCTAATATCAACCATAAATGATTAAAATAAATTAAGGGTACAAAAATGCATTGCATCATCAAGGCATGTAGCTGTAAAGTCATTATTATCCATCTTTATCACTCATAAGCTGCCAATTTGTAAATTCATTGTCTGTGAAAATTGGTTACAATAGACAAAAAAGGATAAACAGTGATGATGAGCGATCCTTAGTTCATTATTTTAAGTTTGCATAATTAAGTAAAAAAAAACGGTGCAATGCTATAGAGGCTAGGAGTGCTACTAGAGCACTTGGAGCTCATGGTGAGCTTTTGTGATTGTTTTGCATTGGCCATGGTCAGTAGCCATCCTCAGTTTTTACCTTGTGTACACACAAGGGGGCACATTTTTAGTCCAGTACTCAGTTGATATGTTTGTCTTGATGGTACATGTATCTCTGAAAGTATGGGTCAAAAACTAATTCACCAGGTCAAATAATGAAAAAAACCTTATCTGTTATTAGTCATATTATCCGTTCAATACTATTGAAAGTTAGTCAAAATGATGGTCCTGATAATATCTGGGACCGTTTTGAAAATAGGTCAGGTCAAGTTAAAACTAGGTCATGAGGTCAAATGTTTAAAAGAACATTCTCTATAATACTGGTGGAAACCAAACAATTGTTTTGTCTTGACAACATCATTAATGGATCACAAATGGGTTACATAGAGTCAACAAATAGGTCATCAGGTAAAATCTTTGAAAAGCCATGTGTATGTTCTAGAGGTCATATGTTCAGCCCAAAATTCATAAAATTAGTCAGAATGTTTGATAATCTTGGATTAATTTGAGAATGGACAAAACATGGTGTTGGGTCAAAAACCAGGTAAACAGACACTCCGGAAGCCATATTTTCAGTTTAAACTCAGAATGATTGACTGGAATGTTTGTATAGATGATGATTAGGATGTGTCATCTAAAAAAGTAGGTACACTCGAAAGGGTTGCATTTTCAATCCAGTACTCATAAGAATTGATCAGAATGTTTGTCTTGATATCTTACACAGGTTTGAAGCTGAGCCACATCAGGTCCAAGAGTGACCTGTTCACTGACATATCTCAGATTAAACATGTATACAGTCATGAGGTCACCTTTTTAGCCCACAACTCATGTTAGTTGGTCATTTTGTTTGCCTTAATGATATCTACATTGAGTTTTTGAATGGGCCAAGTTGGGTAAAAGAGTAGGTCACAGAGACAAATCTTAGAAAAGCTAGTGTACTCTCGATAGGCCACATTCTAAGTCCAGTAGTCCTGAAAGTTGTTCAGATATTTATCTTGAGATTTGAAATGGGTCTTGATGGATCGAAAAGCCTCAAAAGACCCAGGACTTTCATGGCCCTCTTGTTTATACTTTAATTTTCTTAATTAATACAGCAATTCATAATAGGTGTATAGAATTCAAAAGTGCATACCACTGTAAATAACTTAAAATAATCAACGATAAATACAACAAAATACAACATTTTTTTTTTTTTAATAAAGGCCTCTGGCCTAACATATAACAAAACAAAAAAGTACATATCAAGTAGATTATGTCCCCTTACATTAAGTAACTACTCACAAGTTGTTTAAACTGTAGACTGCAAAATTTATGAAACATACATTTACAGTCTATAAGACAAACTGTTTGCATCAGATTTTTTGAACAAAATTTTATTGATTTCCTATCAGTCACATAATATATGTATTCTATTGTTACTTAATTACTGTAAATGTTTTAAATTATACCAGTTTAAGTAAATGGGGCAACTTTATGGATAATTAATATTTCTGCTTGAAATAATTTGATAACAGAACAAAACAGAACAGAACAACATTTTATTTGACGTGTAAACAGTATATAGTCATGTTTACATCAAAAGGCACATAAATTCTAAGGTCTGTCTCTCTCTGTGTCTCTCTCTCTCTATCTCTCGTTCTTTCCTTTATCTCTCTCACTTTCGCTCCCTCGCACGCTCTCTCTTTCTTTCACTCTGTTTAAGTCATGTAAACTGTATTGAACAAAATATATGCTATTCTTATAATTACAAGTATAAGGAATCAACTGAGAATGATGATATATGAATAAAGTGTATCAGTCTGTAAACTTTGTTTGGAAAAGAAAAGATATAATGATACTAACTGTAGAGTGTGTTAAATCATAGTGAAAAAGCAGCTGTCAGATAGTTACCGAACATAGACAATACATATAGGTCGTTACTCGACAGTAAAGCGATAAATTTAAACATACTAGGTCTGATATGAAAATACTTATCTAGGTACTTCCCACGTAAGTATTCATATTTCGGGCACATTAGCGAGAAATGAAACTCATCCTCAATTTTGCCAGTTTGGCAAATTTGGCATAACCTTTCATCTCTCGGTATATTATTTCTAGAAAATCTTCCAGTCTGAATCTGAAGGGAATGGGCTGAAATCCTCAATTTACAAATATATGAATGGGACAAGAGAGGCAATTTGTCTAAGTACTCTTCGCTTCTAAAATTTGACTTAACATGTTTGTAAAGCGTAAGCATGGTACTGTTACTGATTTTTGCAAACCACTCTTGCTTAAAGCAATCTATCATGCGTTCCTTTAAAGAGGAACAAATTCCTTTACATCAAATGTTGGATTAATAAAAATTTCAGAAAAACCAAAATCGTCAAAAACACTCTTAACGTCTGAAACCCAATTTTTCTTTCCTTTAAGATAATTATCATAAGCATCATTATAAACGTTTTGTATTATTATGTTATTTGAATTCATAATTTTAAACCAATACTTCACAATTTGTATGTATCTAGTAATACACAAAGGATATCTACCTAATTCACCATAAACTGCCATATTACATGATCTGTTATTGACGCAAAGTATACGTTTACAAAACTTAAGGTGTATTCGTTCAATTTCTTTAGATTTACTTTTTCCCCATGTCTCACAAGGATATCCTAAAATAGAACCAACAAATGCATCGAACAATTGACAAAGTATTTTAGCTGACAATCTAAATTTTGAACAGTTAACTAAAAGAACATTTAGGGCTTTCAGTGCTTTTGAAGAGAGATATTCTCGGTTTTGTGCAAAACTACCAATGTAATGAAATAAAGTCCTCAAATAACTAAAATTATCTACTGGTTTTATAACCTTTCTTTTGTATGTCCATAATTCAAGTTTTAAAGGTCCCTTTTTCCTAAAAACCATAGTTTTTGTTTTATCAATTCTGATGGATTCTTCCCAAAAATAACCATATCATCTGCAAATAATAGAATGATAATAGATAGTTCATTAATACTAATTCCAGAATTTGGATTCTCTAACAAGAAGAGTTCTAAGTGCTCAAGGAATAATGATATTAAGATCGGAGAGATTGTCTCCCCTTGCCCCAATCCAATCGTGTAGTCAAAAAACTCCGAAAGTAAATTACCATTTTTCACACATGATTTAACTGTACTGTACATATCTCGTATGATCCTAAGTAATTTTCCTTGAATGCCATGTTTATATAATTTTAGCCAAAGCATTTCTTCAAGTCAACAAAGATACAGTACAAACGTTTGTTTTCGTTGAGAAATTTTTGTACAATACTCATTAATATAAAACTTGCGTCAGTGGTTGATACACCTTTTTTAAACCCAAACTGTGCATCTGATATTACTGAGTTTTCATTGCAAAATTTATTAATTCTGTTATTCAATACGCTAGTAAATAGCTTAGATAAACAACTAAATAAAGTAATGCCCCTATAATTATTAGGGTCGTTTAACATACCCTTTTTATGGACTGGTACAATTAATCCTTCAGACCATTTGTCTGGGAAAAAAACCAAGTCAAAAACTGTGTTAAAAATGTCACAAATATGTGAGGCTAAAATATCACTACTTTCAATTAGATACTCATTCATCAAATAATCATTGCCCATAGCCTTACATCTTTTCAAGGATTTTATGGATAACAGAATTTCTTGGACTGTTATATGTGAATTAAGTTCGTCAAAGGCGGAATCTTCACAGTTAAAATCGTGATTACTACAAAAATTGTCTGCTTGTTGATTGGAACTTTGAAAAATATCAGTCCCTAACGATTTGAAATAAGTGAAAAAATCTTAAGTTGAAATGCTATTATATTTTCTTCTTTTCTTTTTGAAAAATTTCCAAAACTCTTCGGCCTTTCTTTCTTTAAGTCAGTCAGTTTTTTGATTTGTATATGTTCAAATTCTCTTTTCATTTTTACTACAAAGTTTTTTATTTATAAGCATTTTTAAGTCGGCACAAATTCTGTCTGTTACAGTGAGTTTTACAGCTATTAAAAACATTTAAAGCGTTCACATAGAGCTGACGTGCTTGACGGCACTCAGGATCAAGCCAGTCGTTCGGAAGCTCCGAATCAGTAAACTTACTAGTACAAGAATAATTACTACTGTATTAACACGATGGCAAAATAACAGATCTGCTATGTTACCAATAGTTGATGTGAAATTATTTAAAACATAATTGACAGAAGTTCTATATTGGTAATTTTGCAATCAAGCCCAGTCGAAAATCTGATTTGTGTGATGCATCCCATTTATACATATAGTTTGAAAAAATTTCTCGTGGCTCATTGATAATATTGCATTTAAGAGAAAAGGATATACATGCATGGTCACTAGTCTATGTTAATTAAAAGGCTTTATTGCTAAATTACTTAAAAGATAAAAACATTCAGGCTTAGTAAGCAAATAATCTATGACTGAAGCACCCTGAGCATTTGCAAAAGTATAAGTGACTGTTACATACACTGTCCATTGATGACCGGGGCATGTAACATTCAGGTATACAGTCATCATAATCGATAAATGAGTCATATCTATCAAAAGGAATACAATCATTTCGAATACCAACACAACAAATCCAGTCACCAACTACATACAAGGAACCAATGTTTTCAAATTCAAAATATCACTTTGCAAAACATCGAAAAAGTCAACATTTACAAAGTTATATGTGGGGAATCCTCACCCCATATATAAACACCGCAAATGTAGACGTCACTATCAAAACCGAAAAAAGAGTGATCAAGCTTCAGCCATATAACGGTACCATGATGGTTGCGCATAATTTCGACCCCATTCTTTAGGTGATCCTTAACATAGATAATTACTCCCCCACTGTTCCTCTTAGCTCTACGATTTTGAAATTTTCTGTAGTAGTTAAAAGAAGTATAGCCTGTAAAATCAACATTGATATCTGCATTAGTCCATGTTTCAAAAAGAAAAATAATGTCATATTGGGAAATAAGATTACAAAAGTCTTCAGACTGCTTTTTCTCTGCTTTTAGTCCATTTATATTCCACGAAAGAACACATACATCACCCTCTGTGCACCCCTAGTCCAGTTTCACTGGCTTCCCTTCCACATATAGAGTGTCATACGAAATCCAGGCTTTCTTTCCATCCTTTTTATAGTCTTTCAGCTTTGAAAATAACTTTCTCCTTTTATCAACCACTTCCTTCGGGAATTGCTTGATTACGAAGTATTCAGTTCCTTGAATAGACTTCCAATGCTTGCGTACGAGTTCTATCTCTTTAAAAAAGGTAAACTTAGCCACAATGTTTCTGCCCTTTCTCACAGTTTTTGGGCCCATTCTGTGTACTCGTTCAAATCGGATTTCATTCACGAGGTCCTGTGCTATTTTCATTTTTTCTACAAGAAACTGTCTAAGAACTTTCTCCGCGTCTTCCATATTTCTTGTACAAATAGCAACTTGCAGAATGTTAGAGCTGAGGACTAAGTAATATCTATCTAATAAACGTAACTACGAATTACAAAATTATTGTATTCAAACATGAAGAAAATGTTTTAACCTAATTTTTTGCCAATTTTGTATACAAGTGACAGGGTCTTTTTTAAGTCATGAAATTGTATGGTAGGGTTTACTTAAGGTTTAACTCTTGAAGCTATGGTTTTGACACTAATTCAAAATTGGTTTTGACTCTTTTCGCTCAGAAATCAATGGCTCTTCTACTTTAGGGTTTATTGGGGCAAATCTACTGTACATATTTTGTAAAAGTTTCAAAAGTTTGAGGTTTGTTGTCTTGGTTTTTAAAATATTCCATTAGTTGAGAGATACATAATGACAAAACAAAATTTTTGCAAAAGATGAATCCTTTAAAATAGTACCATGTCTTTCAAATTGATAGTTGTGATACATGAAGTATCTAAACATGATGTGTGTCTATCAGACACACATTTGCTTTAAACATGTTTGAGGGTCAGGAAACCAAAGGGATTTATTATAACTATTAACTCTTTACAACAAAATTTAGACTGGTCCAAATTGAAAACAATTTTTGCAGACAACAAATAAAATGTGCCTAAACTTGTTGAATATTTCTAGAAAGATTATAAGCCATTGTGGGAAAAAGGAGAAAATGCTGGTTACCAGCATTTTCTCCTTTTCCGCAATGTTTTTAAAGGTCCTATTTCCAAGGGTCTTCAAAATGTGGGAACTGTGTGGTAAACGGTTAAAGATATTATCAGCATAAGGTATTTGATTTTAAAGATCTTAATGCTTTGTCAAATGATAAAATTTTAGACTTGTCCAAATACAAAGCCTTTGCAGACAATGAATTAATTATAGCTTGATTCATATTTGTCTTCAAACAAATGGAAAGCATTTAGAGAAGGAGAAAATGCCGATTCCCAGCATCTTCCCCTTCTCCAATAGTCTTTTCCAAGCCTTCTTTTTAAAGGTTGTTTTAAAAGGAGATCATTTGATACAGAGTTAACCCATTACCACTCAATCCCTACTTTTGACAACCCTTAGAAAGAAGCCTTTAGAAAACATTGTGGGAAAAGGAGAAAATGCTGGTAACCAGCATTTTCTCCTTTTCTCACAATGTTTTCTACTCCATCAGAGACAATTTCAACATTTAAAGAACAATTAAAGTGTCGTCTACAAAATTAATGCTTTCAGTTTCCACATGTCAAAATTTTTGTTATGTCGTAAAGAGTTAAACCCAAATTATCACAAATGAATTTTTTTAAAATGTAGTTGCTTATCTATTCCATTATTGTAACAAGAAGTATAAGAGAAACAAAAGTCTTCTTTTTTTCTGTACAAATGGAAAGTGTTTGCATTTTTATATCATCTGTGGCCGTCGGTGCATTGAATTATTTCTTTAACTCTTTCCCAAACAAGAAAATGCCAGACTAGACTTACTTCAAAGCATTTACAAACAGCAGAATCAGTGTATCTATAGCCCAGAATATTATTTCTGTCTTTAAGATGGTAGAAAACAATGTGAAAGAGGGAGGAAATTCTGGTAACTACCATATCTTCTTTTTCCACCATGTTTTCAACAACCCTCCTCAGCATGGTGGGTTTAAATGAAATTGTTTGGTAAAGGGTTAATTGTTTTGTACATTTTGCTTGTGACTCAGTGAATTATGTAGTCTATGTTAACTCTTTACCACATAATCCTGACTTTTAACGACCTTGAAGAAGAAAAGTTTTCAAGACATTGTAAGAAAAGTAGAAAATGCTGTTAACCAGCATTTTCTCCTGTTCCCACATTGTTTTCTACAATTCCAGAGAGAATTTCATTTTAGTTGCCCTCTGCAAATGCTTTGAATTTGGACAGGTCTAAAATTTTGTCATGTGGTAAAGGGTTAAGGATTTTTCAATACATGTATTATGTAAATGAGGAATAATTTGTATCCTGCAATGATGTATGTTAAGGATCTTAAATCAGAAAATAACTTGGCATTCAAGTCTTATGCAACAAATAAACTTAAGGTTCTTAAATCCAGATTTAAAAAAAAAAAAATATAACTTCAATATCTTTTGCAGTGTTTGATGTTAAGGATGTTAAAAAGTAGATTAGCAAAAACAAAACCCAATATGAGACTGACCACTGTTAGAGAACACTGAATTGATTTTTCCTGAATGAAACCTTCATTGAATGAAGCTCGATCCAATGATGTAAATTGTTAAAATGGCTTGGTAAAATAATACAATTTTAGTGTTTTGGCAAAATTTTGATTGGGATGAAATTGTGGTATAAAAATGATAAAAAATAAAATGTAAAATTCATGGCACAGAAAAGTTGTCTTTGTTTTATGGGTGATTTCCTTGCACTGGTTAGTATCCAGGAATCATAGATACAGGGCAGAGTTGACTACTGGGTTGGATCCAGGAAAAACTTGAGCCTTGCTATCAAATTGTTTTACTGTTTTTATATTGTTTTATATATATGAGCTTATGAA
Organism: Tridacna crocea; assembly: GCA_943736015.1. NCBI lineage: Eukaryota > Metazoa > Mollusca > Bivalvia > Cardiida > Cardiidae > Tridacna > Tridacna crocea. The sequence continues at coordinate 41,852,164 of OX031056.1, read as the reverse complement.
CAACAAGTTAACTGTCACCAATGACGGGTCAAAGCAAGCCAGAAAGGTTGCTGATCTATTCAGGGGCAGATAAAAATGATAGGAAATGATAGGAAATTCATCTTCACTGAGTAAAGAAACACCAGCTTCTTGTAGACATAGGTTTCTAACCATGAATATTTCATTGTCTGATAATTACTGGTTTGGGTCCAGGAAACTATCATCTTCTCATGTCATGTAAAGTCAGCTTTTCAAAAGCCGAGAATCTGAAAAAAAAAAAATTACAATTTATTAAATTCAAAAACGGCCATTTTGAAAACTTACATCAGTGGATTTGTTTCATCCTATCACTACCAGAAACCATATTGGAAGCACTGACAGCTGTCAGAGATCAAGATCAGACTAATATACTGCCAGAATTACTAGGCTCTGATCAATCAAACAGCTTTGAAGTCAATTTTAAGTTAACAGTTGATCCCAGGGCTGATTGATTGACAAGTTGACCCTGTTCTTGGTCAACTCGAAAACAAATGAGAACAAGCAGTGATGTTAGGTGTCATTCTGTATATTTCTATGTCCACTCCAAGGGTCATGCAATGATAGGGATCTTAACCCCTAAAGTGCTGTTTATCATAACCATAATTTCTTAAGGCCAGTGTAGATTGAGATCAGCTGGATTGCTGTTCTTGCATATACACTGCCCAATTTATAGTGATGCTGACCAAATTCTGCCTTTCCTGTACAATGTGTTTATCTAGCACTTTATGGGTATTTTTGTAATAAGTATGAACAGTTCTCAAATATATACACATACTAAATTTGTATGCATAATTTTTGATGCATTGATTTTTTTTCTTTTTGTACCTGTTATTTCAAGTTATTTGAGGTTGTAATTTAAATTTTGTATTTGAACTCTTTACCAAACAACAATATTTTACAATTGTCTAGATTCAAAGTTGTTGCAGAGGACAATTTAACCCTTTACCCCATTAGACATTTCTATGGTATCTCTAATTGACCCTAAATAACAGCAAGAATGAAGCTGTTTCTTACATATACATGACACCTTTTGATAGTGTAGAAAACATAGTGTCAAAAGGTGAAATTGCCCGTCACGAGCAATTTCACCTTTTGCCACAATGTTTTCCAAAGGCTCCTACAAGCAAAGCGTAGAAATGAGTATCTATGGAGTAAAGGGTTAAAAGCGTCTCAATGAAAACCAATTTTAAATAGGGAGAAACATTGTTGGAAAAGGAGAATTACTGGTTACCAGCATTTTCTCCTGATCCTGCTATGTTTTTGAAAGGATATTTGTCTGTGAACAGGTTGAAATCAATATGGAAAGTGGAAAAAGTGCTGGTTATCAGCATCTAAACTTTTTTCCGTAATGTTTTCACAAACCTTATAGGTTATAAAGGTTGTTAAATCTTAGGATTGTTTAGTGAAGAGTTCGTCTACAAAACTACCATCAAAAGTTTTTTGTGTGTGTGTCATTTATAAAAGTCTGAAAGTAATTCCTTTTGGTTTAAAGACATTTCAAAGATGTTTTGCATGAAGATATTTTAGACTTGATGGGGGAAAAATATCGAACAGATATTGGGCAAAATCCAAGACATGGTGCTTATTAAAAGGTTTATTTGCTGCAAGCCTTGGTCTAAATGTGTTGCAATGTCTTATTTCATGGAAATCAGTTTTTGGAATATTTTGAGTTCCAGCAAGTGAAAACCTTTAACTTTTGTCAACTTGTGAAACAATGTCAGAAACTCTTTATATTGCAACATCTTCGGCAAATTTCTTGCCATTTAGGATTAGTAGCCTGAATTCTTGAAAACCTACAGCAACAATAAACTCTTTCTTTGATATTTTGTCAAGCTCCTGTTACAGGTCAGAAAAATAAAGTTACCACTATGTTGCCCTGCTAAAACTTCTTCATAATTATATCAATGGATTGGTCTAACCTTAGCCTAGACTTTACACATGGGTGGATTTTACAATATATTTTAAAACAGACTTTCACAATAGTTCTCCGTCATGTGTTTATGTGGCAATCTAAACATAAGGTCAGGGTCATACTTGGAGGTCATAACTTAAAGCTCTACATATACTTGTTCATGGAGAATACTCCTATACTCAAGCAAATTTGAAAACAGGGATCTAAAGTAAGAATGACAGACATTTAATGATATGGTCGCTTTTTGTCCTAGTGCAGTTTCAGTTCATTACTAATCCACCCCTCACACTGTTTCCAAATTTCTATTGTTTTTGTCTTTCAAGGTCATTTTGTAAAATTAGTATTACTTTTGCCTGTGAAACCAAAATTAGATAACTCTATAAATTTTCAGTAGGTCAGTAAATGGTTGTTATGCAGCTTTTTTCTACTTCTGCAGAAGACTAGTTAAAATGGTACACCATAATTATAGAAAACTACATGTAGTAAGTTGACACACAAGTTAATCAAGAATAAGGCAAAAAGTTAAAGCTACAATTAATGAAAAAATTAGCAAGGTAAAAAATATCACTCAATAGTCTATATCAAGAGGTCACTCTCAGTAACAAACACAGGTTTGAGCAAGAATAACCTAAGAATTTTGATAAAGTAGTTTAAAATGTAAGGTTGTACATTCACCTTATAAACAAATGCATAGGTACATCCAAACAATTTTTAATCAACAAAACTTAAGAAGATCCAGACTAAAGTAAACTAGTTCATATTAGCTAACATGTGAGAGAAAACTTAACAAGCAAGCACCATATATTCTGCTATAGAATTAGGTTGAATTTAGATAAAGACATCAGAAAGTTTCACTTGATTGTTTAAAGTAAAATGCAAAAGATCATGACCCTTGCCTTGATTTCTACATTTGTGACAAGCCTAGAAACACTGTTGATTCCTAGATAACCTACAGGCTGGATTACTCAGTGCACTACACATTTAATATATTTAATAGCATTCACATAAATGCATAATTCAAGAATCCATATTTTCAGAATCACAGATAATTGATATTCATCATTATGCCTCTTCAAAACAGAGTTTTGAAGTGGCAAAATCACATTCCCATCCCAGTCTGCATGGGTAGCAGTTTCCACACCACATTAGGAGCATATTGACACAGGCATATTGACTCGGACATGTAAGTTTGACATGTGGGAACAGAAACGGACTGAGTGGGTTTTGAAGGGTTTTGTAGTTTTAGACTACCAGATGGACAGACAGAGAGTCAAAAACTGCACTTGGGTTTTGAAGGCTGGTACTACTATTCTGAAATAAACTGGGTTTCTGGGCTATTGCAGTTGATGAAATCAAGGCACATTTTGAATACTAATTGATTTATACATGTGATAGCAGTCTTTCTATTTTTTTTTTTTTAAATGATAAAAGCAGGTCTTCAAATTTTTTCTTTTAAAGCTGCCTAAGCACACTTATCTCTTTTATTTTGGAATTTCCTTAGTTTTATCGTCTGGTAAAAAGGATTAAATCTGCATAACAAAGTTCTGAGATTTAACAACCCTAAGACAGAATCCTTTCAAAAACATTATGTGATAATACTGGTAACCCAGCATTTTCTCCTTTTCCCACTGTCACAAAATGATAAGGCTTGGTGTGGATAATCATATATTCGGAATCCAAGTTCAAACTTTCTGATAATTTTCCTGTTAAAAAATAAATTATGACATAAAAATCTATCACAGAATAACTGATAACCTAAGTCCGATATCTTAAATATTTAAAGCAGCTGAAATTTTAACACGTCTAGGTTCCATTTAATTTCCAAAAAGTTCTGATGAGGTCTACTTTCTGAATTTTCCCCCAAAATTCTTCAAGTGGTACCCTGCCTAGCATCACCCTGAGCTCACCAGTGTTTTTGGCGTGATATTTCCTTTCCTCCCAAATACATGCTCTTTTACGACCAACCAAAATTATTTACTGGGTCACTAACTACACTAAGCTGTTGTGCTTAATCTATAGGTCTTAGTAACCATTCACAAGCCACAACACCTCACTGTTTGTCTTGTAGCCAGTATTTTCTCCCTTTTCCATAATGCTCGCAACCATTTTGCAGACGGATCCTGTCATTAAAGCATTACATTATTTGTTATCTGTGAGTGCTTTATATTTTGTAAAGTCCAAAATTTTATCATTTAGGCAAGAGTTCAGAAGATTTATACATTATTATATATATTTTGACAAGAAACTTAAATTTACTAGGTTTAAACTACAGTTTTTATTTTCTGTGTTTATAAATTCTTCCTTCAGTATTCTGCTTAACTAAGCTATTTCCATTATAATATTAAAATAATTTTTTTTTTTCCATAAGGATATTTCAAATGGTTATGTGTGCTTCTGATACCCCCTGTCCCTGGTCACAATACTGCAGAAAGGATCAGAAGCTAGCATAGCCATTTTATCTTTATTTTTATGAGTAACTGTAGGAATTTGAAAAGGGAAAGAGTGGGAAAGGAGAAATTTGGATAGATATTTAAGAGTGGAATACTGAGAGAAAGAGGACAAGAAAAAGTGAGAGAAATTTGCAGAGAGAGAGAGAGACTGGTATTAAAATAAATAAAACTGTCTCAAAGATGTAATTCAAATGTAAGGCTTTCGGGTTTTTTTTTTCCAATCTATTTGCAAAACATGGTTTATTTAATGTAGTATCAAAATAATCTTTTTTTTTTCCTTAAGGATACTTCAAATGGTTATCTTCTATTTATTTTTATGAGTAACCACAGGAATTTGAAGAGGGAGAGAGTGGGAAAATAGAAATTTGGAGAGAGAGAGAGATATTTTTAAGAGTGGAATGCTGAGAGAAAGAGGATTAGAAAGAGTGAGATAAATTTGCAGAGAGAGAGAGAGAGAGATTTTTAAGAGTGGAATACTGAGAGAAAGAGGATGAGAAAGAGTGGGAGAAGTTTGCATAGAGAGAGATAGAGATTTTTAAGAGTGGAATGCTGAGAGAAAGAGGATGAGAAAGAGTGACAGAAATTTGTACAGAGAGAGAGAGAGACTGATATTGAAATAAAGAAAGCTGTCTCAAAGATGTAATTCAAAAGTAAGGCTTTCATTTTTTCAATCTTTTTGAAAAACATGGCTAATTTAATGTATCAAAATAATCTTTTTTTTTTTTTCCTTAAGGATATGTCAAATGATTATGTGTGCTTCTGATACCCCCTGTCCCTGGTCACAATACTGCAGAAAGGATCAGAAGCTAGCATAGCCATTTTATCCTTATTTTTATGAGTAACTGTAGGAATTTGGAGAGAGAAAGAGAGAGAGTGGGAAAGCAGAAATTTGGAGAGAGGAAGAGAGAGACATAGAGATTTTTTTAAGAGTAGAATACGGAGAGGAAGAGGACGAGAGTGAGTGAGGAATTTGCAGAGAGAGACAGAATGATAAAGAAAAATATCTCAAAGATGTAATGCAAAAGTACAGCTTTTCCTTTTTCAATGAATTTGGATAACATAGATAATTCCATGTAGTATTAAAATAATCTCTCCTTTTTTTTTCCTTAAGGATATTTCAAATGGTTATGTGTGCTTCTGATACCCCCTATCCCTGGTCACAGTACTGCAGAAAGGATCAGAAGCTAGCATACCCATTTTATCTTTATTTTTATGAGTAACTGTAGGAATTTGGAGAGAGAAAGAGAGGTGGGGAGGAGCAAGAGTGGCAATTTGGAAGGAGGAAGAGAGGGAGAAAGATGATTAAAAAAATTAAGTTAGGCTTTTTCTATACATATTAAGTCATTACCAAACAACAATATTTTAGACTGGTCCAAATTGAAAGCATTTGCAGACGACAATATAAAAGTGACTGAAAATTTGAAATTTGTTTTGTGAAGGTTAGAAAACATCGTAGGAAAAGGAGAAAATGCTGGTTACCAGCATTTTCTCCTCTTCCCACAATGTTTTTCTAAAGGCTTCTTTCTCAGGGGCGTCAAAAGTAGGGATTGTGTGGTAATGGGTTAAGTCATTTAATCCTTTACAATACAATTCCATGTACTCACTTGAGGGAGTTTAGTTTTGGAAAGTATTGAGGGAAAAGGAGGTAGGCTTTGAAAAGTATTGTGGGAAAGGAATAAAAACTGGTTACAGGATTTATCTTTTTGTAACACTTTTTTAAAATTTCCAAAGACAAATGCCATTATTTGATCCAAATTCAATATGACTTGTCTGCATTGAAATTATTATGCTGTAAATTTTGCAGAGCTTAAGATTTTGTCATTTGATACAGTTTCAAGTATATTTCAGTTATAAAGTGGGGCTAGTGTACCTATTCATGCTTTCCTTGAGCTACTTTTTCCAGTACTTTGTACTATATTCTTTCAAAGCCAAAGTGTGCTTTCCCACATAACTATCTTGAACCCTTTACAGGACAATCCCTTGTTTTTACGACCCTGAGATAGAAACCTTTCCTCTTTTTCCCACAATGTTTTCTACACTGCTTGAAAGAAATTTAAATTTTTTAGACATGTTTTGTCTTCTGCAAATGCTTTCAGTTTGGACAAGTCTAAAATTTTGTTGTTTGGTAAAGAGTTAAAACATTGACCAGAATTGAAAGATGAATGAATCTTGTTGCAATCACTGTCATCGAACTTTGGAGAAAAAAAATTTGGCCAAGCTGAGGATTTGAACCAGAGACCTGCTGGTCTCATGTTGTGTGCACAACAAACTACAATGCTAGGCTTGGCAAAGAAGTTATGAAATGCTGTTGGAGTTGGTGTAAAATTACACTTTTGTTCTCAATTATCAACTAAAACATATACATGTAGCTTGTAAATGCACCAAAGGTATTATCCTTTACCATACATCCCAACTTTTAACACCCGAAGAAAATAAGCTTTTAAAAAATACTGGAAAAAAGAAAATGCTGGTAAAAACCAGCATTTTCTCCTTTTCCCTCAATATTTTTCTTCCCTTTTCAAAAGAATTGTCAACTTTTGGGTCACATTTATTTTATGGTCACATGCCTTCAGTTTTGATTTTTATTTAACTTAGTTTTCTCTCACATGGTGGCTAATAGAAATTGTTACACAAGAAACTGTCGCTCAACCCCCAGCCCATTAAAATATAGGTTTTCCTGGTCTTTTATTATTTATACTTAAAGGTACCCTGGCCTTGTAGAGGCACTGCTCAGACAGCATGACAAACACTTTATACTAAGAGAAATCTACAAGACGACACTGTATTTACATGGTAAGTTGAATACTTAATCTATTAGATTATAATATATATCAATTGTAGTAACTTCACGAACACACAGGTCAAGCAAGTTCAGGACTCATATTCATCAACCATTCTTAAGAATGTTCCTTGTTTTATTCTCCAGAATTTTCTTTGTAAGTAACACAACTTCTGATTGGCTAAACCAAATGGTTAAGTCAATCAGAAGTTGTGTTACATACAAATTCACAATAACTTGGAGAAAAAGACTTAGAAGAATATTCTCAAAAATGGTTGGTGAATACGGGCCCAGACTGCACATAATATAATATCACATAGTCCAGAGTTTTAATAATCCTGAGATGGATGTCCTTAGAAAACATTGTGAGAAAAGGAAAGAGTGCTGGTAACCATCATTTCCTCCTTTCCCCACAATGTTTTCTACCCTAAGACAATGCCATTTTTAGTAATCCTCTGAGTCAAAGCAAGTGTGGAGGGAAAGGTTTTGAAAATACTTTAGTAAAATAGGGATTATTGAAATGAATTTAGATTGAATACACATGGAAACATAGTGACAGAAATTACTCATAAATAGTTACCACATCTGCCACAGTGTTTTCAGAACTACTGCACTGAAAAAAAGCTATCATCTATAGGTGATAGTGTGTTAGTTTTTCCCTGTTCAGCAACTCCTTAACTCTTTACCACACAATCCCGATTTTTAACGACCCCTGCGGAAAAGACCTTTTGAAAACATTAAGGGAAAAGGAGAAAATGCTGGCAACCAGCATTTTCTTCTTTTCCCTTAATGTTTTCTTATCTATCAAAGTACCTTTACCGGAGACAACGTTTGAATTGTCATCTGCAAATGGTTTTAATTTGGACAAGTTTTCATTTTCATCGTGTGGTAAAGAGTTAACCCTTATTCTGCTAAATAACTAAATTGAAATTTTCAGTTTGACAGTAAAAACCCCAAATATTGCTATTTCAAAGTTATGTTTTGGGTAATGACATCTCCTTATCAGACAGTGTAGATCCAAGATCAGACTGCACATTCTGTGCAGTATGATCTTGATCTACGCTGTCCACAAAAGGTTCTTTAGTTGTGCTTAGCAGCCAAAGGGTTAATTGTTTTTCAATTTTTCTTACAGACATGTATATTTTGATACTGCACAAAACCCGCTGTCCCTAGACAGGATCTAGCATGGAGGGAATTCTACACCTAGTCATCTAGGAATGCAGGACCCTGCAAACTTCACATATTTTTGACATGTAGACGCTTTACCAGACATCAAACTTTAACTCGGGTACAAACTTAAATCATTTTCAGATGATAAACTAGTTTTAACTATTGTTCAAATAAAGCAACTTTTCTTTGAAAGGGAAGAAAACATTAAAGGAAAAGCAAAAATGTAGGTTAATTACCAGCATTTTCTCACAATTTTTTCAAAAGGCCTCTTGACTTCCTCAGGGTTGTCAAACCTCGGGATTAAGTAGTAAAGAGCTAAAAGTGAATCAAATAATGAGTTTTTTCTCTGAAAGGGTGAAAAACTGTGAAAAAAATAGGAAAAAATGTTAGTAATCATTCATATCTCAAAGGGTTCTTTTTTCTAAGGTCATTAAAAGATAGATTGTATGATATTGGACTAGTTGGTCCTAAGGACTTGAACTGTGTTATCTACAGTTCCATAGATTCAGATCAGACTTCATAGGTCATAATTGGGGAAACAGTTGTTTATGACAATTGTTCTTTTTGTACAATATCATTGGTCCTCAGAATCCTGGAGAGAACTTGAACTGTATCATCTGCAGAGTACCATTATTTGGTAAAGAGTTAAACTGTTTCCACCAAAAAAATAAATGAGGGTTTTCATCTCAACATAATAACTTGTTCTTTTTACTCATAGGCAAAAAAATATCATACCTGTCATTGCACTACAAAATGCCATTCAAAATGCCATTCATTCACAGTTTTTGCCTTTTAAATATGTTTCAGGAAAGGCATGAGCTCGCTTTAGAAAAATTCAGCTTGAAGATAGTTTGGGGGTAGGTCAAAGTTTTCAGTTTCTAGCTGTTTTCTTGATTAATTTGTGTTCTAAACTCATACTGCTTTGGCTCAATCGAACTTTTATTCATAGAGCTAAGTTGAACTTTTATTCATAGAGCTAAGTTGGGTTGTTGTGTATTTCTTTATTCATCATTTTAATGGATAGAATACCTGTCTGCACTGCTCTTAATTTGGCTGTGATGGTTCAATAGTTGGAACAGTAGGTACAAGATATTCATTCTGGTCATGAGTGTACAAAGCATAATAATGTTAAATGACCAAAAAAAACAAGAGGGCCCCTATAGCCCTGTATTGCTCAACTGGAAAAAAGCAAAACTTTTTTGCATTATAGATCTTTTTGTAAATCTCAAACAGCAAAATTTGGAAATATTTTTTTAAACAACCAGTACTATGATTTTTTTTTTCAGTTCAAGTGATAACATTCAAAAAACATTCCATTTAAATGCTGGTTACCAGCATTTTCTTCTTTTCACACAGTGTTTTCTACCCTTCCCAGAATAAATTTCTATTTTTTACACAACTTTATTTTGTCGTCTGCAAATGCTTTCAATTTGGACCAGTCTAAAATTTTCTCGTGTGGTAAAGAGTTAAGAGATCTATGAGGTTCAGTAAATTGAGACTTCCATTATATTGAGTGCAGCTGGTTTTTTGGTAACACCATTCAAGATTTTTAAAAATGAAGTTCTGATTTTACCCTGGGTTTTAGTCTAAATGTGAATAGGGATGACTAAAAATTCATTGTCTTCCAGTTAATCGAACAGCGTCACACATATCACAATCTTTCGCACAAGTACCTGATTGATCAAAAATGACTGTAATTATCTACTGATCGGATGATTACTTAAAAATCATTGTCAGTTTCATGAGTAAAGATTATCTAATTTCTTACTTACTTTGAGGTTATTAAGTGTCTATTTGTGTATAACCATACTCTATGATCTACATGAGTAAATGGTGATGTCATTAATCATAATATTCTTACATCATGCACAGGCTGTTTTTTCGCGGAAAGAGTCATATAATAAATTTTTAAATTTAAGAAAGAAAAATGCATGCTTATCACTTTTGACAACTCAAAATTAGTTTTGGCAAAGCCAGAATTCAAACTCAAAATCCCTATGATATCAAGATCTAGAATCTAGCTTGTCATTCGAAATAATAGATATTTAGTCCACAAATCATTCATGTCAGTTGTATTGAGGCTTTGCCTTTCTCATATTATACTTGTACATTGTGGCCTGGGGTTATAAAGCACAAATGAAAGTTTCAACTATCAGTTTGCTGGCAGAACTGCTCTCAGAAATAATTGTAAGCAGGTCAAATATACCAAATATTAAAATGAAATTTCTTGAGTGTGTGAAACTTGGATGAACATTATAGCTGCATGTATTCATGCATATGGACTGTTGGCTCAAATACATCATAGAATTATGACAAGTTCAGTCACCTTTCTAAAATGACCTGCATTAAATTCAGGATGCATGAATTGACAAGTTTCATAAACTTACATGTAATTACAAGGGGTTCAGGTTTCTTATAAAAACCCATCTTTCACATAATTATGTTACCCACAAGGTAAGATACAAGCCAAAGTATTAGGCTAAAAGTTTACTTAAAAGAAATCATACTGACACAAAATATTCCTATAGGTAGGCGAGGTTCAGTTGACTAAGAGTAGGAACTTCCATTTCATATACTGTGGCCTAGGACAGGGGTTACTTTTTTCACACTATATTTCAACTGTTTGTAAGCACTTGGGTCATTATTTATACTTACGTTATGCATAATTTTACAGGCCTGGTCAAGTTAAAAACTTAACTCCAATGCATCCTTTTATGTTTTGAAAACCCATCTTTCAAACATAAAATAAGTTACACCTGCTAGGTTAGATATGATTCAAAGGATCAGGTAATATGTTTACAAGTCAATTATCCTTCTAACAGTATATTCCTATAGGCAGGTGAGGTTCAGTAGACTGATAGTAGGAACTGCCATTGTATACATTGTGGCAGGGACAGGGGTCTTATAGTACAGATGGAAGTTTCAATTATCAGGTTGCTGGCAATGCCTATTTTTTCAAATTTTTGTAAGCACTTGGGTCAAATGCAAATCAAAATTTTTCTTTGGTAAGTCGAGGTTCAGTTAAATGAAAGTAGGAACTTCGGTTTTATATGTTGGCCTAGGACAGGGGTTACTTTTTTCACACTATTTATATTTCAACTATTTGTAAGCATTTGGGTCATAATTTATACTTATGGTATCAAAGCGTAACTTTACAGGCCTGGTCAACTTAAAAACTTACCTCCAATGCATTCTTTTTTGTTTTGAAAACTCATCTTTCAAATATAGTAGGGATGGCAATGAGTAACCGGTTAACCGAGTACTTGATCGAGCGTCCGAGTATCGGTTACAAAAATTGATAATCGAGTACTCGGTATTTTTTATTTAAAAATGTACCATCTTTCTTGCCGAGGAAAATTTCACTGCAAAACAGACACAACAGCCGATTAAATGTCATCAAAGCATCGCTGCAAAGGTGCGAAAGTAGCTAGACAATTCACACTTTGACATGTGTTTGTAATAAACAACAATACATGTAGTATGTCACTTATGTCGTTATGCCGCTTACGTTAATTGCTAATCATAAAAGTTTTCGTAATTTGGGTTAACTCATTACCACACGACAAAATTTTAGACTGGTTCAAATTGAAAGCAATTGCAGACGACAAAATAAAGGTGACTGAAAAATTGAAATTAGATCTGGGAAGGATAGAAAACACTGTGGGAAAAGGAGAAAATGCTGGTTACCAGCATTTTCTCCTTTTCCTACAGTGTTTTCAAAAGGCTTCTTTCTCAGGGGCGTCAAAAGTAGGGATTGAGTGGTAATGGGTTAATCAGAGGCCTAATATGGTCTAATGAAGGAGGAAAATAATTATCCTGTAAAGTCTTCACAGTTTAAGTATGAAACTTAATTATTTCGGGGTCATGCGTAACCTGTGATTGCCTAAAATATTAAAATATTGCTATGCCATTAAACCTTGCAGGTTGGTCTATTTTTTGACAGATTGGAATTCCAGGGGTCAATTTGTGCACTAAACAGTTAAAAACTTCACTTTTTCCCATTGTGTTTGTTGATGATTAACTTGTAACTCATTTTTGTCTGTGCCCTGGGATCGCCATGGGGATAGTTATTTAGCGTTTAAGGTAAATTCTCAATATAATTTACCTTCCTACATGAGGTGAATGATGTAAATTTCACTCTGATAAGTACCTGCTCAACCCGTTCTCAAATTTTATTGGTTCGTCGATCTTCGATCGATAAATCTCGGTTAGACTTAGATTACTGTACCTTGATTTCTATTTATAAACAACGAACCAGATCGACCGTGAAATTAACTCGATTGCAACTTCGGGTGTACATGTTATGTGTGTTGGATACAAGATTTTTATACCCTTATACCCGAATTTTTTTGAATTGGGGTTTGAATAGTCTGTCAGGTGATCGGATTTTTTGGTCATGAATCGGGAAAGCCCCTTTGAAATCGGGAGAGTTGGGAAGCATGCTTATGAGGTTATGTGTGAAGAAATGAAACTAGGCAAAACAAATACTTGTAAACAAAGGGTATCAAATGAATTGGAAGATTTTTTCTGTTGAATAGACTTTCACTGTTCCAATTCTTTGGGACAAAAAAAAACGAACTCGCTTTGACATTCTAGTATAAAATGTAAAATTGTAGACTCATTGACCCTAGTAAAAATCGTCCGAGTAACCGAGTACTCGATCGGAAGAATAACTGAGTACTTGAGTATTAAAATCGATACTCGTTGCCATCCCTAAAATATAGATAAGTTACACCTGCTAGGGTAGATATGAATCAAACGATCAGGTTATATGTTTCCTAGTCAATTATCCTTCTAACAGTATATTCCTATAGGCAGGTGAGGTTCAGTAGACTGATAGTAGGAACTTTCATTGTATACACATATATTGTGACCAGGGACAGGGGTTTTATAGTACAAATGGAAGTTTCAATTATCAGGTTGCTGGCAATGCCTTTTTTTCAAATTTTTGTAAGCACTTGGGTCAAATGCAAATCAAAATTTCTCTTTGATAAGTCGAGGTTCAGTTAACTGAAAGTAGGAACTTCGGTTTTATATGGTGGCCTAGGACAGGGGTTACTTTTTTCACACTATTTATATTTCAACTATTTGTAAGCATTTGGGTCATAATTTATACTTGTGATATCAAAGCGTAACTTTACAGGCCTGGTCAACTTAAAAACTTACCTCCAATGCATTCTTTTTTGTTTTGAAAACCCATCTTTCAAATATAAATAAGTTACCTGCTAGGTTAGATATGAATCAAACGATCAGGTTATATGTTTCCTAGTCAATCATCCTTCTAACAGTATATTCCTATAGGCAGGTGAGGTTCAGTAGACTGATAGTAGGAACTGCCATTGTATACATTGTGGCAGGGACAGGGGTCTTATAGTACAAATGGAAATTTCAATTATCAGGTTGCTGGCAATGCTTATTTTTCAAATTTTTGTAAGCACTTGGGTCAAATGCAAATCAAAATTTTTCTTTGGTAAGTCGAGGTTCAGTTAAATGAAAGTAGGATCTTCGGTTTTATGTGGTGGCCTAGGACAGGGGTTACTTTTTTCACACTATTTATGTTTCAACTATTTGTAAGCATTTGGGTCATAATTTATACTTGTGATATCAAAGCGTAACTTTACAGGCCTGGTCAACTTAAAAACTTACCTCCAATGCATTCTTTTTTGTTTTGAAAACTCATCTTTCAAATATAGATAAGTTACACCTGCTAGGTTAGATAGAATCAAACGATCAGGTTATATGTTTCCTAGTCAATTATCCTTCTAACAGTATATTCCTATAGGCAGGTGAGGTTCAGTAGACTGATAGTAGGAACTGCCATTGTATACACATATTGTGACCAGGGACAGGGGTTTTATAGTACAAATTGAAATTTCAATTATCAGGTTGCTGGCAATGCCTTTTTTTCAAATTTTTGTAAGCACTTGGGTCAAATGCAAATCAAAATTTCTCTTTGGTAAGTCGAGGTTCAGTTAACTGAAAGTAGAACTTTGGTTTTATATGGTGGCCTAGGACAGGGTTACTTTTTTCACACTATTTATATTTCAACTATTTGTAAGCATTTGGGTCATAATTTATACTTGTGATATCAAAGCATAACTTTACAGGCCTGGCCAACTTAAAAACTTACCTCCAATGCATTCTTTTTGTTTTGAAAACCCATCTTTCAAATATAAATAACCTACCTGCTAGGTTAGATATGAATCAAACGATCAGGTTATATGTTTCCTAGTCAATTATCCTTCTAACAGTATATTCCTATAGGCAGGTGAGGTTCAGTAGACTGATAGTAGGAACTGCCATTGTATACATTGTGGCAGGGACAGGGGTCTTATAGTACAAATGGAAGTTTCAATTATCAGGTTGCTGGCAATGCCTTTTTTTTAAATTTTTGTAAGCACTTGGGTCAAATGCAAATCAAAATTTTTCTTTGGTATGTCGAGGTTCAGTTAACTGAATGTAGGAATTTTGGTTTTAAATGGTGGCCTAGGACAGGGGTTACTTTTTTCACACTATTTATATTTCAACTATTTGTAAGCATTTGGGTCATAATTTATACTTGTGATATCAAAGCGTAACTTTACAGGCCTGGCCAACTTAAAAACTTACCTCCAATGCATTCTTTTTTGTTTTGAAAACTCATCTTTCAAATATAGATAAGTTACACCTGCTAGGTTAGATATGAATCAAACGATCAGGTTATATGTTTCCTAGTCAATTATCCTCCTAACAGTATATTCCCATAGGCAGGTGAGGTTCAGTAGACTGATAGTAGGAACTGCCATTGTATACACATATATTGTGACCAGGGTCAGGGGTTTTATAGTACAAATGGAAGTTTCAACTATCAGGTTGCTGGCAGTGCCTATTTTTCAATTTTTTTGTGAGCACTTGGGTCAAAACTTTTTAATGCAAATCAAAATTTCATTTAGGTAAACTTATAAAACTAATCCTCATTAAATTCAGGAGGACAGAAGTGCCATCTTTAAATGATAATTAGGTTTATGCTAGTTTCTGCATATAAACTCATAAAACAAGCCACATTAAATCCAGGTCAAAGTACTACCTGTACACAATTTCTGCATAAATTTCTTCAGGTCAACTTTTAAACAAAGTCTACATTAAATTCAGGTTTCAAGCGATACCATCTTCAAGTCTCTGTTACGTAAGGTTCTATATACTAGCTTCTACTGAATTTGGGTAAAATTCTAAGGCTAGCTTTCTTTAAATTCATGTCTCAAACAACACTGTCTTAAATCCTTTTCTACACAATCCAGAGTTTTCATGATCCCCAGGTAAAAGCCCTTTGAAAGCATTGTGGGTGAAAGAAAAAATGCATATCACCAGTTTTTTCCATACCTTCTGCATTCCAAAACTAAATGATTTGAGCTGCACTTAATTCATCATCTGTAAGGTTTTCATTTTGAACTAGTCTAGATTTTTTTACTGAGGTAACCCAAAAAATTGTTTGAAAAGTCTTCGGCAGAAAAAAAAAAAGATTCATATCAGGTAAAGACTCTCCAGTTTGTTTATATTTGCATGAATTTTCAATATAAAGAGTCTGTTTGCAAACTCGCAATGCAAAATATCAAATTCTTTCAGTAAATGTGTATTGCTCAAAATTTTAGGTAGTTTAAAGAAAATTTAATGTCGTATAAGCTATTAAAGCTTTGTACAATTCAAGCTTACACTATGAATGTCTTGCCTCTCTACTTGTATTACAGGATTGTTGTTGTCTTTTCAGGTTTAATTATGTCTGATTGGATGAAATAAGAAATATATATACCCTCAAATCTTGGCATAAATTTTCAAAATTCAAAATTGATTTTGTTTCTTTGTGTATTTGTTTGTATGTTTTTGTTTGTTTCTGTGTGTGTTTGTTTTGTTTGTTTGTTTTTTCATGTTTATTTCAAATTTTGCAGAGGTTTTGTGTGCAGTGCTATCACCACATTGATAACCTAGGTACCGGTCTGCAAAAATGTACCCGATATGGCCAATGTGCAGAGAGGATATAGGGCCTTATGCCTTTTCTGATGCAAGTATTTGCAGGTTAAGATAGTACTGTCATGGAGTGTGTTTGCAACCCAGGTCCAGAGATCTTATACAGATATAAGATCTCAGGGGCCCAGTCTGTTTCAAAACCTCACCCCCAACAAATTACACTTTATTTAAAAAAAAAAAATGCATCCCTGTCTTCTTGATCTACATAAGACTGTTAGGCCAAGGCATGTCAGAAAACATTGAAATTGTGACCCCAAAGTTACAGTTAGATGGCCATTTACATGCTGACACCCATATTATATTGAGCAGGTAAGAAAATGGCCATTGGCATGCCTAGAGAAACTGCTCCTATCTATATTGGCCACACCATGCTAGGTGGACAGTCTTGTCTGATGTCTGGAGTGTGTATAAAATATATTAAATATTGTGTCAGCATTTTAATACGGGTAATGAACTATACCTTCTACCATACATTGCCATACCTGAATGGTGGTTAGTTTTTATAAAAGACTGTGTGGCCAGAGTGTGTTTGAAAACATTAATCATGAACTTAAAAAGACGGTAAAAATGGTCATTGCAAAGCTGACACCAAAATTAGCAATTCAAGAAAATGACCATGTACAAAGAAAGCATTAGTGAATAATTATAATCATACTGTTTTCAAATTTGCAATATTGTGAGAGCAATAAGCTGAATCGAATGATTTCTTTGGCCTACTTGGGGATGTGGTTGTAGTTCCTTACCCTTACTTTGTATTCTATTTTTAGGTACAGAATAGTACTGGAGCCACATACAATAAGACAAAGCGGAAATGAACCATCTTATTGAGAAACAGACGCTAGACTAGTGAATGTTGTGTATTGAACAAATGTAAACGGCAGTGGTCCACAAGTTATCATACATTCTTCAGATTGCTGGAACGATTTGGGAAAAGCAGTGTTTTTCATGCTGCAGTGTAAGTGCTGACTTTATGATGAGTCTAGCCAAACTGATCTTGATGTTACAGGAATGGCATTAGCAAATTCACTTCTACCTTTGTTTTGAATAGGGTCACCTTATGACAACAGGTTTTTTGTCCAAAGTTCTGTTCTTTAGGATTGAGCCTCATTTTTCAATATAATTGAGCTACATTTTGTCAATAGAATGCTATCTAAAGTAATAAATGCACCTAAAATTTAATTGGTGACCCTTGAGTTGCTATGGGAAACATGTGCACAGCTCAAGGGTATGCAGGTCAATGATGTATCTGATATTAGCCTGTTTGGTTTACACCCATATTGTATTGAGCATGCAGGTAAAAAAAAATGGCCAATGGCATGCCTAGAGAAACTGCTCCTATCTATATTGGCCACACCGTGCTAGGTGGACAGTCTTGTCTCATGTCTGGACTGTTAAACTGTATTAAATATTGTGTCAGCATTCTAATAGGTTCTACTTACTACCATACTGGCTCATTTTTTGTATTGGTTGAAAAAAATGGAACAGTGCAAAAGTATTTGTAGAAAGTCATCTGTTTTGAAAACAAAGTGAAAATATGCACAGGAATGGAGGCATTTGTAATGTGCTAATGTTACATTTCCACACACAGTTTTGTTTAGAGCTTTAACCCTTTCCCATACAAGCCCTTGTTTTTACGTGTTTGCAGTACAAGTCTTCTGAAAACACTGTGGGAAAATGAGAAATTGCTCGTAACCAGCAATTTCTCCTTTTCCCACAAGGTTTTCTACCCCTTTGGATAATTTTCTGCCATTGTTATGAAAGTTAAAATTGTCTTCTGCAAACTCTTTCAGTTTGGAAGAGTCTAAAATTTGTCATTTGGGAAAGAGTTAACAAGTCATAAGTATGTGGTGGTGAGTTGATAAGTTTATAAAAGACTGTTGCACCAGGGCATTTTTGAAAACATCTTATCTTGATCCAAAAATGTGACAGTAAAAAATAGTCATTACAGAGCTATCGCCAAAATGACTAATTGCAACAACATAAATTTCCTCAAGTATTGGTCACACTGTGATAGGTGAACCGTTGTGTCTGGTTCTGTGTTTGAGTGTTTATTATACACACAATATTGTGTAGGCTTACAAGGAAAAGTCTTAGATAAATTTTACATCATTGCATATGTTTACAATATGTTCAAAATTTGTAATTCTGTTAGAGCAATAAACCGATTCCAATAATTACTATGGCCTACTTATGGATGTGGTTTTTGTGCCCTACCCATGTTTTTGTTTTATATTTACGTCAAGTATAGTGCAAGAGCTACATACACAGACAATGGTAAAGCTGAGTTGAATTGTCTTTTTGAAAAAAAGAACCTAGACTCATGGATGCTATATATCGTACCAATGTAAACAGTGTTTTTGTTCCACAAATTACCATATATCATTCCCTGAAAACAATTTACAAGAGGCAGTGTTTCTGGAACATCAAGGTTGATTGTTTGAGTCCAGAACTGATCATGATGTTACAGAAATGGCATTCCAGAATTGTCCTGCGAAAACTAGGAATTTCTACTTTGTCTGCCTGTTCCGGAATTGTATCAGACAATTCTAGAATTGCACGAGGGAGCTATAACATAGTATTGTCTTAAATAACCAAGGGGATAGATCAGGATAATGATAAATATGTTAGGACATCCCTATGTATTGCAAAGGTTCTAGATTCTGGTGATCATGATTCTCTTACTTCCTTTACACAGTGTTTTCTACTCTTTCAGTCAAGTATACAACATATGCGATCTATGAAGCGACATCTGATTTCTTGTTTTGCAAATGCTTTCTATTTGGACTAGTCAAAAATAATTATGGTTATGTCATAAAGGGTAAAAGTTAAAAATGTATTCTAACAATATGAAAGTTCTTTTCAACTGAGAGATAATCTCACAGTATTAAAGAGTGCATATTAAAGATCAGGCTGCACTCTTATGCAGTCTTATCTCTGCAAAACCCATCATGTTCATGCTTAGCAGCCAAACGGTTGAGCCTGAGATATCTTTGTGCTAACTTAACCCTTTACCCCATAAGGCATTTCTATGGTATCTCTAATTGGCCCTAAATAACAGCAAGGATGAAGCCGTTTTTTATGTGAGACTCAAAAGTGTAAGCTAACTTGCATTTGAAAACTAAATGTAAGTAAACCAAACATCTAACTAAGAAGCACAAAAGTGTAAGCTGACTTGTGTTTTAAACTAAATGAGCCATGGTCTGGCAAAAGGCAGGCTGGCATGAGTCAGTACTTTTTCAGATACATTAAGCCTCCATTTCACAAGGCATGGTTTAATCTTTTACCACACAATCTTGAGTTTTAACGACCTTGAAGAATAAGGCTTTTGAAACCGCTGTGGGAAAAGGTAGAAACTAAAGCTGTCACTGAATGTGACTTAATACCCATGTCAGCATTTTGACAGAAACTAGAAGGCCTGAATATGCTCTACTGGCAGAGAATTACATTTTGCTTTTATGCTAGCATACATTATGAATTCATGATGCAAAAAGACAAGAAACAAACAAAAAATTTATGTTAGCATACATTATGTATTCATGATGCAAAAAGACAAACAAGAGGACCATGATGGTCTTATATCACTCACCTGAGTACTAAGCAGTAAAGGTCTACAATGACCAAATTTTGACTTGAGACTTCAAAATTCCACACTGGACAAGCAAAAACTACCGTAAGAATGAAGATCAAAGTAAAACTTTTCAGAATCCGTGCTAGGTAGGATAATTGTTCTTGCACAAAGCACTTGGTTATATTGCAGCAACCATGCATACCAATTTTGAAGTCGTTCTGATAAGAGATGACCAAGTTATATTCCAGACAAGCACTAAATGCAGACTCGTGTGAGATTTTATCGAGACAAACATTCTAACTAATTTTCAATTCAGCTTAGCAAGAAATGTGGTCCCTCGAGTGCTCACGAGAAGATTTTTAAAGATTTCCCTCCTTATCTGTGAAATCTGAGATCGACAACATAGCCCTAGGGCTAACTTTCACACCAGGACCATAATTTGCAGTATTTTTTGTAGAGGGCCACTAGATGATGCTATATGCCAAGTATGAAAGCTCTAGCCCTTACAGTTTTGGACGAGAAGATTTTTAAAGTTTTTTCACTCGGTTGCCATGGCAACCAGAGTTCTTCATGGAATTCAAATCTTTGAAGTATTTTGAAAGTGCATTACCTAGGGATCATTTCTGTGAAGTTTGATTGAAATCTGATTGTTAGTTTAGGAGGAGAGGATTTTTTGTGATTTTGAACGGACGGATGGACGGACGACAGACATTGATTGATCACAATAGCTCACCTTGAGCATTTCGTGCTCAGGTGAGCTAAGAAAGACTAAGACAGAAAGGCGGATTACAGAAACCTAACCATGACATAAGCTCTGCTTTCAGCCAGTAGAGCTAAAACAAGAGGACCATGATGGTCCTATATCACTCACCTGAGTACCAAGCTGTAAAATCAAACTTGTGGCCCCAGGGGCAGAACCAGTCCGGACCCCAGGGGCATCCTAAGAAAAAACTTGGTAGAGGTCCACTAGGAGATGCTACTTACAAAATATCAAAGCTCTACACTTTCTAGTTTCAGAGAAGTAGAATTTTAAAGTTTTCCTTCTTTGTTCCTATGTTTCGAACTTGTGACCTCTGGGGCAGGGCAAGTTTTGACCCCAGAGGCATCGTATGAAGAAACTTTGTAGAAGTCCACTAAGAGATGATACATACCAAATTTCAAAGCTCTAAGCCATCTAGTTTCAGAGAAGAAGAATTTTAAAGTTTTCCTTCTTTGTTCCTATGTTTCAAACTTGGGACCCACGGGGCAGAGCAACTTTTGACCCCAGTGACACCATATTAACAAACATTGTAGAAGTCTACTAGGAGATCCTACTTACCAAATATCAAAGCTCTACATCTACTTGTTTCAGAGAAGAAGAATTTTAAATTTCCCTTATTTATTTCTATGTTTTTAAACTTGTGACCCCCGGGGCAGGGCGAGTTTGACCCCAGGGGCATCATATGAACAATCTTGGTAGAGGTCCACTAGGAAATGCTACTATACCAAATATCAAAGCTCTACACCTTCTAGTTTCAGAGAAGAAGAATTTTAAAATTTTCCGTCATTGTCTATATGTTGAAACTTGTGACCCCCGGGGCGGGACCAATTTTGACCCCAGGGGCATCATATGAACAATCTTGGTAGAGGTTTACTAGATGCTACATACCAAATATTAAAGCTCTGCACCTTCTAGTTTCAGAAAAGAAGAATTTTAAAGTTTCAAATTTCAAACTTGTGACCCCCGGGGCAGGGCCATTTTTCACCCCAGGGACTTCATATGAACAATCTTGGTAGAGGTCCACTAGGAGATGCTACATACCAAATATCAAAGCTCTACACCTTCTAGTTTCAGCGTAGAAGAATTTCAAAGTTTTCCTTCATTGTTCCTATGTTTCAAACTTGTGACCCCCGGGGCGGGGCCAGTTTTGACCCCAGGGGCATCATATGAACAATCCTGGTAGAGGTCCGCTAGGAGATGCTACATAAAAAAATTCAGAGCTCTATGCCAACTTGTTTCAGAGAAGAAGATTTTCAAAGATTTTGCTATTTTTTCCCTTTTGGGTTGCCATGGCAACCAGAGTTATGGGTGGAATACAATCTATTGAACTCTTTGGTAGAGCTTCACCCAAGGAACATCTCTGCCAAGTTTCATTAAGATTGGCCCAGTGGTTTAGGAGGAGAAGATGTTTAAAGAAATTATGGACGACGCATGATGGACGACGGACGCTGAACGACGGAACAAAAACAAAAACGGCTACATAACAAAAATCAGGTCAATACCCACCATTGTTTAGAAAAAAAAAGTCCGGAAAACTGTTTCTTTTTTTTTTTTTGCAAAATTCATAAGTCTACCTTTAATTTCACACACAGTTTGATTACCGAAAGGCAAAGTGCAGTGTACAAGAACTGTAACTTTATTCCAACTATTTTTTGGGTTATTGCCCTTTGAAAATTTTAACTCTTGATTTTTGTCCAGAGCATAACATCCAAAGTATTTAAGCGAGTAACTTAAGATTTCACACACAGCTAGATCACATTGAGGAGAAGTGCAGTGTACAAGAACCATTACCCTTTACCAACTATTTTTTGAGTTATTGCCCTTTGTAATGTGAATTCTAACTTTGTTTTTTTGTCCAGGTCTTAATTTCCAATGTATTGAAGCTAGTTACTTCAAACTTCACACACAATTAGATCACATTATGGGGAAGTGTAGTGTGAATAATACAGAAGTACCTTTTAAAGAAGTAAGTTTAGAACCGTACCGGCCTTCAGGTGACAAGACTAAAACGGTGTGCACGATGAATGATACAGAAGTACCTTATAAAGCAGTAATTTCAAAACCGTATCGGCTTTCTGGTGACCAGACTAAAACGGTGTGCACAATAAATGATACAGAGGTATCTTATAAAGCAGTACGTTTAGACTCGTATCGGCCTTCTGGTGACCAGACTTAAACGGTGTGCACGATGAATGATACAGAAGTACCTTATTAAACAGAAAGTTTAAAATCCGTATCGGCTTTCTGGAGACCAGACTTAAACGGTGTGCACGATGAATAATACAGAAGTACCTTATAAAGCAGTAAGTCTAGACCCGTATCGGACTTCTGGTGACCAGACTTAAACGGTGTGCGCGATGAATAATACTCAAGTACCTCATAGAGCAGTGTAGACCCAGATCGGCCTTCTGGTGACCAGACTTAAACGGAATACACGATTAATGATACAGAATTACCTTATAAAACAGTAAGTTTAGACCTGTATCAGTCGTCTGGTGACCAGACTTAAAAGGTGTGCATAATGAATATTTCTAAGACACCTACTAAAGCTTTATTAGGTTCATTATTTTTATTCCCCATACACATAATTCTGGTCACAAGAATGCCGATCTCGGTCTTACCTTACAGCTTTATCAGGTATTTTAGTATTATTCATCGTGCACACCGTTTAAGTCTGGTCACCAGAAGCCCGATACGGGTCTTAGCTTACAGCTTCAGTGTCTCAGTATTATTCATCGTGCACACCGTTTAAGTCTGGTCACCAGAAGCCCGATATGGGTCTTACCTTACAGCTTTAGGTGTCTTAGTATTATTCACCGTGCACACCGTTTAAGTCTGGTCACCAGACGACTGATACAGGTCTAAACTTACTGTTTTATAAGGTAATTCTGTATCAGAATGCCGATCTCGGTCATACCTTACAGCTTTAGAAGGTGAATGAAAAAATATTTTTTAAAGCTGCAGTTGTATACTTAGATCCGCTTTCAGGTGACCTGACTTAAACGGTGTGCACAGTTATTAAATATGAAATGCAATCTGAAGTGGTATTTTTTTATACAGACTGAGATCGGCCTTCTTATGACCTCACTTAAACGGTGTTCACGGTGAATAATACACAAGTACCTTATAGAGCAGGAAGTGTAGACCCGGATCGGCCATCTGGTGACTAGACTTAATCTATGTTCATGATGAATGATACTAAAATACCTTATAAAGTAGTAAGTGTAGACCCATATCGGTATTCTGGTGACCACACTTAAACGGATTGCACGATAAAATGCTGAAATTCTTTGAAACAAGAGCCGTCAGAGACGGGTTATGCTCCCCGAACAAGTGCTTGTCATAAAATATAAGACACTGATATAAATTTACTTTTTTTATCCCAGAAGAACCTGTTCATGCCCCCAAAAATTTGAAGTGAAAAGGCAAATACTATCTTAGAGATAGCCAACACAAACTTGTAGAGGACAATAAGCCCCCTTTAAGCCCCCTTTTCCCATAAGACAATATTGGATCATTGCAATAAATACAATGGGTGTGTGGTTTGTGGCATTTTTTAATAATAATTCAAAATTCGAAATTTCATAAAATTTAGAGCAGTCATGTATTAAATATTACATAAAACAATTTTTTACATGAAGCCCCCCAGCCCCCTTTTTCCGAGACGCAGCCTGAAATTGAGAAAAAGGAAGAGAGGTACCTGGGCAACGTTCCAACAAGTTCAGATTTGAAATTTCACAAAGTTTTGAGCACTGATAAAGGAGAACCTAGTGAAAAACAATTTTTTCCATGAAGTCCCCTTTTTCCGTGACGCAGCCTTAATTTGAGAAACCAGGAAAGACGTATTTGCGTATTAATAATTGATAGATTGCAAAAACAAAGGGCACATGTTGAAACTTGTAAAACAAGATATAACCATGAAATGTTGATAAAAACTGAACAAGTATTAGTAAAAATTGCAATTTTGCATTTGGGCCCCCCTTTTTTTTTTACAAGAAACCCCCTTTTTCCATGACAGAGGGTCAAATTGAAAAAACACATAGATAAAGAAACAAGAGCACATGGTGAAACTTTGAAAAAACAATATAACCATGAAGTTTAATGAAATTTTGACCAAAACTGAATGAATTATTAGTAAAAATTGGAATTTTGCAAGAAGCCCCCTTTTTCCATGACAGAACGTCAACTTAAAAAATGTCCAGATTAAAAATAGCAAGGGCACATGCTAAAACTTTCCATAAACAATATAACTATGAAGTTTCATGATATTCTGACAAAAACTGAATGAGATATTGGTAAAAATTGCAATTTTGCATTAAGCCCCTTTTTTCCATGACACGGGGTCAAATTGAAAATCCGGGAAAAGCATATCGGCGCATTACCCTAAGGAGTTCATATATGAAGTTTCTTCCAATTTGGTCCAAGGGTTGTGGAGAAATGGCTTCGGACGGACGGACGGATGGACAGACGGACGGAAGGACGGACGGACAGACAGACGGACGGACAGACGAAGCGGCGACTATATGCTCGCCCTTCGGGGAGCATAAAAAAAAAGCTATATAACTTTAGACAAAGATCGGCCTTCCGATGACCAGACTCAAACCGTGTGCACAATCAAATGTTTTAAAAATACAACGAAATTCTTTGGAAAAAAAATTTGCTATATAACTTTTGACAGAGATCAGCCTTCTATTCAGGGTTCCCACAACTTTCTGCTTGCGAAATTCCAGACTTTTTCCAGGATTTTTTTTCAAAATTCAAGGTTTTTTCGCGATAGAAGAACTGGAACTGCAAAATCTTTTGAAAGTTACTTTCTTACATACATTCCTTGTTTTAATGAAAAATTGAGATTTAAAGAACATTCTAACAGCATGATAGTTATTTCATTTCTTTACTTGGCCAGTTATACAACTACAAAGGACCAAATATAGATTCAGATCAGCCTATCCATACAGGCAGTTTAATAAGGATCCATGCTGTTCTCTTAGAGTTCCTACAAGTAATGAAGAGTTTGAAGGCAAATAGTATAGATCCTTATAAGACTACATATAGGAACAATAGGACCATGATGGTCCTATATCACTCACCTGAGTACTAAGCAGTAAAGGTCTACAGGGAAGATAAATACCAAATATCAAAGTTCAAGGCCAAATAATTCTGACAAGTATGTAACTGTGCAAAAAGCATTTTCTTCTTTTCCCAAAATGCTTTCACTACCCTTCTTCTTCAAGGTCACTGAAAGTCAGGATTATACAGTAAGGGACTGAATTAACTTTCAGAGGCAAAGCATTCATTTCCTGGTCAAAATGGTGGTCGAATGACAGATTAAAAAACATCACTCGCTCATTGTTAAGACACAAAGACATGTATGCCAAGGACTTTAGAAGATAACCGTCAACGTGGATGGATGGGCCAATTGACTGTAATTGGTCCGTAATGAAATTATACATTTAGTCCCCTTTTTTGATAATATGTTGTTTCATGAAATAAAATCAAATAACTATTGTCTGTGGCTTAACAAGATGAACTTTAATTACATTTTGTCCTGAAAGAGATATTGGTCCACAGAAATATACACCAAAGCCCCTTTTTCCATGACATGACATTTAATGAAAAAATGTAAAATATTGTTAGTGGCAAACTATCATAAGGAATACATGTACATAAATTCCATATTGTTTCAGTGCAGAAGAATTTTAAAGTTTTCCTTCTTTGTTCCCATGCTCAAACTTGTGACCACCAGGGCTGGGCCAGTTTGAACCCCTGGGGCATCATATGAACAAACTTGGTAGAGGTCCTCTAGAAGATAGTACATACAAAAGCTCTAGGACTTCCAGTTTCTGAGAAAAAAAAAGTTTTCCATCTTGGTTCCAATGTTTCAAATTTGTGACCCCTGGAGAGGGGCCAGTTTGAAGCCCGGGGGCATTATATGAGCAATCTTTGTAGAAGTCCACTAGGAGATGCTACATACCAATTATCACAGCTCTAAGCCTTCTAGTTTCAGAGAAGATTTTCAAAGATTTTGCTCTTTTTTTTCTTTGGTTGCCATGGCAACCAGAGTTATGGGTGGAATAACTTTGGTAGAGATTTAAATAAGGGACATCCCTGCCAAGTTTCATCACGACTGGCCTAGTGATTTAGGAGGAGAAGATGTTAAGAAATTGTGGACGATGCACGACAGACATAAGGCGATCACAAAAGCTCACCTTGAGCACTTTGTGCTCAGGTGAGCTAAAAATGTGTTTTTTTTTTCTAATATTGGGTATTGTTTTCTTTATGATTTAAGACACAGAATCAAGTATTTGCATATCATTTACTATCATAGTGCACGACAGTTTTGTTGTAAGCCTTCAAATAGAGGTTCTTTTTTAGTCAATGAAACTAAAACCTAATTCAAAAGTACCATGTTTTACTTTCACCTTAATATTTCATTTTTCATGACCTGAAATACATGAATAAATAAATTGGTCGTTTCAAAGGGCAATATCCCTGCTTTTAAAGTTTCTGAAAATACGAATAATCGTTTACTTTGTTAGATTTAATACTTTAAGTGTTTTGATCCATGATTGCAGACGAGCGCTTACTTTCAGTTTCCTCTGACTCGTGACACTCAACCTCCTTCCGAGTACAATCATAACGTGGCTTCATAAAGATATAGTCTTTTAACCATTTAGACCCCTATGGATATAAATTTTCAGTAATATTTACTGCTGCAGCGCATTTTCACGTCAATTCACTTCAGCTCGTCTCCCGGAAAATACAAAGCACAGCTGCATTGTATTTTAGGATAAGTACCGAGTTCTCCGAAATCAATACGCTGGATCCCGGTTTGTTTAAATGTTAGAAAAAGTATTCCGGGACCAGTGAACCTACAAAAAGACCGTATGCATTTGGGAAATTCACCTTCTTCGGTCTATATATCTATTGTAGAAAATATTGGGCCTTTATCCAAAAAATGGAGGACGCAGACCGCAGATTAATATGGTCCAAACGTTTCGTACTTTTCCCGGGTTTTTGCCGACTTTTCATAGATATAACAAAATTCCCGACTTTTTCAAGACCGGGAACGGGTTTTACAAAATTCCCGACTTTTTCCCGTTTTCCCGACAGCGTGGGAACCCTGTCTATTACCCAGACTCAAATGGTGTGCACAGTGAAGAATCATGAAATTTGAAATAAAGATTTAAGTGTACATTCAGATCGGCCATCTTTTGACAGTGTGTTGTAATGAATAATCCTAAAATACAACATCAAGTTTTAGTGTTGATGAAGCTCTGCCTTCTGGATGCCAGACTCAATTTGGTTGAAATTGACTCAGTGGTTTTGGAAGAGATGATTTTGAAAGAATTGTTGACGACACACGTCGGACGACTCACGACGGACGACGCACGACGGACGACGGACACACGGTGACCCAGAAAAGTTCCCATTGCGCACGTTGTGCTCAGGTGAGCTTAAAAAGCTATATTTTTCTCACAAAGATCGGCATTTTTATGATCTGGCCAGACTTAAACGGTTTGTACAGTAAATATTAATTACTTTTTATATAAAGTAGTGATCTAATACATCCAGATAACCTTTCTTTTGACCTGACTTAAACGGTGTGCAAACGGAATAACCCTGAAATATACCATAAAAGTGTACGTGTTGACCGAATTCGGCCCTCTTGTGACTAGACTTAAACGGTGTGCACAGTGAATAATCCTGAAATACAATATAAAGCTGTAAGTGTTGGCAAAGATCGGCCTTCTGATGACCAGACTTAAATGGTGTGCACAATAAAAATGCTGAAGAGGATACTCCTGAAACACAATATAAAGCCGTAAAGTTCTGTATATTCAGATTGGCATTCTGATGGCCATGGGGCCAGACCAAATTTTCGGCCGAAAATGAAAAAATGCCCTTTTGTGGTGGTTTTCCTCATTTTCTCAGCCAAGAAAAAGAGCGAATTCGCAGCTAGAGAAAGTACGTAAAAAGGCCTTAAAATAATGCGTCAGAATGCACCGGAGAGCGTCTAATTTTCCGGGGGGGGGGCGGGAAAAAGCGCATGTCCCCGGACCCTGCTCACCTCCAGCATGGCTTCATCTGTACAGCCACAAAATAAAATTTCCTTCCGACGGGCCTGTAAGTACACATTTGCAGCTTTATATTGCATTTCATAATTACTGAGTGTGCACATCGTTTATTTCTAGTCACCCAGGGATCATCCCTGAGTCACCAGAAGGCCGATCTGGATCTACACATACAGCTCTAACATATAGGCTATAGGCCTACATTATATTGTATTTCAGAATTAACATTCAAAGCGCCGAATAAACCCAATTGATATTGAAATATTCTACAATGTTACAAGGATAATGGCAGATCCTATCTTAAATTGTCTCAAACGGTAGAGAACAGTGTAGAGCAAAGATCAGACTACACAAAACATGCAGTCTGACCTTGATCTACATTACACGTAAAGGCAACTATTTTAGTGATAGACGTTGTAACAGTAAGTAACTCTAAACACCATTAAGCCATGTCATTGTTGCTACTATAGACACCTATGATTGTAACTATACCGGGCGACAAAATTTTGGATTGGTCTAAATTGAAAGTATGTGTATATACTAGATTGGTCTAAATTGAAAGTACAGTATGTGTATATACAAACAACACAACAAGTGTGGCACTTCTCTTTATCCCTCCATGCTTTCAAAAGCTTTCTTTTAACTATGGGTCTTTAAAACGCAGGATTTCGTAGTAAAGCATTAACTCTTTACCACACAATCCCAACTTTTAATGACGCTGAGATAGAAGCCTTTTGAAAACATAGTGCGAAAAGGAAAAAATACTGGTAACATAAGAAAGTGAAAGTCTGCTCTTTGTTATAATCGGGACAGTCTGAGTTTGATAAACGACCAGCCTGGACAGAATATTTTGTTGTTTGACTCATTGTATCCATAAAACACTAAAGTTCTTTTGAAGGTGCTGGTGTTAGCTGGAAAACACATTATCAGCTTGAATTCATGCCATTTTCAACCAGTTTTTAACCTAAAGAGAACTTAATACATATAGATCAAGTCTTCAGTCCATAAAGTGACCAAGTTTCTGTTATTTCAAGGCTGATGAGATCAAATACATGACAATGAAAATTAACCCTTTCTCAAGCAATCCTTGGTTTTCAAGACCCTGAGAAAGAAGACTTCTGAAAACATTTGGGAAAAGGAAAAAATGCTGGTAACCAGCATTTTCTCCTTTTCCCACAATGTTTTATTCCCTTCCCAAAACAAATTTCAATTCTTTAGTCACATTAGTTCTGTCGCCTGCATATGCTTCAGATTTGGATTAGTCTAAAATTATGTCATTTGGTAAAGAATTAAGGATCAGGCTACATATGTTCTGTTCTGTTCAAATGTGTTGTCTATAAAAGTAAACTTTATAGTTCTTGGATCTCTACGTAATGCATACTTACATTATTACTCTATTACATTATTTTCCACTATGAAACTATTACATGTCGTGCTCTTCCACTATGGTGTTGTCTGTAGGCTGACGATATCTTGTACCAGGCTGTGTCATATTACTTATCAAACTGTCTTGTGATGTGTGACAACTCAATGTGCCACCTCCTGTAATATAGATTTGTGGAATGAAATTTCATACAGAAATTCTATGTTGAAACCTCAACCATTGCAATTTCAGTCTTTTAAAAATTAGGAAAACCATGGTAAAAAGAGCAGAAAATAGACAGAACCGTTGAAGTTTAGTCAATTAACCCTTTCCAAAACGACAAATTTTGGACTCTTCCAAACCAAAAGAGTTTGCAGACTACAATTTTAGATTTGGACAAACGCCAGAAAGTTTTCTAAAAGGGTAGAAAACACTGTGGGAAAAGGAGAAATTGCTCGTTATGAGCAATTTCTCCTTTTCCCACAATGTTTTCAAAAGACTTTTACTGCAGACACATAAAAACCAGGGCTTGTTTGGGAAAGGAAAAAAAGAAGAAGGATTTGAGTTGTTTATACGATCCCAAATTACTACAAGCATCGATTTATCAAAAAATTGTCATATCCAAGTAATTGATCATCATCTTGTTGTCTGTGAGAACATTTTTCTTTGTTTGAGGAGTAATTCAGGATCAGACTACACTTTCTTACACCTAAGTATAAATCTTTATTATATTGCAAAGGAATTTCTTGTGATCTGATTGGTTAACATACTGGAAACATAATATCATGTACCCTGGCAAAAACCACATAGAACCAGTTTCCCTTTTGAGTGCCCTGTAAACATCACTACACTAGCAACACAAGATCCAAAATGGCGTCGTCGATTGATCACAAGACTGCACATTTATGCACCAAACTGCATGTTGTAGTGACGTCAGTTTCCGAGTGAGATCAGTTTTCATTGAATTGGGGCACTCAGACGGGAAATTTCTATTTCATCAGCATACTCGATTCATGAGATCATAAAACAGGAAAATTTTGCTTAACACTCTTTGAGAGGTTAAAACTTTGCAGTATAATAAATTTGTTGTACGGTCAGGTGGCAGGGGACTTGGAAACTTGTTTACCGCCATGTAGAATCATGTCCTTTGGCTCGGGGTGACACGATTCACCACAGCCGTGAATAAGTTTCCAAGTCCCCTGCCACCTGACCGTACAACTAATAATGTCCAGAGTTGGTGTATCTGAAGAGTGCATTGATGGCACAGTAGTTTGAAAATTTAAAGACAATACAAACTGCTTAAATCTTTACCACACGACAAAATTGTAGACTGGTTCAAACTAAAAGCATTTGCAGACGACAAAATAAAGGTGACTGAATAATTGAAATTTGTTCTGGGAAGGGTAGAAAACACTGTAGAAAAAGGAGAAAATGCTGGTTACCAGTATTTTCTCCTTTTCCTACAGCGTTTTCAAAAGGCCTCATGCTCAGGGACGTCAAAAGTAGGGATTGTGTGGTAATGGGTTAAGTGAGAAAAACTTTTACTTTATCCATATCAATGCATATAACCATTGTGTTTATTTTTGTACCAGCTGTTTCCATTTGTATTCTATTTTGATGTTCTTGTCTAATCTGCAGACAATAATAATTAATAAGACTGATAGGTTTATTTACCTGACATGGCTCTTCCTGTTGCAAATATCCTTCTTTTTTCAACTCTCCTTTCCTGAAAGAAGACAAACATAGTAAATGAATCATCATATTCCATTGTACTTTTTTTTGTACATGAAGAATTTGCAAAGACTGTTATTTAACTGTTTAGCAGCAACAGAATTTTAGATTGCTCTAAATTGGAAGCATTTGCAGACAACAAAATATATGTGACTGAAACAAGAGGACCATGATGGTCCTATATCGCTCACCTGAGTACTAAGAAGCAAAGGTCTACAACAAAGACTATAATTACCAAATACAGAGGTTCAAGGGCTAATGATGATGAAACAAGAGCGGCAAATTGTCGCAAGATATGCAATCCCACCACCAGTTGTACAGGAGGTATAATAGTTGCAAAGGGCAGGCAATGCAACAAACAATTTGACTTGAGACTTCAAAATTCTACCCTGGACGAGCAAACAATAGTATGAAAATAAAGATCAAAGTGGAATTACTCAAAATCCATGCTAGGTAGAGTTATTGTTCTTGAATACAGTACTCTGTAAAATCACAACAAACATGCATACGAATTTTGAAGTCATTCTTACTTGAGATGACAAAGTTATATTTCGAACAAGCATTCAATGCAGACTCATGTGAGATTTTATTGAGACTGACATTCTAACCGATTCTCAATTCAGCTTAGCAAGAAATGTGGTCTCAAGAGTGCTCACAAGAAGACTTTTAAAGATTTTCCTCTTTATCTCTATGTGAAATCTGAGACCAACAACATACGGCTAACTTCACACCAGGACCATAATTTGAAGTATTTTGGTAGAGGGGCACTAGATGATGCTACATACCAAATATGAAAGCTCTAGCCCTTCAGGTTTGGGAGAAGAAGATTTTCTAAGATTTCCTTCTTTATCGCTATGTGAAATCCGAGAACCCACAACATAGGGCCATTTTCAACATTGGGCCATAATTCAAGGTATTTTGGTAGAGGGCCACTAGATGATGCTACATGCCAAATATGAAAGCTCTAGCCCTTAAGGTTTGGGACATAAAGTTTTTTACAGATTTCCTTCTTTATCTCTATGTGGAATCGGAGAACCCCCAACATAAGGCCAATTTCCACACTAGGGCCATTATTTGAAGTATTTTGGTAGAGGGCCACTAGATGATACTACATGCCATATATGAGAGCTCTAGCCCTTATGGTTTGGGACAAGAAGATTTTTAAAGATTTCCTTCTTTATCTCTATGTGAAATCCGAGAACCCACAATATAGGGCCATTTTCAAACTAGGGCCATAATTTGAAGTAATTTGGTAGAGGGTCACTAGATGATGCTACATGCCAAATATGAAAGCTCTAGCCCTTACGGTTTGGGACAAGAAGATTTTTAAAGATTTCCTTCTTTATCTCTATGTGAAATCCGAGAACCCACAACATAGGGCCAATTTCTACACTAGGGCCATTATTTGAAGTATTTTAATAGAGGGCCACTAGATAATACTACATGCCATATATGAGAGCTCTAGCCTTTATGGTTTGGGACAAGAAAATTTTTAAAGATTTCCTTCTTTATCTCCATGTGAAATCCAAGAACCCACAACATAGGGCCATTTTCAACACTAGGGCCATGATTTGAAGTATTTTGGTAGAGGGTCACTAGATGATACTACATGCAAAATATGAGAGCTCTAGCCCTTACGGTTTGGGACAAGAAGATTTTTAAATTTTTTTCTCTCGGTTGCCATGGCAACCAGAGTTCTCCATGGAATTCAAATCTTTGAAGTATTTTGAAAGTGCATCACCTAAGGATCATTTCTGTGAAGTTTCACTGAAATCTGTTGGGCGGTTTCAGAGGAGAAGAATATTTAAGTAATTGTTCATGGACCGACGGACGGACGGACGCCTGACAACGATCGATCACAATAGCTCACCCTGAGCACTATGTGCTCAGGTGAGCTACAAAGTGAAATTTGTTTTTGGAAAGGAAGAAAGCATTGAGGGAAAAGAAGAAAATGCTGGTAACCAGTGTTTTCTCCCTTTCCCTCAATGTTTTCAGAGGCCTTCTTTCTCTGGGTTGTAAAAACCAGGAATTGTATAGGAAAGGATTAATAATTCATTGGAACTAGATATGATTTCATTAATTTTGTTGTTTACCATATGATATTTTCAGTACTTACAAATATGAGTTGCTTTCTCAGCTCTTCTGTTAGACTTTTGTAGGATGAAAACTTGACATTGAAGTAAATAGTTGATAGTCTGAGGAAAAAAGAACAAAATACATTTTAGCAAATAAACTTCATCAAAATAAGGCTTTAACCTTTTATCAAACGATCCTTAGTTTTAACAACCTTTGGGAAGAAGCTTTTTAAAAAAAAACATTGTGAGAAAAGGAGAAAACACTAGTAACTAGCATTTTCTCCTTCTCCCACAATGTTTTCTACTCTATAAAGGACAAACTCTGCCATATGAGCCATCTTTACTTTGTAATCTGCTAATTTTTTCAATTAAGACCAATCAAAAATTTTGTCATTTGGTAAAGAGTTAATTCAAATATCTAAACACTGCACAAGTATGCTTGTTTGTGTCCCCCAGATGATAAAAATGAACAAGAGGGCCAAGATGGCCCTGGATCGCTCACCTGAATTTTTGAGATGACCATAGTCTATTTTTTTTTTTTTGAGGTATTGAAACATTGGAACCAAATTTATAATTTTGCCAAGCAATTTTCAAAAGGTCACCTGTAAAAGTCATTTCGAAATCTGACCATCAGTTTCAAAAAGAAGAATTTTTAAGAATTCTTCATTTCTGTATAAGAGCAAGTAGCCCCGATCCACAAGAGCCATGTTTCTTGATGGATCAAAATTTACGAACAAGTTTTGAAAAGGGTCACCCAAGGAACATCTCTCTGAAATAATTTCAAAATCTGACCAGGGGTTTCAGAGAAAGAGAATTTTAAAGAATTTCATCATGTCCATATAGTGCAAGTAGCCCCCATTCACAAGAGCCATTTTTCTTGACGGATCAAAATTTCGCGAACAATCTTTGAAAAGGGTCACCCAAGGAACATCTGTGTGATATTATTTTAAAATCTGGCCAGCGGTTTCAGAGAAGAAGAATTTTCAAGAATTTCTTCATTTCCATATAGTGCAAGTAGCCCCCATTCACTAGAGCCATGTTTCTTGGCCAATCAAAATTTTGCAAACAATTTTAGAAAAGGGTCACCCAAGGAACATCTCTGTGAAATTATTTCAAAATCTGTCCAGCCATTTCAGAGAAGAAGAATTTTCAAGAATTTCTTCATTTCTAAATAGTGCAAGTAGCCCCCATTCACCAGAGCCATGTTTCTTGACCAATCAAAATTTCGCGAACAATTTTTGAAAAGGGTAACCCAAGGAACAAGTCTGTGAAATTATTTCAAAATCTAACCAGCTGTTTCAGAGAAGAAGAATTTTTAAGAATTTCTTCATTTCTGTATAGTGCAAGAAGCCCCCATTCACCAGAGCCATGTTTCTTGACCAATCAAAATTTCGCGAACATTTTTTTAAAAGGGTCACCCAAGGAACAACTCTGTCAAATTATTTCAAAATCTGACCAGAGGTTTCAGAGAAGAAGAATTTTTAAGAATTCCTTCATTTTTGTATAGTGCAAGAAGCCCCCATTCACCAGAGCCACATTTTTTGACGGATCAAAATTTCACGAACAATTTTTGAAAAGGGTCACCCAAGGAACATATCTCTGAAATTATTTCAAAATCCGACCAGCGGTTTCAGAGGAGAAGATTTTTAAAGAATTCCTTCATTTCTGTATAGTGCAAGAAGCCCCCATTCACCAGAGCCACATTTTTTGACGAATCAAAATTTCACGAACAATTTTTGTAAAGGATCACCCAAGGAACATATCCGTGAAATTATTTCAAAATCCGACCAGCGGTTTCAGAGGAGAAGATTTTTAAAGAATTTGCTAAAAAATTCCATTTCGTTGCCATGGCAACCAGAGTTTTTGATGGAATCAAATTTTGTGAACACTTTTTAAAGAGGACCTCCCAAGGAACATTCCTGCCAAGTTTGGTCCAAATCCACCCAGCGGTTTAGGAGGAGTTGATGTTTAAAGAATTGTTGACGATGCATGACGCACGACGGACACCGGGTGATCCTAAAAGCTCCCCTTGAGCACGTTGTGCTCAGGTGAGCTAAAAAGCAACCAATTTGTAATGAAATGGAAAGAAATGAAAGACAAAATGGGAAAATGACATACTCTTCCCTTTCAATTTTTTTTTTCAAAGCTGGTCTACTTGAAATGTGAGAAAACATGTTGACATTTTACTTACAAAATAACTTACATCAAAAGTATAAGTAAAGGAACCATGATGGCAGGTGTGCTGATGTAAACCAAAATATCTTCCAGCCAGTTGGGCAGATCACCAATAACATCACTAATAACAAGATAAGATCTGTTCTTACCCATAAATGGGCCACATCTTACAGACGGTGTCACTCTGAAAGTATACAAAAATTGCGGTAATTTAAGCCTTTACCACACAACACCAGCTCTTGACGACCCTGTAATAGAAGTCTTTTGAAAACATTGTGGGAAAAGGAGAAAATGCTGGTAAACAGCATTTTCTCCTTTTCCTACAATGTTTTCTACCCTTCAGAAAACAAATTTCAAATTTTCAGTCTCTCTTATTTTTTCATCTGCAAATGCTTTCGATTTGGACATACCTAAAATTTTGTCATTTGGTAATGAGTTCAACTTGCAATCGCACAAATATATGAACAATGCTCTATGACAAGTGAGTTAACCCTTTACCAAACAATCCCTGGTTTGTACGAACCTGAGAAAGAAGCCTTTTGAAAACATTGTAGGAAAAGGACAAAATACTGACAACCAGCATTGTTTCCTTTTCCCTCAATGTTTTCTACCCTGCTGGAAACAAATTTCAGTTTTTGAATTATGTTTATTTTGTAGTCTGCAAGTGCTTTCAATTTGGATCAGTCTAAAATTTTGTAACAAAATAAACAAAAAACAAAACAATAAAAATAAAAAATTTTACAAAATTAATAAACATAGTACATGTCATATGAAAAGTCATCAAAGTTTTGACCCGTTACCAAACAATCCTTGGTTTTTATTACCCTGAGATAGAAGCCTTTTTAAAACATTGTGGGAAAAGGAGAAAATGCTGGTAAACAGCATTTTCTCCTTTTCCCACAATGTTTTCTACCCTGCTGGAAACAAATTTCAATTTTTCAGTTATGTTTATTTCGTTGTCTGTGAGTGCTTTCACTTTGAATGAATCATAAAATTTTGTTGTTTGGTAAAGAGTTAATGGTGCTGAAGGAGAATTGTTTTTTTAAAACAATTTGGGAAAAAGATAAAATGCTAATAATCAAATAATCTTTCTACTATTTCCTTGACAAGTTCTATTATTTACCGTAATCAACATTTCATTTGTCCTCTGCAAATGCTTTCAAAATGGACAAGTCCAGTTCTTATCAATTGGTAAAGTTGAAACTGGGGTCAAGAAAATGAGCAAACTTACTCTATCACAGCATATGCCATTGGAAACAGACTGACAAACAAGTTCAACAACAGTATGGCCAAGTAAAAGTTTCCAGTGCTTGAGGCACGGAACAGTTGTTGTGGTGGTACCATGGCAACCTTGAAAGAAGGTATTTATCAAGTTTTTTGTCATTTGTGTTATACATGTGACTAACTGATATCTTTTGAGACAATTGATAAAGAAAGATTATGGCTGTTTAATTTTGATAGTTTAACTTTTTTCTACAGATTGACATAAACATTTCATTTTTCTGCATTTTGAAATTTAAAACATCCTATTGATCTTTATCTAATAGGTGTACACATTCAGTTGTCTGATTTTAACCCTGAATGTCCACTGAAGCAACTGCTGATCTAAAAAGGTTAAAAATGATGCAAGAAAACAGTCTAGATTTGAGCATGCCATGGGTTACCTAGGCAGTTTTAGAATGACCATTTTGAAAGATACTGTGGTGAAAGGTAAGGCTTCAGAGAAGTAGAGCTTAAATATCTGGAGCAACCTATTTTCTGAGAGCTATTGTGACTTTGAATTCCAGGTCTGGGTGTTAATACTCTGACTAAAATATCTGATCTTCATCTGTCTAATATAAACTTTAAGTGTTACCTTAGCTATGACAAGTCTGATATAAAACACCAATACCAGCTTCAGGAAACCAACAACACCAAGTAGAGGTGAAAAATACAATCCAAGCCAAACTAGTGACTGTCCATAAATAATATCCAAAACACAGGCTACTACATCAAACTTACTGTAACCAATCTGAAATAGAAAGTACCAAGCTGAATGAATGATTGCACATAATGAATAAAGTGAGTGATAGTAAAGAAGCATTGACAAAAAAGTACTTTTTTCACATTTTTGTTGACATAATGGAGCCCTGTTGTCATTTGCTTTCTTGTTAAAAAAAAACAACACTTTGATATCTTTTATAAATCCCTTTTATTACTGAAAGCATGGGCTTGAACCTCTTGCTATATACCGGTATATAACTGTCAAAACTAAGAATATCCCTGAAAAGAGCAGCCAAAGATAGGTTTTGGCACCAACACGGAATGCTTTTGTTTTGTCTTGAAGCAGACATCTTGTGTTAAAATAAGAGAAATAATGATTTCTATCTTCTTTTACCACTATATTTTCATTTGTTTGTATTAACATTTAATTTATTACATTCACAAAATTTACAAAAGTTTATAAGCATACTTTCTAGGTTATCTGCTGTAAATTTATTTCAAATGTAATGAACTAATGACACTGAATTGTGTTAGCCCTTTACAAAACAATCCCTGGTTTATATGACCCCGAGATAGATGCCTTTTGAAAACATTGTGGGAAAAGAAGAAAATGCTGGTAGCCAGCATTTTCTCCCTTTTCCCACAATGTTTTCTACCCTGCTGGAAACAAATTTCAGATTTTGAGTTACTTTGGACTAGCCTAAAATTTTTTGCTTTTTGTAAAAGGATTAAAAATTGCTGCATGAGAGGGACATTTTTACAGATTAAAATCGAGTGGTATTTAACAGGTTTTATAGGAGCCATATACAAGGAAGAAATACCTGTTTGAAACAATATTTCTGAATAAATGCTCTGCCCATATGTACAACAACACCAATCAAAATCAAAATTCCAAAATCTAGAAGAATGACTTTCAGCACTTCTTCTCCAACATCATTCTCCCAACAACAGGCTGTCTGAAATTAAAGGAAACAATGTACCTTCAGTTAAATACAAGTATATAATAGAAGAAGGGCCGAAGGCAGTTAGTAGTGAAAAAAAGATAAGAACTTTCCATTGGAACCTTTCAGAAATACAAATGATATAATTATGTACAAATAATTATGTAAAGAGTGTATGGATTGTGGTAGGAAATATTTTATCCAGATGGCCTAGAAATTATGCTTTTGATTACCCTAGCCAGGGATAAAACACAAATGAAAATTTAGCAAGCTACTCACTAGCTGCTCTATACATCCATCAATTTCAAATTCAGTAGACTACTGTAAGGCCTAATAGATTATAATAAGAAGGTAATGTATGTTGCTTGTATGCTTGTATCAAGCAAAAGCCTCTTTTCTCAATTTTTCTTTTCAATCAAATTTTAAACAGTAATTTCCTTTCATTCACACATTTCACCTTTGCATTACATCCAGTAATTTTGATGGACTTATAACTAGCTATGTATAGTAAGTGATAATGTAAATGAGATGGATAAGATGCCATAATGTTTTCTGAAAGAAACTTGCAGCAAACAAATCGGACAACTTCCATACCTATAAATAAGGGAGAGTCAACAAGAATTGCTATGTACAAAAATACAACAGAAGGTATTGTAGTTGAAGCAGAAATTGCTCCATACAGTAATTTTTTTCAGAAGAGACATTCAAGTCTGTAAGAATTAACGAATAAATCTTTTTTTACCTCATTAAAGGTAGTAGCTTCAGTATTGTCATTGCATGACTGGTTTTCTGTGACTTTGTATAAGGATAATACAAACACTAACAGACTGGCTATGTAGAAAACTGTTGTTCTGTAAGATATAGCAAGAAAAAAAACAAAGAGGTTTTGACCAAACCATGCAAGTATATTCTTAAACTTTTTACAGGATTGTTTGAAATAAAAAGAATAATATGTTTTTGTATTAAAGGTGGCCCTTCAGATTTTGGGACGAAAATTTTACAAAAATACAAAAAAATCATCCTTATACTCCCAAAGCCTTATAATATTCATTCATTAAACCCCAATAGTTGAAAACCATCCGAAAACTAGATTAATTAGAGATTTACTACAGCCCAGGTCGACACTGAAGGGAAACACAATCTATTTTTACATGAGCAACTCGCTCATTTACATACCTGTAATGTACAGACGAAGCTTCAAACATAGCATCCGAAGTTCTAGACATTATGGAAAATAATTACATGTTTGTTATGTTATGGAATTTAATAGTCATAAGTCATGTGCAAGTCACTTAACATTCTCATAATGCATTTTTGATTTTGGCAGGAAATCTAAAAATAGCTTAACCCATTACCACACAATCCCTACTTTTGATGCCCCTGAGAAAGAAGCTTTTAGAAAACATTGTGGGAAAAGGAGAAAATGCTGGATACCAGCATTTTCTCCTTTTCCCACAATGTTTTCTACTGTTCACAAAACAAATTTCAAATTTTCAGTCACTTTTATTTTGTCGTTTGCAAATGCTTTCAAATTGGACCAGTCTAAAATATTGTCATTTGGTAATGAGTTAAGAGGCTTGGTAGCCTTTTAAGGGAATACCACCAAAAAAAAAAAATTTTTTTTTTTAATTGTATGATTCTTAATTACAGATGATTTGTATTGTTTTTT
Organism: Tridacna crocea; assembly: GCA_943736015.1. Classification (NCBI taxonomy): domain Eukaryota; kingdom Metazoa; phylum Mollusca; class Bivalvia; order Cardiida; family Cardiidae; genus Tridacna; species Tridacna crocea. The sequence continues at coordinate 41,811,497 of OX031056.1, read as the reverse complement.
CATATAAATTTCAGTGTCATATATATTTTTTAATTTCTTGTGATGTGAAAATTCTAAATACCCACCTTTAAAGCTTTGCAAATAATACATATACCATGTTTAACCCATTACCACACGAGAAATATTCAGACTGGTCCAAATTGAAAGCATTTGTAGATGACAAAATAAAGGTGACTGAAAAATTGAAATTTGTTCTGGGAAGGGTAGAAAACACTGTGGGAAAAGGAGAAAATGCTGGTTACCAGCATTTTCTCCTTTTCCCACAGTGTTTTCAAAAGGCTTCTTTCTCAGGGGCGTCAAAAGTAGGGATTGTGTGGTAATGGGTTAAGCAACCCTGAGCAACATAGCATTTGAACATCATGGTTTTCAAAGAAAATACTTATAACTAGCATTTTCTCCTTTTTCCACAGTCATATTCATATGTCATCTGTGACATCTATGTTAGACAAGCCCGAAGTTTTGGGTTTTTTTTCCACTAAGAATTAATGCTTGTAGTCAGACTGTTCACTTTTACCTCCATTTAAGTCTTGTTCATAAAAGTGGACATAATTCAAATCAGTTCAAAATTTTAGTGCATTTAAATGTTGTTTACAGCAGCCCTGTTGAAATGTAGCATACCTCAGTATCTTTTTCTGCTTCTGTAACTGTGGTCTTCACATTTAAATGGGGACTTGTCCAAGAAACCTGTTACATTACTTTGATGGACAAAAAGGTATTCCTTTTGTCTAAGTGAAGCTATGTTCAGGTCACTAAAAGTATTTGTGTATGAAATTCTTTATGGTCATCATCTGTATTTTTCACAGATGCTTTCACAGTAACCAAGTCTGTTGTTTCAGACTGTAACTCATTATAAAAGGATTATTATCAGAAAATCCTAAATAAGATCATACCTTGCTAATGTGAACTTTGTCTCAGTCCTAGGATGCCATACCTCTAGTTTGACCACCTGTTGAAATACTGGGGGTACAATGAACTTTAACCCTGCAACAACAGCTGTCAACTGTAAGTGAACATTGTATAAAGTTATTACATTATTCTCATATTCATTAATGGCTTATGCCATTCCTGGTACTGAAACTTGAAACAGTCCCAGTGACATAAGCATTGCGTGCAATAATTTATCATTCTACACAGATGACTTCTTTTAACTCTTTACCAGATGACAAAATTTTAGCCATGTCAGAATTGGAAGCATTTGCAGACAACAACTTAAATATGGTTTAAATTGTACATTTTTTTCCTTCGACAGGATTGTGAAAACATTGTGCAAACAGGAGAAAATCCTGGTTACCAGCATTTTCTCCATTTCCCACAATGTTTTAAAAAGGCTCCTTTCCCAGGGTGGTTAAAATTCAACTGTGTGTGGTAAAGGGTTAAGCTTGCACTTGATTAGTTTTTATCGCTTTGTACGGAATGGAGAAATTGCATATAATAAGCAGAATCTCCTTTTAAAAGAATGGGTCAAACTTGTACTGCATGTTCAGTACCTATCTGTATTTTACACTGCCTTTTTCAAAATTATTCCTGAAAAACTGGTTTTGTGGTTAATTGGCTGAATCAGATTTGATCACGTTTAATATGAAACAAGACTATAGTTAAAAATCAAAGTACTGATAGTACTGAAGGCCAGGAAATTGAGGATACGAAACAACACAAGAGGTCAATTTTTATTAATACAAACAGGTAGACGGACAGGGATACAAGCGGATTCCACTAAGCCCCTGGAATTCTTGGTTTTAAAGGAAATTTTGAACTGATACTAGAAAGCACCAGCCAGAAACTAATTAAGCTAGAGCTAGGCATATGCTCGCAGTTATGGAGTGCTTGATAATGGCTTAGAATACTTTGTAATTTGTCGTGGTTGTAAACAATCCCAAGTCAAAATTGAACTATTCAATCAGTGCAATACCAACTTTGGTTATCTAAATTTTCTGAGACATGTGATGTCTTGTAGTCCTGAATGACATTATTTTTTACATTTTTGACGCAAGAACACATTTATTTTTATAGATTTCAATAAAAATACATGTAAGATAGATATCAATGTAAAATGTAATGAATAATAAAGAGTGGACTGATATGGCAGTTGGTCATGTTGTCTCTATCCTCCACAAGTTGACGAAATTTTGAACTGGTCATATTTGAAGGAAGTTGTAGATGAAAATCCAAAGTATTCTTCGTGTATATTGAAAAGTAATATTTTGGGGAAATTGGGAAGAATTGCTTGTTACAAGCAAATTCTCTTTTAGCCAAAATATTTTCTCAATAAAATACTGTAAAAAGGTTGGATTGTTTTGGGAAAACAATTAGGCTCAGTTTACCTATTTTACTTGCCTATTTTACAGACAAGTCACAGTGACTTGAGCTTTGATACTTATATCTACATAATATAAAAAGACGTTAATCCTAATTCATAATCGTTGTCCAAGGACAATTTGTGTCAAGCCTGCCAACACTTGACTCTCAAGCTTGACCTAGGCCCTAGACCTGAATAAATGTTTCAAAGGGAACTTCTACCCATGATGGAGAACAATGCATTATGCTAATTTATATCGGAATCTATCCAAAAATGTAGGAGTTATGGTTCGGACGAAAAATTGGCCTTCAATGTGGCCATGATCCTGAACCCACTTGAACAGATGTTTCAAATGGCACCTCTATTCGTGATGGGAGGTCAATTGTGCCAAATTGTTTTGAAATCCATCCATAATTGTAGAAGTTATGGACCGGAAATATTCGGATGCACACAAGCCCTAGTGAACACTAGAAATAGGTGTGTCAGTGACACAGATGCCCCTGCTAAATGGTATTGGTCACAGTTATGTCATATTACACTAGTAGAGAGAGAGATTAAAAAAAATACATTAAATGACAAACAAACGACTACAGAAAAAAAATTATAAGCATTTATTTGGTTTCAAATCAAAGTCAATCAAAGACATATCATTAAGAATCACATAGGTGTAATCTATTTGTGACAGGTGTAAAAGGTGTGAAATACATCCTATCAGTGTGAAATAGGCAGTATGAACAATGACAAAATTACCAAATAACTCTTGGATAAAGGTAACTAATACACATAATGTACATACTAAAGAAAACGAACTTTCAAAAATATTTTTATAGATAACTTACATGTAACTTGATTAACGATATGGATGAAATTTGATCTTGGGGTCGATTGTTCTAAAGTTTTATTTGGGGACAATTTCACCAAAGAAATCGTCTCCAGGGGACTATTTCTCCGGAGTGATAAACATAACACGGGCCAAGCAGTTTGGGGACGATTTCTCCAGGGGCCGATTTCTCCAGCATTCCGCTGAAGTGCCCTAGATTTAGTCGATATACATGAGAAAAAGTGATAAACATAACACGGGCCAATATTCTATATGTAGTTTGCTTTATTTACAATTCCATTTTAGCAGAGACGCGTTTTGTGACACATATGTTCAAATGTCAACACAACGTTATAGACAATCTCCGAGCAGAGTTGTCATTCGTTACTCTCACCATACATGAATGTGAATGATCCAGAGTGCAAGACAGAGTGTTATAGATATTAACCTTATATAGCACGTAGGAATACACAACTGCCGGATAAGGCTAAGTTTATTAGGTTATGCCTTTATTAGGTCAGTGTTAATGACAAAAACGGGATAAAAACACACACACTCGTCAGTTATTAAAGGATCATAATACCCTTGCAATTCCATGGCATTTTGCAGATGAAAGCTTTGAGGAAAGGAAAGCATTCACACCGTGTGATAAGCAATCTCTGTATATACTTGGGAAACTAGTTGCTTTGGCGGACTCAGCGATATAGAGTGGACACACCGTCCAACATTTTTGTCTGAAAAGGCAGCTTACGATCGCTATAGGCAAGGGAATCCCTTGAGAGGGAATCCCTGGCCTAAAAATGAAGAAAGTATCATAGCAGATCGAGGACAAGAAATTACCACAAGAAATCAGCTTCCTCATAGTAAAAATTGTCTAATAACACTATTCTTATAATAATATTCAACACCAGTCTTTCTAAAGCATTGCGCAGAACATAAAGTTTTGACTTGGCCACAAAATTAATTAAACAAACTTCACTAAGATGAAGTAAACAGAACATCTATTACGACATAGTAAGTTTTATTTCAAGACAGAAAACAAGTGATTCAAAGAGCAAACAGCTGTAGGGCAGAAAATGAAAGTTGATAGATGATAGGAAGCACACAGTGAAAAAATTAAGCTCAATGTTTTCCAACACTAGGGATACAGAAAGGTATGATTATGAATATGTTTTAGATTCCCCCCCACCCCCACTACACACACACACACACACAAACAAACTTTGTCAATGCTTGAAGTAGGCTGTTTTGCAAAATAACTGTGGGAGAAGTAGTTGCTTGCAATTGCAATGTTGCAATGTTTCTAACCTCCAGCTTCCAAATGTAAATCTCAATTTTATAGTCTTATATAGTTTGTAAATAATCTACAAAAATACTGCTTTCAAGTTTGACAAGTCTAAAACTTCATCTTGTGGTGCACACTTAACTCCTGACCAAACAATCCTTGGTTTTCACAACAAGCATTTTCTTCTTTTCCCACAACGTTTTCTACCCTACCCAAAACAAACTTCAATTTTTGAGTCACTTTAATTTTGTCATCTGCTAATGTTTCAATTGAAGTCTGTCCAAAATTTTGTCCTTTGGTAAAGAGTTAAATGTTTCCTTTTTGTGCCACTTCTACAAGTTTTAGTCTATTCAGTAAAGGTTTTATGGACAAGCCTGTGCTCTGTTGATGTAAAAGTCTCACCTGATATTTCCTGAAGAGTTCCTGTAAAGACTCCGGTGCTGTGCTTGGGAGGATATCCTTGTCTGCTACAGTATAAATAAGAAATCCACTTCCACCTAGAATTCCTATCACTATCACATTGCTGATCAGTCGTCCTGTATACCATGTTAACCTTACATACATGTAATATACTTTATATGAAACATTTCAGACCTCAGCAAGCTAAATACAATGTAATTAGAATGGACATTTTTCAGTTTAAATGAATAAAAAGTTGTTTTTTTGCCAATTTCAAGGCTTTTTGTACCAATATCTTGCAAAATATTGTGAGTCACAAATTGAGGATTTGTGTTTTTGTTGCTTATGAAGTCTAATCCTGAACTACACTTTCCTCAACAAGAAAGGAAATAAAGTTGACCTCTGTATATTCACAAAAAACAATTAGAGATGTTACATACGTAACTATAATAGGTTTGACAATGATTTAATCCCAAAAAGGAAACAGTTAACATTTTATTTGCTGATTTTCCCCGTTGTAAGTTTCCCATTTGAAGATTCAATCCTAGGGCTTATTAATTAGGGTATAGTAATACTGTACACATATTCATCACATTATACTACTGAAGTAAACATAGTGAAAACAGGGTAGAAAAAGAAGTCATAGTTTTTTAACATTCAAGATTTTTCACTTTCATAGATAAAATTGAGTAGACCTATCGTAACACATTCATTGCATCAATCGTTTTCTCATATGCCTCATATTTCAAACAGTGTACATGCAAATCATATTACCTGGTGCATCTGCTGACTTGAACTGTAGACTTTTCCTCTCTAACAAGTTCCTGTCATTGAAAATTGTACAACCCTTTACCAAACAGAAAATTATAAGACTTGTCCTAATATTGAAAGCATTTGCAGACAAATTCAATGCAGCACAATTGATTTTTTTTTCTTTTTTTAATTAAAAAAAAAACAAACTTTGGATAAAAGAAGAAAATGCTGATTACCAGCATTTTCTTCTTTTCCCACAATGTTTTCAGAAGATTTCTGTCTTAGGATTGTTAAAAGTTGGAGATGTGATGGTTGTATGGGAAAGAGTTAAAAATAAGGTTGTTTGTAATTACCTTTTAGATAAATTGATCTGAAATAAATTGTGTTCTAGTACATGAAATTCTCTAGCTTTACACTGTTAGTTACAATATCATGCAAGAAATAAAAATCATGTAAAATAACTTCAGATGATTTTAAAACAAGACTTCCTTCTTGCCTCACCGAAACCATGCAGGCCAGTGGCGACTGGCAGTACCAGGTAGTAAACGGTTGTGAGTTAAAACCTCATTATGGCCACGATTCTTTTCATGTTCTGCATCAAGTGGTAAGGGAAAAACAACCAATTCCTCTTGCTGTTTTCACTGGCAAGACTATTACTGATCTACAAAATATCTTGGTATGTTCTGTGACACACAATATGGTAATCCAATCTGCATGCATTTGAGAGCTAGCATTACAGCAGCTGTTATTTGTTTCCTTAACCCTTTCCCAAACAAGCCCTGGTTTTTACGTGTCTGCAGTAAAAGTCTTTTGAAAACACTGTGGGAAAAGAAGAAATTGCTCATAACGAGCAATTTCTCCTTTTCCCATAGTGTTTTCTACCCTTTTTGAGAACTTTCTGCCATAATTTCTCCAAATCTAAAATTGTCGTCTGCAAATTCTTTTGGAAGAGTCCAAAATTTGTTGTTTGGAAAAGGGTTACCGGTAAATCTTTAAGCTCTGAACAACTGTATAAATGATTCCAGGAGGAAAGATCTTTGATTCATTTAGCTTATTAAATTATCTTTGAAAATTCCCCTGGCCATGAAAAATTATGAGCTTTGTAAAACAATAATAGAATCGCTTTACAACCACAGTTGCCATAACTTTCATTTTGCCAAAAAACAAACACTTTTCTTTTACATTTCCCAATAAACACACAAAAAAAAGACATGAGAAAACAACAAGATAAAGATGGAAATGCTATAAACTGGAATATGTCTATTATCATAATTATGAAACCCTTTTGATACCATAGACAACAACAGTGACATTTGCAGATGGCAAAGATCAAGATCAGACTGCACAGAACATGCAGTCTGATCTTTGATCTATACCGTCCACTTGTGTAGTCAAGCCAATATAATCAAAATCTTTGTAAGTTGCAATAAATTGAACAATCAAAAGATGTCAAGCTCATTATTTGATTCTGAAAGAGAAAGGAGAAAGACTGGGAAAAGACAAACCCATGCTATTGTGCACAGACCTTTAAATCTGTGCGCAATGAAGTCCTGTGATCAATGACACCTTGTCTACTTGTTATGGAATAGTCCCAAGTACAGAAAGTCCTCCAAGCAAACTTATATTCACTGCCTTTGTCTGTCAACAGTTTACTTTTCTTGTAGCGTACTATCATCCTGCCAATGTCATTGCAAATAGGTAATGCATTATCATGAAATGTTAGACCATCTTGATGTGTAAATAATCTGAAGGTAAAAGTTTCTTTTTTCACATCTGCACGTAGTGCCAATAAAATGAAACAGACCCTGTCAGCCATTACTAATTATGCAATAATCCCATTTCAAGTCTGTATTTATCAGAAAAATTTTGCATAGAATAGGGCAGTATTGATCTAAGATCAGGCTGAATATTGTGGGCAGTCCGATTTTGATCCACACTGGCTGCAAAGGCAACTTAAGTTGTGAAAGGGGATCACATGTTGAATGTCACATACAGTTGTTTGCACCAGTGGTAAGAGCAGATTTGTCATCATATTTTGCTAAATGACCACTGGATTTATTGTTTCCACTGATTTTAAAATCAAGATATACATGTACCTAAGTAAATAAAGAAAATCCATGCAGTGCAGTATACTTACAGAGTTATGATGTACACAAAACTCATCAGGTTTACAGCTAACCATGTCAGAAAGTATGCCACAGGTAGATTATAGGTAAAACTTAAATCATCTGTGTACAACCCATAAAACATTATGCTATCTGATAATTCACCCTAAAATATAAGAAATCGTAGTTATTACTGAGCACTATCCTTTGATTTCCTTTTCTCTAAATTTAGGAGAGACAAAACTAAAATTTGAAATAAAGATATTCTGAGCTTTGAATCGAACCTACTCTAACTCTCAGCCAATTTCTGTCAGAGGAATGATGGTAATAGTAGTGACAGACATTGCTGTGCATTGCTTCGGTGAAGATCTGTGGGAAAGCTGCCTGTGCCTTGACAATCATTTTGCGCAAATAAATGCCAAAGAAACTCCAGGAAAGCGTGGATAGGTATACACTGACCATTACAGAACCACAGAACTGGAATAATTTTGAAACCACTTGAAATACAAAACAAAGAAATTTATATATTGCAACAGATCAAATATGAAACAGTATGGAGATAGAAGAAACTACAATGTACTCCTTAAATGTAAAACAGACTGCAGAGACTAATGGGTGAAGGCACTGGTACCAAAATTCATCAAGTTTTCTTTACATGTTAGGCTAAGACTGCATGACTTACAAAATGGCCACCAAAGGTAATATTAGACTTGAAACTGCCATCTATCATCTGCAAATAAAAGAAGCAACTTTAACTTTTTGCACTGAGAATATTGTATTTTCAAGACAGTTTATCAGCACTTTCAAATACTCTGAGAAATGTTAATGCCAAAACAAACTTGGGTTTTCAATTCTTGCTTTGTCATTTCTACCAACAAAAATTGTCCTTCCAGTTTGCCTAGCAGAGTATCAGTTAACCCATTACCACACAATCCCTACTTTTGACGACCCTCAGAAAGAAGCCTTTAGAAAACACTGCGGGAAAAGGAGAAAATGCTAGTAACCAGCATTTTCTCCTTTTCCCACAGTGTTTTCCACCTTTCATATAACAAATTTCCATTTTTAAGTCACTTTTATTTTGTCGTCTGCAAATGCTTTCGATTTGGACAAGTCTAAAATATTGTCATTTGGTAACAAGTTAAGGGGAAGATTTACGTACATTCATACTAGCAAGTCATTACACAAGCCAAACAGCATGTATGGAGCATTTTTCCAGGATAAATGTCTCATTTTCTCTCCAGAGATTGTTAAATTATAGCAGGTTTACTTCTATGAAACCAAAACCTTCATCAGGGACATATGAAGTTGGGGGAAAATGACATAGCTGGCCAGTTTCTAAAGTCATATGTTACTTGTTTCTTTGTTGTCAAAGCAATTAAGTCAATAATATGGATGTTTGCTCTGAAAAACTTAGGCATCAAAGCTAAGTCTAAACTTTGCCACTAAATGACTATTATAACTAATGGCACTATGAATCCTACATGTACCTCATGATTTTTCACATTAAAAGTTATGCCACTTTACCTACAGGTGGGTGTCTTGAAATGCACATATATATTACTTGTGACTATGTGGTAAGATGTTTGTATACCTAGTGTGTTGGCTTCTCCTTTTTTTTTAATATGACGAACAAAACATTTTAATAGAGTACCAGTATTTCAATTATGATAAAAGAGAAAATGTTCACCTTTGGAGCTGTAATTAACCCTGCTAGTAGAAGGGCTGTGACAATGTTCATATATACAATACTTCTTACAAATCGAAAGTATGAGGCCACATTACTTCCAAAATAAGCTGAAACAAATGAAATAATTCTCTGTACCACCTAAACTAACTCTGCAGAATAGGAAAATTAAAACATCTATGTAAAACATGAACATCAACATTCATGACTTTACATTTTTAGTTGTACGGTCAGGAGGCAAGGGACTTGGAAACTTGTTCATGGCTGTGGTGAATCATGTCGCCACCTCACCTTTGGCGTTGGGGAACATGATTCACCACACCTATGAACAAGTTTCCAAGTCCCCTGCCACCTTTATTATACTGCAAAGTTTTACTATTCAAACGTTTGTTAAAGGAATTTTACCTTTTTTTCGGTATAAAAAATGAGTACACTGGCGAAAGAGAATTTTCCATCTGAGTGCCCCAATTCAATGAAAACTGACGTCACTGGGAAATGAAGTCACTGAAATCATGGTAATATGTGCTAAAGTGTACAGCTTGGCACATTATCTTGATGCTAATCTTGATCAACACTGGCATTTCTGATGTTGTGTTGATAGCCTAGTCATGTATACAGGGCTCCTGATAGGGAAACTGTTTTTATGTTGGTTTTGCCAGTGTACATGATATATGTGCAGGACATATTATCCAATCAGATCAGCATAAATTTCTTTGCATTTAATTTGTAACTTTTGTCAATCTAAGACATCTGAAGAGAAGGCAAGCAACTTGAATGTTTAGACAAACAAGAAGTATTGAAGTCCATAGAAAATTTCTTGGTACCTAGAATTCTACTTTTCCCACAGTATTTCTACCCATTCCAAAATAAATTCAAATATCTTGGTCACATTGGAGTTGTTAAACAAAATTTTTTTCCAAATGGATGGGTCTAAATTTTCATTGCCATGACATAGAATTGGTTAAAAGTTTTTTGGCACATGTACACTACTGATTTAACACTTTGTTTCCTAAACATTCTCTGCTGAGTATTGTAAGTATATAGGATTGTTCTGTGAAGGGTTAACAGTGCTAGATTACAAGCCAGTACATATGTACATAGTAAAAATAATTGTACAGAAACCTGTAAGTCTTGCAATAGTATCGTCCCAAAGAGAAAGCATCTGTATCATGCCATTCATTGTTCGCTGCTACAAAAAAGAACGTAAAAATGTATATTTAGTAAGCAAATCCAATACTTATGATGCAAAATTACAATTGATGCCATATGCATGTACATGTATGTGTGTAAATTGACACTTAAAAGGTTTATGAAAGGAAAACATCAGTGCTATACATTATCATTTTATTATAGACAGACTTAATTGACTGTAGAGAGACAGAAAAATAAAAAAAAAAAAAGTTATCTAGAATCATTTCCTACATACATATTTATAATGGTGGAATTTGATTTAGCAAAAAATATAAGGTATCTATACTATGCCCTCTCTTGAAACAGTAATCAAAATGTTCCAAGTTGATTTTTTATCAAGTTGATTGCTGCACTAAAACTGATAGACTTACCTTTTCCATCTTCTTTGACTTCCCTGTATTGTAGCGTCTTTTCAAGTAACCCTCTGAATGTAAAAGCCTACAAAAGTCAAGATAGCTTGATGTAACAAACTGCAAGAAAACTCTTCTTACAGTATCTGATACTATAATCTAATTCTATCACATAAAATACTGTTAGAGTTCTGCTTGCAACTTATCTGGAAGGAAACTAGAGGGAGCTGTTGTGTACCCATTGTGTTGACTTTGAAGTCCACATCCAAATTTATATAATAGGTTATCTAGAGCTCACATCTTTTGAAGCATTTTGATGTATTATTTCAAACTTGGTTTGATGACACGTGCAAGTCTATAATTCCTGGTCCTATCACCCCACCCTGCATTTCTAAGCCTAGTTTCAATAATTTGGAATCTGAACACTATGTCATTTTACTCAGTAGCCTGTATTTCTCCAAAATTATGCTTTTATATCAAATTTAGCTGTGTGTCCTGTGCATGTGAAACTTAAAAAAAAAAATCACTGTAAAGCCTTCCATATGCTGAAGTTTGAATAAAGTTTTAAAAAGTTTGAATATAAGTTTAAAAAATCAAACTACTAGTATCTGCTATAAACTCTTTACAAATGACAAATTTATAGACTGCTTCAAATTGAAAACATTTGCAGACCACAAACTAAATGTGACTGAAAAGTTAAAATTTGCTATGGGAAAGGTAGAGAACATTGTGGGAAAAGGAGAAAATGCTGGTTACCAGCATTTTCACCTTTTCCCACAATGTTTTCAAAAGGCTTCTACATGTACTTCAGGGTCATAAACAGTTGTCATTGTGTGGTAAAGGGTTAAACTTCAAAAAGGTTACTAATACTTTGGTACATAAATGATCAAATTAACAACAAAGAGAACTGAGCCATGCTCTGACAATAGGGGGCTTAAAGCATCTCTGTAATCCATGTACCAAGCAAGCCATTAGATACAGAGTGATAAATGATGTATACTTTTTTAGATAACTAAATTAATCATGATATAGACTGGTCCATGGACATACGGAAAATTGACCAGCAGTGAAAAGTTTTGGCCCTAGTCAGCCTGCGCAGACTGTGAAGGCTGACATGGGTTGATACTTGTTACAGATCATGACTCAAAGCTTTTTGCTCCTACCTGCAGATTTTCAATTTCTGATTCATCTTCAAAGGGAGAGAATTCAGTTCTTGTAGGAGACTAGCTATATCATCTTCAGTGCACTGCTGCAGCATGGCTTTAACATCTGCCTGTACATCATAGTTTTTGTCAAAAGCTGCATATTTCACACGAAACAAAAGTTCATCCACAGTCATGACAAAGCTGTCCTCAGGAAGCACTGACCCTGTTGAAAGTCGCCTACCTCTGGCTGTACAAAGTATAGTAAAATTCCTTTATGAAAACACTATGGCTACACGGCCAAGACACTGGATCTGTCATCAGGAAATACATAATTATACTACTTCATTCCTACCACCAACCTATTTTTGGTAAAGGCATATAATGAGGTGCCATTGCCATGATACTACCTAAAATACTGTTGAAAACAAAATTCTCTTAAAGATTCAAAGTTTGTCTATAGTTATGATAATTATGAAAAAAGATATCTAAATATTGCCAGGTGCCAACATGGGGGGTGTCAGAAATTGTTGTTTTGATTCATATAGTTTTACCATTTTCTGCATGTTTTCTTATCTAGCAAACAAAATTTAAGTATCATCTAGATTGAAAGTGTTACTTACTTGATCCATATTCCATGTTCAGATACGTGGGTTCTGAGTCTGTTTCTTCATGTTTTATCAAGGCTTCTGTTTCTGATGCCATTTTTCTTAAAAGTTATCTATGTTCTCATACAAAACTCTCTATTTTCATATGTACTTTACAACCAATATCTAGAACCAAACATTATACAGTATGAGAATATGAGATACAATGAGCATACATATCATGTATACGATGATGTAACTAGATCTTGCAAGCAAAGCAGAGTCATGAACAGAACAGAAAAAAAAAATGTTAATGTGAAATATGATTTTTTTTTGTTATTGAAAATATCACCTTTAAATGTTTTGCATTCATACTTGTTTGTGACACAACAAAAACAACAGTATTGTTTCAAAATATCTCAACCATATATAATACAATACAGTCTTTTTTGTTGTAAATATAGGCCATATATTCCTCCAAATATCATTCTTTTATTCTGTACAGCCAAACAGAAATCAGGTTGCTGTGAATTTAGGACAAATCTTGAATTACAAATGGTTGATAAATAGGAACCCATGATATAATGAGAAAGAAGTAGAGAGACAAAAGATTATTTTAACATGAAGTGTCTATTTTACATATCAAATAATAATTTTGCCTGGTAGAGCAATTAGTACTACTCATTGGAGTTAAAAATTTGTATTCATACAATATGATGCAGAGTCATGAAAATGTCTTCGATTGTATTTCATCAATTAAAGGTGGTAAAACTTAACCATAAGGGACAGAGTTATCTCTTTGCCAAACGACAAAATTTCAGGCTGGTCCGAAATCAACGCATTTGCAGACGACAAATCTAAAAAAAAAATTCTCTAAAAAAATGAAATTTGTTTTGGGAAGGATAGAAAACATTGTGGGTAAAAGAAGAAAATGCCAGCATTTTCTCCTTTTCCCACAATGCTTTCAAAGGGCTTTTTCTTCACTGGGCATCAAAACTCTGGATTGTGTGGTAAAGAGATATTTTATGTTATACACATACTGTGGTCCTGAGAGGAACATTCTATGAGCTATTCAAAATTACTCCACAGGATGTTTTGAGGATTTTTTATGGGGTAGATGAAATTCACATTCTATGTTATACACATAATGATAATTATTATTGTGCTGAAAGAAACATTTGAAGAACTATTCAAAATTACTCCATTGGATGTTTTTTTTACAGGATAAATGAAATTCACACTGCACTGATTTACATCCTAATTTTGGGTATTCCAATCAGTTCATGACATTGTAAGAATTCAAGCTAGAACAGCTTTGAAATTTACCAAGGCTTACACTGAAATTTTCCAAATCTAAAATTTTCTATGAACTCATAGATCTAGATAAACAAATACAATAATTTATTATCTTACCTTAATCCATTACTTTTTTTTTCACATATTTAAACCAAAGAGGTATTGAATGTACCATGCATAACAATAAACAATTATATATGTTGCACTTTCGTAATTAGTAAGCATAAGAAATATCACATCATAATCAAAATACTTTACCAAAAACTCCTGTGTTATATTGACCCTGAAGATGAAAACATAGTGGGGAAAAAGAGAAAATACAGGAAAGCAGCATCCTTCCCTTTTTTAAAGTTTTTTCACTTTCAAGGACAAATCTTATCATTTTAGCTGAACTTGATATGTTGCTTGCAATTCTTTCAATTTGGATATGTCCAAAATTTTCTGTTTTCTGGCTCAAGATTTGAAATACATGAAATCAACCCTTAGACTGACAGTTTTTTTCACAATGAAAGATATACAACAATTTTCATTACCCTTAACAACTGTTGAAGGCTGAATACCTCAGTGCACTGGTTTTTTTTTTTGAGATATATTTTTTTTAGCCTTAAATCTAGGTTTAATTTTCATAGATTTTTTTTAATAGTAGTCTGCTGCAAATTAGCATTATGAAGTAATAAGGTATTTGATAAAGCCAACAATAGTGATAAAAACTACCCTTTTGCTATCTCTTTCACTCTCCAAACTTGCCAGCTTGTTGATGCAACAACTTGACATCTTGGATCAGGACCAAACTAGAAATGTAACAATTTTATACCTTTGATCAGGATCAAACAGGGCAGGATTTAAATTTCATGTCTTGAATTTAACTTGCATAACAAATTCCATTTAATACAGCCATCACTAAGCAAACAGAAAATAAAACAAAGCAGTCTTGACAGAGTTTAAAATATTTACTTTTCATTTAGAACTGGTTAGAAAGTTAAAGATAAAGATAAAGTTTCTGAAAATTGAGGCCAAACAGGATACTTGGATATGTTTATCAAAAATATGCACAGCAGCAAAACTACTCATCTGTAAAAGATATATGAATGCTATGGTTTATAAATCAAATGATCCTGTAGAATCCCATCAAAGAAGGAAATATGTTTGATTAAGTTTTATCATGCCGAAAATGAGAACACATGGAGGATACCATTATTATCAGTATTGGTAATGGTGTGGTGGGATAAAAGGTTTAAAACTCATTACTTATGTCACATAAACTTTAACCCCAAACCAAACAGATAAAATTTGAATATCCAACAGAAGATAAACATTTAACCCATTACCACACAATTCCTACTTTTGACGCCCCCGAGAAAGAAATCTGTAAAAAACATTGTGGGAAAGGGAGAAAATGCTGGTTGCCAGAAGCAAGAGACTGCTGTTTTTCCCACCATGTTTCTCAAAGTTAGTCACTGAGAAAAGTATTTACACTACCCCTATATTTTACATGTATTAAAATCTAAAAATTTCCATTTCAAAAATATATTAGAGCTAGGGTCATAAACTGTTCACATTCATATTTTGCAATTAGATAATACTGTGAGCACTATTTATGATTTATATTTTGTATTAGCCCTTTACAGCACAATGCAGATTTTTAAGGACCACTGGAAACATTGTGGGAAAAGGAGAAAATGCTAGTAACCAGCATTTTCTCTTTTTTCCCAGAATGATTTTTACCCCATCAAAGAAATACATGTATTGCACCATTAGCACTACATTGAAATTGTCATCTGCAAATGCTTTCAATTTGAACAAGGCTGATATTTTGTCATGTGATAAAGGTGTTAACCACACAACACAGAGTCTGACAAGTATTGCTTTTGCTGATGATATAAGCTCAACATCAGGTACTTAGCCAGTGTGCAGACTGAATTTAGTTTAAATTAACCCTTTACCAAACAATTCCTGGTTTTTACGACTCCAAGATAGCAAGTGTTTTCAATTTGAATAGTCTAAATTTTTCTTGTTTGGTATTTTAAGACTTAAAATGACCAATGACCCTGAACTTATGGGACAATGCAAAATTCCCCCCCACACACACACAAAAACATGTTCGATTTTGGTATGGAGAGGCCAGCCGGTCGGCAGACTGATATAGCGTTGATGGTACTCCTTCCAGTTAAAATATAGGGTTTTACCTTTTATCTCCCTTGTTTGTCAAAAACTTTCACGTAGCTTTATATTTTTGGGACAGGAAATGTTCTCTTCTCAGTGGAAAACATTCGAGAAGTGTTCTGTAAATAATAGGGGTTTAATGCATTTCCGTGGTACGTGATACTGGGCAAGCCATCACATTCTTTTATTTAACCCTTTACTCCATATGTACTCATTTCTACGCATTACTTGTAGGAGCCTTTGGAAAACATTGTGGCAAAAGGTTAAATTGCTCGTGACGAGCAATTTCACCTTTTGTCACAATGTTTTCTATGCTATCAAAAGGTGTCATATACACATAAGAAATGGCTTCTTCCTTGCTGTTATTTAGGGTCGGTTAGAGATACATGTACCATAGAAATGCCTCATGGGGTAAAGGGTTAATAGTAGCCTTGGTTTTTAACAACCTACTTAATTATGAGGTAGATTGGGCTTTGGATATATGTAGAACGTTGACCATTAGTGAAAAGTTTTGGATCAACTTGAGTCGATACTTTTTAACAGATGCATTAAGCCCCCCTTTCCACAGAACATGGCTCATTTATTCTGATATCAGTGGATATGTTCAGATGGGCTGAGCCCTGTACCAATTGACAAATACTTTGACTGATCCAAACTTAACCCTTTATTCCATAGATACTCATTTCTATGCATTGCTTTTAGAAGCCTTTGGAAAACATTGTGGCAAAAGGTGAAATTGCTCATGACGAGCAATTTCACCTTTAGCCACAATGTTTTCTATGCTATCAAAAGGTGTCATATACACACAAGACATAACTCCATCCTTGTTGTTATTTAGGGTCACTTAGAGATATCATAGAAATGCCTAATGGAAAAAAGGGTTAATGCATTTGCAGACAATAAAGTTATATATGGCTTTTAATGCTGGAATTTGTCAAAGGACAGAAAACGGTGTGGTAATAGGAGAAAATGCTGGTTACCAGTATTTTCTCTGATTTCCACTATGTTTTCAAATGCCAATGTTCCTCAGGGACATGTTGAGTAACATGTAGGACTTGAGAACAAGAGGTTGTCAATTTCTTTTCCAGGATTGATGATGCTTTTTGCAACAGGATTCATACCTATCTCACCATTTTTCATGATGGTTATGTGAGAAAGCAGCCAGTGACTTGGAAAGAATATTATGTGGAGTATTGGTAGAAGAAATTTCAGGAAAGCATGGATAAGTGCACTGGTTGCCTTGATATCGTTGAAATAATGTCCAGAATAGCGTTAGATACCATACCATAAATCAGTCCTCAGGGATGTTGAAACTCGGATTGTGTAGTGAAGGTTTAAACAGATTTATATTCATCTATCAGTTTCATTTGAATACAGTTTTATTCACGCCATAGAAAAAATGTGTAACTCTTAGGCTGCTAAGCCTGACACGCTGACCTTTTGCAGGCAGTATAGGTCAAGATCAGACTGCATAGTCTGTGCAGTCTGATTTTTTATCTACATTGTCCGATAAGGACATATTTACCTAAAAAAAAAAGGACTTTGATTTATCAAAATTTGGGTTTTTATTGTCAGCTTAAGTCTCATTTCACTTATTTACCAAGATAAAAGTTTAACTCATCATTAGAAATTTTCTTGTCAAGCTTTGTCAAAGTCCATAGATGTTTGGTATAAATTAAGCCTGATTCACTGATATCATCTTGGCATGTGCAGAAGGTGGGACTATTTTGGGCTAGGCTTACCTCTGTATGAAATTGTATTGCCATGGTATAGTTTCAAATGTACCTTTCAGTGGGAATATAATTATTTGTAGTATGGCACATTTATATAAGAGGATGTTCAGCCATGTTTTCAATTAAACTTTTAAGACGGGTGGATCTCTGTATACTCATTTTATAATTAATCTGTTTAGTATGTTTTGCCGTTTTAACCCTTTACCTGATATGCCAATTAGAGGCTCTTCCATTTCATCAGCAAATAAAGATATGATGTCAAAAATATGGACAAATGAGGATACAAATATCTGACTGAGTGGAAAACAGTGTGGGAAAAGGAGAAATTGCTCGTTACGAGCAATTTCTCCTTTTCCCACAATGTTTTCAAAAGCTGTCTGTTGTTGATGTGTCAAAATGAGTATCTATGGAGTAAAGGGTTAATTTCTTTCCAACCAGTGTTGATCATATTATCATGTAATATGCAGGCCGTGAAAGCCAGTGTAGATCAAGATCAGATAGCACACTGTCCCCTTTGCTAAGATCTTAAAACAAGAGGGTCATGATGGCCCTGTATCGCTCCACTGGCTAATAAGTAAAACACTACAAGCCGAACATTACAATATTTGGCCAACTAGTTTTAAACTTGAGGACATACAAAATTTTTTCTGTAAAATCCTACAAGAAAGTTGTGACCCACAGACAAAGCTAATTTTGACCACAAAGCTATAATTACTTGAATCCTAGCGGGGGTCCACAAGAAAAAGTCCCATACCATATAATACAGGTCTAGAATGTGTTGTTATAAACAAGAAGATTTTTCGAAGTTTTCTCCATAAAAGGCCATGTAAAATATGACACCCATGAGATAGGGCTAAATTTAGTAGCCCTAGTCTTTATCATGGTTACTAACAAGATGACTTAGTAAGTTTTCACCACAAAAGTCCATGTAAAACTTGTCACCCCTGGTGTGGGGACAAACTTGACCCCAAGGCTACAATTTTGGCCCTCCTGGTAGAGGCCGGCTAGATAAAGCTAAATGCAAAATTTGGTAGCCCTAGGCCTTATGGCTTGGTATAAGTATATTTTTAAAAAAATTCCAATATGAGCCCATGTAAAACTTGTAGCCCCCCCCAGGACAGGGCCAAATTTTATCCCAGTGCTATAATTTGGGCACCTTTGGTAGACAACCACTTGATAAAGTTAGTTGCAAAATTGAGTAGGCCTAGGCATTATGTATTGGTACGAGATGGTTTTCCCTATGTAAGCCCATATAAAACTTGTGACCCCCAGGCTGGGCCAAATTTGACCCCTGGGCAATCATTTGAGCACTCTTGGTAGACAACCACTTGATAGAGTACATGCCAAATTTGGTAGCCCTAGGCCCTATGGCAAGGTACCAGAAGGATTTTAAAGTTTTCCTCATATAAAACTTGTGACCCCTGGGACAGGGCCAATTTTGACCCCAGGGCTATAATTTGAAGGAACTTGGTAGAGGTCCACTAGATAAAGCTACATGCCAAATTTGGCAGCCATATGCCACTATGGTTTCTGAGAAGAAGACATTAAAAAATTTCAAAATTTTTCAGTTTTGTTGCCATGGCAACCAGAGTTTTTGAAGGAATAAAATTCTTTCAAGGAATTCTGAAGAGGACCATGGCAGGATGATTTCTGCGAAGTTTTATCAAAATCGGATGGGTAGTTTCAGTGAAGAAGATGTTTGAAACAAAAGTAAACGCACGCACGCACGCAAGGAGGAACGTACGCACGACGGACACCGGACCATGACATAAGCCCGCTAGCCTTTGGCCAGTGGAGCTAAAAATCAACATTGATTTAGCCCTCGTTTGAGTGTTATTTCTGAACTGGAAATGTCTGTGATCTATGTTTATTCGGCGCTATGTTGGGTTGACAATAGAGGATGCAGAACTTTTGGGGGTTTGATCTCAGTTGTTGAGATTTTATTACAAAAAATAATCTCTTTGCAATATTCACTGATCTATAGTAAAAATATTTAAATTTATTTCATGCTTTCCAGTAGGTTATCGAGAAACAATGGTGAAATATTTTTCGGTATTAACCGCTTGTGAAAAATACAGATTTTCATACACCCACTCGCCAAATTGATGGCGGAAACAATTTGTTCCCGCGCACTTAATACGAGCACGTACCTAGGTAAAATGCGCTTGCCTCTCAACCAGATGGAAAACATGACGTAGGGCGTATTCCTTTCACCTGTTCTGGCACAATGTTCTGTGTTCTGGAATGCTATTTTGGAACGTTCGAAAGGAATATTTCAGAACACAACACACTGTTCCGAAGTATGTTCTAAATGAAGCACGTTCGGAACATTATTCTAAACCATATCGAAATGAAAGTACATTGGCATGATGGCTGTTGCAAGAGCTAAGTACTGTCTTAGTTGTGTTAGTTGAGAATATGATTAGCTGCAGAGAGAGAGAGAGAGAGAGAGAGAGAGAGAGAGAGAAAGAGAGAGAGAGAGAGCGTACAGACGAGTCTACTATGCCCCTATTTATGGCATTCATATCATTAAACAAGAGGACCATGATGGTCCTATATCGCTCACCTGAGTACCAAGCAGCAAAAGTCTACAATTAAGATAAATACCAAATATCAAGGTTCAAGGCTAAATGATAATGAAACAGGAGCTGCGATTTGTCGCAATTTGACTTGAGACTTTGAAGTTCCATTCCAGACAAGCAAGAAATACTGTAAGAATGAAGATCAATGTGGAATTACATAAAGTTCACACTAGGTAGAGTTATTGTTCTTGCGCACTGTACTCTGTAATACTGCAACAAACATGCATACCAAGTTTGAAGTCGTTCTGACTTGAGATGACAAAGTTATATTCCAGACAGGCACTAAATGCTGTAAAAATGACATTAAAAGGGATATAACTCGACAACACAAATTGGAGTTACAATTCTTGTGCACTGCACTTCCAAATATTGCACCAAATAATCATACCCAATTTCAAGTCATTCCTACTTAAGATGACAAAGTTTTGCTCAGGACAAGCAAGAAATGCTATGAAAATGAAGTTCAAAGGGGAAATAACTCAAAATTCAAGCTAGGAAGAGTTATGGTTCTTGTGCACTGCACTCCATAAATATACAACGATCATGCATATCAAATTTGAAGATGTTCAGGCTATAGATGACAAAGTTATATTCCAGACAAGCAGAAAATGCTGTAAAAATGACAAGCAAAGGGAAATAACTTACAGACAGTATAAGGTAGAGTCATGGATCTTTCACATTGCACTCTGCATTATTGCAACAAAAACAAATGTCAAGTTTCAAGTCAATCAGACTGGAGATGACAAAGTTATGCTCTGCATTAAGAACTATTACAAAGAACTTTCTAATTCAAGGGCAAATAACTCCATTTGTTTGCATCCGATTACACCCCTAATTAAACTCATCCAAGATCTTATGGTTATATATCTTTTGGCCAAGTTTGGTGCTGATTGGTTAAAAATTGTAGATGCTAGAGAGTAAACAAAGTGCAGTATAGCAATTTTTCTAATTCAAGGGCAAATAACTCCAGATATTCTGGTCTGATTAGACCCATGATCGAACTCATCCGAGATCTTATGGTCATATATATTTTGATCAAGTTTGGTGCTGATTGGTTGATATTTGTAGATGCTAGAGTGTAAATAAAGTGAAATACAGCAATTTTTCTAATTCAAGGGCAAATAACTCCAGATGTTCTGATCCGATTAGACCCAAAATCGAACTCATCCGAGATCTTATGATCACATATACTTTGACCAAGTTTGGTCCTGATTGGTTGATATTTGTAGATGCTAGAGTGTAAACAAAGTGAAATACAGCAATTTTTCTAATTCAAGGGCAAATAACTCCAAAAGTTCTGGTCCGATTAGACCCAAAATCAAACTCATCCGAGATCTTATGGTCATATATACTTTGACCAAGTTTGGTCCTGATTGGTTGAAATTTGTAGATGCTAGAGTGTAAACAAGAAAATGCGAACGGACGGACGGACGACGGACGGACGGACGGACGACGGACGCCGACGGACGGTGAGTGATCACAATAGCTCAGGTGAGCTAAAAAGGACACTTGCAAATTTTGCCATGAAGAATTGTCCGTCTTTCAGTCATCATGAATCACCTAGCAACCGTTCAGCAGGTGCGCTACACCTCGATTGGATTAGAACAGTCAGAACATGTTCTGAGGAACACGGCACAGTGTTCCGAAATACTCCATAGACCTAGAACATGTTCGGAGTAGCGAAAGGAATACCCCCGTAATTTACCCAGCATTCTGCACGCTTGACATAATATTGTAATGAGTTGCCATGCGGAAGGCAGAGGGGGTACGCCACGGGGAATAACCGAACATAGCCGAACTGGATTTTGATGAAAGTTCCTACTCTTCTAAAAAAACTTCTGAAAATATTACCGATGATGTTCAATCGATGAAATATAGATCTATATTTCGATCTTTCACCATAAAAAAGAAGTATCCTCTATATGTACATGTAGGCACAGAGATAATAACAAAGAATTTGGACATTCCTGGCCGATGGCTTATAGGGAAAAATTGCACATTATGGCACAGCCTTTCCGAAGCATTATCCTAAAACATATATCTCTCAGATCGTAGTGTATCTACAGAGGCGAGTAAGTCCCGTGTCTATCGCAACATTGCCTCGGCTTCTTTAGGAGATTGACATGTTTGTATGACTATTTCCTTTGTTGTGCTTTCTGATTTGATGATAGGCAGTAACATCAATGAACTTCCAAATAGAATAGAACCACTGACGTAAAACGTGACGGAATAATTCTGAGACAGGTTGAAGATCGTCCCTGAAAGTGTACAAAAACTCAGTAACTTTTTCTGTATGTTTGGTAAATTGGTAGACTCTAATACATGTCCATTTCAAGAGTGTGACTGTTCCAAGTGCTATGACAAGCAACTTTCCTGGATAACAACACTTTGCTAGGTGGGTGAGCAAATAGAAAAGAGCACGTAGCTCGCTCGATAAATGAAATGATAATTTTAAGATCGGAAAAAAATGACCCAGATATAACCATATAACAATGTCAAGATTGTTCCGGACAGGTCGCACAAATCGGATATTTATATCCGAAATTAGACTGCACGATTCGTGATCAACACCGACCACAATTGTAATTTTCAGTGGAAAACATTCACCTTAGAACAGTGTGAATTTTTTAAAAAAGTTTTATATATATATCAAGAAAATAAATAAATAAAAAAATGAACGAAAACTAAAGGTGGTTTGCTGGAACAATATTTCAATTCTTTACCAATATCATCTTACACGCACTATTTTGAGCAATACTTACATCGATAACATAGCTCCTGGATCTAGTGAGCAATTCCTTAGAGCTTTATCCATAGCCCTTTTGGCAGCAAGACCTGAAAGCTGCGTAAAAATCAGTCTTAGAACAACAGACTTTCTTCGGTCTAATGTGTAATCGGACGAGCGGGTGATATATTTTTTTTAGAAAAAATGAAAAACGAAATAAACCTCAGATATTTAAAACTTGTTTTGTTTTCTGAACACGACGGACACATACCTGCAAGAGGTCCAGCGACGAGGGTTCCACACCCTTTCAATATCTGTGCTGCACCAACGCCATCTGAGAATCGTTGTTGACCGACTAGCTCTGCCACAAATTCTAGATAATGACCCCCTAGCACACTAAAGGTGAATCCTATTGTCGATACGACGGCAATGACCCATGGAGTATTGGACATCAATGGCAAAATAGCCATGGAAAGCCCACAAGTCATTAGACATACTGTATAAACTTTCTTCACGCTCAAATTGAAAACGTGACCTAGGAAACTAAGAAATATTTTTGCTGCAGAATTCAGCACACCAAATAACGTCAAAGAAGTTGAGACTATCACAGCTGTTAATTTAATAGAGAATATATACGCCGGCAAATGCAGTAATGCCATAGGACAAGCAATGTTTATCATAAAACAGTGGAATGCGAAGAGAACATACTTTGGAAGCCTTAGAATGCTGAAGTCGAACACCTTTTGTTCTTGATACACCGTTTTAGGGAACAATGCCAGAGCGCAAGGGCATATATTTAACGTTATCCCACCGATAATTAAAAGGCAACCTCTCCATCTGTATATATTGTTTAAGTAAGGAATCAAAAAGGAGAACACAGCCATCCCAACTGTTGGTCCCAATGTTGTCAGGATGGTGACGATAGAACGATACTTCTTGAAATAACGGCCGACTGATGTCACAAATCCAACATATTGGATACCGTTGCCAAAACCTGAAAAAAGCCAGGAATAAACTAGTTTTAAACATCCTATAACGCATAACTAGATGCATGCGACATTTTCTGTCTTGCCGGATACCACTCGTTTTTTATAATAGGAATTTGCTTTTATTAATAATTTTCTCCTGTAGCAACATCCTATAACGCATAACTAGATGCATGCGACATTTTCTGTCTTGCCGGATACCACTCGTTTTTTATAATAGGAATTTGCTTTTATTAACAATTTTCTCCTGTAGCAACAAAATTTTCACAAATGTTCTTGTAGGTCTCTTGCCAATATGTGGCCAGAATGCTTTGGGGTAATAAGGTGAATACAGTAAACGAGTTACGTAATGATCAAGGTATTGTAATTTCTAGTTCTGTAGGGCGGTTTAGGCCAAACAGCCAGCAGGACAATGCAGATCATACGACACAAAAAGCAATGTCTGGTAAAAGCACTTCACGATAGGATCAGCAGTACAAATGACCAAAATCAAAAGGTGTGTTTGTGTTGAGTTTTTGTAAAGGTAAAAAGAGCGAAAGATGTTTTTATTAGCATCGCCGATAATGCTAACAAACTAGCGATGTTGAACAAAAGATACGTAGATTTGAAAATAATGAAAACGTAAAACTTTTTTTTAGTATCTGTCTGATTTGCCAAAGATGTTCCGTCTCATCAAATCAGGAGGTCAGTCTTGGACACGGGATAGGCGCAATATAGCTGAATTGGTTAGTGATTACGAAACAGTTAATTACCTGTAATAATGCCATAGCAAAAGAACACGTGATATACATCATTCGCAAAGAAACAAATACATAGTCCTATAGGAGCCATTATACCACCCATGAGAGAACATGCCCGACAGCCAAACTTGTTCGTCAGCAAACTACCAATAAGGCCTGAAGTATATAGAATGTATCTCTGTTTAAAGCACATGTATTCTATAAATGCTTGACTCATTACCAAACGACAAAATTTTATGCTCGTCCAAATTGAAAGCATTTGTAGAAGACAAAATGAAAGTGACTGAAAATTGGAAATTTGTTCAGTGAAGGATAGAAGACATTGTGGGAGAAGGAGAAAATGCTGGTAACCAGCATTTTCTCCTTTTCCCACAATGTTTTCTAAAGGCTCCTTTCTCAGGGGCGTCAAAAGTAGGGATTGTGAGGTAATGGGTTAAGATATTATAATTTCTTGGGACTTTGTTGGTCAAAGATCATGTTACACTGTTGAATATCCCCAGTGGAGCTGTGATTGAAGTGCTCTGGCTAAGACACTTTCACCTACCACAATGCTGATAGATGACCATAGTTTAGCAGAGGTGTTATAGAAAGCGTTCATCCTTCACCACATTTTCTGGTATTATAATGACCATTTAGAAAAAAACATTTGAAAATATCGTGGACGAGGAAAAATGTCGAGAACTAGCGTTGTTCAATTATCAAAAAGTGTTCTCAACCCCTATCACAGACAAAATTAAACCAGAAATTTAAGCCACATGTATTTGATGTTTGCAAATACTTTTAACATAGACGAATCTTAAATTATCTCTAAAAAGACAAGTAAAGGTGTTTCTAATAACTGATATCGTATATGAAAGAATAGAAAACCGTGTTTATTTGGAAAAGGAAATCTAGTAATTACGAGCATTTTCTCCTTTCCCCATATGTTTACCATAAGCTGAGTTCCTAAGAGCCGTTAAAATGCGAGATAGTTTGTAAAGTACTTAAAGTATAAATACACTAAAACTTACTTCCGGTAAACCACAGTGTTATGGGCAAAGTGCATAGCCAGCTGATGAGCACCTCATTGGCATTCGGGAACTCTTCCTTGACGATGGTATAGAAAATCCCTGCAGTGTACACGTAACCACCGATCATCATCTACTCATATAAATTACAAATGAACTTCAAAATGTTACCAACGCGTATACACAGATGACACTAACGCGTCTGTCTCAGGAAGCAAAGACATGGTCTGTAAAAAAATGATAATGTCAGAGCTTCTTTAAAAGAAATTGCAGCTTGCTGGCAAGCGATTTCGAAACCTCCATACAGAATGTAAAAAAAAAACACACAAACTTTAGTTATACATGATTAGATACGCATTTAAAAGAACATTATGGCTAGAGGCGAAATTGCGCAGGAGAGAAAATCTTTCTTCCGCCATTACGATTTCAAAAGAGACTTGCTGAAAATTGTGCTATGTGATGAAATTGATTATACATAGCCTCTGCTAAAAGTAAAAATAAAGCTTGACAAAGACAGGACCAGCACGATGAGTAGCGAAAACCAACAAGTCACAAAATATTTTTTGTTGTTGTAGAAAGTCCTTATCCAGTCAGGGTAAATAGTTGATAACAACAGTATTACATTCAACATCTATTTTTGCCATGATGTTGTCTAAAATAATCTTCTGAAAGACGAAAAAGGTCGCTTGTAAGTGTTAACTCATGTGCGAACAAATACGTTTGACAGAATCGGGATCTCAGGAATTCAACTAGCATTTTCATTTAAATTCCGAGGATAACCATTCAGATCGCCAGTTTTGGAACTGAAATCTAGCATCTAGCAAGATTTAGAATGGTTATAAAATACCATCTTCGTAAGCCAAGATGACGATCACTACGTAGACATATGTAATGATCGTCGCCTTGCCTTGCGAAGATGATAGAAAACTGATATTTGAAGATCTATGGATGGCGCAAAAGTTACCTGAGCAACGAAGGAAGCCAAAGCCACAACATAACTCCAACCCTCGTCGACAACATCAGTATCTTTTTTACTGTTCATCGTGTTGTCTTATCGCATGGCTTCGATTTACTGGTTACAGCTCTTAACGGTCACCTAAAATACATAGATGTTTCGACTTATTTATAGGATATAGGCCTAGAAGTCGTAGCAACGGCATAAATGCAACCCTGATCAACAAGGTAGGCCTATAACCGCGGTCGTTTGATGAAATCCCTGAAGGGTGATACAAAATACAGTTGATCAACACCATCAGTATCTATAGACATGTCCACATATCAAGGTAGGCCTATGACCGCGGTCGTTTCATGAAATGCCTAAAGGGTGATACAAAATACAGCATGACTTTTCTATTTAAAGCATACATCAAAAACTAATTAGACCGACGACAGTGGCATCGTTATATACAACTGCTTCGTAATAATCGAGTTATCCTGGCGTATAAATGTGATCGCTATTTAGAAGTAATTCCATGCCTCGGTATATTGTTCTTGAAGCCTTGACATGCTTTTAAGAATATCTTTTAAGCAATAATTTTTCAGCGTTTGCAAGAGAACAATTCATATTCAGAGCTCCAGATAAGAAGGGGTGATGGTATTCAAAATCCATTATTTCTCTCTGAAACTAAATATTGTGGGTACTCATTAGAATCATCTCAATGAGACGATTCTAGTGAGTACCCACAACGTAGGGTTTACTGCTTGGAATAATTGATAATGTTGATTTTGAAATCAAAATCACTATCTCTATCTGGTGCACTGCATATTGCATAATTATCAAAAGCGCATCCTTGAAAACTGAGGCAAAATTCGTTCCCTGACCAGTGAAAGTGAAACGTTTCAAACCTTAGTGACTGACTGTCCAAGTTTGGACTCAGTATGCACGACCATGACATTCTCAAACCATTAAAACTATTGTATCAAATTGAAATCCAAGACTAACCTTCTCTTTTGGCTTTCATAGAAAGCCAAGCCAATAGGATTGCTAATTATGGAATCTGCACCTAAAATGGAATTTCGATGGTTGCTGAATACAGTCCCTTATTTGCCTGGTGCAAAAAACGGCAAACTGCCTATATCGGATTTTTTAACTGATCCAAATAAAAAGGATTTTTCGAACTGCATGTGGCTCAAATGATTTTGTTTTTTGACGGGTCAGATCATTGTGGAAAAAATAATGGTTAAATCCAGTTTTCCTCTTTTCACAATATTTTGAAAAGCTTTTCAAAACTCGCGATCGGGGTTATGTGCTTGGCCAAAAGATCAATTCATACAACTTCAAGAACGTTTTGGGCAATGTAGGTCCAAGACCACACTTCACAAGAACAAAGATTCTTAAAGTTTTTCACATGACAATTGTCAATAAAACTTCCCGTCACCTTTCGACCTAGAAAAGACAAAGTCGAAAAGTTGAAAAGTAGAAAAGTCGAAAAGTGGAAAAGTGGAAGTTAGCCGATTAAAACTTCCACTTTTCCAGTTAGGACTAATTTTTCGCAGGCTAAATTTGCCGCGTTATTTTTCTAAACGTACACTGGACAAAGAAATATGTACGAGTCCCAACTAGAAAAGTGGAAGTTTTATTCGGCTAACTTCCACTTTTCAACCTTTCGACTTTTCAACTTTTTAACTTTACGACTTTTCAACTTTTCGACTTTGTCTCCTCTAGGTCGAAAAGTGGAAGTTATATTGACAATTATAATTATTGTCATGTGAAAAACTCCCACTTTTTTACTTGCATTTCAATAACACGAAAAGTTGAATTTAGTGCTTCCTAATTTCCACTTTTTTAGACAAACGTGAGGTCGAAAAGAAGAAAGTTTTTTTTTTGACAATTGTCAGGTCAAAAACTTCAACTTTTCTACTTTTCAGGGTAATTTTCTTGCTAGAAAAGTGGAAGTTAGTGTGCCTAATTTCTAGTTTTCTAGTTCCTCGTAGGTTGAAAAGTGGAAGGCGGAAATAGGATTCCGTATTATTTTGTTATTCAATCCTTGACCCTACCGCTACACGTAGAAATTTGTTTCATGTTACTTCGATTGCAACGAGATTGATGTTTTAACGCCTGATTGCACCTCGGGATAATAGAAAAGAAGAGAGCAAGAATAAACCTGTGTACCCTCCCAACTAAACTTATTGGGTATATTTCCCTGAAATCCATAATCAATTATTTAATCAATTATTAGCCTCAGCTGGATAAGGAGATATAATTATGTCTGGGTTTATGATTCAAAGTACATGTATTTCCTTCTATATGTACTGGGTGAATAATGTCTACCTAACAATTTACACTTGGTTTGTTCCATATTTTAACCTTAGTAAGTTTTCTTTATTGTTCAACAAACGGTGTAATCGGGATATCGTGTTACTGAGCGCCCAAATACATGTAGTGGAAGCTTAAGTAACTAAGTTCCACTCAGTTACCTATTGCGAACGGTGTAGATCAAGATCAGACTGCATAAAACGTGCAAATGCAAACTTTCTTTTAAAACTTCGCTTCACTCTTTACAGAGCCCCAGATAAGGGTGAGTGATGGTATTCTAAATCCATTATTTCTCATTTAAACCCTATGTTGTGGGTACTCATTAGAATCTCTCATTGAGACGATTCTAGTGAGTATCCATATATAGGGTTTGGTGCAGAATACTTGATACTTTTTTATTTAGAATTATATTCACTCCCTCTATCTGGACCCTGCTCTTAGCAAGACCAAAAATTAAACTAGTCGAATGGTGTAATTTGGCCTTAACAAGATAGAAACAATTGTGGAATAAGGTAGCTGGTGAAAAACATTTCTCTTTTTCCAACAATTTTTCTAGAATATTTCCTCGCGGTTGTTTAAAAAAAGGGATCGTTTGGTATAGGTTTAAAAACGTGCTTAGGTCAATAAATAACTTGTGTAAGAAAATGAAAGTTTCGAAATAAAATCTTCTGTTATCGAACTGACATAAGGGTTTCTTTCAAACGTCCTAGAAAGCTTTGTTACATACGGAAAAGGAACTACTTTTCGCTTCCTACCAGTAATTGATGCTTTTGCAACAATGTTTGTTTCGCGTAAACAGGCACATATGTACGTGTTCGTGTGTTTCATTTTCTTTGTTTTCTAGTCTTTGACTTTCTTTGAAATCGGAACACTAACTAGTATTCTAGGAAAGCCAACGTGTAGATCTTGTACAGAACAGGAGATAAAAAAAAAAACGTTACACGTGACGACTAGATCTAGAACCTTTTTTTATGCAAGCACTTGTGGAATTCGTACTGAAGTGAAATAACAGCGTCAGTTGTTTTCAGCCTGGCTTGGTGCCGAGTTGGCCTACACTCTTTACCAGACGACAAAATTGTAGGCTCGTCAATAACGAAAGCATTTGCAGGCTACGCATAAAACGTGGTGGAAAGGATAGGATATGGTAAAAAACAACATCGTGACAAGAAACGAGAAAATGCTTCTTTTCCCATAGTGCTATACAATCCTTTTACCTCAGGGTTGCAAAAATAAAAAAAAGTAACAGTCAGTTATTTGACACCGTAATAAATACCATTGCAGAGAAAGAATTACACGAAGGGGCTACTTTCTATACACAAAGGCTACTTTTTCCACAATGCTTTCATCGTGAATCTGAAAATAGAAAACATTTTGGTCTCATTCATTGACGTCTCCGTAGTCACTTTAACTAGCTAGCGTTTCGTTTATCAACAGACTGTATGCTACTGGGCTATGTTAACCTTTCGACATCAATCCCGACCACTAATTACGACTCTTTTAAAAGGGACTCTTGAGAACGTTGTGGGAAAAGATGTTGGTAACCAGCATTTTCTCCGTTTCCCGCAACGTTTTCTACTCTTCCAAAAACAAGTTTCAAGTTTTAGCCAATTATATTTTGTTATCTGCAAATACCCTCTATTTGGACGAACCTAAAATTTGTCGTTTGGTGAAGAGATAAACGTCATTTTACCACACTAGTTCCTTGAGCATACATCAAATGCTCCTTTTTCCACAAATTTCCTTTGACAATTCCAGCATACGTCGCAAACAAACAGATATAATAAACATGTTTGTATATTATAAATCTAGTTTACAATATCATAATCACTTCTATCAATTTTGTTCGCGTTCTCTGACCCTGCAGATCAAAGTGCACCAAACTTGTAGATGCGTTGACCAGTGTCTAAAACTGAGCGATACATTTTAGCTTGTGCAATCTATTTTTAAACCCGACAGAAAACTTTGTTCAGCATTCTTGTAAGTATAATTCTTTACCCCATAATACAAATTTTCAAATTCAGCTACAGATCACTTTGAAATTTCACGTGTAAGGTCTTAATAATCCACAAGAAGTAATTTTCAATGCATGAAAACGGACGAAACATCGTGGCGGAAGGAAAACTTGCTAGAATTGTGTAATATCTTCTTTTGCCATAATGTTTTCAAAATTGTTCTGCTATTAAATTAAGTCTGCATATCGAATGAAGGGAGGACGAACTTGTATGCGTACTCACGTATCTTATCTCATCTTCTGTATAACCTCAAATGAGACATGCTATGGCAAAATGGGGCTTATTGCATCTCTGTAATGCATGATTCAAACCTAGTCAGCACGTGATCATGGATCAGTCAAGTACTTTTTGTCAAGTAACCGACTGAATGATGAGGTAAACCTCTCCTTGATCATGCAGACACTTGACCGACAGCAAAAAGTTTCGACCCAAGTCAGCCTGCGCGAACTGCGAACCTGTGTCGATACTTTCAGCGTATGTATTAAGCCCCCTTTTCACAGAATAAAGTTCACATCTTTATAAAATGAACACGAAACTTTGCATAATGAAAATCCCTTACAAACTAATGCATTACAAAACACAATCATTACAATAGATCTTACCCTTAACCTGTATTGAAGTAATTATTTTCATAGATCGAGTTACCAAACATTAGTTATCCACATTTGTTAACAGAATTAATAGACTAGCTTCACTGGCATATCCAACTAGACACACTGTCAGATGAACATTGACGAAACAGATGGTCGCTTGATCAATCTATCAGTCTCGCTATAAAAATTAACAGCGTGTAGTAGAATGTTCAAAAGATCTTAACCTGACCCAAATAAAAAGCTCTACTTACTCTATATTTCTAATCCTTTTGCTGTTGATTCATTTTAATGATCGGATCGATCCACCAAGCTTTTACACCGTGGACACTTGTAAATGAAATGTAACAGCAGCTGCTGATCTTTGGATCGATCTGATTTTTACCGTGTTATCAAAAACGAAATCAACAGGTTTCACGACATTTAAAGTTCTTACGTGGTAAGTTTCACTACATTCCTAGTTAAACAAAATAGTTATATTGCACTAAAGTCAAGTTGACTATGTCACAGATCAATTTTTCGAGAAAAAGCTCAAAGTTCTACTATCGAGTTTAAAGTATGAGTAGGTTGTGAGCGAATGTATGTCAGTCAGCTGTTTTTAACTCTTTCATTACAGAATAAATAAATTGCATTTTCCCACAGGCTACCAGTACAGTTTTGCTGCAAGATCAAGGGACAGTTCGGTCATAATCTATAATAATGCAGTGAACAGTGTGGATCAGAGATCAGACTGCACTTTCTGTGCAGTCTGATCTTGACCAATAGAGTCCACAAGAGCTTTTGGTTTCGTCTATAGTATGGAAAGAGTTAACCCTTCCCTGGGAAAGGCGACTCTTATCGCTTTTGCGGGCAGCATAGTCTACGACAATACCTCCCAGAACGTGAAATTTGGATACTGGTCTACATCGGCCTTTGCCTATTTCTGTACGAAGTCCAGGAAGCGTTTTCATATGTAGTGCAAGCCGTGGGAGTAGGCGGTTAAGAGAAACTGGCAATAGACGGTGAGAGAGAAACTTGTGCAAGGCTGGTCTAAAACTGTTTCATCAGCAATAAAGTCGATAGTGATATGACCTAAATTCATCGGCTTTATTCAGAGACAACTGTTAGAGACTATATAGATTTTTGGGCCAAAATTTCCATAGGCCAACTTGCAGTACCCGCCCGGAAAAAAACTTACACCCAAAGAATAGTAGATCTATCTACCGATGATTTTTTTTTTTTGTTCGATGGTACGTTTTTTGGGGATGGGGGAGGAGGAGGGGGCAGGCTAGAAAAGAATTAAAACGAGAAAACGATTCTAATGAGCATTACCACCTTTTTTGATCCTTGTGTTTTTTAGCCCATCTCATTTAAGAAAGTTTCTTCTTTCTTCGTATCGTGGCTTATCGTTCAATAAACCGCAGTTGTGAGGTATGAGGCACAATAAATAATCCACGAGGGTGACACCCCCACGTGTAGGATAATGACCCACACATAATCTTCGTTCATTATTTTGTGTCATCAAAACATCCTGTACTATAATTGGCATGCAACACGCGAAAAGGGGCTTTAGGACATTTGCGGAAAGTGTCGTTTCGGATCGGCCCACGCACTCAATGTAGGTTAATCCGAAACGACTATTTCCGTTTTAATGTAATTTTCTGTTTTGCACAGGTCTACTGTAGCACAAAAACTAATGTAGTCGTAAAGTATCGTCTCGGATCAGCCTGTGCGGACTGCGCAGGCTGATCCGAGACGACACTTTACGAAGATGTCCGAATGTCCCTTTTCGCGTGTTGCACACCATCTTATATCTTTACCAAGCAGGAGTCACCTCCTTTATAGTTGAGGAGAGCATAAAACAAAGAGGAATAAAAAAAAAAAGTCACTACACACTGTCTCTGCAGGGGCAATCTGTAAAGAATGTATTTTTCTCCATAATGAATTCTAATCTGTTCTTATGATAGGGCTGAAATCCGGTAACAATTACAGAACTGAAGAGAACGGATGTGAGGAAAGTGCTGTTGAAGATACTTTTTTCATGAGATCCAGCCAACCCTAGTAGAAGGTTTTCATAGAGAAATTGTGGGAATTTGATAAATAGCTTGTTTTTCATATAATGTTCTTTTTTTTATCTAAGGGTCTAAAAGTTTCTAACTGCTGATCATTTGGTTGATGGTTAGGTTAGGGAACCATCCAGTGGCTTTCCAGACCTAGTGAAAGAAACAATGGAAAAGCATGAACAGGAACATAGGATGCCGTAATATAACTGAAAAATGTTGTAAATGGTATTTAGTCACCTAACACTCAAGTAATATACTATTTCAACCCCTTACCAAACAATTCCTGTTTTTACGACCTTTAAAAAGAAGCCTTTGAAAACAGTGTGAAAAAGAGAAAATGCTGGTAACCAAATTTTCTCACAATGTTTTCTACCCTTCCCAAACCAACTTTCAGTTTTTTAATCACATCTATTGTCTCATCATTAGTTGCTCGCAATTTGGACTGGTCTATAACTTTGTTGTTTGGTAAAGAGTTAAGTCTTTAAGGGAAAACCAGAAAATATATTCCAAAACTGAAAGCATCTGCAGCCAACAGAACAAGAGCAGCTCTGCGTAGGTCTAGTAATTTTATATAAATTCAGCATGTTATTCATATTGCAAGTAACTGATCCTGAATACACCAGTTTCTGAAAAACATAGATCTATAAGGCGTGGTCTATGAAAATAGGGTTTAGCGCATCATTCAGAAATATCGTCAAAGGTCAGCCTGAACAGTCCACACAAGCTGACCGGAGTCTAAACTATTTGCTTTAGCTCATTTTTCTGCATGGTCCTTAGATCATTCTACCTCAGGATTCAGTCACTGACAAAATAGATTGATTAAATCTGTGTTGTGTTACTATTACCATGCATCAGTTGCTCCTACTGGCAATGCCTCCTGAAGGCTATTATTTGTTACGGAGATAGTGCATAATAGATACAGGATAAAGTCCATCTTAACTGGTTCTTTCACGTGCTCGGTGTAAAGCACCGTCACACAGTACCTCAATGAAATTTCTCATCTGAAAGTAATTTATACCTAACAACTGCGTCAGAGAGAATTCTCTTTGGCTCAGTGGTTATGGTATTAGTTTTTTAATCCTCGAAGAATGACGTTATTTGTTCCTTCAAAGCTTCTGCCTAATAAGGTTTTGTGTCATCAATAACTGATGACTTAAAAAGAGAGGGTGTGTTACGGTAGACCACTCCATCATGCATAACTTTGTCCCGATTTACATACAATACCTGACAACTGCGTCAGAGATATCTATTTAGCTCAGTGGTTATGGTATTGGTCTTTATTATATACCTAGCAGTGAAATCCTGGAATTTCCCAATGTAATAAATTTTGATATCATCACTAGTGACGATATCAATTTTCACTTTCACTTCCTGCCGTAATTTAGGAACTACTTTTTTTTTCATGAAGCACTTAAAACGAAAAATTAAAAATAATAATGTTAATAAGGTATATAATAAATAGAATAATCAACTGGTTATTTTTTATATGAAAATTATCTCACTAGGATGCGTCGTAAGGCGTTAAAAAAACTTGTGCTGCGCACTCGTTTTTTCAACGCCTAACAACGCATCCTCATGAGATATTTTTCATATCAAAAATAACCAGTTGATTATCCTCTATATTTTTGGTCATTTCCCTTTTTTACCGAAATCGTGGTATGCAGTTGATACAGGATGGTGCCACAGTCCATACTGCACGTACAGCGATAAAGACTAGCTCCTTTAACACTGTGACCTTCAAAATCTGCGGATTTGAACCGGCTTGAAAATGTATGGGGAGAACTTGCCCTGAGAGTTTATAGCACTGATCAGCCGAAAACCCTTGTGGCCTTTTGGGCTAGAATCGTTGCACAATGGAACAGAATTTCAAAATGATTTATCTATAATTACATTCTCTCGATGAGGCACCGCTGCCAAGCCGTTATTCGTGCGAACGGTGGTCATACCAGATACTGACAGTTTTGTGAACTCGTCTTTGTATACACCTGTATTCGATCTTACTTACAAGTATACATATTGATAGAATTACGGAGTCATGTTAAAAAATTAAAACGTAGTGGTACTCGAAAATGGTTTTATTCTCCTTTCCATGCACATATGTTTTCAAAGTACCTTCTCAAATAAAACCAAATCATATTTTTACATCGGTACAGTTACAGTAGGACATTGGGTAAGTGTGTTTGTTGTTGTTATGAAACTGACCATTTGTTCTTGTTATGAAACTGACCTATTCAGTACCGACGGAATGCTTGCCAAACATTCCGTGCAGTATATAGATCTACTTTCATTTATCACTTACAAGTTATCACTTATCTTTTACCGCGCCTTCGGCTCGAGGCGACATGATTCTCCACAGCCGCGAACAAGTTTCCAAGTCCCCTGCCACCTGGCCGTAGGTCCTACAACTAATATTGTTATACCTCGAAGAAATTTCTCGTGATCTGATTTGTTAACATGCCGGGATCATATATGTTCCCTGGTAAAAACCACTAAAAAGCCAGTTTCCCTTTTGAGTGCCCCGTAAACATCACTACACGTGCAACACAACATCCTAAGTGGCGACGTCAATCGATCACCAGACTGCACATTTATGTACCAAACTGCACGTTTAATGACGTCAGTTTCCAGTGACATCAGTTTTCAATTAATTGAAGCACTCAGAGGGGAACGCTCTTTGATAGGGTAAAACTTTGCAGTTTTATTCGGCTCGGGACGACATGGTTCACCACAACCGTGAACAAGTTTCCAATTCCCCTGCCACCTGACCGTACAACTAATATCATTATAGGCCTATTGCAAAGAACTTTCTCGTGGTCTGATTGGTTAACATGCCAGGAACATATGTACCCTGGGAAAAATACGTAAAGCCAGTTTCCCTTTTGAGTGCCCGTAAACATCACTACACTTGCAACAAAAAATCCTAAATGGCGGCGTCGATCGATCACCAGACTGCATGTTTATGAACCAAATGCACGTTTTATTGACATCAGTTTCAAGTAACGAAAGTTTTCATTGAATCGGGGCACTCAGAAGGGAATTTCTATTTCGTCAGCATACTCGATTCGTGATATCATAAAACAGGAAAATTTCGCTAAACGCGCTATGAAAGGGTAAAACTTTGAAGTTTAATAAATTCGTTGTACAGTCAGGTGGCAGGGGACTTGGAAACTTGTTCACGGTTGTGTCGAATCATGTCGCTATCTCGCTTTCGTCTCGGGACGACATGATTCACCACAGCCATGAACAAAATTTCCAAGTCCCCTGCCACCTGACCGTACAACTAATAATGTGCAGATTAGAGAAGGCCTTGCACATTATGAAAACTAGTTATTTATTATTATTCCCAGTGTTTCTAAAAGACTTTTTGAGCCTCCTGATGCTCAGTATAGTTACCTTGTCCTTACCTGTGACATAGTTGTTGGTTCTTGTAGTCCTAAAAACATACTGTCAGTCTGCAATATAATGGTAGATTGATTCTTGTGACATTTATTACGTCATGTGGCTAATCCGTAAATCAGTGGTTGTATCTTGTGACGCTAAATATGTTTTCATTTTAATCATGAATTTTGCATTATTTGGAAAGAAAAGTAAATTTATCTTTCTTGTTTCTGTCTTTCGTAATTTTTTATGTCAAATTCATAATGATACTCATTTGACGTAATAGTTTTATTCCCCGACGCTCCTACAATCCATCATATTTTGTGAGGCTAATTCTGCATGTAGTCTAGTAATTGATTTCTTACTCTTTCCCATCGTTATCTGCCATATTTTGTGTCGATTAAAGTTTGCTATATATTTTCGCCATTTACCTGGTTTAGGCCTCTAAACAATGCACCCCCAACCCGTGAAAAATCTTTGTGTTAAGCATCAATGAATTTAAAGAGATTATATTAATTTATATAGTATAGGGACTGGATGATTTCTTGAGCTGTGATAATAAATGTTACATCAAATTCGAAATTCACATTGATATAGATCTAGCTAGTATTTATATATATGTATTCCAGTGTGCGACCTCACAAAAGTTTGTGGTAATGAGATGATGAATATTGACCATAAGTACACAACCCAACTGTTGTGTATCTTTCTGATGATAAACCATTGGACTGCTGAGGTGGATAATAATCACACAGCACAAAAGTTGCTATGTGATCTTCTGACTCACACCGATAGCCATGCGCTCTCAAACTTCAAACAGAATATGTGGGTAAATTTAATGATATGCTTCGATTTTATGCTATTGAGCTAACACTTTTCTTTGTCTGGCTCTCCATATATGCTGTGTAGTCTGATTTTGATCAACTTTTCAACAAGAGCCCACTGCATATGGCTTTTAATTAAGCAAAACCCAAAACGTGACTAATTAGTACTTTCTATGTGCAGAATTATGAGTATACCCACTGCATATGGCTTTTAATTAAGTAAAGTCTAAACCGTGACTTAGTATTTTCTATGTGCAGACTATGAGTACACTCAGACGGTACTACATAAATATCCAAACCGATCCATTTCATCAGTTTCTGGAAATACACCCATGGTTCAGGAGAGACCAGGGCCCGTATTCACCAACCATTCTTAAGAACATTCTTGGTCTTATTCTTCAAGATTTCCTGACTGTGAAAGTAACAGAACTTCTGATTGGCTAAACCATTTGGTTTAGCCAATCAGAAGTTCAGGTACTTTCACAATGAAAAAATTTTGAAGAATGAGACTAAGAATGGTCTTGAGAATGGTTGGTGAATACGGGCCCTGATTCAGGCTCAAACTTCGCAATTCTTCTAATATCAATCCACCCTATTCCCAGTGACCCCAAGAAACTTTCAATTTACTGATAAACCAAAACTTTGTTACTACTACCCTATTCTTATGCCACTCTTCAACAATCTTCTCCCACAGCTGGCCATGATTTTTTTTTATTCGCAGAAAAGCATACCCTGAGCCAGCCTTAGACAAATCATCATCTCTTCTCCGCTCTCCATTTCCCACATTTTGGCAATCTGAAAATAAAAACTGTACAAGCTTGAACCCTTTCCCAAAGACAAAATTTTGGACTGCACCTAATTTAAAGCGTTTGCAGATGACATATCAAATGTATTGCAAATTATGATTTTTGTCTAATCAATGGTAGAAAACATTGTAGGAAAAACACAATTTTCTCCTTTTCCTCCAGTGTTTTCAAAAACCGTCTTTCCCAGTATCGTAAAAACCTGGCATTGTTTGGGAAAGGGTTAAAAATATTCTTTTGTATTTTTTTGCTTATTTCAATTGCATCTACCTTCAAACTACTGTTTTATCACAGAACCTCCCTTGTTTTCAGAGTAATATACCCATCAAAGATTTTCTTATCTTAAACACGTTTGGTATCACATACAATTGTGGGAGGTCATTTCGACGTAATTTTCACACATATTTCATGAAGTGAATGGGTTTTACTGCAGTAGCATCCAATGATGAATTTACGTCGTATGATCAATAATTTGTTAAATATCCTACATGTGATAAAAAGAATCCGACATTTGTTGGCTTTTGAGAAAAAAAAATAGTAAACTTGAATAAAAAATGTTATTAAGCAGTCAAAAAGGCTCGTTTAATAATATTTTTCCCAGGCTTGTGTAAGGAAATTTTATCTCAATCACCAAATAATGTCAGATCCTACAATCATTATTTATTAATTTTCTGTGTGACAGAACAATTTGTTGCATGACCAGTCACATGTCATAATTATATGCAGGGAGATTAGGAAGAACGTGGACCAGCCTCTGTATTGAAATATTGTTATTAAAAACAATTTGGAACGTTTACCGTTTTTGAAAGTAACCTCCTTTGAATTCTATGCACTTATTCAATCTTGATTTCCATGTACAAAACATGTATACCAGTGCGTCACATGACATTATTCCAAAGGACTGGGTTATAGTGAGAGTTAGCTCCTCTGCATTGTATGTGCCATGCAGAGAATCCTTTAAAATAGGAACTAATCAGAGGTCTCAAGGGGTAAGGACTGAATTATAAGCAGAACTCGCAAATGTGTCTATGTGTAGTTTCTGCAAAAGTTTCCTGGACAAATGTGGCTTTGTGAACTAGGGCATTATCTTGGTGTAAAGTGATGTCACTCTGCATAACTTCTGGCTGTTTTTGTGTGTGGCGTTTGTGAAATTTATTTGAATAATGAGGGCATAAAACTCAGTATTGATAATAGTATGTCTAGATGCAACTTGATGTAAAAGAAAAAATAAAGGAGAATACATATACATGATGCACATAACTTTGACCTCTGACTTACAAATTTAAAGTCTTCAGAGTGAAAAGTGATGTTGGATGTTTCTATACACTTCTTTGTTGGTTAGTTATAGTCTCATTAAAGTGGCATCTGTGTCTCGTGGCATGTAACAATATGATCAGTAAAGTCTGACTCCTCTACCCTTATGCTATCTAAAATTTTTTGACATATTTCGAACCTAACTCTCATTTGCTCTGGTGTGAAGAGTCGAAGTAACTACCTTGTGCAAACATGAGACATTCCAAGATTATCTGTCAAAATCTCCTTGGTACTTCCATATTGAAATGTGCCAGATATTTTCCTGACAGTATCTCGGCAATCTTGTTTTGCATGCTGCTATGTACCCCTGATGATTTTGTCTGGGACTAATGTTAATGGACGGCCAGATTTTGGGTCATATCTAGTAGTATTGCATCAGTCTTTAAATCAGTCTGATCCATTTAGGAATTTCAGATTTCTTGATTATAGAGTGCCCTAAAACTTGTTCGAAATCATTTTTGTTTTCAGATGAATACTTTCCCATTTTGACGTAAACCTTTTATGATTCCTCTTGGCTTAAATAAATTGGTGTCCCACATTTTGGACCACTAATACAGTACATGAAATCACTGAAATGACATCATACTTTACCTGCTTGAATAGACAATATTTAAAAGGTAGAGTCAGTTGCCAGATAATCACTGCTCATCTATGCAATTTTTTGTCATCTTACATGGAGTAGTTTTCACAAGGTGGTCCACATACTTTTTGATCACCCCTTGTAAATAATAAAGGATAAGCAATCTAAGCAAAAGATGTTGGCTGTTGTAATGAGTTATTATGTAAGTTTCAAACCATTCCCACATTGATCTCTGATCTACATCTCTGTTTTTCTTGTTTCTCAAATGAGGAATGCGAGTATGATTCTTTTGCTCTGGACTATGAATGTTGTTGTTGTTATCTTTCACATTCTGGTCTT
The DNA here is from genome assembly GCA_943736015.1 of Tridacna crocea. Lineage (NCBI taxonomy): Eukaryota > Metazoa > Mollusca > Bivalvia > Cardiida > Cardiidae > Tridacna > Tridacna crocea. Next base: position 41,770,515 of record OX031056.1, on the reverse strand, counting down.
CGAGTTGAAATTCTCAAAGGCAAATACATCTGCAAAAATATGACGATAAATAGAATTATGAGACAGCAGGCCCCCTCTGGCTATCTGGAGCCAACAATAACTCTTTGCATACTAGCAGCAACATAACTCATTACCAAACGACAAAATTTTAGGTTTGTCCAAATTGAAAGCATTTGCAGAAGACAAAATAAAAGTGACTGAAAACTTGAAATTTGCTTTGTGAAGGGTAGAAAATATTGTGAGAAAAGGAGGAAATGCTGGTTACCAGCATTTTCTCCTTTTCCCACAATGTTTTCTAAAGGCTTCTTTCTCAGGGTTGTCAAAAGTAGGGATTGTGTGGTAATGTGTTAAGTCCAATTTTCATGGTTTCTGCAAACAGTTTGGACTAGATTAAGCCCACCAATATGCTGAACCTGATCTTAGATCTGTGCTGTTTTACTACATATTATGTTTGTAGCAAAATCAGATATATTACTTTAACAGACACAGACATCGCCGACAACAATTTTACTGATGTTAAAATGTGCAGATATGGAAAAGCTACATAGTCTTTCACCCTTCATCTAAATCTAGTAAAGTCTACACTGTTTGACAATATAAGCATAATGTGCATTTCAGTCTCATTGTAATCATAAACATTTCTGCAACATCTTATAAGGCTTGAAAGCTGATCTGAGACAATATATTCTCACTGCAATAGCACTTTCTCACCTGTTAATATCTTTGACCTTTCTATGAAGACAAAGATCAGCCAGTTCCTTCGAGACTGTCTGATAACGGTCAGTGCCATTGTTTACAGGATATTATTTCATAAAACATGCCTTTCTGAGCCATTATAAGCATGTATTATCGTAACTGATAAAATCCAGGCCTTAACTGGGGAAAAGATGTTTTGATCAGTGCATTAACATGCTGTTAACATGTGGCTTTGTACTTTAAATATTCTTGATAAGGGCCTACTCAATGTATCCACAACCTTTGTTCTTAGGCTCTCACTAATGCAGCTGTAGGAGCTTATAACATATTAAATCCATTTTATACCTTGTTTTTGATGACTTTAGCACACAACACATGAAATCTTGCCCAGAATCTCAGTATAATCAAGGTCTAAATAAGAGCCAAGTTGAAATGGCCATTCTCTGCCGAATGCTTGCTCAATAGAAGATGTGTGTCTTCTTGTAGGTTGGTTCAAGACTAAAACAGCTAGATTTAAGAATTATTTTCTGTCAATGCTTAATCCAAAATCCAATTTTCTTAAATAGCCATTAAGTGTATGTACATATGAAATCAGACAGAAAACTAGAAGGCCCTGAAGGGCCTGAATATGCTCTACTGGCAGAGAGTTTGCTTTTAAACAAAGCATACATAGGAATTCATTACGCAAAAAGACAAAAAAGTTGACATTTTCAACTCAAAATGGCTACTTTTCCATTACTGTTTGTTGAATTTTTTCAAACTCAAAAGGGTTAAAAAGCTATTGATGGGATAAACAAGCTGAAAATTCATAAAAGTCTGATCACAAATAAATACTTTATCATGTAAACAGGCAATGTAATTGTTCAATTTGAAATGGCTACTTTTCCCATTCTGTTTTTAGATTTTTTTCAAAATCGATAGGCTTAAAGCTATTGATGAGATAAACAACCTGTGTAAGTTTCACAGAAAGCTGACCAAAAATGAATACTTTATCGCGTAAACAAGAAATGAAAATTTTCAACTTGAAATGGCTACTTTTCCCATACTGTACATTGGATTTTTTTCAAAATCAATAGGATTGAAGTTATTGATAAGATAAACAAACTCTGCAAGTTTCATGGAAATCTGACCAAAAATACAGACTTTATCGCGTAAACAAGAAATTGAAATTTTAAACTTGAAATGGCTACTTTCCCCATACTGTTTATAAAATTTTTTCCAAAATCAATAGGGTTAAAGCTATTGATGAGATAAACAAACTGTGTAAGTTTCACAGAAATCTGACCAAAAATGAAGACTTTATTGCCTTAACAAGAAATGAAAGTTTTCAACTTGAAATGGCTACTTTTCCTATACTGTTCGTTGGATTTTTTTCAAAATCAATAGGGTTGATGCTATTGATAAGATAAACAAACTCTGCAAGTTTCATGGAAATCTGACCAAAAATACAGACTTTATCACGTAAACAAGAAATGGAAATTTTAAACTTGAAATGGTTACTTTTCCCATACTGTTTGTCAGATTTTTTTCAAAATCAATAGGGTTAAAGCTATCAATGAGATAAACAAACTGTGTAAGTTTCACGAAAATCTGATCAGAAATGAAGACTTTATCGCGTAAACAAGAAAAAGACTAACGGACGGACGGACGGACGGACAGACGGACGGATGGCTAGACGGACGACGGAAACCACGCCATGACATAAGCTCTGCTGGCTGAAAGCCAGTAGAGCTAAAAACTCTTAAAAACAAAACAAAAAGCAATAAATAAAAAAATATGGGAGGGGGGGGGATTTATTATTCATTGACAAAGGGACATAACTCAAAAAAAATGTACAGCACTTCTCCCTAAGAAATTCTGCCCTATCTCTAAAGTTTCACAATGATACCCTTTTTTCAAGTTACCGGTATGCTTGTAACAAAATTTAAGTATAAAAAAATAAAACAGGGCATAAACACTTAAACTATAGCACAGTCATGGTTCATGTACACTCCACTTCTCCTAAATGTCATCTAGCAACCTTTTGAAATTTCAGAGAGATATCTTTCTTGTTAACTGCACTTCTCCTCAATAAAATCTATGTACCTGTGAAGTATCATGTTTATACCAATTAGTTTTTGAGTTATGCTTGGGACAAAACTTGAGTATGAAAAGTAACAAGGGGCAATAACTAATAAATTATACAATCAAGACTTGTGATCCTTGTGCACTGCACTTCTCCTTGATGAGATATATACACCTCTTTAGTATCACGTTTACATCTCTCAGAGCTTCTGATTTATGCTCCAGACAAGAAAGTGGGGGCAGAAGGACTGACAGACAGACAGAATAACTGAACGATGGATTGACCCAAGGACGGACACCTACTTTTTTGACATCTTCTGCCACCTTTTTGGCTTGGGATAACAAAAAATTAATTGTGACATATAATGTACCGTGCACATTACACAAGCTATATCCCACCTCTTTCTTTGACATAGTCTGCAATTCCTTCGCTGTATATATCTCTTTTAAATCTTTTCTACTCATTTGTCCATATTGTAATCAATCCAAACCTGTGCAAGTTAATCCAAAAAAGTCCCATTTGTATAATATTAAAATCCTTAGAAGTGAATATACACTTCGAGATGAAATGAGTGGCATAGGACTAATAGCCCCTCATTGCTCGTAACAAAAAATTCTTTTCCAACTTCTGGTTTTGACTGGTATAGGTCTAGTACATTTCAAGTTTGATGAATTGCATTTTTATGGAATTATTTTGTGCTTCCTTTGCAAATTATTGCTAAAATACGGGTACCTTATGCAATAATAGCATTAGCTCATGTTTTCTTTTGTCATTAAAATTCCTAGAGGCCCTAAAAATTGTTCAACACCCCTCATGCTTCACACTCCAGAGCTAAACCATTTTTCAGGCCCCTGCAAATATTAACGATTTCAAATACATGAATTTAACCTATATTACATATTTAGTTATTACCGGTATTCTTAAAGTACTTCTACAATGTTTCTTGTTTTACATTGTGAAATTAGGAGCAGTCAAAAAGTTCCCGGACTTATCAATTTATACGCAAACTAGTTAGTGTCCCTGTCTTGCTAAAATTTGCTACACACAAAAACATCATCTTGCCTTTTTAGTTTGCATATGTTTAAAGACAATTCATTTAATAATTCATCCATAGAAGGTGCTTAACAATAAGTGGGTACTTAGTTACAGAGCAATTATTGAAAAATTTTTGCATGTAGGTAATACATGATTATAAACAAACATTATAACTTTCATTAAATGCCGCCATAGTGTTGTGAGTTATTGTGTGTAGTGATTTCAACTTTATTCAAAAGTAATTCTGAAGAATCAGTGTGATCAGTTTACAATCTTAAATTTGATAAGCGTTTTTGATAGCAATGGAAGAATTTCTGAATGGTCAAACACAACTTCATAATTTATGATTGCACGGAGTAGCCTGCAGTCATAAAAAGTTATGCATCAAAGCTTGAATGATGCCGACAGACAAATAAAAAAATTCATGAATTATAAGGAGGTTGCACAGAAAGTATCCAGAAATATGGTAATGTGATAGGGTCCACTCCTTCATGCATTGCTGCGTCCCCCCCATTTTAAAATACAATACCTTACAGCTGTTTTGAGCAGATATCTCTTTAGCTCATTGGTCATGGTATTGGTCTTTCAAACATTGAAAAACAAAGATATGTGTCTGCATGGATTCGAATCCTGCCAGATGCGGTTTGTATATCAGCTATGCATTTGTTGCAAACTTTCATGTTCCTAAAATCGTGGAGGTCTCAGCAAATCTAATGATGTAGATTTAAGATCTTACTTTATGATCAGAGCAATCTGATTTTGACACTGTATGCTGTCTACAAAAGCACTAAATATTCACTCAAATTGGTTTGTGGCTTAATGATGAACAATTGTCCAAAAGCATTCGGTGCAGCTTTTCTGAGCTGCAATAAGCAAAAAGGGGCATTCTGACATTTGTGTAAAGTGTCGTCTTGGATCAACCTGTGCAGTCCTCGCAGGTTAATCTGATACGGCACTTTATGACTACATTAGATTTTGTTCTTCAGTAGACATGAGCAAGATAGTCTGTGCAGGCTGATCTGAGATGATACTTAACGCAAAATTCTGAATGCCCCTTTTTGCTTGATGCAGCTCACATAAGCAAATCATACTGTAGCTTTATGACTCTTTGCAGGTAAAAAATCTATTCACACAAGGCACAGTGACTCTGTATATGTTGATAATGACCTTGCTTGGTATTGCATCTATGGCCATTTTATTTGTCTTACTGTGTCCAAGGTTCCTTGCCACTGTTTCATTTGTCTTGTTGTCTCACCCCTGGATCTGACATGATTTACAAAAAAACAAGATGTAAAAAAAATGCATGAATGTATCAGATTATCAAATGAAAGACTAGTGTCCAACTTCTTAAATCGTTACTATCTGTGTATATTCCTTAGTAAGCCTTTATAAAAAGAGTTAACTCAGATCAGGCAGCTTCATACAGGCACAGCTTTTAGATATATGGCCTGATTTGTTCACTAAAAAGTGGAATAGCTAAAATTTTCTAATTTACTATCAATATTATTGTTTAAAAAAATAGCGCTGACTGATAGACATATACAAGAAGACTTCAAAGAAAGTTCAGTGGTATAGTTGGTGCAACATGATATCTCTTTGAAAGCAAGGAAATGTTCCTCTTTTCTGACTCTATAGCAGTTTAAACTCAAATGTTTACAGTCTCTATTTTTTGCAGTAGACATAATATTTTAACCCTTTACCAAAAATCCTGACTTTCATCGACACTGAAGAAGAGCTTTATTTACAAAATTTTAAAGAAATGAGAAAAAGGCAGTAACTAGCATTTTCTCCTTTTCTTGCAATGTTTTCTACCCTTTCTAAGATATATTTCATATGTAACATATTTTACTTACTGTCTGCAAATGCCTTTAACTTTGGCTAATTTAAAGTTTATTGTTAAGCACAATCTTTAGCAATTTATAGAGAAATTAACCATCACCATTGCCCATAACTGGTTAGGCTTGGTATACATATATTATCAAGTGACCCAAAATTAACATGAAAGCATACCATCTGCAATACAGATTCCACAAAACTTGGAGGTGCACTGACTGGGTACTGCTGCCTATCAATGCTAATCATGAAAGACCTGCAAGTAAAACATTAAATTACATCATTTTACTTCACAAGTTAAGAACTTCCCTAAGGAATACCCATGAATGTTATACGGTAAAACTCTGATATTGCAATTTCAGGGGACCGCCCGATTTAATTCCCTGTAAGCATAATTCACTGTATCAATAGTGCGAACTTTGCTATATTTTGGGACTCAAATATGGCTACATGTACATGCAGTATAACTTTTATTCAACCAATGAAACGTAGGTCCAGCATACCTTTTCATGAAAAATAATTCCATATTTATACACAGTAATTCAGTACACAATATAAATGTTAGTCAATCAATTAATTAGCATTAAAAAAAGTCTGTCATTTGTCTTTGTTTTAAATTTGCTGTTTGTGATTTCCAAAAAATGCTTTTATTTTTTGCAAGATTGTGAAAAAGCCATGGGGCGTTTCTGACTTACATTCAAAAGCAGAGTATAAACAGTCAATAGTGGAAGTAGTTTGTTCCATCATGGAGGTATCAAGACAGTTCCCCCAACACAAGCAACACAAGTTTTTGAGACAATCCCCCAACAGATCTGGAGACAGTTCCCTGACACTTTCTTTTCATGATTAATGACCTTTTATACTGTAGAATTTACACAATTATGATTGATAATCATTAGAAAATAGAACTACTTGTGGATAATTGATGATGACTGTGATCGAATTACCTGTACCCTGTGAAGAATATTTCTATAGAAAATGACAGATAGTTATTGTTTCATGGATGAAATGAGCACTAGAGAATTTTAAGAAGACTTTTAACTAGCATCAAAGTTGATAAAAGGATAGAGAGTATTTTTTTTTTCAGTCTATAAAGTCTTTGAATGATTTGTATTTTAGTTATGTGCTTTTCCCTGTTTTATCAAATTACAGTAAAGAGGGCGAGGGCGGAGGGGGTTTACTGAGTGAAATAACTTTTACACTCAGACAATTTTACATACATGTATACTGTTGATCTATATAAATATCATTCGGTACAATGTAGTCTATTTTGAACAGTAATCCTCAGTTGCAGCAGGGTTAAGAAGAGTCCAGTTAAAAAGGTCAGATTATGTCACTTGAGGGGAAACCCCACTTTTTCAGGAGAAACACCACTGACTACAGTAATGAACTTGGCCACTGAAAGGTTATTCTACTAAATTAACACTTAAACCCTTTACCAAATGACAAAATATTAGACTAGTCAATTAAAAACATTTGCAGATGACAAAATACACATGACTCAAAAATTGAAACTTGACTTTAATGGCTTCAGTTCTTTTTGAGTATCCATAAATTTTAGAATCTAAAATGTCTGCTGTGAATTGTTTGAGGTAACTGGGGTTTTCCCCTACTCCCTATTTTTAAGTTTCAGATTTTTTGCTTTTCTCCCTTTTATTTTATGGGTGGGAAATAATCATCACATGAAAAGGTATAGAATGTGCTTTACACTGTTTTCAATGTTATTTCAGTTATATTTCATCAGCAACAGCTCATTTATTCATGCATGTCCTAGGATAAACCATTGCTAGGTTTTGTGAAAATGTGGAAACTTCACAAACTTTCCAGTTCTGATATTTAACCCTAATTAATTTAAAAATAATATAATAATTGCATGCTTTGAATTAGCAAACATTTCTGTCCCAAAAATGCCCTACATTCATAATTCACAATTTTTCAACATGCATAATTATGTGACCCATCATACATAAAGGGATCTTCTGGGAATTGCGGAAGTATCAACCCATGTCAGAGTGCATAAACTGCACAGTCTGACCAGGGTTGAGACTTTTTGCTGATATGATATTTTCTGTATGAAAAGTGGTCATTCTACCTGTTATACAATTATGTTTGAACTTTCAACTTAAATTGACCTTCACTATTGTTGATCTGTTTTCATCTAATTGATGAGCGGAATTCCCAGATGCGTCCCTTTTCATGTGACAGGTCACATATACATGTATATCCACATATAGAGTAGTACTCTCTGCTGTAAACCTCTACCATAATTTGTACAGTAAAATCATAAAAAATACATGTTCAATGCAAAACAAGCACTTACCAAATGTGAATCAAAGTGTTTTCTTTCTGTCTCACCAGTCTAGACAGCCACTCTCACTCCTGTAAGACAATTAGGTCACAGAATATAATTATAAATAAATAGTGCAGACTAGCCAAAAGGTAAGAAATTGTGTGGTGAAGAACAATGCTAGCTTCAAGTACTCTATGGAGGGAAAACCGGAACTGGACTCAACCTAGGTACAAAATGGTTAAAAGATCTGAAGGACAAATGGAATGGATAGATCAAACCCATTTTCACAAATGCTAGAAATTAAGAAACAAAAGGAAATCCATTTTTGCTAGCCAAAGTGACAAACATAGTGATCATCATCTTGGCTAGCAAAGATGAAGGAAATCCAAAATCATGACAAACTTACATCTCAAAGACTAATTTCTCCAAAATTCTTATTCAAAATCAAAATTGTTTCGTCAACAAAGGCCATTAACTGAGTGAAAAAGGAAAAAAATAGTCATGTGACTGATTTCACAGGAATGCCTACACTTTACCACTGAGCCTTGTACAGTTTCCTAAAGGGGGGGCATCCTCGGATACCCCAGGGTCTCCCTATTTGCTACGCTACATTGACCCCTGGGACAATTAATTGAATTTCCCTCGCTTTACTGCTGGCTGAATGCTGGCTTTTCATTGGTTCCATCATCATTTTGTGATGGGCGAGTGGACTGTACGCTATGACGTTTCGTATCGATTTTCGGCGGCTGATTCAAAGTTTTATTGGTCAACTGTCCCAGGGGTCAATGTAGCGTAGCAAATAGGGAGACCCCTGGGTATCCAAGGATGAAGGGGGGGGGGGGGGGGTGATTAATGTGAGGGCCATTAATCATGGTTGCAGTAAATGCAGCATGAGGCTTGAGCCTAGGCCTCCACATTACCTCTCCTACACTTCACCATTAAGCCATGCACTTCTTTGCAAAGGGCAGGCAATTAACTCTTTACCACAGACTTTTAACCTCTTTTAATCTGGAAAGAGAAGACTTTTGAAAACACTGTAGGAAGAGGAGAAAATGCTGGTAACCAGCATTTTCTCCTTTTCCCACAACGTTTTCTACCTGATCAAAGACATAAATAATCATTTCAGCTACATCTAATTTGTCCTCTGTAAAATGCTTTCAATTTGAACTAGTAAAAGATTTTATTGTTTGGTAAAGAGTTAACAGAGGTAACATGATAACAAGTTCTTTAAGTCAGTGCCCATGGCACAGCAATCACCCACTCTTCACAACTCGACCCATTCCATACCAGCATCTAACCCCATCTCTATCAAAGAGGTTTCTATTTCGAACTGCCAATCATATAATCTTAAACATGGTAGCCCTCATGTTTATCGCTTAGCAATAACATGAACAGCAAAAATTAAGTTATATACATCTTTTGAGCTGTCGATGAATCTAGATCTTTGCTAAAAATTAAATGTACAAACTGTTTGTCAAAGGAAATAACTATGCTTAGAAAGATATCGATAGAAAATTGTAAGTCTTGTTTTTTTTTCTACGACAATACTTACAATTTGGAAAGTGCTAAAAAGGTGTATTTTCCAGCAAAGAAACTTAACAAGTTGGTGCATATCAAGCTTCATCCTACAGCTGAAGGGTGTAACATATGGACCATTTGAAATGAGTGATCACCATGTGAGAAACCAGTTGTTTTTAAAGCAGACGATCAATTTAGCCCTATGCAACTGATGCATTTGGACATTGAATGGCATTCACAATTAACAGGGTCTACTTATCTTTGATACTCTTATTCCTAAAACTTTCCAAGTTCATTGACAAGTTTATGCTGCCATATGTATATAATGTTACTGGTGTTTTTTTCAGATATTCAAGTATTAATAACATTTTTTTAAGTAACTAAGGTTATACTGATGCTATTTAATATTGCAGCTGATCTATTTCAACTTTATTCATGTACTGGCCATTTGGTAAGCCCATTTTCAAATGAAAAAAGCTGTGTGAGTGTTAATTAGAGGTGAAGTGTCAATCAGGGACATAAAGGAAACTCTCTGGAAGAACAGAAACATTGCTGGAAAATGTCAAAACGCTGGTTACAAGCATTTCCTTCTTTCCACAGTGTAAAAAGCTCTATTCTGCAGAGTCATGTCAGTGACATGTGATCGAGTAAAGGATTGTTTAGTTTGATTAAGCCTATGTTTGGTCATCTGAAGCGATTCTTTTTATATTTAGAATTGACTTGTACCTATCAATCATGCAGCGACTGTGGGGTAAACAAACAATCGTTCAATTGAGGTGAAAGTGCCATTAACAGTCATCATGTAATTGTCTTAATGAAACAAGAATTGACAATTAATGCACCCATACATATTACAGGGTGTTCCGAATATTATGTAACGCTTCTGTAGATTTATATTTTGGCTTAAAATATAAGATAATGAAATGAAAAATATATATACTTGTACATAAAACATGTAAGTTTTTTGTGTGATAATTTAATTCAATTTTCGTAGCATTTTGCGCTTTTGTACAGATTTCAATTCAAATGTCCTTTTTTGGTTATTGCCATCATTTTACAATTAGTGTAATTTTACAATTTCAATGAGATGGCAGATTATGCTCTTTCCTTGCCAATCATGCCCTATGAAATTCTCAATCACTTGAGCACACAATTCAATATCAGTATCAATCTTCTTTATTTCACTGTAAGTGGTCTTTAACAACATGGTGGTGCTGTCTTGGTTGGGGCTGTCGACCTCTGACCTTTTAAACCCACAGTAAGAAGTCACACATGTTGAACTCAGGATAAAGTTATCTGTATTGCAAAGCAATTGGTTCATGCAGGGAAATGCTACGCCACACACATCTAAATCTGTCACAGACTTTTTATATAATACATTCTGTGATATAGGTTAATGTCTAAATGATATCTGGAAGTAAGACATTGCTGAATATTGTGGCCAGCACACTCCCAACCTCAACCTCAGCATGCATGACCTCCTCCTTTGCAGTGTGTTGTAGTCAAAGGTCTACGATCCCAACCTAAACAACATAGACATGTCCTTAAAAAATCCTTGTAGTGAAATCATTATGATTACTAATTGAATGTATTTTAAAGTGTGTGAAAATTTCATTGTGTGTGTTCGGAAAAGAAAGAGGATAAAGGCCAAGGTACAAGTAGATTTTTAAAGTTTTCCCATCGTAAACCAAGGTAAAACTTGTGACCCCCAGGACGAGGCCAAATTTAATCCAAGGGCTGTAATTTGAGCAGCCTTGGTTTACAACCACTTGATAAAGCTAGATGCAAAATTTGGTAGCCCTAGGTCTAATGGCTAGGTACGAGAAGATTTTTAAAGTTTTCCCTATATAAGCCCATATAACACTTGTGACCCCTGTGGCTGGACCGACTGATGAACGCATGACGGACACTGGGCCATGAGATAAACCTGCTGGCCTTTGGCCAGTGGAGCTACCAAGGCTAGCATTTATCAATACTAACCTTAGTGTGTAAATGGGCACAGAAATATTTATAAAAGATCTCAAGAAGGACATTTGGTGGTAAGTGATGAGCTGATACAAAAAATAAAGGCAAGTTTTTCAAGTAAGACTTACAAATGAACACCTCATACTGCAGGAAAGAGGCAACCTGACCATTTTACAAGAATTTAACCCATTACCACCCAATCCCTACTTTTGACACCCCTGAGAAAGAAGCCTTATGAAAACACTGTGGGAAAAGGAGGAAATGCTGGTAACCAGCATTTTCTGCTTTTCCCACAGTGTTTTCTACCCTTCCCAGAACAAATTTCAATTTTTCAGTCACCTTTATTTTGTCGTCTGCAAATGCTTTCAATTTGGACCATTCTAAAATTTTCTTGTGTGGTAAAGAGTTAAGGCTACAACATTCAAACATGTAAACTGATTGCATAAGATGGAGTAAAGATAAAGAAAAAAGTGATCGAGAAATAAAAGAGAACTGGGGGAGTAACTCCATCTAAATCACAGCAGCACTGCTGAGGGGGCCTGATGCTGGCCAAAATAGAGAGAGAGAGAGAGAGACAGACAGACAGACAGACAGACAGATAGAGAGAGACATAGAAAGAGAGAGACAGAGAGAGAGATGGGGGCAGTCCCATATTGGATTAAAATGAAAATTGCTACTGCAATATTTTCACAGGAAGAAAAAAAGGACTGTGTGAGAGAGAGAGTGAGAGAGAGAAGGTGTTTGATTCAAGGAAGGGTTCAGTACAAAGTTCTGACTCCCTCTGCCACATTGTTTTGGGGAAAAAAGAAGGGGGAACAAAATGGTACTTACAGCCTCATGAGTTCCAAGGCAGTCTGGCTCTTTTTGCCGCTATGAATTTATCCAGCCAATGCAAATTCCCCTGTATAAAAAAAGACTTCCCATAATTATCTTCAGGTAAATATGGTCTTTATTCACACAAAGCTTGAAATTAAAGAGGTGACTAGCATAAAATACTGGTCAATATCCAGAGATTTCCCACTGACCATAAATGTCATTTTGTAAGCTATGCAGGTTCGAAACCCTTCCCTTGCAGGAAACATAAATCAAATTTAAAGTCTTAAATAAAAGTGTTTAATTTAAATTTAATAATTTAGAAACAAAATTAAATCACTTATATAAGTGTATTCAACTATTTGGCATTTGAAAACTAGTAGACAAAGCTCCCATAGATTTCTAGTGTAAGGGATTGTTTGACAAAAATCACAGTAAACCAGTCAAAAACTTTGAAATTTTGCCAATTTAAATTCTAGGTTAAATGAAAAAATTAAATATTATATACTACAGCAAAACATTCAATAGAATCCTGTTTCAAAGCCTCTCGGGTACTTGTCTATCAAAGGCATTGAGTCAGAAACTAGCAAATTTGGCCTTATCTCAGATTTACACAATAAAGTGCTCAACAGAAAAATCAATGAAATGATATTGTCCGGAAAACTGTCTTTTCCGTGAAAATTACTAAGTCCAAGGCCCGTAATTTCGTTAAAAATTGGTAGACCGTAACGAAACTCAAACTTGATCTGTAAGTCATGGTGGTTGACCTATCATCCAAAAATCAGCTCAATATCTGACAGCGTTTAGAAAAAAGTCTGGAAAACTGTTTTTACCGTGAAAATTACCAAGTCCAAGGCCCGTAATTTCGTTAAAAATAAGTAGGCCGGAACGAAACTCACAGTTGATCTGTAAGTCATGGTGTTTGACCTACCCACCAAAAATCAGCTCAAAATCTGCCAGCGTTTAGAAAAAAAGTCTGGAAAACTGATCTGATGGACAGACTGACAGACAGACGGAGTGCAAACCTAAAGTCCCCTCCGGCTTAGTCGGTAGGGGACTAATTACAAAGTCTACTTGCATCAGACACATTTTCAAGACATCCATTTTGTGCTGTCTAAAATTCAGTTGTAAATGAGGCTGGATCCTACAGTTAGTGTACCTGCACCTTTCAGCTGGTTATGCCTGGAAATATGGTCACTACACTGTCTCTTATGCAGCTTTACTTCCTTCTCATCTGAAAAATCAGAATTTGACTTTCAAATTGGGTGGGTTTGTTTTGCTTTCTGATTGAAACTGGGTATAACAAGAAAGAACCAGAGGCCCTGAAGCATTGGAATAGCTCTACTGGCAGTGACTTTGCCTATTTTGTAGCATAAATTGTTAATGTATGATTCAAAAAGGCAGAAGGAGAAATCAAATACAGAGGTTAAAACAAGAAATGCTGACTTCATCACGTAAACAAATTTTCAACTTGAAATGGTTACTTTTCCCATACTGTTTATTGAATTTTTATCAAAAACAATAGGATTGAAGCTATTGATAAGAAAAACAAACTGAGTAAGTTTAACAAAAATCTAATAACAAATGCAGACTTTATCACATAAACAAGAAATGAAAATTTTCATCTTGACATGGTTACTTTTCCCATACTGTTTCTTGGATTTTTTGATGAGATTAACAAACTGTGCAAGTTTCACAAAAATCTGATTACAAACGTAGATTTTATCTCGTAAACAAGGAATGAAAATTTTCAACTTGAAATAGCTACTTTTTCCATATTGTTTGTTGGTTGGTTTTTTTTTTCAAAATCAATAGGGTTGAAGCTATCGAAAGAAACTATGCAAGTTTCATGGAAATCTGACAACAAATGCGGACTTTATCACGTAAACAAGAAAACAACTAAAGGACAGAAAGACATACGGACAAAACAGACAGAGGGACAATGGAAACCACACTATAACATAAGCTCTACTGGCTATCAGCCAGAAAAAAAGGTCTTTTAACATGACCTTTTTTGTGGCCAAGACCCGAAAATAATGGAAATTTTAAGCCCAGTGACAACAGATGTCAACAAAGTAAAAAAAACAAAACTAATTGGATTTATATGAAAAAAAGAAAATCCTCTTCAGGACCTCCTTTGGTCTGTCTTTATTACCCATTTTCATTTATGTACATCAACAACATTGCATGAAAAGTAGACTTTTTACCAAAAAACCCATTCCAAGGTCTAAGATTAACTCTTTACTATACAATTCCAAGTTTGAACAACCCGGAGAAAGAAGCCTTTTGAAAACATTGTAGGAAAAGGAGAAAATGCTGGTGACCAGCGTTTTCACCCTTTTCCACAATCTTTTCTACCCTTCCCAAGACAAATTTCAATTTTTTAGCCATACTTACAGTGCTGTCTACAAATGCTTTCTACATTGTATGTAGACTGGTCTACATTTTTGTTGTTTGGTAAAGAGTTAAAGGGTTCCTCATTGTTTTTTAATCTTTCATAATGACCAGCCAAATAAACAGTTCTAAGCTTTTTCTTTAAAAGTCAAGCATTATCAGTCAAAATAAGAATGGAAAATATGAAAGTTGATAGCCTTTACAGAACATGATGGACATGGACCTTAATCTTCATGAAATGCATGTACCAGTACTGCAACATTACACTATAGATGGCTCCTTTTGTCAAAATAGTTTCATCTTTTAAAAATGATGAGTAATATTTACGGATCAGGCCTTTCCCAAACGACAAATTTTGGACTCTTCCAAGCCAAAAGAGTTTGCAGACGACAATTTTTGATTTTGAGAAAATGGCAGAAAGTTCCCAAAAAGGGTAGAAAACACAGTAGGAAAAAGAGAAATTGCTTGTTACGTGCAATTTCTCCTTTTCCCACAGTGTTTTCAAAAGAGTTTTACTGCAGTCACGTAAAAACCAGGGCTTGTTTGGGAAAGAGTTAAACAGCTCAAAACTCTGATATAGAAGCAGACACTTTTTTTTTAACGTAAGGACAATTGGAATTTATTACATAGGACCCGCTGGGCTTCTAGGTACCTGCCCAGTCAGGTAAGTGTATTTTGTAAGTCAGTTGGATGGATAAATTTCAGTGAATAACAGACAGCAAAGTATTAAAGACTATACTGATCTAGGTTTATTCATTAAAAAAGAAGAAAAGATACAGATAGAATATAGAAGAAAATGAAGAGAGAAGACAAGACAAAAATGAAGAAGAAGAAGCCATTAATTCATCTTAACGGATTTTTTAAACTCTTTCCCTGGTTTTCACGACCCTGGCTAAGAAGGCTTTTAATAACATTGTAGGAAAAGCAGAAAATGCTGGTAACCAGCATTTTCTCCTTTCACCACAATGTTTTCTATCCTGTCAAAGACAAAATTAATAATTTAGCCATGTTTATATTTTTGTCTGCAAATGTTTTCGATTTTGACAAGTCTAAAATTTTGTCAATTTGTAATGAGTTGAGAAAAGGAATTTAGCTCCAAGAAAAAAAGAAAGAAATTACCTGAATACTCACAACATGGGTGAAACATCTCCACATGCAAACCTTGTTACATTTTCAGTCAAAGACAGACCCCAAATATCGATGATGTCACAGTCAAAGGGAGGTTATTAGATCTTCAATACATTATCTGAAAGTGACCAAGAATTATCTTAGTGGGAATCACATTAGCCATATTCGACTGGTCAACTTTCATGAAGCATGAAAATGAATATTAGGCTCTGCCTACCTGTAAGGGCCTGTTTCGTGCTTCACGAACATTACGAAGATTTGAGAGCGTAAGGTTTGTGCTTCACAAAAGTTTACCAAATCGTGAAATTTACCAGTCGAATAAAAGGAGTGCAACATGCAAAACCATAATTACCAGTCGCATACGGCTAGATATTATTCAAATGAGGAAAATGCTTGAAGCCACTGACACTCTTATCAAAAAGCATTCCAATTGAAACTTTTGGATGGTTAATTTACGCCACAAGACTAAAAATATCAATGTCCCTCCTATGAAGTTTCAATTTTATGGTAGAACATGTACATATGAATCCCAGATGATGAAGATGTATAATGAAATACTTTTACTCTTTACCAAATGACAAACTTTTAGACTGGCCCAAATCGAAATCACTTGCAGATGGCAAAATAAACGCACCTCAAAAATTGAATTTTTTTTCCAGCATGGTAAAAAACATTGTGGGAAAAGGAGAAAATGCTGGTATCCGGCATTTTCTCCTTTTCCCCTAATGTTTTCAAACGGTTTCTATCTCAAGGTCATAACTCTTTCCCTAACAATTCTGGTTTTCACAACTCTGGCAAAGACCACTTTTGAAAACATTGTAGGAAAAGAAGAAAATGCTGGTAACCAGCATTTTCTCCTTTTACCACAATGTTTTCTATCCTGTCAAAGACAAATTTCATCATTTAAACCATGTTCATATTGTTTTCTGCATATGTTTTCAATTTTGACAAGTCTAAAATTTTGTTGTTTTGTAAAGAGTTAAGAAAACCAGCTTTTTCTCCTTCTCCCACGATGTTTTCTCTCCTGTTCCATTCAAATTTCAGGTTTTCAGTCACTTTTATTTTGTTGTCTGCAAATGCTTTCAATTTGGACCAGTTCAAAATTTTGTCTTTTTGTAAAGAGTTAAGAAAAGGAATTTAGCTCCAAGAAGGAAAGAAAGAAATTACCAGAATAATCACAAAATGGGTGAAACATCTCCACATGCAAACCTTGTAACATTGTCAGTCTAAGACATGTCACAGTCAAAGGGAGGCTATTCAATCTTCTTTGCATCATCTGAAATAGACCAGGAATTATCTTTTTGGGAATCACAGTATCAAAATGGGACAAATGCTTAAAACCATGAAATACTCTAATCGAAGAGCATTCCAATAGAAACTGTGGGAAGGTTATTTCACTCTACAAGACTGAAAATATCAAAGGCCCTCCTATGAAGTTGCAATTTTATGGTTGAACATGTAGATATGAAATCCCAGATGATGAAGATGTATAATAAAATACCTTAATCAATGCAAGCATCCATCAATACTACCGTATCCTTATTGTGCAATTGGGCACAGACACAGTTATAACATATCTCAAGATGGACATTTTGTTAGTAGTAAGTGCTTAAAAAGATGTGCTGCTCAAACGAAAAGAGGCAAGCTATCTTACTTATGAAGCCTTATGCTGGTCAAAACAGAGAGAGCGATGGAGAGAGCAGGAGAGAGAGAGGTGGGATCGAGGAAAAGAGAGAAGGGGCAGTCCTATATTGGATCAAGAACTGTTGCTGCAATATTTTTACAGGGTGAGAGAGAGAGAGAGAGAGAGAGAGAGAGAGAGAGAGAGATGCCACTAAGAAGGGACTTATTATGCCCCCGAAAAAAGCAACCTTTTCCTGTGAGCTGTGCACAATTACGCGCACTTACAAACACTTCTGACCTTGCCCTGACTTTGACTTTTGACCCAAGGATAAGGTTTTTGTTTGCCACATTGACCTTGACTTTGGACCTACAGATTTGATTCTTGTGCATGGTACATTATCCCTATGTTGTTGACAGTTCTACACTGCTGTAATAAAATTCATTCATAATTATAAAAGTTACAGGCCCGACACAAAGATAACCATTTTCCTTTTTTCAAAAATAGTTAACCTGTTCATACTGTGACCTTGACCTTTTACCTACTGATGGACAAACTTAAAAAGAATCTACAGCACCCCCCCCCCCCAAAAAAAAAAACAAAAAAAACAGGAGCATCAAAAGAGAGTAAGAAAGAAAGCAATTGATTAAGAAACAATTGATTAACTCTTTACCACACGACAAAATTTTAGACTGGTTCAAATTGAAAGCATTTGCAGACGGCAAAATGAACCTGACTGAAAATTGAAATTGGTTTTGTGAAGGGTAGAAAACACTGTTGGAAAAGGAGAAAATGCTGGTTATCAGCATTTTCTCCTTTTCCTACAGTGTTTTCAAAAGGCTTCTTTCTCATGGGCGTCAAAAGTAGGGATTGTGTGGTAATGGGTTAAAGTGAGGAGCCTGTATATAAGCCTTACTCCTATTGCCACCATGTTTTCATAAACAGGTTTGTACAGACAAACATAAGTTTAGGAATAATAGACACAGCTAGACAAACAATAGAATGGGAAATTACATGGAAAAAAGGCTTACACATATTAAAATGGAACTTACAGCCTTCAAGTCCAAAGGTAGTCTGGCTCCTTTTGCCACTATAACTTCACACAGTCGATGCAAATGCCCCTGTCAACACATTTCTTACCATTACAAACATTTTTTTTCTCAGGTTAATATGGTATGTATTCACACAAAGCTTGAAATTACAGAGGTAGCTAGCATAAAGCTTTGGTCAATATCCAGAGACTTCACATTGACTAACAATGCCATTCTTACATAGGCTGTGCAGGTTCAAAACACAGCCCTAGCAAGATCTCTTGGATCCTTGAATCTGTATTGCCCATAATGGGTACACTGCAAACTGAAAACAAGCATTTTCCAGTTGCATGCACTTGAGATGCATTTTCAAGTTTTCCCTGGCATTATGTAGTGAACAAATCAATATTAAATTCTAAAATAGAATAATTTGAATTAGAATTAAACAATTTAAAAAGAAAATCAAATTAAATCAGTTGTCTTCGAAGAAAATCAACTGTTTGGCATTTGAAAACTTGGATACAAAGCATTCATAGGATTTTTTACCTAATTCTTAGCATGTCGGTCCAAAAACTTTAAAATTTCCCTAATTATTCTAAATTGAATCAACTCTTTACCACATGAGAAAATTTTAGACTTGTCCAAATTGAAAGCATTTGCAGACGACAAAATAAAAGTGACTGAAAATTTGAAATTTGTTCTGTGAAGGGTAGAAACATTGTGGGAAGAGGAGAAAATGCTGTTTTCTCAGGGTCGTCAAAAGAAGGGATTGTGTGGTAATGGGTTAAGAAAATAAATTCAAATTACCTCATCCCAATATTTGATGGATCTTCTTTCAAAGCTTCTCAGCTACATGAAAGTTTCTGGACCACAATGACCATATATGGAGCTTCACATCTCTCTAAACGCCAAAGGTTTGACTTTTTCAACTGTTGCTCTCAAAAGTATATCCATTGTCCATGAAAAAAATGAAAAAAACAACAACAGCAGCAACAAAAAAAAAAGCATGTCAGTTGACTGTGATCTTTGTTAAATCCCAACCAACTCAGGGAGCCTAAAATATTTTCTCAGGAACACCTATTCATGGTCATGACCTCAAGTTTTTGTTCCTCCAGTCACACAAAATAGTCCTACCATTATGCAATAAAAACACATGTTAGTGGTACCCCACCACCAAAATCTGAAGCATATATAAATTATGTACCACCAAGCTCTCTCAGCTCCATGAAACAGTGAAAAGTTGTTCAAAAGTGCTACTTTAAAATTTCATGTGCTAGTACTTTTGATACTACAACCCAACGCAATCTTGCGGTGGTGCAGACTTTAAATAGACCTAGATATATGGTGGTAAAAAAATTCCAGAATTGCACAATTATGCGACAAATTTCACAACAAACAATCTAGTGTGGTTATTACAAATTGACTGCTGCTGGGTTGTTTGAGTCATATTTGAGCAGCTATGTCCTGAACGATTCATACTGACCCAATATCATTGGTTGATAATGCAATTGATGAAGACTTGTTTAGCAGCAGAACGCTTTGGATATGAGTTTGACCTCTCGGTTTTCACAAAAACAAACAAATGCTAAAAACTCAAGGTAGAAAGTAACAAAATAACATACACTTGGGTAGATCTAATAAAAATGTTTACATAATCATGATATTTTTTACCACATTACATATTATAGTAAGTAAAATATTATGACTACACATTTTTGCATGATAGTAAGCTCTTAAGACACTGAGGACTCTATTCAGTTTATAGATCTAGTTCTTCCTTCATCATTCATAATAAAATAACAGTCTGTCACTAGGTCCAACGCTCATCAACAGTCATGTCTTTTTCTGTGTATCTCATTGCCCTATATTATGGTGCCAGGCTGACAGTGTCATGTACTGTGGTATTGATCTGCAAGATTCTTTACACCTGCAGACAGTGGCATGTACTGTAGAATCATGGTTCAAGACCTTTACACCCGCAGACAGTGGCATGTACTGTAGAATCATGGTTCAAGACCTTTACACCCGCAGACAGTGGCATGTACTGTAGATTTTTTTTCTGAGACCCTTTAAACTGGCAGATAGAGGCATGTACTGTAGGACTGATGTGCAAGATTCTATATGCCTGCGGACAGAGGCATGTAGCGTAGGACTGCTGTTCAAGACCCTTTACACTGGCGGACAGAGGCATGTAGCGGAATGCTGTTCAAGACCCTTTACACTGGCGGAGAGAGGAACGCACCGTAGGACTGCTGTTCAAGACCCTTTGCACTGGCAGACAGAGGCACGCACCGTACGACTGCTGTTCAAGACCCTTTACACTGGCGGACAGAGGCACGCACCGTAGGACTGCTGTTCAAGACCCTTTGCACTGGGCGGACAGAGGCATGCACCGTAGGACTGCTGTTCAAGACCCTTTGCACTGGGCTGACAGAGGCATGCACCGCAGGACTGCTGTTCAAAACCCTTTGCAATGGCGGACAGAGGCATGTTTTGTAGCATTGTTGTTCACCATCCTTTGCACTGGCGGACAGAGGCATGTACCCTAGGAATGCTGTTCAAGACCCTTTGCACTTGTGGACAGAGGCATGTTTTGTGGCATTGTTGTTCACGATCCTTTGCACTGGTGGACAGAGGCATGTACCCTAGGACTGCTGTTCAAGACCCTTTACACTGGCGGACAGAGGCATGTACTGTAGGACTGCTGTTCAAGACCCATTGCACTGGCGGACAGAGGCATGCACCGTAGGACTGCTGTTCAAGACCCTTTACTCTGGCGGACAGAGGCATGCTCCATAGAACTGCTGTTCAAGACCCTTTACACTGGCGGACAGAGGCATGTTTTGTAGCATTGTTGTTCACAATCCTTTGCGCTGGCGGACAGTGGCATGTACTGTAGGATTGTTGTTCATGACCCTTAGCATTTGCGGATGGTGGCATGTACCGTAGGACTGATGTGCAAGATTCTTTACACCAGCAGACAGTGATATATACTGTGGGACTGTTGTTACACCAGCGGCCTTGCACTGTCTTCTGAATACTAGAACAGCATTTGCATATTTCTTGTCTAAAATCTAGCAGAGGTCGGCTTTCAGACTTGGAAGATATTCTGTACAGGATGTTAAAAATTTGCTCAATAATGTCA
The DNA here is from genome assembly GCA_943736015.1 of Tridacna crocea. Classification (NCBI taxonomy): domain Eukaryota; kingdom Metazoa; phylum Mollusca; class Bivalvia; order Cardiida; family Cardiidae; genus Tridacna; species Tridacna crocea. The sequence goes on along the minus strand of OX031056.1, from coordinate 41,748,981 downwards.
GGACCAGCACCCACCATTGCTTTTTGATTCTGATCCCATTTCTGTATATGATCTGCAGTCTGTCAAAAGAGGGCTTAATGCATCAGCTAAAAGTATTGAACTAGGTCAGCCTGCGCAGTCCATCTTTACCATCTGTAAGAATAAATTGTTATAAAATGTAAACTTATGAAAAGTTTCCTAATTTGATACCAATACGTAACATACATAATACTTAAGTTTATCTCATTCTGTACACCCCTGTGCTCAGTATCCTGAATTCAGGACATGGTATTATTGAATAAAAATTGTGATGCTTTATACAAGAAATTTCTATTTTAAGATTTAATATTTTCAAAAATAAATGAAATCAGATTACAAAGTACTAAGCTTTATTATTTTCATGAACAGTAATAAAAGAGAATAAATTAGCACATGTATACCTGTTTGTTAGTCATTTTAACCCACAAAAAATTTGTCCAGTGATCAGTCTTGATTTTGTCACACATCTGTTTCTGTTTCCTCTCAAACTGGTGACATCTGATAGAATAGACTACTGGCTCAGCAGCTATATAAACATTACAGCTATTTTATATCAATTACAGTAGACAGGTACCCAATTCAAGACGGATTTACAATATGGGTAGCCAGACATTAACGAGTATTATAACTGTTTAGGACACCAATAGTCTTAAGCGTTAAAGACTTACCGTGAAAGACATCACTGTAACTCATGTAGAATCATTTATAAATAGCATCATCTTCCCTACCTTTCACTGTTTATAATTCTAACATTTGAACATTCATTCACCCACCAATAATGAGTATACTTTAAGAGGATGGCATAAAACCGGGCACTCCCCACCACTATACAGTTCTTTTTATATTTGTGGCCTGGTTTAATGAGCCAAAAGACAAAAATATAATGAGCTTCATTCTGTTAACCAATATTTTCATGGGTTTTTGAGATATAGTAGTGGGGAGTTGCAGGTATTATGTCAAAGGTATATTAATCATAGTTTGCTAAAGATACAGCATTACCGCTAAAAAGAAAAATTGCAGTTCAAGCTGTTAAACCCTTTACCAAATAATCCCTGGTTTTTACGGCCCTGAGAGAGAAGCCTTTGGAAAACATTGAGGGAAAAGGAGAAAATGCTGGTAACCAGCATTTTCTCTTTTTTCCACAATGTTTTCTTCCCTGCTGGAAACAAATTTTGCTTCTAGAGTAACACTAATTTTGTCGTCTTCAAGTGCTTTCGATTTGGACCAGTCTAAAATTTTGTTGTTTGGGAAAGGGTTAAAGAAGGCAAATCACTCAGCTTTGTAAAAAAAAGATAAACTTCAAATATATATAGTGTAGGGGATAGAAAAACAGAAGAGATTTTGTCATTATTTAAAGCTGGAAACAGTACCAGCATTTATTTGGAAGTCCTCCAAGATTGCATTTTCTATATGTCTAAATCTTTGCAATTTTGCATCCATCAGATGCAAGATTTTGCATTTTGAAGATGCAATAATGATAAATTTTCATAGAATGAGTTTGAGAGGGATTAAAATATGGCTGTAGACTGCCTCAAAAACAGATAAAAATGTATCTTTAACACTAAAACTATCAAATGACTGTGATTTAGTTCTGTTTCTTAATATATTTCATTAGGGTACTGGGCATGGGTGGATCCAGAGGGGGGGACCGGGGATCCAGACCCCCCCTGGAATTTTGGCAAAATGTGGTTATCGGATTCGTGCAATGGTCCTGGTTTGATATTGCACAGCATTTATGTAAAATACAGTCATAAATTTAAAAAAATAGAAAGGTTCTAAATGTGGAGACCTCCTCGCAGTTAGAACTTGAAACGTTGACTTTTGTTGTAAACGGTTTACATCCACTGAAATTCCGAAATCAAACAATCATATAATAAGACGAGTGCGTTTTCTGTGCGACCCCTCCTGAGAAAGATATCTGGATCCGCGCATGCTGGGTTCAGGTGGTTGGACTTGCAGCTAACATCTAAGGCTGAAACTCATGCTCAATGGTATTGAGGTCATGGATTCAGGCTGGCAAATCTGAATGTCTGACTGGCTGACATTAACACCAATAGCTCATGCTCAATGGTATTAAGATTGGGGGAGGGCAAGGGGGCGGTGGGGTGGGGTGAGGTGGGGTGGTATGTCAAGCTAGTAATTCAGAGCATCTCAAGGGCTGACATTCCAGCCTGCGACTCATGATCGATGGAATTCAGATCAGAAAATCAGACTGGCAATCTGACAGGCCGACATTCCAATCAACGACCCATGCTTGATGGTGATCTGGTCAGGGGGTTGAACTGGTAATTCTGAATATCTGACAGGCTGCCATTAGAATCTGCAACTCATGCTCAATAGTACTGGTGTAAGGGGGTTGAGCTGGCAATTCTGAATATCTGACAAGCTTACAGTCTGACATTAGAATCTGCATCCCATGCTTGATGATGTTGGTGTAAGGGGGTTGAGCTGGCAATTCTGAATAGCTGACAGGCCGACATTAGAATCTGCATCTCATGCTCGGTGGTATTTGTTGTAAGTGGGTTGAGCTGGCAATTCTGAATATCTGACAGGCTGACATTAGAATCTGCATCTCATGCTCGCTGGTGTTTGTTGTAAGGGGGTTGAGCTGGCAATTCCGAATATCTGACAAGCTGACATTAGAATCTGCATCTCATGCTCGATGGTATTTGTTGTACGTGGGTTGAGCTGCAATTCTGAATATCTGACAAGCTGACATTAGAATCTGCATCTCATGCTCAATGGTATTTGTTGTACGTGGGTTGAGCTGCAATTCTGAATATCTGACAAGCTGACATTAGAATCTGCATCTCATGCTCGATGGTATTGATGTAAGTGGTTTGAGCTGGCAATTCTGAATATCTGACAGGCTGACATTAGAATCTGCATCTCATGCTTGCTGGTGTTTGTTGTAAGGGGGTTGAGCTAGCAGTTCTGAATATCTGACAGGCTGACATTAGAATCTGCATCTCATGCTCGATGGTGTTTGTTGTAAGTGGGTTGAGCTGGCAGTTCTGAATATCTGACAGGCTGATATTAGAATCTGCATCTCATGCTCGATGGTATTGATGTAAGGGGGTTGAGCTGGCAATTCTGAATATCTGACAAGCTGACATTAGAATCTGCATCTCATGCTCGGTAATACTGGTGTAAGGGGGTTGAGCTGGCAATTCTGAATATCTGACAAGCTGACATTAGAATCTGCATCTCATGCTCGATGGTATTTGTTTTTAGGGGATTTGAGCTGGCAATTCTGAATATCTGACAGGCTGACATTAGAATCTGCATCTCATGCTCGCTGGTGTTTGTTGTAAGGGGGTTGAGCTGGCAGTTCTGAATATCTGACAGGCTGACATTAGAATCTGCATCTCATGCTCGATGGTATTGATGTAAGTGGGTTGAGCTGGCAATTCTGGATATCTGATAGGCTGACATTAGAATCTGCATCTCATGCTCGCTGGTGTTTGTTGTAAGGGGGTTGAGCTGGCAGTTCTGAATATCTGACAGGCTGACATTAGAATCTGCATCTCATGCTCGATGGTATTGATGTAAGGGGGTTGAACTGGCAATTCTGAATATCTGACAGGCTGACATTAGAATCTGCATCTCATGCTCGATGGTGTTTGTTGTAAGGGGGTTGAGCTGGCAATTCTGAATATCTGACAGGCTGATATTAGAATCTGCATCTCATGCTCAATGGTATTGATGTAAGGCGGTTGAGCTGGCAATTCTGAATATCTGACAAGCTGACATTAGAATCTGCATCTCATGCTCGGTAATACTGGTGTAAGGGGGTTGAGCTGGCAATTCTGAATATCTGACAAGCTGACATTAGAATCTGCATCTCATGCTCGATGGTATTTGTTTTTAGGGGATTTGAGCTGGCAATTCTGAATATCTGACAGGCTGACATTAGAATGTGCAACTCATGCTTAATAGTACTGGTGTTAGGGGGTTGAGCTGGCAATTCTGAATATCTGACAGGCTGACATTAGAATGTGCAACTCATGCTTAATAGTACTGGTGTTAGGGGGTTGAGCTGGCAATTCTGAATATCTGACAGGCCGACATTAGAATCTGCATCTCATGCTCAATGGATTTGGTGTAAGGGGGTCAGGCTGACATTAGAATCTGCATCTCATGCTCGATGGTATTTGTTGAAAGGGGGTTGAACTGGCAATTCTGAATATCTGACAGGCTGACATTAGAATCAGCAACTCATCCTCAATAGTATTGTTGTAAGGGGGTTGGGATGGTAATTTTGAACATCTGATGACCTGACATTCAAACCTGCAATTCATGCTCAATGGTATCAACGTAATGGGTTCCAGCTAGCAATTATGAACATCTGCCAGTCCGACATTCAAACTTGCAGCTCTCGCTCAAAGCTATTGAGGTCAGGGGGTCTAATGGGCTGACATTTTAATTACCACTTGTGCTAGACTATAATGAGGTCTGGGTGTTTGGCTGGCAATTCCAGAAGTCTGACAGGCTGACAATCGTATCTACAGCTCATGCTCGAATGTATTGAGGTCAGGGGTTGGACTTGCAATTCTGAATGCTTTGAAATTCACAAATTATCCTCAGTGGTATTGAGATCAGGGTACTTGGCCTGGCAATTTCCAAATGTGACTGGCTGACATTCCAATCTAAAACACACGCCTGATTCTAGTGAGGTCAGTGGGTAAAGCTGGCAATGATAAGGTTTGGGCAGGCTGACATTTGAATCTGCAACTCATGCTTAATTGAATTGAGGTTAGAGGGTCAAGCAGGTTTTTCTGAACGACTGGTGAGCTGACATTCCAACCTGCAACACATGCTTGATTCTAGTGAGGTCAGTGGGTAGAACTGGCAAAAAAAAATCTTGGACTGGCTGACATTCGAAACTGCAAATCACGCTCAGTTGAATTGATGTTAGAGGATCAAACAGGCAATTCTGAATGACTGATGGGCTGACATTCAAACCTGCAGCTTATGCTCCATGGAATTGAGGTCAGTGGGTCAAAGCTTGCAATAAGTGACTGGCTGACATTCAAACTTGCAACTCATGATCAATGGTATTGAGGTCACAGGATCAGGTTGGCAATCCCCAATGTCTGACAAGCTGATATTAGTAACAATAACTCATGCTCAATGATATTAAGATTAGGGGGTTAAGCTAGTAATTCTGAATGTCTCAAAGACTAACATTCCAACCTGCAACTTATACTCAATAGAACTGAGGCCAGGTGGGTCAAGCTGGCAATTCTGAACATCTGATGGGCTGTCATTTGAATCTGAGACTCCTGCTTGATAATTTGAGGTCAGGTGGGTAGAGCTGGCAATTCTGAACATCTGACAGGCAACTCATACTCAACTGTACTGAGGTTAGCGGGTTGGGGTGACAATTTTGATTGTCTGACTGCCTGACATTTGAACTTGGAACTCATGCTTGATAGGATTGAGGTGGGAGGGTGGTGCTGGTAATTTTGGACACCAAACAGGCTATCACTAGAATCTGTAACTCGAGCGTGACGGCATGGAGGTTAAGACGTTCAAGCTGGCAATAACATCTGATGGGCTGACATCTGTACCTGCAACTAATGCTTGGTTGAGTTGAGGTCTTGGAATCAGGCCGGCCAATTAAAATGCCTGATGGGCTAACATCAACTTATCCTTCATGGTATTGTTCTAACCTGCTGATGGTATCGGTTCATGGAATCAAGCTGGCATTCTGAACGTCTGATGGGCTGACATCAAACTTCTGATCAGGCTCAATTTTTAGGGGGGGTAGTCCTGGAAATGAAGAATGTCAGCCTGGCTGATATTCAAACCTGCAACTTATGCTGGATGGTGATTAAAAAGGCCTCATTATGGTATTGAGGTTGGGGCCTCATGGTAGTATTTCGAAATGTCTGTATAGCTTTCTTTCAAACCTGAAACTCATGCTTGATGGTATAGAATTCAGGGGGTCGAGCTGGTAATTCAGAAAGTCTTACAAGCTGTTATTCGAATCTGCAGCTCCTGCTGGATGGTATCAGTTCAGGGGGTCAAACTGGTAATTCTGAATGTCAAACGGGATGACACTTGAACCTGCAACTCATGCTTGATGGAATTGGGGTCAGGGGATCGCCCGGCAATTTTGAATGTCTGATGGTCTGATGTTTGAACCTGCACTCATGCTCGACAGTATTGAGGTCAAGGAAGTTGAGCTGGCAATTCCAAACATCTGATTGGCTGATAATTGAACTTGCAACTCTTGCTCAATGGGATTGGGGTCAGTGGATCATGCTGGCATTAAGGAACGTCAGACTGGTTAATATTCAAATTTGCAACTCATACTTGATGGTACTGAGTCCAGGGACTCACACTGGCAACTTCCAAAATCTGAAGGGCTGACAACCGAAACTGCAACTCATGTTCAAAGGTATTGAGGGCAGATAGTTGAGCTGGCAATTCTAAAAGTCTGACTTGCTTACATTTGAATTCACAACTCATGCTCCACTGTTTTGAGGCCATGGGTTTGGTCACAGTGCTAAATATTGGGCAGTCAGGCATCCAAATCTGCGACTCATGCTTGACAGTGCCTAACTTGGTTGTTATTTGAACCTGCATTTCATGCTCAATGGTATTGAGGTAAGATGGCTATTCTAAAAGATTGATGGATTCACATTTGAATCTGCAATTCATGCTCAATGGTGCTGAGGTCAGGGGGTAGGGTGGAAAATTCCCAACATCTGGCGGGATGACATACAAACCTTCAACTCATTCTCAAAGTAACTGATGTTAGGGGTTAGGCTTGCAGTTTCAAACATCTGATGGGCTGACATTCAAACCTACAACTCTTTTTCAGTGGTATTGAGGTCTTTGGGTGGAATCATAATTCCAAACATGCAAAGCTCTGTCTTTGTGTATCCTCATTAATAATGTCTGCAAAAAAGGAACGGGTACCCTGCTGAAATAACCTCTCAACTTCTGCACCTGCATACAATATCACTTTGTACCCAGAATGTTATTTCAGTTGTGCTTGGCAGACAGTGGACCCTGGTCAAGGGCATCAAGGTGTGAATACATCTATCCATATCCATTTCGTGTAAGACCATGATGCAACTATCTCCTAAGATGTCATAGTCAGCATTTCAGCTTCATGAGATCTCTCTCAAGGAATTTTCCTTACCACAGCATGTCTGTCAGTGTAAGCTCGCTCAATTTGTAGCTGGCAGCTGTCAAAAGAAAATGGAATCCTGCAGACTGTCTCTTCAGTGACTGAGAGATGGAGTGAGTTAGGAAGTGAGTGAGTGAAAGAAAAAAGAGTGAGTGAGTGAGTGAGTGAGTGAGTGAGTGAGTGAGTGAGTGATTGAGTGAGTGTGATTGAGTGAGTGAGTGGGTGAGTGGATGGGTGGAAGAGTGGTTGAGTGAACTTTGTGGTTAGGTTGGTGAGTTAGTGAGTGAGTGGGCTGATGGTTGGGTGGGTAAATGTAAGAATGAGTTGGTTGATGGGTGTGTAGGTGAATGTGTGGTTATATAAATGAGTGAGTAAAAATGAAGGCAGGTGAGTGGGTAGGTAGGTAAGTGAGTGGGATAGGTGAGAGAGTGCCTAGGTGAGTGAGGAATGAGTAAGAAAGGATGATGGGTAGTTACGTGATATAGTGTGTAAGAACATGGGTTGATCTTGGATAGGTAAGTTTGTGAGAGAATGAATTAAAAAATAGGTGAACTGGTGAGATGGTGAGTGAGAAGACTGGTAGAAAGGGTGAATGAGTTACTGAATGAGGGACTAAGTGGGTAAGTTGAGATAGTGAATGATGGAATGAAAAAAAGTGGGAAGGTCGATGTTTGGATTGATGGGTAAATTAGGGAGGGATTATATGAATGTGCGAATAACAAAATAAGGGAGGGCGTCGGTAAATAAGAAATGTTATTTAACAGGGAGGTGAGTAAGTAAAAGGGTGGTTGAGAGAGCAAACGAATAGGTAAATCTAAAGGGTGTAAGAGAGCTTGGCACTGGTTAAGATAAGGAAATGATCAGGGAGAATGAATAAGTAAATGTGAGCAAGCAAAAAAGCAAAGCAGATGAGTATGAGCAAGTTGTTGAGTAGATTAGTAAGTGAGTTAGTATTTTGGAGTAAATGGGTCAGTAAATGGATACAAGGATTAGAGAGAGAATGAGAGGGAGAAAAGAGACATAGAGATATAGAAAAAGAGACAGACATATAGACAAAGAAACAGAGAAGGGTAGAAAAAAAGGAAGTAAATGAGTAAGTTGTTGAGTGAGTGACAGGCTGAAGTTAAAGAGGAATAAGTGAATAAATAAATCAGTGGTCAGTCGAATACGATAGACAATGGGTGGATGGGCCAGTAATTGATTAACTTGTTAAGTGAGTGGAAGAGATTTAATGAATGGTGAATGATTGAAAGAGTGATTGAATGGGTTGGTGAGTGGGTGCATGGGTAATTAAAAGTGTGCAAGGGTAATTAAGATTGAATTGGTGGGTAAATTAAGTTATTGAATGAGTGTGTTGGTAAATACATAGGTTAAGAATTTCGTGTGTAAGTGGATTGTGGAATGAGTAAGCATGTGAGTAAGTAAGTGGGAAGATGGGTGGTTAAATTGGTAAATGAGGGAGAGAGTATGACAGTTTGTAAGGGAGTATAGGAAAATTAATGAGTTTGGGAATTAATAGAGAGAGACAGAGAGAGACAGAGAGAGTGAGAGAGAGACAGAGAGACAGAGAGAGAGAGAGAGAGGGGCAGGGAAAGGAAGGGGAAGAAAAAGAGGTATGAAAGAATGACAGGCAGATAGACAGAGGGAGGGAGGTAGAGACATTTAGTGAATGGTAAAAGTAAAGTGAGAAAATTAATAAGTTATTAAGTAAACGTTTAAATAAGTGAGTGATGTGTGAATGAATGAGATAATAAGTTTATGAGTGAAACAGTTTGTTAAATGAATTGGTAAATGAGTGATTTAGTAAAGGAGTTAGAAAGTGGGTGGGTCATAAATAAATAAGTGAGAAAGCATGTAAATGGGTTAGCGGATGAATAGGAAAATGAGTAAGAGAAGGAGAGTGAAACAAAGAGAGACAGAAAGAGAAACAGAGACAAAGTAGAAAGAAAGATAGAAAGAAAAATAGAGAGCACCACTTACTGACATTTTGTGGACAGTACAGATCAAGATCAGACGGCACAGAACCTGCAGTCTGATGTTGGATCTACACTGTCCGATAAGGAAACATTATTCCCCAAAGCATAACTTTGAAGTAGCAATATTTGGGTTTGGGTTTTTACTGTCGAATTGAAAATTTCATTTTAGTTCTTTAGTAGGATAAAGGTTGAGAGAGAGGGGATGAGTGATTATGTGTGAGATAGAGTGAGCTGAGTAAGTGAATAAATGAGTAAATCGGTAGCTTGATGAACAATTTAGTTAGTGGGTTGGTGAGTCAGTGAGTGATAAAGTGGATTTGTGAGTACAAACAAATGAATATGTTGGTAAATAATAGGTGGATAGGGGAGTGTGTTATCAAATATATCAGAGATTAATGGAAAGATTGTGTGGGAATTGATTGACTGAATGAATGACTGAGTGGGTGAGTGAGTATATGACTATATATTTGAGAATGATGCTGGGTGAATTGATGGGTAATAAGCAGGAAATTTTCTTATTGGACAAGTTGAGTGAGTGAGTGAGTAAGTGAGCGAGTGGGTGAGTGTGTAAAGTGACTAGGTGGTTTGACAAATGATAGGGTGAAGGGTAGGGAGAGACTCAAGGACAGATATGATAAGCAAATTGGTTGTTTCATTTGTAAGCATGTTAATAAATTATTATGCAAGTGAATAGTGAAATAACTGGAGTTGTACATAAGTGGTTGATTTCATTAGTGATTGTGTCTGAGTTAGTTAGTGAATATTTAAATGCTTGATGGAGTGAGTAAATAATGACCAGTATCAAGTAAGAGAGAGGAAAAACAGATGGAGAGAGAGAGAGAGAGAGAGAGAGAGAGAGAGTCTGTCAGAATTTCATTAAGTGTCAGAGTGAACTAAGTAAATGATTGAGTAAATGAGATAGTTGATTAACTATTTAGTTGATGGGAAGGTGGGTCAGTTAATTATAAAAGTGAAAGAGTAAGTAAACAATTTTCAGATGAGTAAAAGAAAAAGTAAATAAATAAGTGAGTAAGTGATGAGTGGTAACAGACATGTGTGATAAGATAAATGAGCGAAAAATAGAAAGTTTAGAGTAGGTACTAGAGACAAACAGACAGGCAGACAGACAAACAGACAGACAGACAAACAAATAAACAGACAGGGTCAGGCAAATACAGGGGATGAGAAAGAAACAGAGACAGACAGGCAGATAGAGAGAGATATACTAATTGATGGAGTGAGTGAGCGAGTTAGTTAGTGAGAGAGAGAAACTGAGAGAAAGTGGGTGAGTGGGTGGGTGAGAGTGAGAGACTAAAGGACAGATAGTGGATCAGAGAGAGAGAGAGACAGACAGACAGACAGACGGACAGACAGGAAGACAGAGACACAAACTGACAGAGACAGTCGGGAACAAGCAAAAACAGAGGAAGAGAAACAGACAGTCAGACACATACAGACTGGTGGATAGCAAAAACAGGAAGAGAGAGAAATAGACTGACAGAAAGAGAGACAGAGAGAGACACTAAGTGAGTGAGTGAGAGAGTAAATGATTGAGTAAGTGAGTGAATGACTGAGTGCAAGAATCAAGGACAGATTGTGAATCTGTTGTATTATGAGATAGTGAATTATTGTACAAGTGAACAGAGAAAAAACTTGAGTGAGCCGGACAGAAGGGGGGAGGGGAGACAGAGTGCAGAGTGAAGAAAGATAGGAGAGAACTTATGTGACAGACAGACAGACAGACACACACACACACACACACACACACACACCCACAGACAGTCAACACAGACAGACGGGGACAGGCAAAACAAGGGTCGAGAAAGGGACAGAGACACACATGCAGAGAGACAGACAGAGCGGAGGAGAGAGACAGAGAGATGAGTTAGTGAGTGATTGTTTGAGTGAGTGAATTAAGAGTGATTGACTGTGTGTATGCATGTGTGAGGGAGGGAGAAACTCAAGGACAGACAATGAATTGGTCTTATATGTGAATTAGTGAGTTATTTGTTCAAGTGAATAGAGAAATAACTGAGTAAGACAGGCAGAGAGGGAGAGAGACACAGTGGATGAAGGAATATAGGAAAGGACTTGTGGGAGGGAGGATTGAAGAGGGAACGTGTGACTGAGGTCAAGTTGGTGAGAAAGAGACTCAAGAAAAGACATAGACAGACAGACAGGCAAGCAGGCAGACAGACAAATATACAACGAACAGACAGGCACACAGACAGAGAGACAAAATTAGAAAAACAGAGATACAGACAGACAGTCAACACAGACAGACGGGGACAGGCAAACAAGGGAAGAGACCAACACAAACAGACAGAGAGAGACAATAAGTGAGTGAGTGAGTGAGGCACAGGTAAAGCAGATAAAGATGGTCTAGAGGGAATGTGTGACTGGAGTCAAGGTTGTGAGAAAGAGACTCAAGAAAAGATACATATTGGTAGAGAAAGATACAGAAAGAAAGAGAGAGACAGAGAGAAAGGGAAAGAGAGGAGAGAGAGAGGAGGGAGGAAGAGAGACATGGAGACAGACAGACAGAAGACACACAGACACAGACAGAGAGAAAAAGAAAGAAAGGAGAGACAGAGATACAGACAGACAGACAAACAGACAGACAGGGACAGACATAACAAGGGAAGAGACAGAGACAAACAGACAGAGAGAGTGAGTGAGTGAGTACAGAGTGAGTGATTGAGTGATTGTATGTATGGTTGAGTGAGTGAGGCAGAGGCAAGGCGGATGAAGAAAGATAGGATAGGATTTGTGGGAGGGATGGTTGTAGAGGGAATGTGTGACTGGGGTCAAGTTGGTGAGAAAGAGACTCAATAAAAGACACATATCGGTAGAGAGAGAGAGAGAGGGAGAGAGAGAGAGCAACTGAGAGAAAAAGGGACAGGACAAACAGAGACATTGTGAAAAAGAGGAATAGGCAGACAGACCCACAGACAGCAGACAGATGGGCCAGGCAAAAACAGGGGAAGAGAAAGAAACAGAGGCAGAGAGAAAGAAACTAGCAAGTGTTTGGGTGAGCGAGAGAGTGAGAGAGTCAAGGATAGAGGACAGAGATACATACAGACAGGCAACAGAAATACAAACATAGGGGGATAGGCAAACAAGTTGGTGGACAGGTAAAAGTAAGAGAAAGGGACAGACAGGGAGAGCCAGACAGCCAGACAGCCAGACGAGAGAGTGAATAAGTGAAAGACAGATGAAGAGACAGAATAATATATAGACAGATGGAGAGACAGAGGCAGACAGACAGACAGTGACACGGAAAGACAAACAGACAGACAGAAATATTAACATAGGGAGATAGGTGAACAAGTGAGTGGAGAGATAAAAGTGACAGAGAATGACAGTCAGGGAAAGACAGACAAACACACAACCAGACAAGGGAGTGAAGGAGTGGTTGGGTTCATGCTTCGTTAGGTCTTTGGTAGTTAATTGATGGAGAAATAATGATAGAACAGGAAGTGTGTGAGGGTGCTTCAATGAGGGAATACCTGAGTGGATAAGCAGGTAAATTAGAGATACAAGGAGACTGACAGAAGAACCACTTGACATAAAAAAGGCCACCAGAAAAAGTGATAAAAAAGAGAGAGTGCGAGAGAGAGAGAGAGAAACAGACAGACAGACAGAATATGAAAAAAGCAGAGAGAGAGAGAGAAAGATACATAGAGAGACAGACTGACAGACAGAGAGAGACAGACAGAATAAAATAAAGAAAGACAGATAGACAGACATACAGGCAGACATAGGGGGATAAGCAAACAAGTGACTGGACGTGAGAGAGAGGGACAGACAGGTAGAGACAGACAAACAGACAACAAGACAAGCAAGTAAAAAGGAGAAACAAGGAGACAGACAGCAGATCCTAGTGACATACAGATAGCCACCAGATAGATAGATAGATAGATAGATAAAGATAAACAGACTGACAGATAGGCAGGCAGACAGACAGACAGACAGAATACATACAGACAGGCAAACAGAAATACAGACAGACAGGCAAACAGAGAATACAGACAGACAGACAGACAGGCAAACAGAAATACAGACATGGGGATAAGCAAACAAGTGGGTGGACAGGTAAAAGTGAGGGAGGGACAGATAGGGAGAGATGAACAGACAGCCAGAAGAGGGATTCAATAAGTGAAAGACAGATCAGAGACAGATGAGAGAGAGAGAGAGAGAGAGAGAGACACACACACACACACACACACAGAGAAAAACAAACAGTCAGATGAGGGAGTTAAAGAGGGGGTGAGTTCATGGGTTTTCGGAAGGTTATTCAGGAAAAAGAACAGACAAACAAACAGACAGATTGACAGACAAACAGACAGACAGGCAAACAGAAATACATACATAGGGGGAACTAATGAGCGGACGGTTAAATGTGAGAGAGAGGGACAGATAGGGATTGATAGACAAACAGACAGCCAGACAAGGGAGTTAAACCATTACCACTCAATCCCTACTTTTGACACCCCTGAAAAAGAAACCTTTAGAAAACATCATAGGAAAAGGAGAAAATGCTGGTAACCAGCATTTTCTCCTTTTCCCTCAATGTTTTTTACCCTTCACAAAACAAATTCCAAATTTTCAGTCACTTTTATTCTGTCTTCTGCAAATGCTTTCGATTTGGACTAGCCTAAAATATTGTCGTTTGGTAATGAGTTAAAGAGCAGGTAAGTTCATGGGATGTTAGGTCTTTGGGAAGGCAATTGAGGGAGTAAGAAAGATAAAAGAGGAAGTATGGAAGGGTGGTTGAATGAGTAAATGCCTGAGTGGATTAGTGAGTTAAAAAGAGACACAAAGTATGCGACATTTGAGTCATACTGTTTTTTACGGTGGTGTGGAATGGGACCAGTCTGCATTTTATGCAGCCTTATCTTGATGTACACCAAATGAGTACGATATTTATGTTTTGTCTTGACATATGAGCCAAATAGCTCTGTAAATACTGTATAGTACTTTGGTGATGGTATAGATCTGGGATCAGACTGTATTTTTGCAGCCTGATCTCGATGTATGCTAAACGGGTAGATATTCATGTTCAGCTTTAATGTGATAAAAGAATCATATTATTATTCCTTATAGATTTTTTCCTGAAATGGATTTCCAGCTTTTTAATGCAAGGAAAATACTGTATCACTTTTCATGAGAATGAAAAACTCTGGTTTGGATTTTAAAGTTGTCCGGCTTAAAACGGGAGAGATATTTTTCAATACCTGGATAGGGAATAAAAAACATTTAGACTCATCTGGGATAAAACATTGACAACAAAGAGAATAGTGCTTTTAAGTCGGCTAGACAATGTATGTCCATTTCGGTATTATACTTACAAACTTCTCAAGAATTTGTTTTAGTTTGGTGGAAGGGAGAAAAATGTCTATATAAGTATTTTGTTCTCTTCCTACAATGTTTTGTACAAGCCTTCTGTCTGATGGTCGTTAAATTCTGGTTAATGTTAACAAGTGGGTGAAATAATTGTTTGTTTTTATATAATAACATTAAGTAAGAGGACATAAACCATGTTATAATTATGCATATTTTTAGTAATGATGTATTTTGGGCCGGTGGCCTTTATTTACAATAAAAGTATTGTACTGTATTGTATTGTATTGTACAAGGAGAAAGACAGCAGAAATCAGTGACATACAGATAGCCACCAGATAAAGTTATAAAAAGGACAGAGAGAGAGAGAGACATAGAGAGACATAGAGAGAGAGAGAGGGACAGAGGGAGGGGAGGGGGCAAACGTGAAAGGAATCAAGTTAGTTGGATGAATAAGTGAATAGTGAATGAATGTGTGAAAGAGAGCTAGTGAGAGAAGTGAATTGTTTTTTAGCTCACCTGAGCATGAAGTGCTCAAAGTGAGCTATTGTGATAGTGCTGTGTCCTGCGTCTGGCGTCAACTTTTACCTTGTGTACACTCTAGAGGCCACATTTTTTTTCCGATACTCATGAAACTTGGTCAGAATGTTTACTTTGATAAAATCTCGGACAAGTTTGAAATTGGGTCATGTTGGGTCAAAAACTAGGTCACTAAGTCAAATCTTAGAAAAACCTTGCGTATGCTCTAGAGGCCACAATTTCAATCCAATACTCATGAAACTTGGTCAGAATGTTTGCCTTGATGATATCTCGGACAAGATGAAAATGGGTCATGTCGGGTCAAAAACTAAGTCACTAGGTCAAATCTTAGAAAAATCTTTTGTATGCTCTAGTGGCCACATTTTCAGTCCAAAATTCTTGTAAGTTAGTCAGAATGTTTGTCTTGATAATATCTCTGACAAGTTTTGAAAATGGGTCATGTTGGGTCAAAAACTAGGTCACCAGGTCAAATCTTAGAAAATCCTTGTATACGCTCTGGATGCCACATTTTCAGTCCAACACTCTTGAAAATTGATCAGAATGTTTGCCTTGATAATGTCTTGGATGAGTTTGAAAATGGGTCATGTTGGGTCAAAAACTAAGTCAATAAGTCAAATGTTATAAAAACCTTGTGTATGCTCTGGAGGGCACATTTTCAGTCTGATACTCCTGAAACTTCTTCATAATATTTGTCTTGTTGATACCTTGAATGAGTTTGAAAATGGGTCATGTGGAGTCAAAAACTAGGTCACTGGGTCAAATATTAGAAAAACCTTGTGTACACTCTAGAAGCCACATTTTCTGCCTGATACTCTTCAAACTTGATCAGAATGTTTGTTTTGGTGATGTCTCAAAAGAGTTGGATAATGGGTAATTATAGGGTCCAAAACTATATCACTTGGTCAAATCTTAGAAAAACCTTTTTGTACGCTGTAGAGGCCACATTTTCAGTCCAATACTCATGAAACTTGGTCAGAATGTTTGTCTTATTGATATCTCAAAATTGTTTGATAATGGGTAATGCCTGATAAAAAACTAGGTCACTGGGAAACTAGATTGAAAATGGTTCATGTTTGGTCAATTGACTCATGTGAGCGATTTCAGGGCCATCATGGCCCTCTTTCTTAAGTTAGTGAGAATGTGTATTAATGAATGAAAGTGAGTGAGAGGTGAGTGAGGTGGAAATTTGTTGAGTATGTGAGGGAATGTATAGGTGAAAGGAAGGGTGAGTGATTGGCTGGATGAATGAATGAGAGAGTTAATGAGTGGTAGGTAAGTGAGTTGA
Organism: Tridacna crocea; assembly: GCA_943736015.1. Lineage (NCBI taxonomy): Eukaryota > Metazoa > Mollusca > Bivalvia > Cardiida > Cardiidae > Tridacna > Tridacna crocea. The sequence goes on along the minus strand of OX031056.1, from coordinate 41,732,675 downwards.
TGGGTAAGTGAGTTGGTGGGTTGGTGAAAAGAATGGATGAGTGAGTGGTTAAGATGGTGAGTGAGTGAGTGAGTTGGCAAGTGAGTGAGTAGATGTGTAGGTGAAAGAGTTGGTGGGGGAGTGAATAAATGGGGGGTGGTTGAGTAGGTGGCTGAGTGAGTCGGTAGGCAAGTGAGTGAAAGAATGGCTGGCTGAAAGATAGAGTGAGTTGTTGAGAAGATAAAAGAGGTGTTGGAGAGAATACTTGTATCAAGGTGGCATATATCCTTCTATGTATCTGGTTTCAATAGCCCTTTTTAATATTCAGGAAGTAGATGATGAAGGGAAGACTTTTGATTTCTTTTGTTTGGTTTTCTCCATGGCAACAGTGTGGAGTTCTACTGTGGAGACCAAAATGAGCTTGCAAATTCCAAAATTTAAAAACAGTCTGGGAACAATTTCTGCTGCATAGATGAAGAAGAGTGTATGGCCTAGAAAACTACATTGCTGTGCTCCACTTAGTACTTGTTGGCATCTTCCTTGTTCCATCTGATTATGAAAAATGCTTGATCCAAAGTTAATCTTACATTGCAATCAGACTCCCATTTCTTAATTAAATTACAGTTGGAGAGTTTATGAAATGCTCTCCTAGAGTTGCAGGCAACAATGGTTATGCCTGATCCATTATCTAGGACTGATATCAAGTTTTAAATCGATTCCAACAACTGTAGTTGAAAAGATGTCCTTCTTACAAATCCAACGTACATTCAAAGGTTCTTCCCAAAATGGATTACTCATAACATATTGTTTCAGCGAATCTGGAAAAAGGTTGTAGTATTGCTGCTCTTTTTCCCGCCGTCACTGCGACACATGACAAAGTTCTATAATGTTGAAAACTCACCCCAGCTCTGGTGATAGTTTTTATTTCCCAAAAGGTCTGCCAACAGTAACATTGGCAGTCCCTAGCTCCACATTCTATAGTACCTGCATGTATGAGACAGAAATCAGAGAAGTAGATACAATAAAGATCTCCCATAAATTCAGTTTCAACCACTGTAAAACTGACTTGCTTTAGATAGATGTCAAATATCAAATTTCCTTTCTGTCCTTTCCTTTTTCTCATGGTATTTCCAGTGCTTCCTCCATATCATTTCCTCAAATTCCAAATTCTACACACTATACGCGATACAATAATGCAGAATCCTACTTACATTTTGTATCTTTGGCTCCCATAGGTCGAATGCAGCAAACTTCTTTTCCTCGGGCAGTGAGCGGGTGAATAATGCAAAGTGGATGTGTGAGTGAGCAAGACAGCCAGCAAGTAAGATAGTGCGCCAGCCAGTGAGAAAGGAGAGAAAGTAAAAGAGTAAAGTGAGTGAGTAGGTGAGTGATTGAGTAGGTGAGAGATGTGAGTAGGTGAGTGAGTGAATAAGTAGGTGGGAAGATGGGTGGGTGGTGAGTAAGTGGGTGGGTGGTGAGTGAATGAATGGAAAAGTGGGTGAGTGGGTGGGTGAGTGAGTAGGTGAGTTTAAGTGAGTGAGGGGTGGGTGGTGAGTGAGTGAGTGAGTGTAAATGAGGGGGCTGGATGGGAGGAGGATGGATGGGTAGGTAAGTGTGTAAGTGGGTGCATTGATGGGTAGGCTGGCCTGAGTGAGTGAATGAGAAAGTGACAGGGTGAGTGATTGAGTCAGGTTTATAAGTGAAAGTATATTTTACTGGGTTTGAAAAACAGGTATATAAGTATATTAAGCGATTAAGAGAGTGGGCTGTGTGAAGAAACCAAATATTGGTCTGGGTGAAGAAACGAAAGATTGAGACAGACAGGCAGACAAACGGACAGATACAAAGAAAAGGACATATGGGGGAGACAGAAAGAGACAAAGGAAGATAGGAGAGAGGGTGAGAGACAGAGACAGACACACAGACAGACAGATAGATAGATAGAAACATAGTTGAAGAAAGACATAGACAGATATAGGTGGACACATAGACAAGCAATAAAAAAATAGGCAAGTGATATTAAGATTAATTAAGTGCATGAATGAGTCAGGGTAACTTAAGAGATGATTGAGTGGTTGTTGAATTAGTATACGAGTTTAATGATTATCTCTTTTCCTGCTAAATAACTTTAGGGAAATTTTCAATTTGATAGCAAAAATCTGAACATTATTATTTCAAAGTTTTTTTTTCTTTTTTTTTTTTTTTTTTTTTTTTTTTGGGGGGGGGGGTATCTCCTCATCAGACAGTGTAGATCCAAGATCAGACTGCACATTCTGTGCAGTCTGATCTTGATCTATGCTGTCTGCAAAAGGTCAGTGAGTCACAATTAGCAGCCTAGAGGGTGAGAAAGCAAGTGAATGAGGGAGAGACAGACAGACAGACAGTGATAGAGTCAATTATTGAATTGGTGATTGAGTTAGTTATTTTATGATTGATTGAGTGGGTAGCTAAATATGCAAACATTGAGAGGGCTGGAATAAAAAAGTATACAACTTATATGATTTATTAAGAGAGAGGGAGGGTGGGGTTAGTAAGTAGGTATAACTCTTTACCAAATGACAAAATTTTTAGAATGGTCCAAATTGAAAGCAAATGAATCCTGGAAGAATGGGAGATAGTTGAGCCAGTGAGTACATGGAGAGATGTTTGAATAGGTTAGTAAATAGGTAAAGGAGTAACATGTTGAGTATTTAGTTGAGAGAGTTAAGAGAAAGAGAGAGAGACACAAACACACAGACACTGACACACAAAGATAGAGACAAAAGAGAAAAGAGAAAGAGAGTGAAAGACTTGACAAGACAACAGACAGAAAGTAAGGAGGAGAGACATGAAGAAACAAAAAACAACAAAAGAAAGTGGTATAGCTGTGTTGGTGAAAAGGTGTAAGAGTGAGTAAGCGAGGGAAGGAGAAAGAGAGAGGAGAATAGCATAAGTGGTTGATTTAAGTGTGATGAGGGCAAAAGTGCTGAGTGAGTAAACGCTGAGATAGATAGATAGATACATGTAGATAGATACAGTAAGAGAGACTGAGAAAAGTAGACACACATGGACGGTGGCAGTGGCAGAACAAATGGATGAAAAGTTGTGGAGAGACAGAAAGAGACTGAGAGAGAAGGAGACAAAGAGAGGCACACACACAGAGTCGGACGGAGACAGATTGAAAGAGAAAGCTAAAAAAGGAGGGAGGGAGAGAGCAAGAGAGTCCGAGAGAGAGAAAGTCAGAGAGAAAGAGAGAGAAAAGAACAAAGGGAAGGAGAGAGAGAAAGTAAGAAACAAATAGAGATACACATACACAGAGTGACAGACAAATGGACAGAGGGACATTGAGATGGATATAGAAAGAGGGAGGGAGAGAGTGAGAGTGGGACAGAGAAAGGGAGCAAGAGAGAGAGGGAGACAGAGAGAGAGAGAGCAACATAAAGAAAGAAAGAAAGAGAGAGAGAGAGAGAGAGAGAGAGAGAGAGAGAGAGAGAGAGGGAGGGATGGGAAATAGAGACAGAGTAACAGGGTGAAGAGATAGATGGATATACAAACAATAAAAAGATACAGAGAAAGAGATATGCAGACAGACAGACAAACAAAAAATAAGATAGAAACAGAAGAAGGGACAGATTAGATAGAGATAGAAAGCAAGAGATTAAATAAAGGAGGAAGAGTATGGTGGGATAAAGGGAGAAAAAAATGAATAAAATGAAGAGGACGCAAGGAGAAGAGAAGGTAGGGAAGGAAACAGAGAGAAACAAGGAAAGAATAAAAGAATAACAGAGAGAAAAAAGGAACAAAAAAAGATACAGAAGGAACAGACAGACAGACAAAGAGAGAAATAGGGAGACAGACAGACTGAGAGACAGAGAAACCAAGATAAATATAGATGGACATGAAGAGAGAGAATGAGAAAAATAAGAGAGTGAGAAAGGGAAAGACAGGAGGAAAAGAGAGAGGGACACAGAGAGATAGTGACAGATTAGATAAAGAGAGATAGAAAGCAAGAGATTAAATAAAGGAGGAAGAGTATGGTGGGATAAAGAGAGAAAAAAAGAGAAAAAATGAATGAAATGAAGTGGAAGCAAGAAGGAGAGAAGGAAGGGAAAGAAACAGAAAGAAAGAAGGAAAGAATAAAAGAATAACAGAGAGAAAAAAGGAACCGAAAAAAAAATACAAACAGACAGACAGACACTAAGAGAGAAATAGAGAGACAGAAAGACAGAGACAGAGAAACCAAGATAAATATAGAGGGACATAAAAAGAGAGAAAGAGAAAATAAGAGAGTGAGAAAGGGAAGGACAGGAAACAGAAACAGAATAATAGTGTGACAAGATAGATAGATAGATAGATAGATAGATAGATAGAGAGAGAGATAGAGAGATAAATGCAGGGAAAGAGATATGCATAGATTTTGACAAACAAAAAATAAGAGATAAACAAAGAAAGGGACACAGACAGACAGAAGACAGAAATCAAGAGATTAAATGAGGGAGGAAGAGTGTGGTGGGAGTACAAAAGAAAGGAAGAGGAAGGTAGGGAAAGAAACAGGAAAAATGGAGGAAAGAATAAAAGAATAATAGAGAAGAAAAATACCAAACAAAGAAAAAAAAATAACAGAGAGAGAGTGAGAGTCAGACAGACAAACAGACAGAGAGAAAGAGAGGCGAAGATAAATATAGAGGGACATAAAGCATAAAGAAAGTGAAAAATGAGAGAGTGAGAAAGGGAAGGGGATGAAACAGAGACAGATTACAGTGTGAATAGATAGATAGATAGATAGATAGATATACAAACAATAACAACACAAAGCAAAAGATATAGGCAGACAGACAGATTTGGACAAACAAAAACTAAGAGATAAAAAGACAGAGAGACACAAAGAGATAGTGACAGATTAGATAAAGAGAGACAGAAAGCAAGAGATAAAATGAGGGAGGAAGAGTATGGTGTTATACAGAGGTGAAAAGATAAAGGAGAAAGAAAAAAGAAAGGAATAGGAAGTAGGGAGGAGGAAACGTAGGAAAGAAACAGAAAGAAAGACAATAAAAGCATAACGGAAAGAACAAAGAATAAAAATAATAATAAAAGAGAGAGAACAAGAGAGAGAGAAACAGAGTGGGAGATGGAGAAAGACAGATAGAGAGGCCAAGATAAATATACAGGGACATAAAGAGAGACGGAAAGAGAAAATGAGAGAGTGAGAAAGATAAGGATAGATAGATAGATAGATAGATAATAATAAAAAAACACAGAGAAAGAGATATGTAAACAGACAGACAGGTTTGGACAGACAAAAAATAAGAGAGAGGGGCACAGAGATATAGTAACAGATTCGATAAAAAGAAACAGAAAGCAATAGGTTAAATGAGGGAGGAAGACTATGGAGGGGTAAAGAGTAAAAAAGAAAAAAAAAAGACAGAAAAAAAGAAAGAATAAAAGAACTTTGAAAGTAAGGAAGAGGGAAGGAAGGAGAGAAACAGGAAGAAAAATGGAAATAACACAAGAATAACAGAAAAAAAAAAGAAAATAAGTAAACAGAGAGAGAGAGAGAGAGAGAGAGAGAGACAGACAGACAGACAGACAGATAGACAGACAGAAAGAGACAGAGTCAGACACAACGAGAGAGAGCGAGAGACAGACAGACAGCCAGACAGAGAGAGACAGAGAGACAGAGAGATAGAGAGGTCGAGATAAATATAGAGGACATAAAGAAAAGAGAGAAAGAGAAAATGAGAGAGTGAGAAAGGGAAGAACTGGAACAAGAGACAGACAAACAGTGTGAATAGATAGATAGATAGATAGATAGATAGAAAAAAAAAAGACACAGAGAAAGAGATATGCAAACAGGCAGACTTACTGATTTGGACAAACAAAAAAATAAGAGAGAAACAGAGAGAGGGACATAGACAGATAGTGACAGATAAGATTAACAGAGATAAAAAGCAAGAGATTAAACGAGGGAGGAAGGACATGGCGGGATAAAGGGAGAAAAAGAAAAAAAATGATAAGAAAAGAAGAGGAAGTAAGGAGGGAAGGTAGGAAAGAAACAGAAAGAAAGAAGGAAAGAATAAAAGAAGGGAAAAAAATAAAGAAAGAAAAACAATGTATACAGAGAGAGAGACAGACAAAAAGAGAGAGAGACAGAGAGAGACAGAGAGACAGAGAGAGGGAGGCCAAGATAAATATAGAGGGACAAAAAGAGAGAGAAGAAGAATAACAGAAGGAAAAAACAACCAAAGAAAGAAAAAAACGTATATAGAGAGAGAGACAGACAGACAGACAAAGAGAGAGAGCGGGACAGAGAGAGGGAGGCCAAGATAAATATAGAGGACATAAAGAGAGAGAAAGAGAAACTCAGAGAGTGAGAAAGGGAAGGATTAGAATCAAAGACAGAGAAACAGTATGAATAGATAGATAGATAGATAGATAGATTATGAAAAGACACAAATAAAGAGATATGAAGACAGACAGACAGATTTGGACAAACAAAAAATAATACAGAAACAGAGAGATGGACACAGAGAGATAGTGACAGATAAGATAAAGAGAGATAGAAAGCAAGAGATTAAATGAGGGAGGAAAAGTATGGTGGGATAAAGGGAGAAAAAGAAAAAAGAGAAAAGAAAAAAGAAAGAAAGGAAGAGGAAATAAGGAGGAGGAGGAAAGGTAGGGAAAGATAAAAGAAAGAAAAAGAACCAAAAGAAGAAAAAAATAGAGATAGAGAGAGACAAAGAGAGAGAGAGACAGACAGACAGACAGAGACAGAGACAGAGATTGATAGATGACCAAGATAGATATAGAGGAATATAAAGAGAGAGATAGAGAGAAAGAGAGAGAGAGAGAGAGAGAGGAAATGTGAGAGTGAGAAAGGGAAGGAAAGGAAACAGAGACAGAATAAAAGTGAGAATAGATAGAAAAAAGAGGGTAAAAAAGAAAGGAATAGGAAGTAAGGAGGAGGGAAGGAAGGGAAAGACAAAGAAAGAAAGAAGGTAACAATAAATTAATAGCAGAAAGAAAAAAGAACAAAAAGAAAAAGTACAGAGAGAGAGAGTGGCAGAAAGATAGAGACAGAAACACAGAAAGAGGGACTGAGAGAGAGAGACAGATAGATGAGAGGCCAAGATCAATATAGAAAGACATAAAGAAAGAGAAAGAGAAAATGAGAGTGAGAAAGGGAAGGAAAGGAAACAGAGACGGAGTAACAGTGTGGAGAGAGAGAGAGAGAGAGAGAGAGAGAGAGAGAGAGAGACAAACAATAAAAAGACACAGAGAAAGAGATATGCAGACAGGCAGATTTGAACAAACAAAAAATGAGATATATACAAAGAGAGGGACACAGAGAGACAGTGACAAAAAGATAAAGAGAGACAGAAAGCAAGAAATTAATTGAGGGAGGAAGAGTACTGTGGAATAAAAGGATAAAAAGAAAATAGAGAAAGAAATAGGAAGAGGATGTTAAGAGGAGAGAAGGTAGGGGAAGAAACAAAAAGAAAGCAGGAAAGAATAACAGAAAGAAAAAAGAACCAAAGAAAGAAAAAGAGTAAACACAGAGAGAGAGAGAGACAGACAGGCAGACAGACAGACAGACAGACAGACGGAGACAGACAGAGACAGACAAATAGAGCAAACAAGATAAATATAGAGAAACATAATTAGATTGATAAATGAGAGAGTGAGAAAGGGAAGGAGAGGAAACAGAGACAGAGTAACAGTGTGAATAGATAGATACAGAGAAAGAGATATGCAGACAGACAGACATAGATTTAGACAAACAAAAAATAAGAGATAAACAGAGAGAGGAACACAGAAAGACAATGGCAGATAAGATAAAGGGAGATAGAAAGCAAAGAAAGATTGAAAGAGGGAAGAAGAGTATGGTGAGATAAAAGGAGAAAAACAAAAAAGAGAGAGAAAAAAAGAAAGAAGAAGTAAGAAAGAGGGAAGGTAAGGAAAGAAACAAAAGAAACAGAAAGAAAGAAGGAAAGAATAAAAGAATAACAGAAAGAAAATAGAACCAAAGAAAGAAAAAAGTAAACAGAGAGAGAGAGAGAAAGGAAGGAGGATAGGAAACAGAGACAGAGTTACAGAGGGTAGAAATAGATAGATGGAATAAATGGATAAATAGATATATAGATGGACAGACACACAGAGAAACATTTGGACAGACAACAAAATGTATGAGATATGAGGGTGGTTGAGTATGCAACTGAGAAAAAAGACTGTACAGGTGTGTATGAGAGAAAGGAGACAGACGAAATAGAGAGACAAAGAGAAAGATTTTCAGAGATAACTAAAAGTAACTACAGAAACAAATTAGTGAGTGGTAAAATGGTTGAGAGATTGAGAGAAAATGAGTAAATAAACGGTTAAAGTAAGTAAAAGAGACCTGAGTATTTGATTGCCAAAGTGAGTAAATAAATGATTGGTTGTTTAAGAGAGCAGTTGGTGAGAAAGTAAGTATTAGTAAAAGAGGGAGCGGTTTAGGCAGCTGTCGAATGTGTGAGTGTATGATTGAATGAATAGGTAATTGAGTGAGTGAATGGTTGATAAAATTGATCTGTTGGTTAATAATTGTATAAGTGAATAAATCAAGTGAGTCAATGAAGAAATGGTTTGGCGAGTCAGTTATTAAATAAGTGAAAGTGGTTGTGAATGGTTGAGTGGTTGAATGGATGAGTTGTTGGCAGGGAAAATATGGGAGGGAATGTATAAGTAGCTGAGGGTATGAATATTCACGTGGGTAAGCGACTGACTGATTAAGTGGTTGAGTGAGTGGTTGAAAAAGGAAGGGGCAAATAAATGGGACTGTAAGTGGTTGAATAAGGGATGGGTGAGTGCACAAGTGATTGGTATAATAAGGGGAGGATGACTGAATCAGTTAGGGCGAGAATGAAAGAGAGTGAGTGAGTGAGTGAGTGAGTTAGTGAGTTAGTGAGTGAATGTGAGTGGATGATTGAGTGTGAGTGGGTGTGTGTGATTGAGTGAGTGGGTAAGTGAATGAGGGAGGGAGTGAGTGAGTGAGTGAGTGAGTGAGTGAGTGAGTAAGCGAGCGAGTGGATGATATAGTGACTGAGTGGATGATTGAGAGAGAGAGAGAGAGAGAGACAGAGAGACAGAGAGTTTGTGGGTGAGTGAGTGAGGGGCTGTTTGCGGTGACTATGTGCAGTTAACTGTTTTTAACGCCTTATCCTCTGATTCACATCTGAACCCTTGATCTGTTTTCCTATAACAGTTTCTTTTCTATCACACAACGTGACACCAGGCTCTAAGGTCATGGTCTTGGCTCGGGTCAAAGTTAATATATTCATATACTGTGTCTGCTTAATAACACTTGTGCACATTGATGTAACGGTGTGCAGAGCAGCAGTTTTCAGATCCAAAATTCCAAGGTAAAAAAGGTCAGTTAATGGTCAGATTCTCATTGCGTTGGCTCCAAAACTTTTGGGTCCCTGATCCAACTTTTTTCCGTAATATTTTACATAAGTATTAACCTTGAAGAAGATGTGCAGAGCGAAAGTTTCAAATGCAATGCTCAAAGGTAAAGGTCACACCAGGGAAAGGGGTCAATGGTCAGGTGCTCATCAATCTTGTCAGCTGCATATCTCTTTTAAAAATCATTCGTCACAATGTGGAAAGATACGGTTTAAGACGGCAGGCTTCAAGGTCAGGGTTCAAAACAGGGGTGAAGGGTCAGATGCTCAAAAATCTTGTTTTCTGAAATCCTCCTGAACCTCTGTGCACCCTGATTGTGATCATACGCAAAGCAGAGGTTTCATATGCCAAGCACCAAAGTCAAGGTCACAGCAGGGGGTGGGGGGGATGTAACGATCAGATCTCGTTAATCCTGCCAGCTCGACATCTCTTGGATCCTTGGCCTGATTTTCAAAACTATTATACACAAGAGTTCACCTTGATGAGTTGATGAGGAGAATCTGATTTGCAGATGTGATTCACAGGACAAGGTCACAGCAGGGGGTCGGTCCGTTGTCAGATGATCAAAAAATTAATCAGCTCCAACTCTCTTGAACCATTGGCCTTTTTTAAACAACGCTTAACATTGTAAGACAATGAACTAGGCTGAGATTTCAGACAGCAGGTTCCAAGGTCATGTCACACCACAGGAGTAAAAGGTAAAGCTTTCAAATATCTTGTCTTCTCTATAAGGGTCAAATGCATGTATAAATTGTTTATGCTTAATAACCTCTGAAACTCTGTGCACCATTTTGAGAAAATAACTGGTGCAAAGGTTTCATACTGCAGCTTCAATGTCATATCGCAGTAAGGGGTTAAAGGTCAGATAACCATAGAACATATAGCTCCACAGCTTTTGAACTCTGTGTCTATTTTTAAGAATATTTCCTACATGCATGCACCATGATGAGACAATGTACAAGACTGTTCAGAGCAGCAGGCTTCAAAGTCAAGTACATTTATGATCCGTTTCACACTGATAAGATTTCCAACGCAGAGGTTTCAGATGTCAGACTCTTAGGCCAAAGTTGCAGTTGGGGGGCAAAAATCACATTCTCTTAGACCATGTTTGTTCCGTATTCCTTTAAATCCTCGTCTGACTTTTAAAGTGATTCACACATAACTGCATCTTAAGTAGACAATACTTTTTGTGGCTTTGTATCTTCCGGTCCCTTTCAAAGATTTTCATTGGTCAAAGATTCACTCCTGGAAGGATTTTCAAAGAAACGTTGCACAGTTCGAAAGCATGGAATGTAAGTGCAACAATAATGATACCATACAGACAGTTTTTATGGAGTTGAGGTAAAATTTGAAGATTTGGAACCCCTGATCGGGTAGCATAATAGAACTGTAGTGCTTGACATCATCTTTACTAAGTCTTGTATAACTTGGATAATTATAGCAGCAATTGATTTAGGATGGCTAGGATCTTTAGCTTGATTTTTCATGGCAGTGGACCTGTGGCAAAAATGTAAGTTCCTCATCAGGTTTCTTGGCAACAATTACATAATCTTACCTGTATATGAAAAGATTCTTGTTTTCCCATACGACCACCTTACCTGCATCGGTAACCATACAATCCCATACAAATCTGGAAGGACAAAATCTATTCCTTTCGAAGATAATTATTCATTTACCTTTCAATGGCCTAGAACCCCTGCAGTCACACTGGTTGTATAGAAAAGTTCTCTACTTCATACTTGCTTTTTATCTTGAATTCTTTTGAGAACATTCTCAAGCAAAGTAGTGACATCCATATACATGTACTTTATGCACTATTCCTCAATATTCCATACATTTCTATGCTTCCAATGCCTTCATATGTTTTCATTCTTGTTTTATTTAAATCTAAAACTTTAAAAATATATACTCACAAAAGGGAATGTAATTCATTCTTTGAAAAATATGCAAAGTTTTAATGTTCATGTTTCCACGCTGTATCAGACTTAAAAACTATAGACTTACTGACTGCTCTCTCTCTCTCTCTAAATGCCACTTCAATATTTTAAAAAAAGTATCCATCAAAACTTCAACCATGTATTCTTTACTATGTGTTTCCGTCCATGGCTAAAAGCGAAAGTATCACGCACACCCATATGCCTTCCATAATATCTCGATGTGCTTCAAAGCATTTCATAAAATAGAATCCCACCTGTAACATTACTTTCCCAATCCTCTCACTCTCTCACTCATTCTAAGTACAAAATATTGTTAGTCTTCCAAAAAATGGTACTGCAAATAATACTCTTATTAATTGCAATACAGATCATAGAGTCTGATCTTGGATCTCCACTGTCTGAAAAGGCGAGATTTTGAAAAAAAAAAAAAGGAGCAAAATTTGGTTTCTTACAATCGGCTAGAAAGTTTCTCGTCACATACAAGTTTATTTAGCAGGTAAATTGTTTAGCTATAAAACTTCATTATGGCGCTGTCATCAAGAACTAAACTATATAACATTTCATAAAATCCTTTTTGTACTAGTACAGTAAGCCTGAAACAATAAATAAATACATATATACATGTATATATAAAAGATTACACTAGTGAACATAAAGACACATGAAATGAAACTCAGAGCAGTAAAAAATTGTCTCCCCTCCTTAATATAAACAATAGATAACAATTTATATGAATTTATATTAATGTATTATGATTAAAACAAGTTACAATAAAAAAGAATCCTTTTTCTTTTAAAAGACGTGTTTCTTTGAAAAGAAAGAGGAAAAACCCTCATACAAACTTACATTATTTAAAAATATGTAAAAAATATACTGTTTACAACCCGAACAAGAACTGAACTATCTTTTATATACTTGATACAATCTGAAACAAGATATAATATCCGTTTTACAAATCTCAAAAATCCAAAAGTATCCCTTGTAATAGTGAACCCTATATAATAAAAATATCCATTGTTTCATAAGGACATTTGAACAATATCTATACATTAACCCATGCATACCTACTTTATTTGTTACAATATACTGGTACATAATTTTATGCACATAATTCTTATACACATGTAAATTCAAACACATCTTTTGTATCCTGATACAAAAAAAAAACCTACAGTATACCCTGCTGTAACCTAACCAAAAAAATGTGCCCTGACACAGCTTAAATCAATTATAAAAAACACATTTTCCTTCATACAAACTGACATAATATGAAAATACATAAGGTATCTAATCTTTACAACCCAAGAATACATAACATCCCTGTTAAAAACCTTAACAATAAAAAATGCCTTGTAATAGTAAAACCCTGAAGAATAAAATCATATAAAACATTAAAATGATGTCTATATGTATTTTCCCATGCGTACTTAGTTCTCTTGTAACAGTATTCTATTTCATATTTTTTCTACATATACATGAATATATCTATATTTCATTTGAATAATAGCTGAACATTATCCTTTGTAAATCTATTTCACTTGTAACAGTATACTAGTTCCATCTATCTCTAGATTTATTTGTATTTACATATAATTTGAAACAATACATGAATCTTTTGTATCCTCAAACCACCTAGTGAAATACGAACTGTATGAAATATCTCTTATACGACCTGAAGTACATTAAATAAATCCATGTTATATCATACAACCACATACATAAACATTACTCTAGATACAAAATTAATATCATAAAACATGTTTGAATCCCTCTTACAACCTGTGTCACTTTCACATTTTTCCCTATGGCCCTGTTACAAACTCAAAAGATAAGATATCCTTTATCCCTGTATACAACTCTACAATATTAAATAATCCTTTGTGCCCTAAATGACTGAAATAATACAAAATACCCCATGTGCTCCAGTAAACATATTTTACAATAAGTTGAGTTTTGCATGTTCTTTTATACCTTAATCAATATATGGCCAGATACAATGTTAAAGACTCAAAGACCTCCTATGTACCCTTAAACAATATAAAATATACCATGTGTTCATATTACAAGTAGAACTACAACATAAAATGATACATTATTTCCTGCTGTCCATCTCAAAAAACTGAACATGAAAAATAATCGTTGTGCCATGATACAAACCAAAACAGTTAACACGCCTCATGTACATTAAACATATAACATCCCATGCTACCATCTATACAAAAGTAGATATACTTACTGTATTTTCAACCTGAAACCATGAAGACTTTAAAACTAATGCCATCTATAGGCAAAATGAAATATCACCTTTGTCACTTTTATTACCTGAAACAAAAACATATCTATCTCGCAGCCTACAACTATACATATTTCCCCTATATATTCAACTTGAAATGAATGAAAGAACACCTGATGTCTATTTTCAACATAGACTTATACATATTCTTTGTACCCTTAATGCACTTCAATATGAGAAAATCATATAATATCACTTGTTTCTACAATTTATTGCATTGCATATGATATTAAAAGAGAGGAAAATATTGAGTACTAATTGTTTGAAGAGATTTAGCGAGAAAAGTCAAAGTGAATGGCAAAATACAATCAACAGAGGATGCAATGTTGTACAGAGAAAAAGAAACTGCAGCTGCAGTATTTAAAATGTGAAAAATGGCAAATTTATCATGCATGACTAAAAGCTCAAGCAACGGTGAAACAGCAACCAGTATGACTTCTTTCATATTGCATAAGCAGGTATAAAAATTGGAATGTCGCAGTATAGGAAAATTAATTGGCTACAGTCGTTTCTGCTTATTTTCTTAATGAAATAAATGGGCATCAATAATTCCCCATTCAGGAATAAGAACAGCAAGTGTATGTATTTCTAGATAGCTATAAATATACTTGGCAATAAAATTTTGAAATTTAAAACTTTATTAATGGTAAATGTCATGGCAATCTGAGCATCTCCCTGTATCTTGCATTCCTGAAAGAAGTTTCAGCTGGGGAGGCAAGGGGCGCTAGTCCCTTCAGTTTCTACTAAAAAACATGTTAAAAATTTAATTGTATGATTAAATAATTATTGTCACAGTTATTATACAGCCAAACATGAAGAAACTGCCTTAGCCTTTATTCTCAATGGTTTCATCATTCATAGACTTGCTATTTCGAAATTTCCAGACTTTCTAAATTCCCTGACAAATCTCAAATTCCCTGACCTTGATCTTTTTTTTTTTCCTCTCTGACTTTTTCCCTGACCATTGACACCATTTTTTTCTTATTCAGTCATAGAAAATGAGTAATACCTCTTGAGCAACCTAAACAATAAACTTTTGCACCTATAACACCTGGTGCCCTGACACAACCCGAACCTGTAAAATAAGAGCATATGATATTGTTCTGCCTGAAACAATAGATTAAAAACCCCTTCAGCCTGTAATTTAGCGCATGCAAACAAGCACCTGTGCCCTTGAACAACCCAAAACAATTCATTGAGCCTTGATACTTTACCTGGAACGGTCCTCTGTACTGAAACAATTTAAAACTACAAATTTGCTCTGTGTTCTTGTACAACCTGAACAAATAGAGAGGAGAAATATTGATACGTCCTGAATGCAGTGAAAAAACATATACCGGTACAGCACATTCTTTATATTCCTGATACAACAAATGGCAAGTTCAGATTATATCAATGTCACAGCTAATAAAGAAAAAAAATTCTTAGGTCCATAATCTGACCCCCTTAAAAAAAAACCTTCATTACAAAAAAATGAAAATTATGTGTGCGCTGAATGTCTCTATGCTTTTAATTTTATTTCAACTTTATTTCTACTAGTTATTAACATAATATACTGAATGTAAACAATCATAAAGAATTTTAATATAATGTAGAAAATGATGTTTTGTACATTATGTAGAGAGTAAAAATAAAGTTTAAAAAAGAAAATACATATAATATTCTCTGTGTCCCTGGTAAAACATGAATTAGTGACAAACATCCCTGGCACCCTGAAACAGATCACAAAAAATCCCTTGTGCCTGATAAACACAATTGTGAAATACCCTATGAGTCACACTCATAGGATAATATTAATAAATACATTCAGATTTCTTATGTTCTTATCATAACTTGAAACATTTACAAACTATCCCTCTTGCCCAGAGAGATCATGACAATTAAATATTTCCCTTATACAGTTCTAAACATGACACTATCAGAACAAAAAATACTTTTTGTATACCAGCACATACGGTAATGAAAATAATATAATATATTCTATGTAAAACTATTACAAACAGTGAAAAAGAAAATTCTGATATATTATGACACATTAACAAAACTTGAAAAATTTCTTAAAAAAACGTTGTGAGTAGATACCACCTGTAAGACAAAAAGACCAGCCTTGTTCCCTAAACTATCATAAAATATCCCTTGTTTCCATGCTACAAGTAGAACTACAGTATAAAATAGTCTATACTTTTTCTATTGTCCCTTTCTCATGCCATGAATCAAACCAACAAAGTTCAAACGTCTCATGCACATAAAACATCAAATGTGTCCCTGTTGCAATCTAACCAAAACTAGATATACTTACTGTATTTTTAAGCTGAAACAATGAAGACTTTAAAACTAATGCAGACTAAAGCAAAATGAAATATCACCTGTGTTACTTTAATAACCTGAAACAAAAACACATCTATATCACAGTCTCCCTCTTACAGCCTACAACAATAAATATTATTCCCTATATGTTAATCTTGAAACAAAGAAAGAACACCTGATTTCCTAATATCATAGAATGATATGTAAACCTTATGCCCTTATATAGTACAAAACAAGAAAAATATATAATATCACTTTTATCTCCAACTCATAGAATTACTAGTCAGTCTTTAAAAAAGGATGAATGAAATTCAACTGATAGTTTCAGTTGCCACATAATGAAAAACATGTAGCAGCATAATATTATGTTGTGTAGAAAGTTTGCTCAGCATTTCCAAAATATTAAGCAAATCATATGATACTAAATTATATCAATAAGACATGCTGACTACTAAATATTTGTACACATTTAATGAGACGAGTCAGAGAAAGACTGAATAAGAACAGCAGAGGATGGAAAGGTACAAAGAGAACACGAAACCATGGCCAACAGTATTTATATGAGAAAAATAACACATTTTTCAAATGTGATGTGTAGCTGAAGTACAAATAAAAAACAAAATACAACCATGACTAGACTAATTCATACTGCATTAGTGGTATATCTTGCAGTGAAGGATTTGCAATCAATATGTTGCAGTCATTTAGGCTAATTTCAAACCACATATAAATGGACGATAATTTTGCTTTCAGGAATAAAGGGAACAAGTTTATATCCAGTTGTCTATAACTGGACTCAGCAACAAAAGTCTGAGAGTGAAAACCTGATAATGGAATATGCCATGTTTATCTAAAACATCTTGCTGAAAAAAAGTTTCTGCTGGGGAAGCAAGGGGTGCTACTCCTTTCAGTTTCTTCTGAAAAAGTAATTTAAAAATGTAAATTATAATAATAACTACCGCCAAACATGAAGAAACTGCCTTAGCCTTTATTCTCGATGGTTTTATCTTTCATAGACTTGTTATTTCCAAATTCCATGACTTTGTGCTTAACCCGTTACCACATAACAAAATTTTAGACTGGTCCAAATTGAGAGCATTTGCAGACGACAAAATAAAGGTGACTGAAAAATTGAAATTTGTTCTAGGAAGGATAGAAAACACTGTGGGAAAAGGAGAAAATGCTGGTTTCCAGCATTTTCTCCTTTTCCTACAGTGTTTTCAAAAGGCTTCTTTCTTAGGGGCGTCAAAAGTAGGGATTGTGTGGTAATGGGTTAAATTAAAAAATTCCATGGCCAATCCCAAATTTCCTAAAATTTCCCTGATCTTGTAAATTTTCTCTGACTTTATCCCTGACCATGGACAACTTATTCTAAGTCAGTCAGTCATGGGAAATGAGTAATACCACTTGAGAAACATAAAAAAAACCGATATATACTCTGTGAAAAGGGGGCTTGATGTATATGCAAAGAGCATCAACTCGTATCAGCCTGCACAGTTTATGCAGGCTGGCATCGGTCAAAACGTTTTGCATCAGGTCAATATTTTGCATGTCTAAGCACCATTCTGCCACAGAAATTGGTTATTTGTCTGAAGAAATGGATATAATTAACTCTTCACTAAGCGACAAAATTTCAAACTGGTCCAAATTGAAAGCATTAATTTTGTAGGTGACAAAATAAATGTGACTGGTAAACAGCATTTTCTCCTTTTCCCACAATGTTTTCTACCCTGCTAGAAACTAATTTGAATTTTTTGAGTTATGTTTATTTCGTCACCTGCAGGTGCTTTCAATTTGGACCAGTCTTAAATTTCGTCCTTTGGTAAAGGGAAAATCTTGTTCTGCCTAAAACAATAGAAAACATCCCTTGTACCAATAATTTAGAACCTTAAAATAGGCACCTGTACATTTGAACAACCTGTTAGAATTCCTTGTGCCCTGATACCATATCAAAAAAATTCCTTTCTACTGAAACAGTTTGAAACAATTTGCTCTGTGTTCTTATATAACCTGAACAAATAGAAAATCTACCCTAATCCTTGATCCAAACATACATTAAAAATGTATATTTATAAGAGTAAGGATAACAACTCTAAGATAAAACCAATTAAAAATGCATCTAATGGTTATAGGAAAACAATGAAAGACCTTTGTGGCCTCATAAAAAACCAAACAATTAAAGTATCCCTAACATTCATAATGGTAGCTTGATAAATTTAAACTAATACTTTCTCTCCAGTACAGCCTGTACCAAACAAAGTATAAAACCTTCAGCTCTGCTATACCATCAAACAATACAAAAAAGATGTTCCTATCCTGTATCCACGAAAAAGGTGAAACTACTAAAACAGTTGCATAGTGGACTAATATCCACCCTATTCTATTAGCATTTTGTCAATGGAGCAGCAAAATCAGAGAACGATACAGTTGTTCTCTCCAGTAAAACCTGTACCAAACAAAGTAAACCCGCAGCTCTGCTATAACATGAAACAATACAAAAAAGATGTTCCTATCCTGTATCCACAAAAGTGCTGAAACAACTAAAACAGTTGCATATCCACCCTATCCTACCAGCATTTTGTCACTGGAGCAGCAAAATCAGAGAACGGATATTGTTTTCAAAACAATGTTCACCTATGACCTTTGACCCAAGTGAGCCAAAATAATAGGTCATCCCTTTGGGTTATAAGCAATACTTATGTTTCAGGATCCTAGGCCAAATTGTTTTTGAGTAAGAGTACGGAGATGAAAATACGGACAAACTGACAGCTGGACAGATGTTTGGATGGACAGACAGACATGGTGAAACCAGGATACCCTTTCTGTACTTCGTAGGTGGGCAGTATAATAAAGTGGACACCATGAAGCTGAAGGAATAACAATATGTGCCATGCTTCACCAAAAGGGGGCTTAATGTATTTTCCATGATGCATGCTTACCAAGCAGGTCATCACACAGAGTTTTAGTCATAAAATCTGTTCAGTATAACCAGCTACTGAATCATGAAGTACACAGGTCCTTTGACATGAAGAAAACTTACAAAAAAGCAAAAAAGCTCAGCCCTGTTCAGCCTGCATGAACTGCGCAGGCTGACATGGGCCAAAAGCTTTACAGATGCATTAAGCCCCCTTTTAACAGAGCACTGTCTTCTTTAACCAAAGTAACAGCCTTATAGGCAAGTGGTGGCAACGATAAATAAAGACAAATTCAATCAGTCACCTCGAAGTGTAGCTGGGTTAGTGGTCGTTTCTACTATCATCCTTGAAAAAATAATATTTATTTATCATAGTGAAAGAGTCAGGTCTTTACCACATAAAGTCAACTTTTAATGACCTTAATGAGAAAGCTTTTGAAAACATTATGAAAAAAGGAGAAAATGCTGGTAACAAGCATTTTCTCCTTTTCCCACAATGTTTTCTACCCTCCCAGAGAAAGAGAAATGTTCATTTTAGTGACAATAAATTTGTTGTCTGCAAATGCTTTTGATTTGGTCCAGCCCAAAAGTTTATGTTCGGTGAAGAGTTGATAGAGGTTACAACTATAAAAAAAAAACAGTTACAGTCCCTCGAAAACATCTTGACTATAAAAAATAAGCCCATCCAAAAACGAAACATTACAGCATTTCGCTCCCATCACTAGTGTTTATCAAACCCATACACCTTCAGTTATAATGTTCATACTTTTCTTGTCTTAAATCTAAACTTTTTTGGGAATCAACTCATTATTTCCAAATTCAAGCAGTTTTTGCCATTACACCTCTCTCCCCCTACCCACCTACCTCTCTCTCTCTCTCTCTCTCTCTCTCTCTCTTTGCAAATCTCAAAGCTTAAATCTGGAATTTATGTGTCCCATACTTCAACCTTGTAGAAACCTAGTTATTTCTATAGAAAACATATATTTTGCCTCTTTCACTCTGCATTGTAAGGGTTAACTCTTTCAAAACAATGTTTAATGGCCTGTAAGAGCTTTGGCTTTAGCTAGAATGAAGCATTTTCTCCTTTTCCTACATTTTTCCTGCCCTATCAAAGAAGAATCACTTCATTTCAGGGCAGTAGAGTTAACCCGTAGCTCTCCATTGACTTGGTACAAATGTCTCTAAGTGTCACAACTCTGACTGTTCTGATCCTACATCTTGATCACGGAAACGCCCAAGGTTCACCGAATGAAGGACTATACTAGTTTGCTAGTCTGTCTCTCTTCTTTAATTAATCATTTACCACACTAAGCTGGTTCTAAATAACCATGAAGGAGAAGACATTTGAAAACTTGGAAGGAAAGGAGAAAAAGCTGGTAACCAGCATTTTCTGTTTTCCCACAATGTTGTCTACCCTTTCTTACACAAATCCCATGATTCTATTAATTTTGTCATCTGAAAATGATGTGAATTTTGACTAGTGTAAGATTTTGTTGTTTGGTAAAATTTTCAAAAACTACATATTTATATACAAAAAAACATGAAGTCACACTACATTTACCTTTTTGTAGTTTCTTTATCCAAGTTTACCAAAAATAAAGTAATACATGTCAAAAACATACCTTTCTATTTTAGTCACTGTGACAGATTTCATTCCTCTCTCTCTCTGCTGACCATTTTGTTGAAGATAGTTGTGGGAAAGCAGCCAGTGGCTTGGAAAAAAATATTGTGTAGTACTGATAAAAGAGAAGCTCCTGGAAAGGTGCACAGTCCACTCTGATATAACCGAACAAATGCTGAAAATGGCCTTAAACACAATACAGTCAACTATTCTTCCTGTTTGCTTCAGTGCTTTCTCTATGGCCATGTTTGCTAAAAATTAATGATAATTAAAAATTATACCCTTACATACACTTTTTGACTCCTTTTCTCAACCCAAGACAATTCTGGAACATGCAAAACATGGTGTTTTCTTCCACCTACCTTTTTCAAGGATTCTTCTGCTTAAACCTGAAGCCCTGCTGAAAAGTTCATGTATATAAACCAATGGAAAGTAACTGCCGAAACATGGAACAAGCATGGATATGTTTGATTACGCCAGAAACCAAGTGATTTTTTTCCAAGTTACTTGACGATATGTGACATCCATGTAAATGCTGGTTACCAAAATTTTCTCCTTTTCCCACTGTATTTTCAAATGACGTCTTCCTCTGGCTTGTTAAAAGATGTCACTATGTGATAAAGGATTAATCAATTCTGCCCTTGTCTCGTTTTATGCTTTGATCTTTATTTAGAAATAACTTTTGTTAATTACATCTTTGCAATTCATGTGAATCACAAGTGAAACTGCCCATTAGAGAGGTGTATTTATGAAAATCATAGCCTCTTTCTCTCTAAAAGTATATCAATAATGGCGCATGGCAGGAAACAATGCCTCTATGACAAAATGTTGGCAACAGACAATTTCAAATATTGCCAGCGTTGTTATTTGTACTCATTGAAAAAACATAGATTTTCTCTT
The DNA here is from genome assembly GCA_943736015.1 of Tridacna crocea. Classification (NCBI taxonomy): domain Eukaryota; kingdom Metazoa; phylum Mollusca; class Bivalvia; order Cardiida; family Cardiidae; genus Tridacna; species Tridacna crocea. Next base: position 41,711,307 of record OX031056.1, on the reverse strand, counting down.
TACCTGATGAAAAAACTCCAGACTTTTCAAAATTGAAATTGCAGACAACAAAAGTAAAAGTATTACACTACATAATTATGTGCTATGTCCTAAGTATGCCCAACTATGATAAATTAGCGATGAAAAGCTATTGTAATTGTCTTCTGGAAGTTGATGACCGAACGTTGCTGATCTCTTACTCTACCATGCCAAAAGGAAGAAACAAAGTTCTACCAGAACTATGTTCAACTACAGTACACACTACAGTAAAGTAGGGTCAACCATCAGCAGAGTGGATCCCTATGGTTAAAATGGGGTTTCACTGTGCCTTACCACACACAGATTACACTACCTTTAATTAAGAGTCAATTGCAAAAGATGTGACCACTGTTTCTTTAAAATAGCTGAACTCTGTGTAGAATGAGGCAAATATCCGAAAACCGAGCATGGTCACCGAAAAAAGTACCGAAAAAAATACCGAAAATGACACAGCAGTTTCACAATATCTGATTATTTTACATGAGTATTTTTAAGTCATCTGTGTTTCTTTTTTGATGATGGTGAAATAATATAGTCATGGGGTGGATAAAGGGGTTGGAAATATAGCAGGTGATGGGAGTGGGAGAAACATGGCATGCCAATGACAAACAGAAACAGGTGTTTGTCATCTTGTTGATTTCAATTTTCAATGTTTCCTCCATAAGGACACTTTTTAGTGCATTTATGTAGGGAAAACATTTAAGCAAACAAGCTTAGACAAGATCAGACTGCTTGTTCTGTGCAGTCTGATCTAGATGTGAAATTTATCAGCAAAAAAGTAAAAAAAGAGATGCTGCCATAACGATGCTAGCTTAGACTAGCAGGTATGTAGTGTAAACCACAGAGAGCAAATGTTTTTTTTTTCCGAAAAATGTTTACCAAACGGACTGAAGCTGTGTTCAGACAGAGTGGATGTATTACGAAATTACAGCCGGGCTATTATTGGAAGGGTGCTCCAGAACTTTGAGCCTGCTCAAAATTTTTTGCCATCTATTTTGTCCAATAATTAGTCAGGGTGACTGTAGTTACAACAGAGATGGACATGCTACAAATGGAATTGCCATACTTCGATCTTATCAGAGACGTGGTGCAGTCAGCCATCAATTAGCAGTGCATTTGCATTTTACCAACTGAAATTACATGACATACTGTTTGTTAGCCCTTAGGGCTGTTTAGCACAACTAAAGGAACTTTTGTCGACAGTGTGGATCAAGATCAGACTGCACAGAACGTAGTCTAATTTTTTAACTACACTGTCAGATAGTGAGATATCTCTCGCCCCAATGAATATATCATTGAAATAGCAAGTATTTGGTTTTTACTATAAGCTTGAAAGTTTCATTTCACTTGTTAACTCTTTACCAAACAATCCAAACTTATACCGACCCTAAAAAACAAGCCTTTTGAAAACTTTGTGGGGAAAGGAGAAAATGCTGGTTACCAGACTTTTCTCCTTTTCTGACAATGTTTTCTACCCTTCCCATAACAACTTTCAAATTTTCAGTCACTTTTATTTTGTCATCTGCAAACATTTTCGATTTGGACCAGTCTAAAAAATTCTGTCATTTGGTAATGGACAAGGATTATTAACAACAGGATTTGAAAGCAGCCATGGGGATGAGAATGATTCTGCATTTAAACAATTACACTTAACATACAGTTTTTGCTTCTGGGCTACCAGTGCTTCCTATTTCATCTATAAACAGCACACAGTTCTTGTTTTTGGACAATTCACTTTGTTTGGGCTTCAAGAAATTCTTGTGGCTGTTTGCCTCAGGGACTTCGAGCAGGTTTGGGGCCTTGAAGTTCATGCCTTACACTTCTGTTCTCACTTGGATAAATCTGAAAGAACAGGAAAAAATAGCATTGTTGGGTTTTGAAATTACATAATAAAGGATTTTTCTTGTTGCCACCTGTAAACATGCATACATTTGGAACATTTACCCTTATCTTGCTAGAAAAGTTAACCCTTTCCCAAACAATCTCTGGTTTTGACGACCCTGAGAAAGAAAGCCTTTGAAAAACATTGTGGGAAAAGGAGAAAATGCTGGTAACCAGCATTTTCTCCTTTTCCTACAATGTTTTCTACCCTGCTGGAAACAAAGTTCAATTTTTGAGTTACATTTTCTATGATGTCTGTAAGTGCTTTAAATTTGGACCAGTCTAAAATTTTGTCGTTTGGTAAAGAGTTAAATGAAACTTTCAAGCCTATGGTATAAACATGGATAATACTATTTCAAACTTACTGTTTGTAGAAAAAGATGTCTGTATCAGAATGTGTAGATCAAAGATCAGACTGCATCTTCTGTACAGTCTGGTCTTGATCTACGCTATCTGCAATAGGTCAGCGAGTCATGCTTGGCAGCCTAAGGGTTAACAATAGCCATGATAAACCTTGAAGGCCTGAAATCGCCCTACTGGCAGTCATTTTGCTTTTATGCTGGCATACATTATGAATTCATGATGCAAAAAAAAAGACAAAAAACATTTTACTGTGTTCTTGCAACTGGGCTTGAAGACAGCATAAGTAGGCATTGTGATTTCAACAAACAGTGAAAAAAAAGAAGTTCAATTTCTCAAAACTACATGTTTAGAATCAAGCCAAATTTGACAGGGTTTCAGAACATGTACTGCCAACTGTATTAAACAATCATAGCAAATTTCAAATGTGAACTTGTTGAGTATATAACATTACATGATTAAATGGCTGCTTTTCCTAAACAGTTTCCTAGATTTTCTTCACTTTTAATAGAATTCAATCCCTTGATGAAGCAAACAATCTTTGCAAGTTTCAAAAGAATTGAATCAACACTGTGAACTTTATTGCCTAAATAAAAACAGGAAATTTTCAACCTTTAATGGCTAATTTTCCCATAGTGACTGTCAGATTTTTTTCAGAATGAAAAGGGTTCAAGCAGTTGATGAGACATACTGTAGCATCTGTGAAAGTTTTATGAAAATGTAATCACAAATGCCAACTTCATTGTGTAAACAAGAGATGGACATTTTTCAACTTGAAATGGTTACTTTTCCCATACTCTTTATTTGACTTTGCTCAAAATCAATATGGTTGAAGTTATTGATGAGATAAACAAACTGCACAAGTTTCACACAGTTCTGATTACAAATGCAGACTTTATCATGTAAACAAGAAATGGATTTTTTTTTGTTGAAATAGCCACTTTTCCCCTATTGTTTGTTGAGTTTTTTTTCAAAAAAAAGGAGAACTGAAGCTTTTAAATAGGATAAACAAACTGTAAAACTTTCATGAAAATCTGACCACAAATGCCTATGCCATCGCGTAAACAAGAAATGGAAGTTTTGAACTTGAAATGGCTTCTTTTCCCATATTGTTTATTGGTTGTTTTTTTTTTCAGAATCAATAGAATTGAAGCTCTTGATAAGATAAACTGTACAAGTTTCATGAAAATCTGACCGCAAATGCTGGCGCCATCGCATAAACAAGAAATGAAAGTTTTTAACTTGAAATGGCTTCTTTTCCCATACATTTTGTTGGAATCAATAGGATTGAAGGTATTGATAAGATAAACAAACTGAGCAAGTTTCATGAAAATCTGAGAATAAATGCAGAATTTATCATGTAATCAAAAAATGAAATTTTTCCACTTAAATGGCTACTTTTCCCATATTGTTTCTTAATTTTTTTTTCAAAATCAATATAAGTGAAGCTCTTGATAAGATTAACAAACTGTACAAGTTTCGTGGAAATCTGACTGGAAATGCAGACTTTATCACGTAAAAAAGAAATCGAACTTTTTAACTTCAAATTGCTACTTTTCCTATACTGTTTGTTGGATTTTTTTTCAAAATCAAAAGGCGTCAAGCTATTGATGAGACAAATAAACTTTGCAAGTTTCATGAATTTCTGGCATTTAATGCAGACTTTAATATTGCGTAAACAAGATATGGAAATTCTCAACTTTAAATGGCTACTTTTCCTACTCTGTTTTTTTTATTTTATTCAAAATCAATAGGATCCAAGCTATTGATAAGATAAACAAAGTTTGCAAGTTTCACAAAACTCTGATCATAAATGCAGACTTTATTGCGTAAACAAGAAATGAAAATTTCAACTTTAAATGGCTACTTTTTCCATACTGTTTGTTGGATTTCATTCAAAATCCATAGGATTCAAGCTATTCATGACATATATAAGCTGTGCAAGTTTCACAAAAATCTGATCATAAATGCAGACTTTATCGCATAAACAAGAAATGGAAATTTTCAACTTTTAATGGCTACTTTTCCCATACTGTTTATTGGATTTTGTGTTCAAAATCTACTGGATTTAAGCTAATGATGAGATAAATAAACTGTGCAAGTTCCATGAAAATCTGATTTTAAATGCAACTTTTGTCGTATGACCAAGAAATGGCTACTTTTCCTATACTCTCTGTTGTTGTTTTTTTTTTCAAAATCAATAGGGTTGATGCTATTGATGAGATAAACAAACTGTGCAAGTTTCATGAAAACCCGACAACAAATGCAGACTTTATCAAAGAAAAAAGAAACTACTTAACAGAAGGACGGATGGACGGATGGACGGAAGGACGGATGGACAACCAAAACCATACTTTGACATAAGCAGTGCTGGCTTTCAACCAGGAGAGTTAAAAAGTATGAAAAAAAAGCACTTGTCTGAGCAAGACATTACACAATTTTTTTTCCCTTAATACTTCCTCTCATCCTCTAGTGACTGAATTAGGACACCTTTTGGCATACGCAAACTTGACCATTAGCAAAAAGTTTCGATCCAGGTCAAAAATTTTGGACTACTCCAAACTGAAAGCATTTTGCTGACGACAAAATAAATGTGAGTCAAAATTTAAAATTTGATTTCTAAAAGGTAGAAAACATTGTGGGAAAAGGATAAAATGCTGGTTACCAGCATTTTGTCTTTTAACCACAATGTTTTCAAAAAGGGTTTTAAAATTCAACATCATGTGGTAAAGGGTTAAATCCGATCACTCAAGCAATAAGTAAAATGTTGCTTCCAAATGGGTCATGCTCTAGTAAAAGAAGGGTCAATGCATCTCTGTGATGCATTATACAAAGCTAGATATCACCCAACTATGTATTTATAAGATCCATTTTGTCAAACAAAAGACTAAATCATGAGGTAGAATTGTCCTTTGACATGCATAAAATTTAAAGAAAGTGCAAAGTTTTTGCCCGAGTCAGCTTGCACAGGCTGACATGGGTCAATACTTTTCGCAAATGCATTAAGCCCTCTTTTCACAGAGTGTGGCTCAAGTTCTTTTGATGTGGACATGTCTAAACTTGGGCAGCCATGGCCTACTCATGTAGGTACCTTAAAATTTGAATAAGTGTCCAAATGCCCACTTAGAAACAAGTAATCGACGATAAATAATGGATTATCAAAAAAATATCTTTGGTTAATACAGCAGAAAATGGGTTAAAAGGAGGACTGATAAAATGAGCAATCATGTATTGTAAATGTTAATTTCACATCAAGCTAAGTTTAAAATTTGACACATATTGATCTAATTCTGACAGGGGCAAGCAGTTCAGTAACTGTGACAGGAAATGTAATATGCCAGACCCACGAGTAAATTGTGAGTATTCCTTGCGATTAGATCTGAAGCTGCAGCTGGTGTAGCCGATCTCTCTCCCTCTCTGCGCATATTCAATTATCAAATTAAATGGGGTAAATATCGAATTGGGTATTTCAAATGAAGATATTACTATTTTGCCAGCCTTTGAAATTCTTTCGACTTCGAGCCTCCTTCTTTTGATTGATTTTTACACAGAATGTACGTCCAAAAGCCCAAAATTACCGTCGAAAAATATGTAAAATCATCAAATGATCTGAAATGCATACCTGGAATAGACTTTTTTCAATCCTAAATGAATAAAATTTGCTTAAAACACAGAGAATAACGGTCACTTCCAACTTGTAAGCTGCCATTTTTTCGGAACGCTACAGACGATGAAATCTCTGTGCGTTGATTGGATATTCTCGACATATGACCAGTATTGTACGCTGATTGGATATTCTGTATCAGGTGATGAGTTGTGCAGGTGCGCTAATGGATTCTGGGAAAAAGTGACGTCATTACCATGTTGCCATGTTCTCTTTTAGCTATTTTAAGATAATCCGCAACTGCTTTTTGTTTTAGGCATTGCGCGAAAGTTTTCAAACAGGAAAATGCGTGCAAACAGAATAAACTTCATACATCATGCTATATTGTATGTTTAATTTCTTTGGAGTGTTATGTTCTGTTTTTACGTTTTATGGACGGTGAAGTAACAATCGTCATGATGGCCGCACAGATCTACATCTGGAGGCTTTAGGATCGCTTTTCTGCGCACTATTCATTCACAAAATGGAAAAAGAACTTAGTAAATCATGTGTTATTCTATCTTTTCATATTAGTCATACCTGGAAATTTTAGGTCTATCCAGATTCAGGTAGAATTTGCCATTAAAAGGCCAGTATTCAGCAATGCTTCTTCCATTGAAAATCTCCGCGGCCGAAAAGAATCAGTGTGGTCTGCGCATGTGCAAACTGTAGAAGTCTGAGCCACGTGATCCGCATGTCATGTTTCTTTCAAATGTTTTCTTTTAGAATGCTAAGTGTCAATCATGTTTTATCAACATCAAGGAGATGTTTTCAAAACAACAAAGTTTCAAAAAATTCCATAAAACAGATCTTTTAGACATATAAATACTAAAGCAAAAAGATGAATGATTAAACTAATTAATTAATCAATCAATTATTTTATGCCATATGTAGCCTATGTATAGGCCTAACTTTCATGATAGGCTCTACGTCGGCCTACATATATCCAAATTCGACTTGTCAATATTGAGTGATAAAAATAAAATTTCTACGCAAAGAAGAGCTGCACTACTTTTACAAAAAATCACTTTTATAGTATTTCGCAGGTATGACCATTCCTTTTTGGCTCTATTAACCACGAAGTGCTCAAGGTGACTTTTTGTGATCGTGTTGAGTCCGCCGTGCCAGGGATCTTATATATATCTCTATATATATATCGTCGGTTTACTTCCAAAATCTCGTAACTACAGCTTGTTATAAGCTGTTGTTACGATGTTTTGGAAGTAAACCTACGATATGATCCTTAGTTGTGAGTAAACCGTCGCGTGTCGTCCGTCGCCCTTTTTCTTTTTTACCTTGTGCAAGCTCTTGAATCCACTTTTTCAGTCCGATACTTAGGAAATTTCTTAAGAATGTTTGTCTTGATGATATCTCGGACAAATTCGAAAATGGGTCATGTCGGGTTAAAGACTAAGTCACTAGGTCAAATTTTAGTAAAAACCTTGTGTACGCCCTAGATGCCACATTTTCAGTCCAATACTCTTGAAAGTTAGTCAGAATGTGTGTCTTGGTGATATCCAAAACACATTCGAAAATGGGTCAGGTTGGGTAAAAAACTAGGTCACTTGGTCAAATCTTAGAAAAACCTTGTTTACAACCTTGAGCCGACAATTTAGGTCCAATACTTTTAACCATTTACCACACAATCCCTACTTTTGACGACCCCGAGGAAGAAGCCTTCAGAAAACATTGTGGGAAAAGAAGAGAATGCCGCTAACCAGCATTTTCTCTTTTTCCCACAATGTTTCTACCCTTCAAAAAACAAATTTCAAATTTTCAGTCACTTTTATTTTGTCGTCTGGAAATGCTTTGGATTTGCACAAACCTAAAATTTTGTCGTTTGGTAATGAGTTAAAAGTTGTTCAGAACTGGATATTGATTAGATAGTCAACTGATGATCATCAGCTCTTGGAGGGAGGGAGGGGGAGAAAAGCCAAGCATGGGATTCGAACCATGCAGGTTAACCTTGTTGCTGAAACCTCAAATCGGCTGAATTATTTTCTTCCCAAATTTGTCTGTTGTCGAAAGGGGGAGGGGAAAGTTACTCTGAAAGTAAGCTACTCCTGTGGAGTTTTGTCCCTTTATTTTCCTTTCCAAGAGGATGTTCACAATAGAACATGGTTGTAATAATAAATGAGCCATGCTCATCAAGGGGGCTTAATGCATCTGCAAAAAGTATCGACCCATGTCAACCTGTGCAGTCTGCGCAGGCTGACCTGGGTCGAAATTTTTCACTTTTGATCAATTTTCTGTATTTACAAGGACTGGTCTATCTCATGATTAAGCCCATTATTAAAACAATTCATAAGTATTTAATGGCTGGCTTGGTAGCATGGATCACAAAGATGCATTATGCCCCCTTTTGACAGAGCATGGCTTATAATCTGTGGGTACTTATAATAATGAATATCTGAAAAATGCGGTCTGAGATTGTTTTGTTGTCTACATTCAAACACTTAGCGATTTAGAGGGATACAGAAAACAAATTCTAACACTTCTTTTATGAATGTATTTGAATAAGAATACAAATACTTTCCCAAAATATTCAAAAGCTTTTTGATGACTTTTGAATGCATTTCAACATAGCTACCTAACCATTTATCCATCCTCCCATTCTTCCATCCATCCATCCAACTATACCTCCCTCCATACATCCCTACATCTGTCCAACTAACCAAACCACCATTATTAATTTATCCCATATTTTCAAGCCGTCCTTTTTCCTTCTTTTTTTTAAAGATATAATTATGTTGAATAGTTCATCGAATGGGCAGGTGAAATAATGGGCACAATAATGGTCTAAGGGAGAGAACTCGCATTTTCTTGTACCTTGATTTGAGCCGAGTTGTCTTTCATTACTCTCACCAAGAGAGTGTTGATTTATATCAGGCACGTTCGATGTAGTTAAGGTTGGTCTAAAACCAAAGACGAATAAACAACAATCTGAAAAGACCATCGGTATTATTTGGACAAGTCTGTAGGCAAATTTTTGTCATGTAGGAACACTTTAACCCTTAGGCTGTTAAGTGCAACCTACTGACCTTTTGCAGACAGCGTAGATCAAGATCAGATTGCACAGAATGTGCAGTCTGATATTAACTCAGCCCTGTCCGATAAGGAGTTAGCTGTACATGTATTATTCCCTAAAACATTCCTTTGGGTTTTTACTATCATGTTGAATGTCTTATTTAGTTTTATTTTGATTATTTAATTGGATGAAATGATCCACTTGTAACATGTAATGGAAGTTAATAAGGCCATAAAAAAATCTGTGTTAACCCTTTACCACACAATCCTGACTTTTAACGACCCTGAGAAAGAAGCCTTCTGAAAACATTGTGGGAAAAGGAGAAAATGCTGGTACCCAGCATTTCCCCTTTTCCCACAATGTTTTCTTCCATTCCCAAAACAAATGTCAATTTTTGAATAACATTATTTTGTTGTCTGCAAATGCTTTCAGTTTGGACTGGTCTAAATTCTTTTTTGTGGGAAAGAGTTAAGGGTTTCACTTTGTTTTTACCCAATCATAGTTATCATAGACTAGTGCATTGGCTGTCACAATATTTCTGAAAATAAGACTGAAATTCCTTTAACACAATTAAACAAGCAATTTCTTAGAAATGCACCTGTTCCAATCTTTGATGTATCTATTGAGGCCACTTTTTGAAAACTGAGTACAGGTATATCCTTCTCTGAATGAAACGAATTAAAGTTAACCCTGTCACAAACGACAAAATTTCAGACAGGTCTAAACTGAAAGCATCTGAAGATGACTAAATGAAATATGTTTGACTGAAAAATCTGAATTTGTTTTGGGAAGGGTAAAAAACATTGAGGAAAAGGAGGAAATGCTGGTTACCAGCATTTCTCCTTTTCCCACAATTCTTTTTAAGGGCTTCTTTCTCAGGGTCATTAAATTTCAGGATTGTGTGGGAAAGAGTTGAACCCAAAAGCTCAAAACAAAATTTACTCTATAACAAACAACAAACTTTAGGACATATCCAAATTGAAGGCATTTGCAGACAAGAGAAAAATGGTCTACTAAAAACTGACATTGTTTTTGGGATAGTTGTAAACATTGTAGGAAAAGAAGAAAATGACATTTTCCCTTTTCTTTACTATGTTTTCAAAAGCCTTTTACCAAAATCCAATTTGTGGCATTATTGTGATAAGTGTTCAAACTGCCATTTGGAAGTTTACTGAAAATTAGCTCCAAAGTTAGTGGAGATAGAAAAAGTTAGTACATGACCATAAAATCCCTACTTTTGATGACCCTGAGAAAGAAGCCTTAAGAAAACATTGCAGGAAAAGGAGAAAATAATGGTAACCAGCATTTCCTCCTTTTCCAACATTGTTTTCTACCATTCACAAAACAAATTTCAAATTTTCAGACACTTTTATTTTGTTGTCTGCAAATGCTTTCGATTTGAAAAAGCCAAAAATATTGTCATTTGCTAATGAGTTAATACTGAAATCTTCTTATCCAGGGCCTATAATGCAAAACTGATTTCATGTGGAGATAGAACTCTTCAATGATATAAAAATTCAGGTAACTCCAAAATTGTTTTGTCCAACTTATGCCCCTTTAGCAACTTGGAATTTTAACTTTCTATCCAGCAACCAACAGCCAAACATTGGCACACTCATAAGGAACTCTTGTTCAAGAAATGGTCTTTGGTCTTTATTTGCAAAATTCCGATTCATCAGAAACATGGCTATGTTGATGAAAGTAGGGGTGGTGACAGATTTTGAAATGATTGTTACAGGTGATCGTTTCATAATTGCTTGGCAAAATAATGATTTTGTTTCCAAAATTTCAATACTAAAAAAAAATTGGTAATTGTCCTCTCGAAAATTCAGGAGAGCGATCCAGGGCCATCTTAACCCTCTTGTTTAAGACGCCCATGGAGGCAATATAACACATCGATAAGGGACCATTTTATGACACTTATACCAAATATTAACACTCCAGTTCCTATGGTTTCAGACAAGAATACCATGACATACAGTGATCGATTCCAATGGCCAACGGCGAATATCATGTGACCTGCAGGATCCGTATTCAACCAATCATTCTTATGAACATTCTTCGACTAATTATGGGTTTTGAAAGTAACACAACTTCTAATTGGCTAAACCATTTGGTTTAGCCCATTACCACACAATCCCTACTTTTGACAACCCTGAGAAAGAAGCCTTTAGAAAAAATTGTGGGAAATGGAGAAATGCTTGTAACCAGCATTTTCTCCTTTTCCCACAATGTTTTCTTCCCTTCCTAAAACAAATTTCAATTCTTTAGTCACATTTATTTTGTCGTCTGCAAATGCTTTCAAATTGGACCAGTCTAAAATTTTGTCGTTTGGTAAAGAGTTAGCCAATTTGCTAAACCATTTGGTTTAGCCAATTTGAAGTTGTATAACTTTCAAATTTAGAAAATTCTTGAGAATGAATGCAGACCCAGGAATGCTACAATTTGTTTGATCGTAGATAAAAAACAATTTTCAAAGTGTAACTTTTTTACTTCTTTATTCGTTAGGCACACAGAGCAACTTAGCACTGGTTAAAAAATACAATTTCTCACAATAGTAACACACTTTTCTTGGTCTTACTTTTTCTGTCGTCCAATAAATTCACAGTATTTGGTATTCTGAAATGCAGTGTTCTCTTCAGACTGCTATTTCTTTAGTTTTCAATTAGAAATATGTGCATTATAGAGAAAACTTGACCCTTCTTCAATACACTATGCCATTAAAGAAGTTGAAGTTTTCTTTATCTTCTATCAACACATAAAGGCATGCTTTGTGTTTTTACCCTGTTTAAGACAATCCCATATCTTGACAATCCTGGGGAAGAAAGCTTTCTAAAACATTGTCAGAAAATGCTTGTAACAAGCATTTTCTTCTCCCACCATGTTTTCTACTACATTTGTATTTATTTTCCAGACACATTTTCTCCATTTTAGCCATAAATGACATAAAGTCTGCAAAATGCTCCAATTTGAATGTCTAAAAAATTTTCCTTTTGGTAGTGATAACAAGGCTTTTCTTTTGAAGTCTCCTTGTTATCCATCCACTGTTATTGAAGGAAACATGTCTCCCCACAGTATCAAACTGGATCCTTATTTAGAATTCCTTCAGTCACCAAAAAGTCATATATTTTTCTTGTCTTATTCACATCAATTTTAATCAAAAGCCTTGCCTGTGCAAGCTTCAAGTATCCCTGTTTTTTGCACTCTGTCATGAGCTGATTCTTAAATTCTGTGTAAGCAACTGGTACAAGTCGTATTGTTGAGCACAGCTGCAAATGAAAAGAAGTAGAATTGTCTAAACAATAACTGCAAGCAGTTGCTATTTTTCCCACCATGTTTTCAAAAAAGCCACTAATGCCATATTTGTTGGTAAATCTGTTTGCAGAAAACTCTGTTATAAGCAAGTGAGCTAGTTCAGAGCCTTTTTTTCATTTACCTCTTAGCACATATTAAGTTTTCAACACTTTTGCATAAGAAACCATAACAGAAAATTTAAAATCTAACTGAAATTCAATTCAGTTTCTTTTGACCCTTTACTCCTCCAGTGTTTCAACTCTTTACCACACAATCCCAACTTTTAACGACCCTGAGAGAGAACATTGAAAACGTGAAAAAAGAGAAAATGCTGGTAACCTATTCCCACAATGTTTTTTACCGGTACAAATACAAGTTTCCATTTTTCAGTCAAATTTATTTTGTCTTCTGTAAATGCTTTCAATTTGATCTGGTCAAAACTTTTGTCACTTGGTGAAGAGTTGAGGACTTTGGGAAAGGATTTTCAAAATATAGCATTTTCTCCTTTTCCCAAAAGTTATCAAACGGCTTCTTCTTTTGGGTCTTAAAAATCAGGGATTGTTTGGTAATGGGTTAATCCAGCTGTTCATTAATAATCAGTCTGATCATCCTCATGATTAGCTGTTTACCCTTTGATAAAAATGAGTAGTAAATGACTTTGAAACATTGTCAAGAGAAAATAAAATAGGAAGAACCCCGGTCTCCTTTTGGTTTTTGTTCCTGATTACAAACTGAATGCCTTGCCCACTTCTACAATTCTGAGTAGTAAATCCAAAGCTAGTCCACATAGAAATGTCTTGACCCTTCTCCAAACAATCAAGAGTTCTAAAAACCCATGGAAAGATGGCTTTTGAAAACACTGTAGGTGTAAGTCTACTTATCAGTATTTTCTCCATTTCCCACAATAGTTTCTATCCTCCCAAAAATTAATTTCAGTTTTTAAATAACATTTATTTTATCCCTTGTAAAACTTTCAATATGGTTGTATTTGAACTTTTATGTTTAGTTAATATTTAACAGGATACTGTAAAAGATTACCTCCCTTTCCCTTGAGTTCAATCTCTCATACCCTGGTAGTTCTGCAATTTCTAAAGGTGGGGCAGACTTTCGTGCTGAAATGGTAGTAATGACCACATACAACAAAAATTTTAGAAGTAAAATATCTCTGGCTGGTTACGATTGCACAGAAATAATTCTACCAGTATGTACTATCTGTTTCTATATTTTTTCCTTGAGTATCTGCTTTGGCAATGTAAAGGTTTATACTTTTTACAAAGGTTATTAGACATTAATAAAGACAGAGCAACTCCTAATAAGCAATCACATTTTTCACTACATACTTCAACAAGTTGACTTATACACAACCATGAAAGTTGCTTCTCCTCAAAAAGCTGCCCAGTGCTCAGTTTTAGCAGCTTTTTGCCACGCTATTTAGAAAATTGGTCTGCTGCGTAAAGAATAAATTCATCTGCATACAAAAACTTTTAAAGTTCATGTTTTTGTCGTTTAGTGCTGCACTAATTGCATATGGACTTACGTGCATTTGGCAGGTTGTGACTCCCTTTACCTAAAGTTTCTAAGGTAGCTTGACGCTGTAACCAGGACTGGCAGGCTGTTTCATCCTGGAAAAGGAAAATAATGTTTAAAGGGTTTTCAATCTTATTAGAAATATTTAACCCATTACCACACAATCCCTACTTTTGACGCCCCTGAGAAAGAAGCCTTTTGAAAACACTGTAGGAAAAGGAGAAAATGCTGGTAACCAGCATTTTCTCCTTTTCCCACAGTGTTTTATACCCTTCCCAGAACAAATTTCAATTTTTCAGTCACTTTTATTTTGTCGTCTGCAAATGCTTTCAATTTGAACCAGTCTGAAATTTTGTCGTGTGGTAATGGGTTAAGCCATAGACAAATTGAAAACACTTGTAGATGACAAAGTTAACATCATAAAACACTGAAATGTAAAAAGAAAACGCTGTTCACCTGGATTTAATCCCTTTTTGACAATGTTTTTACCAAACGACAAAATCGTAGACTTGTCCAAATAAAAAGCACTTGCAGACGACAAAATAAATATGGCTCAAAAATTGAAATTTGTCTTTGGAAGGGTAGCTTTGGAATGGATAGCATGCATTGAATTTGATACCTACTAGAGAATTATTTAACGCTTTACGACACAACATAATTTTAAACTAGTCTAAATTCAAAGCATAGGCAGATGACTAATAAAAGATGGCTCACTTGATGATACTTGCATTGAATAAAGAAGTAAAAATTGTAGGGAAAGGAGAAAATGCCAGTTACCAGCATTTTCTTCCTTCCCTGCAACAATTTCAAAAGCTGTCTTTTCTACAGGGTGACACAATTGTGGTTGTGTGGTATGGGTTCAAAAAGGTACCTTTAACTTCATATATGATGAAGGATCTATACTTGGTTGTAGATGCATTAAAGCAGAGAATTTTCTGTCCAGCATCAACATCAAAGAGTTAACTCTTTACCAAGAAAGAAGCCTTTTGAAAACATTATGACAAAAGGAGAAAATGTTGGTAACCAGGATTTTCTTCTTTTCCCACAATGTTTTCTACCCTTCCCAAAACAAATTTCAAATTTTCAGCAACTTTAATTTTTTCTCATCTGCAAATGCTTTCAATTTGGACCAGTCTAAAATTTTGTCAATTGGTAAAGAGTTAAAAGTTTGATGTTGATGCTAGACAGAAAATTCTCTAGTAACCAGCATTTTCTCCTGTTCCCAGAATCTTTTGTGAAAGACCTCTTTTGTGTACACTATAGAACTCGGGATTGCTTAGTAAAGGGATAAAACAAATGATTACCTTCCATCTATCAATAGTTTAACTCTCTACCAAACAATCCCTGGTTTTTACGACACAGAGGAAGAAGCCCTCTGAAATCATTCTGGAAAAAGAAGAAAATGCTAGTAACCAGCATTTTCTCCTTTTCCCAGAATGTTTTCTACTCTTCTAAGGTCAAGTTTCAATTTTTCTATCACCTTTGTGTCATCTGTAAATGTTTTCAATCTGGACAAGTCTAAAATTTTGTTGTTTGATAAAAACCCAAACTAGATCTTAAAACGTCTTATCCCGTCCTGACATAATCAGACATTACCGTCGGGATAGAACATATTATTTTGACATAATAATGCCTGAAGCCCCTGTCACACCAAACCTTTTCTTAGAAAGCCTTACTCCAGTCAACAAAATCTTAAAACAGGCTGTGGTAGGGATAAGTGCGTAATTTCAGTCAGTAAAATGCAAACACACTGCCAATTGATGCCCAACTGCACTGTGTCTCTAATTAGATCAAAGTACAGTAGTTCCGTCTGTAGTACGTCCATCTCGTTTTAACCCTTTCCCAAACGTCAAATTTTGGACCAGACCAAACTGAAAACATTTTGCAGATGACAAATGAACAGTTGCTAAAAAGATGATTTTTCTTTATGGTAAGGTAGAAAACATTGTGGGAAAAGCATAAAAATGCTGGTTACCAGCATTTTCTCCTTTTCTCACAATGTTTTCAAAAGGCTTCTTTTCCTGACCCGTAAAAACCAGGGATTGTTTGGGAAAAGGTTAAGTATGTTGCAACTCCATCTAATTACAGGACAGGACATTTTGAGCTGGCTCAAAGTTCTGGAGCACCCTTCCTGTCCTTAGCCGTCCATTAAGTTCATAAACAGATCGTACAAGGTTGGTAATATGTCCACTCCGTCTGAACACAGTTAAGTCCATTCGACAATAATTTTGGAAACAGAGTGAGAACAGGTTTGGTGTGACTGGGGTATAAAGAGTTTACCAGTTATTGTATAGACAACTTAAAGGGATGCAATAACTGGAACAATTAACTATACAAGAACCATTTAAAGTTGAGGACAATGTCATTTTCATAGCATAAAGATTTTGGTAAAAGAAGCAATTACTCCTTTTCTAACCATGTGTTTCAAAATCTGTCATCTGCAGAGGATATATAAGCCGACTTTGGATTATAACTGTGGTTGATGTATGAAAGTTTCATAAGAACGAAAACCAAAGATTCACATGAATTAACTAATCCTGGGAATTGTGAATTATTGAAATATGATTGTATTGTCTGTCTTAATGAAAAACCCAAATATTTCAGTTTAATTTTATTGGCTGTTTTGATCAGAGTATCTTGCATAAGTGTAGACATTAAAGGTTCAAAATCAGATTTCATATTTTGTTAAGTATGATCTAGATTCAAACAGGCTATGCAATCAATTGAGGTTTTCTAATTGTTTTCACAGTCAAATGCTTAGCTAAATCTTTGTAGATGATTTGAAATAGTACCTTTAAATTGGTAATAACATCATTTAGTAAGTGTCTTTGTCCTTTTGTCTTTTCTCTCGTCTTTTTTAACGTTCGAAACATCTTGATATGCCGTAATCTTTTCAGACCACATTGTCTGTAGTTTTGCAAGCTTAGAATGTTTTGTTTCAGTTCTTTTTCATCTGAAAGTATTCAACCAAACCCTTTACCAACCAGTTCCATGTGTTAACCCTTGGGAAGAAATCTTTTCCCACTAAGTTTTCTAAGCCATCAAAGACAATTTCCATCATTGGAGCCTCAATTAAATTTTTGCCTTTGAAATGCTCTGAATTTCGACAAACCAACATAACTGTTGTATAAATATGTCATATGAAGACAAAATTGGTGTGAAGATAAGCGTTCACTGCAATGACTAATTAAATATAAAAACGATGACAAAATAGTGATATATTTGAAGGAAAGAACAATGGTTAGATGGAGCTTTAAAAATAATTGACGAAAATGGAGTGAACACCTTGTAAAGATCACTAGCTTTACAAATTCTCCCTCAAATGTTTTCAAAGCTATCTGTTCCACAATATAAAGTTTATCTAGTGAATCAATATCCAATAAATCTTTCAGTTTCTTCATCATTTTTATTTGTCCATACCCAAATATTAGTAAAATACCAAAAAAACAACATTGCCAATGCAACAGATTAATTCTATCTTCCATACATGTAAGTTTTGAAATCATTGTTACAAGTGTTGCCCACCTAGAGCGATCTCACCTTATGTCACATTTTGTCACAATGGTTTATATCCCTAAGAAAAAAAAATAGTTAACAAAGGAATTACTTACAATACAATGATTCCAAATACATGTTGTAATCAATTGGCTGGGTAACCTGAGTAAACACCCGTAGTTGGTCTATTATTGGACCAAGTAATCTTTCGAATCTATTCCTAACTTCTGAAAAATAAAGTAAAATTACTATATAACATCTTCCTGGATACACTCTCTATAAAAGACTTAACCCTTTACCAAACAATACCTGGCTTTTACAAACCAGAGGAAGAAGTCTTCGAAAAACATTGTGGAAAAAGGAGAAAATGCTGGTTACCAGTATTTTCTCCTTTTCCCATAATGTTTTCTACTCTTCTAAAGTCAACTTTTAATTTCTGAATCACCTTTATTTTGTTGGCTAAAAATGCTTTCATTTTGGACAAGTCTAAATTTTTGTCATTTGGTAAAGAGTTAAACTAAACGCACTAAACATTTTGTATAATTCCAACAATTATTTAAATGTAGTTACATCCAGCAAACATCTTCTTTTCCCTTGCAGCTGACTTTTAAAAAACATTTCTCTCACTATTAGCACTGTCTCACCAAATATTTTCAAATGTGTACATGCATGAGGGTAATCATTTCCACATGTACATTTACGAATGCCCTAGATCTTCATTTGTGGTATCTGTATTTTACATAGATACTTCCAAAATCAGCTGGTTCAAAATTTGTTATAGAAAGTAACAAGTTAAACAATAAATAATCTCTGCAAATAGAGTAAAGGTGCTCTAAAATTCCACAAAAAGCTTTGTCCAGGTTACAGATTTTCAATCTGACATTGCTACTCACACACTGACTTTTTAGACTGGTCCAAAGTACACAGTTGGACAACTGGACAGAGAGACTGATCCTGTCCATGTATATCCCTGAGGATTTTTATTTGTCTCTAGTAGAAAAGAGGTTTTGAAAAAATGGTTAAAAAAAAAACATTTACTTACTTGCTATCTTATACATATTAATCAGTCCATGTGATTGCACTATCCTGTGGAATACAAAAAATAGCACTTAACTCTGTAAAATTTTTCAACTTGATAAAAAATCTGTCAACTGAATCTGCTACCAACTATCAGTTAAGCCTTATCCTGATAAATGATCCAAAGAAATTTTCTGTTTTATAGTTAAAAATCTCATATTGTTTTATCAAAAAATATGTTTTGGGGAATAATATCTCCTTCTCGAACAGTGTAGATCCAAGATTAGACTGCACATTCTGTGCAGTCTGATCTTGATCTACACTGTCCGCAACAGGTCAATGAGTCATGCTTAGCACCTCCAGGGTTAAGTACAGGAAACATTTTATAAACATTTTCTGATATAAAAAATTTTATGACGCAGCTCTCACCTTTTTCTTCTCAATCTCTCAATCAAACATCGCTGATAGGCATCAACCACTGCGAGTTTTAAATCTGAAATAATTATTACATTTTAATTGAAATAACAAAGAAAAACAAATCAATCCCTCATGCATGTTGTGTTTTACAAAAAGAAATGTAAAAAGAGTTCAACAATTGAGAGAAATGAAGAAACTTGCAAAAATGAGCCATTTGTCACATAGTTTTCTTGATCATCTTTACATCTTCAGCGGAAGCCAAATTGAAGGGTTGTATTGGAACATTAAAAAGATCCTCAACCTGTATTAAGCATATTTGCTATAGCTGTCTTAACTCTTCACCATTAGAGAAAAATTTCAGACTGGTCCAAATTCAATACATTTGCGGTCGACAATTTTAATTGACTCAAACAATGAAATTTAGCTTTGATGAGGTAGAAAACATTGTAGGAAAAGAGGAAAATGCTGGTTACCATTGGTTACAATGTTTTCATAAGGCTCTTCCTTTTCCCTAAAGTTTTAAAAGCCCTCTAGCTCAGGGTCCTTAAAAATCAGGATGGAATGGTTAAAGGTTAATAAAATTCTTTGTCCTATTATCCGTAATATTATAAATTTGAAAAAAACATAACTTCAGAGTGGCTAAACCATTTATTTAACCCTTTACCCCATAAGGCATTTTTATGGTATCTCTAACTGATCCTAAATAAGAGCAAGGATGAAGCATTTTCTTATGTGTATATGACACCTTTTGATAGCATAGAAAAGATTGTGGCTAAAGGTGAAATTGCTCGTCACGAGCAATTTCACCTCCTGCCACAAGTTTTTCAGACGCTCCTACAAGCATTGCGTAGAAATGAGTATCTATGGAGTAAAGGGTTAAGCCAATCAGATTGGTTGTTACTTCCCAATCTAAAAAATCTTGGAGAATAAAAAGTCTAAGAATGTTCTTAAGATTGGTTGGTGAATACAAGCTTTCCATTATCAACTAACTAGTCACCTAGATCTAAACTGTCATCTCCTTCCAGACTGAACTCTAGGCTTTTCAGATCCAGCTCCATGAAGTTATCATACTCTGTTGTAAAGTCTCCTCTACCAGCCATATATCCTCCCATCTCTGTGGTAACCTGAGACCCATCAGCTGGCCGGGGCGGGTCTTCACTCACTAGAAATCATTTACAAATATTTGAGCCATGCTCTGTAAAAAGGGGGCTTAATGCATGTCAGTGATAATTGATAACATCCCAAGTCATCACACAATTATTGATGCAGACCAGTCACTTTTTGAACAACCGTCTTCATCGAAAGGTAGCCTGGGCCTTTGAATTACAGAAAAATGACCAATATCGAGAAGTTTCGGCTCAGGTCAGCCTGCACACTCCTGGGTCGATACTTCTTGAGATGCATTTATTCCCCATTTCACAGAGCCCGGCTCATTTTTGTCAAATTTCAGTACATATTCATTTTTTATAACTGCTATGCTTTGGACAACTTTTGAAAACATTGTCAGAAAAGAGCTATGGCTTGTTACAAGTGTGATTTTCCTTTGACGCTTACTAGATTAGTTTCCAGTGACTTACAAAATGGAGATAACGTTTATTGCAATCAATTAAGTGAAAGCAATTAAGCTTTTTCCATACTTATCCTTAGAAAAACTTTTTCTTAAATCTTTACCGCATGATCCCTAGTTTAGTGACCTGAAAGGGAATTTTAAAAACATAGTAGAAGAGGAGAAAATGCTGTTAAACAGCTTTTCCCACAATGTTTTCTACCATTCCAAACATGAATTTTGATTTTTCAGTCAAATTCATTGGATATCTGCCAATGATTTCAATTTGGATTACTCTTCAATTTTGCCATAAGGGAAAGAGCCAAACTGTAGCTGTTTTCTCCCTGTACAACATTTTTGTAGGTTTAACTCTCTACAATATGATTAAGGTGACAGAATTCAAGATTTGTCCAAATTAACTGTACTAAAATTTCAAGATTTGTCTGTGAATGAAAAGAAAACATTTTGGGAAAAAGGCAAAATTCATGTGACAGTATTTCTCCTGTTTCCACAATGTTTTCAAATTCCATCTTAGTTGAGGTTGTCAAACACAGGATTATTTGGTAAAGGGTTATCACAATCAATGTAAAGGTTTCACACATTTTCTCTTGATACAAATATGCAGCAGACATTTTTCTCTCTTTTTACTAGCTGCAAAATAGAAAAGTTTTTAATGGTAAGTCCTTCAGGTCCCAGATCCCTTCATAAGTCTAAGTCATTAATATAAATACTGTACCACTCAGTATTCAGCCATACCAAAATGTGGCAAAAAAGTAGAGCCATTTAGCAACTTACATTTATAAACTACAGGTTGTGGAAAATAAGACAAGTCCGTTTCTGGAAAGGCTGAAAAAAAACACACACAAAAAGAAATCATACTGAAGAACCTTCTAAAATAAGATTGAAGCATAAAAAATTGTAAACACACATGTAAACTATAGATTATTAACAAAAACTAAGGTTTTGTACCTCAAAACACATAAAGCAGTGGAAAATACTTGAGGAACAGCCTCTCTACCTCTCCACAATGTCTTTACCCTTCACCAATCTCAAACTCTTATCAAATATCATGAAGACAAACATTCTGACCACTCTCATGGGTATCGGACTGAAAATGTGGCTTCTTGGGTACATACAAGTTTTGTCCTAATGTCCAAGCTTTTGACTCCACATGTCCGAGACATTATCAGTACAAACATTTCATGAGTATCCAATTGAATATGATGATTCTAAAGTGTAAACAAGGTTTTAACTATGATTTGTTTGGGTGACCTACCTTTTGACCTCAACTGACAAAATTTTGAAGGTTTTTAGTTTAAAAACCCTAAGAAAGTATTTGAAAACAGTGGGAAAGGGAAAAAATGCTGGGAATCAGCATATTCTCCTGCTCCCACTATGTTATATTTTTGTTTTAAAGACAAATCCCATTATCTAACCCATCTCTATCATAACGAGCAATTTCTCCTTTTCTGACAGTGTTTTCTACCCTTTTTGAGAACTTTCTGCCATTTTCTCCAAATCTAGAATTGTCGTCTGCAAACTTTATTTGGTTTGGAAGAGTCCAAACTTTGTCGTTTGGGAAAGGGTTAACCCTTTACAACACAATGCTGACTTTTGATGACCATAGAGGAGAAACCTTTTGAAAAGATTGTGGGAAAAGGAGAAAATGCTGGTAACCAGCATTTTCTCCTTTTCCCACAATGTTTTTCACTCTTCAAAAATCATGTTTCAACATTTGAGTTTTGTTTATTTTGTCATCTGCAAATGCTTTCAATTTGGAGAAGTCTAAAATTTTGTTGTTTGGTAAAGAGGTAATACAATGTAACAACTATAGTTAAACAAAAAAAAAAAACTTACTTGGTAAGCCATCGCTTGGTTTATCAACATAGCACAAGTTGTAGTGCTTCTCACATTCTATGTGAGTTTTATTTCTAACTTTCTGTGCTATGTCTACCCTGAAAGAAAAAATAATTGACTTACTACTAGATAAACTTGTATGATTGGCCATTCTATAATAACACAGGATTTCTTAAATGTTGTGGGGAAAAAATCCACTGCTTGCTACAAAATATTCCTGGTGTATTAAATTAATTCTTTACCACACAATCCTGCCTTTCAACGACTCTGAAAAAGAAGTCTATAGAAAGCGCTGTGGGAAAAGGATAAAATGCTTGTAACCAGCGTTTTTCCCTTTTCTCACAATATTTTCTAACCTATAACAGTCGGACATCATCATATTACTAGGATTTAATTTGTTGTCTGCAAATGCTTTGAATTTGGTTCAGTCCAGAGTTCATACAATAATTTCCATATAAGCCAAGAAAGTCATTTGCCTTTCCTTCCAATAATTCTCTTGTATTACGTAAGTTTATAGAATGGGCTACAATTTTGAAAAAGTTTGTGTTAAGCTCTCTGATTTCATACTTTTAGCTTAATTATTACTAATTAACCCTCAGAATGCTGAATTAACTCTTTGACAGGTGACAAAGTTTCAGATTGGTTCTCACAGAAAATCTTTACAGGCAAAAAAATATATATATTTTTCGTGAGATGATATGCTATAAAAGGGTAGAAAAGATTGTGGACAAAAAAAGAGAAAATACAGTTAAACACACTCAACCCATGTTTTCAAGTCTTCTTCAGGATAATTACTTTTGCCACCGAATCAAAATTATTAGCAGCCTTGAACAATGAGCTGGAAACCAGCATTTCTCCTGTTCCCACGATGTTTTCTACCCTTGCTTAGACAAATTACACCAGACCATGCAAAAGAATAGTAAGCTGAGCAGTTCCAAGATCAGACTGAACAGCCTGATCTTAATTTTCACTGTTAAAAGAACAACTGATACTGGTTCTGATACTTGTTAACCAAACAATCCCTGGTTTGTATGACCCTGGGAGAGAAGCCTTTTGAAAACATGGTGGGAAAAGGAGACAATGCTGGTAACAAGTATTTTCTCCTTTTACCACCATGTTTTCTACCTTGCTCTAAACAAATTTAAGTTTTTGAGTTGTGTCTATATTGTCGTCTGCAACTGCTGTCAATCTGGAACAGTCTAAAATTTTGTCGTTTGGTAAAGAGTTAAGGGTTACAAATCTGCACTTTTAGGAAGGGTCAACTCTAATCAGATGTCATACTAAATGATCCATATACCAAGAATGCAGAAGCATTTCTACATACCAGTTACCATATCCACAATCAATGATGGCATCCAACAACTGTCTTTCTTCCTGGGCTGTCCAAGAAGCCTCAAACAAAGGGAAGTTATTTTTCTGTAATAAAAATGAAGTGATATATAACAAATTCTACCCAACTCCAAGGCCATACATGTACCTTTACAATTAGGCTAGTAGCATTATTCATTTACCATACACAACTTAATAACTTGTTATTACTAATTCACCTCCTTTATGCATCAAACAAGCATCTGTCTTTCAATCACTATATGTCTCTTTCATTTCTCTCTGTAGGTAAAGTTTTCACATTTGAAAAACAATGCGACAATGATAGAATGATCAGTCATTGTTTTTTGTTCTTCAATTAATAAATCGCAGCAGTTATAAATGATTAAAGACATCACATGTTATTTCCTTTGTATCAAGAATAAAAGACAAAAACTAATGAACATTTCTAGTGATAATATGGCAAATATAACACAAAGTAGCATTCATCCTATTTCAACAATCTCTGTATAAACCTGCTACCAACACACGCCCATATACTTTTTAATGTATAAGGCCGAGTTGACCCGAGACCAAGTTGACCCGGATTCACTACAACTTACCACTACAGAATATGTATGGTTGCTTTGATGGTCACCTGTCTCTATACCCTTTGCAAAACAGTGTAGACACAAACAAACTTTACTTCCTATAGGAGTGACTGGACAAGTTTCACACTGGATAAAGGGCTCTGTCAGAAAAGTTCTACACCATACACAAGTTGGGTCATCTCTTCCATTGATTATTTCCATGGCATAGTCTACCTAAAATAGTAAAAGATGGAAAAGAAACATGAGAAACTTGAAAAAATTAACCATTTAAAATTAAAGCAAGAAACTTTAGATTAATTTCACAATCACAGATGAAGATTGGGAACGGGTCAACTCGGCCTGTTACCAACTCGGCCTGTTACCAACTTGGCCCGTGAGTCAACTCGGCCGGGTCAACTCGGCCCGTTTACATTTCATCAGGCAAAATGGAGTATCAGATGTGTATATAATTTGGAGGTTGTATGTTTTAGGTTTTAATAAGTGTCACATGTAACACAGTGTTTCAGCCAGCTTTGATAAAAAGGGGGCCAGTTGGCCCCCCGAAATTCTAAACAGGGGCCAATCGTCTTGAGCAAGGGGGAGGGGGGGGGGGGCGGAAGTGTATTCTTTCAATATTAGACTGAATACATATAACATTCTTTTTAAAATATCTTGGGAATTAAAGATCCTCTTTCCTTTCAAGTTTGTCCCTTTCTGTGGAGCTTTGCCGAAGTCAACTTAAAATCTTTTTTTTTTTGGTCGTTGGGACCTTTCAAATTAATCAGGCTTTCGGTCACCTGAAGTTTGTGATCCTATTACTTTTGCTATTTTTCCAATATTTGATGGCCCTACCTCTTCACTTTCATTTGGGCCTGTGAAAAAGTCGGTTAATTCTTTTCATTTTTCCGCCGGTTGTTTCGTAGTTCCTCATGTAAATGTTACTATAAACAATTTACCCGCTCTTTGTACCTTTGTAGCATGATTGATGTAAAAGGCGAGGAACCAGTACGAAAAAATTATGACTGGTTTTATGCATTCGATAGTTTATGTGGTACTGCATGGTTAAAAACACTAAGCCAGTCACGATTTCGTTCCATTAATTTTCGTACGCAATGCAGTTTCGTCCCATTCACTTTCGCACCTTGGCGCGGTCATGTACAGGTAAATCGATTTTTGGGAGCCTAATGTGATTTTTTAGCGCCAGATCTGGCGTGCCATGTTTGGAAATGTGCGGGAATCGTTATTTATTTGCGGGAATCACGCAAGGGCGCATCCTGGCTGAAACACTGGTAACAGCATGCCTACGTCCAGAAACAGACTTCTTACACTCAATGCACCATTCAAACACGATTTAACGAGCTAACATAAATGACAGAAATGATAATGATGATAAAAAGCAAAACTGAAACATCTTAAACACTTCATGTCGGTGCCACAATGAAACCTGTAAACAAAAAGCGTATTTCGTACTGACTTTGATATAATTATTTTTGGAAACTAATTATTAGAAATATTCTTCTAATTGAATGATTAAGCCAACATGTCCTTCATCAAGTTGATTAAAGACATTGGCTAATCTCTGTAAGTAAAGATTTCACACTTGAAAAAACAATGCGACAATTAAAGAGTTATCAGCAATTGTTGTTTGTTATTCAATAAGGAAAAAAACGTTTAAATTTAATTGCAGCGGTAACAAATTATTCAAGGTGCCGCATGTTAATCCCTTAATATTAAGAATGATAGACAAAAACAGAAACGTGAAAAAAAGGCAAATATAAAACAAATAAGTATTCTTCATATGTCAACATTTTTTTTCGTATCTACTTGCTACCAGCACACGCCTAGACATCTTTTAATGTAAACGGGCCGAGTTGATCCGGCCGAGTTGACTCGGGCCGAGTTGACTCGGGCCGATTTGACCCGAGGCCGACTTGACCCGGATTTGAAGATTGGGCATCTCAGAACAGGAAAACGACTTAACGATGCCTACAAATGATATTCTGCATATCATATTATGTCCTATACCTTCAATCCAAGGGTAAGATCCGGTGTATTTGTTTTTTATTTTGTTTTTTCGTTAGCAGAGAGAAAATAATAACGCCTGAACAAGCCCCTGTATGTCCAAATTCAGCTCTTAATTCACTCACAAAAAAAAGAGGTGAAATTACAGAAATATCTGCGATACATACATCAAGAGCAAAATATGATAAAGTGTTGTTTTGGTTTTGAAACCTTTCGTTACAAATAATTGAGGACTGTTCAATAAAATCTGTAGATTCGCGAAAACTGATGACATTCTTGATGCGGGCGGTACGGTCCCATCCGGGATACAAACGCGTCTTTAAACCGAACAAATATGGGATCGAGAAAGTGCGAAAACATATCGGATATTTGCCTTGGTGGCTTTATTAGATCTACTGAAAACAAAGATTAGCCCGCATTTACATTTCTAGATGCGTCTTTATTTTAACATGCATAAATATAGGTTATAAAAATTACTTTTCCAGAGTAGCGGTTCTGTATCTAGTGCTTGGAATTTCAACCTAGCCTTATCAATTAAATGTTTACAACATTAAATCTTGGTAGTTTGGGTGGCTAATAGGTAAACTGTCGGTCACTAAAAGTGAGCGCGATAAATGGTCAGGGCAGAAGGTGGTCAACATTTAACTTTTCACCAGACGACAACATTTTAGACAAGGCCGAAACTGAAAGCATAAATTTAGTTCAGAAGACAAATTACATGAAGCTATAATGGTGGGATTTGGCTCTTAAATAACAGGTATACATACATATGGCATAATGTGATATGCAGAAGCTGTTGGTGTATCAAGCACTTCCTACTTTACTCACTTTTTTTTTTTAATATTTCCTTCCTATAGTCATGTTTATAACTCGGGAATTATTTGTTAACATTTTT
The DNA here is from genome assembly GCA_943736015.1 of Tridacna crocea. Lineage (NCBI taxonomy): Eukaryota > Metazoa > Mollusca > Bivalvia > Cardiida > Cardiidae > Tridacna > Tridacna crocea. The sequence goes on along the minus strand of OX031056.1, from coordinate 41,684,412 downwards.
AAACCTCTGGCGGTAAACCTACTCTCAGAAACTTCAAAGGTTGCTGATAGGTGCCCTTGCCACCATCACATATTCTGTGTACATATGATCCCTGAAGTCAAAATTTGTCTTGGATTTCTTGCAGGCCTAGATGTCCCTACCCAAACCTAGACGTGCAAACAAACAATATATAGATCTATATACATTGTTTAAAACAAAATATAAATGAAAGCGATTTGCATTTGTGTTTCATTCACTCTAGAAGGTTTTGGAATTGACATGATCGAAAACATCAGTTGTACAAGACTTAGTGTATAGCATTATGCTGGTGCTTTTGTTTCAGTATAACGACACCATACGGGGTAAACTTGATGCGTACATGTTTATATTCATAGTCCTGAACATTTGCAATTTTGAATTTGGACTCCTAGAATGTTTTTACTGAATTAAGTCAAACTTTGCCGAATATTACAATTTAAATACCTTCTAAAGTAGATAATCAAACATTCTAGCTAATCATACAGTATTTTGAGTTATTTTTAGAAATAACACTTTACCCAATTGAAAAATTAGAATCGTCCATATTTAAACTAACATTTGAATCATAGAACTTGATTCAAAGTATTGAAATTATTGTGAATCTATGAACATGCCTCGTAAGAACATAGAAATTCACAACAAATGCACAGATCTAGCTGAAATGGGCCTACAACCCGTATCTGGCGGGATTCAAACCAATGATTCGGACAAGTAACCCAGTTTTTCGGGGTCCATAAAAGACCAATACCATTGGCCTACCACTGACCGAAAGAGATATCCCTAACGCAGTTGTTAGGTATTGTATATAAATCGGGACGAAAGCCATGCATGAAGAAGTGGTTTCACGTAACACCCCCTCTGAAAGTCATCATTAATTGATGACTCAAAGTCTTTGATAAAGACCACCCAACGTCAAAAAAGTGAATTTTAAAACAAAGTAGATCTAGATCGAAAAAAAAATGTAGACCCGACTATATTCATCTAGCTGTCAGACCTGAGGATTTAAAGGAAAGGAGGAAAATAAGGAATGAAAAGGACTGGATTTGATGATTAGGAAAATTGAACACTAGACCGAGATCTAATATATATTGACACATAATTTTTTTGTGTAAAGGAAAAAAAATGATTACAGTAACCGACGAAATAGCAGCTTTTTGCGAAAAAGCGTTTCAAAATTCGTCTGCTAACTAAAAATAAATGGGGGCGTGTCTTCGACCTGGTTGTTTCGGATTTTGTTTTACTTCATTTTTTTCCCCCAAGTAAGAGATATATTTCTCTCTAGAGAAGCCCCGTAAATAATATCTAAGTGGCTATAAAGAGTACGTTTTGTAGAATTTAAAACTTACTTTTTGGTCACCTCTGCATTCGAAACTAATGTTATCAGCTTTCTTGTTTACAATTTACAATGGCGGACAGTGCGAGTGAGTTGGAGAGCGATACAAGCTCCATAGATGGGGGCCCTACCACCAAAGTTGCAACTGTTTTACAAGTTGAACAGCTCCAAAAGAGAGTTGAATCCTTGCAACAGGAAAACAGAGTACTGAAGGTCGAGCTAGAAACTTACAAATTAAAATGCAAGCAGCTTACAGAAGAAAAACAAGAATTGAAAAGAGCGAGTGTTAACATTGTAAGCAATCCACTTTTTATATCTGCGCAGCTTTTCTGTTTGCTGACAAGTTCATTGTAACACTATCATGTAAAAAGATAAGACCAATTTATGTAGCGTATTGATACGTGCCTATCAGTATGAAATTTTTAGACGGAATGTCGAAGTACATAAAATGTAAACAAAGACACTTATGACTAACACGTGCTATGCGTCATTTTAGTTATTCGAGATATATCTGAACATTAACTTTCCCAAATAAGAATTTTATATACTTTTCAACACAATTTTGATATCACCACATTGATAGCAATAACTAAATTATATCAATGCTGGTTATCACTTTGATTCTCCTGGGACAATGTGGACAGTGCCTTGCTCAAGGACATCATAAATAAATGACCACATAACTAACACTTGTCAGTGGATATAAAGTCTTTCTACAATTGTTCAAAGTTATACCTATGAGCTGAGGTATCTGTGATTGAATGTGCTAGGCTAAAAATCTCAGTTGTGATGTTTGGAGGAGAAACACCCTCCTTCTGGTGATATCTTCTCACTTGTGACTTTGGCTCACAGGAAATGCTAGAGGTATTCCATCAGGGCCATAGTACTTTTCTAGAACCTATGAAAGCCCTGCCGACTACATCAAACTATTGTGAGAATATCAAAATCAAGGATATTGATATAAGTTAACACTTTACACAACAATAATGATTTTCATGGACCAGAGTCCTGCTTTTAAAACAATGTTGGAAAAAGCAAAATATTGCTTTAGCCAAGCATTTTCATCTCTATTCTAAGGTTTTAACCCACAATTACTTTTTGATGTCTGCCAATACTTTCTAAATGGACCATGTCCATGTCCAAAATGTTGATGTTAGGTTAGGTTTAGTGTTTGTTTTCATGTATTAGAGGTTCTTTTGTGAATAAACAGTGCAAATAATTATGTGTATATTGCAGCAAGCCAGAGCTGAGCAGGAAGAAGAATTCATCAGTAACACTCTCCTGAAAAAGATACAACTTCTTAAGAAAGAGAAAGAGTCCTTGGCCATGAATTATGAGCAAGAAGAAGAGTTCCTCACCAATGACTTGTCTAGAAAACTACTGCAGGTATTGATACATGCAGACCTCCAGATAAGAGGGATTGATGGTACTCTACTTCCATTATTTCTCTCCAAAACCTTATGTTGTGGGTACTCATTAGAATTGTCTCAATGAGACGATTCTAATAAGTACCCACATCATAGGTTTTAGTGGAGTATGATTAATTTTTTTCAATTTTGATATCAAAATCACTCCCTCTATTTGGAGCTCTGACATGTCCATTTTATTTAATTCTTTACCAGGCGATTCCTGGTTTTAATTACCCCAAGGAAGAAGCCTTTGAAAACATTGTAGGAAAAGGAGAAAATGCTGGAAACCAGCATTTTCTCCTTTTCCCACACTGATTTCCACTCTTCCAAAGTGAAGTTTCAATTTTCAGTGTGGTCGAACATAGGACACAATAAGTTTTTCTGTAGCAGTTTTATTGAAGTAAAGCAAATGGAAACCCTTTGTTTTCAGTTACGGCAGGAAAAAGTTGAACTGGAGGAAACACTTGAGAAAGAACAGGAGTACCAAGTGAACAAACTGATGAGAAAAATAGAGAAGTTAGAGAGAGACACAGTCAATAAGCAGTCTACACTAGAACAGGTGAACAATTCTGGGATTTTCATTTTTCTATTTCTTTTTTATTGTTTTTGCATTCAAAGAGATGTAAAGAATTCTCCAAATTTTCTAGCACAAAGAGTTAGTGCAAATACTACTTTTCTAAAACTGTTACTACTTTTCCCAAACTGTTTTCCCTTTCTTTCACAGACATTTCTTTCCATTTAAATAGCACAAAGTGCTCAAGGTGAGATTTAGTGAGGGTCCAGCATGGTTCAGTGGTAAAGTGTGGGACTGGTAACCTGGAACCTCCAGGTTCAAGCTGCACTGGATTTGCTTGTTTTTTCGTGGGAGCCTCCTTGGGCAAGACATTTCAGAACCCTAGCATAGTTGGTCACATTTTCAGTCTGAATCTTATGAAACGTAGTCAAAATGTTTGTCTTGAAAATATCTTGGACAGCTTTGAAATTATATATCTTAGGGTAAATAAGAAGTTCACTTTGGTAAATCATAGAAAAACCTTGTGTGCACTCCAGAGGCCTTATTTTCAGTTTAATACTCATGAAACCTAGTCAGGATTTGTTTTGATGGTATCTCAGAAAAGTGTGAAATTAGTTCTCTTTCTGTCAAGAAAGTAGGTCTCTATGTGGTATTTCTTTTCAGCTTTATCTATCCTAAGACTTAAATCAGGTGAGTGCTTTAGGGCCCATGGCCCTGTTGTCACTTTCTAGGAAGTGGCATATGTAAAGAAGTACTGTATGGTAATGGTTTAAATTGATTAAATCTTTACCAAACGACAAAATTTTAGACTTGCCTCTGTTGAAGCAGGTTAGGAAACATTGTGGGAAAAGGAGAAAATGCTGGTTCTATCTCAGGGTCGTAAAAACCAGGGATTGTTTGGTAAAGGATTTAAGGACATTTATTTACAGTTGAGAAGAGAAAAGATTGAGCTGGAAAATGCTTTGGAACAAGAGCAAGAGTCCCTTGTCAATAGACTTTGGAAGAGAATGGACAAACTTGAGGCAGAAAAGAGGTATTAAAATGTATCATTAGTATGAATGCACCCAAATTTTAGATCTACTAGTATTTGAAATGTTTTGCAGATGAAAAATATATTTCACATGATTTGTCCTAGTAGGGCAGAAAGCATTGTCTGAAAAGGTACAAGTAAAATGCCTGTCATCAGCATTATTTCCTTTCATACAAAGTTTTTAAAAGGTTTTAGCCTGATACATGTAGTTATAATCATTAGAATGTCTGTTATAATCTTAAAAAGAGTTGGGAAAGGGACTAAAGTTAGGCTTTTTCTTGGATAAAGCCAGAGGGAATTAGAATGACATGGACAATAACTGAATTAGTCACTATTCTATCAAAAATCTTGACCAGAAATGAATTTTCAAAAACTAAATTGAATGGAATTACAAGTTTTGTCTTTATTGTGAAGAAAGCAATTTTATGTACACATCAGCTCTGGAAGACCATTTTTTTTGTTGTGCCATTTGCTTTTTAAAATTCAGCCAAAGGATAAATAATGTAGGGTTTTCCTGTTTTACAGAAATTTCTTAAAGGAGGTAACAATCAAAAAGGAATTGAATAACAATCAAAAAGGAATTAAATCAGACTTGGTGGAAAGGTTGATTAATGAATTAGTGAAGATGATTTTTATGTTTTATAAATTTGCGCAGATGAAGATCAGTTTGATCTTAACCAAAAATATTAAGTTCTCCTATAGTTTATTAAAGAAGAAATGGATTGATTTTCAGAATGCTACAAGAAAAGTTAGAACAGCCTGTGACAGAACCTCCATCTCCAAGGGACATCAATAATGGTGACACAGCCCAGAATTTGACCACCCACATAGCTGGGCTGCGTGCAGAAGTTGCTAAGTTGAAAAAACAATTAGTTTCAGCCCAGGTTGAACGTAAGTCTTGTTTTATTTTCATCAAACCCTTGCAGTGACAAGGATGTAAAATACTTATATTCAGCTGTTAAAAAAATAACTGTAAGGCTTTTTAATCAGATTATATACTTGGGAAATATTTGACACCATAGATGAGAGACAAGACAACAGACCTGTGCCATCTGCCTTCGGAAGCAACAAAAATTACCTCAGTTCTGAAAAATATGAAAAGGTAAGGTTTAAATCTAAAACATGTATCAAATCACTGATGATACTAGTAAATAAAGAACATTTACATTCGAGAGTATAGCTGCCATATTTCCCATCTTGTATTTCTTTTCATGGGCTGTCTGTTTATTGCACAATTTGTATACAGATGGCAATAACTAGAGAATATTTTAACCCACTAGCATGCAATCCTAACTCTGAGGGAAAAAAAAAATTATTGAAAATCTTGTGGGAAAAGGAGAAATTTGCTGTTAAATTTTGGCCTTTGGTAACAAGTTTAAACTACCGGTATTGTATAAGTGGAATTTTTTTCTTCCGTGTGCATATTTTACCACAAGTATACCAACAAATGACGAGTGTCTTGAATTTGCAAATGTTTATGTACACAAAATGTCTGTAATCAGTAACTTGCAAATTTTTTGGCACACATTTATTTTCACATGTACAGTAGTTAATGAAGACAGAGGTTGTATTGAGAGGAAATAGTGGCTGTGGTTGTCTGATGACTCACTCTTTATATCAAAAAAAAAAATTTATGACACATAGCATACAGCAGATTACGAATACCAAACTTAACTCATCAGAGCACTTTGCTACAAAGTTTTCTCCTAGGTCTCTAAATATGAAGATCATGATAATCATTAAGGAAATTAGAAGGTTCTCAGCTAGATGTCCATAATGCAGTGTGTGCAAGAACAGCTCTATGTATGAAACAAACAGTTATAGTTGTTGGATCACCTGGTCCACTGAACTGCATACAAAGTAGAGCTGTCATGAGTCAAAGAACACCATAACAATATCTTTAGTGAAGCTGATAGTGTACAGATTATTTTTAGACTAATCAAAAGCAAAAACTGGTGCCACTTGGGGAAATATTTGAAAGATGAAAATGTCACAGCAACTACTTGCACCTAACTATTTACCAATCAGTATCATTTTACGCTGTTCCAAATTGAAAGCATTTGAAAACCACATATCAAATGTGGCTCAAAAGATTGGATTTGGTTCTGAAAGGTTAGAAAAGATTGCAAAAAAAGGAGAAAATGCTGATAGCCAGCATTTTCTTCTTTTTCCAAACTGTTTTGAAGTTTTCTCTGGCGTTATTGTCAAGGTGATGTGCTAACTCATTCCCAAACGACAAAATTTTAGACCTGCCCAAATCAAAACCATTTCCAGACGACAAAATAAAAGTGACTGAAAAATTGAAATTTGTTTTGTGAAGGGTAGAAAACATTGTGGGAAAAGGAGAAAATGGTGGTAACCAGCATTTTCTCCTTTTCTCACAATGTTTTCTAAAGGCTTTTTTCTCAGGGGCGTCAAAAGTAGGGATTGTGTGGTAATGGGTTAAAGGGTTTAGGGATAAAAATGAAGATGAAATTCTAAAATCAGCCAAGATAGCATGTCACTGGCAATTAGCAAGCTTGTCTTGGAATCGAGTTAGAACAATATACATCCAACCTGCTTTAGAATTTGCCAAACCTAACTTTGAAGAACTCTCAGCTTGACTCTATTACTGGTCTACATCTTTAACTTTTCACATACATGGAGTGGTGTTATGTTTTCTATGAAAACATGTAGATATGGTGTTAAAATATGTTTAGGTGTAATCAATTATCTCTTAAACATATGACAAACTTTTGGACCTGTTCAAAATGAAAGCATTTGAAGATGCCAAAGTTTATTATGTGACTGAAAAACTTAATTTTCTCTTTGAAACAGTAGAAAACATTGTAGGAAAAGGAGAAATGCTGGTTTTCAAAAGCTGTCTTTCTTAGGTTCCATAAAAGTTTGGATTGGATAGAATGGTTTTGAAAAAGAATTCCGCACTATGAATAAGAAAGTCCTTGTGTTTACTTCTAGATGAGGAAAAGATGGCTCAATATGCCATGGAAGAGAGACATATCAGAGAGGAAAACCTGCGGCTTCAACGTAAACTACAGATGGAAATGGAAAGAAGAGAAAACCTTTGTCGCCATCTGTCTGAGAGTGAATCCAGTTTGGAAATGGATGATGAAAGGTAAAATAAGTTCCCTCAACTTGTGTAATGTGATGTTGCATGTTGAGTATTTGTAGTCCATGTTTTATTTGATTAAACCTTTACTATACAATAAATCCCATTGTTTAACAAAGAAGGCTTTCAAAGACATGGAGGAAAAAGGAGAAAATGCTGGTAATACGCATTTTCTCCTTTTCTCGCCATGTTTTGTACCTTTCCTGAAAGGAATTTCCATTTTCCAGTCATCTATAATTTGTCGTCTGCAATTGCTATCAATTTGGTCTGGTCCGAAATTTTGTCGTTTGGTAAAGCGTTAAACCTTATACTATTTGGTAGACTTTCCAAACAGTAGAGCATCAATCTCTTAGGCTGTTCCTAAATTATTTTTGGATTAGAGAGCTGTATACTGGTGAAAGTTGGTTGCAAAATGTAGATTTGATATATCAAGTATGAATTAGGACTATAAAACGTTTCACATGAAAAAAAGTCATGTTTCTGGGAAAACAAGACTTAAATTGTTAAAGTGTTTCCTTGGTGTGACTGTTTGATGAACTTGTTACAATGTCACATTACTGAGTGCTGTTCCTCACCATAAAAAAAAAATTATTGCATATGTGATAAACTCAAAGTTACTGAGAGATATCTATTAACCAATTATCTGTCTTCATCATAATGGGACTTGATTCTGAATGAATTAATCTTTTATTGTTTGTAGACATTTCAATGAGATGACTAAACAGCATGACTTAAGTGGAGGGAGTGGCTCATCCAGCCATGGTCATTCCGGAGGTCAAGGTCACATAAGGCCTAGGACAGTGTCTAGTCCCATTCCTTATGTGTCTCCTAATTCGTCAAGACCACTCTCACCAGGTATGATAAAGAGTAGACCATTTGCTGTTTTTAACTCTGTCCATTCCTTTTTTATGCCTCCTCTATTTCTGCTAGCTAGACCACTGTTGCAGGTAATTATTTGTATAAGTTAAAAGGCATTTGTTATTGCCCATTGTCATTCATCTGTCCATCTGTTACCAGTTTTGTGTCTGCTGTACATCTCTTGAGACCAGTGTTTGACTGAAATTATTTCACACCTTTAGCAGAGGTTTTTGATGCCAGACTCCAAGGTGAGGATCACAGTGGGGGTCAAATGTAACATGCTCTTAAACCTTTACCAAACAATCCCTTAACCACACCATCAGATTTTAGACTGGTCCAAATTCAAAACATGCAAAAAACAATTTAGTCATTGCTCAGATTATGAGAGTTGTCTTTGAAAGTGTAGAAAACATTGTGGGAAAAGGAGAAGATGCTGGTTATCAGCATCTTTTCCTTTTCCCACAATGTTTTAAAAGCCTTATTCCCTCAAGGATGTAAAAAGTAGGCAGTTTGTGGTAGGGAGTTGAGCAATTCTTGTAAAAAATGTATCATCAACATGAACTGAGGTACAATACCTGAATGCATATCAGGACATCCTGGAAGTAACACATATAAAACTTTGTTGTAATATTTTTTTTTTGCATAGCTATGTTAAAGGCAGGTATTTAGATTTTTCACATCCCACCAAATTAAAAAAATATACATGTATACATCACTCAAGTTGATATGAAAACACAATGCAAATCATCAATAATTAAGAATCATAAAATTACATTTTTCTTTGTATGGCGTTCCCTTAAAAGGCACGTTTTGGGAATGTCAAGAGACTGGCATATGACTAATGACAGTTAAATTCCATAACATTGCAAACATGTAATTATTTTCCATAATGTCTTCTTCATATGCTATATTTGAAGCTTTGTCTGTGTATTTCTGGTATGTAAATAAGTGTGTTACTCATGAAAAATAGACCGTGTTTCTCATTGGTGTCAACCTGGGCTGTAGTTAATCTCAAATTTGCCTTGTTGTCAGATGGTTTTTGACTACTGCGGCTTTATGAATGAAAGGCTGTGGGGGTATACGGATTTTTTTTTTGATTTTTGTAAAATTTTTATCCCATAATCTAAAGGGCCACCTTTAACCTATTACCACACAATCTCTACTTTTGACGCCTCTAAGAAAGAAACCTTTTGAAAACACTATGTGAAAAGGAGAAAATGCTGGTAACCAGCATTTTCTCCTTTTTCCACAGTGTTTTCTATCCTTTCCAGCAGAAATTTCAATTTTTGAGTCACATTTATTTTGTCATCTGCAAATGCTTTCAATTTGGACCAGTCTAAAATTTTCTCGTGTGGTAAGGAGTTAAGTAAAATTCATTTACCATGCAATTAATTTATTTTATATGAAGCAAGTCTTTTCAAATTAGTAGTTTAACTCTTTACCACATGACAGGAATATATACTTGTCCAAATTGAAAGCAATTGCAGACAACAATTTAAATGTGGCTCAAGTGATGGAATTTGTATTTGGTAATATAGAAAACAGTGTGGGAGAAAAGGAAAAAAATGCTGTTTACCAGCATTTCTCCATTTTCTACAGTGGTTTCAAAAGGCGTTTTTCATAGGGTTGTTAAATCTAGGGATTGTGGGGTAAAGAGTAATTTCAAAACTATAAAGGACTTTGGATGCAGACTATTCAACCAACTATATCAGTTTAAAAAGTACCCATTATTGGCTTAGTAGAAGAGCTTTGATTGAAAATACATTCAAAATGTATTAAAAAAGCAAACATAGGGGCAATTTCTCATGAAATTTCTCACAAATACACGTACTGCAAGCTTAAAATCAGGCATTGATTTTGTACAGTCATCTTAATACAAGATTAGCCCAGTGTACCAAGCAAATCTTTGCATCGACTCTGAAGAAAAAAGCTTTTGAAAACAAAGTGGGAAAGGGAGCATATGCTGATAGCCAGTATTTTCTCCACTTCCTACCATGTTTTCTACTTTTTCTAAGAAAGATCCCATCAATATACCCCCAAAAAACGAATGTTTTTGGGGGTATACTGGAATCAGCCTGTCTGTCCGTTTGTCCATCAGTCTGTGTACATAATACTAGTAATTTTGTGTTGCAAACTGCTCTCACAGTTTTCCTTCAATTGTATTGAAACTTTGCATATATACTGATCATATATTGAAGGTTGGCAAGACGCAACTTTCAAGTGTCAACTCTTCCTGGTTGAGGAATTATCTCCCCATGAACTTGACACTTTTTTCTGTCCATGCACCAGCTTGGGTATTAAGTCACATTCAGTGACAGCTTTAGTTTGTACTACATTAAGTTATTGCTTGCAAATGCTTTCAGCTCGTTAAAAATTTGTCATCTGTTTAAGAGTAAATGAATCTCTGTATTTCAGCCGGTGGTATGCACCCAATTTTCAGTCCCCCTAGTCCAATGCGGAGAAACACTGGAGAGTCGGCACCTGGCCGATCTGCATTTCATCCCCCAGTTTTTGGAACATCCCCTCCTGTACACACACACATGCCCCAACACATGTCCCAACATCAAGGGCCACAGGTTTGAATTTTTGATAGATTTTTTTTGCATTTGGCTTATCCTTAGCACTCAGTGTTCAGGTTGAGCCATTGTGATCAGACATACATGTGTATTTATCTGTTTGTCTTCAGTCGAAAACATGTCTGTGCTACAGTGTTTCAGTGTCGTAGTGTACCAGAAAAAGACTATGTAAATTCCTTCAAAGATTGGATCAGAGGATTAAAACTGTGCTTAACTGTTAGAGATGAATACTTCGCAGGGGACCGAACAATAATTTCATGGATACATTGGGTGTGTTCCTGATTCATTTGTATTTGAACCTTTTCAATATACTAGTGAACAAAGCAGTGTGACTGAACTGCAACTTGGATAGCTTGTTTGCATTGTCTACGTAGGTGTAAATTGCTCAAGTTGAACTTTCTTACCAAATACAAAATCCCAGACTTGTCAAAATTAAAAGCATTTGCAGACAGAAAATTTTCATGTGACTTAATAAAAATTATTTAATCCTTAGAAGATCAGAAAACGGTTTGGGAAAAGGAGAAAATGTTAGTTACTAGCGTTTTCAAGAGATAATGTTGGTTTGATCAGGAAATGGTTGGAGAAAAGAAGAAAATGCTAGTTACTAACATTTTCAGGAGAAAATGCTGGTTACTGGCATTTTTCTCCTTTTCCCACAATGTATTGAAGAGCTTTCTTCCTCAGGGTCTTGAAAAAATGGGATTATTTGATTAAGGCCAAACTCAAATCTAATTTGGACCTTTTTTGCTACTGTTAACCTTTTACCATACAATCCTGAGTTTCATTACTCTGAGGAGGAGGATTTGAAAACATTGTAGGGAAAAGGAAATGATTGATAGCAACCTTTTGTCCCTTTTTCAACAATTTTTCTAACCAATCAAAGATGTGAACCCATCATTTGAGCCACATGTTATTTGCATGCAACTTTGAGAAGTCCACTTGTCTTTGTAAGGAATTAAGCTGATGCATTTCAGTTTAGAAGCTGTGTTTCTGGAGACATTGTACCACATGACCAAAAAGAATCATTTAAAGCTGAATCCATTTTATATTTATTATACCCCTGCAAAACGAATGTTTTCGAGGTTATACTGGAATCGGCCTGTCTGTCTGTGTGTCCGTCTGTCTGTGTACAAAATACAAGTAATTTTGTGTCACGAACTCCTCCTACAGTTTTTCCTTCAATTGTACAGGGTGACCCAAAATGAGTGCAACCCATATCATAGCGAATAAAATCATGAAAAGTAATCCAATTTGTTTTATGTTGCAGATTCTACTAGAGGAAGAATAACAACAAGAGAAAATAACAGCCAGCACTAAAAATGCCTTGGACAACTGAACAAAAACATTCTGTGATGAGACCCATTTTGAGACGAAATCGTTCAAATCAGTACACGCAAGATTCCGAAGGGAGTTTAACAATTATCCTGATAAAAGTCAGATTTACCAATGGGCTCGGTTTTGCACCGTTCCCGAGCTCCTGAACTTATTTACCCATCGCTAAATCTGACCTTTATCAGGATAGTCATGAAAGTTAAAACCCCTTGAACCAATTCGAATGATTTTGTCTCAAAATGGGTCTCAACGCAAAATGTTTTTTGTTCCGTTGTCCAAGGAAAAACGAATTGGATTACTTTCCACTATTTTATTCGCTATGATGTGGGTTGCACTCATTTTGGGTGACCCTGTGTTGAAACTTAGCACATATACTGATCATACACAGGCACAATTTTTAAGTCTCAACTCTTCCTGGTTCAGGAATTATCTCCCCTTGAACTTGACACTTTTTTCTGTCAAAGCGCTGGCGGGGGAATTATGTCACTTTCAGTGACAGCTCTAGTTTATATTTTTTTTTGTCTTACAGAGACGACCTTCCGGTGACAAATTTGTGCGACCAAGCAGTTATCATGGCTCAGATAAGCAGGATAAAACCTGAGAAAGTTGGATCAGAAGCCTGATTTTAGTGGATTATTTATAACAGCACAGAAGAAGGATTGTTCCAGCCCCTAGCTCTGCTTGTCAAAACACATTTTGTGTCTTTAAGCTACTCTGTTAGTTAACTTGTTGTGTAAAGCTTTCAAAATTGTTTTGTCAGCCATGGTTATCAAAAGGTGCTAACTTCCTTGTGTATTACAGCATATGATAGAAAAGCTGCCCTTCCCTGCCCCATGTAAATGGTCTCAGATTTATTTTTTTACTCGGATCAATATTGTCAGAGAGATTGTCAGACAATCTTTGTGATTAAACTTTAACTCTTTAACCACACAATCCTGACTTTCAACAACCCTGAGAAACAAGCCTATAGTAACCAGCATTTTATCCTTTTTCCACAATATTTTCTACCCTATCTAAGTCAGAAATCATCAAATTACCAAGGGTTGATTTGTTGTCTGCAGATGATTTGAATTTGGTCCAGTCCAAAAATTTGTTGTTTGGTGAAGATAATTGTTTTGGACAATTTAACCTTAAACCCATAACCATTGTTTTAGACTGATCCATAATGAAGGAATTTAGACAGCAGGTAATTTTTGTTTTTTCAAATGAAGGGCTTGACCTTAAAAAGAAAGAAAAAAATTGGGAAAATTTGTAAATGCTAGATACATGTATAGGGTTAACATATCTCGGAACTTTCAAAAACACTAAAGGAAAAGGAGGCAATTATAGTTTTAGCATTTTCTCCTTTCTCAAAAATGTTCTTGTTATTTCAGAGAGAAATAAGAGCATTTATGCCACATTTGGCTTGTTAATCTACTGTTGCTTACAACACTTTTTTGCTTGGTAAAGAGTTAAGTCTTTACCAAATAGCAATACTTTAGGGTTGTTCAAATCAAAAGCATATGCAGAAGACAAAATAAAAGTGACTGAATATCTGAGATTTGTCTAATTACCTGCATTTTTAGCTCACCTGAGCACGAAGTGCTCATGGTGAGCTTTTGTGATCGCCCAATGTCCGTCGTCCGTCATCCACAATTTCTTTAAACATTTTCTCCTCCTAAACCACTAGGCCAATCTTGATGAAACTTGGCAGGGATGTTTCTTGGGTAAAGCTCTATCAAAGTTGTTCAAGAGATTGAATTCCAGGCATAAATCTGGTTGCCATGGCAACGAAAAGGAAAAAAATAGCAAAATCTTTGAAAATCTTCTTCTGTGAAACTAGGAGGCGTAGAGCTCTGATATTTGGTATGTAGCATCTCCTAGTGGACCTCTACCAAGATCGTTCATTTGATGCCCCTGGGATTATTACTGGCCCAGACCCCAGGGTCACAAGTTTGAAACATAGGAACAAAGAAGGAAAACTTTAAAAATCTTCTTCTCTGAAAGTAGAAGGTGCAGAGCTTTGATATTTGATATGTGTCATCTCCTAGTGGACCTCTACCAAGATTGTCCATATGACGCCCCTGGGGTTATAACTGGCCCCGACCCCAGGGTCACAAGTTTGAAACATAGGAACAAAGAAGGAAAACTTTAATAATCTTCTTCTGTGAAACTAGATGTTGCAGAGCTTTGATATTTAGTATGTAGCATCTCCTAGTAGACCTCTACCAAGATTGTTCATATGATGCCCCTGGGGTCAAAACTGGCCCTGCTCCGGGGGTCACAAGTTTGAAACATAGGAACAAAGAAGGAAAACTTTAAAAGTCTTCCTCTCTAAAAGTAGAAGTTGCAGAGCTTTGATATTTGGTATGTAGCATCTTCTAGTGGACTTCTACCAAGATTGTTAGTATGATGCCCCTTGGGTTAAAACTGGCCCCTCCCCGGGGGTCACAAGTTTGAAACATAGGAACAAAAGAAGGAAATCAGAATTATTTGGCCTTGAACTTTGATATTTGGTATTTATCTTCATTGTAGACCTTTACTGCTTAGTACTCAGGTGAGTGATATAGGACCATCATGGTCCTCTTGTCTCCTTTCCCCACAATGTTTTCTACAGGCTTCTTTCTCAGGGTCATTAAAAGTAGGGATTGTAGGTAAAGGGTTAAACTATTACTGGAAACTGGGTAGTTTTACTTGAACATTATAATTTACAGTAACACTGTTCAGGATAGCACTAATACTAAGGGTGTTTAAATGTTTAAACTCAAAAAAAGTTTGCCTATCACCTATCAATCCCATGTTTTTATGACCCTGACAGAGAAGGCTTTTAAAAACTTTGAAAAGGAAAAAAAAACCAGCATTTTCTTCTTTTTATCCACAATGTTTTCAGCCCATTCCCAGATGAGTGGGTCTGCAAACGCTTTTATTCTGGATGATTCTAAAATTTTGTTTGTCTTTAAAAAAAGTTGTCTTCAGTATTCATTGCATGTGTTAAGATACATCATTTACAAAACATGTAATGTTAAGTTCGTCTTTGCAAACTATTTCTTATATTAATGTGTATTTAATTTTAGTTTTCAGTTATAAAATGGCAATCTTGATTAAAAACAACAACAATAACAACACTGCCATCACTCTTGAATGCCTCTCAAGAATATCAATACACAGAGAATCTTGTATTTTGATTAAACTCTGTACAAATTGAAAAATAATTATGGATGTATGGTATGTAGATGAAATACTGGAAACTGTCTTTTGAAAAGATATATAAACATTGGGGAAAAGGAACTAGCATTCTCTTTTTCCCACAATGTTTTAATTCAATTCATTTCATAGCAGAATTTCTGATACTTAAGCCATTTGTAATGTGTTGTCTGTTCAATTTAGAAAACTAATAAATTTTGTAGTTTTGTGAAGCCCTAAAAAAACATTCTTCTTTAGATATTTCAGTTTGAGGGGAATTTTCCTTGTCACTTTCGTTGGGGACTGACGTCTGTTTTAAACAGAATGTTTTTAGCCACAAATAGATTAATATCCTTGTTAGTCAAAATAGTTCAGTTTCTTGCCCTTATTTGCTTTTACTGTCTCACAAGATATTCGACTAGCTATGTGCAAGAACATAGAGGGACGATTTTTATCTTCTCTTCTCAAAAGAAACCAAAAATTCCAGGATGGTTTAGTCAAGTTGTGCATTGGATTCTTAAGAACCAAGAAAGTTAAGACTGGACTAGATCTATTTATCATTGAAGCAACCAAAATGGCATTGGTACCAAAAGGGGTTAAATGGATATTTTGTGAAGTGTATCTGGTGAGGAAATCACCCTGCTAGAGCCTTTTTTCATCTATCACACATTTGTTCTGTTTTACACATATCTACCTGGATTTGATATTTGATGGTATATTTTCTTTACCATGTGTCTACTGCCATTATTTTTTTGTATTGAATACTGATAATATACTTCGTTGTTAAATAACTGGTTTACTACTAATAATGATAAAATGGAGACTCTAATGTTGCTATATGACAGTATATGCTATTGGTCAGATGAAATAATTAACCCTTTACCACACAATGACGACTTTTGATGACCATGAGGTAGAAGCCTTTTGAAAACATTGTGGGAAAAGGAGAAAATGCTGGTAAACAGCATTTTCTCCTTTTTCCACAATGTTGTCTACCCTTCCCAAATCTAATTTTGATTGTTGAATCATATTTATTCTGTCGTCTGCAAATGCTTTCAATTTGGACCGTTCTATAAATTTGTCGTTTTGTAAAGAGTTATACATGTTAATTTACTCATATCAAATGGAAATAATGCTGCAAGGTCTTTAAATATATAATTACAATATGGATTCTATGCATCAATCAATGTTTAATATATACATACATGTTGAAACCAAAATGTTGAAACTACTTGTTTGAAAAATCAGTCTGATCAGAAACTGTGCTATCCAGGAGAAAAATGTAAGTAAAAGTTAACTGTCTACCAAACAACAAAATTGTAGACTGGTCCAAATTGAAAACACTTTCAGACACTACAGTGTAACTCCAAAAATGAAATTTGTTTCCAACAGTGTAGAAAACATTGTGGGAAAAGGAGAAAATGCTTGACAACCCTGTAAGAGAAGGCTTTAGAAAACATTGTGTTTTCTCCTTTTCACACATTGTTTTCTACCCTTCCCATAGCAAACTTTAATTTTTTCTCCTTGTCCCGTAATGTTTTCAAAAAACTTCTATGTCATAGTGGTAAAAACCAGGGATTGTTTGTTAAAGGGTTAAATTGTAAAGTTGTGTACCTGTACACATTTCTTGTGAAATGTTGTAATGTCCAAAGACCTATGAGAGGATAAATATGATGTCAAACAGGGTTTGTTTTTTGCTACTGATTGTCACATGGACCCCTGCAGTAGGAAGACACTAAACTATTGGTTGAAAAGGAGAAGTGCTTCTTACTATCACCTACTCTATGTTTGGTATATAATTTTAAATTCATCCTTTTTGGGAAGAGTGTTTTTTTTTTTTCAGGTCTGTCTTTAGCTGTGTGGTGCTATGTCAGCCCTATACCAAACAAGCCCTGGGTAAGGAGGCCTTTGAAAAGTTTGTTGAAGAAGGAAAAAATAATGGCTCCTAGAGGTATCACTTCAGCAATGCTAAATTTATTTGTCTGCATTTGCTTTCAATATGGGGAAATCTACAGTTATTTTGTCTGAAAAAGAGCAAGGGCAAATAAATGAACAAGTCCTTCTACAAGCTATAGCAGCTATTAATTACAGTATTAGAATAGAGTGCTCAGTTATAACTCTAATACCTTGTTATTTGCCTGCATTTGTAATACATGCACTATGTACCGGCGTGATATAGAATTTTAACCCATTACTGCATTAATATTGCATTCTAGGCGCCTGCAAGAAACAGCATTGGAAGATATTGCATGAAAATGAGAAGTTGCTTAGTACAAGCAGTTGTTTCTTTTTTCCTGCTGTTTCCTGTGCAGTTTAATTTGCTTCAAATGTGTCTATATTTTGTGCATTTGGACGGGTTTTGAGTTGGTATTAGTATTAGCTTGTACAGTGATGGGCTTATTCTGTAAATTAACCCTTTCCCAAACAATCCCTGGTTTTTACGGGTCTGGAATAGTAGCCTTTTGAAAACATTGTGGGAAAAGGAGAAAATGCTGGTAACCAGCATTTTCTCCTTTTCCAACAATGTTTTCTACCCTATCATAGACAGAAATCATCTTTCCAGCAAGAGTTGAATTGTCGTCTGCAAATGCTTTCAATTTGGTCTAGTCCAAAAGTTTTTCATTTGGGAAAGGGTTAAGATAATGTTGTTTTTGTTTGTGTATCAGAAGACTTTTTTGAATGTGTTTGCCATTGTCAGTTTGGTTTATTATATATGAGCCATAATCCGTGTAAAGAAGGCTTAACCCTTAAAATGCTGAATTAATACAAGAGACATTCTTAAATAGGAAAAACATCTAAAATATGGCTGTACCAAGGCTGTATTGGCCAGAATATGCAACAAAACATTGGACAGTGTAGATCCAAGATCAGACTGCATGTTCTGTGCAGTCTGATCTTGATCTACACTGTCCACAAAAACCAGTTAAATGGGTTCCAGCACTTTAAGGGTTAATGTATTTGCAAAAAAAAATTGACTCATGTCAGCTTGATATGGATGGACCTGTTTTGCTATTCATCAATTTTCTGTATGTCAAACGACCAGTGCATCTCATGACATAGACAAAATGGATTTTAGGGATTGATAATTATATGAAGATTTTCTTGGTATCATGCCACAAGGAGATGCGTCAAGCACACATTTGCCATAGAATGGCTCTCGTAATTATATTTACTTTCATTCAGTAATTCCTTGTGTAACTCGTTGACTTATAAGTATTCCCAGATGTTTAAAAATGTAGGAAAACTTTGTGGGGAAAACGAGCTATTTCTTTCAACCATTTATCACACAATCCTTAGTTATAATGACCCTGCAAGAGAAGGCTATTGACAATAATATGAGAAAAGGAGAAAATCACCTTTTCCACAATCTTTTCTACTCTATCAAAGACAGAAACTAGCACTACTTCTACATTTGATTTGTTATCTGCAAATGCTTTTAACTCTTTACCACACAATCCGGACTTTTAACAACCCTGAGATGGAAACCTTTGGAAAACAATGTGGGGAAAAGGAGAAAATGCTAGTAACCAGCATTTTCTCTTTTTCCAACAATGTTTTCTACCCTCCAAAAATCAAAATCTGTTTTTGATTCACATTTATCATGTTGTCTGCAAATGCTTTCAATTTGGAGTGGTCCAAAATTTTATTGATTGGTAAAGAGTTAACTCTTTATCATACAATTGCAACTTTTAACGACCCTGAGAAAGAAGCCATTTGAAAACACTGTGGGAAAAAGAGAAAATGCTGGTAATCAGCATTTTCTCCTTTTCCCACAATGTTTTCTACCCTTTCCTAAACAAATTTTGATTTTCCAGTTATTATTTAATATGTCGTCTGCAAGTGTTTTCAATTTAGACCCATCAATAACTTTGTCATGTGTTAAAGAGTTAATTTAATCAAATCAAAATTTTGTCATTTGGTAATGGGTTAACAAAAAATTCCTCCCTATCCTCCAATGTTTTCCATTCTCTTAGAAGATTCTCTTCCCTCAAATATTGTCAATCTGGTCACAGTTTTTTGTTGTGAAAAGATGGAATAACTGCCTCTCACATTAAAGGTATCAGGTTGAAATTCTGTTATGTATTGGATTAACCTATTACCACACAATCCCTACTTTTGACGACCCTGAGAAAGATGTATGTAGAAAACGCTGTGTGAAAAGGAGAAAATGCTGGTAACCAGCATTTTCTCCTTTTCACACAATGTTTTCTACCCTTCCCATAGCAAATTTTAACTTTTCATTCACATATATTTTGTTGTCTGCAAATGTTCTCAATTGGACCAGTCGTATAGAGCTAAACAGAACAAATGAAGTGTAGTACTTGCTTTACAACCAGTGAAAGATGCAACTTAAGTAATAGCCTTTAAGATGGTTAAACAATGCTGATATTAAATGATTATATGGTTTTCTTTAAGGAGTAATACATGTTTGTTTTTTGTATGATACTGCGTAAAAAGGTTTATTTTGTGCATTTTTGTTCATTTACAGAGATTATATATATTAAGTTGTGTAATTGGAGTATGTTAAAGTTTTCTCGAAAATATTCAAAGCTTCTGGCATTACCAAAGAGCTGAATGTATTTCCATTGGGCTTTTTAAAGCATATTCAGAAATGTCCCAAACAGAAAAAAGTAGAAAATAGTGTTGTTAGTTGTATCTTCTGATTGTGTCTAAACAGTTGTCTGATTGTATAAGTAAGAATTTTTTTGAAACAAGTAAACTCTTTTTTTTCCCGACAATGTTTTTCATACCTTTAAATATACACTGCTCAAAAGAACTAAAGGATCACATAAATGCTGAAATTCAAATCTTTCACTTTGCTATACACTAGGTCAGAAAACCACCAGCTTACATTCTTACTAGACAAAATGGCTCAATAGGTTTCTTGTTTATTAAGAATTAATGCAAGAAATTTGTTTTCCTTGTTCTTTTGTTGGACAGCTCATATTTTTCCAATCCTTTGTTCATATTCTTGTCAAATCTAATGAAAGAAGAGGAAGAGATAAAAGAAGGACACCTCTGATTCTCTTAACCCTTTACCAAACAATCCCTGATTTTTATGACCCAGACGAAGAAGCCTTCTGAAAACATTGTGGAAAAAGGCGAAAATGCTGGTAACCATGTAAGTCATGTTTCAACTTCTGATTCATGTTTATTGTATGGTCTGCAAATGGTTTTAATTTGGACAAGTCTGAAATTTTGTAGTTTGGCAAAGAGTTCAAAGCCTGTGTGGCATATAAAAAACCCGGCTTTGACAGGATTAACCAATACATCTTTAGTGCAAACCAAATTGTTTTGCCTGTTCTGAGATTTTACATTGTTGAGACTGAATGAACTTCTGAGTGGAAAATTATTTGCACGGTCATGTACTGAAAAAATTATCTTGTGATTGAAGTCATGTATATGTGATCCTTTAATTTTTTTAAAGCAGTGTAGTTCTTTCTGTACAAGACGAGGGTAGCATATTTAATATTTTGAATGGTAAATAGAAACAATAACGTTTTGATAGGTAAACAGATCAAATCATTGATATATTTAAGGGCACAATAAAGATTTTTTTTGCCTTAAATTTTGAAAACAACAGCTGATAAATATTATGATACATGCATTTATCCTGCTAAATAAAAGAAATGAGACTCTCAAGCTGATAGCAAAAATCCAAATATTTATGAATGATAAGTATTTTTGGAGGAAATACATGTCCTAATTGAATAGTGTGGATCTAAGATCAGACTCCATTTTCTGTGCAGTCTGATCTTGATCTGTGCTGTCTGCAAAAGTTCAGTGAGTCACGCTTAGTAGCCAAGGGGTTAACAATAAATATAGAAAATCAAACTGTTGACAGATGGGAAGAAAATAAAGTACATGACCGTATATGACATGTGGAAACATAACTTTTTTTCTCTATTTTTTAACAAAGCTAAAATTGTGATAGTAGTTTAGAGTAAATTGGTAATTTTACATGATTATCCTATTTGTGTCTTAAACTAAGGTGAGAAAAAGTATGCATATGAAACTAGATGTAGAATATATAGTGAGAAATGGATAAATTGCATGCTATCTGTGTGCACAGCACAATTGTATTTGAGCCATGCTTTGTGAAAGGGGGGCTTAACGCATCTCCAAAAAGTATCGACCCAGGTCAACCTGCGCAGGCTGACCTGGGCCGAAACTTTTCACTTTGGGTCAATTTTCTGTATGCCCAGGGTCAAGTCTACCTCATAATTAAGTCAGATGATTAAAACTGTGGCCATCATAGATCCATAAGTATGTCACAGCTTGGTCACTAAAATGCATTATGCCCCCTTTCGCTAGAGCGTGAGCCATTTGTGTATGAACAGATTTGTTTTTAGAGATACAGGGAAGATTGATCAAAGTTTGCATATGTGTTTTAACCTGTAACCCTTCAAAGAAAACAATACCACTGGAAAAGGTCAGAAAAAAATAAGAGAATATGAGAAAATGGTCATTACCAACACTTTCTACTTTTCCCATATTTTTCTACACATTACAGAGAAATTTCACAATTTTGAGCTACAGCTGCAAATTTAGAATTTGATTTTCTCAAAGAGATACTTCCTTATTTTTTTTGTGTGTGTAGACATAAGATGAGAATGTGCAGAACCTACTGTGTGATCTTTATCCTCACAGTTCAGAAATTTTGACAAAGCCTTTATACAGAACTCCCCTGAAAATCCATATATTGATGGATCATTTGGTATCTGCTTTTTGTGGCCTTGGTGTTTATCTTGGTGCTCTGAGGGGAGAGAACTACAAGGCTTGCCTTCTACACCTAGTTACCTTTTACAATTGAAAAAAAAAACAGTAGCTTTCATAGGGTGGTGTTTAAAGATTTTATTATAATACACTAATGTGATATAAGAGATCATATCAAAAAGATAAGCAACCTTTACTGTTCTTTTAACTATTTACTAAACGACAAAATTTTGAACAAGTCCAAATTGAAAACATTTGCAAACTACAAAGTACATGTGAATCAAGAATTGAAATTTAATTTGGAAAGGGTTAAAAACATTGTTGGAAAAGAAGAAAATGCTGGTTACTTGCATTTTCTCCTTGTCCAGAATGTTTTCAAAGGCTTTCTTTTTCAGGGTCATTAAAAGTCAAGATCGTGTGGTAAAGAGTTAAAACTTTTATAAGGTTTCTATTCTGAAAAAAAATTGTGTTTGATGAAAAAGGATGATTCTTTAACATTTTTTAACTCTAGAATGTTTTTTCAACAGTCCTTTTTGAAAGCATTTGCAGTGGCCAAATAAATGTTGCCCACTTGTCTCAGTGTTCCAAAGATTGAAAGTATTTTTTTTTTGTTCATGGACAATGTATTGAAGGATTTACAGAAAAAAAGGTTTAAGAAAAAATTGATGGAGATAGCATATCAGAATGAATTAGCTTTATATTTCTGTATCATTTAGTCTGTACCAAACACCCATATTTATCCAAAACATAGGCAGACAACAATCTTGATATGGCTTGAGGACAATTTCAGTTTGGCTCAAATGGTTCAATTTTTCTTAGATAAGGTAGAATATATAAAGGGAAAAGGAGAAAATGTTTGTTACCAGCATTTTCTGTATTTTCCTCAATGTTTTCAAAAGCCTTCTTTTCCAGGGTTGTGAAAACCAGGGATTATTTGATAAGGGTTAAAAGATAGCAGACGTTGTGGGAAAAGCAGAAGATGAGTCATCAGCATTTTTTCCTTTTCCTCCAACGTCTTTAACCCTTTACCACACAATCCCGACCTTTAAGAACTGTATGAAAGAAGCATTTTGAAAACAATGTTGGAAAAGGAGAGAATGCTGGTAAGCAGTATTTTCGCCATTTCTCACAATGTTTCATACCATTCCAACAGCAAATTTCAAAATGTTCAGCCAAATTTATTTTGTTGTCTGCAAATGCTTTAAATTTGGACTGGTTTAAAGTTTTGTTGTTTGGTATAGAGTTAAAAGCCTCCTTCCCCAGGGTTGTTCAAACTGGACTGTTTCGAAAAGAATTAAGCTTATATTGAGCATAGATGTAGATGCATTTTACTCTCATTCAAATTTACATTTTTTAAGATGCTGAGAAAAAAGGTTTTTGAAAACATTTTTGGGAATGGAGAAAATGTTTGTTACCAACATTTTCTCCCATTTGATTTGTTATTTGGCAAGTTTGACTGTTTTAACCATTACACACAACCCCTGGTTTTTACGACCCTGAGATAGAAGACTTTTGAAAACATTGTGGAAAAAGGAGAAAATGCTGGTAACCAGCATTTTCTCCTTTTCCCACAACGTTTGCTACCATGCTGGAAACAAATTTCAATTTTTGAGTTACGCTTATTTTTTCGTCTGCAAGTGCTTTCAATTTGGACCAGTCTAGAATTTTGCCGTTTGGTAAAGAGTTGATATATTGTTGCATGAAACCTAGTCAATGCGATCATGAGATACAAAAGAGAAAAAGATGGGTTGTGTCGCTGTGTATTACAAGATTGTTTTTTGTATGTTTCTTTTGTTCAGAATGCGTTATTTGGAAAAATTGTATGTGGAAGATGCAACTGAAGTTTTATAAGATAATTATTGATGATATTTTGGCTTGAACTTGATTTTTCTGATCATTTTTTGACCCTGAACTTGCGCACTGTGACCTTTGTTACAGCTGCATTAACGCTATGGCTAATTACAGTGCTTTGTAAGTTTCTGTTACGTATAATTTGAGCCAATAAATATTAGTTAAAATCTTGTCTTTTTTCAATCTATTTCATTAAAGTTGAGGATGAGGAAGGCTTGTCCGATTTCTAAACAGTCAAAAATACAAACTGTGTCGAAACAAGTGGAAAAAAATAATGAGCTTGTATTATAAGCATGACGATAATCGTGTATGGAAACAAAGTGGCATGTAGATATGATAACGACTCACTGACTTTTTGTGGACAGTATAGATCAAGATCGGGCTGCACACAACGTACAGTCTGATCTTTGATCTACACTCTCTGATACGGACATCTTGTCTACCCAAAATACCTTTGAAATATCAAAATTTGGGTTTTTATTAACCTCTCAAAATATTCGTTCGACTTGCTTTTGGCAGGATAAGGGTTAAACTGATCTCAGTCAAAACTGCAGACTACAACAACTATTTTCCTTTAGGCCGGGCAACTTCAAGAAGACCTTGAGCTGCGAAGTCTTTTTTCATGTTGTCAATCTCCTGTTGATCGAGTTGTCGAAGTGGTAATCTGACCGGACCCACGTTTATTCCAGTCAGGACTGTGAACATGGCCTTTGCTGTGCTCATACCCCCTACAGTATCAAATATACAAGAACTTGTTGTGAGGGAATGGGTATGAAACTCACAAGTTACAATGCTGTGAAAACGAAAGTTACTGAGAAATACTGTGAGTAGTTTAGGGGGAATCCTCGGTATTCGGAGCAAAGTCCTCGGTGAGCAAAATCCTCGGTGAGCGAAATCCTCGGTGAGCAAAATCTTGGGCGATCTGATGACGTCAATCCATTGATTTTACGCATTTTTTCAATCTTTTATTTAGCTGTTGTCAATGCATCGATGACTTCATTACAGAACGTATAAAATCCATTGATTTTACGCAATTTCAATTTTTGTTTAGCTGTTAAGAGAGATGAATGATAAAAAATATATATATATATTCAATAAGTATTACTTTGAAGAACAAAAACCTGCAGTTTTTAGTGGACCGCAAAAGTTATAAAAAGTTTTAGATCGACAGTATCCCGGTATGTTTACGATCTATTATGTGCAATGGTTGAGCAATCAAGATTCGTATGCATTACAAAAGCCAGTGCGATATCGGTTTAAGACTGCAAATGTGTGAGTAACATCTGAAAGATGAAGATATTTATTTTTTTACGCTGCAAATTCAAGCAAAGTCAGCGCAGAATCAAATGTTCACTACAGAATGATGAGAACAATCACCCGTATTGTTACATTGATTCTCTAGAAAACGTCGTCGGTAAATGTAATAACACACATCCCTTCTTGGTTTGAATAATTTAACGCCTATGCAGGTGAAAAACATACAAAGCTGGTGTGTCGGCTTACATGTATTTGAAAAAGAAACCAAAGGTGAAAACAGAACCTGTGTTTACTTATAAAGTTGGTGATTTGGTGCGCATAAGTTTTACTAGACAACTGTTCCGTCAAGCATATCAAGGACAATTCACTACAGAGGTCTTTAAGGTGTCTGTAAAAATTAATGAAATAGGGAATACCCATGTACAATTTACAGGATTTAAAAAATGACAATATTAAAGGTTGGTTTTATGCGGCTGAGTTACAAAAGGTCATTAAAGACGAAAACAGCTTGTGGTGTATTCAGCAAATCTTACAAAAGAGGAAGCGAAACAAGAAGCTTCAGTACAAAGTCAATTGTACCATAGAAGGAGTTCAGCAGAATCATTTTTTGGCAAAAGACTGTGAACGGAAGAGTTGCAAGTTTAAATAGTTGAAAACCAATCATTTATACTTTTCCACACTGTCTTCTACCCTTTGAAAGATAAACCTATTGATGCCATCTAGTTTATTGTTTTCTAGTGGACAAGTTTAAAAAAAAAAGAATCGTCGTCTGGAAAAACAGCTGGCAGTGTGAATGAAATGACGTGCTTTGTGATTGGTAAAGCAAGATCAGAAACATCTGCAAAGGTGCACTGTTTGTACTGATATTCACGACTCACAGATAAATAGAGTGAAAGAAAACATACAAAAAGAAAAAAACAAAACATTAGCAGGAAAATTTGTCAAAGAAATCCTCCTTAATTTTACCTAGAGTACGATAATTGAGGGGTCGAACAGCGTTTACAAAAAGAATCTTGATTTCGATCACAAAAAACAAGCCATCAGAAAAGGGGACCGAAAGTTTAACTCATTATTTCGACTACTTTGTATTATTCTCGTGGCATCAAAAGCTTGATTTGTAATCCAAAACAACTCCAATTAACTTTTGGCATCATGAAAATAGAAGAATTGCGTCTTGTGTGCTAGCAAATTTACATTTTTCCATGTGGTCCCTCTTCTCGTGCTGCAAAAGTTGTTCTTCAAAATGGCCGGATGTCGGCTAAAACTTTTGCAGCACCTTAAAAGGGTTACTCTCCTTGTCGCGCATTAGTGGTACTTTTTATGGGGTATCTATTGTTATGCCACTTCTGGATTTGCACGAGCAGTTCTATTTAGGATTCCCCCCTTCTATGGTAAGGAGAAGTAAATATATCCTAAAGCGCCCGTGTAGCTCGTGCAAATCCAGTTGCGGCATGACAATAGGTACCTGATAAAAAGTTACAGCGATGCGCGACAAGGAGAAAACCCCTTTTAAGGTGCTGCGGAAGTTTTGGCCGATATGCTGCCATATTGAAGAAAAACTTTTGCAGCACGAGAAGAGGGACCACATGGAAAAATCTCAATTTGCAAACACGCGAGAGGCAATTCTTGTATTTTCATGATGCCAAAAGTTAATTGGAGTTGCTATGGATTACACACCAAGCTTTTGATGCTCCGAAAGTAATACAAAGTAGCTGAAATATTGAGTCAAACGTTCGGTCCCCTTTTCTGGTGGCTTGTTTTTTGTGGTCGAAATCAAGATTTTATTTTGTAAAAGCTCTTCGGCCCCTCAGTTATC
The DNA here is from genome assembly GCA_943736015.1 of Tridacna crocea. Classification (NCBI taxonomy): domain Eukaryota; kingdom Metazoa; phylum Mollusca; class Bivalvia; order Cardiida; family Cardiidae; genus Tridacna; species Tridacna crocea. Next base: position 41,657,430 of record OX031056.1, on the reverse strand, counting down.
GTATCGGTAAAATTAAAGGGTGTTTCTTTGACAAATGGTCCTATATTTTTTTTTTATGTGTATTGTCTTTCACTCTATTTATAAATGATATTGGTCGTGAATACAGTACAAGTGCAAAGAGTGCACCTTTAAAAATGTTTCTGATCTTGCTTTACCAATCACAAAGCACGTCCTTTCATTCACACTGCCAGCTGTTTTTTTCAGACGACAATTTTCTTTTTAAACTTGCCCATTAGAACATTAGAAACTAGGTGGCATCAACAGTTTTATCGTTCAAAGGGTAGAGAACATTTGTTGAAAAGTATAAATTATTGGTTTTTAACAACGATTTGACTTGCAACTATTGCGTTTACAGTCTTTGCAATAAATGAGATAAATGAACTCCTTCTATGGCGCTGCTAAATTTTTCCCAAACTTAAACAATTGGATGTTTGTATGCTTGATTTCTTTCTCGCCGTTTCTAAACGGTATTTACAAGAGCGTGACAATTCATCTTTTCACGTGTTTCCTTTGTGTCGTTCATTTGTATGCTCCGATATATAATTCCATTCTTTACGGTTTTTATGACAAGCTAACGAGGACTTCTGTGTGCTAAATCCTTTGCCAGTTGACAAAATCAATTGTCCATATTGAAAGTACTTCGAGACAACAAAAACAATACAAATCTAGTTAAAAAAAATCAAAATTAGGGAGGGAAAAATGTGGACTGTGCAGGACTCGATCTCAGTACCTGAAGGTTTCAGGGCGAGTGCTCTACCACTGAGCTACGCATCCTTGAAGATTAGTTTGTATTAATTATTAATATATTTTTGTGAAAGAGTAATTAGAAAAAAATATGAAAAGATGTTGATTATCAGCATTTTCTCATTTCCACACAATGCTTTCTCAGGTCTCATTATTTAAGGCTGTTACTATTCTGAACTGTTTGGTAAAAGAATCAGTAAAAAATTGCAACAAAACATTTGACGAGGCAGGTTGTTTATATTTGAGCTTCAGGTATTTTGCATTGGCCGGTGCACCTATCCAATGATTTCTTCATATGTTGGCAAAATTCGTTTTTTATAGTTAATGAGATTCATTGCGAAATCATTCACTCGTCTCTCATTGCTCAACTTTGCGTCGACTTTGTCGAAATTTAGCGATTGATTTGGAATGAAAAGTCGGAGCGTATGTTAGAAAAACAGCCAGCAGTGTGAATGAAATGACGTGCCTTGGTTAATCAACATCAGAAACATTTGCAAAGGTGCACTTATTATATTGATAAAAATACTCATGTCATAAATTGAGTCAACGAGCAAACACTCAATGAAAAGAAAACCACACTAAGAGGGTCATTCGTCATATAAAAACTCTATAATTTTTGCCTAGGTTACGATAATTAAGGGGTCAAGCAGCTTTCACACAAAAAAATCCAGATTTCGATAAAAAAAAAAAAACAAGCCACCAGAAAAGGGGACCGAAAGTTTAACTCATTATTTCGTCTACTTTGTACTATTTTTGGAGCATCAAAAGCTTGATGTGTAATCCAGAGAAACTCCAATTACTTTGTATAAATAAAAAAAATACAAGAATTGCATCTCGTGTGCTTGCACATCGAGATTTTTCCATGTGGTCCCTCTTCTCGAGCTGCAAAAGTTTTTCTCCATTATGGCCGGCTATCGCTTAAAGCTATTGCAACATCATAGAAAGGGATACTCTCCTTGTTGCACATCTATGAAACTTTTAATCGGGTACCTATTGTCATGGCGCAACTGGATTTGCAGTCGCTACGCGGGCACTTTTGGACAAATTTAGCGCATCACCAGAAAAGTGAATCTAAATTGAACTACTAATTTCTGCTCCCTAGACCCTTTCTTAGAGCTTCAAAAGGTTGCTACGACATCTGGAACTATTTGTCTTTAATATATTATAACTCTTTAATTTTTACATTGGGTACGATAATTAAGGGGCCAAGTAGCTTTCACAAAAAATTCTTGATTTCGATCACAAAAAACAAGCCACCAGAAAAGGGGAACGAAAGTTTAACTCATTATTTGTACTATTTTTGGAGCATCAAAAGCTTGATGTGTAATTTCAGATTTTTCCATGTGATCCGTCTTCTCGTGCTGCAAAAGTTATTTTTTCCATTATTGCCGGTGTAACGCAGAAAAATGACCCCCATTACAAAATGACCCCCGGATCATTTCTCGACGTAGAATAATGACCCATGGGTCATTTCTCTACGTCGAGAAATGATCCATGGGTCATTTCTCGACGTAGAATAATGACCCGGTCATTTTTCTACGTCGAAAAATGACCCATGGGTCATTCCTCTACGTCGAGAAATGACCCGGGGGTCATTTTGTAATGGGGGTCATTTTTCTGCGTTACACCGGCTATAGACTAAAGCTTTCGCAGCATCATAAAAAGGGGTATTCTCCTTTGTCGGGCATCTGTAAAACTTTTTATCGGTTCCGATTGTCATGCCACAACTGGATTTGTACGCGCAACGCGGGCGCTTTTGGACAAATTTATCGCATTACCAGAAAAGTGGATTAGATTCAACTACTTATTTCTGCTCTCTGGACCCTTTCTCAGAGCTTCAACAGTTTGCTACGACATCTGGAACTATTTGCCAAAATTCTAACAACATTTTATAAATGTTAAAATTGAAAATCTCTACACGAAAAATTAAATTTCCCACTTAATGTCCGTCTCCGGTGTTGCGAAAGTATTCTTTATTTCAAAAAACTTTTAACACTTGAGGCAAAAAGCAGGTCTGTATAGGAGGTACTATCCGAGGTGCGTAATGCAGAGATAGGTAGGATTTCTTAAGAGGGTCTTGATGGCTTCAAAAAAAAAGAATTATATAATTATACCTGTTGACGTCTTTAGTTTTCGGCGTAGCCTATATAATCTGGCTTTAGATCTACTTCTTGGTTTGATATAGAATGAATAAACAATGTTTTGTGATTGATAAAAAAAAAAGATATGTCTATATAACCCAATTTAGAATTTATCCAAGATATTAACAAGGCAAACATTCTGACTCGTTTTTTCATGATTATGTGATAACCAACAACTGTGCCTGTTTTTTTTTTCTCTACCTTTCACAACAACAGGACCATGATGGTCCTATATCGCTCACTTGAGTACTTGGCAGTAACGGTCTACAATGAAGATAAATACTCTTTCAATTTTGCCACGTTGAATTTTTTGTCGATCGGTAAAAGATTTAGTACATCAAACTCTTCTTTAGCTCGTCACAAACATTTAAATAGAAATCATATATTGAGGACAATCAAGTCTGTGACACAAAGAAACCTAAAGTTTTCGATTTGCTTATCAAGGCTATTCTTTCGTAAAAACCATTGTCGGTAGAACTTAGAGCCGTATTACCAGGAGAGTCTGCGTCGTCGATTATCCAGACCTGACTTTGAATTTGATTTGCCAACGCATATTGACCACATTTCAACAGTGTCTGTCTGTATCCACTCAGATTTTTTTTTTCAGTTCGTCTCAGCAATAGTCTTTCCTGTCCGTGCACAATACTTTCCTTGCAAAGACATGAATATATCATCCGATGCCTTAAATTTTGTTTTTTCTTTGGCGCTAAACTGAACTTATGCCACTTTCCAAAATCCCCGGTAAAAATAGAGGTAGATTTTTAAAAATGTATTCTAAATTTAAAGGTTTCATTATTTTTTATAGCTATTTACGACACGTTTTCACCAAAGTCTTTAACGTCACCTGTGTCTATGTAGCTATTAAATGTCTTCCGAAATCCGTGCCAATCTACAGAGTATTGAAGCTTCTTATTTCGCTTCTCCTTTCGTAGGATTCGCTGAATAACCCACAAACTGTTCTCGTCTTTGTTGACATCTTGTAACTCAGCCGCATTAAACAAACACTTTATATTGTCATTCTTTTAAATCCCATAATTTGTACATGGATATTCCCTGTTTCAATTATTTTGCAGATACCTTAAAGACCTCTATAATAATAATAATAATAATAATAATAATATCTTTATTTAGTGAAGGTTAAAACATTAAGACATATTACAAAGTCTTTTTTACAATGTTGCCTTCAAGATGAGTGGAACAACGATAGTAACGATAATATTTAGGATAATAATAATAATAATAATAAAGATGATAATAGTTGGTGATACTGATGATTGTAGTGTTTGAAAATACAGAAGATGAGTTAATAGCAAAATAATGTTGGAATATGAGTTATACGGACAGATACACGTTTTTTCGTATAGATGTATGATAATGTAACTATAACGAGGACTGTGCGTTCAATAAATGTTGTTTGAACTGTTTTTTGAAGCTAATTATTGATTTCGCATCTCTGATGGAAGTAGGAATTTCATTCCACACATCCATGCTGAAATACGAGAATGCCCGTTTCTTGTACGATGTATTAAATCTAGAGTTTACGATGTCACTACGAGCAGATGACCTTAAATTATAATTCGTGTTACACGAAAACGAAATAATGTCACTCATATATCTAGGCGATAGGTTATTACGACATCTGTAAATTAAAACGCCGGTGTGATACTTACATCTATTATCGCACGTTAACCAATTAAGTTGGGAAAAAAGATTTTTCGACGGTGTTCTTGGGGTAACGCCTAGAATAATGCGAGCGATTCTTTTCTGGAGGACGGTTAGCTTAGCGGATTTACATTTGGTGTTCTTCCACCATACTGTACAACAGTAGTCAAAGATAGGGAGTATGTAAGAGTTGTAAAATAACTGTTTCATTTCAAATGTGAGATACATGGAAATTCTTTTTAGCAATGTTATCTTACTGTTAATCTTAGAAACAGTTTTATCAATATGAAAATTCCAGGATAAATGCTTATCAACATATACACCTAATATTTTATGAGATTCAACGTTTTCAATGCAAAAATCATTAACATTTAAATCTAGATTGGTAGATCTTAATTTATATTTAGGTCCTATAAGCATACATTTTGTTTTATTTGGGTTTACAAGCATATTGTTAACAGTGCACCAACTCAGTATACATTCTAGACTATTCTGTAGATCAGCTTGTATTTCTATAAGGTTTGTTCCGGATGTATACAAGGTCGAATCGTCCGCATAAAGGTCTAAATTTGAGTTACCAACGTGCAAGCCTATGTCATTTATGTAAATTAAAAAGAGTAATGGTCCTAAAATAGAACCCTGAGGGACGCCGCTAGTTAGAATTCGGGGCGAAGAAAATTCATTGTTATGCTTAATAAACTGTTTTCTGTCATTCAAGTAGGATTTGAAAAGTGCCAGAGACTTTTCAGAAAAATGGTGTATCCTAAGCTTGTGTAACAAAATCTCGTGGTCAACTAAATCGAATGCTTTCTTCAGATCAACAAAAACTGAACCAATAATTTTCCCGGAATCGATTTCCCTAAGCCATTCATCAATCAGCCGAATAAGTGCGGTCTGACATGAGTGTCTTTCTCTAAACCCCGATTGGTGCTTAGTTAATATATCAAATTTATTGAGAAAGGACAATAATTGGTTAGATAAATGACGTTCAAAAATCTTTGATACAGTTGGTAGAATAGATATTGGTCGATAATTGTTTGGGTCTTCCTTTTGGAACCCTTTATGTAGAGGAAGCACATAAGCCTCTTTCAATGCATTCGGAAAAACACCTTTCGCGATGCTGTTATTTATAATAGAAGTTATTGGTAAAACTATATGATCACCACAATGTTTCAAAATAGTTGCGCTTATTCCGTCCATTCCTGTAGCTTTATTTGTATCCAGTTTTTTAATCATTCGGCAAACCTCAAAAGGTGTAATAAATTCTATGTCAAAAACTTGGTCTTTTAAAACGTTATTCAAATGTGACTGTAAATATAAGAATGTATTCTCCTTAAATTCTGTTTTTTTTACTACGTTTGCTATATTAATAAAGTGATCATTGAATGAGTTAAGAATATGATACCTTCCTTCGATGTTTTCCCCATTAAATACCATTTGTGAAGGTAGGACAGCTTGTTCATTATCTGAGTTATCATTGTTTTGTACTTTTCTTAAATTTCTCCACAGATCTTTACTATTTGCGCCTTTCTTTATAGCTCTATTATAAAACTCCTTCTTATTTTTACGAATAAGATGCAATACTTTATTTCTCATCTTTTTAAAATTATCCCAATCTTTTAACTTGTGAAATTGATCGCGTTTATTCATCGCTTGTTTCACTTCAGCGTTCAGCCATTGGGGTAGATGATTACTCTTAATACGTTTACACTTGACTGGAGCATGTTTAGATAAAACTTTATTAAGAGTATCGTAAAATAAAGCTAGTGCGCGTTCTGGGTCGTGCTCGGTTTCGATGAGATGAACCTCTGAAACACTTAAATCATTCTGAAATTCAGATATATTAAAATTCCTAAAACTTCTATACTTTAAAAGAGAATGAATACCGCCCTTATCGTGTCGGTTTCTTATTTTTCTCGTCATGCAAACTGGAGAATGGTCACTAAGTGACAGAGAAGAAACAAATATTTCACTGAGTCTATCACATCGATTTGTATAGACATGGTCAATAATCGTAGCCGATCTTTTTGACGTTCGTGTGGGTTTATTAACCATCTGTGAAAGACCGTATTTTAAAACGAATTTCGACCAATCTTTACAATCAAAACTTGCTTTATCTGAGAAGAAATGGAAGTTAAAATCGCCCAGTATGTGATATTCAGTGCGTAATTCCTCTACTTTTTTCAGTTGTTCATCAAAATTTGAGATCCACCCTTTGTTAGAATTCGGTGGACGATAAACAAAACATACTAGGAAAGATTTCGCATTTTTTTGGCATATTTCAATCCATAAAGATTCAATATCATCCGATTCTAAATCAGGTCTATGCTTAAAAGGGACACAGTTTTTTATGTAGACTAAAATTCCTCCCCCCTTTTTATACTTCCTGTCTTTTCTTATATGTCTAAAACCGGGAATGTTGAGATTGAAATCAACCAATGATTCATTAAGGTAAGTTTCACACGCCCCAAATATGTCTACCGCACTCGCAGATAAAATGTATTTAATTTCATCGAATTTCGGGATAAAATGTTGAACATTCAAATGAACAATGTGCAGACCTTTTTGTTGAAATTGTAATGGATGCTCTAACTTACCATACGACCTATCGAGATGATATTCCTTACAACTAGTAAGCTTGGAATTTTTAATTGCATTATTTGGCTGCGTTTTATCAGAATCGTAATATTTCGTTGATTGCTCAACACCAGTGTTTAACTGAGTGCATGTGCATGGGCATTTGGGACAATTAGAACATAGTTTATTTAAAGTTTCGAATCTGTTTTTCAAATTAAGAGATGTGTATCTGTCCGTGATTTCCTAATGAGATTTAATTTTTCTACATTCATCCGTAAAATGGTTGTTCATGCCACATTTCATACAATGGCGATAAGAAACTCTAAGATTTCTCCTGCCGTCAGTTCTGTAAAACGTGTTATACCTTTTTTGTCTACAATATTCTATTTTATGACCTTGTTGTCCGCAATAAAAGCAACACATTCGCTGATTATATTTTTTCTGTCCAGAATCTTTTTTGAGAATTGATACGTAGTCATTGTACATTTTAAGCAAAACGGCTTTGTAAGCCTCTGTAGTGAATTGATATGCTCGACAGAACTGCTCTTTAGTAAAACTTATGTGCACCAAACCACCAACCTAACAAGTAAACACAAGTTTAGTTTTCACCATTGGTTTCTTTTTCAAAGACATGTAAGCCTATATACCAGCTTCGTTTGTTTTATTGACCTGCATAGGCTTTAAACCATTAAAATCACGATGCGGTGTGTTATTTCAATTACTGATGATGTTCTCTAGAGAATCAATGTAACGATACAAGCGATTGTGTCTGATTATTCTGTAAATTGAACTTTTGTTGTGCGCTGAACACGTTCCAGACAGTTAGCCTTTACTGATCAGCTCGAATCTTCTTCGGGTTCTGCTGATGTAAAACACTCTTTATTGCTTCTAAGACAGCTTTTGCCGTTTTGTTTTTTAACGTTCATACCCATAATTTTCTTGACAAGATGTGTATCGCAAATAAAAATGAAACTCCGTCATTTTCTTCCGCGAAGTTAGCCATGGACAGTAAATCTATATCCCACTGCTCATAAACAGATGTCTCGTACTCGCACATTTGCAGTCTTAAACCGATATCGCACTGGCTTTTGTAATGCATACGAATCTTAATTGCTCAACCATTGTCGCAAATGATCGATCGTAAACACACCGGGAAACTTCCGATCTAACACTTTTCATAACTTTTGCTGTCCGCCAAAAGCTGCATGATTTTGTTCTTCAAAATAATACTTATTTAATAAATTTTCTTTTTTTCTGATCATCCATCTCTCTAAACAGCTAAACAAAAATTGAAAAAAACTGCGTAAAATCAATGGATCTTATATGTTCTGTTATGAATTCATCGATGCATTGAAAACAGCTAAATAAATGATTGAAAAAAATGCGTAGAATCAATAGATTGACGTCATGAGATCGCCCAAGATTTTCCTCACCGTGGATTTTGCTCACTGAGGATTTTGCTCCGACTACCGAGGATTCCTTCTGTACCTTTAACACTACTACTGTGGAATTGCCACACAAATGGGGCATCAATATGATGTTCTGAACTTCAATTCAATATGATGCTGATACAAGTTATCCATTTTATAACAAATACGAGAGCTTAATGCATCCCCGTGAATCTTTATGCCAATCAAGGTATGAAATAATTCTGGATCAGATATATCCGTTTTCCGACAAATGATTTTATACTGAGGTTAAATGGTCACTGGACAATAAAATGGAATGCAAAAAGTTTGAGCTCAGATCAGCCTGTGTAACAACCTCCTTTTTCACAGAGTCTGACTTCACACGCTCTGGAACGAGTTCAACATAGATTACTTTGCATACATTTGTCCAAAATTAAGATAACGGACACGAATAGTTGTTAAATACACAAACAGACAGAAACAAAATGTGGAGGTAAAAAGGTATTGTCAGTTTAGCTCATTTTTTTTTTCACTCCGAAAATCGTCTATCTCATGACAAATGTGATCTTCATTTGCTTCTGGGAAGTTTTGTGTGTGTGTGTGGGTGTGTGGGTGTTGTTACTGTTGTTGTTGCTGAACCCGTCATCAGGAAGCGCATGCACTTAGAGAATGAGTATAAAATGAATTGACCCCCAACTATTTTAAGCCATTTTTTTCCTTCACAATTTGTAATTCTTTGTGTATATAAGTTGTACTCCTTGTTCGTGTATCATGCCGTATGTATAATGTGAACAATAAACTTGATTTATTGATTGATTGATTCAGAAAATACCATTGATTCCAACTAATATTTCACGATCGCGTTCATTACAGTTCTTTAATATATTAATTACTCAGTTATTGTCAAAAGAAAATGATTTTAGAGTTATAAGAAAACTTTATAAACGATTAAGAATTTCTTACCTCCATACTTTTTCCTCACATTTTGTATTTTTTGGCACAGCGCCTGTAAAAAGATAAATCGTCCATCATCTTCATATTAAATCATTTCTCAATTTACTCTTACTACCAAAAAAATAAATTAAACTTTAAAAACAGCTACAAGTGAAGTTTTCCTGCAAAATGATCAGAAGTTTCGGTTGTAATCTGAGATCTAACTGCACGTTCCATTCGATTCAGGCAGGATTTTACACTGTCAACAAAAGTTTCTAATACGGTTATAACCCAGAACAGAGTGGATCTATTATAGTAGATTGAAGATCAGACTGTGCTTTAGAACTATGCAGTCTGGCTTTGATTCATACTTACTATTAAAGCTTGGCGTGTCATCCACGGGTAGGAAAGAGTTAAACAATATTTAACTCGATGCAAATCAAAAGGGGTCTGTCATTAGGCAAAAACGAACCTGAAGGTGAAGTTTGTCTGGTAAAATCAAGTATTTTCTAGGCTATAAATTTGATTAAACTTACTCATGGAAGTACTACTGAGATATTGTGAAATCCATATACCTGTACATCTCTAGCCGTCTGCAAGTCGTGGGCGTCGAAAGCATTCCTTAACTCATGAAACACGGGACCGAGATAGGATACAATAACCACCCCCGGTATTCCAAGAACGAGGCAACTCAAATATTGCTGAAATCCAATCAAATAGGGCATTGCTTTTGGCTATAATTTAACTCTTTACTACACAATCCCGACTTTTAACGACCCTGAAAAAGAAGCCTTTTGAAAACATTGTGGGAAAAGGAGAAAATGCTGGTAACCAGCATTTTCTCCTTTTCCCACAATGTTTTCTACTTTGCTGGAAATAAATTTCAGTTTTTGACTTATGTTTATTTTGTTGTCTGCAAGTGCTTTCAATTTGGACTAGTCGAAAATTTTGTTGTTTGGTAAAGGGTTAAACGATCGTATAACATGTAAATTGTTGCTGAGGTCTGACTTGTCCCATATTTAATCAAATATTCGCTCAAGCTAAAATGACTTATCCCATCATCAAGCATCTCATCTTGTTACTGATTTATTGAAATTTAAGTTTTTGTATAGATTGATTTCATTTTAAAAGAGACACTAAAAACGATGTCAAACGACAAGAAATAAACGACGACAGGTTTGCGCACAAAGTTACCTACTTAAGTAAAATAAGACACAGACATAAAAGAAAATAGACTCAACTTTAAAATAATAAAGAAGGTTGACATGCTATTCGGCAATATAATATCGAGTCAAAAGAACAACTCTTTCTGTACAAGAAAAGACGCCATTTATACCTCGTTTGTCCCCATTAACACTTGCATGTTACCATTCTCTACCAGTGTGCAATCGTACGCACTCGGTAATTCTCGGGAAGAATGCTTCAAGCCACGTAGTGTCGGTATTCTTTCTCTAGCTAGCTCGAGAAACTTCCGAACATTTACTGTAATCAGATATACATAAAGGGAAGTGCTAATGAGAAATTACAGCACACAAGTTTGAAAGATGCAACAATCAATCAGGTACCAGAGTCATGACAGCTTTTTCATACATGTAAAACAAAAATGAAGTAAAACACGAAGAGAAATATCTGTTCACATATTGCAACCACTTCTAGATCTATCTAAATACGCGCAAGGAAGGTAATAAATCGACACATGTAAAATATGAACTCGGAAGATAACACAGTGTAATCGTTTTATGTGGATCCATTACATGTATGTGTGCATAGAAATTCACAAAGCGTGAGATTACAGATGTAAAATATCTCCAAGGAAGATCACAAAGAGCAACCTTTTTCTGTGTCAAAAGTAGCACACGAAAGATTACACAGTGCAACCTTTTCTATATGGAACATGTATATGGAAAATAACAGATACAAGACTCGCACAAAGCAGACTTCACAGCTCAATCAAGAGCTGTTATGTAAGACAAAGGAAGATTAAGAATTCAACCTTACTGTAGCACCCTGTCATAAAGTTAATGTCGTAATAGTAGAACGGAGTCTTCGATGCTGCCCCCGCTATCTTTTCCATGACTTCAACCACAATTTCTGTAAGCATACACATTTCAAAGCATTGTTAATATATACTATGTGGAACCAACATAAATGGAGATATTATGTCGATGTACAGCAAAGTTTAAATTATTCAGATACGTACCATAGAATATAACCATGAAAGGTCCTAGTTTTCCAAAGGCACACCTGGTCTATCCTTTCTTCAGAATTAAATGACATAAACGAACAAATGAAATATTACTAATCAACAGTGACTCAGTTGGGTTAAGATGCTGGATATCGAATTAAAAAAGGCATGGCTCGATATGGGCTATTGGAAATCTTCACATGGACACTTTACCACAGAATATAACCATGAAAGCTACTAGTTTTCCAAAGGCACACCTGGTCTAGCCTTTCTTTAGAATTAAATGACATAAACGAACAAATAAACTACAGTATTACTAATCAACAGTGACTCAGTCGAATTAAGATATGGGCTGTTTGAAATTTTCACATGGACACTTTACCATAGAATATAACCATGAAAGCTACTAGTTTTCCAAAGGCTCACCTGCTCTAGCTTTTCTTTAGAATTAAATGACAAAGAGGAACAAATAAAATATTACTAATCAACAGTGACTTAGTTGGGTTAAGATGCTGAATATCGAATTAACCCTTTCCCAAACGACAAACTTTTGGACTAGACCAAATTGAAAGCATTTGCACACGACAATTCAACTCTTGCTTAGAAGATGATTTCTGTCTATGATATGGTAGAAAACATTGTGGGAAAAGGAGAAAATGCTGGTTACCAGCATTTTCTCCTTTTCCCACAATGTTTTCAAAGGCTACTATTCCAGACCCGTAAAAACCAGGGATTGTTTGGGAAAGGGTTAAAAAGGCATGGCTCGATATGGGCTATTGGAAATCTTCACATGGACATTTTACCATAGAATATAACCATGAAAGCTACTAGTTTTCCAAAGGCTCACCTGCTCTAGCCTTTCTTTAGAATTAAATGACAAAGAGGAACAAATAAAATATTACTAATCAACAGTGACTTAGTTGGGTTAAGGCGCTGGATTTCGAATTTAAAAAAAGTATGGTTCGATATAGGCTGTTGGAAATTTTCACATGGACACTGAATGAGTAGCTTGTCATCTATATACACATGGTACTTTTCAAACTAAGGAATGTTATACAAGTAAATCAATGATCTGTTGCTCAGATTTGACTACACTTATTGTTAAAAGCGGTTTAAAACAACATTCGAACGAATTAAAAAATTAGATTTTAAAGTGTTAAGCGAATAATGAAATATTTTCTTTCTCACGTTCATTTTATCCAGGGTGTCGGTTTTATAGATTTGAAGTTCTCTCGTATACCATATTGCTTCTAAAAGAAATCTGCAGCATTCATAATACGATTGTAAAAGCCTTTAAAGCCGCCTTAAGGTAGTAGACCCATAACACATCTAGTGCAACATGGAATAAAATTTCTTGATAGTTGATAAATACAGATTTATACAGATATAATACTCTTGCACATTTTTAACTGACCAGAAATTCCTTTGCTGTCTATCTTGAAATTATTTGTTGATATTTTTATCAGTTTCCAGAAAAGAGGGGCAATTATCATCTGTCTTTGATATGAAAATGTAGAGGTTCTAGATTTATAAATGATAATTCTAAAAAGGAAAAAAAGGAAAACAAGTGGCTCGGTTAAAGTAGTACAATAATACTCATATTTAATCATAGCAAACTTTGTAGGATACTGTTACAGTGGAAATAGCTATTTTATTTTACGGATCCACTACCTTATTATCAGTTACTTCTTCGAACAGTGTGTATCTTATGACTAGACTGCATAGAAAATGCATTATCTTGACATAGTCTAAAGAACTTTTTGTTTTTTTTTCCTCGAGAATTTCTAGATTTGACAGTGATACAATTTATTTGCTGAACCAAATGCTTTAGCCAGTCATGAGTTCGTTAATTTCTAAATCTATGATTAGACTTGAATAAAATTAAGACTGGATGATGAAAACGGAACATGCTGAACTAAGATCAAAATCAACTGTTTTTTGAGATATTTTGACCATAACATATTGCATTGTTAGCAAATTGGCCTTAAGCGCCGACTCATCTGTCCTTTTAATTGTTGGGAGCTTTAAGGGTTAAAATTTCAGATACCTTCGTTCTCTGGTTTGTAATAAGAAGGGGCGAAGGACGCAATGGCATCCGCTCCAATACTCTCTGCATGGCGTGCCTGCAGGAAAAATGAATAAAAACAGACTAGAAAATGAACTTCTTTTAATATGAAAACTAAGTGAACGAGATGTTGGGGGTGAGATTGATTTACCTCATCGCAAAACAGGTAAAATATTCAAGAAATGAACATCCTTTACGGTTCACTTAAATGATCAATTTTAATAAACTAATTTAAATCCAAATTTTGGGGAGTACTTCTGACTCCTGGCACCCATATACTACATATCATATACATGGGATTCGACTGTATGCAGCCCGTTACTCGTCTCCGATTACAAAAGTCAATGAATTTTTTCTACGCCAACAGTTATTTACCTTACTCTTTCGACAACTGAGAGTTAAACCATTTGTCTACCAGAAAAACACACAAGTGTGAGTCAGTGGTTAATGCAGTCTGGCTGCTACAGTCTCTCGAACTTGTAAATTCGCTCAAAAATCTTCGCCATTAACCATAGGGGTCTCTGTACACGTAGGTTGATTCCTGGCACCCATACACTATACATTATAAACAAGAGATTCACCCGTATGCAGCCCATTGCTCGCACCCATTACGAAAAAATTTATCTTTTCTACCCTAACAGTTATTCTCCATATTCTCTCGACAACTGAGAGCTAAAACATTTTTCTACCATAAATACACAACTGTTTGTCAGTGGCTAATGCAGTCAGGCTACTTCAGTCGTTCGAACTTGTAAACTCCCTCAAAAATCTGCACCATTGACAAGGGTTTGTACATCCGACTTTCAAGATATATAATGCACTTAGATCCATTGAAACACATCATCAGCGGCACACACCCTTCGGACATGTTTGAAAATATCACTGACCAATTGTCCCTATCTTTAATAGCGACAAACGCCGAGTTTATGCCTGACTGATGGATGAATAGTAGTTTTCACTTTTCAAAGGGCTAAAATGGATTTTTTATACCAGTTCTTCGCAGTCCTTCAGACAATTAGCTCCTACATGTACCACCAGCTCAAGTCTTCCATTGGATGCATCTTTCCATGCAACAGCCAATCTTTTCCGTTCATCTACAGTCATAGACATTCCCTCAGCTAATGAACCATTAACTGAAAAAAATGTACATTTTTCTTTGTTTTATTATGTACAACCCTGGTGGAGATTTCGAGAAAAGGTATTTGTACATGATTTTTGTACATTTATCAACCTTTAAACAGACTGGTTTTCACGTATAGAAAAGTCAGAGTTTGTACAGTGTTTACCCTTTGATGTACCTGATACATGTCTCTTAATCACAGTCATTGTAGAAATAGTTGCAACTCTTTATTTATAGCAAGTTTCATAGTTAGATTTTAAGCTATCGAAGCTAATTCTGGAAGCTGATATCGATATATCAAGGCTCCTCCATGAGAATTTTTTATTTATAGCAAGTTTCATAGTTAGATTTTCAGCTATCGAAGCTAATTCTGGAAGCTGATATCGATATATCAAGGCTCCTCCATGAGAATTTTTTATTTATAGCAAGTTTCATAGTTAGATTTTCAGCTATCGAAGCTAATTCTGGAAGCTGATATCGATATATCAAGGCTCCTCCATGAGAAATAAGATATTTGTTCGGAGAAAAAAATAATACTGTGAAAGATTTATTTTGTTCTGAATGTGTTGTCTATAAGTTACAAAGGATATCAAAATAAGTTCTGAGGAGTGTGTTATCCTGCTAAATAGATGTATCTAACAAGAAACTTTAAAGTCGACGGTATACACCCAAACGTTGCTATTTCAAAGTTACTTTTTTGGGAGGGAAAATAATATTTCTATCGGGTAGTGTAGATCAAGGGTCAGACTGCACGTTCTGTGTGCAGTCTGATCTTGATCTACACTGTCCGCTAAAGAGTTGCGCTTAGCAGCCTAAGCGTTAATATTGGTCCAGACAAAAAGTACTTACTGAAGACTCCTGTAAAGTGCGCTTTGATCAAATAATCTGCATATTCTTTGATAAGAGGGAAGTTAATTTCTCTGCAATAGATTGAAACTGAATACCCTTTACAAGCCACACAATTTGATTATCGGTAAGAAAATTCCTTACGTACAGATATTTATTAACTGTCAGACAGACGGAAATGAATAAAATAATAATACCATATAAAACTAGAGCTGTCACTGAATGTAACTTAATACCGCTTTGACAGAAACAGGCAATCGTAAATATTCTGTACATAGACAGAAACAAGAATCGACAGGCTGATTCCAGCAAACCTCCGAAAACATTCGTTTTGCGGGGATATAAAAAGGATCACAACCAAGTAATTTATTCATTTTTAAATAAATAATAACAAAATGGTTCGCTGTCCGTGTAAGGGGTGGGGGATCATATTTACAAAAAAAAGGGATTATCATTAAAAAAAAAAAAGTCTATTCTAGGTCCCGAAATAAAGGGTGCGTAGTTATAATCAAATATCATGACATTTCGTATTATTTTAAAAAATATATATATACATTTCTCAATACTGACTTTTAACTATCAATACATGGTTAAATAACGAAAAACATAATGTTTCATTTGCTTCTGATTATGATGCTTACGATACCTTCTCGCGCTACAAGAAAAAAAAGAACATGTACACACACACAAAAAAAAAACAGATTTGTTAATTTTTAGGTGAAGTGTATATGCTTCACTACATACCCATCTTTGTCAAGGGGCGTAAAAGGAGCAGCCAACAGTTCCTTGAGGCGAAATGTATTCATCTGAAAAAACAAGAGGGCCAAGATGGCCCTGGATCGCTCACCTGAATTTTTGAGATGACCATAGCCTATTTTTTTGGAACCAATTTTATAATTTTGCTAAGCAATTTTCAAAAGTCACCTGTAAAATTAATTTCGAAATCTGACCATCAGTTTCAAAAAGAAGAATTTTTAAGAATTCTTCATTTCTGTATAAGAGCAAGTATCCCCCATCCACGAGAGCCATGTTTCTTGATGGATCAAAATTTACGAACAAGTTTTGAAAAGGGTCACCCAAGGAACATTTCGGAAAAGTTCTTTTAAAATCTGACCAAAGGTTTCAGAGAAAGAGAATTTTCAAGAATTTCATCATGTCCATATAGTGAAAGTAGCCCCCATTCACAAGACCAAGGATCACCCAAGGAACATCTCTGTCAAATTATTTTAAAATCTGACTAGAGGTTTCAGAGAAGAAGAATTTTCAAGAATTTCTTCATTTCCATATAGTGCAAGTAGCCCCCATTCACCAGAGCCATGTTTCTTGACCAATCAAAATTTTGCGAACAATTTTTGAAAAGGGTCACCCAAGGAACAACTCTGTGAAATTATTTCAAAATCTGACCAGCGGTTTCAGAGAAGAAGATTTTTTAAGAATTCCTTCATTTCTGTATAGTGCAAGTAGCCCCTATTCACCAGAGCCATGTTTCTTGACGGATCAAAATTTCGCGAACAAGTTTTGAAAAGGGTCACCCAAGGAACATCTCTGCGAAATTATTACAAAATCTGACCAACGGTTTTAGAGGAGAAGATTTTTAAAGAATTCCTTGATTTCTGTATAGTGCAAGTAGCCCCCATTCACCAGAGCCACAATTTTCGACGGATCAAAATTTCACGAACAATTTTTGAAAAGGGTCACCCAAGGAACATATCTGTGAAATAATTTCAAAATCCGACCAGCGGTTTCAGAGGAGAAGATTTTTAAAGAATTTGCTAAAAAATTCCATTTGGTTGCCTTGGCAGCCAGAGTTTTTGACGGAATCAAATTCTGTGAACACTTTTGAAAGAGGACCTCCCAAGGAACATTCCTGTCAAGTTTGGTCCAAATTGGCCCAGCGGTTTAGGAGGAGTTGATGTTTAAAGAATTGTTGACGATGCAAGAGCCACGACGGACGACGGACGACGCACGACGGACGACGGACACCTAGTGACCCTAAAAGCTCCCCTTGAGCACGTTGTGCTCAGGTGAGCTAAAAACACACACATTTTTTTTCTGTTTAAAGCCTGTATGTTTCTCTCTCACCTCCGCCCCCACCCAACCGCACCGCCACCCTTGCATATTCACATTGACAGTGCAAATCTTAAATATTTGCATAGAGAGAACATTGGCTAGTCTGAAAAAAAAAGTCCAGGAAGCCAAGAAAGGTAAAGACTTTAAAAATTGGTTTGATCTTTTTAAGTTGCTTTCAGAATGAAATGCATGGTGTACCTACATTATTTAAATCTGAAGGAGCAGTAAACACGACAAAGGTTTGGAATAGCAGCTACCAGGACATTCACAATCCTCCACACCCCCGACAAATTCTAATTGAATGACAATAAATGTAGCAGAGCCTTAAAGGAAGGAAGATTTACTTACGTTCGCCATGTTAGATGACATAACTATTATATGTGACTAAAATAACACAGAATAGATAACTTCACCAAAAACTTGTTATCTGGTTGGCCTTGTAAATTGTGATACGAATTATCTTGAGAAATCTTTGCTTCATTACTAGGGGCCACATTTGCAAATCATATTTACATTCGAATACAACATTGAACTACCCAACTTTATTGCTTTAGGTCAGTCTGTTTTTTGCCATGTCCTTGAATCAAGATAAAACTTTGCATGGAGCTAATAAGGCAAGTTAGACCTTTTTGTTATCTACACTGTAAATAGCGCGATTATAATGGATATTTATTTAATTTGGCTGGCTCTTACAAAGCTTTTCAAACATCAAATTTTACTCGGACAAAATGGATTATCAATGAAAGCGAGTCATCGGAAAGAAAGCGACTATATTTTATGCAGAGACACGTGATATCATAGATAACGCCTGTGTCCGACTAATCAAGAACACTACAAATGCAACTCCAGTGATAAAAACAAGGGATATTAACATGGCCGGGGTAAATAATGTTTGTTATAAGTAATGTTTATCATTCTAATGTTGATAAGATACGTGCGTCAAATTCGTGTATACAAATATGCATCGTTCTTTTTATCACTAAATTGCATGTATACATGTATGTCCCTACAGTGGTTGAAATGGAAGTATCTTTCAAACTAATGTCTAGAATATTGTTCAGAATAAAAATCAGCAGATATGACAACTGTATAATAAGATACAGTCCATTTAACAATCAAAACTTGAAAGAGAAATCAGCGACAAAGGAAGAGACAGCCTAGGCTGACTTCGTTTGGGGCTATAGCCACGGCTACAGTAGCAATGGCTCCAACCGAACATCAAAAGCCAGGACTATAATGATGTCATTTGACCTTTAACCTCGGCTATTGTCGGACCGCGCTCGCACCCACGGTCGGTTTAGTTCCAAGATGGCGACTGGGGAAGGAAATGAAATGTAAGTTATGTTGAAAAGGTAGAAGTACAAACCGTATTCGTTCCATATTATTTGTTTGATCAGACCTATATGCCAGCCAATAGTTATGCATCGAAATGGAGTATATGTGTTATTTCAAACGAACCGATGGCTTCAGCCGATGATATTTTTCATTATGATTGATGGAGAAATCGGCCCGTTGAGAATCCGTCCCCAAATTGAATTTAATTTTTGAGCCCATAAGTCCAGATCAATTTTCAGAAATGTCTCATTTTTTTTTTAATCTGAGATATCCCATCTTAAGACCCATAAAATAAGACAATATTCTGCCTGGGAGAATACACTTCAATAGAAGGGGTGGAGGAAGATTCGGACCCAAGAAGATTCGGCCCAACGCAAAATCTTGAGAAGATTCGGACCCAAGAAGATTCGGACCACCTATGAGAAGATTCGGCCCACCTATGAGAAGATTCGGCCCAAGGTAGAGGAAGATTCGGCCCTAATTTTGAAAACAGCATATAGTGAAGGCGATTTCCATATCTTGCAATTATACTTATTTTTTTATTAACTCTTTACCACACAACAAAATTTTAGACTAGTTCAAGTTGAAAGCATTTGCAGACGACAAAATAAAGGTGACTGAAAAATTGAAATTTGTTATGGGAAGAGTAGAAAACACTGTGGGAAAAGGAGAAAATGCTGGTTACCAGCATTTTCTCCTTTTCCTACAGTGTTTTCAAAAGGCTTCTTTCACAGAGGCGTCAAAAGTAGGGATTGTGTGGTAATGGGTTAAAGGAGAATGCCCAATATGCAGGTTAATTTGATATAGGTTTTGTCCCACTTTGTTGTTATGTAATGTAGCATGCACATTAGAAGTACGTTTTTTTTTTTAAGTAAAAAACTAAAATTATTTCTATTCAAAATCACTATTGTACTGTAGAAGAGCAGTAATATGATATTTGCACTTGTTTCTTCTTTCAGGATTATGGTGAACAAAAATGGCACAATGTACTTGGCAAGAATTAGCCAATCTTTATTTGATATGATCAGTTCACCAGATTGTGGTATGTATGATTTGGGAGACATGTTAAAAAAAACATGTTGCTAGGTTGGGGTATCAAACACCAGTCTTCTAGCTTGTGTCAGATTAGTACCATGCAGGCAGGTTTTTTGAAGTTTCATAAGCTTTATCAGTACCCTTTACACTCCTATGATGGAGAAATAAGACTGATAATTGCTTATTGGGGTTCATGCCATATTAGCAAATTTTCAGTTATACATGCATATCAACACTCATCCTAACCAGACTCTACTGAATAGGCAGAACTTTAACCAGTACTAAGTCAGATAATGGCATCTGCCTACTTCAGAAATAATCTTACCTGACCTGTACCTAAAATAGTAATAACATGGGACTTATATCACTTCTCCAAAGAGATAATTGTGTAATCTTATGAAATCATATATTGACTTCTATATAGGCAAGTAAACTGAAACTTAATTTGGCCTCAGCAGAACTGGAAAGATCATTGCTTTTCTAGAGCCGTGAAAGTAAGTGCTCAGGCCAAATCAAAATTCTGTTCCTTGGCAGAAATGTTTGTCATCACAAGATACAGTGGCTTTGAATGATTTTACTGGTTGAAAAAGAACTAGGATAGGCTATCTTTTCCTGACCAGCACAGGAGGAGTCCTGCAGGGCTCAGTGGTAAAGTGTGGGACTCATAAGCTGGAGGCTCTGGGTTCAAGCTGCACTGCATTCATTGGAGTTTTCATTGGAGTGCCCTTTGGCAAGACACTTCAAAGCCCTTACCTAGTACTGCTAAAACCCAGAAAATACATGAATATACCAGCTGCTGCAGTGATATGACTGAAATAATGTTGAAGCGGCATAAAACAGTCGTCAAATATATTTTTTTTTATTTTTTATAGCTTATACACCTATGGACATCAAGTGAAGAGAAAGCTCTAATAAGTGTGAGAGGAGAAGTTGATGAGGAGTTTAATAAAAATCAACGCCATGATGTCCTGGTTTACTGGTCTATCTTTTCCATAATTTTAACATTTTCGGACTTTTGAGAGTGCTTCTTTGCAGAGGATCATTTTTTCTGTTTCTTTGATAACTCTAAAAAGGCAGAGTGGCTGTCTGTTACCAGTGTCATACACTACCATAGGTTTGGTTGAAGCCCTGTTTCAATAGATTCTGTTGAAATCTTCAAAGTACTTGAATTTAGTTGGATTATTCCCTGTACTGTTGTTCTCAAGACTGCTTTCCGATAATCCTTTTTAAGTTTGTTCCATTTATTTATCACCTGCACATTTGTCACATTTATGCCCTAACAATATGGGAAAAGTAGCCAGTTAACCCATTACCACACAATCCCTACTTTTGATGTCCCTGAGAAAGAAGCCTTTAGAAAACATTGTGGGAAAAGGAGAAAATGCTGGTTACAAGCATTTTCTCATTTTCCCACAATGTTTTCTACCCTTCACAAAACAAATTTCAAATTTTCAGTCACTTTTATTCTGTCGTCTGCAAATGCTTTCAATTTGGACAAGTCTATAAATTAAATATTGTTGTTTGGTAATGAGTTAAAGTTTAAAATTTCCATTTCATATTTACATGATTTGGTCAGCATTTTTGGTTGGATTTTCGTGAAACTTGCACAATTTGTTTATCTAATCAACAGCTTCAAGCTGATTGATTTTGAAAAAAAACAAAAAACAAAAAAACAAACAGTAAGGGAAAAGTAGCCACTTTAATTTGAAAATAGCTATTGCTTGTTTACTTGATAAAGAATGCATTATCTGTCAGATTTCTGTGTACTTGCAAAGTTTGTTTTATCAATAGCTTTAACCCTATTGGTTTTGAAAAAAAAATAAATAAACAAACAATATTGGAAAAGTAGCCATTTCAAGTTGAAAATTTCCATTTCTTGTTTACATGATGAAAATTTCATTTGTTTTTATGTTTTTTTTTTTAACTTTGACAGTTTGCAAGAAAATAAGTAGATACACTGCAAGTAGAGCAGTTCAGGCTCTTAACTCATTACCAAACGACAAAATTTTAGGTTTGTCCATATTGAAAGCATTTGCAGACCACAATATAAAAGTGACTGAAAATTTGAAATATGTTTTGTGAAGGGTAGAAAACATTGTGGGAAAAGGAGAAAATGCTGGTTACCAGCATTTTCTCCTTTTCTCACAATGTTTTCGAAAAGCTTCTTTCTCAGGGGCGTCAAAAGTAGGGATTGTATGGTAATGGGTTAAGGGACACTAGTTCTTTATACTCTACCACAGGAAGTGATGGGATATTATGTTATATTGTCTAATGCCTGTTCATCCCATATTATATGGCTTTTGTTGTAATGTTGCCTCAATTTAAAACAGGACAAGGCTTTTTACCCTAATTCTGCTTTAACTTGAAGCAGCATACAAAGAAACTTTGGTGGCTGCATTTGATTTCACAAGTTTTTATGAACAACCTTAGTTATTTTTATCTCCACTGGCCCAAGGCCAGCAGGCTTATGTCATGGCCTGGTGCCCGTTGTACATATGTTTCTGTGTGTTAACTTTTTTTTTCAAACTTCTTCACTGGAACTACCCATCCATTTGATGAAACCTCACAGAAACGGTCCTGCTATTGTCTTCTCCAGAAATTCTTGAAATGATTAAAAAGCTGGTTGCCATAGCAACAAAACCGAAAAATTTTGATTGTCTTTGAAAAACTTCTTGTCTGAAACCATAAGACCCAGGGCTACCAAATTTGGCATCTAGCTTTATCTTATGGACCTCAATCACTTCAAATTTGTATGGTTAAAAAGCCAGTGGAGCAATGTACAGAGGCATAATGGGCCTCTTGTTAGATTTATCTGACACTTTGATTTTCATGTTAGTTTTCAAACTTTATTAAAATGATGTTAACTGTTGTTGGCATATCTCATTTATTTTCCAAACTTCTGCTTTTATGACTTAAATATACTGGTACCCTTCAAATGATCAATTTTGTAAGACCTACTTTATAGTAAAAGTTTGGGTGTACAGTTATAAATGTCGTAGGCTAGACAGGAATTCAGCTAGATTCAGAATCTGGCTAGACCAGATAGGCATTCGATCTTATCAGGACTAGGACAGATAAAAATTCTTAATTGGTCTGGACTCATTCAGGATCTGGCTAAACAATTTTTAGCCAGATACAAATTCTTATTCAACTCCTGATCTGCTTTACACCAAAAAAGGATTTTTATCAAGACTACAACTAGGCCTACACTGTATGAGTCTTGGTCATAGCCCTGGGAATCTTTGTATTTAACTCTTTAGGAAATAGCAAAATTTTGGACTTGTCCAAATTGAAAACATTTGTAGACGACAAAATAAATGTGAATAAAAAATAGAAAATTGATTTGGAAAGGGTAGAAAACATTGTGGGAAATGGAGAAAATGCTGGTTACCAGCATTTTCTCCTTTTCCAACAGTGTTTTCAAAGGTTGAAATTGAATGCATATGCAGAAATCAAATGTAGCTGGAATTACGGTAGAGCTAATTGTCTCCAAAAGTTTTGAAAACCTTTTGGGGTCAAAGAAAAATACCAAACATTTTCATTGAAATTTGCGATTTTTCGGAAGAAAAACAGATCTGTGTCCTCAATACCACCACTATGGTCCTGGCTTGTAAGAAAAAGGCCTATAATCCTTGGAACCTCCTCACACATCCCTTTATCAATTCGAAAATGGTACCTTAACCCTTTCCCAAACGACAAACTTTTGGACTAGACCAAATTGAAAGATTTGCAGACGACAATTCAACTCTTGCTAAAAAGATTTCTGTCTATGATTGGGTAGAAAACATTGTAGGAAAAGGAGAAAATGCTGGTTACCAGCATTTGCTCATTTTTCCACAATGTTTTCAAAAGGCTACTATTCAAGACCTGTAAAAACCAGGGATTGTTTGGGAAAAGGTTAAGTCAAAGTCTATAAACTGGGGAATTATATTATCTGAATAACCCTGCACCCGCTGAATATGCTGTCGACGGAGTCTGAGTAAGAGACCAAGCAAAACAGTTTTTGTAGGTAAATGCAAAAAAAACATGTCATTTAAATCATCATCCATAAAAAAAAATCTCAATCGCCAACAGTATAGGTATCCATGGACGCCGCCATATTGTTGACTGCTGTTGCAAAGGCTATGTGTGTTCGCTTCATGACATGCGTACTTGACAGCTTCCCGTTTATTTATAGTTTTCTGACGTCACTTTAGCCGTGGCTATAGCACCAAACGAAGTCGGCCCTAAAGACTTCTTATGTCAGAATGATATTGTTCTGCTTTCGACCAGTCAGGTAGCGGACAGGGTGGATCTTTAGTCATACTTAACTTCGTTGCAGTCTTCGTCTGGCCGTGATGTACCCCGTTGACGGCAGTGAAAAGTAAACCAAGAAAACGAATAAAAATATTGACGTTGTTACCATTATTCCTTTCACCTTATGACACATTTACTTTTGTTTCAGATAAAACAATTCAGAGTGAAAGATTTAATATCAGCACCGTTTACACCACTAACAAATGAAGGGTTTGTATACGTGTTTTTGTATACTCTACGTTTCTGTCTAAACATGAGAAGTGCTCGCTAAAACTGAGGTTGAACATTTCTCTATGATGCATTATACACAGGGAGTTATCACATAAATATTGATCTATCAATTCTATTTTGTCTAATAACTGACAAATTCATGTGCTAGACTGATCCTGTAACGTGCAGAAAATTGACCAAGACCAAAACGTTTCGACCTGCGATAGCCTGAGCTGCCTGTGCAGGCTAACATTGGTCAAACATGCATCAAACGCCTCCTCATAGAGCATGGCTCCCTTCCTTTTGTGTAAGCTCAACTAAAGATCGAAAAGATTACCAACTTGTATAAAACGTTCAAACGACTTTTAAGGACTTTTAAATCGTAAACAAAAACTGTTCATTAATTGCAGTTATTTTTTCCACAGCAAACAACACTAAAACAACGAACTGTTTCAATACTTGAGGTGTAACACTGCAGTGACCTTTTTCTTAGGCTAGGCACACACCACTTCGTTTAAATAACTATAGAACTGTATTCTTATAATCTAAAATATGTAAATTAATACTGAAAAACGATCAGTCCCTTCTCCGCAGCATAGGAGCAAGGATTTTCACCCATTCTGTGCAAAACATTTCCTTTCATGAATTTTGTGAATGAAAAGGTATCGCATTCACTGACATAGAGTTTGTAGTATTAATTAATTGAGTACGAGCCTAATTTGTGCTTGCAGTGATCAACATATTCTGTATCTGTTGTTAAACTTACAGGGAGGTGAACTATTCGATCATTCAGCAATATGCCGATTACCTGGTATCGACCAAGTTTACCGGAGTTTTCAGTAAAGTATACCTTTAACAGCTCACATCTATCTCATAGATGAACCCATTTCTATCTTAATAATAAAAAAGTCTGTAGAATTTTAGAAGCATTATTATTGTAGAATAAGTTGTATGTTTTCCATTAATATACACGTATCGAGTATTTGCGTTCATATTTGAAATAGCATCTCTTTGCCAAAAAACTATATGGACTTGAATAATTTGCAGCAGTTTTCTTTGGAAACATTACTCTAACGGTCTTTTACGGCGCACACTAACACACGGTCCTGTGTACAGTGATATTTAGCTTTCCAACTATACTCTAACCGATTTTAATACCCGCTAACTAGTCCGCACCATATAATAAATGAGATGAAAATATTCATTTAAGACAACTCAGATTTTTATAATTGTAAGTTTGTGCTCTGTGATCTTGATTGAATGAGAAAGAACGTGTTGCTTGGCACTCTTTGGCTGAACAATGCAGATTTTAATTTTTGTAAATTTCTCTACAGTCTATCATGAACGTTCTACTTGATACATTGGCAGATCACTGGAATAGGTTTCTATTTTCGAAATTCTACCAGATTTTTACTATGTATTCAGCTGCATACTTTTCATGAGTATTCACGGTGGTACAGAGGTCACAATTCCGCTAATTTCCCCACGCCGTAGCACAGATAAGAGACTGCTCTAGTTAGCTCAGTGCCAAAGCTTGAAAATATTGCTACCATTTCAAAAACCCACAGAAATCGATACTACTAAATTGCCAGTGCTCGTTTTCATTTTAACTGCACCAATTTGCTTTGCTATCTAATTTACCCTTAGTGCAAACTGCACAGTGGCATATCAAAATTATGTTACAAGTCGCAAAATTGATGTTAAAATGTTGTCTTGTAGATAATGAATGCCAATAGGTAAATAAATAACACAATCGTTACATCTTGCTGTAGTTAACGGTACGCTAGCAGAGGGATTGTCTATGACTGTAGACGAACGTAAAAAATTGGCAGAAAGCTGGATGCAAGCTTCAAAGGGAAGACTTGAAGTTATTATACATGTTGGTGCACAATGTATCAAAGAAGCACAGGAAATGGTGAGGATGACAAAATCGGAAATTATTATCTTGAAAACCATTAATAAAGAAAGTTTTTTTTAAGATGAAATTGATTGTCCATTTTAGACTGTCTTCACCCTTTTGCATATTTTGAAATAATAACTAAATCGTACCACAATTTACTAGTAATGCAAGTAGGCTGTAGATAGTCATGAATGGAAAAATGGATAAAGATCTCTCTTTTTTTTTCACCTGTGATATTTTATTGTAAGTTCATGTACACCTAAATAAGCATAATGCAGCATTTCAAAAGTAGACGATTTTCAAAGAAAATATATGAGTATTTAGATCAACAAATAATTTCAAATGATATTATAAATGACAATCAAACAGGATAGCTCATAAATAACAAACGTCTCCTTCTAGTGACAGGCTCACCACAGATTTCAACCCTGGTTTGAATTTTGGCGAACTCTTTCCCTCTTAGTTTCATTCGCTTTTAAATTGATATAAAAGGTTTATAAAATCAATTTACCTATGAATCAAAATTCTGTTTTTTATTAGAGCAGACATGCCGAGAAGATTGGTGCAACAGCTATAGCTGCACTTTCCCCGTCGTATTACAAACCTGAAAATGAAGGTATATATTTGTATAATCACTATATATTTTCATTCGGATTCTCTGAAACTTACTTTGTATCTGTAAAATTGTTACAATATTATAATCTTATTTCAATACCAAACTGAAATGTTTCGGTGCCTTTATTTAGATTTCTTACTATTTCATAACTGTTCAACCAAATAGATCCCAAATAACCAGTAATATGCCAAAGAGTTTCTTTACATCAGAACAATCTTCGCGATATACATGTATCTTGAAACATTTACAAATACGTAAGACAGCTTCAACGGTTGTAAGTGAAAGTGTAGCGATTGTAACAGATACTTTGTAGTTATTCTCAAATTAAGATGCTTTTTCTTTTTTCAGATTTGCCAAATAAAATGTACTCAATTAAAGGATGTACTTTCTTGTGTCCTTTTAGTAAATATATACAAATATTGAACATGTACTAAATGTCAACAACTACCGGTAAATAATTTGGTTGTTTCTAGATGTGGTCGTAGAAATCTTGTCACAAATTGCTGGGGCGGCACCTAAAACTCCGTTTTATTACTACGATATCAACTTCTGTACGGGCATATATTGTAAGTATGAATTATCAAATCATTTCTCATTTCATAATGAGTGTGTCAATGATTGCGTGCGACTACTAGTAGCTTTGGCAGCGTCTATTATATAAAAAGATCAACTTATATAAAAGCAGGACATGACATCAAGAAGAGTGCCTTAACTTAGTGGTACAAACGTTTGCAAGCAAGTTTATCTTGTAATTTCAAGCTGTATTTTTTATAAAGTGAATCTGAATTGAGTATAGACCTATACCCTTCCCTTTGGAAGAAAACCGTTGTAAAATTTCAAATGATTTTTATACCGTAATTACACATAATTTTGTAAGATACCACTGCTTCGTTCAGATAAAAAGATAAAGAAATAGGAATTACAATTATAATAAAATGACCTCGAGAATATTGCCGGAAAAAAATAGAATCCAGCCGTGGAAAAAAATCTGCTACGTGGGCACAACGATAAGTAAATGGATTCATAAATTGCGAGTTTTGGTAATTGTACCGGTCATCAACATAAAAAAAAAAAAACTTGGTACTATTATATTTTTTTCTTCTAGTAAATGCAAGGAAAATAATGGAGAAAGGCTTGGTAAAAATACCAACTCTGAGAGGCATGAAATTCTCGTCTTTAGAGTTGCCAAACGCTCATGATAGTCTGTTGATAGAGGGCGCTGATTTACAAGTCCTTATGGGCACCGATAACGTAAGTTGATAAAATTCATCTGTTTGCTTAGTGAAATCGTTTCTTTTTGACTATGTCTTCTGTACCGAAATCATCCCGCTCTAGATAAACTTACAGTTCTGTTGTTGACAATCAACTGACATGGTATGGTTAATGACTTAGAAAAGATTATAAACGAGCTGTGATTCTGATCTGAAACTACCGGTATTTTCTTACCAGTAAGAGCATAAATAACCACAATTTTCATTACATTTCACTGTACTAAACTATATTATACGTTTTTAATCTTAGATGCGTCTGAGTAACTTTCATATTTATCCAATTAGGAGTTTAACATGTTAACTGTTGTCTATTTCAGCAATATCTGACGTCGCTTACATTGGGATTGTCAGGTGTTGTGGTCATCTCTTTTATGGGCAATCTGTGCTTTGATATGAAAGCAGCATTTGACATCGGCGACCTTGCTACTGCAGGCAAATTACAAGTAAAACGTTTTTGTCTGAACAATATACTTTACGATGTGCATGAATAAAGTGTATTCAATAACATATTTTCCTATTTTACAAGAGGATGTTAAAAAGGTTAGCCTTTTGTTTATTGGCGTATTCATTTTTACTTAACTATACATGTACCTTATTACTTTATTTAACACTGTCAGAGTACACCCAATAACAAATCCTACCTTTTATTATGTATATGTCAGTGTCGTAGAAAATCCTGGAATAAATCTTATTGACAACTTTTATATTGCGAAGCAAAAGATCAATTTATAACGGTGACAAACCGTCTGAGATATTTCTAATGTCTTTCACAGAAAACAGCCCAAAAGATGTTTCGACTGCGGAACGAGAACGGTGGTAGGTACTTTAGATCTTTTATCACTTCGTATGATTATCTTTATTCCTCTATCGACTGAACACCTAAGTTTTAAAAAACTCAATATTTTTTTTTTCTTTCTTAACTATATTATTTAAATAACGTTTAATCGTCTTCATTTCTCCTCTTTCTTTTTTAAACCCCTTGACTTTTACCTGCATCAATGAAATGATCTTTTTGATTTTGTTTTAACAGAGAGAGTACATGATGTTTTAAATATTGAAATTAAAAATAGTTGTTATTTTCATACACTTTTGATATCAGTTGTATTATATCATCACCCAAACATCCTTCGATATCATAACAACATAACAAGCATTTTCTCTTTTTTCCCCCCACAATGTTTACTTTCAAATATATTTCCTTAATTTCAGTTATATCTTATATGTCGTCTGAAAATGATTTCAAAATATAAATAATATTTTCAGCCTGGAAATTGGTTAACCCATAATCTATGTATCATTACTTACGGTGTGCTTTGCAAAAGATTTTAAAATCTGGAAAACATATAAGTTTTTGAGTAGATGAACCCCTCTAAGCTAGTTGATTCGGCTGCTTATTTGTAACTCGAAAGTAAAAACAATACCAATGGTAGTTACTATTATTCTAACATAACTTTTGTCATATTGAATAGACTTGGAACTGTAATTGTTGGCTGAATGATATAGAAAGTATGTGAAAGGAAAGTAGAAGATATAAAGCAATACCGTTGATAGAAACTGTATTGCATACTGTGTTGATTGTATGGTAGGAGCCCGTCAGGCTTACCACTTTTATATTCTTTAAGGACTCGTTCATTCCAAATATTCATCACAAAAAAAATACTAAATTGCTTTGATTGAATTATACCCATAATAAGGAGACAGTATAAAAGTCCCTCAAAGTATGCCAAGTAGCTTGACTGTACAAATTGTCATCGTTAAAACATTAGCCATCTTCCCATGGATGATTGTCCACAGCAAAGTTTATCACCATCCTTGACTGGTGAGGCTAACATAAGTTAAAACTGATAGTAAAACCTTTTAATGAAATGTCGAATAGCTTAAACAGTTGTCTGGATTCGACATCCCGGCAAAGTAATGTTGTCATGTTTGGACCTCTGGTTTCTTGATGAAGTTGAAAAACTAAGCGGGAGACCGGGAGAAAACTGGCTTTATTTCACTGAATAGAAAGCCAATGATAAAAGAATGTGCCTCGATCAGTGGGAAAATGTCATATTCTTACAACTGTACCAAAATTTCAAAACTGTATAACAGCTAAATTAGTAAATATAAGCAACGTATTTTGGTACAGTTGTAAGAATATGACATTTTCCGACTGATCGAGGCATATTCTTTTATCATTGGCTTTCTATTCAGTGAAATAAAGCCAGTTTTCTCCCGGTCTCCCGCTTAGTTTTTCAACTTCATCAAAACATCATGTTCAGCGCTGGATTACGGACAAGAGGCACTCCCGTTTTCTCATAAGCTACTATCGCTTGATTTTTCAATCAAAGCTCTATAGATTGGTACCATACTCGTTGTACGGGATGCAATTTGAAACAAGTTTGGACCAAAATTAAACGACACTTACTTTGTCAATAACACGTGTCCGCCATCTTGAATTCACTGAAGAAATTTCCCGTACAGAGTTTCCATACAATGTGTATGTGGATGTTTACTTGTATGCTCCAGGAGGCATTCCAGTTGCGAAGGCGCTTGGCAGTCTCTTAACCGGTATTGACTTTGGTCCTGTTCGTCTGCCACTTAAATCATTATCCAGTGAAGGAATAGAAAAATTGAGGAAGGCCTTTTCAGCTGAAAGTCTGTTAGATGTCGGCCAAGTCACAGAACAGTAACTATGATACTTATTAGTGTAACAAAACGACCTATCTTTACTTTGATTCGTCTAGTGTACCACATAGTGTACGAGTATAAACATGGACAAACTGAATCAACAGAAATTAAAAGAATTACAATAAATGATATCAAATAATACGGTTTGTTATTGAGTCTTAACCCTAAACCAAACGATTAGACTATGTTTACCAACCCTGTTTGACGTCTGCAAGGGTTTTTATTATTACTGATCGAGTGCCCTCTAATTCACAGTTTGTCTTAGAAATTTAACTTGTAACTTATATCCTAGCCACACTGGCCCAAATTCTCACTTTGCCATTGTCAATTATGGACACGATGAAAAAAAGTCGTATAGGGCAAGTGATTATTTAGGACACGAAGGGCGTAGCGGGAATGTGGTAGATGAGCAGTAATGGTCATTTACTGCATTCTCACTGAGTCCTACGTGTTCTTAAAGAATCGAATTAAGACATTGTGAGTTAACATCCGTTTTTTATGAGAGAAAAGTTAAATTTATATCGTCGATAGAAGCAGTCCTCATTGCCCCAATGCCTTGGTCCACGCGGGTCGACGTGGGTAAATTTTGAAATTGTAAAAAATAAGTTGGAGACGTAAATAAAATGGGGATATGATCGAATCTGGCCGCGGTAAGGACTTATTAGAGGCATTTGACACGAACAGGACATGAACCTCATAGGATCTTTTACAAGTACAAACCGAGAAAGATCGTGCTCACTGTTCACCCTAGGAAATTTAAGATTACGAATGAGACCACAGAAAGCATGGGCTTCAGTTTGTTTTAGATCTCGGGAACCGTTGCGAGAACATGGAATTCGTACAGTAAGCGCAGGTTGCTAATGAAGTTGATCATTTTAACAATGAATAACCATATATATCAAGAATGACATGTCTTGTACAGATTATTGAAATATTTTGGGTCTTGTCTTCACGCAATGAGCACTGTGTACCCTATTTGATATACGTATTTTCTGTTAGAAATAAAGGTGCAGTATCTAGAGTATGAAGAAACAACCTAAGACCGAAAGGCTTTTCCGTTACCGAGGGATGAGTCATGTGCTGATTTACCAACCGTGTCAAATTATGATCCTGAGCGCATTTCGTTTTTCTTCAAGTTCATGATGTCTCTCCAAATTACATACGCATAAAGTCTGTAATTCCTAATTTGCACTTATCACAGCACGTCTTTGAAGCTCTATTTAGAATGGTTCAAATTTTGCAAATAGGTTAAATGGTAAAGGGTATTATTGTATTATTGTTGTATTATTGTTTCATTTCATTCAAACGTTGGGGTCAAACCAAATGCAGGTAATTCAACAAAAAATACTAAACGAGTACTTCAGATCAAGGAATAATGTAAAAAAAAATGATACAAATGACAATTAGACATGACAGTTCATTGATCACAAACGTCTCTGTCTGACAACATAAACAATTTTTTATGCCTATGTGTTTGGTTCCAAATTTGAATTTAGATCGTGCAGAATATAGCCATTATTTTAGATATTGGGTTCCAGTCGCTTAAAAAGTATTTTGGATCACGAGAAAGGCTTGGGTGTTAAAACGGAAGTTGCAAGGGTAATCAGAAAATCAAAGTTGTGCAGCTTAGAATTCCATGAGCCGTGGTGAAAACATGAAATTCCTGCAAAATCTTGAAAGTGAGTATATTTCTAGGAAAAAAAAATAAGTTAGCAATGATTTCTTGAAGTACCAACTAACGAACAATTGAAAAACAATAGATGCCTTTCAGTATTCTTTGTCGAGTCATTCGATCCACTAACCAGCGTGGTGTTTGCGTAACAAAGCTCTTGAGTAAGAAGAAAGGGAAGTCGAATGCTTTTGACGACATTGAATGGCCATTTACTGATTTACTTGCTTAACGACAGCCTAAACACAAGATATATTTTCGGTCTAGAATGCAAGGCATAATAAATTCTATATATCTAGATATGGAACGCCGTAGCTGTCTTTTCTTCAAAATAGTTATGTTGCTCAGTTCACTTTTAACTTGTTGGGTTGAATTGAAATGATGATCAGTCAGACAGGATTAAAGTCTTCTCTAAATATCATTTTGTTCGGTTGCCAAGCCATTAAGAAGTATTGGTTGGACATTTTGTTCTGTCTATTTCTCATGATGTCAAGTTAGATTAACATTTTGTTCAGTTCATTTTTATCTTCTTGGGTTGAATTGAAATGATAATCAGTCAGATGGGATTAAAGTCTTCTCTAGATATCATTTTGTTCGGTTATCAAGCCATTAAGAAGTGTTGGGTGAACATTTTGTTCTGTTTATTTCTCATTATGTTCAGTTAGATTAACATTATGTTCAGTTCACTCTTATCCTATTGGGTTGAATTGAAATGATGATCAGTCAGCTGGGACTAAAGTCTTCTCTAAATATCAATTTGTTCTGTTGCCAAGCCATTTAGAAGTAGTGGGAAGACGTTTTGTTCTGTTTATTTCTCATTATGTCCAGTTAGATTAACATTATGTTGGGTTAACATGTTATTTGATTCCATCAACTGGTAATGAAGTTCAGCTGACATAGCATTAGTTTTGCTTTACTATAATATCTTGTTCATTACAAGGGTATTTTATTCAGTTTATTGTTTATCATAATTTGTTCACTCGTCAATATCTTACGCCAGAGAGACTGGAATTATGTTAACTGGTCATTTAGTTTACAAAGTACACATCATATTTGACAATCTTATCATTGTATCTGGATATAAACAATTATGGTAAGAAAGGATGATGCTATGTTTAGTTGAGTGTATATTACGTCCAGGTAGGATAGTATTATGTTTCGTTACCCCAACATTCTGTTTGGTTGATTGTCATTGTATCGAGTTGAAGTAGCATTATGTTGAATAAACTTATGTTCATTTGGAAAACCTCGGTTTTACTCCGCAAGAAACGTCATCATTGCATCATCGCTAAAATATGACGTAATCGGGGCTAAACAACTCGCACACGACCACGTGATATTTAACCCTTTACCAAACAATCCATTGTTTTAACGACCCTGGGAAGGAAGATTATTGCAATTATTGTTGGAAAAGGAGAAAATTCTGGTTGCCAGCATTTTTTCCTTTTCCTACAATATTTTCTACCCTGTCAAGAACCTCAACTTCATTTGTTCCACTTTCAAAATTTGACATCTGCAATCTGCAGATGATTTCAATTTGGAATGGTCTAAAATTTGTAGTACGGGAAATGATTAATAAACCTTCATTATCAGCATCTTTTCCAGTTCACACTTTACTATCGCCAGTGTTAAACAATGTCAAATATGGCAGAATTTGACCAAGATTTTGAGGAAGTAACGGCTAGACTCAACTAATGGAAATGTCTACTGATTTACTATGTACAGCAATATTTTTTCTTTAAATTCCAACATATCGTCGATTTACTTCTTAAAGGTGGCCTTTCAGGTTTTGGGACGAAAATTTTACAAAAATACACAATTTTTAAATCATCTTTGTACTCCCAAAGCCTTTTAATTTTCATCCATAAAACCCCTGTAATCCAAAACCACCCGACAACAAGAGAAATTAGAGATTTACTACGGCCCAGGTCGACTCCGACGGGAGACACGGTCTATTTTTAGATGAGCAACTCGCTCATTTACATACCAGAACTACACAGACGAAGCTTCAAATATATAGCGTCCGAAGAAGACATTATAGAAAATAATTGCATGTTTGTTATGTTATGGAATTAGTCACGTAACAGTCACTTGAAATTCCCAAAATCCTTTTTTCATTTTTGGCGCGAAATCTTTAAATACCTTAATAGGCTACGTAACTTTTTAAAGGTGGCTATTTAGGTTTTTAACATCACATCAAATTCAAAAATAAATCTATCTCTGAAATTTATATGGAAAAAAAACAAACAAATCATCATTAATTAAAAATCATAAAATCACGGTAAACATTTTTTGATGGTATTCCCTTAAAAGGCCACGTAGCCTCTTAAGCTGTTTTTAGATTTCCCGCCAAAAATCAAAAAGGCATTGTGGGAATGTTATGCTCCTAACACGTGACTAATGACGCTTAAATTCCATAACATAACAAACATATAACTGATAATTACTTTCCATAATGTCTTCTTCGGACGCTATGTTTGACGCTATGTCTGTCTATTTCCGGTATGTAAATGAGCTAGCTGCTCATGTAAAAATAGACCGTGTTTCCCGTCGGTGTTGACCTTGGCCGTAGTAAATCTCTAAATTCTCTAATTGCCTGATGGTTTTCAACCACTTGGGTTTATTGAATGAAAATTGAAAGGCTTTGGGAGTATAATGATGATTTTTTTGTACTTTTGTAAAATTTTCGTCCCAAAATCTAAAGGGCCACCTTTAAGGGAATACCACCAAAATTTTTTTTTGGTAATTTTATGATTCTCAATCATTGATGATTTGTATTGTTTTTTCATATAAATTTCAGTGATATATAGATCTATTTTTTTTTTTAATTTGGTGAGATATGAAAACTCTAAATACCAACCTTTAAACCTCGTAAAGTTCTACAGCTTGTTTCAAACTGCAGGTGGTATGGTTTTAGAGGAAAACCGACCATCTAGATTGATCGGCTTTTATTACATAATTTTTGTATAGATCTGTGTTTTACCACTTGGCATGTGCTACATCTAATCTAAGTAACTGTTGAATATTAATGAGGGCGTAGGGTTTATGTACACATGCGCAGTAAATCCAGATAAACTGCGACGTTTAAATGAATAAATGATCAAAATAAACCTGCGTTGGGTAGTTTATGGAAGATAGACGGTCAAAAATTTTCAAATATGAGCGTTCTGATTGGATAGAAAAGTAGGACAAAGACTAAGTTCATTTATAAGGGAGCGGATCGATGATGAAACAGCTGTTTACCTAAGCGACGGATCTGGTCAGACTTGGGATCGAGACAATTGGCGATCGACACCGGTTCCGTTCACACTTGAAAAGTTGCAAGGCGGTCTACAAGTCGATTATTTTCTAGACGTATCCAGCATGAATTATAAACTCCGGTGCAGCCCGATGATCTCTAGTTCCACCACTCTTAACATTGAAAATCTCGCATTTGTTTGAAGGATTTAATTTACCAAAGGATTATTTTTCATTCTTCAAAGTATATCAAGTCCGTTCGCCCTAAAACACGTTCGCCTTAATTAGGCCTAAGAAAAAAATCAGTGTTTAGGGTTTCGGTCCGAGATGCCATAGGTAGGGTAGGTAGGGTTTTCATGTGTTTTTGTTTTTGTTTAAATTTCTTTTACAAGGACCATGTACTGAAATGCCACCTGAAAAAAATATTCTTTCAACTGTAGGGTAAAAAGTTTAGGGTCGACAGCATTTTTTAGGTAGGGTTTGGAAACCCAAAACACAGAACTTTGTTTTCTTAGGCCTTATTTGGGCAGCAATCAAACCGGCCTGTCATCAAATGATCCCCGGGGAGGTCAAACCGGCCCCAAATGTTTAGGTGGCATTTCAGTACATGGTCCATGTAAAAGAAATTTAGAGAAAAAAGAAAACCCTACCTACCCTACCTATGGCATCTCGGACTGATTTTTTTTCTTAGGCCTAATAAGGCGAACGTGTTTTAGGGCGACCGGACTTGATATACTTTGAAGAATGAAAAATAATCCTTTGGTAAATGAAATCCTTCAAACAAATGCGAGATTTTAAATGTTAAGAGTGGTGGAACTAGAGATCATCGGGCTGCACCGGAGTTTATAATTCATGCTGGATACGTCTAAAAAATAATCGACTTGTAGACCGCCTTGCAACTTTTCAAGTGTGAACGGAACCAGTGTCGATCGCCCATTGTCTCGATCCCAAGTCTGACCAGATCCCTGTCGCTTACGTAAACAGCTGTTTCATCATCGATCCGCTCCATTATAAATGAAGTTATCAATGTTGGCAGTCCTAAATCTTGCAGGACTTTCTTTAAAATTGTCCGAGTATTTTCCTCGTTTCCCGCCATTTTTCGCCGGACAAGAGGAAAAGTTCGGGTTGCGGATTAAAACTGATGTTTTCCAAATGAACAGAAGTTTATTCAACATAATGTTACTTCAACTCGATACAATGACAATCAACCAAACAGAATATCGGGGTAACGAAACATAATACTATCCTACCTGGACGTAATATACACTCAACTAAACATAGCATCATCCTTTCTAAACATAATTGTTTATACCCAGACACAATGATAAGATTGTCAAATATGATGTGTACTTTGTAAACTAAATGAGCACTTAACATAATTCCAGTCTCTCTGATGTAAGATGTTAACGAGTAAACATATTATGATAAACAATAAACTGAATAAAATACCCTTGTAATGAACAAGATATTATAGTAAAGCAAAACTAATGCTATGTCAGCTGAACTTCATTACCAGTTGATGGAATCAAATAACATGTTAACCCAACATAATGTTAATCTAACTGGACATAATGAGAAATAAACAGAACAAAACGTCTTCCCAATACTTCTAAATGGCTTGGCAACAGAACAAATTGATATATAGAGAAGACTTTAGTCCCAGCTGACTGATCATCATTTCAATTCAACCCAATAGGATAAGAGTGAACTGAACATAATGTTAATCTAACTGAACATAATGAGAAATATACAGAACAAAATGATCACCCAACACTTCTTAATGGCTTGATAACCGAACAAAATGATAACTAGAAAAGACTTTCATTCCCATCTGACTGATTATCATTTCAATTCAACCCAAGAAGATAAAAGTGAAGTGAACAAAATGTTAATCTAACTTGACATCATGAGAAATAGGCAGAACAAAATGTCCAACCAATACTTCTTAATGGCTTGGCAACCGAACAAAATGATATTTAGAGAAGACTTTAATCCTGTCTGACTGATCATCATTTCAATTCAATCATA
This sequence comes from Tridacna crocea, assembly GCA_943736015.1. Classification (NCBI taxonomy): domain Eukaryota; kingdom Metazoa; phylum Mollusca; class Bivalvia; order Cardiida; family Cardiidae; genus Tridacna; species Tridacna crocea. Next base: position 41,619,411 of record OX031056.1, on the reverse strand, counting down.
CAAGTTAAAAGTGAACTGAGCAACATAACTATTTTGAAGAAAAGACAGCTACGGCGTTCCATATCTAGATTGCATTTTTACAGAATTTTTCAACAAAGCCTGAAAGCGGACATTTTAGATCAAAGATAATTCTGGCTACTATGACAACAAACGGTCCGTTGTGGGAAGTTTCTGAGGTGATAACAACAACTGTAATAATTTTATTTTGGGGGGAAGTGAGTCGGGCATTTCCACTATGGTTTCTTGAATAGTTACCTCCCCTCCTAGACTGAAAAGGTCCGTGTGTAGCGCTTAGCAGCACTAAAGGTTAAAAATTCTATTCCTTAACCACTTGAATTTAGGCTGACAAATAAAACCTCCCTCGGTATATATGCGTGACAAAACCTTCGTCATATGGACAAAACTTGTCATAATATCATATTAGATGGAATGGAAATTTGCTTCAATGGATAGAATCGGCCATAAGAGTTATCTGTCTTGAAATGAATTTATTTATTGAATAAACTTTAAAGATACAACAATGAAAAATACAATAAAAGTGCTTTACATCGATAACAAAAAATGCATGAAATCTCTACTTTATCACAGATGGCATATATTGTGTTTGAAAATTGTAAATCTTATTTGAGCGTTGCTCTATGAATGGATAGCTATCAAAAGGTGTCCTATAAACATACGAAACAGATTCATCCTTGCTGTTATTAAGGGTCAAATAGATATACCATGAAATGCCTTATGGGCATCCTCGGATACCCAGGGGTCTCCCTATCTGCTACGCCACATCGACCCCTGGGACAATTAATTGAATTTCCCTCGCTTTACCGCTGGCCGAATGCTGGCTTTTCATTGGTTCCATCATCATTTTGTGATGGGCGAGTGGACTGTACGCTATGACGTTTTGTATCGATTTTCGGCGGCTGATTCAAAGTTTTATTAGTCCCAGGGGTCGATGTAGCGTAGCAGATAGGGAGACCCCGGGGTATCCGAGGATGCCTTATGGGGTAAAGGGCTAATCCATTATTTCTCTTCAAAACCCTAAGAGACGATGAGAAGATTCTAATGAGTACTCACAAGGTAGGATTCAGTGGAGAACTATTGGTATTTTCAACTTTGAAATCAAGATAAATTCCTCTATCTGGAGTTCTGTATATATATCTATGTTAAAGAATCATGTGATTGACAACCGTGATGAGAACGATGGTGAAAAGGATTCTCTCCTCTGTTCACAATGTTTACTTCTTCCCTATCAAAGTCAGATTCTCTCATTTGAGCCACATTCGACTCGCGTCTGCATCTAATAGACTATTTCAATATTCAAGAACTTAAAATGTCTTTTTTGTCTTTAGGGTTTTTTTGACACTGAATGCCTAACAATACCTTGCTCGTCACAGTACCTGGTTTATTGTCACTGCGCTCACCTTTATAGTGCTGATCTAGGATTCTTCATAGTAAAGAGTGCTTTGTAGTGCATGACATTTTATGAATCTTAAAGGCACAGTAGCTGTCACATGTAAAAAATGTCGCTGTTAAATTGCATTCAGATGTTAACTATGCCATTAAAAAGATATGGAATTTACTGTGAAGATGCCAATCTGTCATTTACGACAAGTCCAAATGTGACTTGATCGTTTAATCATTTTTTACCTGCTTTTAAAAATTCATTTTTCTGCTAACGACTAACAAGAGGACTAACCACAAAATAACATATTGTCATCTTCACAATATTTTTCCATTATCTCAAAAACCATGTTTCTAATGTATTTAGTATTTTAACACCTAGTATTTTTGCCGTTATTGGGCTTTAAAGGTGTCAAAGTTTTGTACAGCTGGACAATGTAAAGTTTCATCCTCAGGAATGCACTGCTCTCAACTCTTTCACTTCCTTCAACGAGTAACATACTAACATACCCTATGCCGACGGCGTAGACCAAGATTAGACTGCACAGAACTTCCCATCTGGATTTACGTCTACATCGTCCGCTACTAGATATGGGCCCGAACAATGTTCAATTGTATTGGGAATCTTTTTAAATGCCTCGAAAACGGTCGAATGCTCGTATCTTAGTTCACAGAGCCAGAGTTTAAAGTTGATAAATAAGGACGGTACTCGAAAACGAAACATTTTGACAGGGTAAGCTGCTATTGCTTGCTAACGGCAAAATTAGCTCATTACGCATACAGAGTAGATCTTAATCAGACAACGCAAAATGTGCTTACTTATCTTGGATCACATACATATTTTGAGAAACCTTCAAGGCTTCGGTTTTCAATTTTTCTTCTTGTTTACTGAATGAAGATTTCATTTAATACATGTATATAGCGCAGATGAGGAATAAATGACCAAATCATCATTGTCACTGGCAGCAGAAGCACCCGTTTTGTTGGCGATATAGGCCGAGATCAGACTTCGCAGTATGAGTACTCTAATCTCTGATCTACATCGATCACTAGCTAATTTTGCACGCTTGCTCGAAGTCTCAAGGTTGAGTTGAAGGTAACGAGTTAACGTGGCTTTTTGAAAACATTCCGGGGTGAAAAGGGAGAAAAGGCTGGTAACCAGCATTCTCTCTTTTTCTGCAGAATGTTTTCGATCCATTCATCTACATATCCACTGCTTTTTGACTCATCTATTTTGCTTTCAATGATGATAAATCGAGAGTTTTGCGTGTGGTAAAGAACCTAGCCATCTTAACTAATCTGACTCAAAAAATCATAACATTCCATGACAAAATAGACTTCCAATGCCATGAACAACAGCTTGTTCAACTTTGTTGGCGATTCATTCTTCTAGCTGTATAACTTGCACCTTCTTGGCCGCTAAAAGTTTGTCAAACTTGACAACATCTCTGTAATGTGGTATGAGAGCCGGATCCATTCCTGGCGGGAAGTATTCTGCTGGCTCTTCAGCGACAGGAGGTGGATTAAGAACAGTCTCGACTTCTTTCAGAACATCAAGCCGTTTAATGGCCTTTAAGCCGTGCTTTAGGTCTTCGGCTCGAGCACGAGTGTGGTGTCGACGCCAGCGATTCAGCGCAACACTGATGATGTCCTTCTTGGGTCCTCTAGACCCCTCGATGGCAATGCTTGCGATATCTTTCTCGATTGTCTCGGCGCCACGCTTTGGTAAGAAAGGTAAGTTTCGGTACAACTGCATCCAGTCTTGATCTATATACTGCACCACAACTCGGCATGCCTTGTCAACAGCCCCTGAAAGTAGACAAAATGTAATAGGTACCCCACCTGCTTTGAAAAATCAGACAACAAAGCGGTTATATTTATATACACCTCCGACAACAAAAGGGGTTCCTATTTCACGTGTAAAACCGAAATGAAATCTTTCATGATCGAAGAACTAACTTTGAAATTAATGGATTGATCGATGCACAGTAAGCAATAATACCAAGCAAGTCGTCACATATCATAGATCCATTATGTCTGAAAACAGATGAATCACGAGATTGGACGATCCTTTGACATGTAGAAAATTTGCCAGTGGCACAACGCACTGAGGAGATTAACATTGGTTAATACTTTTTGCAAATGGATTAAACCATTACATGTACTAGTATATCATGTTCCAACTAGATGTAGTGCATTACGGACATTCTGTAAACTTTTTCTTGGAAACCGTTCAATTATACTATTAGATGTCTGAAAGTTGTGAAACTTACCGTCCGTACTACTTGTTATGTTTGGCAACTTGACTTTATTATGTCGTGCAGTTATCGGCAGGTCGTAGAAAATCTTGTCCACTGTGTCGTTACTTGTTTTTAGGAGTACCAATCGTCTAGACAGCTCAGCCGTTTTTTCGATAGTTTGTAGTTCCGATTCTCGTTTGAGTTTGTCAGCCTCCGCTTCTTTCATTTCACCAGACAGTTCTATAATTTCCCTTTCGAGCTTCTCTAAATGTTGATGTTTTTCTTTCATCCACTCGCGGCGCTGTTTAACAAGAGATAAATTTCTTTTAATACCAGGTAGTTCCTCTCTTAAGTATCTAAGTTCTTCATTCAGATTATCCCATGTTATCGCCATAGATTCGATGTCCATGCCTATTGGTTGACTTCTGAGTTCCTCTAACCGACCCTCTTTAAATTCCATATCTAACTCAAGTTCATTACATTTGTTTTCAAGAAACGTTTCTTCTATTTCATTGGCTTCTTCCTTTTCTTTCAGATTTTCCAAGTCAGACATCAGTTTTGTGTATTCAGCTTCGGCTTGATTTACTTTAAAAACTGCTGAGTGATAGTGTTCGCTTGCATCTCTCATAACTTTAGTGTGTTCTTCTTTTTGATGGTCCAAGTCTCTTACGTCATTTTGCAAGAACACGCCATAATTCTCGTCTGCTTTGAGCCATTGTGACATAATAGACAACACTGTTTTTATATTCGTGCAAGCTTCCGGGAAAAGAAGTAAAAACGGAACAATTTCACATTCAGTCCTCTGACAAAATGTCGACACCGGAGAACTAAACATAGAATAATGAATACCCCTATTTCTGAAATGCAGTACAAGTGTGTTTACTTTTTGTAACTGTTCATGAATCGCCTTTTTCCATGAGCGAATCTGAATTTCATAGTGAGCGGCCGTTTCCACCTCAACATCGCCCCCTGGCTCGTAAAAACTGATGCAGTACTTTTCAAGCAAGTTTAGCATCTTCAAGCAAACTTCTGACACTTCATTAAATTTACCCGGTACGAAATTCTGAACTTTAGTGTACACATCCTTCAGCAGTGTCACGTTACTAGGATCACCTTTGTAACGTTTAGGATCAGAACCATATTTAATCGCTGCCTCGATGGCTTTGGTGGATGATAGTTCGAAATAACCCAACATTCGTACAAGTATTTTGATCGGGGTTGAGTATCTTTCCACTTCGTGGTTGAGCGACTTTCCAACGCCATAGTAGGACCTTTCTAATCGTGCAAGTTTCTTTTGCACGGCTTTTATCTCTGCGTAGATGGCCTGGCGTACCTCTTTAAGACTTGAAGGTGGGCTTGACTCAAGGCGTAACAGTCTTGACACTGAGTTGGCTGCAACATCGTCAATAGGAAGCAAAAACGTACTTTTATTGGCTAGCGTTGGCATTCTGAAGTCCAGAACCGGTCGCATCTGGAAGTAAATGAAATAAATGTCCTCTTTAAAAAAATATCATATTGTTGAAGACCTAGATTTTCGAAGTATACATAACCACATCCTGGATTCGTGTTAACTTTTTATCAAACAAAAAAGTTTTAGACTTCTCCAATTAAAAGCATTTGCTGCCGATAAATTAGAGGTGCATCAAATGGTGAAATTTGTATTTAAAGGGTAGAAAAGACTGTGGGATAAGGATAAAAAGCTGGTTACACCGACTTTCAAAAGCTGTCTACTCGATGGTCGTTAAAACTGGGAATTGTTTACATACAGTCATGATTTTAATGACCCCCACAGAAGATTATTTTCCTCGATACCCAGTAGTCAGTTCTCACATATTATGCTTCACTTAAATTAACCATAACATATAAGGTTTTGTGAGTCGATCGTTGTTACAAAATCAGTTAATGGTTCTATATGGCTTACAACATGCAAAAGGGGGCATTCGAACATTTCGTAAAGTGTCGCCTTGGATCAGCATACAAAGTCCACGCAGGCTAATCCTAGACTATGTACCCTTTCAAAGACGAGTTGGGCTATCCTAGCCACATTTTTTTCGTCGTTTGCCAGTGCTTTGAAGTGGGCACATCTAAGACTTTTTTTATCTGGTATAGAACTAAATACCACGGCTTGTAACTTCCCTACCCACTTAAAATCGTCAGGATAAACCTTTCTATATTAAGATATTTACATGTTCGTAAATAAATGATTTAAACTATATTTTCAAATGTTATGATATAAATGATTGCATAAATACGTATATCTAAATGGCTTGCAACACAAAAGAAAGGGCATTCGGACATTTGCTTTAAGTGTCGACTCGGATCAGCCAACGCACGCCGCGCATGCTAATCTGAGACGTCACTTTACGACTCCATCAGATTTTGTCCGACAGTAGACTTGGTCAAAATAGAAAATTACACAACAACGGAAAGTTTCGTTTGGATCAGCCTGCGCGGACTGGGTAGGGTGATCCGAGACATTTATCGCAAGTTCCTTTTCGCCTGTGGCAAGCCATTTTTATCATACAGTGACATCATGCAATAATTGATTTAATTTATATACAATTAAAGTGCATTTTGAAAATTAGATTTTAAAAAATAAAAACCGATTAACTATGAAAAAGTAGAAAGAAACGTAAAAGAACAGAGCGTACGAAGAACAAAAGCTTAAACGGATAACTCCAATGTTTTGCCGTTGCCGAGTAACAGTGCTATTTTGTACCATTAGTTTTATCACGCTGTTTTCAATCAACCAATCAATTAAACCCTTATAAGGCTAAGAACATCTTTTAAACTGTTCTTTTCGAAAAGACAGGATCAAGATCAGAGTACACGAATCGTCAAATTAGATTTGAGATCTACTCTAATAGATATATGTAGATATGCTAGCCTAAAAGTCGCAAAGTCTGGTCGCTTTTTCTACATTGGAAAAATATAATATACATTATTCATTTAACAGACTAAAGTTTAACAAATTGACTTGGTCCTTTCGTGCCACACAGTCTGTAGTCGATATGGTAAACAACGCTAATCTATTTGAACTGCGCTCTGGCAAAAGTGTGTTCAATGCATTCCCGTAATATTATGATACCATGGAAGCCAATACAGTTGTGGAGCCATAAAATCCGTTGTTTTTGAACAACCGGCTGAATCATGGGATAGAAGAGTCTATGGTCATTCAGAAAATATACCAATAGTAAATGTTGTAGATTCAGATCAGTCTGCGCAGCCTGACTAGAATCGATACTTTTTCCAGGAGCACTTAACTTTTTACCCAACGACAAAGTTTTAGACTAGTCCAAGATGAAAGCATTTGCAGACGACAAAATAAAAGTGTCTGGAAATTTGAAATTGTTATTGGAAAGTAAGAAATTGTTGTGGGGAAAGGAGAAAATGCTGGTTACAATGTTTTCAGTAGGCTTCTTTCTCAGGGTCGTTAAAATCGGGATTGTTAGGTAAAGAATTAACCCCATTTTCACAGAGCATGGACAGTGTATACACAAGCTAGGCTATGCTTATTTATTTTTCGTTTCTGATCCTGTATTTTGCAAGAAGTTATATGGTTTAAAATACAGTCGACTTGTTGTGCATGTTTACACTGGCAAATTATTCCTAAATGTCGAGAAATGTTCATTATTGAATCTTGCTTTCCAGACTGTTTATAAATATTTAGACCTGCCATGTTTGGTTCTCTAGCTTTGTTTTGTGGTTTTCTTTTTCAACATATGTGAGGCATACTCCTGCGAAAGCGAGCTAAACGCATCAGAAAACTGACGAATTGATTTTCGCTATCGGTCAATTTCATGTACGTCCAAGAACCAGTTCTTCCTCAAGATTCAGTCATTCATTAACCCTTTCCCAAACAATCCCTGTTTTTACGGGTCAGGAATAGAAGCCTTTTGAAAACATTGTGGGAAAAGGAGAAAATGCTGGTAACCAGCATTTTCTCCTTTTCCCACAATGTTTTCTACCCTATCATATAGAAAAATCATCTTTTTAGCAACTGTTAATTTGTCATCTGAAAAATGCTTTCAATTTGATCTGGTCCAAAATTTGCTGTTTGGGAAAGGGTTAAACAAAATGGATTTTATGAATCCCTTATCAAGTGATGACTTACTTGGAACAGCGGATCACGGAGCATGCATTAAGCCCCTTTTTGCCAGAGCAGAGCTCATATATACATGCATATCTCACTCGGTTTATTCTTTTTTTATTGGAAGGGGGGGTTCAAACACAACGTAATCTTTGCGCCTAAGACCGTCCCCAGTATTATCAACTCGGTCAATATTAGGGTTTAAAAACTTTGACATATGCCTGATAAATGTTCACAAGTCTATTTGGACAGTGTCAACATTTTGTTTTGGACGATCGAAATTCAACCCAGACGAGCACTAATGCTTATCTGTGGATTATTCGTATCATTGGTCTGACATTTTTTCACGTATACCAACACCCCACGACCTAATCCACCTTCGGGGACAGTAAACGGAGATCCAGATAGAGGGAGTGATTTTGATTTCAAAAGTGAAAATATCAATAATTCTCCACTAAACCCTATGTTATGGGTACTCATTAGAATCGTCTCATCGAGACGATTCTAGTGAGTACCCACAACATAGGGTTTGGAAGAGAAACAATGGGTTTAAAATACCACCACTCCCTCTTATCTGGAGCTCTGAGTAAAGATTACGAGCAGACAGCACAGAACGTGCAGTCCGGCAAAAGGGGGTTCCGTGGAAACATGGCATTTTACCGGTAAATTATATGGAGTGCAACACGCGAAAAGGGTCATTCGGACATTTGCGTAAAGTGTCGTCTCTGATCAGCGTGCGCACTCCGCACAGGCTAATCCGAAACGACACTTTCCGATTTTATGTGATTTTCTGTTTTACGCAACTCTACTGTAACACAAAATCTAATGTAGTCGTAAAGTGCCGTCTCGGATTAGCCTGCGCGGACTGCGCAGGCTAATCCGAGACGACACTTTACGCAAATGTCCGAATGCACCTTTTCGCGTGTTACACTCCATATAATGTTGAATCTCTTTGAGTATAAATATTTCTGATATCATGCGTTCCCTTTAACCATATCATGCTAAATAACTAAAATGAAATTTTAAATTCGATATTAAAACCCAAATGTTGCTATTTCAAAATTTTCGTGTTTGGGAACAATATCTCATTATCGGGCAGTGTAGATCCAAGATCAGACTGCACGTTCTGTGCAGTCTGATCTTGATCTACACCGTCCGCAAACGGTCAATCAGTCGGGCTTAGCAGCCTAAAGATTTTCTCTGCAAAAAAGACGAACATATTTGCATCTAAAACGTTAATTATATTTTGAACTTTGGACGACATTATGATAAACATACAGTCAGATTGCAAACGGTGAAAGACCTAAGAAAATACTTTTGTAGGTATAAAACCTGTGTTACTTTAATAGACATGGAAAATCAATTAACCCTTCATCATACTACCCCGTGTTTGAACGAACATGAGGATTCAAGTTTTTTTTTAAAACATTGTGGGTGAAGGAGAAAATGCTGGGGACCAGCATTTTTTTTTCCCCTTTTCTCGTAATGATTTCCATCTTCTCACAGAAAGAATCTATTGTAGGCATATTTATTTGTCGTCTGCTAATGCTTTCGAATTTTGACATGTTTAATTTGTCATGTGATAAGGGTTGAATAGACATGGAAAATCAGTTTACCCTTAATTAACCAAACAATCCCTAGTTCGAATGACCCGAGAAATGAAAGCTTTTGTAAACACTGTGGGCAAAGGAGAAATACCGGTGACCAACAAATTTTCTCCTTTCCTTCTTTCTATCTACCATTTCGTAGGAAAGTCTTATCATTTTAGGAGAGTTTAATTTTTCGTCTGCAAATGTTTTTAATTTTGAAATCTTAGATTTTGTCGTGTGATGAAGGTTAAATAGACATGAAGATTCATTTTAACCTTTACAAAAAAGTCCAGTGTATGAACGACCCCAAGAAATGGAAACATTGTGGCAAAAAGAAGAAAAAGCTGATGACCTTTTCCTAAATCGTTTTCAACCCTTTCAAAGTAAGATACCATCATCTGAGTCACATTGAAGTTGTCGTCTGCATTTCATATGGACAAATCTGAAATTTTGTTGTCTGGTAAAGCTGACAGGGCTTGCGCGACATTCTTACTTGGTAACTACAATGAATATCATTGGACTCAAACAATCCTACTATAGAAAGCTTTCGGAAAAATTATTGTAAAAGGGGAAAATATGCTTTTGAGACATAGATATAGATCTTTTGGTCCAGGTCGGCTTTCGCGGACTGCGCAGGCTGACCTGAGTCGACATTTTTTGCACATGCATTTAATCTTCTTTTCACAGAGCATATCTCATATGCCGTTTGTGTGCGTTTAAATTTTAGTTTAGTTTACACATATTTATTTTACATCGATTGAGAAACAATTTCCTACAACTTATACTAATCTGTCTCGATTCTGCTTCCTGGGAACTACACCAGTACTTGCGCCAAATGTATGGGCCAATGAGAATACCCAAAGTTGATACCCGCTCACGGGTATCGAACTCAGGACCATTAGGTTATGAGGCCGACGCTCTACCTCACTATCACGGACACCTATTTAAGTAATGAAAAAGATCATTTCATTTGGGAAAAACCGCTGAGCTGTTGCTATTTAGGGGTTGTTTTGGCAGGAAATTTGGAAAAATAGCTGAACTTCTGCTTATTAGGGGTTGTTTGGACTGAAATATATTCAGAAGAAGCGGACAATGTGGATCCAAGGTCAGACTGCACTTCTTATGCCGTCTGATCTTGATCTTCACTGTCCTCAGAAGCAACTTAGTTCGGTTTCCAGCACTTGACGACTTAAAGCACTTTCGTATAAACATCAACTTCTACTTAAGTTTGTGTCCCGCACCATCTTGAGTGCCTCTTTAATACGCTTTGCTTTAAGATGAATTTTAATCCCTTGTCTGCCGATCGTGACCAGGCTTTTTCGCAGAGATTGAAGCGTAAGATCAGCCAGCATATACACACAGTCTGATCTTCCTCTACACTCTCCGCTACTCTTATCAATACTTTCGGTCATGCAAAGTCAAGCAAAGTACAATAACCTACCTAAATTTCTTTTTTTAATTCAACTATTTAGATTCGACCGGACAAGGGTAAATTTCAGTCGTTTTTTATTATGATAAATGTGTCTCTAATTCCCTTAAACCAGGATTTTTCTCTCTTATGATTTTAAAAGCATGTCCAGAACCCGTAAAATAAATATTTCCACATTTTCTGACCAATCACAAATTACTATTTATTATATCGAGATTAGTGTCAATAACTAGGTCAAGAGCCGGGTTAGAAGAACAATACTGAAGAAAAGTTTTCAATGTAGGATGCTGCAAATTCGTTTCTGATGAAATGAAATCTAAACTCTATTTCAGTGCCATCATGTTTGATGCGTAAGAGACTAACCGAAAAAAAGGGGAGGGTTAATGGTTGATAAGATATGTGTCACAAATAAGTGTTTTCAAAACATTATATTTGTGGCAATAGATCAAGATCTTATTCAATTTTCCCCTCCTTTTCATAATCTTAATCCTTACAGCCTCGAATGCAAACTAACAGACAGTTTCAGTCCAGATGTCATGCCTGAATAAGTTCAACATCTAGGTTAGCTGTGTTGAGAAGGTCTCAGCATAACGGACAGTGTAGATCACAGATCAGTCTTCACGTTTTGTACAGTCTGATCTAGATCTACACTTGTCGCAAAGGCAACAAATAGACTTAGAGGGAGGCTGAAGGGTAAATCTACATTTCTATAGATAACGTATATTTTATAGGGGCGCTAATAAACCTCTTTGAAAGTCTCAGAAGCGTGATTAGAGTCTATTTATTTGCTGTGCAACATGTTTATATCTGTATTGAAGTAAATACGATACACTTTTCTCTCACTTCTACCAGGCTGGGGGTAGCTTTAATCACCTTCGGAGACACTCGATCAAGATCAGTCTGGACTGAACCTGCAGTCTGATCGTGGATCTACTCTGTCCATCATATTTGTGAGATACATGTATATGTACTCTGGCACAAGCAGATTTTCTTTAAATACTAGATTCTTTTTCTAAGAATAAGAGCATGCAAGTGTTAAATTATTCTCCTTTTTTTTTAAATCTAAAAGAGTTAACGCATTATATCAAACCTTTAACATTACCACTATCTAAGGCTACTCAGATAACTTTTGTGAAGACGTAGATCAACATCAGGATGCAGAGATCTTGCAATCTGATCTAAGATATCCACCAACTGCGACAAATTCTACACTTGTTATCTAAATTTACATTTTCTTTTCTTTTTTGTTTAAAAAGAACTGTACCTTCAGATTTCGCAAAGAAAAGATTGGATCTATTCACCGTGAAGTGAAAGACTTAACCCAGATAGAAATAAATAGGTAAAAAGAAATGCCGAAATCAGCTTCAAACAAAAATAGAAAAAAAAGATATGTCTTAGTACCCATAACCAAACAAATGCAATATATACACACACTCACAAAAAAGATGAAGATTAGACTGTGCAAAACGATCCTTCATTTATGCTGTTGTTTTACCGACACACTACGAATAATCATAAAACTAGACTGAAAGTCATGAACCCACACCGAACGATGAAAACAATTAAAAAATCGAGATACTAGTATATATGACATGTACTACTGTACTGTTATTTTTTTTCTGCACAAAAATTTACAGATACATGATGTCTATATAGTATCATCCTTAGTTGATCTTTATACTTATTGTGAACTTAACTAAGCATCGTTGTTCAATGTGTAGTTTACATGCCGAGAGAGAGAGAGAGATCTCAGAATTTATGCCACTTTGCATGTAACTATATGACTATGTACTGTGTACACGTCGAATAAAGTGTTGTTCTTTTCTCTCCTTTTCTTTATTGTACAGGTTTATCTGTTCGTCTTCGATCTTGTACTTTCGCTTTGCCCACCATAACAAGGATTGGCGTTGATGTAAACATTTCCCTGATACAAATGTTCACGAATTAGATCTATGAAGGCACCTTAAGGATTACTATAATTTGAGTTTGAGATAGGCCTGGAGGTGTGAGCTTGAGGACACCTAAAATGGGGATGCATCAACCATTTTCTTCATATAAACCTAATAATCAGTCTGCAATTTTAATTTTGTTATCAAACGGGTAACTTAAGTCTTCACCACTGAACGTACTGTAAGTTGATGCCTAATATTACCAAAACAAGTTACGGTGAGAATTCCATCATAACATGCGGAGTATATGACTGACGGCAAGCCCTATACGATCAGTCTTGACCAACGTGGGCTAAAACTGCAATCTACAACAATCACTGTTCCCCCCCCCCGCGTTTTCTCATCCACTTCCGGTGCAATGAGATAATACCTAACCATTCCAGCGGCATAGAAAGAGAATAAAGACCTTTTATTTATTCATATTGCGCATTTTTATTCCCATAAAATTTCAAGGCTGAGCTTTTATATATGTTTATACACATAATGCAACAATCACATAACCTTTCCCGAAATGCATAACAGTTTCTCATCGACTTCCGGTGCAACTAGATTATACCTATCCATGCATGATGATACAAAAAGAGAATAAAAACCTTTGATGTATTGATTGGCCATGGTTGCGCGGATTTCCTATTTTGTGGTGTTCTTTTGTGTAGGAATCCGCAACATCAATATTAAAACCTTGGTTAGAAAAAGGACCTGGGCGATAATACAATATTTGTCAATAGCTTCCATTGTATATATGATTGATCCGTCCTCTGTGAACTAATTAAACCTTTTACATTATTTAACCCTTTACTCCACAGACACTCATCTCTACGCATTGCTTGTAGGAGCCATTGGAAAACATTGTGGCAAAAGGTGAAATTGCTCGTCATGAGCAATTTCACCTTTTGTCACAATGTTTTCTATGCTATCAAAATGTGTCATATACACGTAAAAATCGGCTTCATCCTTGCTGTTATTTAGGGTCAATAGAGATACCATAGAAATGCCTTATGGGGTAAAGGGTTAACTCTTTACCAAATGACAAACTGTAAACTTTGCTGCACTAAAATCATTTTAACTCCCCCTAAAGAAGCCTTCAGGGAAAAAATGGGAAAAAAAGGAAAACATGTTGATGTAACCAGTTGCTTAGGTAGGAAATGAGTCAAAACCTCCTCTTTGAGTTTCTGTGATTTAGTAGTTTACTTAACTCTTTCCCAAACGACAAATTTTAGACTCTTCCAAACTGAAAGAGATTGCAGACGACAATTTTAAACTTGATGAAAATGACTGAAAGTTCTTCAAAAGGGTAGAAACACTGTGGAAAAAAGGAGAAATTGCTCGTTACGAGCAATTTCTCCTTTTCCCACAGTGTTTTCAAAAGACTTATATTGCATACACGTAAAAACCAGGGCTTGTTTGGGAAAGGGTTAATTCATTGTGATAAACAAAATAACTGATAACACCATTTGGCTAAGAATTTGGTGGTATTCGAATGAAAGTTAGTTTTCAGTTGTTGACGCGTTTTCAATATCGTCCGCAAAGTCTCCTTTCGACTGAGATAATGAATGAAAAAAAAAAAACTTGCCCAGATTGATAACACCCTCTGCATAAATAATTACAAATGCACGTCTTTGCTTGTTGTAAGAATTTGCTTTTTTTTTTCTTCTATTTTCTTTCTGTGTAGAGACCTTCATAGGCATGTGCCTCTATGGTCCTTTCCTTCTTTGTTAGGTTTTATAACAATAATTCTAAAACCTGATCAGTGTGTTGACCAAAAATTTTGTAAAATGTGTTTGTAAAGCAGCGCATTAGATTAGAAGAGCCGTGAATGAAATAGTGACCTGGAACGTGCGCTTATCCTTGTTTTACCTCAAATTGCGTCTATTTTGTAACACTCTGCAGTGATAGACAAATACTTTATCTAAGAACTTTCTTTATATATACTGAATGGAAAATTGTTAATACAATGACAGCTTAGTGGTTGGATATTCGACTGGGTGAAATATTAGGGGAAAGAATCTGTTTACTTGAATATCACAAATAGGCCTAAGAATGATTCATGACTACAAAGTTTTTTTTTTTTTGCTTAAAAAATAGCACAATTTGAAAAAAGTAGAAAATAACTGAGACCCGTCACAATTCTATTTAAAGACAGGCAGACAGACAGACAGATAGACAGATAGACAGACAGAGGCCTACCCTCATCCCCATCCGACTGGGGCGTAAGTATCTCTTGTTCTTCAAACTCATTTTTTCAAACACTCAGTTTGGAAACGAATACATGTAAAGTAGAAACACGTTCATTTCTTCCCTTTCCACACTTTGATTACAAGATATCATTTAAAACTCTGCGTTACAACCGCCTCACAACTTTCAACCAATACAATCTAATCCGAAACTGTCAATTCATCTAGCATGAGACGATTTCGCATCAATAGACACTTTCCTTTATAGATACACAGAGCCCCGACTCGGCTGCAAATCCTATGGATTTAGACGATTCTAAACATTTTGTCGTCTGTAAAGAGTTAAGTTTTTATTCCGTATCTGCGACGGATAGATGGTGGACAAAGATTGGATCTGTATTTAGAGTACGGTAGTGGATCGTCACCTTTGGCTTGCGAAGATGGTGACGACTCGTTTGGTATCACGAATGCATCGCAGATAATATGTATTAAACCCCTTTTCCCGAATCGCCTCTGGTATGTTTATAGAAACAAAAGTCCAAACAAAGTTTTGCCGTCATAGTATCAAAACTTTATACATCTGTAAATAAGCAGCACGAAATTTTCAGACACCTGCTTAAAAGCGTTTAGGGATTCTCTTCCCTTGAACTTCGATTGATTTGTGCATAAATGCACTTCAGGTTTTTACAGCTATGTTCTCGATCAAAGTATTGGTTAGGGTTATCAACTGACTTTCTGTGATAGCCCATATTTGTACAGAAGGCTAAAGGCCAAGTCAGAAAGGGTAAAAGTAAAACTTTCCAATATATCAAAAGGAACGTTGATAAACGTAAAGTATGAAAGAGCTTCTATAGAATTCCATGCCCAATTTATTTAAAGTTGGCGATACCAGGAAGAAGTGGAACCACTTCAATCTCTAGTGAGTAATGTGACCTAATATGCCTTGATCGAACAGAGAGGCCGAGACATAGAGACGCGGTAGTAGAAACATTTCAGCCACTCTCTGGCAAAAGGGGCTTTCTGTATCTCCGTGGTGAGTCATTACATAAAGCATGAAACGCTACTTTCCGTTTTTTATGCAATTTTCTGTTGTGCGCAAGTCTACTGTATCACAAAATGTAATGTAGTCGTAAAGTGTCGTCTCGGATTGCGCAGACTGATCCGGGACGACATTTTACACAAATGTCCGAATGCCCCTTTTCGCGTGTTGCAAGCCAATTATATAATTATGGAACCATAAAACACATTTTGTCCCACAACTGACAGAATCATAGGGTACCCGCGTCGTTTGACATGCAAGAAATTGACCAAGATGAAAAGGTGACCAAGATGACCCAGGTAAGCCTGAGCTGATTGCGCAGGCTCGCCTGGATCAATAGGTCTTGTTGAAACCACATGGCTCATACTCATGTACACAGAGCCAGGCAGGCAGACAAACAGCTTGAGCCAGAATGTCAGAGAGACAAAGGGAAAGAAACAGACAGAGACAAATGCAGACAGACACACGAGGAAAGGGAGAAAAAAAGCAGTTATAAATACAAAGACAGAGGGAAAGATACATTTACACACAGTCAGGGAAATATAGCAAGGGATAACAGACGTTGAGGAATAAGAGACCCAAGGATTGTACATAAACATAATTCTTTGTTGGACATAGAAAAAGTTCTTTTGCTGGACATAGAAAAAAAGGTTGATACGAGTTGAAACTCTTGAACTGTCACATTGGCCTACATGACCACAACTTCGCAAAGCCATGCAATATAAGTAAGCTACCAAGAGCATGTCACCTTTGATTTCCTACTTGACCTTGACTTTGGAGCCTGGTGTATGACAATCTCTGCTCTGGAAGGAGCACGTACGTGTGCAATACACGCTCTTTTTACAAAATCGGACGAGGGTGTCAAGAGATAATGAACGGGCACGATCGACGTCGAAGTCCCCCTTACAGTGATCTTGACCCTGACGTTTGAAACCTCAGCTATTCACACCGTCTCATCAAGGTACAAATATGCATGAAACAGCGACAAAAACGGGCAATGGATTTACCCTTTCCTAAACGACAAACTTTAGATTCTTCCAAACTGAAAGAGTTTGCAAACGACTATTTTAACATTCATAACAATGGCAGAAAATTATCCTAACGGGCAGAAAACACTGTCGGAAAAGGAGAAATTGCTCGTTACGAGCAATTTCTCCTTTTCCCGCAGTGTTTTCGAAAGACTTGTATTGCAGACACCTAGAAACAACGGCTTGTTTGGGAAAGGGTAAAAGAGGTTTCGCCATAGACCAACGTGCAATCTCGCAAATTAAGGGTTACCAGACACTGAAAAAAAAATGGGACCACTCGATGATATTCGGAAGCCATAAAACAAATATGTATAGAATATGAAATTCTTTTGGAAGTCTCTGTTGACTTTTCGTCTGCTGTATTTGTCCGCTCTAAGACCCTCTTAACTTTCTACGGTAAGTGTTTAGATAGTCAATTACCGAAAAACTTAGCCCTCCACCAATCAGTCATGACTTTTCATGACCTTCAGGATGACGGTTTTCAAAAACATTGGAGGGAAAAAAAAGAAAAAAAAAAAAAGTTTTAACCAGTACTTTCTCTTTCTCTACAATGTTTTCTATCTTATTTATGACAAATATTATCGTTTGAGCAACAGTTAAGTTGTCGTCTGCAAATACTTTTCATTTTGGACCAGACTAAAATGTTGTCGTGTGGTAAACAGTTACTTAGTAACTCGTTACCTCATAAACCCTTTACCACTTCCACCTTCAATAACCCTTTATGAGAAGGCTTTTAAAAATATTTTAGAAAAAGGTGAAAATACTGGTAACCAGCATTTTCTCCTTTTCCCACATTGTTTTCTATCCTATCAAAGCCAAATTCTGTCATTCGATTCCCAACAAAATTTTCGTCTGCAAATGCTTTCAATTTGGAAAAGTCTAAAATTTTGTCGCCGGCAAAAGATTTCAGAAAATTTGCAGCATACGTTCTTGAAAACATCCTTGGAAACTACATGCATTATTACTCAGTATGAACTATGCTGAAACTCAAGAAAACGTATGTAATATAAAATTTAGTTTAAGCACAATACTTCAAAATGTCAGCTGCTGCAAGACAACAAAAACGTTTGTTAGAGATAGTGTTTACAGCTATTGTTCTGGTACTCAAGCATACCTACGTCAGATGTTGAACAGATTCGGCCCACACGTCCTCCAGTCTGGTTTTGCGGAATACTCTTAATTAATGATAAGCTTTCACCTTACATCTTAAAGTCATGAGAGCATCCTTATGATAATAATTGGTTCCTGGTGCTTAGCCAGACGGAAGCATTGGAGCCATAGTTTCAACATCAACCTTTGCATATAGGGCCACGCCTTTTTAGACAAAAATAAATGCAGAAAATAAATGCAGAAACGAAATTGCCGAATATTTTGAAGGTAGGCTTAGAACCTAGTCATTGGCTTCAACTTTGCCATGCTCCTGGCTACGGCCTTTGATTTCGACTACCATTTCAGTTCAGAAGGTATAGGTATTTGCATCCCTTGTCGATTTTTGCCTTCTTATGTTTAAACATGGAAGTACCTTGGAACGAATCCAAATCTTTGGTCGATTTTTACCTTTCTATGTTAGCATGTGGAAATGCCTTGGCACGGTTTCTAACTCAGCTATAGATCAGTAAATTAGTAATTTGAAACTAAGACACGTTTTTGAATTTTCCTGAGAAATTCATTCTCAGAGTTTTTTACAGAACGAACCATGAATGTAAAAAAACCCATCAGATCCGCCTTGTTAATCAAAAATTATAACAGAGCGCAAATTTTGAACAAAAAAAAATGAATATGACTCGAAGAAAAGTTCAGTACGTGTGTTATGGTAAACGGCACAGTTGCTTATGATTGGATTTGTTCCAGGAGAAAAAATGAACATTGCGGTTGGTTTTCTTCTGTTGAAGTCAGCAATTACTTCAATTACTGCTAGATGTATACGAAGAGAACGGTTAAACTTCCATTTAAAGTGCCAATAAGTTGAAGATGTATTGACTTAAGGAATGGAGGTATTATCCTAATATGTTTTAAAAGTTTGAACTTTGATAGTTTATTCTAATATTTTGTTAATTTATTTTAGGATTACTTTGTTTTCGTTATTGAATTTATTATTTTGTTGCTACCCATATAAAAAACAAAAAAACAATAACCTCTACAGAACAACTTGTTTTGCTATCTATTCCAGTTTTTGTTATAGACTCCTCAGCTGTTCGTCACAATCAAGCTAAACACTTCTAACTTTGTCATCATTTACAGACCTGGATAGTTTATTTATTTGTATCAAATTGTAATACACAAATTTAGCAAAGAAAATCACAAAGCTCGTTCGAAAGCTTGCAACGATTAGGTACATGTGCTTGACTTTGATACAAGATATATAATTATGAGAAAATAAGCGTACCGATTGATCCTCTCC
The DNA here is from genome assembly GCA_943736015.1 of Tridacna crocea. NCBI lineage: Eukaryota > Metazoa > Mollusca > Bivalvia > Cardiida > Cardiidae > Tridacna > Tridacna crocea. The sequence continues at coordinate 41,600,074 of OX031056.1, read as the reverse complement.
ATCTTTTTATTTCTGTGTGTGTGTCTGTGTGTGTCTTTTATTTGAATGATACCCACTGAACATTTGCTTGAAATTGTTCGCCTTTGTACTTAATGCTTTTCGTGGGTTTTTCTCTATTATAGCTCGTAAGGGAAGAACCCAAAATTAATATTCTCTGCAATTATCTTGAAGTTCTATGCTCCACACACTGCCTTCTGTAATATCCGTGTAAATTATAAAATTGACGATTACAGTTTAAAGACAGGGTGACCAAAACCAAGAAACTGTTCATAGAAAAGAAATTCTGCTCTTACTGAAGTGTTTTCAATGACGGTGTGATTAAGTTCGTAAAAAATGGTCTCGCGGCAGGTTGTAAGTAAAATTTCAGTCCTAAGAGAAAAAATATTGAAACTACTCATTTGTTCAACCCTGATGTCTATTTTTTTTCTTCGGTTTCCATCAATTTAAGTATTTAAACAGATGGATATCTTGCTATGATTACATTTATCTTTAATTAGTTTACTTTGTTTGTTACTACATTTTTCTCGGCCATATAGGATGCTAATTTTTTAACGGTTTAAAGACAAACCATGGCAATCAAATAAAATAAAGCAATAGTTTAACCCTTTACCAAACAATCCCTGGTTACCAGCATTTTCTCCATTTCCCACACTGTTTTCTATCCTATCATAGACAAATTCCATAATTTGAGCAACTTAAAAATTGAGGTCTGCAAATGGTTTAAGTTTGGGCATGTCTAAAATTTGTCGTTTGGTAAAGAGTTAAAACAGAGTTTGGCAGATAGCGTTTGGCTATACTCTAACAGAATACCCAATAAAAGCAAAATGCCTGTATTACTAGCTTCTCACAATAAAATGATCGCCCATTAAACATAATTATTATGCCAATTATCGCTATTCAGTATGTTTACCTTCCAAAGGCATGTTGAGAAAAAAAAACAAGGTGCTTTTTTCAGCTGTTTAGATCAAGATCTGACTGCTAAAAACTGAGCGATCATGGTTTTAGATTTTACATAATCCGTTTACCTAGGAGGACTTCTAGAAAAAGCAGTAATATCTAGTCTTCCATACTGTGTTTCAGTGGATGCATCATAAGCATAAAAGCCAGACGATTGAACATCTTAATAAGCAAAGTTTATTTATTGAATTATGACTATAACTTTCATAGATACATCGATAGATAGAGAATATGCATGTTATTTTAAATACAAAACCAAGACACCAAAGTCAGTCGGTGCGGATTCTTGGTAACCCAGGTGTGTACGGGTTCTGTAATTCGTTTACTTAATGCACATTAATCACTAGTAAAGTGACGTCATATTTCACACCCTTTTTACAGAAGATGTCAATTCAACCTCACCAGTTTGGCCAGTATAGGATTATTGTGTGATAAAATGACGCTTTACAGTCCATGTAAAAAAGAAAGCCATGACAATGGCTTGTAACTGGCGCAAAGGGGCTTTCGGACATTTGCGTATTGTGTCATCTTGGATTTGCCTGCGCAGTCCACAGGCCAATAATAAATCAGTGTTGGGTTTTTTTTCAGAATACAGAATATTTTATTGACTTAAACTATATAAAGTTTTTCGTCATCAAAAAGAAAAAAAAAATATATATATATAAGGTGCGCTTCATGCCTTTTTACAAGGCGTTAAACGGAGGACTATTTAAATACGGATCCATACTGTTAAAAAATTGAGTACATTATGAGGTAGAAGTCCTTCCAATCGCAGAAAAAGGTAAAAATAACACAGCGAAGGCCTTTAACACACAACAAGATTTTAGACCTGTCTGAATTGAAAGCATTTGCTGATGACAGTTTCAATGTGGCTCATATAAAATGATTATTCTTTGAAAGGGAAGAAAACATTGTGGGAAAAGGAGAAAATGCTGGTAACCAGCATTTTCTCCATTTCCCACAATGTTTTCAAAAGCCTTCTCTTTCCGGGGTGTTAAAAGTCGTCATTGTGTGGTAAAGGGTTAAAGGTCCCTAAACTCCCTTTTCATAATGCATTACGTGTATAATTATACCAGGTCGTCCTAACTTTTTTCCTGAGATACGACATTCACATACTTCAAAGAACCAGATGTTTTCACGTTGTTATTTTATAACCCTAACAAATGTAATGCCCATAAAATTTGCCCCCACCTAAATCTGATTTAATGCCTAATTTGAATAACAGAACGAGGCTTTTTCTCTCCAAAGTGTCATTTCATGCCTCTCTCTCTCTCTCTCTCTCTCTCTCTCTCTCTCTCTCTCTCTCGACAACACCAGTCCAACCAACAATATTGATAGTTAAATACTTTTTTTATAAAATTAAACCGTTCGATGTTGTAAGGTCTCTAGTCTTCATTTTTTCTCCAAACATTGCAGTTACAGATCTGGGTTCGAATACACCGTTTTTGAGAACATCCTTAGTCTTACTTTCAAAACTTTTCAGGATAAGAAAGAAACAAAACTTCTGATTGGCTAGACCAAATGGTTAACCGATCAGAAGTTATGTTACTCTCTAATTCCAGAAGTGGGCAAAGAATATTCGGTGAATACGCACCATTAAGTTCTACATGACACCTTGACAATCTTAGCTGCGCTTCTTGCAAAGGACATGTTGACTAAAGCCTTACTTTGATTTACCATGCCAAACAACCACTGGTTTTCAAAGACCCTGAGGAAGAGGACTTCGGAAAATAAAGTGCGAAAAGGAAAAACTGACTACTGGTAGTTTTTTTTTCCTTTTCCAACAATGTCCTCTATCCTTTTGCAGGCAACTCCAAGTGTTTAGCCACATTTGATGGTCGTCTGTAAAAGGTTTATTTTGGGCAAGTCTAAAATATTGTCGTGTGGTATAGAGTAAATTAATATACAAGTTTTAGAAAGAATAGCATGTTTGATTCATTTCAATATGATCATATTAAAACAATAATAATAAAATAAAATATGAACTATGATTCATACTGAAACATACGCTTACCCTGTTGCCACAGAACCTAGTTCGAATTGACCAGGAACTCTCCGCTCGACTGATGCTGCCCAAACTTCGGGTACTGGAGGTTTCAGGGCCAGCCCAACTCCCGGGCTTTTTCGCCAAAACCCCATTAGGTTTCCTAAAATTCTTTAAACTGTTTGACATATTTCAAACCAGTCACAAGGCAAAGGGGATGTTTCTGCTTAAATCCTTTATTAAACAATTCCAATTTTTAACGACGCTAAAGAAAGAGACTGCTCACCATTTTGTATAAACAGAACCAAATGTTGGTTACCACAGTTCGAATCCGTTCACATGAAACACTAAGCAAATGTTATTAAACTTTAAAATCGTTGTTTCTCCTACTTCGTATCAATATCAAGAATAAAAGGCAAAAATGTAATATAGGATAACACTATTGATTTTGCAAGCTATAAATCCTGATCTCAAACAGTAGCCCTTTACTCTTCAATTTTCCACGAAATGAGAAATCGTCCTTGTTCATCTGAACAATGTAGTTCTGAAACTTGTAAGGTAAAAAGAGCTTGCTTTAAGAGCAAAATCTGTGTGTCAAATGTACCAGATTTACCATGACAATCATTTCCACTGTAAATGTCCGTAACAAGTACAAGCTTATCACGAACCTGCGTTGTCATGGCTAAGATTATTAAGGTTAGATATAAAATAATCCTTAAACTGCTGAAGAATTTTGAATAGAATTTTTTTAACTAATGGTAAAAAAGTCGAATATTGCAGTATTAAAGTTTTTCTAGCAGAAAAGAAAAGTCTCGCAGTCAAGGACAATGTTGATCCAAGATCAGACTGCACGTTCTGTGCAGTCTGATCTTGGATCGACGATTTCATCTAACACGCTCTAAACAGCACCAAACAGCATAAGGATTACAACAAAGAACAAATAAAAGACATCCACACGTCACAAACTAATAATCTATATTGCGCCACGCTTTTCTATTGGGACGGGTTTTAAAAGGGTGAATTTCATTATATTTGCTCAATAAATAAAAAGCGAATAATCTCTTTACTTAAAATGATCCTCCTGACTAACGTATTCTTCTCCATTGTTGGATTTTACATATTTGACGGTCGATACACAACTGTACAATTATCTGTAAGTTTGACGAGTCGGCAGAAAAGCAGCCCCATCTCCCCTTTCCCACGCCCATTCTACGGTCCAAGAGACAAAAAAATCAAAATAGTGGGAAAAAATAGAGCTGTCACTGAATGTGACTTAATACCCCCGCCAGCACTTTGACAGAAACAGGTAATTGTAAGTATTTTGTACACAGACGGACACACGGACAGACACACGGACAGACAGGCTGATTCCAGTATACCCCCTACAACGTACGTTTTGCTGGGGTATAATAAAACACATTCGCATGCAGTTGGTTTATGACTGAGCTTCATCTATCATGATTAGACATTGCTCTGAGAAAATGGGGCTAAATACATATACAAAAAAGTGTCGACCCATGTCAGCTTGCGCACTCCACGAAGACTGACATGGTCCAAAATACTTTACTATACAGGTCAATTTTCTGCATGCCAAGGGACTGTTCTGCCTCAATATCAAGTCAGTTATCTCAGTAAATGGCTTTTATGAATCCCTTATTATGTGTTGATTTGGTTGGTATTAGGCATGGAGATGTGTTAACTCGTTACCAAACGACAAAACTTTTACCTTGTCTAGATTGAAAGCAGATGCAGACGACAGTTCCATTGTGGCTCAAATGGCGCATTTTTCTTTAATAGGGAAGAACACATTGTGGGAAAAGGAGAAACTGTTGGTTACCAGCATTTTCGCTTTTTCCCACAATGTTTTACAAAGGCTTCTTTCTCAGGGTCGTTAAAAGGCGTCATTGTGTGGTAAAGGGTTAAGCCCCCTTTAGCCAGAGCATTGCTCATGTATTTGTTTGTTTTCATGGCGATATGACGCTGCTTTCCACAGGATTCCATTTGTTTTAAGGCGACGGCTCTATACTCGTAACTTTCTTGACAAGTGAAAGGCTGAGGATGGAGCCTTGCCCACAGAAAATCCTACCTTCAAGGTATAAAGCCGCAAGTGGGAAGCGAATCAGGGTTTCCTTATTTCATATTAACCCTGTACCAGACGACAAAAAAAAATAAAGACTTGTCAAAAATCACAGCATTTGAAGGCCATACGACAAATTAAATGTGGCTCAAATAAAGTACTTTTTATCTTCGATAGGACAGAAAATCATTGTGTGAAATGGAGAAAAAGTTGGCTACAAGGATTTCCTCCTTTTCACTGATATCTTCTAAAAGCATAAAAACCATTTATATCGAAATCAGATTTCACAAAAAGTACAATTCACCAACCATTCTTAAGAACGTTCTTTGTCTTATTCTCCAGATTTTTCTACATTTGTGAGTTACACAACTTCTGATTGGCTAAACCTTTCGGTTTAGCCAATCAGAAGTTGTGTTACTTACAAATTTAGAAAACCTTGGAGGATAAGACTGAGGATATTCTCAAGGAATGGTTGGCTGACACAGGCCCTGGTCTTCTTGCATACTGTTTCATACGTCTTGCAACATTTTCTTGGAGAAATCGTTACTGCAGTGCGACAGGTGATCCACAAAAAAAATCTAAAGCATAATTATTGACGGGGTAAAGCCTTTTATCCATTGTACTCAACGTGTTCAATAGATATTCTTTTTGTGAGTGTTTGAACTTTTAGAGAGAGTTCTTTTTTTATTACAATATTGGCTGACGTAAGCGATTTAAAACAAGGAAATAGGACCTATCATTAAAATAGATTGACGGCGTTTTGCCCGCAAATATGTAGAGGCTCTTAACTCTTCACCGAACGACAAAATTTTAGACTTGTCCAAATTGAAAGCATTTGCAGACGACAAAATAAACGTGACAAAAAATGAAACTTGACTTTAGAAGAGTAAAAAAACATGATGGGAAAGGAGAAAATGCTTGTCACCAGCACTGTCTCCTTTTCCCACGATGCTTTCAAATGTGACAACCAGGGATTGTTTGGGAAACTTCAGAAAACAGGAAAAAAGAATGATATCAATTGTGGCACTTTGTCATTACTACAAAAAAACGATATACAGAAACCATCACAGAAAGTGCTTTTTCCCCTAAATGAGAGACAGAGAGAAACCTTGACAAATGCTGCACATTTTGTAATTCTGATTATTCTAATATGGCCTGCAACATGCGAAAAGGGACATTCGGACATTTGCGTAAACTGTCGTCCCGGATCAGCCTGCGCAGGCTAATCCGAAACTACACTTGCCGCTTTTATGTACAATTTTCTGCTTTGCGCAAGTTTACTGTAGAACAGAATCTAATGTAGTCGGAAAAGTGTCGTCTCAGATTAGGCTCCGCGGACTGCGCAGGTTGATCCGAGACGACACTTTACGCAATTATCCCAATGCCCCTTTTCGCATGATACAAGCCATATAATATCTGTTCTGTTCTATAATGGATCACGGAGATTACTTAAATCCCCTTTTGCCCGAACATACGTCATATATTTTCTGTGAGTAAAGGGTCAACACAATCCCTAAAAAAAGGCAACAAAAGTAGCTGCCTCTGTTGATCAAGATCAGCTGCACAAGAAAGTGGGCTATGTCTGATCTTAGATCTATACAATGCCTATACATTAACCTTAATGCTGACCCACACTGATCTTAATGTAGTACCATTCTAATGAAAAACAGCTATTTCAACAATATAATTATTTTAAAAGATTTGCTGTGAATGAAAATGAGGCTTATTGTAATGCTTTGACAGGGCCATTTTTTTTCCATTTTTTCTTTCTTAGAATTATCATTTATGAATCTTGGGCCACTCTATTCTCAAAAGGAAATTTACCTCCCTTTTCAGAAAACTAACAAAATTATCACCATATAATTTCAAGAAAGACAACAAATGAATTTCTGGCCAATTAGAAATGTGCAAAAATGTTATAATTACCAGTATAAATCCTTATTTATCAATTGATAAGAAATTTTATTACATGTTGCATTAGAAGCATTAGAACCGTTAGGATGGTAGTACCTTAATTGAAATGTACTTGTTGACATTAGAATTTTCTTGGATTTATTTATCTGGTATCTACAATAAAACAAATAATAGTGAAAAAATGTGAGTGAATAATAACACCTACTTGTAGTAAGTAAGTAAACTGGCCAAGGTCGACCCTTCCCCAAACCTAAAATTTCACACTTCAGAACTGAGAACATTTACGGAAAATACATTCGAATTTGGTGCAAATGCACGTTGTTCTCTAATGCGTACGTAAACATTCTGGAAAGCGGAGACTATAAAGGTTACTATCATTTTCTTGTCTTCTCAGAATGTTTCCAAATGCCTTTAACCCTAGACTCAACCGCGACTCTAAGATCTTAGACTGACACTGTACATGTAGATCCAAGATCAGACCGCACGAACTACACTTGCCACAAGGGAGATTTTATTGCCTCCAAAAATGGCCTTGAAAGAGTTATATTTGAGTTTTTACTATCGACTCAAGAATTTCATACTACTTATTCAGCAGGATAAGGGTTAAAACACCAAATCGTTGAGTATAAGGTTAAAAGATAAGCGATGATTATCAGTGTTAACAAATAAGTACAAGTAATTTTGCTACACTTACTGTTCACGAGCGTAACGACAAAGAACAATGGCCATAACCTTTCTTGCGGAACCCACAGATATTTAGTTCCATTTGCAGGTAGTGTAGATAAAGGTCAAGTTGCGTAGAATATGCGGTCTGATCTTGGATTGTAATTCTGATCAAGAGTTGCTTTTGAAATATCTGGATCAGTTTCTTTGTTACCAACTAAATGTAATCTTTTCCGTTACTCAGGTATACGATCCCTGTTTTACTTGAGGCGGGTCAAAGGGTAACATTCCTTCAATAAAAGAAGTACTAGTATTATGATCAGATAAGTTATAGCTTTTTTTAGATAAAAAGCCTTTTTTGTATTAAACACTCTAGAACGCATTGTCGTCTTGTTTTGAAGGCGTTACGTATGTCCAGAGCACTGGCCAACACCAAGGTGGTGCCCCGACGTCACTGATATTTATAGATTTCAAGAGATTGATCTAATTAAAAGTACGAAACATTACTAATGTAGTTTTCACAAAGTTCGAAGTCGCTTCTTTTGATATTTGGTCGATTTTTTTTGTTTGTTTGTTTAGTATTCAACACCGTTTTTATACATCATCTTTCATGCTTTGTCACGGTTTTATTACAAGTGACCTCGAACTCGAACACTGGCTGCTTTCTCAGATAGACATTGTAGAGGTAATGTTACGGCAGTGAAAGAGAAATTAATTCCGTCACAATGACCATCATTTATCTTCAGAAAGAATTCGACCAACAAAGAAATCGAATCTGCGACCACTGTGTTTCAATCCATGTGCGCCAACTGAGTTATGGTGAGATCTTCCAGAACTACGGGTATTATATTTACGACCGGATGATTATCAAAATCCAGACTGCATCGGTTTTCCACTTGACGACGGCAGACACTTACACAATTTCTTAGCTAAAACACGAAATGGAAAATTGACGGCGGTAGATTTACAACCAAGGAAATATCAACTTCGTTTCCCCTTCCCCCCCCCCTTTTTTTTTTAAAGGATCCAGTACAGACCTCGTTTATGAAAATATATATAGACAGGGAGACCTAGGGCTGTACGGGTGAAGTAACTGAATAAAATTGGTCTTTTATCAAATTCCGAAAACCTTATTACACAAAAATGTATCTGAATGTTCAATGTTTAAATGGTAGCCAGGAAACCAAATTGCTTCAAATGAAATTATAAAAAGCAGTCCAAGTAAAAATACAGGCTCTATTTTTCTTTTGCACATTCAATCAGTTTCCTCGAAATCAAACATTTCTGTGTTTATGTTAGACGCTCAGTCACAATCCCTTCAATAAATTCTGTCATGATTACGAGGATATTAACTGAAAGTTCATTAGTCTTTCCCGATGGTCAGATTTATACCAAGGGCAGCCAAATTACTGATATGTCTCATCTCTCTTCCTGTGTGCATTAAAGACGCTGTAAAAGTCCTTTCAAATGATTTGAATTAGAAATCATTGGGTGAAAGCCTAAGACAAGGTGTGATTATATAGCACCAGAGAGGAAACAAAGTTCAAAAAACACAATTTTTGTTGTGTTAGGAAAAAATATATTTCGATCATTGCGTTATTTAAAAAAAAAAACTTATCCAACCAGTTTTACATCAAAATTTGATATTATCTCTGTTTAATTTGTTGGAAAATTAGATCCTGTGTATTGTTCCAGCTACAAAGCTATACACATGCAATGACAGCAAGAAATAATGAATGTACAAATCCGACCCACCTTTCTCTTCCAGCCCATTTTGATATGTAACCTGGTACAAGGTATCCATAAACGATCATGAATCAAACAGTAAATCCCTGATGACTTGGTTGGATTCTGATTTTCAGTCATATGATGTTATTCGAGAATCTTTTCTTGATATTTTTTTAAATGAAGAAGTTTACTCCTGAGTCTCATCTAACAGACTTCAACTCTCAGCCGAATTCTTTTCATTTTTGGATAAGCTTTTAATTCCAAGCACGTGTCTGAAGACTTTTATAACGAAAACATTCGTTACGCCTAGGTAGATTGACTCCTGATCAGAAAATTAGAGTTAAAGTCTTCGTTCGTGTCCTTCTTTACTTTGATCGATTGACGCAGAACTGTTTGTTACTTTTTACTAGAACTTCTATTACTACCACTATTTCTACACTGGCATAACTAACAAGTTTGGCTTGTATATTCAAACTGTTTATTTGCATTATATTTTACTATTCAACCTGGTGGTAAAATGAAGTTATTTCAGAAATTATTTAGCAACACAGGTCTGAAAATAAAGAAATTCAAAAAGATATATACCGGCTGATATCAGGCACGGACTTCAAAATTACTAATTTATCTCACAAAACAGTTGACAGGAATGATCAAAACTCATATTGCTCAGTCTGAACCGTCTTATCTTTATATCCACCTTACTAGCACTTTCCCTTTTTTCCACCATGTTGTCTAAGATATCATAGAGAAAAACATTATTATTCGACACACATTTTATTTAACGTCTCCAAACGCTTTCAATTTGGGACAGCTTTAAAATTTGTCTTCTGGTTAAGAGTTTAAATACAATCATATTTAATGTCTCATTAAGGATTAAGTGCTATTGTTTGAAGTACTTTTGATATTCAATTAGGCTTTCTTTGACAATGCCAGTAACTTTATGAGACATGGAGTGAAAACGAAGAATTTCATGTGATCGTTGATCCTTTTCTTTTGTTGCCCTCCATAGACGAGTCATGCATTCATATATTCGTACTTTCAAGACAGCGTATCTCATGTTTGGATGTCTCATATTCCCACCAACAACCGGCACTACAAACAGCAATAGCAATTTTCTTCCAGGCATAATGATAGACATTTTTTCAATGCATCAGGGTCCATACTCACCAGCCATTTTTCAGAACATTAGTTTTGCTCTTCAGGATGTTGTCAAAGTGAAAGTAACAGAACTTCTAACTGGCTAAACCAAATGGTTTAGAAAATCTGCTAGAAAATCTTGAAGAATTATACAAAGAATGTCCTTGAGAATACGGACCCGGCTGTCTCGGTCTGCAGAACTCATTCGCAGTGAAAAAGTGTCGCATATGCATTGGTTAGTACAGCTTTTGGTTTTTTTGCTACATACTCAATGTGCTTTCAGCACTGTTCAAAAACCTTATTGAACTTTAAACCGATCTATGGAGTTGAAGCCCATCTTATCAAACTAAGGACGATCGCCAAAAGCCCTATACGTACTGAGTAAAGCTTTTAAACGTAAAACGGGCTGGGAATTTTTTTACTATCTCTATATCTGATATCAAATGTCTCTTTGACATAGATAATCAGACATATGTGACTAATATGACATACATTTTTATAAACACTTTTCTGCTTTGCTTTCAAATCTCAAAGTTGTCCTATTATGTTTTAGACTTATTCTTATACGGGTAGATATGTTTTCAATCGTGAAAGTTTAGAATAAATGAAGTGAATATCTGGAGCTCTTTATAAAAGATTGTCACTGGTAAAAACGATCAGGAGGGTCCATTGTCACCAACCATTAATAAGTCTTATTCAGGAAAATGTTCTATATTTGTAAACAAAGCGATTTCCGATTAGGTAAACAAAATGCTTTACCTAATCTGCAGTTGTGTTACTTTAAAAACCTATTATCAGACCAAGAATATTCCTAAAAATTATTGGTAAGTACGGACAACGTTAACAGAACAAAACAGAATAATTTTCTATCCGCTCTTCAATTCTTTTTTTAAACTGATGTGGAAACAAAATCTTATTTCCGAGGTATCTAACTCTCTCTCTCTCTCTCTCTCTCTCTCTAAATTCCCCAACCATTCCTCCATACACACACACAACGATCCAGTTTTATGACATAAAAATAACAATGAACCCTTAAATATGCATTTTCAGTTTGAAAACATGTCGACAGCCATGTAATCATTCTGCTGGATGTCCTTCCTAGGTTACAGATTCAACTAAGTTTTATGTCTTGCAAAGGATATCGAAATAGATGTGGATGAAAACTCGATAGCAAATAATTCGTCTCATAGAAAGATAGTAATTGATCGTATTATCAATCCATATTGTCATTGAATGTGTTAAAAGTATACCGTAAGTCTTTTCAATATCATCCTGTATACATGTGCAAGAAAAAGGCAGGACATGTAACTCATTTAAATGTTAGAACTTTCTGTCTAGAAACTGACTGTTTAATAGTTGCTGGTCCATACACACATACATGGACATACATTTTGATTAAACTTAGAAATATGGTGGTTTATCAAATAACTTTTTAATGTCTTTTGAAGGATTCGATATTAGTGATTGACTTGCCATGGAATGGAATTGAATTCCAATACGTCATGCCGCGCATAGAAAAAGTTTTTTTTTTTTCTTGTACTTAGTTTTGGGAATGCATTGATGGAAGATTTCATAGTTTATTTTAGAGCTAAGCTTGGAAAACTGATTGCTACTTAAATTCATAAGACTAGACATGAAAGATGGTGTTTAGACATTTACTGTTTTAAAAACCATCAAAATAGCTAAGTATATGCAACGAGATTTAAATGTTAGCCAACTTTTGCAGTGGACAGTAATCTTTACAATATAATGCATTGGAATCCGCGCCTGTTTTGGTGCATCTTCCTTTGTTTGATATATCAGAAATTAAATAAAGATTGAGATGACGAAAAGAATGTAGTGTTGATTGTAGGTCCTATAATTATACATGATATTTAGCTTGAGAGAAATGTTGAATTTATGGGACAAAAATAGGCCGGACAGTCACATAAATGCGTCTTTCTTCTAGGTATTTTGAAATATTTCAGTGCAAAAGTTTGGTACAATAAATAACTAGTACACTGCAAAGTGCTCGTAGAATGAAGAGTATTCTAAAAATCAAAAAAGCCAGCATACTATGGGTATGCTGTCCAAGATAATAAACATTACATAATGAAAATAACTTACATAGTTATAAGAGAAGGTGAATCAGTCTTATCTTCCGATATCCTTGACTTGGAGCAAAGTCTCCAGAAGATTCCATGTGAAATGTGATAACGCAAAAAGTAAATCACTAACAAAACTGTATAATTAATTTGTAATGAAGACCACTGCTTATTTTAGTTTATAATCTGCCATATGAATCATAGCAAACGTAAGCTATACAATCCCATATTTATCCGAATAAAGAAAGCAATTTTATTTCCTTTTGAACCAAATCTGCTGCAGACAACTTTGAAGGCATCAATTATAGTTTGTCAGCCTAAATTAAGGTTTTATAGATTTGTAAAGTGAATATATTGTGGAAAAATTACAAAATGCTCCTTGTCAGCGATTTCCCATTTCACCTTAATGTTTTCGAAAATTAGTTTGAAAGAAGACACGCACAAAATAGTTTGTGGAGGTAATCAGCACATACTTATTTCTTACTGGATTAACTCTGTACTAAACAATCCTGTCATCTAATGACCCTTAAAAGAGGCCTTCTGGAAACTTTGTGTAAAAAAGAACATGTCAGTAACCAGTATTTCTTCTTTTTCTTTCTATAATGATTTCTGTCCTTTCACAAGTAAATCGTATCATTTGAACCATATATAATTTGTTGACTGCAAATGCTTTAAATTTGGACTTGCCAACAATTTTGTTGCCTGGTAGAGAATTAAAAAGAAGGGGCAATTACTTGATGCGTCGGATTCCTTTTTTTTCAGTATTCTCTATTTTTTTATGCTTCATCAAAGCAGACACATAAAGACAGACATGAGTCAATAATGTTGATATTTCCAATTCCTTTCCCCTTTCCCCCGCCCCCGTTGAATTGTTTACGTGCTTTTATAATTTTCTTCTTTTAAAAAGCTGTTCTAGACGGGTTCAAACGATTTGTAAGTGTCAAGACCGTCGAATTAAATGATTAATTCTTAATCTCGTGTTATTTCAACACTTATGCTTCGTTATTCTTTCACTGTGTCAAAAAATAAATTCTTAAGTCGAATTAATCTGCCATGTCCGTTTCCTACCACGAATGACGTTTTTGACAATCCAGTTAAAATTGACTAGCTTTTTTTTTTCAGATAATGGCATCAAATGATCACTTCGCTTTCGCCCATCATGAACCTTTAGGCTGATAAGCGTAACTGAATGCGATTTTGCCGGACAGTTCAGATCAACATCATCCTTCTACAAAATGTGCAGTCCTATCTTGGATCTAGATCCTATTCTTAAATACTGTGATATCCTATTATTGAATATTCATATTTTCAAAGGACAATTTCAAAACTGTCAGATACAAATTTGCCTACAACCCTTAGGGCAATGAGCACACTTTGATATTTTTTAAAGAAAATTTAGACCAACATTTTGACTGTTTTCCAGGTTGAGAAGGTCCATTTCAACCGAGTGATTATTTGATTCTTTACAAAACGACATATTTCTAGACCTATCCAACAGAAAGCATTTACAGAAGACAAATTAAATGTGGCTCAAATGATTGGATCTACATTTCATCGGTTTACTTCGAAAACCTCGTAACTAAAGCGTGTAAAAAGCTGTAGTTACCAGGTTTTCGAAGTAAATCGATGATTTGATGTAGTAGAAAATCTTTGATGCAAAAGGAGAAAATGCTGGTTAGCAGCATTTTCGCCTTATCCAACAATGGTTTTAAAACTTTCTTTTCATCGGACTGGGGGAAAGGCGTTAACTCACAGGATTGTTTGGTAAACGGTAAACGGCTAATCTCTCCTTTACTTAGTATACAGCTGTCTCTATGTCCATTTTGATATTATAAATAGCTTCAAGTGGACATACTATATAGGTGAATTTTTTATATACTGCCTCAACGAACTAATTCTTAGACTTGGGTATTTCAGCTTACTTCCTGTGGCAAAGTCGCTGTAGACGCCACCAAAATATATCCTCGTTTATAAAGATAATTTTACTGTATAAATGATTAGTAAAATAAGCACATATCGTAAGATTTCCTTTCCTTTTGTCACAATGTTTTCAAAGGCGATATGGTGCCAGATTTATTGAATGTCATCAGAAGTGTAATGGACTTAATCTTTTTGTAATGCCGTCCAGCTGTTTTTATGTTCATTTTGACATCATAAATATTTTCAAGTTGACCATAATTTCAACACTATGTTGGCTGAGGGACACATTGTCGTTTCGTTACGAATACATCTTGATACGACATTGTTTTTGAAATCTGTTTGCCGAAACTGGGGAAAAAAGTCGACTGCAGGGGGATGGCGGCGCTATACCACAGCATTTTACTCAAGACTTTCTGTGATACAAAGCTGAAACAATTGATAGCAAACAAGACATTTTGTTACACTCATGAGCGGAAACTTTGTGGAGTAAGTATTAATTACTTTCTCCGTTATCAATACTTTTTTCATTGACATCTAAATCCTAAATTACATCAATACGAGTAGGACGTTTGGAAGCATTGAGGGGGAAAAGGAGAAAATGTTGGTAAACGGCATTCTCTCCCTTTCTAACCATGTTATATTTCCAGTTTATGTTGCAAATATCAAGGTTTATAATGGTATAAGCTTTTAAACAAGAGAAACTGGAAGAAGCCTTTTGATTTCAAAAGAGGAGTGAGCCGTTTAAGAATGTGCCATTCTCAAGTTGAGTGATCGCGAGAGGTCTTGTTGAATAAATTGAACACCATTCATTTAATACTGCCTTCTTGCGATTTTAATGGGATGTAACCGAACTGAATTCAAAATAGTTTTACAAGAGTATAGCCGCTTTTACAAGGTGAAGTGCGAAACTTTTCTAGTGTAGTATCGTGCTACTTCGTCGACCGAGACATTCCGACTAACAGAGTAAATCCGAGATGAAGCTTTTTCGGGGGGGGGGGGGGGGTTGTCTAGCTGAATGTGTTCAGTTTTTACCTACTTTTTGGAAATGATAAATGAATTTCAAAAAACAAATTTTAAGCCTTGTATTTTTTTAACCCTTATCCTGCTAATTAACTAAAACGAAATGTTTTTATTCGATAGTAAAACCCCAAATACTGTTATTTCAAAGTTATGTTTTTGGGAATAACATCTCCTTAACGGACAGTGTAGATCTTAGATCAGACTGCACGTTCTGTGCAGTCTGATCTTGATCTACATTGTCCACAAGAGGTAAATTAATCGCGCTTAGCAGCCAAAGAATTAAAAGATGTTTCTTGTTTCCTTTTAGATGAAAGCTTGCAGAAACGGAGGCCTTGTGAACATTTCGACAGATATGTAAGTTTGGCAAAGTTTTTCATATGGAGGCAAGCTTCTAATGAACCGTCTCGGTAGTAAACTTACCTGCAACTCTACGAGTAAAATGAAGACAATCTTTATTTGACAGTAACAAGGTAATTCTTTTTCTAGTCATACATTACGATTATTGTAATACATGTACTGAAATACATGACGATATATAGCAATTTGCCTGTGAATTCCTAGTAAATTCTGAATTTCAGGGAGATCAGCCATCTGGTTGACCGATATTAACCGTTCTGACAGCCATCTAATAAGTTAAGGCAGGATATCTCGGGCGATCAGATGGCCATTTGGTATTAAGAATTAGAATATTTCAAACGAGCCCAAATGACGGGAGGGTATAGGGATTTTGGTGAGGTCTCGTTACCTATCACGTAGCTGTCAACTTTTTTCAAAATTGTGAAAAACTAGATAGCAATAGTATCGAAATCAGATATATATTAAGTTTATCTACATTGCGTATCTCTGGTCAGGGATCCCATCATGGTTATGGAGAGGTCATTTTGGTGGTCTAAAAGTTTAGTACATTCATTTTCAAAGGAAAATTTGTCAGATGTAATCCGTTTGTATCAAAGTTTGTTTGAAATTTTACATCATTCTAAACAGTGATATGGTGAATACAATATACCTGTCCAAGCACTTCTTGTTTACCTTTGACCACTGCTCCTATTAATGGTTTTGTAAAGTCCGGCCGCCTTTCCAGACATCAAAGACCGGTCATGAGGCTACATTGTATTCTTTTTATCGTTATCATTTGGCCTGCAACACGTGAAAAGGGGTATTCATATATTTGCATAAAGTGTCGTCTTGGATCAGCTAGCGTAGTCCGCACAGGCTAATCCGAAGCGACACATTCCGGTTTTATGTAATTTTCTGTTTTGCGCAAGTTTACTTTAGAGGCCTGTCACACTACGACGTTCTCACCAGCGTTCAAGTAACGTTTTGCGAAACGCAGAGGAAAGTCGACAACGTTAGAAAACAGTTACAAGAAAGTTAGACGAGCGTCGGCAAACGTTGGGGAAAGTCGAGGGACGTCGGCGAACGCTGAGGGTGAAAAATAGTTTTGGGTGTGCACAAACATTCAGAACGTTCTATCAAAACGCTTCTTACATGCTAGAGGAACGTTACGCGAAAGTTTGCGGGCGTTACCCGAACGATACTCGAAAGTCTGGACGTTCCCTGGACGCTAGGCAGACGCCGGCCCATCAGGGTCGAGTGTCTAGCGCATGCCTAGCGCTTGTGTAACGCTTGCTTAACGCCTGTGTAACGTCCATCGAACGTCTGTCCGGCGTGTCGCCAACATTTTTCAGCGTTTGCCGAGTGTTTCTTTACGCTTATGTAACGATCTTTCAACGTTTTTCTAACGTCTGTCAGCGTTCTGAATTTTTCCAGCGTTCGTGTAACGTCCTTGTAACGCGCCTGTAACTTACTGGTAGAGTTCAGGAGCATTTGACAGACACTTGCCATATATAAGGGGCTTGCAGAGGCCACCGACAGTCCTGTTGGAACTTTCACAGAGTGAAGACTTCAGAATAATGACAGCCCAAGAGAAACATAAGCATGCTGTTGCTGCTCTCATGCATCACAACAACCTACTGCAGTTGGCATTGCACCAGGTTGAGATGTCCAAGGCAGTCAAAGAAGAAAAGGAAGAGGAGAAGGAGCAAGAGCTGGGTGAGGCCCTGTACAGGAATGCGACCACAGTTTGGTGTTTATGACAAGCTGATGGCTGAACTCTGAGCTGAAGGCTAAGCCTCCTTCCACAACTTCCTGCGCATGCCACCAGAGATGTTTGATGAGCTGAAACAGAGAGTTGGTCCCAGGATCACTAAAAAGTCTCGCTTTAGACCGGCCCTCAACCCTGCTATGAAGCTATCCCTGACTGCGACACTTTGCCTCTGGTGACAGCTATGCCTCGCAGAAGTTTGGCTGGAGAGTACCACACAATACACAGTAACTGTAGGTCAAAGAGGTTTGCCATGCCATACTGGACGAGGATCTGGATGAGATGCTGACCTGTCCCAGTACGCCAGAAGAGTGGAAGGTAGTTGCTGACAGATTCTATCAAATGTGGAACTTCCCCCGTGTCCTGGGAGCACTAGATAGTAAGCAAGTGGCCATTAGATGGCCTGCAGACAGTGGCTCCTTGTACTACAACTACAAAGGTTTCTATTCCATCGTGTTGCTGGCCCTTGTGGATTCTGAAAAGTTCCTGTGGGCAGATCTTGGAGGCCTAGGATCAGCATCCGATGCCCAGATCTACAACTCCAGTGAGCTGAAACATGGAGCTGAAGAAGACCTGCTTGGGTTTTCACAGCCTATACCTCTCCCACAGGACACTACAGATGTTCCATACTTCTTCATTGCAGATGACGCCTTTGCTCCGAGTGCCTACATGACGAAGCCCTACAGCCTCCGTGATCTATCAGGAGGAGCGCATTTTCAACTACAGACTGTCGAGAGCCAGGAGGGTCGTGGAGAACGCCTTTTGGATCCTTGCCAACAGGTTTCAGGCGATTCCGGGCAATGGAACGCTAGGTTTTGCTGCTATTTCCGACCACAAACGTCGCCTGACGCTGAGTGAATGTTCGTTGAGCGTTACCCAAGCGTTACAAGAACGTTACATCATCGTTGACCTAGAAACTTATATATTAAGATCGTCGACGATCCCTGACGTTTCTCACATTTTTCAAAACGCAACCGAACGTCGAACAAAACGTTTTCGAGTGACAGGGCCCTAACATAACACAAAATCTAATGTAGTTGTAAAGTGCTGTCTCGGATTAGCATGCGCGGACTGCGCGTTCTGTGCAGTCTGATCTTAATCTACATTGTCCGCTAAAGTTCAGTTGGTAGCACTCAGCAGGCCAAGGGCTAACGTTTGGAATTTCTTGCTTGGTACCATAGACCTGGTACTATGATATTTTTATGTAACAATCAAAAGAGACCCTTTTTCACTTTTTTGGCAGCTTTTGGACCACCCTGTGTCCGTCGTCAAAGGGTTACATCAAAAGGATGCTTGTAAAGATCTTCTTGTCTGATCAATTGAGGTTTTTGTTTTATCCTGGAATTCTTAACCCATATGTTAAAACTATCCTGGAGAATAGGGCTTTTGGAAACATGATAGGAAACGCAATTCAATATTTGAGCTACATTTAGTAGGTCACTTTCAAATAATTTCAATTGGACGTCAAACAAGTATGAAATGTTTGGTTCAGTATGATTAAGTTCAGTTCTAAGACATCAACAAAATAATTGGTGTTGTTTAAGGCTTTTATTCTCAAAATAAGAATGCACATATATACAAAGTCGGACAAAGTTTACTTTGTTGTACCTATCTGTATTTTAAGTTACCTGACCACTCAAGCATACAGACTTAATCAGACATGTCATCTGTCTGTCAAATGCTTGATTCTTATGCAAAGCTAATACATACTTAAGCTTTCTTATTGACTTTTCGCACCACTGATGACACATGAAGTGTATATGGACAATGCAGACCAGGATAAGACTGTAAAGAACCTGCAGTCTGATCTATAATCTGTATTGTCCACTGCTATATTCTAAGTTATAAAAGAACTGTCTCTTGATCTTGCAGAGGAGGTCTTTAGCCTTTGAGAAAAAAGGTAAAAGTGGTAAAAGACTTAGAGAGCTTGTCACTAGTATAACTTTCTCCGAAGCTAGTGTAGATAGATCGTGATCAGACTGCACAAAATGTGCAGTCTAACCTTTGATCTACACTCTCTGCTTTGCTGCAACTATTAACATAGGAACCTTGAAATTGCACTCAATTGGGCAGTTCTTTAGACTGAAAATGTCAGGTGGGTTTATTTGGCACTCAAAGATTTAACCCTTTACCACACAATCCCAACGCACCCGTGTGAAAGAAGCTTTTTGAAAACATTCTGAGAAAAGCAGAAAAAGCTGATAACCAGAATTTTCTCCTTTTCCCACAATGTTTTCTTCCCTTCCTAAAAGAAATTCAATTCTTTAGTCACATTCATTTTTTCATTTTGTTGTCTACAAATGATTTCAATTCGGACCAGCCTAAAATTTTCTCGCCTGATAAAGAGTTAACTGCAGATTTATGTACATTAATACAAATCTCCTGTCACAAAAATTAACACTGATGCATGAAGCTACATATTAAACCCATTACCACACAATCCCTACTTTTGACACCCCTGAGAAAGAAGACTTTAGAAAACATTGTGGGAAAAGGAGAAAATGCTGGTAACCAGCATTTTCTCCTTTTCCCACAATGTTTTCTACCCTTCATGAAACAAGTTTCAAATTTTCAGGCACCTTTATTTTGTCGTCTGCAATTGCTTTCGATTTGGCCTTGTCTAAAATCTTGTCATGTGGTAATGAGTTAAGGACACATGATATACATTATTAACATAAATGATAAATAACTAAGGAAAAATAAACGAGGTAGGTCTAATATTTGACACAGATGCTTAAGCCAAGGTAACATTTACAGACATTGTTCAAGTTTCAACAGAAATTAACCCTTTACCAAACAATCCCAGCTTTTTATCCATTACCAGACAACAACATTTTAGCCTTGTCCAAATTGAAGGGATTTGCAGACGGTATCTTCAATATGGCTCAAATAGTGCAATTTTTCTATGACAGGGTTGAAAATATTGTGGGCCAAAGGAGAAAATGCTGGTTATCAGCATTTTCTCACAATGTTTTCCAAAGGCTTCTTTGCCAAAGTCATTAAAAGTCAACATTGTGAGGTAAAGGGTTAATGACCCTGAAAAAGAAGCCTTTTGAAAACACTGAGAAAAGACGTAAATACTGGTATCCTCAAACAAATTTCGAGCCATACTTGTATTGTCAACTGCACAAGCTTTTAATTTGGACTGGTCTAAAATTTTGTCATTTGCAAAAGACTTGACATGAAAAACAAGAGGGCCATGATGGCCCTGTATCGCTCCACTGGCTAGTAAGTAACAACAATACAAGCCAAATATTACAATATTCGGCCAATTGGTTTCAAACTTGAGAACATACAAACTTTTTTCTATGAAATCCTGCGAGAAAGTTGTGACTCCCAGGCAAAGCCAGTTTTGACCGCAAGCCTATAATTACTTGAATCCTGTTGGAAATCCACAAGATAAAGAACCATATCATATAAAACAGGTCTAGAATGTGTGGTTATAAACAAGAAGATTTTCAAAGTTTTCTCAATAAAAGGCCCTTTAAAACATGAAACCATGAGACAGGGCTAAATTTAGTAGCCTTAGTCTTTATTATGGCAAGTAACAAGATGACTTAGAAAGTTATTACCCCAAAAACCCATGTATGACTTGTGACCCCTAGTGTGGGGACAAACTTGATCCCAAGGCTATAATTTGGGCCCTCCTGATAGAGGCCCACTAGATAAAGCTACATGCAAAATTTGGCAGCCCTAGGCCTTATAGCTAGGTACAAGTAGATTTTTTAAAAAGTTCCCAATATGAGCCCATGTAACACTTGTGACCCCAAGGATGGGGCCAAATCTAATCCTGGTGCTATAATTTGGGCACTTTTGGTAGACAACCACTTGAAAAAGCTAGATGCAAAATTGAGTAGCCCTAGGCCTTATGACTTAGTACAAGAAGATTTTTCAAAGTTTTACCTATATAAGCCCATATAAAATCAATTTGACCCAAGGGGTATTATTTGATAAAACTTGGTAGAGGTCCACTAGATAAAGCTACAGGTCAAATTTGGTAGCCCTTGCCCTTAGGATTTCAGAGAAGAGGATTTTTAAAAATTTTCAATATTTTTCCGTTTGTTTGCCATGGCAACCAGAGTTTTTGAAGAAATAAAATTCTTTCAAGGAATTCTGAAGAGGACCACGGCAGGATCATTTCTGTGAAGTTTCATTGAAATTGGATGGACAGTTTCAGAGAAGATGCTTGGAATAAAAGTTCATGCACGGACGGATGGACAGACGGGCAACAGACACCAGGCCATGACATAAGCCCGCTGGCCTTCGGCCAGTGGAGCTAAAAACTTCAGCTGTAAGGACCCTAAATAAGCAAACTTTTTTCATTCCACTACTGGCAAAGGAAATAAAATGTGCATGCAGACGAGTTAGAACTCTAAGAGTATAACTAAAAAATTTAACCCTTTTCCAAATGACAAAATTTAAGACTGGTCCAAATTGAAAGCACTTGCAGATGACAAAATAAACACAACTCAAAACTTGAAATTTGTTTCCAGCAGGTTAGAAAACATTGTGAGAAAAGGAGAATATACTGGTTACCAGCATTTTCTCCTTTTCCCACAATGTTTTTAAAAGTCTTTTATCTCAGGGTCATAAAAACCAGGGATTGTTTGGTAATGGATTAAACAGACAAAGACCTATGTGTATTACCTCTGTACAATGCTTTTGTAACTCTGATGAGCTTTACCAAAGGACAAAGCTATAGGCTGGTCCAAACTGCAAGCATTTGCAGACAACAAAATGTGACTGAAGAATCAAAATTCGATTTGGATAGGGTAGAAAACATTGTGGAAAAGGGAGAAAATACTGGTTACCAGCCCATCTTCTCCTTTTCCAACAATGTTTTCAAAAGGCTTCTACCTCAGGGTTGTCAGAAGTCATCATGGTGTGGTAAAGGGTTAATCTGATGACAAACTTCTAGACTTGTCCATTTTGAAAACAGAAAACAAAGTAAATGTTACTAAATTGATAAGATATGAAGGGGATAAACTACCTGAGTCGAAAAGAAAAAGTCCCTTTTTGCAAGCATTTTCTACATCTCCTCAGTTTTTCAAAAGATGTCTTTTTTCAGGATTGCAGAAGTGCAGAATTATTTGGTACATAATTAAAGCACTGATAAATGTAAACCAACACAGATCAATAACAAAAACATACACAAAACATTAATGCATCTTAATTATGAAACAAATGTTACTTACTTGCACATTTTTTTTTTCACAAAATGACAAGACCAATTCCTTTGAGCAATAAAGTTTATCCTTCACAAAAATCAAACAATAACTTAAAAATTACAAATATATGTATGTGTAATTTTGGTCTCTAGAATATCAAAGTCACATAGAAAATTTCATACATGATATTGTACATTTTCTACTGCATACAAAGAACAAGTACATGCCGTAGATGCAGGTGATGATCTTTCCAAGTATAGATACAAAATGAAAAAAACAAGAGGGCCAAGATGGCCCTGGATCGCTCACCTGAGTTTTGAGATGACCATAGCATACATTTTTTTTTTTTGAGGTATTGAAACATTGGAACCAAATTTATAATTTTGCTAAGCAATTTTCAAAAGGTCACCTGTAAAATTCATTTCCAAATCTGACCATCAGTTTCAAAAAGAAGAATTTTTAAGAATTCTTCATTTCTGTTTAAGAGCAAGTATCCCCCATCCACGAGAGCCATGTTTCTTGATGGATCAAAATTTACGAACAAGTTTTGAAAAGGGTCACCCAAGGAACATTTCGGAAAATTTCTTTTAAAATCTGACCAGGGCTTTCAGAGAAAGAGAATTTTCAAGAATATCATCATGTCCATATAGTGCAAGTAGCTCCCATTCACAAGAGCAAGGATCACCCAAGGAACATCTCTGTCAAATTATTTTAAAATCTGACTAGGGGTTTCAGAGAAAAAGAATTTTCAAGAATTTCTTCATTTCCATATAGTGCAAGTAGCCCCCATTCACCAGAGCCATGTTTCTTCATGGATCAAAATTTTGTGAACAGGTTTTGAAAAGGGTCACCCAAGGATCATCACTGTGAAATCATTTTAAAATCTGTCCAGCCGTTTCAGAGAAGAAGAATTTTTAAAAATTTCTTTATTTCCCTATAGTGCAAGTAGCCCCCATTCACCAGAGCCATGTTTCTTGACGGATTAAAATTTTGTGAACACTTTTTGAAAAGGGTCACCCAAGGAATATCCCAGAGAAATTATTTCAAAATCTGACCAGTGGATTCAGAGAAGAAAAAATTTTAAGAATTTCCTCATTTCCCAATAGTGCAAGAAGCCCCCATTCACCAGAGCCATGTTTCTTGACTGATCAAAATTTCGCGAACAATTTTTGAAAAGGGTCACCCAAGGAACATCTCTGTGAAATTATTTCAAAATCTGACCAGGGGTTTCGGAGAAGAAGATTTTTTAAGAATTCCTTCATTTCTATTTAGTGCAAGTAGCCCCCGTTCACCAGAGCCACATTTTTTGACGGATCAAAATTTCACGAACAATTTTTGAAAAGGGTCACCCAAGGAACATATCTGTGAAATTATTTCAAAATCCAAGCAGCGGTTTCAGAGGAGAAGATTTTTTAAGAATTCCTTCATTTCTGTATAGTGCAAGTAGCCCCCGTTCACCAGAGCCACAATTTTTGACGGATCAAAATTTCACGAACAATTTTTGAAAAGGGTCACCCAAGGAACATATCTGTGAAATTATTTCAAAATCCGACCAGCGGTTTCAGAGGAGAAGATTTTTAAAGAATTTGCTAAAAAATTCCATTTGGTTGCCATGGCACCCAGAGTTTTTGATGGAATCAAATTCTGTGAACAATTTTTAAAGAGGACCTCCCAAGGAACATTCCTGCCAAGTTTGGTCCAAATCCGCCCAGCGGTTTAGGAGGAGTTGATGTTTAAAGAATTGTTGACGACGCACGACGCACGACGGACGACGGACGACGGACACCGGGTGATCCTAAAAGCTCCCCTTGAGCACGTTGTGCTCAGGTGAGCTAAAAACAGATTGTAATAAATCTTGGGTTGTTTCAAAGTCATGACAGTAAATATATATTCCCATTTGACTGAATTTTCCTTATTTCTTAGGAAACAAAGGATTTATTTTCAACTCATGAATTGAATTTTAGGAATTTGAAGGCTTCAGGCCCGTCACCCAAAACAAATTTGTAGAATGGGTTATCTGAAGTTAGTTCATTTATTTGTTTTGGTAATTTATGTTGCTTTTGTATTATCAAAGTTACAAAGCCAGGGTACCTATTAATGGCTCCAGATTCTTTTATCAGTACTTCTTGATTTACTGCTAGCTGCTTTGCCAAATAAACATAGTAAAAATAACTTCGAGCATTGAGAGTATCCAGTTGCAATGACTAACAGCAGTCCTAAGAAAGAGTGTAGTGGATGTAGAAAATGCAACCTGCACCCCTGGATTCCAAGTCCTGTAAACTACAAATTGAGTGCAAGGCTGCGTTTGTAGCCAATTTTAAAGTTTCCAGTTCAGTTGATTAAAATTATCAAGACAAGAGTTTACTTTACCAGCATTTTTTCCTATTCCCACAATATTTTCTATAGGCTTCTTTCTAAAGGTTGTTAAAAGTCAGGATTGTGAAGTAAAGAGTTAAAGAGGAGTTAATGAATATGGCAATGAAAATGACAATACATAACTGATAAAAATATTTACATAAAGAAAATGGCTGACTAGTGATAGTAAGTACATGTACATCAAACAAAAATTTATGTATATTTGAGATATGCTCTATAAAAAAGGGGTTTAACCCTTTCGCAAACATTCCATGGTTTTTACGGGTCTAGAAAAGTAGCCTTTTGAAAACATTGTTGGAAAAGGAGAAAATGCTTGTAACCAGCACTGCTGGTAACCAGCATTTTCTCCTTTTCCCACAATGTTTTCTACCCTATCATAGACAGAAATCATCTTTTCAGCAAGAGTTGAATTGTCATCTGGTAATGCTTTCAATTTGGTCTAGTCAAAAAGTTTGTCGTTTAGGAAAGATTTAATGTATGTGCAAAAAGATCATGTCAGGTCAGCCTGCACAGGTAGCACACTTGGACATGGGTCAAAGCATTCCCCTATTGGTCAATTTTCTGCATGTCAAATTTACGCAATACCAAACGACAATATTTTAGATTGGTCCAAATTGAAAGCATTTGCAGACGACAAAATAAAAGTGACTGAAAATTTGAAATTCGTTTTGTGAAGGGCAGAAAACATTGTTGGGAAAAGGAGAAAATGCTGGTGACCAGCATTTTCTCCTTTTTCCACAAGGTTTTCTAAAGGCTTCTTTCTCAGGGGTGTCAAAAGTAGGGATTGTGTAGTAATGGGTTAAGGCATAATGGGTTCCATGGATCCCAAAATTATGTGACGACTTGCTTGGTAAAATCCATCAAACTCATTTTTGCAAGTGTGCCTTTCATTTCTTTGATAGCCACAATTTGAAACACTGCATATGAGGTCAAGTAATCCTGTCAGAAAAATGTTGAATCCGTTTCTGGGCAGTAAGCTTGATGTAAGGCAATGAAGACCTAAAAGACGCAGCTCACAGTTACAAGCTGCAGCTAATTAGGAGTGCTTTACCAAACAGTCCTGTTCTTATGACTCTGAGGCAAAAATCTTTTGGAAACTTTAAACAAAAAATACTTGTAACCAGCATTTTGTCCCATTTCAAAAATAATTTCTATCCCAAGGAACTAAAGTCCAAGAGTGCTACATTTTATTTTTTACTTCAAATACTTTCAATATGTACAAGCCTAAACCTTTGTTATTGGGCAAAGAGTTAACCCATTACCACACACAATCCCTACTTTTGACAACTATGAAAAAGAAGCCTTTAGAAAACTTTGTGGGAAAAGGAGAAAATGCTGGTAACCAGCATTTTCTCCTTTTCCCACAATGTTTTCTACCCTTCACAAGACAAATTTCAAATTTTCAGTCGCTATTTTTTTGTCGTCTGCAAATGCTTTTGATTTGGTCAAACCTAAAATTTTGTTGTTTGATAATGAGTTACAGACATGCAGTTATCCAATGTTTGTAAGTCATTCTGCAGACACCATCTTTTAGGATATATTTGTTTACATGCAACTTAAACTAAGCAGTTATGTTGAAAATACGATGTAAAATTTGCAAATATAAGTTGTTTTTTTATCTAAAGAAATAAATAAATGTGTCTGGATGACACTGCGTTTTTAACATTATATGTGTGGACACCAATGCTATAAACCTAGATTTATCTCCAGTAGTTTTAAAATTTGCCATATTTTTCTAACTCTGCTGTGTCTAAATTTGTCTCTTTTTGATAGATACATCATATTTTTCAACATTTTAATATTTTATGACCAAACAACATATTATTTTTCTTGATACCATCACAATAAAATAGTGTTAAACAGAGAAAATTCTTCAGCAATTTATCCTTTTGCAAACTGTTTAACTCTTTACCACACAATCCCGACTTTAATTAAAGAAAGAAGCCCTTTGAAAATATTGTGGGATAAGGAGAAAATGCTGGTAACCAGCATTTTCTCCTTTTCCCACAATGTTTATTACCCTTGTGGAAACAAATTTCAATTTTTGAGTTATGTTTATTTTGTCGTCTGCAAGTGCTTTCAATTTGGACCAGTCTAAAATTTTGTCCTTTGGTAAAGAGTTAAATGGCTGTTGCATAGAAGTTTGTACTTCACAGTACTGCCACATGTGTACTGTTCATCATCTGCTTAAGGGTTATTAACAAACAAGCGCATAACATAGACATTTGTCTATCTGTTATCTGCAAAATAGTGGGGAAGTATGCGCAATGATGTCATTGCTCAGTGTGAACACTGTATACTGTGTTGACTGTCAATCACAGCTCAGTTGTTGGGGATAATGCAGATAAACATCAGACTGCATGTTATTTAATTTTCATGTCTTATGAAAATTTGCCTTCCTCAAGCAATCTATGTTGTAAAGGTGACCTCTTTTGAAAGCTCCGCTTTTTGAAAGCTAAGTTTCTCCATTAAATAATACTTGGGCATAATTGGCAAGTAAGGCACTCTGTGACATTATTCACCAAATTCAAAATAGTTTCTAATATAAGCTGTTATGAATATCTATCTGATTGGCTGAGACCAAATACATCAACCAATCACATGGCTAGAATTGGAATTGAAAAACTATGACTTTAGGTAAATAGAATCATTAAATACACCAAAGATACATAAACAATAAATTTGAAGCTCTGACAAAAATATGCAGATAGAAAGCATAGATTTACCAAAAATAAATAGGAGAAATTGGAAGACAGGCTTCTAATTTTTATTTTAACAATTATGTATTTGTAAATTCTTAGTGTACAAAGACAAATAGTTGAAACTCATTGAAATTGTAGACTTTTCCAAAACTGAAAAAATTCGCAGTCGACTATTTAAATGTAAATCAAATGATGTAATTTGTCTTTGACTGGGCGGAAAAAAATTGCGGGAAAGGAGGGATGTTGGTTACCAGTATTTCCTCCTCTTCCCACAATGTTTTCAAATGGCTTCCATCGTACCTGGGGTAATTGAAAGTCAAAATTCTGTGATAATGGGTTAACTTAATTTTTTTAAAGTGCAGATCATGATCAGACAGCAAAGAATAACCAGTCTTGTCTTGGATCTAAAGTTTTCCAAAAGTCATGAGAACGTAATATATAGGTCTTTTTTTTTTAATGCTAAAAATGTATTTGTATTCATTAAGCACTAATTGGGTAAAAACCTACACAACACTCACACTTAAACATCAAGTGGCTAAACCCCTTAACTCATTACCACACAATCACTACTTTTGACACCCCTGAGAAAGAAGCCTTTTGAAAACACTGTGGGAAAAGGAGAAAATGCTGGTAACCAGCATTTTCTCCTTTTCCCACAGTGTTTTCTACCCTTCCCGGAACAAATTTCAATTTTTCAGTCACCTTTATTTTGTCGTCTGCAAATGCTTTCAATTTGGACCAGTCTAAAATTTTCTGTGGTAAAGAGTTAACAAACAATTGCTCATTTCAATGACCTTAATAAAGAAACATTTAGAAAACATTGCTGGGAAAAGAGAAAATACTGGTAATGAGCAATTTTGCCTTTCTCAAAATGCTTTCAAAGACAACTTCTTTGGTTAAGCCATTCACTATAAAGCTTTGTTTTCAAATTTAAAAAGTTCTTAAGATTCAGATAAAGACACTCATTAATTTCTACCATACAATCCCGGCACTTAACAACAGCAAGAATGAAGGTTTTTGAAAACACTGTGGGAAAAGGAGAAAATGCTGGTAACCACTTTTTTTTTTTCTTTTTCCAATGATGTTTTCTACACTTCAAGTGAAATTAAAGTTTATCATATCTGTTGTAATATGCTCTCCATTCACTTACATTATCTCTTTACCACACAATACTGACTTTTAATGACCCTGAGAACGACAGCTTTTGAAAACATTGTTGGAAAAGAAGAAAATGCTGTTAACCAGCATTTTCTTCTTTTCCCACAATGTTTTCTTCCCATCTGAAAACAAGTTTCAGTTTTCAAATTGCATGTATTTCGCTGTGTGCAAATGCTTTCAATTTGGACTTGTCTAAAACTTGTTGTTTGGTAAAGAGTTATCTAGATCTGACAATTTTATTTCATAGCTTGTAGCCCTGTCAGCTCTGGGTGGTCCAATGAACTCGTCAAAATACTTGTTTGAAATCTTTTTTCAGTGAACACTTGACAATTATATATTTTTTCAGGGGTAAAGTAAACAGTATTTAAGTTCAGATGAGTTAAATGTGGCAAAATTTGACAGGTTCCATCTCCAACTTTTCAAACTTTAGGACAGACTTGTTTATTCCTATCTTAAATTACGTTTTAACTTTTTACCAGAAGACAAAATTATAGGCAGGTAAAAATTTAAAGCAATTAAAGATGGCATATTAAGTGTATGTATTGCAAAAATAATGATATATGACTTTGATAAAGTAGCAAACATTGTTGGAAAAGGAGAAAATGCTGGTAATA
Organism: Tridacna crocea; assembly: GCA_943736015.1. Lineage (NCBI taxonomy): Eukaryota > Metazoa > Mollusca > Bivalvia > Cardiida > Cardiidae > Tridacna > Tridacna crocea. Next base: position 41,570,468 of record OX031056.1, on the reverse strand, counting down.
CCAGCATTTCCACCTTTACCCACAATATTTTCAAAAGACTTCTATCTCTGGGTCATTAAAAGTCAGGATTGTGTGCTAAAGGGTTAAGCCAGATAACAGTGTGTGAACCAGTATTTTCTCCTCTTCCCACAATGTTTTCTACTTTTCTAAGTTTGAATTTAAGAGCTACGTTTATTTTGTAATGTGCAAATACTTTGAATATGGACAAGTCCAAAATTTGTTGTTTGGTAAAGAGGTTATGGTTAAGGGACCAAAATTAAGCTTTGTGATAAATAAGTGCAATTTGAGTTGTTGTATATGTATTCAAAGTTGTTGTATATGTATTAAAATGTACAAAGAAGAGAAATTTACTTTTTCAATTCTTCGGATGGACTATACATCTAGATCAGCTAGTGGTATAACTCTTTAAAGATGACGAAATTTTAGGTACTAACACTTATTTGCCTGTACATGCCTTTGTGACATTAATACAATTCATACAGAAAACAGAAAACACTTAAAACAAATATCAATACCTTTCTTAACTCTTTACCACACGAGACAATTTTATACTGGTCCAAATTGAAAGCATTTGCAGACGACAAAATAAAGGTGACTGAAAAATTGAAATTTGTTCTGGGAAGGGTAGAAAACACTGTGGGAAAAGGAGAAAATGCTGGTTACCAGCATTTTCTCCTTTTCCCACAGTGTTTTCAAAAGGCTTCTTTCTCAGGGGCGTCAAGAGTAGGGATTGTGTGGTAAAGGGTTAACCCATTACCACTCAATCCCTACTTTTGACAACCCTAAGAAAGAAGTCTTTAGAAATCATAGAGGGAAAAGGAGAAAATGCTGGTAACCAGCATTTTCTCCTTTACTGATAAGTTTTTCTACCCTTCACAATACGAATTTCAAATTTCAGTCACTTTTATTTTATCGTATGCAAATTTTTTCAATTTGGACAAAGCTAAAATTTTGTCATTTGGTAATGAGTTAACGGAGGAACTGAAAACATTGATGAAAGAGGAGCAACTACTTGTTGGAAGTGACTGCTCCTTTTTCTACACATCCTTTTACCAAACAATCCCTGGTTTTACGACCCCTAGATTGAAGCCTTTAGAAAACATTGTAGGAAAAGGGCAAAATGCTGGTAACCCGCATTTTGTTGTTTTCTCATAATGTTTTCTATCCTGTTGGAAACATATTTCAATTTCTGAATTTAGTTTTTAATTATGTCCTCTGCAAGTACTTTCAATTTGGACCAGTCTAAAATTTTGTTGTTTGGTAAAGAGGTAAAAAGGTGATAGCTGCCCGTGTATGTAAACTCTATTTCTTTATCATATTTGTAAGATACTTAACTAACCCATTACCACACAATCCCGACTTTTAACGACCATGAATACTAAAGCTTTTGAAAAATTGTCGGAAATGGAAAAGACGCTAGTTACAACATTTCTCCTTTTTCCAAACATTTCCTACCCTTCCAAAAGCAAATCAAACAATTTAATAACATTTGACAGTTTCAAATGCTTTCAATTTGGACTAAAACTGTGTTGTTCGTTAAAGAGTTAAACAATTTATAAATCTGAAAGATTGCTACAAATGAAGGCAGTTGTTTTATTTGATTATCTCGATTACAGTGGTTACTCTCCTTCTGCTGCACGCTTGCTTCTTTTAATGCTTGGCTTTTCTACAATGGATAAATTTGGTACTGGATTATTTTGATTTTTGGAAATATTTTTGTGGATATTGATCTCATCTTTAAATGCCAGTAAACCTAGCTGTGCATGAGATGCCTCACTTAATGCTTTTGATCGTATGCAACTTCGATACTGCTCAGAGTTTAACTTTGGATCACAGTGTTTTTCATGCCACAAGTGAAAAAGCCCTGGATCTGTTGCCCTTACGACCATGTAGTCACTGCGAACATATTTTTGGTACAAAAACACATCTTCTCCACCCCAGCCTGAGATATATTCATCAAAACCTTTTACTGTTTTGAAGTCTGATCTATACTGGCAGGTCATGCCATAACCAAAGTCCCGCCAAAATCCTGTATTGCGTGATATGACTAGTTGTTCCCTTTCAGATGGAATTGTCATGTCTTGGAGACTGTAAACTATATTTGGATTGTATAAGCTAAATACTATAGGAAAATATACTCTCTTGCCTTGTTCTGTGTTCACTCTACATCTCTCAAGAAAGTCTGCAGTAAACACTACATCTACATCACATAAAAACAAAAGGACATCAACACTTTTCCAGCTCTGAACTCCTACATGTAAACCACGCCCCCTTGAAAAAGATTCCTTTAATGTGACTAGTTTCATGTGTTTGTATTTTTGTTCCTTTGCTGTGCTTGTCATGATTTCTTTTACATCTACCAGTCCATGAACTCCGAAATACACAACTGTCAAGAATACTCTTTTGTCTTGATTTATAACAACTTTGACAAACCTCTGCATAAACTGACGAAAAGCGTCAATTCTCCCAGAGAGAGGTAAAATCAAATTGATCCACACATCAGATGAATTTTTGATTTCATGATGAACATTATGCAGCATTCCAAAAGGGCGAATAATGCTTATCTTTGTATAACAATGTTTCTGAGCATGGTCGATATTGCGAAAAAATAGTTCATACTGTGTCCCTGATAGTGGTTCTGTTCTGTACATTCCTTCAATGAAATCATCTGCAGAGTATTTAGGTTGATCCTTAGTTCTATTCTTATTTAGTTCCTCTGTTGCAAACAGAACAACATCTACAATATCTTTCCTCTTGTATCCTATTGGTTTCTCTATCACACGTTTACCAAGTCCTGGTTCTACTAGAAATATCTTGTTTAAAGTGAACTTTGTAAAAGGAATTATTTCATATTCGGACTTTAACGGTACACCATGAAGTATTTCAGCCTTTTTGACTTTCTCTTTTAAGAAATTTGAATAATTTCTATGTTTTGTAACTTCACTAAAAGATAACTCTGACTGGTTCCTGTATTCCTGCAAGGATCTAATCATCAGACTTTGGTGCGATATCTGATCAGAAAGATTCTGAGCTTTCTTATCTGTCAAATCTAGAATAGATTCAAGGACCCGTATTTTCTCCTGTAAGGATTGTACCTCCATCTGATGCTTTCTGTGGATGGCATCGTCTAAATCAGTTGGCTGTTTGCTGGAGAATTCAATATGGCTGGTGCGCTGAAACTGCCCATCCATATACACACCAAACTTGGCCACGTACAGCATGGTCACTACACACAGACTAAAGAGGAGAGTGAGCACCCTGGGCATTGGGTGCCTCATCCTTAACATCCTGAAAGGGTTACTGTGCAACTACCATCCACAAGTTTGTTACACTAAAAGGTTCTAATACTTGGTCCATTTTGAAACATTGGCGATACTCTTCTTGTCCTAGTTTTCTCATAATAACTGCATATTCAATAACCATACATTTATAAATGTAACACAATACTTATGACCATCCATCTCATGATCAGAAAATCGTATTCAACATGTCAGTTACTTTCTTAACTATTCTCTCTGAATACAACTGTGCAATGTATTTATGCTTTTAATTAGGCTGAAACTCTTTCCTGTGAAATCCCATTACAATGCTTGTACGTATTCTCCTGCTTCTAAATGACTTCTTCTGTGCTTATCTGCTCTTCTCTGCCTGAAAGTATAAAACAGAATGATGTTGTACCAACTTCTTCAACTCATATAGATAACTGGAGCAATATAAAGTCTAATCTCTAATAACTACAAATCTGTCAGCACTGAATTAGAAAATATTTGCTTGAGTGCTTGGAGAAACTCTCAGTCCCTTTAAGACAGTGTAAATAAGGATCGAGTGTGCAGTCTGATCTTGGACAAACCCGTCTACCTTTTAGATAATATTTTGGCCTATCAGCCTCAAACCTACAATGCATTTGATTATTGCAAGAGGAAGAAGTAAGGATCACACCCAATTCACCTGAGCCATGTTTCTTGGCAAATCAAAATTTCGCGAACAAGTTTTTAAAAGGGTCACCCAAGGAACATCTCTGTGAACTTTTTTCAATATCTGATCAGCCGTTTCAGAGAAGTAAGAATATTCAAGAATTTCTGCATGTCCATATAAGTACAAGTAGCCCCCATTCACCAGAGCCATGTTTCTTGATGGATTGAAATTTCGCAAACAATTTTTGAAAAGGGTCACCCATAGAACATCCCTGAGAAATTATTTCAAAATCTGACCAGTGGTTTCTGAGAAGAAGAATTTTTTAGAATTTCTTCATTCCTGTATAGTGCAAATAGCCCCCATTCACCAGAGTCATGTTTCTTGACTGATCAAAATTTCATGAAAAAGTTTTGGAAAGGGTCACTCGAGGTAGTGGACCCGTAATAAGCATAGTGCAGCATGGCATAAAATTTCTGGACAGTTGATAAGACATATTTTGTACAGATATGATACTGTTGCACATTTTTGACCGAACAGAAATTCCTTCGGGGTCCGTCTTGAAATTATTTGTTGATAATTTTGTTAGTTTCCAGAAAAGGGAGGTAATTATCATATCCATTTGTAATGAAATTATAGTAGTTATAGATTTATAAATGATAATTCTAGGAAGGACAAAAAAGAAAAAGTGGCTCGGTGAAAGTAGTACAATAGTGCTCAATTTTAATCTTAGCAAATTTTCTAGGGTAATATTATAGTGGAAATAGCTGTGTTCTATTACGGGTCCACTACGTTAAGGAACAACTCTGTGAAATTATTTTAAAATCTGGCCAGCTGTTTCAGAGAAGAAGATTTTTAAAGAATTTCTTAGAAAACTGTTTGGTTGCCATGGCAACCAAAACTTTTGACGTAATCAAATTCTGTGAACAATTTTCAAAGAGGACCTCCCAAGGAACATTCCAGCCAAGTTTGGTCCATATTGGCCCAGCGGTTTTGGAGGAGTTGATGTTTAAAGAATTGTTGATGACGCATGACGGATGACAGACACCAGGTGATCCTAAAAGCTTCCCTTGAGCATGTTGTGCTCAGGTTAGCTGAAAAAACAGTCCTAAGGTTTTTCATCTCAACCAAACTGACTCTCAAACTATAAAAAATATTTGCAAAGTAATTAATAACTATGCAATCTACAACAGGTTAAAGACCATTGTGAAAAATTAGTTTAACCCGTTACCAGACCAGCCCAATTTTAGGCTTGTCCAAATTGAAAGCATTTGCAGACGACAAAATAAAAGTGACAGAAAATTTGAAATTTGTTTCGTGAAGGTTAGAAAAAATTGTGGGAAAAGGAGAAAATGCATTTTTTTCCCTTTTCCCACAATGTGTTCTAAAGGCTTCTTTCTCAGGGTAGTCGAAATTAGGGATTGTGTGGTAATGGGTTAATCACCACATTAAATTTGTTACACTCTTTTTGAGTGCTGAAATTGTATCTTTGCTATCCAAACAATGTAATTAATGTATCACATTTCTGTTATATCATTTCTTTAAATGTGCTGATGCTAATGTTTTTTTTTTTCATATATAAAACATAATTTTATAATGATGGATAAATATCTTTAAAGTATCCAATATGCTTTTTTTTTTCATTAATAGTAACTTTATCTTCCTAAAAAAAAAATAGAAAGAAAAACGTGATTTTATCACTAAGCATTTGATTCACTTCGTTATGTTTATTGTTAAATAAGTTTCATCATTGGTTTTAATCATGTAAGGCAAATTTAAAATAAAGCAAGAGTTATAAATCGTCTTGATGACGAATACGTAATTTCTATTAATTTTTACATAAATTGAAGTTAGAAATACTATAAAAATCATGAGTTCATTTTGACTACACATTGGGTACGTTTTGACTCCACTTGGGTAGGTTTAGACTTCATTTGGGTAAGTTTTGACTCCATTCTGGTACGTTTTGACTTGGGTACGTTTTGGTTTGAGTACGTTTTGACTGTAAACCCCCTCAACAGTGCAACTGTCAATGTACGGTCGTAATTGCTGTACTTTACCTTGCGTTTCATATTTCATGTTGTATTTACTGTATACGGAGGGGATGAAATATCCTTGTCGCCACTCTTTTGGGGTCCGAACAAATGCAGTAATCAACATTTTAACTTTACTGGTGTTAATCGTTATACATGTGCGTTTGTTTTCAATCCCGTCCGCCATTTGCATTTTCTTAATCAAAGTACAATTTTGTACTTCAAACTTAAGCTGATCAAAGACCTAAAATACTAGAATTGATAGCAAAAGTTCATGTCTGATTTCCATAAAATCGTGTATGTAAGCGTTTCGCATGCAGTTTTATGTGTTACAAAAGTTTTTTGATGTGTAATGGAATAGTTTTTGGGTGTTTTGGGGTATTCGAGTGGTTTGGGGTGTTTCATCCGAGACGTGCGTTGTTACAAACTAGGTCAAAGCTGCGGAACGAAACAAATTTTCAAATTTAGAGCGAGTTTTACGATATTTAACCCTGAATTCATGGTTTGCATGGTTTAAAAGAGTTGATTTCAAATGACATCACTCGAGTCCGAAATTCCACCCTTATAAGCGAAGCTCTACCGGTCTCGATAATACATGAATATTTACAGTAAGGTGCTCTCGATAAACCATATTAATCCGCGATCCCTTTTAAACTCACATTAAGCATTGATGGGGGATATCTTAGCTGAATTGTGTTTTCTTTACCCATCTAAACAAAGATAGATGTTAAATTTTCACATGATATACAAAATAACCGCATTTTTTTAAATTTAAAATTTGAGTCACGTTCTCCTTTTTCTAGCGTAGGTATATGAGTTATATGAGTTACCGGGTCCAGTCCCATCATAAAGAACAAATTCCAGACATACCAAAGAAAAAGTAGTTCTACAGCGATTGGGTTAAAAGCAGAGTAACTGCACCTCGTTTATGAAGTATATACGACGTTTTTGATCCAATTTTTTGCATGATTCTTCAACCCACTATAGACACCCCCCAACCCACCCTGAGCTCCTCGAGCTCATCGCAAAAAGTCGAACGTTTTGCCAAACGTGCGACTTAAAAATGTAACCTTTAGATAGGTAACAGGAAAGACATTTATCAGTGTCAACAAAAACCCCAAAATGACAAGGAAGAAGGAAAACAAAGCAATATAAATGTAAGTAAAAGTCAACTGGCTTAAGAAACTTCAAGTGCCAATTAACCCATTACATTCTGCAGCTGCTTTTTTCCTCTTACACTACTCTTATCTTGGGGCAGATCTTTTTTTAAGGACAGAAAGACAGAATTTCTACAATCTTATTCTGTATATTGGTTGACTGATTTTCACTTATTTATCAACGCCAATAGTTCTCCTGATTGGTGAACCCTCCAGAAAGATGCAAGTTACTATACAGGGCAAAACCCCATGTAAGTTTACGCCTGGTTCTATAACATGCTTTTTGTATATCGGTCACATGGGACCTCAGTTTAACTCTTTACTAAACAACAAAATTTTAGATGGGTCCAAATTGAAAGCACTCGCAGACAACAAAATAAATGTGATTAAAGAATTGAAATCTATTTTAGGAAGGGAAGAAAACATTGTGGGAAAAGGAGAAAATGCTGGTTACCAGCATTTTCTTCTTTTCCCACATTGTTTTCAGAAGGCCTCCTTCACAGAGGTGTTAAAGGCATCCAAAAGCAATTTAAGATGGCCAGTTGTGGGGCTCCCAACCCACACCCTCCATTGGTCCAAACTTGATGTGTATTAGTCATAATGCTCAACCACTTGAACATTGTTTCATGTCATTTATCCCTTACCACACAATCCCTACTTTTAACAACCAAGTCAAAAAGAAGCCTTTGAAAACATTGTGGGAAAAGAAGACAATGCTGGTGACAAGCATTTTCTCCTTTTTCTCACAATGTTTTTTAACCAGTCCCAGAACAAATTTAGGTATTTCAATCACATTTTCTCTTTGGTTGCTAATGCTTTTAACTCTTTACCACACGAGAAAATTTTAGACTGGTCCAAATTGAAAGCATCTGCAGACGACAAAATAAAGGTGACTGAAAATTTGAAATTTGTTCTGGAAAGGGTAGAAAACACTGTGGGAAAAGGAGAAAATGCTGGTTACCAGCATTTTCTCCTTTTCCCACAATGTTTTCTAAAGGCTTCTTTCTCAGGGGCATCAAAAGTAGGGATTGTGTGGTAATGGGTTAATTAAGACTGATCTACAATTTTGTCATCTGGTAAAGAGTTATTCATATTTTGAGTTGTTGTATTTGTTTTCATGTTTTCAAAGCTGTCTCCGACACACTCTGCCCTCTTTCAAGGGTAATGTATCAAATCTATTATTACCCCTTTACCAAATAATCTTTGTTTGACACCAGCACTATTTCCCCACAATGTTTTCTACCCTCTCAAAGACAGTTTCCATCACTCAAGCCATACCTGATCTTTCATCTACTTTAATGCATTCAATTTAGACAATATTATGACATCATGGAAAAGATTACACAACCATTTTTTGACCTCAAACTACAATAAATGATTATATAGGGAGAAACTGCAGATAGATTCTGAAGGAAAAGAAGAATTTATTCTCATTACAAAGGATAAACAAAACCTTTTAGCAAATGGCAAATTTCTCCTTTTCCTTCAACCAACAACTGCTTGGAGATTAACTCTTTTATCACACAAATATTTTTTATTATTTCACACCTACAACTTAACGTCCAATGAAATCGCTTTAATACTACCACGTGAGTACAGAATATCTTAGCCCATATTAGACGCTGTAGAGTCCAATATGGATTTTCCAGAACAAGGCAAGAGTCCAATACGGATTTTCAAAACGAGGCTAGAGTCCCGAATATCGATATTGGACTGGAAGAGTAGTCTACCGAAGTCTGTTGTAAAAAGGCAACTTCAAAATCCTCTCTTGTTATGCTTTGATTTTTTTTTTTAATTATTCAAATTGGAATGACCTTATACATGCAGTTGTCATATACTTCAAAGTCAATACGGAAATGTGAAATAAAGAGGTCATTTAACATGCTTGGGTACAATACGGAATTCAATTGGATGAGTACACTGCAGAACCAGTCTATATTTTGGACTCGGCTGTCGCCTTGTCCAAAATATAGACTGGTTCTGCAGTGTACTCATCCAATAGAATTCAGTATTGTACCCAAGCATGTTAAATAACCTCATATTATATTCCTTTTTCTTTCAACCAACAACTACTTGGAGATTAACTCTTTATCACACTAAACTTTTTATTTATTCCTATCAGTGAATTAGAGGGATTTCTCGTGTAATTTTTTCACAGTGAATAACATCACTAGTGATGAATGATATGGTATCATCACTAGCAATGATATATTTTAGATTGTTGGCCAGAACTACTTTTTTTCTCCGTATATTGCTAACAGTCTAATGTTTCTATCTCTGCTTCAAAAATCTTTAGTAGATCAAAACAATGAAAAGATTTTTCATGACAGTCTTTCCGAACGATCATGAGTAAGCAACCTTGTAGGAAAAATCTTTTGAAAACAATCTGAGAACTTGAGAAGACTTTGACAACAATTTGAGAGGACTAAGACTCCCTTTTCAACTGCATCATGCTATGTAGCCTCTTACACTATTTTTAGATTTCACGCTAGAAATCAAGAAAGCATTGTGGGAATGTCAAGTGAATTGCACGTGAAAAACTTACAGGGGCCATCTTTAAAAACCAGGGGCTGTTCAGTAAACAATTAAAAAGCTATGTAGAGTAAAGGGTTGAAGACCAATTATTCTTATCACTGGCTTTGTTAAGCAATCCTAGAAAAGCTTGATAAACAAATTAGGTATCTTACCACCAGTAAATAGAGACTAATCATCAACAGTGGCAACTTAAAAATCTTTCCAAATGGCATATATCAAGACAAGACTAAATAGAATATGCATGCACTACCTGATTCTAAAAGATGACAAAAATTACCTTTGACAGCAGAAAACTTAGTCTTTACCAAATGACAAAGTTGTACACCCGTCCAAATTGAAAGCATCTGCAGATGACTGATGGTTCAAAAATTGAAATTTGTCTTGGGAAGGGTAGAAAACATTATGGGAAAAGGAGAAAATGCTGATTATCAGCATTTTCTCCTTTTTACCCACAATAAAGGCTTCTTTCTCAGGGTCGTCAAAAGTTGGGATTGTGTGGTAATGGGTTAATTTTTTTTTTCACATGACTAAATGGAACATGAATCCACTACCTGATTCTAAATGACAACAAAAATTATCTTTGACTGCAGACAACTTAAAAAAGAAGACATGCAGTTGCAATAATCCTGTAATGACACAAAGTTTCACGATGCCCAGCAAAATAAGGGACTTAACTCTTATCTGTTAACCAAGAAAGCTGTATGGTGATGTGTATGGAGGACTCATTGGAAGGGCATGGAATGTTGTGGGAACAGGAGAAAATACCGGTTATCAGCATTTTCTTCTTTCCCACAATAGTTTCAAGAGGTTTTCTCTCACAGGGTCTCAAAATTGTGAAATAAAGGGTTAAATAATTCTGTCCATAAACAGCAATCAAATAGCAATATTTGTACCTATACCTATCTCACTGAATTATTTCCTTTAGATCGAGGTATTTGGCACTATAAACTCTTAACAAACCTCAAAGAGGATATTATTACATCTATAATACTGTTAATAAGTTAATTAGTGTCATGAATTATCATATTTCATTCAATGGCTCATTAAATATGACAACCTGAGGATCAGACAAATAGTATCTAGTCATGACATTATCAAACTTTACCTCTTTAACAGAACAGAATATTTGCATACAACCAACTCAATGAAGGTAAAATGATATAATTTTGTCTACAATATAGGTAAAAGCAACTGTGGGAAAAGAAGAAAACTTTATTAACCCTTTCCCAAACAGCAAATTTTGGACCAGACCAAATTCAAAGCATTTTGCAGATGACAAATTAACAGTTGCTAAAAATATGATTTTTCTATATGATAGGATAGAAAACATTGTGGAAAAAGGAGAAAATGCTGGTTACCAGCATTTTCTCCTTTTCCCACAATGTTTTCAAAAGGCTTCTATTCCAGACCCGTAAAAACCAGGGATTGTTTGGGAAAGGGTTAACATTTTGTTTGGCACTAATTGTTTTGAAGAGCCTTTTGGCTCATGGTTGTTAACACAGTACTGTTTGGTAAAGGGTTATCTTTACCACACACTCCCAATGTTTGATGACCCTGAGAAAGAAGCTTTTTGAAAACATTGGAGAAAAGGAGAAAATGCTGGTAACCAGCATTTTCTCCTTTTCTTACAATGTTTTCAACCGATCCAAAACCATATTTCAATTATTTAGTCACACTTATTTTGTTGTCTGCAAATGCTTTCAATTTGGACAAGTCTAAAATGTTGTCATTTGGTAAAGAGTTAAAGGGTAATTTTTATACACAGAGCTTTGATGTTCGTTGTATGAACCATGCTCTTTGAAAAGGGAGTTTAATGCATCTGCAAAAAGTATCAACCCAGGTTAGCTTTCACAGTCTGTGCAGGTTTACCTGGGTCAAAAGTTTTGCTTTTGGTAAATTTTCTGCACATCCAAGGACCATTCTACTTCAGGATTCAGCTGGTTAACAATATGGATTTGATTGATCTACAAGTCTGTGTTGGCTTGCCTCTTATAATGCATCAACGATAATGCACTAAACCCCTTTTGTCAGGGCATACCACATATTAACCCTTTACCACACAATCCTGACGAAGGCTTCTTTCTCAGAGTCGTCCAAAGTAGGGAGTGAGTGGTAATGGGTTAAAAAGGAATTAGTTGAAGGTTTCTGCTGTCATTACAGTAATTAATTAACTCCTTACAAAACGACAAAAATCTAGACTGGTCCAAATTGAAAGCATTTGTAGATGACACAATAAAAATGACTGAAAATTGAAATCATTGAGAAGGATAGAAAACATTGTGGGAAAAGGAGAAAATGCTGGTTACCAGCATTTTCTCCTTTTCCCACAATTTTTTCTAAAGGCTTCTTTCTCAGGGTTGTTAAAAGTCAGGATTGTGTGGTAAAGAGTTAATCATAGTTAAAACTACTTCTGATAAAATTGTTGCCATTTTACGTGCCATGTCTTGTCTTTTAACCAGCAAACTAAAAATTTACACACAAAAAAAAGAGAAAAAGTAAAAGGTCTATTAGACTTCAGATAGAAAAATAATCTATTCAAAATCCATTAATCCACGGGGAGATTTTCTACCTCTTAAAACTATTCCAATAAAAAAAAAACCTTTTAAGATAATTTATGGTTTCGTGCAATTTGAAAAATAACTGGAGTACATATTAGCATCATTGGTGCTTATACACTTATCTAAATGCACTCATAGTTACATCTATACTTTCTCTTACTAAATGAAAAACTAAAAATTGTCTGTTTTCCATTTTTTCTTAGACTGCATGCTAAGTAAATGAAAAAGACGTTTTGAGCAATTAACTCTAACTTATGGTATCTTTTATAATTATAAATGGCTTTGCAACCAGTGTAGATTCAGATCAGGCGGCACAAAACATACAATTTGATCTTTGATCTATATTGTCCTCTTTGCTGGATTACTGTAAACAAAGGCAACCAACTGTCAGCTGTTGCCAAGAAAGATAATTCATTTTGAAGTGAAAAAGCGTAACTCTTAGGATGATAACTGTGACTTGACTTCTTGCGGACAGTTTAGATCAAGATCAGACAGCACAGAATATGTAGTCTAATCTTTGATCTACAGTCTGAAAAAAGAGGTACTTTCTCAAAAAAAGAACAATATTCAAATGGCAAAGTTGGGGTTTTTTCTATAGGTTTAAAAGTTTCATCTCAGTTATGAACCCTTTGGTTGCCAAGCATGACTCACTTACCTTTTGCTGATGGTGTAGATCAAGATCAGACTGCACAGAACATCAAGTCTGATCTTGGATCTACACTGTCCAATATCATTCCACAAAACATACTGGTGAAATAGCAATATTTGGGTTTTTACTATTGAATTGAAAATTTCCTTCTAGTTATTTAGCAGGATACGGGTTAAGCAGGATAAGGTGTAACAATGGCTTTCTTTGGGAAGCCTATTGCAGAATAATTCTTGTAGCTGTATTTCTATAGCAATATAATCATTTTATGAGGATTACGTGGTGCTGTTAGCAAACAATCTTTAACCTTTTACAAGACAAAATTTTCGCAAAGTCCAAACTGAATTAAGGCATTTGGATACAACAAATTCAGTGTGGCTCAAACGGTGTAATTTTTCTTTGATAGAGTAGAAAACATTGTGGGAAAAGGAGAAAATGCTGGTTACCAGCATTTTCCTCTTTTCCCACAATGTTTTCAAACGGCTACTTTTTCCTGGAGCATCATGAGTAGGCATTGTGTGGTAAAGGGTTAACTTTTAACCATGAACCTTTCAAGCCATTAGGGTATAGCCCTTGAATAAATATTACTGTGACCACTTTGTTTACATTATTCCCTTACTACACCATCCTGAGTTTTAACGACCTTGAAGTATATAGCTTTTCAAAACATGCAGAAAAAGGATTAATTGCAGGTAACCACGTCACATGAGCATATATATTGCTTTCAATATAAAATTTACAATTAAAAATTTTGTTGTTTGGTAAAGAGTTAACAACCAGAGAGAGAGATTGGTATAAGTTATAGGAATTTGTTTCTCCAATGTAAAATAAAAACAACTAAGTAACCATATTAACCAAATTACTACACAATCCATCCTTTTGACGCACCTAAGAAAGAAGCCTTGGAATACATTGTGGGAAAAGCAGACAATGCTGATAACCAGCATTTTCTCCTTTTCCCACAATGTGTTCCACCCTTCACAAAACAAAATTCACATTTTCAGTCATTTTTATTTAGTCATCTGCAAATGCTTTCAATTTGACCAAGCCTAAAACATTGTTGTTTGGTAATAAGTTAAACCAAGCAATCAGGAGCCCAAATGACCCTGGGAGAGAATGTTCTTGAAAAATTATGGGAAAAAGTGACCATGCCAGAAACTACCATTTTTCCTATACCCACAATGGTGGGAATTTTCTGTTAAAAAGGGAAGAAGGCATGGTAGGAAAAGGAGACAATTTTAATGCCCAATATATTCTCCTATTCAAACAAAGTTCTCAAAAGCCTTCTTCAGGATTAATTCAAACATGACACAGTTTGGTAGTTGATTCTTACATTGAATACAAAATATTTTGTGTTCTGCTGCATACTTCTTGCAGAAAGCATTATGAAATTTTGAGAATACATGTATTTTTTTGCTCCTGCCTCTATGATTTTACATGTATAATGTTTTCAATGTTAATTTATTTATATTCACTATTCATATTTTACTAGGGTGTGTTAAACAGCATTTCATCAAAATTTATTTGGACTGTTGGGATTTAGTTCCAGTAAGTGTAATCAAATTTTATCTTCAAGTTTTAAAATGGAATAAAAAGTTGTAACAATGAGTAAAAATGAAATTATGAAAAAAAAATAAAGACTTAATTTGGTATAAAAAAAAATAGCTCTATTTCTACCTTCCTTTTCCAAATAAAATCCATTAACTTCTTTCCACTAAATCAACAAATTTATCCTGCAGTTAAAGTAAAATGTGTACCCTTCTTTTATCCTGTGAAATAACATATTGCAGTTACAGAGCAAAACACACAAAAAGTAGTTGGGTTCCACAACCATTTCAGATACAATGGTTACTATAATAGTACACTCAAATACTGTCTTCAGTTGGCCCTTTTATCACAATACCTTTATTAACTCTTTACCAAATGGCAAAGTTTTGGACTCTACCAAATCGTAAGCATTTGCAGATGACAAAGTATAGTAGTTCAAGTGATGGTTTCCGTCTCTGATAGCATAGAAAACATTGAGGGGGAAAAGGAGAAAATGCTGGTTAGAGTTCTTGCATTAGGGTAATAACATAGTCTTATGACTTGAACTCTTTACCATTTGATCCCGAGTTTAAATGACCAAGACATAAAGGCTTTTGAAAAACATCAGTGCATTGTTGTCTAACTTCTCAAATAAAAAGAAATAATTAGATAAGCTACATTTGTCATCTGCTTGTTATAAGCATTTGCTGCTTTCTCAAAAATTTTCCATGTCAGTGGGAAGAAGAATAAACCCTATTCGGGTCACTAATTATACAGACACTTGTCAAACAAAAGTTTATCTACAGTGAAGGCAAAAACTTTCAGGTTCAAGAGTTCTGATCCACCACTAAAGGTATAAATCTAAGACTACATGGCTGCACATTTAGTGCCATCTGGTCTTGATGTTACAATGTCAGTGAAAGTGCTGCATGATGTCAATAGCAAGCCAACCTGTAACACCAAACACAGACACCACTCCAACACTAAGATCTATCACAATACATTTATTTACATAATATTTGTCCATACCTTTATACCCATAATACGGTCATCAATGTCAAATGTTAAACAAATTCCTCTCAATTATGTCATTTTTATTTGCCTCAAAGTACTTCAAACTCTGATCCTGACAAACAAATAAAGGGACTGAAATAAATATAGGTGTTACTAATCTTAAACTCTTTACCTACAGACAAAAATTTAAACTTGATCAAACTGAAAATAATTGCAAACAACAAAATACATGCGACTTGAGAGTCGAACTTTTTATAGAGCAATGTAGAAAATATTTGTACAAATGAAGAAAATGCTGGTTATCAGTATTTTCTCCCTTTCGCGAAATGTTTTCAAAGCTTTCTTTCTAGGGTTTTTAAAATTTGGACTAAGTAGTAAAGGCTTAACCCTGCTTACCCAGTATTTATTTTCAATCTCCACAACTATAGTAGCCTATGCAACCAGAGAAGATCAAGGTTAGAGTGCATAAAATGTGCAGTATGCTCTTTACTCCAAACTGTTTCCTTTGCCCAAGCACAAAGACAGAGCAAAATTTAATGACAGGCAACTGCTCCATCATAATAAACAGAATTAAATGCTTTCTAATTTCATCCTTCCTTTCATTTGACCCTATGCAAACTGCAGAATTTTAACAACCCAACCAAATTGAAAGCATTTGCAGATGAGAAATCAAATATTACTGAAATGATGATTTTTGTCTTTGATAGGATAGAAAACATTAAGGAAAAGGAAACAAGAGGACCATGATGGCCCTGTATCGCTCCACTGGCTAATTCGTAAAAACACTACAAGCCAAACATTACATTATTTGGCCAACTGGTTTCAAACTTGAGGGCATACAATTTTTTTTCCATAAAAACCAACAAAAAAGTTGTGACCCCTGGGCAAATCCATTTTTGACCACAAATCTATAATTACTTGAATCCTGGTGGAGGTCTACAAGATAAAGCCCCATACCAAATAATACAGGTCTAGAATGTGTGGTTATAAACAAGAAGATTTTCAAATGATTCTCAATAAAAGGCCCTGTAAAACATAAAATCCATGAGACAGGGCTAAATTTAGTGGTCCTAGTCTTTATTATGGTTAGTAACAAGATGACTTAGAAAGTCTTCATCACAAAAGCCCATGTAAAACTTGTGACCCCTGGTGGGGGGACAAACTTGACCCTAAGGATATAAGTTGGGCCCTCCTGGTAGAGGCCCACTAGATAAAGCTACATGCAAAATTTGGTAGCCCTAGGCCTTATAGCTAGGTACAAGTAGATTTTTAAAAAAATTCCCAATATGAGCCCATGTAAAACTTGTGACCCCCAGGACAGGGCCAAATTTGACCCCAGGGCTACAATTTGGGCACCTTTGGTAGACACTTGATAAAGCTTGATGCAAAGTTGAGTAGCCCTATGCCTTATGGCTTATTACAAAAAGATTTTTAAAGTTTTCACTATATAAGCCCATATAAAACTTGTGACCCCCGGGGCCGGGCCAAATTTGACCTCTGGGCTATCATTTGGGCACTCTGGGTAGAGGTCTATTAGATAAAGCTACATGCCAAATTTGGTAGCCCTAGGCCCTATGGCTAGGTACCAGAAGGATTTTAAAGTTTTCCCTATATAAGCCCATATAAAACTTGGGACCCCCGGGGTGGGGCCAATTTTGACCCCAGGGCTAATATTTGAAGGAACTTGGTAGAGGTCCACTAGATAAAGCTACATGCCAAATTTGGTAGCCCTAGGCCTTATGGTTTCAGAGAAGAAGATTTTTAAAAAAATTCAATATTTTTCAGTTTTGTTGCCATGGGAACCAGAGTTTTTGAAGGAATAAAATTCTTTCAAGGAATTCTGAAAAGGACCATGGCAGGATCATTTCTGTGAAGTTTCATCTAAATTGGATGGGTAGTTTCAGAGAAGATGTTTGAAATAAAAGTTAACACACGCACGCACAGACGGACGGACGCACGACGGACACCAGGCCATGACATAAGCCCGCTGGCCTTTGGCCAGTGGAGCTAAAAATGCTGGTAACCAAGATTTTTTCTTCTCTTGCACAATATTTTCGAAAGCCTTTACTTTCAGGGTCATCAAAACAAGAGAGGATTGTTTGGTAAAGAGTTTAAAGTTACTGCATTGTTTTTTTTCTACTATTTGTTTATCGAAGAGTAGCCTCTATAATGACAGTTTCTGCTTTCTCAAAAAGTCCCATGACAAACTTCATCATTTCATCAGAGTTAGTTAGTTGTCAACAAATTGCACTCACCATAGTTAAGTCTAAAATTCTGCTGTCTGGTAAAGGGTTGACTACTGTTCATGTGTCTTGCAAAAGTTTTTCTTTAATTCTTGCATTTTTTTACTAAAATTTACATCCACTGTGAAGGTTGCTAATTAATAAATAATTTCCTTAACCCTTTCCCAAACAATCCCTGGTTTTTACGAGTCTGGAATAGTAGCCATTTGAAAACATTGTGGGAAAAGGAGAAAATGCTGGTAACCAGCATTTTCTCCTTTTCCCACAACGTTTTCTTGTCTATCATAGACAGAAATCATCTTTTCAACAAGAGTTGAGTTGTCATCTGCAAATGCTTTCTATTTGGTCTAGTCCAAGTTTGACGTTTGGGAAAGGGTTAAAATTACTGCTCTTCTAACAAAACATGCTACCATCACTTTTGAATTTTAGCTTCTGACAAGTTAAGTAAAAAAAAAAGTGGGGGGGGGGGGGTGTAAATCTTTTAATTGCAAATGAATAATCCTAAATCTTTTAATTGCAAATGGATAATCCTCAAATCCTCAAAGTATTTTCACAATTCTAATCCAGTAATCTGCTACGAAAATAATTATATTCTCTGATGAACTTTTCAATGGAAGGTTTCTGCATTTGGTTACCAGCATTTTCTCCTTTTCCCACAATGTTTTCACAAGCAGTCTGACTTACGGAGTTAAAAGTTGGGATTATGAGGTAAAGAATTAAGACTTGTCCAATTTAAAAATATTTGCAGATAGCATTTTAAATACATCACAAATGATGGTATCAAAAATTTAATGCAACTCAATTGATGAAGCAAGTCTCTCATATTCCACTCATGTGAGCTATTAGCATCAAAATAAATCACTTTCCCTCAAAACAGAATATTTTCTATCAAAAAAGCTTATTTATCAGGCACCAATCATGTGTCACTGCAGTCTGATAATCAAGGGAGGTAAATACATGTAGTAACAAACTTAATCCTTTACAATAAAAGTTACTTCCCTCGATTATTGTTTAAATGGAAGTTGACTGCATGTGGAAGCCCATGTTTATCTTGTGATCCCTGGAATGGAGCCTATTTTGACCCCAGACCTATAATATGAAGAAAATTGTTAAAGGTCCATTAGATAAAGCCACATGCCCAATTCAGTACTCCTAGGCCTTGTGGTTTCAGAGAAGATTTTTTTAAAAAAAATTCAGTTTTGTTGCAATGGCAACCAGAGGTCTTAAAGTAGTCAAATTCTTTCAAGAAATTCTGTAGAGGACCATGCCTGGATAATTTCTGGGCCAAGACATAAGCCCACTGGCCTTTGACCAGTGGAGCTTATAAGATACAAAGCTTGCAAAGATATTAACTAAAATTAATATCCAAAAGAAATAGTTGTTAAGTACGAAAATAAAACCCTTCACCTGACATCAAAATTTGATTCGTGTCCGAATGAAAAACAATTGCAAATGGCAATTTGATGGACTCAATTTTGAGAACTTGTTATACAACCAGTAAAAAACATTGTTGCTGTCCAGCATTTTCCCATTTTCTATCAACTTTTTTAAATGCCTTTTTTCCCCCGAAGTGATTGTTTGGTAAACAGTTAATAATTTGGCAAAGAGATGTGGACTTAAGGGTTTCTGACAAATTAATTCAAATTTTGAAGTCTAGAATTTCTCAGTGCTACGAAATGATTACAATCCCTCCATGAGTGCAGTAACTTCTTTCTAAATATAAACTCCTGATAAGCCTGCCTGCCTGAACTCGTTAACACACAATGCCCACTTTAAATGATGCATAGGTTTAGATACATTTTGGAAAAAGGAGAAAATGCTGGTCACGAGTATTTTCTGTTTTTCCCATAATGTTTTCTACTCAGTTAAAGGCAACTTTCATTATTTGAAACACAAACTGTAATCTGCATAATTATGCATTGATATTGGATGGGTCTAAAATATGTTTGTTTAGAAAAAGAGTTGACTGCAGGGAATCCATTTCTTTTGTTGTTGTTTTTTCTCTCCATTATAACAACCAAGAGTTCATTCTTTGACAGCTGAAAAATTTTAAACTTGAAAACATGCTATGCTTAACTCATTACCAAACGACAAAATTTTAGACATGTCCAAATCAGAAGCATTTACAGACGACAAAATAAAAGTTACTGAAAAATTGAAATTTGTTTTGTGAAAGGTAGAAAACATTGTGGGAAAAGGAGAAAATGCTGGTTACCAGCATTTTCTCCTTTTCCCACAGTGTTTTCTAAAGGCTTCTTTTTCAGGGGTGTCAAAAGTAGGGATTGTGTGGTAATGGGTTAAGTGACTGAAATGATACGATTTTTCTGACAGAAAGGGTCGAGACATTTTGTAGAAAAAAGGTGGAAAAGCTGCTTATACCAATTATATAAAAATTATTCTTTTCTCAAAGGCTTCTTCCTCAAAGTTGTAACAAAACACAAGATTGATAAGAGGTTTAAGAAAATATTATCAAGATCAGACACATGGTGTACATTCTGATCTTGATCAACAAAGTCTTAATCAGTAAAATACTAGGTGGTTACAGTACATTTTAACCCTTACTAACTGACATACATTGCTTTGTCCAATGATGTAAATACAAGATCAGAGTGCACAGAACGAGTGATGCAAGTCTTTTTCCAAGGTCCTCATAACTACCTCGCCACTAAAACACCTTTTCTTGATTTGGGAGAGGTTTTCCTAGTGGTAATAGAACAGAAACTCAGGAAATGCATCAACAGATGCACTTGCCACTGTCAAATAGCTGAAAAAGTTTTGAACAGTGTCATTCACATGA
This sequence comes from Tridacna crocea, assembly GCA_943736015.1. NCBI lineage: Eukaryota > Metazoa > Mollusca > Bivalvia > Cardiida > Cardiidae > Tridacna > Tridacna crocea. The sequence continues at coordinate 41,550,046 of OX031056.1, read as the reverse complement.
TCATACTTTTCTAAACTATATGACCAAACTATTGTGCCTGTGAGGGAACACTGTACAAAAAGAAGACTCTTTACCACACAACAGAATTTTAGACTGGTCCAAATTGAGAATATTAACGGCACCATAATGGATGTTGCATGAATAATGAATTATATCTGTGAAAGATTAGAAAACATTGTGCGAAAAGTAGAAAATGCTGGTAACCAGCATTTTCTCCTTTTCCCACATTGTTTTCAAAAGCTCTCTCAGGGTCATTAAAACTCTAGATGGTGTGATAAAGGGTAAATGGGTGTTAAAGATAACCGCCCAATTCTAGAATATTAACTTCCTTGCTTCCCCCATCACAAAATGATCCAGAGTTTTGAGAAACCTGAAGAAGGTTTTTGAAAATATTGTGAAAAATGAAGAAAATGTAAGTAACAAGCATTTATCCAAATCCTTGAATGTTAATATTCTGTCCTGTAAAAAGACAAATCTCATCATTAGAGCCAAATTAACACTGTTGTCTGCAAATGCTACCAATATGGACAGTCCTAATTTTTTGTGTATGGTAGAGTTATTAACCCTTTTAGAAATAATCCCAGGTTTTCACGGCCCTGAGAAAGAAGCCTTTTGAAAAGATTGCAGGAAAAGGAGAAAATGCTTGTTACCAGCATTTCTCCTTTTTCCCACAACTTTTTTCTTCCCTTCACAAAACAAATTTCAGGGTTTTTTTGGTCACATTCCATTAATTTTGTCATCTGCAAGTGTTTTCAATTTCGACAAGACTAGAATTTTGTTGTGTGATAGAGAGCTAAACCTGTCACAAAATGCAAGTAACACAGTAATCATTTTCATGACTGTCTAAGATATCAATGTGACATACAACAAAATATTTCATACTGAGAAAATCCTGTATTTGCCAATTTTTATCATCACTGGTTTTTATTTATGTGAAAATTTCTGTTCTCTAGATGCCTTTAATTTAGTCCTGGTCTGGAAATTGGGTAAGGAGGATGGATCAGTTACGCCTATAGACCAAAACTTATGCCACCCATTTGTTACATCATAATTATAAGAAAATGTAACAATCAATCAAACTGGAAATAGCAAAAACCACCTAAAGAGTATAATAGCTGAAAAGAGACTGACTGTTTGACAATTTTTGTTTTACATTTTGGTTTCTACAGAGGCAACCGGAGCCACATGCTGGTCTCAAGTCTTGTACTCTATCCACTGGGCTTGTCAAGAAGAAATCGGTAGCAGCAGAAGCTTTTAACTATGTGTATTTCACATGCATATTTTGCTGGTTGTAACAGACAATGAAATTTTTTTAAATCTTTACCAAACGACAAAGTTAGAGATGGGTCCAAATTCAAAGCATTTGCAGATGGCGTATTACTTGTGACTGTAAAACTTGTTTTGGAAAGGGTAGAAAACACTGTGGGAAAAGGAGAAAATGCTGGTCACCAGCATTTTCTCCTTTTCCTACAATGTTTTTAAAAGACGTTCTCTGGGTCGTTAAAAGTTTGTAATGTTAAGTAAAGTGTTAAACTTATCCAAATTAAAAGCACTTGTGTAAGTATGTATACATCAGATTAGATTAGACTTAAATTTGTCTCTGAGCATTTTCAAAACATTGTGGAAAAAGGAGGAAACTTCAAATATCTAGAATTTTCTCCATTATACTAGCATCCTCTACCTTTTTCAAAATAAGTTGATTATTCCACTATTTGAATCCAAGAACATATCCCTTTACTTCTTTAGTAATAATTTTTGTTACATTTGTCGAAGAAAATATCACTACAAGTTCAATATTGAATTTTGAAGACCATGATTGTATCATATTTTGTGCAAAGCCAAAGGAAATAAACCCAATTAAACTCAATTTTCTCAGGCAAATGGGTTTTTCAGAAGCACTCAGGCATGTAATTGGAAATGGCATGTTAAAATACAATGGGTGAGGCAATAGATTATGGATATACTTATTTTCGATTGAAATTAGCTTCACTCGCTCGTGGCCTTCTATTAGCGCAATGACACAAAAAGTGTCTATTGGTCGCTTGGTCTTGGGCTTTTTCAATCCAAAACTTGTTTGTCCCATGCCTTGTTCATCCAAAGATTGCACCCTACTCCATTTGATTGGGCATAAATATCTATAGATCAAAATAATTGATTGTAATGTTGGGAATTCAATGTTAATGGCCAAAGATATCACAAAATTACAGTTTTCAAGTACAAACTTATTTTATTTGATATATTCACATGGTTTTTCTTTCCATTATGCATTCTACTGTCAAGGGACGTTACTCCTGACTCCTAATGATCAATGGGATACCATAAGTACTCTACATTTGACCAAAATTAAAAAGTATTCATTTGCTTAGTAGGTTGACTTTCAAGCCAATATCTGAATACAAGTTTTCTTCATCTTTCAAATTACTAATTCCACATAAGGGTTTCCTTGACAAATACCACTTCAGCATTCTCAATGCTTTGATTTCTATATGCAAACAGGAGGGAACAAACCTTGGTAACCCTGTGCCAGACATATCAAGAATTTTAATGACCCTGAGTAAAAAGCTTTTAAAAACATTGTTGAGACAGCAGAAAATGCTGATTACCAAAATTTCTTTCGTTTTGAAAGACACCTTCCATGTTTTGAATAATACTTAATTTATCATCTGGATATGCTGTAAAATTCGCACATTTCAAATTTTTTAGGGGGTGGAAATGAGAAAATTCAATGAATTCATCACCACCTAACATAAACATAAATACAGAATCTGATAAGTATGTGACTAACCCCTCACCACATAAACCTTACCTTTAAAAACCTTCAGGAGAGAGGCTTTCAAAAATATCATGAGAAAAAGAGAAAATGCTGGTAGCTTGTATGTTGCAGAACTATCTGTGACAGAAATCATCAATCGAGCTATGTTTTATATGTTGTTTGCTATCACCTATAATTTGTTTCAGTCTTAGGCTTTGCCTTATGGAAAAGAATTAAGAAACTACAAAAAAAAGCCAGATTCCTTTTAGACATTTCAAATTCAAATATTTGACAAACAAAAGTATAAAATTCACACCATTTTAGACAGGCTGCAACAGATAAGTCTGTCAAGCAAGATTTTGATCATGAATGGCTGAAAAATCTCTAGTTTTCATGATAGCTGTTTTCAAGACACGTGAAATCACATCCAAACCATAACAGACCCACCCTAAATTGTCTATCACCTTCATGATCAACTGTTCCTAAAATATCAAAACAGGTTTTGTAAAATCGGAAGAGAAGAAACCCCAATTCATATGCATTAAAGTTCTGCACCAATTGCTTGTACTGGTCAGAACCTATTGCTATCTATAGAACAGGGAAAAACATAAAGGCATGCACATTTAACAACTGCACAGATGCTGTCTTCATTGTTTGACTGTAGACTTAGTCCAAAATTATGACAAACTAGTTTTTATCACAGTAGATTCCAGACTGACTTTAGAAGAGAAGTTTGTGTCTACCACAGGGACAATCTTGGGGTTAAACATTAGCCATTACCTGAATGACTTATGAAGAGTGAACAGTCTAACACAAGAACAAGTCCAGGTTTAGACCAAAGCAAATTCCTGATAGGGACAGAATTTATACTGGTTTGAATGACAACTGATTCCTTTCCAGAAAAGGCACTCGCCCTGCAGGACAAGTGACTTTGAAAAAACACTTGCCCTGTTTTGATCACTCATCCCCCGTCAGACGAAACTGAAATGTTAGAACGAACCTTAAATACTGGGTTTTAAAAACCTGCACCAGTTATCTGGTCCATTTACAGAAATTAATAAAGCCAAAATAATAGTTTTTTCCAACTGGTTTTGAAAGAGTATTTACGTTAATGTTAATATCGTTTGTTTTAATAATTACACCAGTCGCCCAGTTTGAATTAGGTACACCCGAAGCCTATTACAGAGCTATAGATAAGAGGGAGTGATGGTTTTGTAAAACCATTATTTCTCTTTGAAACCCTATGTTGTGGGTACTCATTAGAATCGTCTCGATAAGATGATTCTAATGAGTACCCATAACATAGGGTTTAGTGGAGAATTATTAATATTTTCATTTTTGAAATCAAAATCACTCCCTCTATCTTGAGCTCCGATATTATCAGATTTTTGTTTGCAATGAAAAGTCCCGGGTTATATCAGTCTTTAATTGGGATGGGGACCAGCACATTTTATTTTCTGTTTCAAAATTGATATCCTGAAAACCTGTAATTCACTTATTCAATAATTGAATGGCAGTTTTGTCTTGTGTAAGTTAAATATTCATCTGAAAACTTCTTAAACTATCTCCTATTCACCACTTGTCCTGGTGAACGGGTATGGCTATTTCACGAGTCCTCATCCATTTTCACGAAGTTCCGTCCAATAGTAGTGGAGATATTCACCAAGACAGACACATGGAAGGACGGAAGGACTGACGTACAACCCTGAACCTATATCCTTCGACTCGGGATAATGATGAGAATAGCGTTAAATTGCAAACAGATAAATGAGTAAAATTGTCTACCATACAAGCTGAATATGTCAGTTTCATTTTATTTTAGCCTTCTAAAGCTTCTTACCATTATTGCAACATGAATACCCATGCTAACAATAGTGGCCACATAACAATTATTTTGCCTACAGGTATCAAAATTACTCTTAAAACAATCCTTGCATTATAATACTGTTTAATTCTTTACCTCACAACAAAATTTCAAAAGTGCCGAACTAAAAAAATTTGCAGAGGATAAAATAAATGTAACTAAAATAATTTGTTTTTGGAAAAGGTAGAAAACATGGTGGGAAGAGGAGAAAATGCTGGTTACCAGCATTTTCTCCTTTTCCCACAGTTTTTTCAAAAAGCTTCTTTCTCTGTGTCCTTAAAAGTCAGAATTGTGAGGTAAAGAGTTAATTGTTACATTATCCACATTACACAAATGCATAAAGATATTCTTTGATAATAATTTTTATGGCTATCATGCTAAAATCTATACAACTGCAGTAGTTTTAACACTAAACATAATTCTGTCAAGCTCTATGAAATCCGGGTTTGATGCATTTAAAAAAGTATTAACCATTTATCCCATGAGGCATTTCTGTGGTATCTCTAATTGACCCTAAATAACAGCAAGGCTGAAGCCGTTTCTTATGTGTATATGACACCTTTTGATAGCATAGAAAACATTGTGACAAAAGGTGAAATTGCTCGTCAAGAGCAATTTCACCTTTTGCCACAATGTTTTCCAAAGGCTCCTACAAGCAATGCGTAGAAATGAGTATCTATGGAGTAAAGTATTAACCTTTGGTGAGCCTGAACAGTCCAATGATGGATGATGTACAGAGAACGACATGAGGACCAAGGACATGATCTATAATGCAGCCTAGAGAATACGTGAGAGATGAAATAATCTAGAGGTTTTGATGGATGATACGTTCTGGAGAGAAACAGAAAAGATAGGCTCTAGGGGACAGGAGAGATGATTACCCAGGAGGATGAGGGATGATGTTCTCTTGAAAACATGACTATGTACTTTGGAAGATACAAGGAATTATGTAATCTGGATGACAGGAGGGATAATATACCCTTTAGGACATGAGGAAAAATAACCTCTACTGGAAATGAGGAATATTGTACCCAAGAGGACATTAATTTCGAGATTATGTACCCAAGAAGATATGAGGGATTATGTAACCTAGAGGACATAATCATATTCTCTGAAGGATATTATGGATGATATGCTCTGGAAGATATGGGGAATGATGTAACCTGAGGACAAGAGGGATTATGTAACTTGGAGGACATTGTGTTCTCTGAAGGATATTATGGATGGTGCACTCTGGTAGATATGGGGAATGATGTACCCTGGAGGACATGAGGGATGATGCAATCTGAAGGACGAGAGAAAAGAATGATGACCCCTAGAGGACAGAAGAGGCAATGTATAAGCAAATAATGGTACCCAGCAATTTCTCTTTTTCCCACAATGTGTCTTACAATTTCCTGAACAAAATTCATTGGGCCATACTTAATTTCTCGTCTGCAAATCCTTACAATTTGGACCAGTCTCAAGTTTTGTTGCATGGTGTAAAGAGTTAATATAAGTCTACAACATTGTCATCTGGTAAAGAGTCAAGCGTTTGTATCCCTAAAGACACAACAGGACTCGTTTGTATCCCTAGAGACACAACAGGACTCGGATACAAGGCAGTACAATGAGTGACAGGGTCTCAACAGGGTCTCAGTGCACCAAAACAGTTTCAAATTTTGTCAGGTCAACTGCCTGACAACTCATGAGGCAAGTCCACGATTTAGATAATCAACACAACAGGAATACACAATCTGAGTTTATTGTTATATTCACACCCAAGGTGTTTCAGGCAATATTATCTTCCTGATAAATATCTACAAAACTAATTAATGTGCAAGCTTCTACATAAACAAAATTACATGTAAAAATGGGGTACTTTGTAATTTTACATTTTGCCCAGAGCTGAATTTACCATGTAATGATATCACCAACTAATAGAGAAATCATTCACAATGACAGTCACTATCACATGAAGAATTTTCTAAAATATGGCACTGCGTGGACCAGTGAAATAAATTCATTAACTCTTTCCAAAATAATGAATTTTAGACTGATCTAATTTCAAATCAGTATTCATAAGACTAATCTGAAATGGTGCAAATGAGTTTAACATCTCCAATAGGGTAAAAATATTGTAGAGAATGCAGAAAATGCAGGTTACCAGCATGTTCATGGTCTCCTTTTCCCACAATGTTTTCTATAGGCTTCTTCCTCAAGTCATTACAAATAAGGATTGTGAGGTAAAGAGTACATTCAGCTCATTCAGTGACACCAACAAAAAGTCTGGAATGGTATTCTTTACGGGAAAAGTGGCCCCTTAAGACAATTGTAAAATTCATGCTAATATTTTGACAAGGATTATTCGAATGTCACATGATCATTTCTGGTTTACAGGATTTTTCTCTTTATCCCCATCTTCGCGAGCCAAGGTTACGATCACTACGTGGATCTTACCTTGGCTGATTGAGCCCAATTTCGAGATTCCTGCAATGCTCTCCCTATTGGATGCTGGTTATTACCCCCCTTTACATCATATTTCTAAAAGCCAATGAAATATCGTTTTACAAACCGCTTACTAATACACATGAAGCGATAAGCAGACATCATTTTTTGGGTTTCCATATTTACCTTCTATTCGAAAGGTAGTGACCTTATTCTATTTTTATCAAAGATGAAATGCTACCAGCAATTTCATTCGTTGCAGTTAGAGCTGGCTGCATCCAATGAAAAAGCGTATTGGATGAATGTAACAAGAGGGCCATTATGGCCCTGTATCGCTCCACTGGCTACTAAGTTAAAACACTACAAGCCAAACATTACATTACTTGGCCAATTGGGTTTTAACAAGAAGACATACAAAATTTACCTCTATAAAATCCTAAAACTTAAGACCCCAGGGAAATGCCTTTTTTGGCATCAAAGCTACAATTACTTGAATCCTGGTGGAGGTCCACAAGATACAGCCCCATACCAAATATAACAGGTCTAGAATGTGTAGTTATAAACAAGAACATTTTCAAAGTTTGCTCAATAAAAGATCCTGCAAAACTTGAGACCCATGAGACAGGTTAGGCCTAGGTCGTATGGTAAGTCACAAGAAAATTTATCAAGTTTTCACTATAAAAGCCCATATGACCCCTGGAGAGGGGCTAAATTTGACCCCCAATATTATGATTTGGGTCTTCTTGGTAGAGGCACTCTACATAAAGCTAAAACATGCAAAATTTGGTAGCCCTAGGCCTTATGGCTACGTATGAGTAGATTTTCAAAGTTTCCCTATTTAATCCCAACGTAAAAATTGTGACCCCAGGGCGGGGACAAATTCGACCCCAGGGGTATAATTTGGGCATCCTTGGTAGATATCAACTAGATAAAGCTACAACATGCAAACTTTGGTAGCCCTAGGCTTTAAGGCTAGGTGCGAGAAAGATTTTGAAAGTTTTCCCTACATAAGCCCATGTAAAACTTGTGACCCCCCCACCCCGGGACAGGGACAAATTTGACCCCAGGGCTATAATTTGGATACCCTTGGCAGACAACCTTAACATAAAGCTACATGCCAAATTTGGTAGCCCTAGGCTGGATGGCTACATAGAAGAGGAATTTTAAAGTTCTCCAAATATAAGCCCATGTAAAACTTGTAACCCCTGGGGCTGGGCCAATTTTGACCCCGGGGCCATAATTTGGACACCCTTGGTAAAGTTCCACCAGATAAAGCTACATGCCAAATTTGGTAGCCCTAGGCCCTATGGCTAGGTAGAAGAATTTTATAGACCCCAGGGCTATAATTTGAAGGAACTTGGTAGAGGTCCAATAGATAAAGCTACATGCCAAATTTGGTAGCCCTAGGCCTTACGCTTTCAGACAAGAAGATTTTCGAATATTTTCAAAATTTTCCAGTTCTGTTGCCATGGCAACCAGAGGTTTTGAAGGAATCAAATTCTATCAAGAAATTATGTAGAGGACCATGGCAGGATCATTTCTGTGAAGTTTCATCAAAATTGGATTAGAAGATGTTTGAAATAAACGTTAACGCATGGACGCACGGACGGGCGGACGCACGATGGACACTAAGCCATGACATAAGCCCGCTGGCCTACGGCCAGTGACGCTAAAAATCAAGCTTGATCCGCCAAGGGTAGAGTAGCGAAGTGAATCGTCAGCCTTGGCTTGCAAAGATGCTTTTCAATTTGGTCCAGTGGAAAATTTGGTAAGCAGATAATATTTTATTTGTGTTGATCATGTAAGTGGCCTAGAACAAATTCAATTACTGTCATAAATGACAATTAGTTTACCTTTCTTGCAAATGTTATTTTTTACATGTAACTCTTAAACACAAGGGCACCATTGAAACACACAGTTTCAATAAGTGGGGAAAACAAACTACCTTTGCAAACTTCAGAACTGTTTGGACCTATGTATCTCTTTAAACATGGGACAGTGAAAAGCACTGATCAAGCCGCACAGAATGTGAAGTCTAATCTTAGTCTACCCTATCCGCAAAAGCATTTAACCTAGTGTGTAGCATGCTCAGTGTTAAACAGGAAATAATCATGAAATAACAGACCAGCTTCTATTTCTGTGATTACATGATACAAACCATACTGAACTGATAAGCCAATTTAGGCTTTCACTTTTATCATTCTTCATGAATAATTATTCTTTTCCTAACAGCTAAACAGACTATAAAGATTGACTTGATTGAATTCATGTTAATGAATGATCATCAGTCTGGTGGCTTCATTTTTTAGCAAACAACAAAATTGTAGACTTGTCTAAATTGAAAGCATTTGGAGATGGCAAAGTAAATTTGGCTCAAAAATTGAAATTTGTTTTGGGATGGGTAGAAAACACTGTGGGAAACAGAAAAAAATGCTGTTTACCAGCATTTTCTTCTTTTCCTACAATGTTTTCAAAAGACTTCACATGTAGGGTTGTTAAAAGTCAGGATTGTGAGGTAAAGAGTTAATAGGTTCAAGAAAAGGCAATCTGGGTCTGTTTTCACCAACCATTCCTAAGAACATTCTAAAGTCTTTTTCTTCAGGTTTCTGTCTATGTGAAAGAAAAACAAGAGGGCCATCATGGCCCTCTATCGCTCCACTGGCTAATTCGTAAAAACACTACAAGCCAAACATTACATTATTTGGCCAACTGGTTTCAAACTTGAGGGCATACAATTTTTTTTCCATAAAAACCTACAGAAAAGGTGTGACCCCTGGGCAAATCCAATTTTGACCACAAAGCTATGATTACTTGAATCCTGGTGGAGGTCTACAAGATAAAGCCCCATACCAAATAATACAGGTCTAGAATGAGTGGTTATAAACAAGAAGATTTTCAAAGTTTTCTCAATAAAAGGCCCTGTAAAACATAAAATCCATGAGACAAGGCTAAATTTAGTGGTCCTAGTCTTTATTATGGTTAGTAACAAGATGACTTAGAAAGTTTTCACCACAAAAGCCCATGTAAAACTTGTGACCCCTGGTGTAGGGACAAACTTGACCCTAAGGCTATAATTTGGGCCCTCCTGGTAGAGGCCCACTAGGTAAAGCTACATGCAAAATTTGGTAGCCCTAGGCCTTATGGCTTGGTACGAAAAGATTTTTAAAGTTTTTACTATATAAGCCCATATAAAACTTGTGACCCCTGGGGCGGGGCCAAATTTGACCTCTGGGCTATCATTTGGGCACTCTGGGTAGAGGTCTACTAGATAAAGCTACATGCCAAATTTGGTAGCCCTAGGCCCTATGGCTAGGTACCAGAAGGATTTTAAAGTTTTCTCCCTGTATAAGCCCATATAAAACTTGTGACCCTTGGGGTGGGGCCAATTTTTACCCCAGGGCTAATATTTGAAGGAACTTGGTAGGGGTCCACTAGATAAAGCTACATGCCAAATTTGGTAGCCCTAGGCCTTATGGTTTCAGAGAAGAAGATTTTTAAAAATTTTCAATATTTTTCAGTTTTGTTGCCATGGCAACCAGAGATTTTGAAGAAATAAAATTCTTTCAAGGAATTCCGAAGAGGACCATGGCAGGATCATTTCTGTGAAGTTTCGTCAAAATTGGATGGGTAGTTTCAGAGAAGAAGATGTTTGAATTAAAAGTTAACGCACGCACGCACGGACGGACGGACGCACACACAGATGGACAGACACACAACGGACACCGGGCCATGACATAAGCCCGCTGGCCTTCGGCCAGTGGAGCTAAAAACTTCAGACTGACTAAACCATTTGGTTTAGCCAATCGAAAGTTCTGTTATTTTCATGGTGAGAAAATTCTGAACAATAAGACAAAGAACGTTCTTGAGAACAGTTGATGAATACAAACCCTCGTCCCCAAGTACAGAATCACGCTGATCCATATCAGTCTGTGGTTATTTGCAGACTATGTCCAGTCATACCATGCAAACAAAGGTATGATACCATAAATTTTTATCCAGTCATTTCACCGATAAATAATGCAATTAAACGTGTTTTCATCAAGATTGTCTTAAAAACAAAAGTCATTCAGTGCTGGAACAACTTTTGATGTTAAAATAGTGTAAATATGTACATGAGATTTCATCATGTTTTTCTTTCTAATTTTATACCAAGTCCACATTTCATTTGAAAGTCGAGTTTCTCTGAACGTCATAAGCTGAAAAAGATATTTAACAAACTAATACAGTCTGAAAGAAAAACTTAAAATTCATTGTCAGTTTATTGGGTATAAATTACTTAATTATCAACATGCTTCCAGCCTATTAACCCTTTACTCCATAGATACTCATTTCTACGCATTGCTTGTAGGAGCCTTTGGAAAACATTGTGGCAAAAGGTGAAATTGCTCGTGACGAGCAATTTCACCTTTTGTCACAATGTTTTCTATGCTATCAAAAGGTGTCATATACACATAATAAACTGCTTCATCCTTGCTGTTATTTCGGGTCAAGTAGAGATATCATAGAAATGCCTTATGGGGTAAAGGGTTAAAACTTTTATTGGTAGATCCACTGACTTTTGAATAGTCAATGCTTTGATGATGTCATGAATTACATATTTTATGTCCCGTTGTCCCGTGCTATGCATTGCAATGTGTGTCAGAAAGTAGAAAGAGCAACATTGCTTTACAGCAACTTTCTATTTTGTTAGTTTAATTTGTATTGCAGCAAAATGCAGCAAACTTTTAGTGACGAACATGACAGAAGACAAATTATTAAACCTTTCATTATTTAAAGCACTTGTAGAATGTAAATTTGGAGAAAAATCAGTTGAACATTTTTTTCTAGTTTTAAACCTTGTACCAAAGAGTCCCCTACTTTGATGACATTGAGGAGAATCACTGTGAACCCATTACCATACAATCACTACTTTTGACGACTCTGCGAAAAAGCCTTTACGAAACATTGTGGGAAAAGGAGAAAATGCTGGTAACCAGCATTTACTACTTTTCCCACAATGTTTTCTACCCTCCACAAAACAAATTTTAAATTTTCAGTCACTTTTATTTTGTCGTTTGCAAATGCTTTCAATTTGGACTAACCTAATTTGTCATTTGCTAATGGGTCAAGCAGCATTTCCCCTTTTTCTAGTATTTTCTATCCTTCCATCGGCCACATTTTATTTGTCTGCAAGTGCTTTCAATTTGAACAAATCCAAATTTTGCTGTCTGGGAAAGGGTGAACAATACAGTATTTTCAAACATTCAATTTGAAGTTCAAAAACACTTACCCATGTACCAGAAATTTGCTTTAAGCCACTGTTACAACATGCAACCACTGAAAAATAAACAAGTTCGATATTAAGTGAAGAAAGCTCATGACTTAACCACATCAGAGGGAAGCTTAAAAGAAAGAGCTAACATTTTAACTTCACATGGATTCTATTCTCTAATGCAGTGTCTTGCAAAAATCAGCTGAAAAAAAAAAAACGGAGTCAAACTGAAAAGTCAAAGCAAAAGAGCAATTTCTTCCTCTATCACAATAATTTTCTGCCCTGTTTCCTCTTCCTTTTGCTTATAAATATATGACATATCCTCATAGGCTAAACTTAAGCAAGTCGAACTAAAATATAAGAATATTTTCTCACACTGCTAATATTTTGAGCCTTTTGAAGAGGCCCACTTGTCACAAACCTCAAGCAAAATTTCACACATTATTCAACAATATACCTAGTGTCAAATAAAATAATACCACAAATCAGATAAAAAATTTTGTAGTCTGATCTTAGAGTACACCATCCACAAAATTACCTGTAGTTTCCACAGCAATGCAAGGGTTAAAAAATATCCAATTTCAAAGAAATACCTGTGAAGTTCAACTGACGGCCATCAAACTGTGGACAGCACCAGTGTAACAATGTACTTTAATTGGTCATATTTTTCTAGTGTTTAGTTACAAACCACTCAACTGTACTTGATGGATTGATGGTGAGCAACTGAGCAAATCACTCCTTTCATTGTATCAACTGAAGCCTCCCCATTGTTAGGCTAAATTTTTGTTTGATCCTTTTTCAAAATATTTCTTTTTCTATAACTCTTAACCAAATGATAGAATTTTATACTTGTCCATGTTCATAGCTTTTAAAAACAACAAACTGTTATTAGAAAATTGAAAATCATTTTCAGCTTCGAAGAAAACTGTGGGAAAAGGAGAAAATGCTGGTTACCAGCATTTTCTCCTTTTCCCACTATGTTTTTTAATGGCCTACTTTCTAAGGATCGTTAAGACTCAGGATTGTTTGTTAACCCATTACCACTCAATCCCTACTTTTGACGCCCCTGAGAAAGAAGCCTTTAGAAAACATTGTGGGAAAAGGAGAAAATGCTGGTAACCAGCATTTTCTCCTTTTCCCACAATGTTTTCTACCCTTCACAAAACAAATTTCAAATTTTCAGTCACTTTTATTTTGTCATCTGCAAATGCTTTAAATTTGGACTAGTCTAAAATATTGTCGTGTGGTAAAGAGTTAAAGGGCAACCATCAACTAGACAATCCTGTAGTTTTGACAATCCAGAGGGAGGAGGATTTCGAAAATATTCTGGAAAAAGGAAAACATGCTGGTAGCTGGTAATAGTTTAATCTTCAGTTCATACAAATTCAAAAGTAAAAGACAATTCAATTTGCTATCTCGAAAATTTAATGCTTTAAACAAGCAAAAAGAATTATGTAATCTGCTTATGAGATAAAAATATTCATGTATTCCTGCATTTAAAATATTACGACCTGTGCATGACTAATTTCGGTCTTTGAAAACTTTGTACCACTCACATAAACTACTGGTAATTATCACTGAATTAAGAATAGACATTGTGCTGATTATTCTGGTCTTAAAAGGATGTTGAATCTATTGTTAACCCTTTACCAAAAATTTCAAAATTTTCCCCTTCATAAGACCTTAAATTTAGTGCAGCTTAATGGCTTGGATTTGTCTGTGAAATGTAAACAAGGTAATGTAGGAAAAGGAGAAAATGCATGATACCTGAAAATGGAGAAAAAATTCAAGAACATTCTGCCTTGGGAAGTTAAAGCTTGGAATTGTTTGATAAACTTTCTGCATAACTCTAAAATACAGCTTTTCATGTCCCAGCCCAGGATTAGTTTTTAATAGTCCTTTTCCTCTGATGCTTTTCATATAGTTGAAAGTGACCTGTATCCTTGTACAAATTGCAACAGAATTAACTGATGATGAAGAAAGTAAAGACTTAAGGAGAGAAAAGACCTTTTAATTGCGAAACAACACAATTTTTGACTGGTCCAAACTGAAAGCATCGGCAGACAGCATACTAAATTCAACTCAAATGGTGGTTATTGTCTGTAAAAATGTAGAAAACGTTAAATTTTGTGGGAAAAGGACACGATGGTGGTTACCAAGCTTTCCTACTTTTCTCTCAAGATGTTCAAAAGGTTATTATCTCACTTTAACACGAGTACTCTCCCTTCAACCAAAATGGTAGTCATTGCCATGTAGGTTGACTTTCAGGCCAATACTTCAATAATATTTCTTTTTCTTACAAATCATTAATTCCATTCAATGGCATCCATGACAAATACCACTTCAGTGTTCTCAATGCTTTGATTCGACAAGTACAGTATTTCCTTTTTTTGTAATGTTTTCAAAAGCATCCTTCCTCAGGGCCACTGAAAAAATTATGGTACATGTATTGCTGGGTTAAGGGTTGATGTCCTTGAAGCATATTAGAGGAAATGTGCATTTTAACAATAGACTCTCCTGGTTGATGTTCCTGCTGAAGCATATTAGAGGAAATGAATCTCCTGGTTGATATTCCTGCTGAAGCACGTGAGGAAATATACATTTCAGGCAAGCCTCTCTCTCTCCCGGATTATGTTACAAGAGGTAAGAACAACAATAGTATTTAGCTCCAGATCAGAATGGAGCTGAATCCTTTACCATACATTGCCAAGTTTGACAACAATGAGGAAAAGAGGCCTTTGAGAAGTTTGTGGGAAAAAAATAAGCAAATACTGGTAACCAGCATTTTCTTATCTTCCAACAATATTTTCCATGAATGACAAAATTCACATTTTGTGTGACGCTTAAATTTTTGTCTGAGAATGCTTTGAACCTGGACTTTTCTACCCTTTTGTTGTTTGGTAAAGCCACTTTCAGCACATATCAGCCATGTCAACCTTCCCACAATATGCCTCCATGTCTTTCTTAGGCTACATTATTACTCAGTTTGGGCTACCGACAACTTCTTATGACCTCTGTTGAGTACCTTTTCTAGGAAAGTGTTAACCTCTTACCAAACAATCTCATGCTTTTATGACTATGAGCAAAAAGCCTTTTGAAAACATTTTCTCCTTTTCTTATTTTTACTAACCTCTCCTAGCACTTTAACTCTTTACCACACAATCCTGACTTATAATGAGTCTGAAAAAGAAGCCTTCTGAAAACATTGAGGGAAAAGGAGAAAATGTTGGTAACCAGCATTTTCTCCTTTTCCCACAATTTTTTCTACCCTTCATAAAACAAATTTCAATTGTTCAGTCACTTTTATTTTGTCATCTGCAAATGCTTTTAATTTGGACCAGTCTAAAATTTTGTCATTTGGTAAAGAGTTAACTCTACCACACAATCCCAACTTTTAACGACCCCGAGAAAAAAGCCTTTTGAAAACATTGTGGTAAAAGGGAAAAATGCTGCTAGCATTTTCTCCTTTTCCCACAATATTTACTACCCATCCCAAACTAAATTTCAATATTGAGTCACATTTATTTTGTCAGCAAATGTTTTCAATTTGGATCAGTCTATATTTTTGTCATTTGGTAAAGACTTAAATAATTTTCACCAGTTTCAGATTTGCTGACTGCAGATGCTCTCAATTTGGAACAGTCTATAATTTTTGCATCTGAGAAAGAGCTTATTATTTTTCAACATTTTTCAGAGTCTATCATGAAAACTTTAATCCTTTGGTACAAAGAAAAATAAAACCACGAAACCATGTGGAAAAGATTATCCCATCATCTTCTAATCCTTCACATCCCATCGCGTTCATGCTCCGAAATTTACATGCAAGAAGGGCAATAGTGCTGGACCAGTATTTAACCCCTTACCACACAATCCCTACTTTTAACAACCCTGTGGAAAAAGCCATTTGAAAACAATATGGGGAAAAGGAGCTTAAAATGCTGGTAAAAAGCATATTCTTTTTTACCCACAATGTTTACAAAATCCCACCCTTGGAAAAAATTCTGCCATATGAGTGACATTTAGTTTATCTTCTGCAAAGGTTTTGAATTTGGATTAGTCTAACATTTTGTCATTTGGTAATGATGCAAGCTTAATCCTTTACCTAACAAACCCTTGATTTTAGGACCCAGAGGAAACTTTCTGAAAGCATTGTAGGGAAAAGAGAAAATGCTGGTTACCATCATTTTCTCCTTTTCCCACAATGTTCTACTCTTCTAAAGTCAAGTTTCAATTTTTTAGTCATTTGTGCTTTGTCATCTGCAAATGCTTTCAACCTCAACAAGTCTAAATTTTTGTCATTTGGTAAAGAGTTAACAAAGTCTGTTATCACAAACAATTTAGATTTGGCACGATAAGAACTAAGACAAGGGATAATTTTGTAAAAGGGTTAAATAAACAGGAAAACTCTGTTCTATGAATGAAAAAAACGCAGCGACTTGAATGAAATTTTTATTACTTTTGCAGTGACAAGAAGGTACTAGATTAACCTAGATATGTAAATCCAGATAGCACTGACTCACTGTACTGCCAAAACCCTTTGAACTTCAATGTAAACATATTCTTAACTCATTACCAAACGACAAAATTTTAGTTTTGTCCAAATCAAAAGCATTTGCAGACGACAAAATAAAAGTGACTGAACATTTGAAATTTGTTTTATGAAGGGTAGAAAAAATTGTGGGAAAAGGAGAAAATGCAGGTTACCAGCATTTTCTCCTTTTCCCACAATGTTTTCTACAGGCTTCTGTCTCAAGGGTGTCTAAAGTAGGGATTGTGTGGTAATGGGTTAAAACCCCTTATTCCAACAATGAAATTTTGTATTCAGTTGAATTGAAGGTTATCAGAGATAAAAAAAAATCTGTTTTTGAAATAGTAGAAAATATTGTGGAAAAAAAAAATGACAAAATGCTGAATACCAACATGTTCTCCTTTCTCAGCAATGTTTTCCAGTCTTCTTTCTCTAGGTCATTGAATTACAGGTTTGGGTGGTAAAGGGTTAGTCCAACAGCATGTTCTTTTCACCTTTTACCAAACTAATCCAGTTCTTTATAGCTATTTGTGAAAAAAGTTTATGAAAATTATTGTGGGAAAAGGAAAAAAAAACTTTGTGTTTTTTGAGCTCCCAAAAATTTTTTCTAATCTTTTCAGACTTAGTTTATCAATATTGAACATATTACACGGCGGGGAATCACACGACACAACAACAACAACAATGACTGTTATTTGAAAAAATTCCCTGACTTCAGGTAAGAAAATCTTCAATAATTCCGATAATACGTGACCGATTGGAATTTGGTTTGAAGCAGAGAAGGCGGAAGGACTCCAGGGATTTGCTTAATGTGTGATTTTTTTAAACAACACCTAATAAAAAAGTTATTGACGAGCAAACAAATTTTTTACCCTGGATAATTTGTTTGCTCATCAATAACTTTTTTATCAGGTGTTGTTTAAAAAATCCAACACATCAAGCAAATCCCCAGAGTCCTTCCGCCTTCTCTGCTTCAAACCAAATTCCAATCGGTCACGTATTATCGGAATTATTGAAGATTTTCTTACCTGAAGTTGGAGAATTTTTTCAAATAACGGTCATTGTTGTTGTTGTTGTGTCACGTGATTCCCTGCCTTGATATTAGAACCTTGTCCTACTATCAGAACAAATCAGTCCAAATTTTGCATTCTGTTAAAAGGTGAACATTTCCTTTTAATATTTTTTTAACATTTACAGAATAACACTGTTATTGATCTGCAGAGGGAAGATTGTTGGAAAAAAGATCTGATCACTGTTCATAGTAGTATGCAATGTTCTGCAACAGAAATGATGCTTGTGCTAAGCTTCTGTTCTATTCTGCTCAACATCTGAAACACAAACTCTTTAATAAATGAATTTCACATCAATTCAAGTTAAACCTTTCCCAAATAATCCATGGTTTTCACAGTCCTGGAAAAGAAGCCTTTTGAAAACTTTGTGTGAAAGGAGAAAATGCTGGATACCAGCCTCTTCTCTTTTTCCCACAATGTTTTCTACCCTTCCTCAGCAAATTTCAATTTTTGAGTCACCTTAATTTTGTCGTCTGCAAATGATCTCAATTTGGACCAGTCCAAAATTTTGGTACAGAGTAAATAGTATAATCTGTGGGCCATAAAATGTTATGTTTCATATGATGATATTGCCTTAGGACTCAAAACGTTGAGGGAAAAGGAGAAAAAAAAAGAGTTAACCACCCTCGTGACTGGTTTGAAAATATTGTTGAAAATGGGGAAAATGCTGGTTACCAGCATTTTCTCCTTTTTCCACAATATTTTCCAACACAGGTTTGCCTGGTAAAGGGTTAATTCTAGGTAGTGTGCATATGGTTTGTATGCACACCTGTGAAGTTGGATATTATGTATACTTTCAATTAATTGGATAAACCTTTTAAATTAGTTGAAAGATTATTTCTTCACCAGGGCAACACAGATTACCTGACGTTAAATCAGAACAAGAGGGCAATCGTGGCCATGTATTATTCACCTGCCTTAAAATAGCCATCTAATTAAATGATATCATCAAGGAAACTAAACTATTAGAAATTTGTATGGCAACCAGATGGAAAGAAATTTGTATGGCAACAGATTTCCATCCTCAGTGACTCATTTTCAATTCATTCTGTAATTCACTCTGGGTTATTTCACTGGCATTTCCTCTTTCTCATGAATTATTCATGAAGCAATCTGATTGGTGATCTCAGTTTCTCTTTGAGAAAGTTTAAACTATTTTTATCAAAAATAAGCCAATATTTCTATCTTTTAATTGTTAATATCCAATCACATCATTTGTTGGTTAAACATGGCGGCACCCATCAACACCACAATCAAGAAGCGTTTAACATATTTTCGGTATAACACAGCTTGTCAATTAAAAATGTAGACATAGATCGAAAATGTCATCCCTGTTTTGCAGAATGGCATTTCTCTAGGGAGATAAGTTGGCTGATAGCCGCCATTTTTGTTGACAATCTTGTTTTTTTTTTTTCCAAGGTTATTTTTAGTAACAGAAGAGACAAAATTATCCTCTCCAAAAGAGAATATCATTATGTTATTGATCTTTCGATTGTCTATAAGGGTTTTTTCCAACCTTATGAATTTTCATTAGAAAAGACAATAATTTTTTTTTATGCTAGTCAATTTTCCCTGGGGTGATGCATGTATAGTAACATAGTCCTACAAACCTTGGGTCTGAGGATGTCAGATTTCATGAAAAAAATCAGCCTAGCTTCCCAAAAGTCTTTACCTTTTTCTCATCACACAATTGTCAGTTAAGACAAAATTCATTCATAGCAAATATTAATGAACTCTGAACAAGTCAGCATCTGACAGGAAGATTTCAAAAGAAAATATTTTTTCATGGCATGTGAGGGGTAAATCTTTCAAACAAAAGCTGGAATGATACAGGACTACCCTCAGTTCATTTGAAATATTTAACTAAACTGAGCATAACCATCAACATCAAAATAATTATTATATCCTTACAGCTGAAAACTTAACATTTTCTGTCCAAAAATCTTGAATACATAATACCAACGATTTTACACTTGGATAATCAGGGGAGAGAAATGGTAACTAACTACAATGTATGTTATAAATAAACAGGAGTTATATCCCTTTGTCAGTGTTAAGCTATCCTAAGCCCCCCCATGGCTATTTTTTTTGCCAGATCAAAAATTGATCAAGAAATCTTAGATGTCCACCACAGGATCATTGATGCCAATTTAAAGAATTTTCAAACTTGCCATTTTGTTCAAGAAGATTGTTCAGAAGATTTGCAATATTGTCCAGTTCTATTGCAACAGCAACCACAGTTGTTTCAAATTCTTTGATGGAGTCCTGTAATGCAGTACGGTAGATCATGTTTCATACCTATTTCAACAGTGTTTAATTATGTAAAGAGTACAGTTTTCATAACATGAGAAAATGCAGTGACATATTCTTCATTAACCAGACAAAATAAATGGCCATTTATTTTTAGCTAAAATATTTTGCCTGTTTGGAGCTTAATGCCATTTTCAACATATTTAGTCCTGTCAACAAGGCCATTCCTTCTTGTGCTCTGTAAAACCTGATACTGAGTGATCTTCACTGTCTGCAAATGCAGCCAAAGTTGTGCTTTGCTCAGATAGGGATAAGCTTTTCAATTCAAAATGTGTCACAGCCAGTTAACTCTTTATTCTAACATGGCACGCGACTTTGGCTCTATAAACACAGTGCAAGGAAAACGTGATAAAATCTGCAACAAACCATGTAGAGTGACGTCATCCTATATCGAGTGACGTCATTCAATGAGTGAGTTATTCAATGGAACATTATTTTCCTCCGAGTTTTTCTTTAAGTTTGAACTTGTTTTCCTTTCATTGAGAAGTGGCCATGTTAGAATCGAAATAATCTTCTTTCTATCGTGGTTTATCATTCAATAAACCATGTGATTTATGAGGCACAATTAATAACCCACTCGGGCTAGGGCTATCGCACTTCAGGATTATTTATTGCGCCTCATAACTCACAACTGTGGTTTGTTGAACGACACACCAGGATAGAAAGAAGATTATTTCTTAACCAAACGACAAAATTCTAGACTAGTCCAAACTAAAAGCATTTGTAGACAACAAAATTAAAGTGCCTGGAAATTTGAAATTTGTTTGGGAAGGTTAGAAAACAATGTGGGAAAAGGAGAAAATGCTGGTAACCAGCATTTTCTCCTTTTCCCACAATGTTTTCAAAAGGCTTCTTTCTCAGGGTAGGTAAAAGAAGGGATTGTGTGGTAAAGAGTTAATGCCGTTTTCAACAGATTTAGTCCAGTCAACAAGGCCATTTCTTCCTGTGCTCTGTAAACCCTGATACTGAGTGATCTTCATTGTCTGCAAGTGCAGCCAGTTGTGCTTTGCTCAGATAGGGATAAGCTTTTCAATTCAAAAGGTGTCACAGCCAGTTAAACAGATAAGACATGCTTTGACATAATGATAAATGTTGGGTTTTTACTTTTATTAATCCCTCCTTTCAATTCCATTGACAATTTCCTTGGCAACAAATGATATCATTATGCTTTCATTAATTGTGTCTTAACCCATTACCACACAATCCCTACTTTTGACGCCCCTTAGAAAGAAGCCTTTAGAAAACATTGTTGGAAAAGGAGAAATTGCTGGTAACCAGCATTTTCTCCTTTTCCCACAATGTTTTCTACCCTTCACAAAACAAATTCCAAATTTTCAGTCACTTTTATTTTGTCGTCTGCAAATGCTTCGGATCTGGAAAAACCTAAAATTTTGTCGTTTGGTAATGAGTTAACACCGTCAGAGTTCAACTTTTTTAGCTTTTGCAGACAGTATAGGTAAAGATTGGACGCGTAAAATCATTTAGATGATACTGGACCTGTACACATTTTGAATAGCAGCCATAAGATTGCAATTTCAAGTCCATTTTTCTCACTTAACCAATTACAAAAAAGCAATATAACTAAAACCCCTGAAAAAATAAATGTGCACTAGAGAAAATGCTGGTTAGCAGCATTTTCTCTTGATTCCACAATGTTTTCTACCCTTTTTAACAACCATGATTTTAGCCACTTTTACATTGTCTTTCTGCAAAATGTGATCAATATGGACAAGTCTTGGACTTTGTGAATTAATATACACTAAACTCTTTCCCAAACAACATTTTTGACAGGTCCACATTGAATACTTTACAGACAGTGATTGAAATATGACTGAAGAAATGAAATTTGTTTTTTAAAGGGTAGAAAACATTCTGAGAAAAGGTGAAAATGCTGGTTACCAGCATTTTCTCCTTTTCCCATAAGGTTTTCAAAGGGTTTCTTTTACAGGGTTGTTCAAACCAGGGATTGGTTGGTAAAAGGTTAAGCCATTTCCTTTTCTCCTTTTTTTAGCCCTCTAAAAGTATCCACCCTTTACCACAGAATCCCAAGCCTTTTCATAATTCTGCACAAGAAAACTTTTGAAAACATTGTGGAAAAAGGTAAAACACAAGTAACCATCATTTTCTCCACTTCCCACAATGTCTTCTGACCTTCCTCAATCAAATTTTAATTTTTGTGTCACACTTATTCTGTTGCATATGCTTTCAATGTGGACCAATCCAAAGTAGAGTTCCTAAGTTGAAATATTTTATCTGGCCCATGCCACATGCTTTTACCAAGCCATGTTTTGTTTTTATCAAACATCAAACAACTGTAAGACAGATAATTATATAGCCTGCAACATGCTAACAGGGACATTCAGACATTTGTGTAAAGTGTCATCCCCGATCAGCCTGCGCAGTCTGCAAAGGCTAAGTCAAAACCACACTTTCCGTTTTTTTGTAATTTTCTATTTTGTGCAAGTCTACTGTAGCAAAAAGTGTAATGAAGTCCTAAAGTGCCGTCTCTCATTAGCCTGCACAGACTGCAGGCTTATCCAAGACAACACAATACGCAAATGCCTCATTGTCCCTTTTTGCTTGTTGCAGGCCATATGACATACATTACAAACTGAGTATGCATGATTAGAGGAATAATTTAGCAGGTCCTCAGAAACTTCATAGTGACAAAAGAGAGCCATGCTCTAGAAAAAAAGGGGTCTAAATGCATCTCTGTGATACCAAGCAGGTCATCACATAATCATGGATCCATAGTAACCACATTTTTAACAATCAACTTAATCATAAGGTAGACCTAGTCCCTAGACATAAAGAAAATTGACCAATAGTGAAAAGTTTTGGCCCAGCCTAAGTGGTCTGTGCAGGCTGACCCAAGTGGATACTTTTAGCAGATGCATTAAGCCTCCTTTTCACAGAGCATACATCAAGTAATTTCTCCTCATCACTTTCTCCAATGGCCACAATATTTTTGCATGTTGCTGTATCATGCAAGTTCAACTTATAAATTTCCTGCACTTTTAAACAGAAGTTCTCAAGTAAAGCTTTAGGCAAAATGAGTCACATGATTACCAAGCAATCAATTATTTGACAAAATACATTCAATCCAAATTTTCCAATGTACCAGTAGTTGAGGTTGTATAAACATTATGGATAAAGAAGCAAACACTTGTCTCTCCTGGGTTTCAGTAGTATTAGGTATGAACTCCTTAATGCCTTGCCAAAGGAGACACCATACAACAAGTGCTAGCAGATTTTTTTTTTATTTATTTCTAATTACTAATCCCATACCATATTACTAAGCTATGGAGGACCAGTAATTTTTTTTTTATGACATGACATTACAAGTTTTTTCTGTTTATAAGATCACTGCTTTATTCTTAACTATTTACCAAACAATCCGAACTTTTATCGAGCCAGAGAAAGAAAACCTTTGAAAACATTGTGGTAAAAGGAGAAAATGCTGATAACCAGCATTTTCTCCTTTTCCCACAATGTTTTCTTCGCTTTCCAAATCAAATTTCAATTTTTGATTCACATTCATTTTGTCATCTGCAAATGCTTTCAATTTGGACTGGTCCAAGATTTTGTTTGACTAAAAGAGATAAAACAAATCTAAAGTAGGTCATGAACAAAATCTATTTTTAGAGCAAAGTTCTGTGAATAGAGTAGTAAACCAGATGCACTTTTTATCATGTTCACCTAATTCTATATGTTGTAAAATACAAATCAAAATTATCTGACATCTCACTTCAATCAGAAACAGCTTATTACAGTCATAATATGCGATCATAATAAAGTAATTTCTAAGGGCTTCTGTGTTTCTTAGCTTCAAAAGACGGCTTATTACAAGTGCAAAATTTATCCTATTCATGACAGACACTCAGAACCCACATGAAATGTCTAGCTACTTTGGCAGACAATGTAGATCCAAAATCAGGCAGCACAAAATGTGCAATCTCAAAATCAGGCAGCACAAAATGTGCAATCTGACCTTTGATCTACACCATGTATAACACTCTGGTATCCTAACTGAATGGCTTTGAAAGTAATCCATGATTAATCCATTACTGGTGAAACAACAATATTTTAGACTGGTCCAAATTGAAAGCATTTGCAGATGACAAAATAAAAGTGACTGAAAATTTGAAATTTGTTTTGTGAAGGGTAGAAAACATTGTGGGAAAAGGAGAAAATCCTGGTTACCAGCATTTTCTCCTTTTCCCACAGTGTTTTCCAAAGGCTTCTTTCTCAGGGGCATCAAAAGTAGGAATTGTGTGGTAATGGGTTAAAATTGTGACCCATTATGCAAAAAAGGACCATCTAGGAACTGTGCAAAGTGTCAACCCTGGTCACACCACACGGACTGCCCAGGCTGACCAAGGTCAACACCTTTTGCTTATATGATATTTACTGCATGAAAAGTGGTCATTCTACCATACGATTACGATTATTTTTTAACTATCAATTTAAATTGACCTGCTTTATCCACTATTTGTTTTCATCTAATTGACGTAAGGAATATGAAAATGATATACGAAAAATGCAGAGAAATACAAAATATGTGTGCCAAGCTTGTTCTGAGACAAAACAAGTATCGTAGTCCTAAACAACCTCTTTTTCAACTGCACTGGCTTCCTATAAAATCACAAATTTAATTCAAAATCTGGACTGTTTTATTCATGTTAGGCTTTTAACCATTTACCACACAATCCCTACTTTTGACGACCCTGAAAAGGAAGCCTTTGGAAAACATTGTGGGAAAAGGAGAAAATGCTGGTAACCATCATTTTCTCCTTTTCCCACATTGCTTTCTACCCTTTCCAAATCAATTTTCAATTTTTGATTCACATTTCTTTTGTCGTCTGCAAATGCTTTCAATTGTCCAATATTTTGTCGTTTGGAAATGAGTTAATCAGTTTTAGTTTCAAGGAATGAGTAGATCCTAAGGCTTCCCTAAGCGACCCAATGCACCAATGGGGAAAGTGTAGATCATTGTCCCTGCAGTCTGATCTTATATCTTTACGGAGCTTTTCCGATTTTTAACAGCTTTGAGGAAGGACATCTTTGAAAACATTGTGGGCAAGGGAGAAAATGCTGTTAATCAGCATTATCTCCTTTCTCAACAATGTGTTCTTCCCTTTCTAAAACAATTTTAATCATTTGAGCAAAATCTAATTTGTGGATTGCTTTAACCCATTACCAGACAATCCCTACTTTTGATGATACTGAGAAAGAAGTCTTTAGAAAACATTGTGGGCAAAGGAGAAAATGCTGGTATTTCTCCTTTTCCGACAATGTTTTCCACCCGTCACCTAAACAAATTTCAAATTTTCAGTCATTGCAAATGTTTTCGATTTGGACAAACCTAAAATAAGGTCATTTGGTAAAGGGTTAAATGTGGACAAATCCAGAATTTCATCATTTGATAAAGATTAATTCTATACTAAGCCATAAACTTTAGATGCGTCAGATTAAACATTTACCATTTTTGAAGTTTTAAAGACCCTAAAAGAGGAGGCATTGACAAAACATCGTCAGAAAAGGAGAAAATGCATAGATACTCCATAGATACTCATTTCTACGCAATGCTTGTAGGAGCCTTTGGAAAACATTGTGGCAAAAGGTGAAATTGTTCATGATGAGCAATTTCACCTTTTGTTACCAAGTTTTCTATGCTATCAAAAGGTGTCATATACACATAATAAATGGCTTCATCCTTGCTGTTATTTAGAGTCAATTAGAGATACCATAGAAATGCCTTGTGGGGTAAAGAGTTAAAAAGCATGCTGAGTCATGATAATGACTGAAAAATTATCCTTAGAACAAACTTCATCCTGTATTTGAGCTTCCCCTTTTTTGCTGATTGAACAAAAACATGAAATGAAGTACTGTGAGGTTAAAGTTACGAAGAGTGCAGTGATGCAATTTATTATCAGATATCAAAGCCAGTTCAAAGTAATGAAATAATTTATTCTTTACCCTGTTAATGATTAGGCTCATAAACACTGCTTTAATTTGACACTTCCCTCACCTTGCCTCAGAAGAAGTGCCTGTTTATTCCACAAACTGGTACACCAGCAATAGAAAAATTTCTACAGTATATTTAATTAATCAACTCTTTACCAAATGACAAAAATTTATCAACATTGAAAGCAACTTAAAGTAATAATGAAGGCTCTTGTCAGTTAATTACCAGGGCTGGTATTCACCAATCATTTTTGGCTAGGGGCCAATGGTGCATAGCCTTAGTAACCATGTTTCAGACTTTTGCATGAAAGCCGCAACCACTCTCAACATCATTTATAAATGCGCACAATTCATTCTCTCTGATTCGCTGGAACTGCTATTATCGTTTCTTATTGGCTTGAAACGACACACCCCTCAAAACTGTCATACCCAACAAGTAATTCATCCGTGAAGTAAAGTGGAAATTGAAAGAGCAAATTGTGGCTATATTTACCGAGAAACTGCCAAGAAAATATATTCAAAGCAAGAGTTTTTAACAGTGTTTGTTGGTGTGATGAATTTTAAATAAGAATGCTTAAAACAGACAGAAATTTTCCCCTAGATCTATATTTCAACATATTTCAACATATATTCCATCTTTGCAAGCCAAGGCTGACGATTCACTACGTTACTCTAACCTTGGCAGATCGAGCTTGATTTTTACACTCACCCGATATGCTTTTTCATTGGATGCAGCCAGCTCTAGCTCATTGGCTTTTAGAAATATGATGTAAAGGGGGTAATAACCATCATCCAATAGAGGGCACATCGCAGGAATCTTCAAAGACAAGGTAAGATCCACGTAGTGATTGTAAACTTGGCTTGCAAAGATGCATATTTTCATGCAGAGCATGACACAACCAACACCCATGTTCACCTCTTTGCTGAGTCCACACCTTTGGATGTATATGGAACATAGCTAAATTGAAATTTGATTGATAAGACTTGGTTGGTGTGTATCCAATTGCTTTACACATATATGCACTTTCCACTTGCCTCTAGCCATCAGTGCTTTTGAGCACTTTGATTAACAACATTCTTATTCTCCAAAATTTTCTAAATATGACAGTAAAACAATTTTTCACTGGCTAAACCAAATGGTTTACAATTTCTTGCAATCTTAAAAACCTTGGAGAATTAGATTGAGAATATTCTCAAGAATAGGGGGTAAATACAGGCCTTGGTTGCCAACCTGATTTTGATCTACTTTGTTCCAAATGTACCTCTTCTAGGTCAAATGTGGCAGTAAAAGGTTACATCAACACTCACACACCTGTCTTGTTACCATCAAAAAAGTTCTAACCCTTAAAGCCAAGCCCCTTTCACAACAACAGGTGCAGTCAAAGAAGATATAGATCAGAGAGCTTAAAATATACACTCTGATCTCAGATCTACACGGTCCCCTCAGTTGAGACATTCTGGGTTAGAGCAAACTTGATATAACAATTATTTTGACCTTTGTTTCTAGGAGGAAAATGTTTATCATTGTTTCTTGGGCACTCTAGGGGTTAAAAGGTTCCAAATGCCTTTAAACTCTTTCCCAATTGACAAAATTTTAGGCTAGTCCAAATGGAAAGCATTTGCAGACAACAAAATAAACGTGAATCACAAAATTAAAATGTGATTTGGAAAGAGTACAAAACATTGTGGGAAAAGGAGAAAATGATGGTTCCCAGCATTTTCTCCTTTTCCCACAATTTTTTCAAAGGCTTTCTTTCTAAGGGTTATTAAAAGTCAGAACTGAGTGGTAAAGTTAATTAACTCTTGCACTGGGCAACAAATAAACTACATGTTCTCAATGGCAGCAAGTACTTTTATAATGTAACATGAAGAGACGGTTCTGTCATAATCTAGAATAGAATAGAAGACAGTGTACATCAGAGATCAGACTGCATATTCTGTGCAATCTGATCTTGATCTACATTGTCCTCAAAAGGATTCCGTCAACTACAGTAAGGAAAGTGTTAAAACTCGGATGCAATCAAAGTACTTAATTTTTTATGAGTTCCATAAATCCAGCTAGAAACAAACCTTTCCCAACCTGAGAGCAGCAGCAGGTGAGGTAACCAATGTGTAATGAGTGTATATTTATACTTTGTAGCAAACAAAAAAATTTGGACCAGACCAAATTTGAAGGCATTTGCAGACAACAACTAAAACGTAACTCAAATGATAACGCCGGTCTTTGATAGGAAGGAAAATATGGTGAAAAAGGATTGTTAAAAATTCAGAGCGTGTGTTAAAGGTTTAACTCATTACCAAACGACAAAATTTTAGGTTTGCCGAAATTGAAAACACTTGCAGACGACAAAATAAAAGTGACTGAAAATTTGAAAATTGTTCTTTGAAGAGTAGAAAACAGTGGGAAAAGGAGAAAATGGTGGTTACTAGCATTTTCAACTTTTTCCACAATGCTTTCTAAAGGCTTCTTTCTCAGGGTTGTCAAATGGATTAATACATATTATAATCACTGGGTAAAGCAGCTGCAGCTCTTTTACTTTATCCACAATCAAAGGCAAAACATTCATACAAAAGTTGTAATGGGTTAAACCCCTTACCAGAGGACAAAATATTAGGCTGCACGAAATTAATTGTGTGTAAAAAGAACAAACTGATTCTAATAGTGGACCTTCTCTCTGAGAGGGTACACAAACATTGTTGGAAAAAATGAAAATACTGGTTATTTGCATTTTCTTTATTTTACTCAATATTTTTAAGTCTCCCATCTTAGGGCCATTGAAACAAGGGATTGTTTGAAAAGGAGTAAGAAAAAAGGTGTGTCTAGGAATAAAATTTAGCAAAAAGGTATGTCTAGTAATAAAATTATAGCAAAAAGGTGTGTCTAATAATAAAATTAAAGCAACTTTACAATGAATAGAGATAAATTTACTATAAAATTATGTGGGAGTCAATGATCTTCAATGAATGCTCAAAGCCTCTTATGTACATGAACACACCTTCACCCCTTTCTTCATTACCCTAAGAGCACTTAACTTTGTGATACACAACAAATGTTTAAGTCTTATTAAAAAAAAAGCATTTTGTTGACGACATATATGACTAAAATGAATAGAGTGGTCAACAAAGATGGACAGAATATTATGGATAAAGGACAAAATGTTGGCAACAGGCATTTTCTCCTGTCCCCATGATTTTTTTTTTCCAGAAGCGTTATCTTTCAAGGCCATTAAACTCAAATACTGTGAATAAACATTTTTTTCACATTATATTATCTAATCTATTTACAATCCCGATTTTTAACAACCATGAGGAAGAAAAGTTTCTGAATTGATTGATTGAATGGTGTATAATGCCGTTTTCAATATTATTTCAGTTATATTGCAGCAGTCAGTGTACCTATCCATGCATTCCTGGAGTTTTTTTTTACCAGTACTTCACAAAATTTTCTATCCAAACCATTTACTGCTTTCCCACATGATCATCGTTGAAGCAATGGTCAGAGATGGGAGAGGAATGAATCTTGTTAAAGTGACTATCATCAATCCTCAGAAAGAAATTGGCTGAGCCAGGGCTTGTAGACAGGGATCGAACCCTGGATTCTGTGTTGTCAAGTCCTGTGCGCTACCTACTGAAAAAGTGTTAGAAGAGGACAAATGCTGATTACCAGCATTTTATCCTCTTCCCAGTGTTCTCTGCCCTTACCAGAAGTGTTAAAAGTCGGGATTGTGTGGTAAAGGGTTAAACCATTACTAGGGGAAAGACAACAATTTGGCTACCTTGGTGAAATATCAAGAAACATCTGTTATATGAGAAATAATTATACAAGTGTCACATATCAAGATAGTAGATGATTACTAAATGAATATCTAAATTGTCTATCAATTTCTATCTCCGTATCAATTAACCTTTTATGAAACAATGATTAATTGTACCAAGCTTGAGAAAGACAGCTTTGAAAACGTAGTATATAAAAGAGAAAATGCTGGTAACAAGCATTTCCTTCCTTTTCTCAATATTTTCTACCCTTTCAAAAATCAATCAAATTGTTTTAGCACATGGAAATACTTTAAATTCAGATAGGTCTAAAAATTTTCTTGTTTGGTAAGTGTGAAGGTCTTATTTTGTCTAATGAAGATAATGTATGTTGCTACAAGAATTGGTTTCCTTGACCTCCAGATAATACTCATCATGAGGTTTTGGCAGCATTTTCACTCTGGCCTATCAAAAACCCTGCTTTAACTCTTTCC
This sequence comes from Tridacna crocea, assembly GCA_943736015.1. Taxonomy (NCBI): domain Eukaryota; kingdom Metazoa; phylum Mollusca; class Bivalvia; order Cardiida; family Cardiidae; genus Tridacna; species Tridacna crocea. The sequence continues at coordinate 41,519,630 of OX031056.1, read as the reverse complement.
CAAACCGCAAATTTAGGAACAGACCAAATCAAAAGAATTTTGCAGATGACAAATTAAAAGTTGCTAAAAAATATGCTTTTTCTATATGATAGGGTAGAAAACATTGTGGGAAAAGGAGAAAATGCTGGTTACCAGCATTTTCTCCTTTTCCCACAATGTTTCAATTTTTGATTCACATTTATTTTGTCGTCTGCAAATGCTTTCAATTTGGACTTGTCCAAATTTCGTCATTTTGTAAAGAGTTAAATGATATTACTCTTCCTGAAGATGTGTCTTCTGAGTACTTGCAATGGTTTGGGGGTCATAAGATCGTATACTAATGTTTATTCGAGCAAGCACCGGGAATCAGAAAAATATAGTTACAATATCAGGGGCTAATATCAAGCCAAGCTATTTTATTGACCTTTGATGCCTGAACTCATTTGAAAGTGATTTTCACCACATTCCCTGCTAGTTACCATTGCATCTAGTGTAGGCAAGATCCGACTGAACAAACATTCAGTCTGATCTATGATCTATACTGTCTGCTTTGCTTAAACACTGTAAAAGGAAGCAATGAATTTGCAATTATCTACGTCTTATCTTAGAATGCAAATGTTCACTGATTTTATTCCACTTTCTAGAGATTAAGAACAAATCTTAATTATATTCCCAAATACCTCTTTTTACGTCAAGTATTATAGTGGTATGTGGAAAATGCATAAAAGAATCTTCTCATAGTGATAATACTATCTCTCAGGCAGGAGACTGACAAAAAAGACATGAAATGCATTCCTCTAGTTTGATAAAGTGATAGAAGCTAGAATAGCATAATTATGGCCTGCAACAGCCCAAAAAGGGCATTGGGACATTTGCGTAAAGTCTTGTCTCGGATTAGCTAGCGAAAGATACGCAGGCTGATCCGAAGCAACACTTTCCATTCTTACGTATTTTTTCTGTTTTGCACAAGTCTACTGCAGCACAAAATGTGATGTAGTCATAGCATGCCATCTCGGATTAGCCTGCACAGTTGCGCAGGCTGATCTGAAACAAAACTTTATGCAAATGTCCATGCACCTTTTCTTGTACTGCAAGCCATATATGACAAGATGATCAAAATCAAAATTCCTGCTAGTATTGAATTATTTACTCTTCACCAGGTGGCAAAATTTTGGACTTATCCAAAAACAAAGCTTTTACAGGCTACACATTTAATGTGTCACAAAATTTATTAATGTTTGAGCGTGGTAGAAAACATTGTGGAAGCAATATACTGTCATTTTCTCCTGTTCCACAATGTTTTCAAAAGCCTTCTTTATCAGGATCATTGAAATATGTAGTTATGGTTGAATCTATCATCTCAAAGGCCATTTGAGATCAACAAATGATTATTATTTGAAAGAACAAATTATTAATATTTGAAAGAAAAAAGAAAATGTCTTATTGTTATAGATGATTTATACCAAATTAATATTACTGGGGGAAAAGACCAGCTGCTTCAACTTCCTGTTTAAAGTAATGGTGCCAAATAATGAAATAGGTAAGTACAATTTGGCAAACGAAAAGCCAAACAGGACTCAATAGCAAGACTGCTAGGGTAGAAATACCTCACAGTGTATTTATTTTAAAATGTCAAATTCATCAAAAGTTGATAGAACTAAAACCACCTTTACTCACCTTCATCAGGTTTCCGCAAGTGTACCAGAGAAAAATTCACTTTTATTTCTTCCACATGTCGAATTTTAGGCAATAACATGGCATGGCATCCTGTAGCAGTTTCTTCTTGTCCTGAACAAAAAAATGGTCTAAATAAAAGCAATGAAAAGTGCTAACAAGAGGGCCATATACGCCCTACATGGCTCAACTGGGAAGAAGCAAACAAAGAGAATTTGATATTGTAAAACTTTATTAGTCAGAATGTGAAATTCATTTCTCCCTATCTTTTAAAGAAATATTCAGAATACAGCACTGGCTTACTGTACGTGACAAAAAATGTTTGTACACATAAAAGATGTATATCAGCAGATCAGTCATTTAAAGTATCAATAAACTGAAATGGTTTTTGACATGAAGATTTGCTAATGTTGTGTAACTGAAAACATATTTTCTAGGAAAAAGTAGGGGAATTTGGGAACAAATGAAATGGTTTTTGACATGAAGATTTGCTAATGTTGTGTAACTGAAAACATATTTTCTAGGAAAAAAATGGGAATTTGGGAACAAATTATGTATTGAGTTTGATACAAAAGTAAACTCATATAAACCCTTTGAGCACCTTGCACAACTATAGTTGCCTTTGTAAATAGTGTAGATCAAGGTAAGATTACACGAAAAATGCTAATATTAGATCTGTTTGTCTTTACTGAAGCATTCTGTGCCAAAGCATAATTGCAGAATTTCAGGTTCTAATTTTAAAAAATTGAAAGAATTGTTGATTTTATTTTGTGCTCTATGGTTAAAATAAAACTTATGAATATAACTATATATAACAAAATAAATCATTATTAATGAAATCATTTTCTGCAAACCTCTGTATTACACTAATTTTAATCTTTCCTGAATAACAAAATTTTAGACAGGTCCAAATTGAAAGCACTTGCAGACAACAAAATAAATGTGACTCAAAAATTGAAATTTGTTTCTAGCAGGGTAGAAAACCATGAGGAAAGAGGAGAAAATGCTGGTTACCAGCATTTCCTCATTTTCCCACAAGGTTTTCAAAAGGCTTATATCTCAGGGTCGTAAAAACCAGGGATTGTTTGGTAAGGAGTTAAACCTGTTGCAATATACTGTAGTTATAATCAAGGGAGACTAATTGTTAGAGACAATGGTATGAATACATAGTTAATTTTTTATAAATGATTGCATTTGCCTGTAAAAAACAGACTGCAAAAATATTGGCTAACAACATTTTTCCCCTACCCACAATGTTTTCCAAACATTTCCTGTTTCTAAAGACCAAAAGAAATCTGCAAGCTGAAATATAAATCTCACAACTCATAAATCCATCATTCACACTTAATTGACCTTCCTTAGATCTACCGATGTTAAAAAAAACAGGTTCCTGATCCATAAAACATTTATTCCCATCATAAATGTTGGGTCATTTAATTACACCTTTTTTTGATCAACCTTAATATTTGATTTCATCATAGACTTCTAACAAATATTATTTCATATAGATGTGATATCTATCTGTAACTGTCTTTATAACTCCCTGACCCTGATGACTTGATACCTCAACCTCACAGTCCAATAATTTACAAAGACCTTAGGAAAAAGACTCGAAAATGTAGGAAAGGAAAATTTTAAGGTTGCCAGTACAGTATTTTCCCATGATGTTGTCAACTAATTCCAAGACGAAACTCATTATCTGAGATATGTCTAATTAATTTAGACGTCTGCAATTGCTCTAAATTTAGCCAAGTCCTAAGATTTTGTTTCTGATATACAGTAACAACAAGTTTCTGATATTGAGTAACACATCCATTGTCATCATACAGGAACTGTATGCTAAATTTTCAAACAAGCAGTCTAATTGGTTGAAGCTTTCTGTTACAGGCAATCCGCTAGCAACTCACAGAAGTTTTATTTAATTAATACTGGTAAGTTACAGAATAAAGCCAAAGGCTGAGAACATGCATGATGTCTTTAACCAACATTATCATGCGATATAAAGACACTGACATAGAAGCCTTTTGAAAACATTGTGAGAAAAGGAGAAAATGCTGGTAACCAGTATTTTTCCATTTTCCACAATATCTTCTATCCATTCATTGGCACCTGTTATTTGTTGAGCTATGTTTGTCATCTGAACATCTGAAAATTTTTACAAGTGAAAAATTCTGTTGTTTGGTTAAAAATTAATCTTTAGAAAGCATAATTATGATTTATGCTTCTACAAAGGACAAAAATATTGCGAATTGCCAAAATATTTTTGGAATTACCAGACAATGTAGATCTAAGATTAACCCATTACCAAACATCAAAATTTTAGACAAGTCCAAACTGAAAGGAATTGCAGACGACAAAATTAATGTAACTCAACCGGACAGAAAATATTGTTGGAATAGGAAAAATGCTGGTCACCAGCATTTTCTCCTTTTCCAACAATGTTTTCAAAAGGCATCTATCTGAGGGTGGTAAAAACCAGGGATTGTTTGGTAAAGGGTTAACCTAGATGTTAAAAAAAATGCATAATATATTTACCTATAAGTTACTGAAAAACTTTGTTCAATGTATGCTAGGCAATAATATTCTGAAGCTCATACGAAAGACCTAATGTTGCCCATAGTAAAACAAGTAGACTGAACATAATTAACAATTTGAAAGCACATAGTACAAAGTTCCCTCATATTTCCAAATAATTTGATAAAAGTATGAACTTGATCAGAACATTCAACACTATAGATTCCTTCCAGAGTTGTTCCTAGAGGGATTACTGTTGAAATCCTAGACAAGTAACCTCCTAACGCACCTCACCAGTACCAGTGTGAACTTTCTGATCCGACACTGATACTGGCTGGGCTATCAAAGTTCTCTTTCATGCTTTCCAGTTGTTGATTCTGATAATTTGATCCAACTTCTTAGTTCTTAACACTTTCTCAAACAGTAAAATTTTGGACATGTCCCACAAGGATTTAATTATGTCTCAGATAATGTCAAAAGATTGAAAATATCCCCTGAATATCAGCATGTTTTTCCTTTTGCACAGTGTTTAACCCTTCAGTCCAAGTTGAAAGCACTTGCAGACAACACAATAAATGTAACTCAAATGTTACCAGCATCTTCTCCTTTTCCCACAATGTTTTCTAAAGGCTTCTTTCTCAGGGTCGTCAAAAGTAGGGATTGTTTGGTAAAGGTTTAATATGTCTTTGTGCCTCTGTGAATCCTAGCCATTGTTGGGTTATTCTTCTCTTTTATTGCATTTTAAGCTCATGTGAGCTGATCATAAGTTTCCCATGTAGCACAGTCCTCCTGGGTCTGATTCTCGTTTGGATTTCTGTTTCTAGTTTTGTACCAGACTGTCCTTACATAGCAGAGCCCAAATCTACCACTTGTAAAACCAAGGATCATTATGAATTGGTGAGCTGTTTCTGTGATATTTTGATCTAAAATACTGTTGAAAGCCACATAAAACTTCATTCAAATACAAAACAAACTCTAATGGGCCATAACTCCTGTAATAGGCAAATCACCATTATGAAAACTGCAGATGCATAAAATTCACATGGTACAATGGCTCGTATTAAAATCTCAGATAAATTGGTTGTAAACTGTATAAGAGGAGGAAGACATGAATTGCAGCTTTAACTCTTTACCTAACAACAAAATTGTAGCCATATCAAAATTCAAAGCATTTGCAGAGGCCAAAAATAAATATGGCTCAAAATATGAAGTTTGTTTCAGGAAGGGTAGAAAACATTGTGGGAAAAGGAGAAAATGCTGGTTTCCAGCATTTTCTTCTTTTTCCACAATGTTTTTTAAAGGCTTCCTCCAAAGAATCCTGAAAAAACCAGGGACTGTTGGGTAAACAGTTAACTCTTAAACAACAAAATTTTGGACTAGTCCAAACATTAGCAGACAACAAAATAAATGTAACTAAAAAATTGAATGTTGATGTGGAAAAGGTAGAAAACATTGTGGGAAAAGAAGAAAATGCTGGTTACCAGCATTTTCTTCTTTTCCCACAATATTTTCAAAGGCTTTCTTCCCTAGGGTCGTTAAAAGTCAGGATTGTGTGGTAAAGAGTTAAGACAAAACCGATGGACAACCTCATTCCAAAAGACCCGACCCAACCAAAACTTTGTTGTGGGGCATATCAAAATGTCTAGTCTAAGGGTCCTGTGTGGCTCAGTGGTAAGGTACAGGACTTGTGATCTGGGGTCCCGGGTTCGAACCCCACTAGCTCCACTGGGTTTTTTTCACAGGAGTGTCCTTGGGCAAGACACTTCAGAGCCTAGCCTAATTCTGGTGAAACCCAGGAAACATGAATATGTGAACTGTCGCCATGATATGACTGAAATAAAGTTGTAAGCGGCGTAAAACACCATTCAAATCTAGTCTAAAGTATGATGTGTAAAGTTGTGTCTGATGAAACTAGAGCCGTCACTGAATGTGAATGTGACTTAATAGCCCCGCCAGCGCTTTGACAGAAACAGGCAATTGCTAACATTTTGTACACAGACAGACACATGGACAGACAGGCTGATTCCAGAATACCCCCGAAAACATTCGTTTTGCGGGGTTATAATTAAGATCAACCTTAGCCTTACTTATATGAAGGTGAAAATCTAGCTTAACCCATTACCACACAATCCCTACTTTTGACACCCCTGAGAAAGAAGCCTTTAGAAAACATTAAGGGAAAAGGAAAAAATACTGGTAACCAGCATTTTCTCCTTTTCCCACAATGTTTTCTACCCTTAACAAAACAAATTTCAAATTTTCAGTCACTTTTATTTTGTTGTCTACAATCCCTTTCAATTTTGACAAACCTAAAATTTTGTCGTTTGGTAATCGGTTAATCATTCAATTGGGATCCAAACTATCTTGATATCACTGACTTCCCAGTCTGTTTGTAGAAAATCTGTAACTTACCTTTTAGATGGCTTACAAAAATTTAGGTTGTTTTTGTGAATAACATTAAATTTTATCAAGATAATACTACATGGAACATGCAGCCTGATCATAAATCTACACTTTTTGCTATTTTTTGCTATACTTAAAGGTAGTCGGCCTGGAAATTGTAAAACTGTATCCTGATTTGAATAGTTCTCTAGGGGTTAAGTTTTGCATTATGATTAATTAAACTTCCTGCAAATATCTACAGAATTGTTTCAACTTCATTCCTCCCACTCACAAAAAAAAACCAGACTTCCAGACATTTAATAATGGCACTAAAGTACCAGGGTGTTGTCAGGCATTAACCCTTTCATCTGAACTCAAGGCTTTTAACTCTTTACCCGACAATCTTGAGTTTTAACGACCCCGAGGAAGAAGCCTTTTGAAAACATTGTGGGAAAAGGAGGAAATGCCGGTAACCAGCATTTTCACAAAACAAATTTCTAATTTTTCAATCACTTTTATTTTGTCATCTGCAAATGTTTTCAAGTTGAGTGATTCTAAAATTTTGTCATTTGTTAAAGTGCTAAATCTCATTGAATAGACTAGATCTAGCACTGAGGAAAATAAACATTTCAAAACAAAAAATAGATATCCACTTTGAATACAAAAGGGAAGACATTATGAAAATAGGAGAAACTGTAAAGAATGGGCAATTTCTCCCATTGACATAATTTTATTATTTTTTCCAAATGGTATCTATTACTGAAGGTGGATTAAAGTGGATCTCTTTGCATTGAAGTTGTTTTACTTAAATTTTGTCAGCCAACTTCACCACCTCACCCCTTTGCAACATACTCTAGAGTTTCAATAACCCTCAAGAAAGAGGCTTTCTGAAAAAGGCTTACTGTGGGAAAAAAAATGCTGGTAAGCAGCTTTTTTTCCCCCTTTTTCTCATATTGTTTCTCTGTTAACCCTTTCCCAAATGGCAAATTTTGGACCAGACCAAACTGAAAGTATTTTGCAGATGACAAATTAACAGTTGCTAAAAAGATGATTTTTCTATATGATAGGGTAGAAAACATTGTGGGGAAAGGAGAAAATGCTGGTTACCAGCATTTTCTCCTTTTCCCACAATGTTTTCAAAAGGCTATTATTCCAGACCCGTAAAAACCAGGGATTGTTTGGGAAAGGGTTAAAGCAAAATCTAAAAACACCAGCCACATCTACATCATCTTCAGCAAATGATTTTAATGTGGATGCCTCTTAACTTTCTTTCTATTTGGTAGAGACTTAACCCTTAACTCTTTACCACACAATCCCGACTTTTAACGACCCTGAGAAGGACAGCTTTTGAAAACATTGTGGGAAAAGGGGAAAATGCTGGCAACCAGCATTTTCTCCTTTTCCCACAATGTTTTCTACCCAGCTGGAAACAAATTTCAATTTTTGAGTTAGGTTTATTTTGTCGTCTGCTAATGCTTTCAATTTGAACCAGTCTAAATTTTTGTCGTTTGGTAAAGGGTTAACCAAACAATCCCAGTAAAAAGGCCTTTTAAAAACATTACCGCAAAGGAGAAAATGCTGGTAACCAGCATTATCTCATTTTTCCACAATGTTTTCTACCCTATCAGGGCAAGATTGCACCATCTGAACCACACAGAGATTGTTGTCTGCAAATGCTTTCAATTTGGACCAGGCTAACAGTTTTGTTATCCGGTAAAGGGTTAACTCTTCACCAGTTGACAAAATTTTGGACTTGTCCAATTTGAAAGCATTTGCAAACGACAAAATAAATGTGAATCAAAAATTGAAAATAGATTTGGAAAGGATAGAAAACATTGTGAGAAAAGGAGAAAATGCTGGTTACCAGCATTTTCTGCTTTTCCCACAATGTTTTCTAAAGGCTTCTTTCTCAGGGGCATCAAAAGTAGGGATTGTGTGGTAATGGGCAAAGTGACATTAAGTCTTTGAATTTTTTGCCAGTGTTTGGCAATTTTTCAGTGTGGTACTAGAAATAGAGTTGTAGAATTTATAGTTCAAGTTCATGTTTTATTTACTAGAGACACTTTAAAGGTGGGTATTTAGAATTTTCACATCGCACCAAATTAAAATAAATACATATCATTGAAATTTATATGAAAAACCAATACACATCATCATTCATTAAGAATCATAAAATTAGAAAAAAATGTTTTGATGGTATTCCCTTAAAAGACTACTAGCCTCTTAAGCTATTTTCAGATTTCGCGCCAAAAATTGATAAAATATTATGGGAATGTCAAGTGACTGGCACGTGACTGATAATGCTTAAATTCCGTTACACAACAAACATGTAATAATTATTTTCCATAATGTCTTCTTCGGACGGAAGTTTGAAACTTTGTCTGTGTTTTCCTGTATTTAAATGAGAGAAATGATAATCTAAGAATAGAACGTGTCTCCCGTTGGGGTCAACCTGGTCTGTAATAAATCTCTAATTTCTCGTGTTATCGGATGGTTTTCGACTATTGGGGTTTTATGAACGCAAATTAAAAGGCTTTGAGAGTATAAAGATGATTTTTTTTGTAAAATTTTCGTCCCAAAGTCTGAAGGGCCACCTTTAAGTCCATCCAAGAACCGTTTGCTTCTCTTAACTCTTTACCAAACAACGAAGTTTTCAAATAGTCTAAATTGAAAGAATTTGCAGACAACAAAATAAATGTGGTTACCAGTATTTTCTCCTTTTCCCACAATGTTTTCAAAGGCTTTCTTTGTCAGGGTTGTTAAAAGTTGAGATTCTGTAGCAAAGAGTTACTCTTTGCCAAATGACAATAATGTTGCCTTTTTCAAATTGGGGGCATTTGCAAACGACTATCTAAATGTGGCTCAACTGATGGAATTTGCCTTTGATAGGGTAAAAGGCATTGTGGAAAAATGCAGATAATGCTGTTTACCAGCACTTTCTCCTTTTCCTGCAATATTTTAAAATGGCTTCTTTCCCAGGGTCATTAAAGCTCAGGATTGTGCTTTAAGCCTTTACCACACAATCCCGACTTTTGATGACCCTTTCCAAGAAGCCTTTTGAAAACATTGTGGAAAAGGAGAAAATGCTCTTCCGACAATGTTTTCTACCCTGCTAGAAACAATTTTCAAGTTTTGAGTTACATTTATTTGTTCATCAGCAACTGCTTTCAATTTGGACCAGCCTGAAATTTTGGTAACCAGCATTCTCTCCTTTTTCCAGAATGTTTTCTTCCCTACTGGAAACAGTAGGGAAATTTCAAGTTTTAAGTTACATTTGTTTTTTCGTCTGTAACTGCTTTCAGTTTGGACCAGCCTGAAATTTTATCGTTTGGTTTTAGAGTTGATCAGATAACCTTTGAAGAGCTAGACAGATGAATTATAGATCTTGTCAGCTGGCTCAAAAGAAACAGATTAGCACTATTTCGATGCTCTTTTATTTTTTTTAAAGAATATCTGAACAACACTAGATCAAAGATCAGACTGCATGTCTATTCATTTTCCATCTTCATTTTCCATCTTCTTTTCCATTAAAGGTGCACAAGTTTCATACAACTGTTTCAATAATAATTCATATAGTCATTTCACTGACTCTTTTCCATTTCATGTGTTACTTTTTTCTCTCACATGAAGTTACACCTGTGAGGTGCATTTCACTCCACAAATAGCAATATTGCCAAAAAATTTTTACCTTAGAGTACACTGGATAGATTTAGGACTCTTCAATCCATGTTCTGCACTTTTACCACCACAGGGGTTTAAGAATCTCTCTTTATTCACTGTACAAGGGTGACAACCTATGTCATATCAGAGGTGTCGGAATAGCTGCCATTCTGTACACGGAAAAACTTGCCTTTTAAAATGAAAATGGCCAATTTAAAATGTCTCCGGTATGCTATGACGTAAGTTGTTACCCCTGATTGTATAAAGATTGACAAAACAGTGATACAACAGCACAACTCTAAAGAGTACATAGTCATGGCTTTCATTTCCCATCTAAAACTTTAACCTAGCATTACCACACAATCCCTACTTTTGACAACCCTGAGAAAGAAGCCTTTAGAAAACACTGTGGGAAAAGGAGAAAATGATGGTAACCAGTATTTTCTCCTTTTCACACAATGTATTCTACCCTTCACAAAACAAATTTCAAATTTTCAGTCACTTTTATTTTGTTGTCTACACATGCTTTCGATTTGGACAAGCCTAAAATAATGTAATTTGGTAATGAGTTAAGTAATAATTGGTGAAATAATATAATTCATAATTTTGTCAAATTTCAGGCTAACAAGGATACAAATTCTCAATAATACAATGCCCATATTGGCAGAAATGTGGACAATAAGCAAATACCCAGTTGTTTCTGTGTCTCAGGGCTAGTATTCAGCATGTTGTCCTCTTCCAACGACCAAACAATCCAGTAATTTCTAGCATATTGGACTTGTCTGCAAATGCTTTCAATGTGAACAAGTCTAAAATTGGATTTCAGTTAAAACAGAAATCCTTATTACTGAGATTATGAGAACTTGAAAGTTCATTGCAATCAAAACGACTTGCAATTTGACAAACTAAGTCGGAAAAATGATAACATTGATTCAAATATTCCAGTTTTATTAACTCTTTACCACATAACAAAAATTTTGGTGTGTCCAAATTGAAAGAGCTTAAAGACCAGAATTTAAATTTGACTCAAATGATGGAATTGATCTTTGATGAGGTAGTAAATGTGGGTAATGGAGAAAATGCTAGTAACCATAATTTTCTCCTTTATCCACTATCTTTTCAACAGGCTATTTTCACACAGTCGTTAAAACTCTAGATTAAATGATAGAGGATCAAGAGGAAAACGTTTTGCTGTAGACTGCTTTGCTAAAGGTGGAGACAAATATCACTAACAGACTTTGCAGAACATGCATGATTCTTTGATATTTAGTGTCTCATGGTTTAGTTAAGGACCCAGTAAGTGCCAAAAGTAAACAAAAGTAAACAATATGGGGAATACAATGTAATTGAATGGTAACCAAAATACAAATCAACCATTTAAAAGTATGGAAGTTGAAGAAAAGATGACAATCTGTTGGTGTACTGTCAATCTAAGGATTAATTGATGGCACAAAAATTACTTTTTAAACCAGATTAAAGGTGAAAAAAAGAAGATAGAGCTACCTGGCAACTAAGGACCTAATTTTGAAAATCATTTTATAAAAAGACAAAATGAATTTCAGTAGCTTTAAAAAGACATTCAAAAAAGTGACACTCAAGTTATTTCTATGACCCCCACCAAAAATTCGGAATAGGAGTCAAAAATGACCCTATAGAATATAAAGGTGGGAGAAACACTGCATCTAATTAACCCATTACCACTCAATCCCTACTTTTGACGCCCCTGAGAAAGAAGCCTTTTGAAAACACTGTGGGAAAAGGAGAAAATGCTGGTAACCAGCATTTTCTCCTTTTCCCACAGTGTTTTCTACCCTTTCCAGAACAAATTTCTATTTTTCAGTCACCTTTATTTTGTCGTCTGCAAATGCTTTCAATTTGGACCAGTCCAAAATTATCTCGTGTGGTAATGAGTTAACCTAGTTGTCTAAGATCTGAAGAATATAATGCATTCAACCTGCAGCAACTAAATAGTATTGCAGTGGCAGGTAACCAGGAATACTTGTAGCCCCCATTCTGGTATCTCATCCTTTATCACACCACAAAGTATTAAACTTGTCCATACTGAAAGTATTTGCGGGCAACAAATTGTATGTTGCTGAAAAACTTGGGTTTGTCTTTCATACAATCAGAAAATATTTTGGAGGTTAACCCTTTCCCAAACAATCCCTGGTTTTTACGGGTCTGGAATAGTAGCCTTTTGAAAACATTGTGGGAAAAGGAGAAAATGCTGGTAATCAGCATTTTTTCCTTTTCCCACGATGTTTTCTACCATATCATAGACAGAAATGATCTTTTCAGCAAGAGTAGAATTGTCGCCTACAAATGCTTTCAATTTGGTCTAGTCCAAAAGTTTGTTGTTTGGGAAAGGGTTAAGGTATTATGTTTACTTCAAAATCCCAAAACAACTTACATTTAAATTCCAGAGCTTTCTCACACAATATTTGCACCATTACCTCTTATTCTTTGCAGTTTTCATTTTAAAATAACAAGATTATTTAAGAATCTAAACCTGTTGGTTCAACTTTGAAAAGTTAAGAAAGATCAACTGAATTCTAACTATTAATCAAAATCTTAGACACTCACAGCAAACTATTACCTTAACCCTTTACCAAACAACCCCTGGTTTTACGACCCTGAGATAGAAGCCTTTTGAAAACATAGTGGGAAAAAGAGAAAATGCTGGTAACCAGCATTTTTTCCTCTTCCCACAATGTTTTCTACCTGCTGGAAGCAAATTTCATTTTTTGAGTTACGTTCATTCAGCCCTCTGCAAGTGCTCTCAATTTGGACCTGTGTAAAATTTTGTCGTTTGGTAAAGGGTTAACTCTTTATCACAAAACAAAGTTTTATACGTGTGAAAATTCAAAACATTTGCAGGCAACAAATCATACATTGTACAATCAATGTAAGTTGCCTTGGATTGTATAGAAAATATCGTGGAAAAATGGAAAAATGTGAGTTACCAGCATTTCTCCTTTTCCCACAGTATTTTCAGAGGGCTTCTTTTTAAGGGTATCAAAAGTCGGAACTGTGTGGTAAAGGCTTCATTGATGCCAGTCAATGCTTTAAATTTGGAAAAGTCCAAAACTGTTTGATAAAGGGTTAACTGTTTACAAGATGACAAAAATTTAGCCATGTCCAAATTGAAAGCAATTGCAGACAAATATTTCAATGTAGCCAAAATTGTGCAATTTTCTTGGATAGAGAAAAAAACAATGTGGGAAAATGAGAATATTCTGGTTATCAGCATTTTCTCCTTTTCCCATAATTTCTATAAAAGGAATTCTCTCAGGGTTAACCCTTTACCAAACAATCCCTGGTTTTTACAATCCTGGGATACAAATTTTTGCCTTTCGAAAACACTGTGGGAAAAGAACAAAATGATGATCAACAAGCATTTTCTTCTTTCCCCCAATGTTTTCTACCCTGCTGGAAACATATTTCAATTTTTGAGTTACGCATATTTTGTCGTCTGCAAGTGCTCTCAATTTGGACCAGTCTAAAATTTTGTTGTTTGGTAAAGGGTTAAGCAAGACATTAAAATTTAGAAGTGTGAAAGGGCAGCTCACCTTATTTACTGAAGCAAAGCTTAAACACAGAACAAACTGAAATATGAGAGATTCTTCTTCTTTTGTATCTAGTCATTTGTGTTTGAAAATAATCAGTCATTCAATCACCTTTCTATTTAATTTCCAAAAAGTGATATAGTCACCATAAAAGGTGAACATTTGTAGCATTAACAATGTTAGCCAAGCCAGTTGTTGTGCAGTTGGAAGTTTACACAACTGAGACCACAAGGTCACTGGTTTGAATCTCAAGTTCAGCCAATTTCCTCCCAAGAATTAGTGATGGTTACTGTGACACTGCTGATCATTTTTTTCTTTTGACAAAGGATATGCGAGAAAGCAGTCAGTAGCCTGGAAAAAGTATTTTCGAAAGTACCTGTAAGATAAACTCCAGAAAAGTATGGATAGGTGCACTGACTACCATGTTACAACTGAAATAAAATGTCCAAATGGCAGCATAAAACACCATACAACACCATACAAACTAACAACATTTGTCTGCAATTTTTTGTTGTATTTCAGCAAGGTGAAGATTTGGCCCCCATACATACAAACATTCTATAAGGAGACCAGGCTGGTGACCAGCATTTTCCCCCTTTCACACAGAGTTTATTAGTTTTTATTTTAAAAAAAATCCATCAAATCAGCCCCATTTAATTTTTCAACTGCAAATGCTTTCAATTTGGACAAGTATATAATTTTGTATGGTGGTAAAGAGTTAAACAACAGCACTGTATGTGGGTGCCAATGCTTGGCTGTAGATGCTGTTAAGTGAAATATCTAAGATGAAAACGGGCCATAACAGTGTCAAAAAAATTTTGGGGGTTAGCAGCTCTACTGGTATGGTTCTCCTTTTGATAGGTAACCGCTAGCCCAAGTTTGAAGTATATGTACCTATTACCAAAAAAGGGACCATCTGGGAACTGCAAAAAGTCCCAACCCTGGTCAGACCGCGCAGATTGCACAGGCTGATCTGGGTTGACACTTTTTGTTTTCATGATATTTTCTGTATGAAAAGTGCTCATTCTACCTTACTATACGATCATTTTTTCAATGTATCAATGTAAATTGGCCTTCACCATCTTTGATCCGTTGCCATCTAATTGATGCATGGAATTCCCCGATTGTCTCTTTTGCGTGGTGAGTCACATACATCTTCAAATAGTTATACCAAATGAAGTGTGAGAAAATGACAGAGTTTAAATGAAAAAGTTTTCCCACTATGACAATGACATAGACACATACTGTATACCTACCAGAAGATGGTAAGGCCTTAAAAAAAGAATACCTGTGTTTAGGGTTTCACTACTCTATCTAGAAAATGCTGCTGATCCTAAACTTTTTATGCTACAATTACAAAAAGATTAAGATCTGTCAGGTGTGATTTCGGTACTTGGTCAATGTAAAAGGTTTTTGGACAAAAATAAATCCCCAACTACTAGGGCTCCGTACCGGTACTCAATATATATCGAAAACCGGTATTTTACGTTCGATAGATATATCGGATCGAACGTTTCTGTATCGAACAAAATATCGATCATCAAAAGAAAATAAAAGTAAAGCATATAAATACCCAGTTTAGTTGTTTTTAACGGCGAAATTCATTACCAGTTTACTTTAGGTAATCTCTAAAGTCGAGTAGTCTTAGAGGTAGGTGTGGCTACCTGGGAAACTTACAACCAATCGAAATGCGTCATTCTTTATTACTCGCCCTGTATCCGTTACACAATGGATGACAATTAGCTAATACCCCTATTCTCGTTCCCCCCTCATGTTGTTTGAAATCTGCAAATTATGCATCAATCAGAAGATTGCAGACAAATTTACGCTGATAATTGGTCAATATAGTTGATTAAAGAAAGGTAATGAACATCTCGTGATGTGATCGAGAGGTAGCGATGGAAATAATTGAAGCCCTGACCTTTCAACCTTCCTAAGATTTTATTTGGTCGATCTTTTAATATTGCCGAAAAATGTGGCTCGAAAATCAAATCTTTTTTTCCATTAGATTATCTGAAATCAGTGTTCCGACTCGCGTAAATTATTGTGTAAATCATTTTATTGACTTGAAATTTGCATAACAAATGTTAATCACACGCGAGACCTCACGTAAGAAAAAACATGGACAAAAAAGGCCATTATCTGTTTATCGTGAGTAAAATAACAGGTTTTGATGCTAGTTCTAATCCTTATTGAGAAATCTATGTCGAATCATGCGAACATACCTATCCAGAAATTAACACGCATGAAAAATTGTTAAAAAAAAAAACACGAAAACCCATGACACAACAAAATGTCTCCTTGACATTGTCCGATCAGAGTCCTCTTAGACTGTCTTTTCAGCTTTTTGATGAGTAGTAAATGTAGATCTAGTTAGAATTCATATTAATTTAGGCCTACATAATTATGAAATTTCAATACAATCTAGAAGTGTTAAATTTGCGGTATTTTGTTTTTCAGGTATGCTGAAAAAAGAACAATTTTCGCATTTTTTTCTGTCTTTTATTGAAAATTGAAATATCATATGATATATCGAATATCGATCATTTTGTATCGATACAAATATCGTATCGATCAAACTGACCGATACGGAGCCCTACCAACTACCTACCAACTACCCTACTTACAGCATCTCTGACAGATAGTCTAAATACAGATATTTTTTGTTAAGCCTAATCACAATACTTTTATGTTTTCTTTGACAATAGACAAATATGAGACACTTTCAAAAAATTGGGACCAAATTAATGGTTAACCATTTTCCTTGTTGCAAAAAGTAATGAAAAGCAAACATGTTGTATTTTGCTGCTTCAGTCCACAATTTTTAGACAATGACTTGCAAAAAGAAACCCAGGCATGACTATCTTGTGTTTTGTTCCATAAATCATATTATTCAAGGAGAAAAAAGATTAGCTTCAAACTATTATCAACCTGATCTTTCGCATTTCCACTTCCCATAACGACTGCTATGCCATTCTTAAAATTGTGGTATCACTTTGAAAACAAAAGTAAGATACACAATCTTATACTAAAATCTTACTTAATGTAAAATGTCTGTTGAAAAGAACTGGTATGTATACATATTTATTTCATGCTTTCCGGTGGGATATCGAGAAATAGCAGTGAAAATATTTTTCGATCTTACACCAGTGAAAATACCGATTTTCACGTTCTTGTTGCCTAGGGAAATTGCGCGTGCCTAACAACCAGATGGGAAATATGACGTCATATACCTTACATTTCTCGCGCTTGACGTCACGTTGCTATGCGGGAGGGGTACGCCACGGGGAATGAGGGAAAAAAATTGTACTGAATTTTGATAAAGCTCCTCCCAGAAAGGGTTAAAAGCATAAAATAAATAGAATATTTGTTTTTTCTTTTCGGTGTAAGATCAAAATTTATTTCATCTCGTGAACACCATCGGTAATATGTTCACTCGTGGCTGCGCCACTCGTGAAAATATTACCGATGGTGTCCACTCGATGAAATAAATTTCGATCTTACACCGAAAAAAACAAATATCCTCTATGTATTTATTTTTTTTTAACATGGTTTATCAATTCCCTTTGGCAGTATTCACAGACAGACTGTGAGAAGTAGATATCTTCACAGTGATCTGATAGTTCAATTTCATGGGCCCTGCCACATTTAAACTCATGCCACTGACTCTTTTTCAAAATGAAAACTCCTTGATATGGACCAGGTAAGAGGTAGGTTCAGAATCAGCACAGTTGTGACTTCTGCATTAGTTCAGCATATCAATTTTACAGCCAATCAGAATTCATTTTGATATCAAAATACCATTCATGATTAACATGGGAGATGGTCTTTGATACTTTTGCTGTCGATACTTTTTCCAAATTAGCTGACAAAATTTTTCAGTCACATTTGTTTTGTTGTCTTCCAATGCTTTCAATTCGGACTTGTTGAATTTTTTCTCATTTGGTAGAGTTAAGAAACTGGGTGGACCACATGCCTGTAAAGAGCTTTCACTTACCCCAGTGTTGTTTTAAATTCCAGTATATAGTAGAAGTTCCAAATGTTTGCGTGAAAGTCAACTTCAAGATTCACTCATTTACTGTCACAATCTGAAAGGAAAATAAAGTTTTCGTTTCAAATTAAGCATTTTTCAAAGTTATTTTAACAAGACAGAAATGTTAAGAGAAATTTGAGCCAAATAACTCAAGACAGTTATAAGGTCATTACTGACTTTAAAAATCTAGAGAAAAGCAAAATTGGCGTTTTAGTGAAGCACTTAGAAGACATTCATTTCTGGACAAAAAATATCTCCCTTCGCTCTTTTCCAAAAGACAAAACTAAAGACTTGTCTAAAAGGAAGGCATTTGCAAACAACAAAATTAATTTAGGGAAGAAATATTTCTGAAGAAGAAAGTAAAATGATACTGATCATAGTTTAGCACGAGGTAGGCAAGACTCTTGATCCAAATCAGAGTGAACATACTGTGAGCTGTCTGATCATAGTCTAAAGCATTTATTGATATTTCAATACCCATCAGATGAGATAACCTGTACGTCCCACTGCTGCAACAAAACTGAGGTAATGGATGTACAATACCAAAGCAATGAGGTGAAAAATAATATAAGCCCAACTAGCAATTTTACTCTTTACTTAACAACAAAATTCTACACTGACTGGTCCAACTTGAGGAAAAAAAAAATACTGAAACAGGCAAGGAAAAACCATTACTATTTTCAATTGCATTAAAAAAAATTTTTGAACCTGGTAAAAAGAAAAATAAAAGAGTTGAAGAGAAAGAATTAAAGTGTATGTACCTTTCACAGTCTTAGTTGCCTCTGCAGGCAGCGCAAATCAAGATCAGGTTATATATTATGGACAAAACCATGAATGAACTTGCAATCTTTGGTCTCCTTTGTAGACTGAAAAATGTCCTTTTCGTTAATTTTGTGTGCTAGATGTTGAATGTAGCAGGGTTAAACACTTATAGTATACTCATGCAGATCATGACATTTGAAAGTAAACAGTATTTTATATTCCAAAAGATGCATATTATCATTCCACATACATCAATATAACCTTTTGCTCTTTAACACTTAGCATGTTAATGTGGTACATATGTAAAACATATGTTTTGCACAACAGAACTGACCTATGGATGGCTATTTCAATGCTCTATTCCAAGAATTAGAAGGGGCTTTTTTTTTTAATTTTTCTCATGTAGTATGTGTGAATTTGGCACCCTATTACCTACACACAAACAATAGCAGTTATATGGATGAAAATATGATCCGGTGTAAGAAATTGCATTCTAAATTACTTTGACATAACAGGTTTTGGGATGCAATAGGTTTGAGATAAAAACCAAAATCAAAGAAATAAAGAGGCTCAAAGTTTGGATATTGCTTTCACTTTGACATAACAGGAGTTTTGAGCTAAGTGATTTTGACAAATTAAATGAGAGTCGACTGTATGTAAATTTTGCACAATTATTGCACAAAAACTGAAACAGGACTTTATTCAAAAGCAGCCAAAACATATTAAGAAAAATATTAATCTTCTGAGCCCTGAGCACAGATTTAAATTTAGGAGGAGAGTGTGTATCAAGATCAGACCGCACAGAACAAGTAGCCTGACCTTCACCCTACACTGTCTGCTTCTCAGCAAGATATTCTGACAAGAACAACTTCAATATTTGATACATATAACTTATGTACAAACAGATAATGTCAATTCTATTTATATATCATTGAAAAGGTTTACTCTTTACCTGAGAACAAAATTTTTACGCCTGTGCAAATTGAAAATACTTGCGTATGAAAATTTTGCCATAAACTTTAATTTTTTTCGATCAAAGTTTTGAAAGCATGGTGAGAGAGGGAAAAAATGCTGATTTCCAGCATTTTGCTGGTTTCCAGCATTTTCTCGCTTTCCCACTATGTTTTTAAAGCCTATACCTCAACAGTTTTGAAGGGAAAAAGGATGAATAAAACATTATGATGTTCCCACAGATCTGAAATGACAGTGACCTCTGTGAGTAACCTTTATGAGGTTTTTCACAAACCATTATCATTAGTGGAAATTGTGGACAGAAATTTGACCACCCTCATAATCAAAGTACAAAATTACTGACAGTAATGTAGTATATGATTCATGGTAGATTGGACTGATAAGAGAATACCACATAAAGTGATACAAAACTCCCAAATCCAAAATTTTGGCCAGAATATCTCACAAAATATTGAGTAAAGCAAGATCAAAGATCAAGGTGCACATTATGTGCAGTCTGATCTTGACCTGCACTGCTCCAATGAGCAACATTTGTTGTACTAGGCAGACCAAAGGTTACTCAGATACTAAACAAAATTAAAAGCTCACTTAATCAGGTTTGTTCCCTGCCTTCTGTGGTAAAATGTCACACTGGTAGATGAATAACATAATTTTTCTAAAATCATTTGCAAAAACACTATTTCTTAATTAGATCTACATTTCTTTAACCCATTACCACACAATCCCTACTTTTGACACCCGAGAAAGAAGCCTTTATAAAACATTGTGGGAAAAGGAGAAAATGCTGGTAACCAGCATTTTCTCCTTTCCCCACAGTGTTTTCTACCCTTCACAAAACAAATTACAAATTTTCAGTCAGTTTAATTTTGTCGTCTGCAAATGCTTTCAATTTGAATCAGTCTAAAATATTGTCGTGACTGGTAATGAGTTAAATCAAAAAAAAAAATACGGAAGTGTTTATGGGACAGTGTAGATCAAAGATCTGACATCCTTTTCTCCTTTTCCCACAATGTTTTAAAATGTCATTGTCCTCATTTTAACCAAATATCAAACAATCTCCTATTCAACAACTTTGAAGGAAAACTCTCTTGCAAACATGGTCGGAAAAGGAGAAAATGCTGGTAACATGTATGTAATTTTTATCCATCAATGTAATCAACCTAATCAACCCTTTTAACCCTTGATCACAAAATCTGGACTCTTAATGTCCCTGAGAAAGAAGCCTTTGGAAAACAATGTGGGAAGAGGAGACATGCTGGTGACCAGCATTTTCTCCCTTTCCCATAATGTTTCTACCCTCCCAATACAAATTTGAGACTTTCAGTCGCTTTTATTTTGACATCGGCAAGGCTTTCAATTTGGACAGTCTACAATTTTGTCGTTTGGTAAATAGTTAAAACATAGATTCCATAATTTGATCAAACATCAAAAACATCAAAATTGTTGTCTGCAATTGCTATTACCATGAAAAATCCCTGAAGTCTGTCATGTAGCAAAGAGTTAACTCTTTCCCATACAATCCCTGGTTTTTACGGGTCTGGAATATTAGCCTTTAGAAAACATCATGCGAAAAGGAGAAAATGCTGGTAACCAGCATTTTCTTTTTCCACAATGTTTTCTACACTATCAAAGACAGAAATCATCTTTTCAGCAAGAGTTAAATTGTCATGTGCAAATGCTTTCAATTTGGTTTAGTCCAAAAGTTTGTCATTTGGGAAGGGGTTAACTCTTAACTACATATTCCCGACTTTTAATGACCCTGAGAGAAAAGGCTTTTGAAAACATTGCGGGAAAAGGAGAAAATGCTGGTAACCAGCGTTTTCTCCTTTTCCCACAATGTTTTCTACCCACTGAAAAAAGAAATCAACATTTTAACAGGGTTCAAGTTGTTGTCTGCAAATGCTTTCAATTTGGACCAGTCTAAAATATTGTCTTTTGGTAAAGGGTTAAGTGTTCTGCCCACTGTAATACCTTAGACACTGATAGAAATAAAACATATCAAAATACTCACCATTTAAATTTTAACAAACATAAATAAATAACACACATAACACACATTTTACTACAAACTTATAATCATTAAATCTGTCACAAATCACAAACTGTCTTTTACAGCAAAAAGGAAATTCAGTTGTAGAAAATTAATCCTATTAAAACTTAATCCAATTAATCAATGGACATTGATCCATGAATGAACCGACTGAAGTTCAGGATTGAAATGTACCAATAATTCTCCCTCGGCTTTAAAAATTCTCTGGAAGAAATGTATAGAAGCAACCCTCTAGTCCAATGATATGACTAGACATTTATCCTTTACCAGGCGAGACGACAAAATTTTAGCCCTGTCAAAATTGAAAGCAATTGCAGACAATGATTTCAATGTGGCTCAAATGGTGCAATTGTTTATTGATAGGCTATAAAACATTGTGGAAAAAGGAGAAAATGCTGGTTACCAGCATTTTCTCCTTTTCCCACAATGTTTACCACAATGCCTCTATCTCAGGGTCGTTAAAAGTCGGGATTGTGTGGTAAAGGAATAATGGCCATCAGGAAGAATCCTTTTGAAAACATTTTCTACCCAGTTTTCTACCCTTGAACTCTTTACCAAACGACAAAATTTTAGAGTTGTCCAAAATGAAAGCATTCACTAACAACCAGTTTAAAACATGACTCAGATATTAAAATTTGTTTTGGGAAAGGTAGAAAGCATTGTAGGAAAGGTAATATGCTAGTTACCAGCATTTTCTCCTTTTCCATCAATGTTTTCAAAAGGCTTCCTTCTCAGGGTCGTTAAAAGTCTGCATTGTGTGGTAAAGGGTTCACTTTTCATTACATTACAAACATGTGGACTTTTCCATATTGAAAGCATTAGCATACAAAAGAATGCTTTCAATTTGAACTTGTCCAACATGGTGCCATTTGGTAAAGAACTACCAACATCGCCTTGTAATTACTGATACAAGCTCAAGAAAGCAATCATCAAAGGTAGTTAACCCATTACCACACAATCCCTACTTTTGACGATCCGGAGAAAGAAGCCTCTAAAAAACATTGAGGGAAAAGGAGAAAATGCTGGTTACCAGCATTTTCTCCTTTTCCCACAAAGTTTTTTTTTACCCTTTACAAAACAAATTTCAAAATTTCAGTCACTTTTATTTTGTCGTCTGCAAATGCTTTCAATTTGGACCAGTCTAAAATTTTGTCGTTTAGTAATGGGTTAAATTATATCCCTAAGTGTATAATCAAGATCAGACTGTACAGAATAGTGCAGTATGGCCTTACCAGGTTCGGCTTCTTGTTTTTGTAACTTAAAAGTACATCAAATTTTCCTGAATCTACATCTCAGATCAACAGATAATTCAAGCCTTTTTCCAAAATACCTGATACATGAACTCCTCCATTAATAATTTCCTAAAATACTTAACTACAATTCATGACATTTTCCTAACATTTATCCATTATACATCTCGATGATTTACGATGTCCAAGATTTTAACCCCTTCCCAAACACCGAATTGTGGACTTGGTTGAATTTGAAAGTTGAATTTGAAAGATCTGAGCAGACATATTGTAAATTAACCCTTTACCACACAATCCCAAGTTTTAAAGACCTTAAACAATAAGCCATATGAAAACGTGGGAAAAGGATAAAATGCTTGTAATCAGCATTTTCTCCTTTTCCCACATTGTATTCTAACCATAAGGACCAAAGTCCATCATTTGAGCAATAATAGAGTAACTGTTGTTTTCTGTAAATGGATTCAGTCTGGACAGATCTACGACTTAATTGTGTTATAAAGAGTTAAGTGCTACTATAGGGTAGATAAACAATGTGGGAAAAAGAGAAAATACTCTAGTTACCAGCATTTTTTCCTATAGTCTTGATGTTTTCAAAAGCCTTCCTGTTTAGGATTAAATTGTCTGGGACAGTATGGGAAAGGGCTAAATATGAAAGACAGTTTGCTGTCAAACTGACAAAGGGCACACCAGATCCAGCTGTGTGCTGCTCAACTTTGTCCAATTAGGTATCTGCTAGCAGCTTTATCACCCAAAAGACAGGTATTGATCTCTAATCCCTTTTAATTCTTTATTCACAAAAAAAGCAGCCCCCTACAAACCTAGATGATGCAAGTTAAGTCTTTGCCAGACAAAAACAATTTTGGATTTAGCAAACTTGAAAGCATTTGCAAATGGTAACTTGGGTTAGCTCCATGGCGATTTCTCCCTCTCTGTAAGGGGTAAAAATATCATGGAAAAGGAGAAAATGCTGCTGACAGCATTGTTTTTTTTTTCACTATCAAAAATCATCCTACCAAAAGGCACCAGGAACAGGATTTATTTGGAATAGGGTTTAACTGCATCAAACACTGTCTGAATGACCTTGTATAAACCTTCAAAACTGCCGCCTGCAACTTTTATTTTTCCATCATACCATTATGCCCCAGTCACAAATAGCCAACTGCTGCCAAATGGCGAGTTTTTCAGGAGATTTTGACACATTCGTCCAGGGACCGCAGTTAATTTGAATGGTGGCAGTTCAATTTTGAGACGCCGTCTGTCACCTGTTCGAAATTTAGGCAAAAGTTTTAAATGGATGGCGACCGGACATTTCTTGGACCATCAGAGAGCACTTTAACCCATTGTCCAAGCTCCGTTTGGGCGCTGCCCAGTGATTGGAGGATGCCTTCAGAAATCGATTTTTATGAAAATGTTTTTTCTCCAAATCGTCCGGCAATCAAACTGCATCGTCTAGGCGCCGGACGGGACTCCAGCTGCACCACCCGATTATAAATGTCTATCCAGGTACCGTCCATTAACAGTCAGGTCACTGTGCTGCATTGATTTTGTTAATGCTCTCCGATATCTTACCTCATGATAATTAATCAGTTCTGAAGTGAAAATGGCACTTACACTGCCACAAAATCTGTTGAATATTCTCCTTTATTAAGAGAGATTGCAATCTGCTCGCCGAAGGCAGAGAAATGTTATAGCAGCTGCTACTGTTTACAATAAGGAGCACGTTGAGCAAGGCTGCAGAGTGAGGACTATAAGAGTCAAACATGGCTACAGAGGCGTGTCATCCTCGGACAGTACAACATGTCTCTGCAGCTAGCCTGACGGCGGCACAAATCCCGAAATAAGTCTGTCTGGTCGCCGTTCGACCACTGCTCGTTTACCGCCCCATTCCTTTCTGAACTGGAAAGTGCACACTCAGTATTTCCAAAGAAACTGCCATCTGATGCACATTTGATTTGTGACTACTTGAGCAAAATGTCTTAAAATTGTATGGTACCCGGATGATGCGGCACCCGTTTTATTTGTGTCCTAGACAATAATCAACCTGTAAAATTTGATGATAAGACCTAGTGCTAACGCTCGGCTGAGGTTGCTTTATTTTTCGTGTCAATAGAGGCATAACTTGTGGCAAAAATACTTCAATGACTATCTGCCCTTGTTGCACGGGTTCCCTTTCGATACCTAACAACTTACGTATGTTTGAAGTAAACATCTTCAGTATTAAGAGACATATTAAAAAACAGTCAGTTTTTGGACAACAACAACACAGACAACAACCCTGGTAACCAGCATTTTCTCCTTTTCACACAAATTTTCATTATGTCACATGTACTTCATAGTCTGCAAATACTTCCAATTTTGTCCAGTCTCAAGTATTATCATTTGGTAAAGAATTAAACTCTTTTACTGCCAAATAAAATACAATTTTTCCTACAGCAACATTTTGCTTTTGATGATAAAGAAGACAGCTTGGTCACTTTAAAGCATAAAATAGATTGTAGATCAGAGATCAGACCACATGTTCTGTCCAGTCTGATCTTAATCTACACTGTCAACCTACGGTTCTTGTCATTCTAATGCAAACAATGTAAAGCAGTACTGCCTTTATTGTACTGAAATGCTCCTTTTCTACCTTCCGACTGTCTCTAGACACTTAACCAAACAATTCTGTATCTTATGGACTGATAAAATGATTGATAGTATGGTGTTCAAATCCAACATTACTTGTTTTACGGCCTTCCACACACGAAAAGGGGCATTCGGACATTTGTGGAAAGTGTAGTTTTGGATTAGCCTGCTCGGTCCCCACTGGCTAATCCGAAACGACACTTTCCACTTTTATGTAATTTTCTGCTTTGCATAAGTATACTTTTGCACAAAGTCTAATGCTGTGGTAAAGTACCGTCTTAGATTAGCCTGCGCGGACTGCTCAGAGATGACATTTAATGCAAATATCCGAATGCCCCTTTTCGCGTGATGCAAGCCATATCATGGTTGCCAGTGCATCTATACATGCTTTCCTGGATTTCCTTTTACCAGTATTCTGCACAATATTCTTTCTAAGCTACTGGCTGCTTTCCCATATGACCGTCAATGAAAAATGGTCAGAAGTGACAGAGGAATGAATCTTGTTGCAGTGACTACCATCAGTCCTCAGAAAGAAATGGGTCAGGTCAGGGATCAAACCAGAAACCGTCTGTTCTCAAGTCCTGTTCATTACCACTGAGCTTATGGGGCTCGAAATGTTTTATAGACCCTGTAGGAGTAAGCTTTCAAAAACATGGTATTTAACCCTTTACCACACAATCCCAACTTTTAATGACCCACAAAAAGAGGCCTTTTGAAAACACTGTGGGAAAAGAAGAAAATGCTGGTAACCAGCATTTTCTCCTTTTCCCACAATGTTTTCTACCCTCCCCACAACAAATTTAAATTTTTCAGTAAAATTTAATTTTGGCATCTGCAAATCCTTTCGTTTTAGACAAGCCTAAATTTTTTTTATGTTTGGAAAAGTGTTAAAGTAAAAAATCCAGTATTTCCTCCTTTTTCCTGAGGTACCAAAGTTGAGCCCTCACAGGTGGCTCAGTGGTGAGTGTGTTGGACTCATGACCTGGTGGTTGCAAGTTCGATACCCGGTTGAGGCAAACTTTCTTTCTGGCATATTTTCGCCTCTCCCTCTGCTGAGGCATGCGAGAAAAGTAGCCGGTGACTTTGGAAAGAAAGTTGTGTTAGTACTGGTATGAGAGAGCCAGGAAATACATGTGCGTCACCGATTGCCATGATATGACCTTAGCTGTTAAAGTGGCATTAAACTAGAGCTGTAACGATACACTCGAATATTCGGTGCACCGAATATTTTTTTCCCGGCGAATACGTATCGTATTCGTCAGTCCGAGAACCGAATATTGGCGAATACAACACAAATAAATAGTTAGGAATGCTGACTGCTCAATAAAGTTCAACAGAGTTTTCCCCGAAGAGCAAACCTGAATTTTATCTAGATCTGTAAACGATGATCGAAAGGGAAGCAACTTTGAGAGGTTCGGATGACGCTTTATGGCATATGTCGTAAACTACTAGGAAAGGAATTAAAAACACTTGAAAATCAAAAATTGTTCTAAATTTCAATAATAGTAATTTAAGAAATAAAAAGTTTTTATTTATTAATCGTCATTGTGTACAGGTTTAACATTAATATAGCGACATATTGTAAAGGAGTCTCTCGCATTTCCCGCGAAGTGTCAGACGAGATTGTTAGTCCACCGGCAAAATTTAAGTCTCCCGAGTGGAAATATTTCGGGTTTCCACGAGTAAAGGAGGGGGGAGAAGTCATAAAAAAGCAAACCCCGACAATATGCAGACTACGCAGTCATGAAAAAGTATATCAAGATTAATATCAATCAATTTTGATAGGTCGAACTGACCAAATATGAAGTCGGCCCCTAGTCAAAACGGCCTCGGTCTGTCAAACGTACGTGACAAAAAGTCAAACCGGCACCATCCTTAAATGAAAAATATAACCGGTCAAGCCCAGAAATAGGCACTTTGGCCCTGTTATAGTATAATTTTTCAAATATATGTATTTATAAAGATATTTCTTGGATATTTGTATATATTTTTGCTGAGACTAATTAGGAAGCCAGTTTGTATGAAGATTACAAATGATTGGCGTATCAATGTTGAGTTGACAGATTTAGAGAGTGCATAAAGTATGTTTTAGATGTTTCCTAGAAAAAAATAATAGTATAAGCAGTAGAGTTGATTAACCCATTACCAAATGACAAAATTTTAAACTAGTCCAAATTGAGAGCATTTGCAGAAGACAAGATGAATTTTGCTAAATTGATGATCTATGTCTTTGATAGGGGTGTGACTAAAACGCGGACGAATTAAGCGGACCATATAGACAAAGAGGAAAAAAGCGGACGATATGAAATATAGAGGGAAAAAGCGGACGTCGTCCTGCATCTAATTCGGTGTCTAATATTAGTTTTATAAGAGTAATTAGGCTTTTTTTCTGACTGATCTACTTAATATTTTAATAATTAATAATGTATATATATAATTCAAGTGTGTGTGTGTGTGTTTTTTTTTTTCACAGATAATAGAAATGTTTGCATAGTTTATTTCACTTTCATACATGCACTGATCGTTAGGGACATAATATATATTCATGTATATACGTTTTGTCGTTGATATCAGATGGAAAGATAATAAAAAATTAGAGTCATAATTGAATAAATAAAAAAAAAAGCTGAAGATTTGAAACAGTGAGGGAAAACTCAGACGCTGTCTCACATACTTATTTGGCCGTATAATTAGTATTTTTTAATTACTTGATTAACTTTTTTTCTTTAAGATATATCAAGAAATGAATGGATAATTAATAATTTCGTGCACATTAATTATTAAGCTTTAGAGACGGATTAACCAAACTCAATAAAGAGGGAAAAAACAGACGATATGAAACAAAGAAGGAAAACGCGGACGATATGACATATATAGAGGGAAAACGCGGACGCCTTCTTGTACATTTTTTTTAATCTCTTTCTCTCTCTCTCTACATATAAATTAATTCTTTAAGATATATCAATAAATGAAACGATAATTAATGATTACGTATACATACATTTTTTAGTTTTAGAGACAGATTAAGCAAAATCAATTAAGAGGAAAAACGCGGACGATATGAAACAAAGAAGGAAAACGCGGACGATATGAAATATAGAGGGAAAACGCGGACGCCTTCTTGCACACTTATTTGGGTTTATTAGTATTCTTTTTAATCTATCTCTCTCTGAATATAAATTAATTCTTTAAGATATATCAATAAATGAATCAATATTTAACAATTACGTATATATACACTTTTTAGTTTTAGAGACAGATTAACCAAAATCAATATAGAGGGTAAAGGCGGACGATATGAAACAAAGAAGGAAAACGCGGACTAAATGAAATACAGAGGGAAAAGGCGGACTCCTTCTTGCTAGAGCTGGGGCGATATCATCGATGCATCGGTGCATCGTGATATTTTTGCTGGCGATAGTATATCGCGATACTAACTCATTGTATCGATACTTGGCGATACATTTACGTCGTGTCGTGTGCAGAGTGTGTGATCATGTTTCGTGTATGAAATAGAACGTACAAACAACTCGCCCTAGAAACAATGAAATTCATAAAACTTTGCAATTCGGGGAATAATTTGCAGCGAAATGTTTAGTCACTCGCTCTTGCCTAGGGTTTTCCCGGTTTTAAATATAGATGCTAATTCGGAACACTTTAAGGTTATCATATTTTGTTCGTGCCCAAAAAGTTGCGGCTGCTTTGATCGGGTTGCCTCCTTAACATTTTTGTCACAAGGACTGTAAGATAAAATAAAGCATTAATTAACAAGGTCATTTGATTTACCGGACGAATATAAGCTGCAATTTGATTACTTGCTAGCGAAGGATAGCTCAGTTTGAAATGTCTTTGTTCTTTCTAAATATAAAATGAATAAGCTGCGGATCTGCAACCGTCTTCCGAAGTTAACAATAGTGCGAGTTTTACGCTGAGAAATTTGAAATCACGTCTTTGACGCTGAAAGTATCTACCTAACTGTCAATCTGACGTATTAAGTTATGATCTAGAGCTTCATATAACCTAGCTTTCATGCATCCGGCAGAAATATGGGCTAAACACGATCAGTATAAAATGCAAAGGACACGCGCATGATTAGGAAGCTGGCGAGTCATTTATGACAACGTAATATAGATGTTAATACTCTTATCTAGTGTAAAGTGACAGACTTTAAAGTTACCTGCTATTTGAAATGGCAAAAAGATGTCAAATAATGTCGTAATACTTCTCCAAAAGTTAATTGTCACGAAAAAATAGATCGCCAAAAAGCCGTGAAAACCCATGACACTACAATGATCAGCGTGGCATCGGCCGATCAGAGGGACTTCAAACTATCTTCTCATTTTTAATAATGAAGTTAAACAGTGAATTTGCAAAAAACTATGAATAAAACAATAAGTTGGGGGCTAAAATTCTGTTCATGAGTGAAAAAAATTGTTGTTTTAGGAAATGAAAACATAAATCTACCGGGGGGGGGAGTGGGGGTCTGCGAATGCTTGAAATAGGTATATTTTTTTTCTAAACTGACTTGGAAATTAAAATTAGAGGACCAAAATGAATGATATTAAATAAAGCAAAAACTCTAAATGGAATTGCATTGCCGTTGATTTTTGAAGTACAAAACACAACATCCTCATAAACTTAATATCATGTAGACAAATTGTCTTCCCTGCTTGTTTTAGCAAACATTTGGATTGATTTTGCCAAAAATGTTTGCACAGTTTAGGGAAAGGTTCCTAAAGTTTCTGAAGAGCTTGATATACATGTAAGTGTGAACATGTAGATCTATCTATAAAATCTTGTTTGCGCATATGGCATGAAAACAGTCTCTCTTTTAACAGGCTGTCATTAACTATATCTGGATCAATTAAGTATCGTGATATTGTATCGTATCGCCTGCCTGGTATCGCGATAGTATCGCGATACATTTTTCTTGGCGATACCCAGCTCTACTTCTTGCACACTTATTTGGGTTTATTAGTATATATGTTTTTTTAATATTTATCTCTGCCGTATCCCCTGCCAAGAATGACATTGCTTGAAACAAACATATAAGAGGTTTTGTGTTTTGCACACACAAGCGGCCTTTTTGTTCTTGATTCAGATTGAAATTATACAAGAAAGCTTTTTCTTTAAGATATATCAAGAAATGAATGGATAATTAATAATTTCGTGCACATTAATTATATAGCTTTAGAGACAGATTAACCAAAATCAATGAAGAGGAAAAAAGCGGACGATATGTAACAAAGAAGGAAAACGCGGACGATATGAAATATATAGAGGGAAAACGCGGACGCCTTCTTACACATTTATTTGGGTTAAAAAGAATACTAATAAACCCAAATAAGTGTGCAAGAAGGCGTCCGCGTTTTCCCTCTATATTTCATATCGTCCGCTTTTTCCTTCTTTGTTTCATATCGTCCGCGTTTTTCTTCTTTATTGATTTTGCTTAATCTATCTCTCAAACTATAAAAATGTATGTATACATAATTATTAATTATCGTTTCATTTATTGATATATCTAAAAGAATTAATTTATATGTAGAGAGAGAGAGATAAAAAAAAAAATGTGCAAGAAGGCATCCGCGTTTTCCCTCTATATATTTCATATCGTCCGCGTTTTCCTTCTTTGTTACATACAGTGGAGCTCCGTTATAACGCTGTCGGTGGGAGCCATGGTCGTCAACAGCGTTATATCCGGAGTTACGTTTATAACGCTGATTTCCCCCCCCCACACACACACACACTACCCGCAGCCCATCCGCCAATCATTGCCAGACTACAGAACTATGGCTTATTAATTACAGTTTATCGCAAATTTATTCTGACAAAAATGAAATAGCAATGTTCCAAATACTAAAAGTAAGACATGCCTATTTACATTTAAACATTATTTATAGGATATTGAACAATTTAGATTCTTTTGTACGTAACGTCTGAACTATTACCAGTTAGTTTCTATCAGTGAATCTGGTCATCAAATAACGTTACAACTACTTAAAAGAGCTTATTTTACCTTTAGGACCGTTTCTTTTAGAATTATTCAGCCGTTGTTTTGCTAAATTACTGCAAGATTCATTCCAAAATTAGATTACACGGTATCGTTTTGGATTGCAGACGGTGCCGCCGCCATGTTTTTTTTAACCATGCTGACAATTGCATAACGACGAACCCTAATCGGCAATGACGAAAGAAATCTCTTTCATAATCAAACGAGATAAGACCCCCGTACATGTTGAAAGTCACAGGGGAATTTAACCTACTACCCGTAAAGAAATCACATCAGTCGTTTATCCACACAATGTTTGCACTAAAGTTTGCAGTAGTGGTACATGTATGACGTAACACACCAATAATGCAAAGCGAAAGGGTTGTAAGCGCAAGTGTTTGTCGTACACACTTAAACCGTTTCGCCTTAAAAATTTACACCTGGCTATGGGCTGACCTCCATTCAAAACTATGCAATCACGCAATAAGCCAGTATCTCTGTTGCTTTATATTTTCTGATACAACCCTTCTGCGTATCGTAATGATAATATGCAAGAGTACCCCAGTCGTGTCACGTGTACGTTGTGTAGTCGGTAGAAAGAGAGTCATTCGGCTATTTTCTGATATCGCCGTTACGATCTACATACCGACAGATATTGACGTAAAGTTTGTATAATGCAAGATTGTTTGCAAAGACAATTATGGGACGAGGGCCTTTTGTTACCTACTGTGCGTGTATTTGTCAAAGTAATTGTGCAAAGCTATAGGTGATAAATGTAATCTACAAGGTAAAGGTGTGAAAAATTGTCACGTTATGTGTACGGTATCGATTTTTTTTTGGACCCAGAGGTCTTTTTTCTTTTTACATCGAAGATTCTTGTGAGAGCAACGGTGGATTCGGATCAGACTCGAAAATGGTCAACCCCCGAAATTTTGGGAGCCAAAGGACACCCGCGTTATAACGGAATCAGCGCTATAGCGCACTTCGTTATAACGGGGTTCCACTGTATCGTCCGCTTTTTCCTCTTCATTGATTTTGGTTAATTTGTCTCTAAAACTATATAATTAATGTGCACGAAATTATTAATTATCCATTCATTTCTTGATATATCTTAAATACTAAGTATACGGCCAAATCGGTCCTACTAAATACCACAAAGACACCCTAAACACCACAAAGACACACAAAGACACCACAAAGACGCACAAAGACGCACAAAGACACCGCAAAGACGCACAAAGACACACAAAGACACCACAAAGATGTAAAAACATTAAAAAAAATATAGCGCAGACACACATGTAGGTCCAAGGAGCATCCGCCGGATCATTTCCTGCAACTTATTTTCCTGTTAATCATTTTATCTCTGGTAATTTAAAAAGCCTCGTCTTAAATGGTTTTTTTTATTATCCGATCAAGTTGAGCAAACATTATGTATATATTTAAAGAAAACTATTCTGTAATATCAAGATGTACATTGTACAAGTCTGGTAAATAAACTTTTCTGTCTGTCTGTCCGTCTGTCTTTTGATGCCCTTTATCAAGTGGGCACCGTAAAATTTTATTAGTAAATGGTGGTTAATGACACATAGTTTGTTCTTTGACCATAATTTTGTGGACAATCTCATTTCGTATTGCTAACAGTTTGACAACGTATTGTAATATATTGACTGATTTGTAAGGTTCAAGATGAAAGAGAATAATGCGAAATTAATGACATTTATTGAGTCTCAATGAAAGAGAGGCATGTTGATATATAATGGATATATAATGGAACGTTTAGTTGGAGACGAGTAATATGTTTAATTCTTGTTTGGTATTATTTATATATTCGTGATAGAACCAATTTCTGATTAAAGAATACATTCTATGAACAACCTTTTCCTTTACAGACTAAGACCGCCTTATCGGGAAACCAGTATTCAGTTCACATTTTTTCACGAGTAACTGACAACTGCCTTCATTTGCTCATCTTATTTTTTTATTA
The DNA here is from genome assembly GCA_943736015.1 of Tridacna crocea. Lineage (NCBI taxonomy): Eukaryota > Metazoa > Mollusca > Bivalvia > Cardiida > Cardiidae > Tridacna > Tridacna crocea. Next base: position 41,486,187 of record OX031056.1, on the reverse strand, counting down.
CTCCCGTTTACAAATAATACGAATGGAGAAATGTTCAAGAGCAATACAGTAACCAAAGGAACGTTCGGTACTTTTAACCCTTTACCACACAATTCAAGGTTTAAATGATCCTTTGACAAAGACAGCCTTTGAAAACAATGTGGAAGAAAATAGAAAATTCTGGTTACCAGCATTTTCTCCTGTCTTCACAATGTTCTCTATCATTCAGAAACTAATTTCATGATTTCAATACTTGATTGGTGGTCTCCAACTTTGAGTCTGTAGGAGTCTGATAATTCTGTCGTTTTGTAAATAGCTTACAATTTTGCAGTGCAGAATAAGATAAAAAGAAAACGGCTAATGATAAATTGTCTACTTTGCCTTTGAATATGCTAACTTGAACTTTATAGAAGGTTTTCAAGCGATATGCAAGCATGTAAATATCATCATCATCATCAATCATTTATCATGGTGTTTACTAGAGAAAATATTTGGTATACACGTATAAGAAACAGCAGAACACAAAAATTATTCTGCAGATGCCCTAACACACCTAGGTGTGATTTGCATGATTTATTAATTTTTCCACCCGAGCATAATGCAAACAACTAGAAAAAACTCTTTTTTTTTTACATGTTTTAACTTCTTTGTGGTGTCTTTGTGTGTCATTGTGGTGTCTTTGTGTGTCTTTGTACGTCTTTGTGGTGTCTTTGTGTGTCTTTGTGCGTCTTTGTGTGTCTTTGTGGTATTTAGGGTGTCTTTGTGGTATTTAGTAGGACCCCGGCCAAATAAGTAAGTATGTAAGACGACGCCCGAGTTTTTCCTCAATGTTTCAAATCGTCAGCTTTTTTTAATTTATTCAATTATGACTCTAATTTTTGATTATCTTTCCATCTGATAACAACGATAAAACGTACATGAATATATACATGTCCCTAACGATCAATGCATTTAAGAAAGTGAAATAAACTATACAAACATTTCTGTTTATTTGTGTAAAAACAAAACAAACAAAAAAAAAACTAGAAATATATATACATCATTAATTATAAAATTATCAAGTAGATCAATCAGAAAAAAAGCCTAATTGCTCTTATAAAACTAATATTAGACACTGAATAAGGTGCAGGACGGCGTCCGCTTTTTCCCTCTATATTTCATATCGTCCGCTTTTTTCCTCTTTGTTTATATGGTCCGCTTAACGCGTCCGCGTTTTAGTCACACCCCTTTGATAGAGCAGAAAATATTGTTGGTAAAGAAGAAAATGGTGGTTACCAGCATTTTCTCCTTTTCCCACAGTGTTTTCTATCTGTTTGAAGAACTTTCTGTCATTTATATCAAATTTTAAATTGTCTTCTGCAAAGTCTTTCAGTTGAGAAGAGTCTAAAATCTAACATTTTGGAAAGGGTTAAATCAATATTTAAAGCCAGGTAGGCTTTTTTCATTACTTTATTAATATTGATGTGACTTTTTTTTTAATCCAAAGCATTGAAAAAGTAATTCATTTTGTGCCTGGAAAAAATTTATATTCATGAATAAATATTCGTATTCGTGCCCCTGTATCGTGATGTGTATTCGTATTCGTGACCTCCTGTATCGTTACAGCCCTACATTAAACCCTAACATAACCTACAACCACCCAAATTTTAATTCATCATCTGCAGATGTTATTTTGAATTTGTTAAAGCCTCAAGTTTATTTTTTTCTAGTGGATGGGTGAAGCTATCAAATCACCCCTTCCAAACAATTGGCTGCTTTCCCATATCAAGTTGAAACAACATTGTAGCAGCTGGGTAAGTATGATACTTCCTGTCATAAGAGCAATCAGTAATTTTGAGATTCAAATCTTGAAGAACAGAGCCCTAAAAATTACAACCAGGGTTTGGATGTTCCTACTTGAACCTTGTTATTATACAAAAGTAAACTTGTAAAAGATTTAGAATCTAAATTAACTATCCCTGTTACCACTAATCTTCCTTCGATGAGTGCAAAATCTTACCTCTTTATAGCAGACAGAATTAAGGCAAGTCCAAGCGAGAGTACTTGGAACCAACAAATTGTGTGTGGATGAAATCCTTAGACTTGCTGTTCAGGGTAGAAAACGTAGTGGTAAAAGAGAAAATGCTGATTACCACCATTTTATCTTTTTCTCACAATGTTTTCTGAAGCCATTTTTTTTGGTTCTTTCAAACTGGGATTATTTAGTAAAGGATTAAATGATTTTTAATTGCCTTCCATAATGTCAGGAAGTTTTATATCCTCCAAGGCAATTATTATCTACTTATATATCAGTCAGACAAGTTAATTTAGCAGGCAATTAAATTTCAATGACATTACAGGGGAAAAAGTAGCTTACAATTACTTAGGGTAAAAGCTTGTGTAAGAACATATTAGGGAATCTTAATTAACTCTTTACCAACAGATCAAATTACGGATTTATCCAAATTGAAAGTATTTGCAGCCAACAAATTGAATACCGATATTATGACTTTAGTGATGGGACTTATCCTTCAAAGGGCAAGAAACACTGTTGGAAAAGGAGCAAAAACCTGTTTCGAGGACTTTCCTGTTTTAAAAAGCTGGCTTTCTTTGGGCTGTTAAAACTCAGGACTTAGTGATATAGGGTACATACTCGGCAGGGAAGTAACATTTCCGAGTTGGTAAGAAAGCCAAATCTGGGTAACTACTGTGGCTGTTTTGGTCATGAGATCTGTTCTAAACCAGTACTGTGTATCACCATTATAATATTTCATGCTGTCTGATCTTGACCTGTGCACCTGCAATAGTAACTATAATTGTGGCATAGACCTTAAAGATTAATTAATTGGAAGCAACAAGATTATTGTTTCCATTTCTAGACATGCAAATGATTGGATAAATGAATTAACACACTGTTACTCTTTACTGAAAGGCATGTCCAAATAAAAGCATTTGTAGACAACTTAAATGGGGATCCAATCATTGGCTTTGTCTGTGATAGCTAGCGATTAACCCTTTAATAGACCGCAAAATTTTTTACCTATCCAAATTGAAAGCATTTGCAGACAGCAATTTCATAGTGGCTCAAATGAGGTGGGGTAGAAAACTTTGTGGGAAAAGGAGAAAATGCTGGTTACCAGCATTTTCTCCTTTTCCCACGATGTTTTCAACAGGCTTCTCTCTAAAGGTCGTTAAAAGGCGTCATTGAGCGGTAAAAGGTTAAACCACTGTGAGAAAAAAGAGAAAATGCTGTATGAGCTTGTTAGCAGCATTTTCTCTGTTTTCCATTATTTTTTTTATAAGCCTTCTTCTTTAGGGATATTAAAACTGGGAGGTGTGTACAGAAAGGTTCACTGTCATGGCAGACACATTTAGGTAACAAAAATACAGCATTCTGATGCCAAAATTGGCTGCACTTGCTTTATGTGTGGAAGTTGTAAATTAAAAAAGGGCCATAACTGTGTCAAAACTATCTGGATGGTTACCTGCCTCTTCGAGGTATGTGGGCACTGTATGCATTCTACTTCCAGTTTAAGCCAATATATTACATCTTAATGATGAACATCGGCTTCTGTATATAATACACATAGGTCACCTGTTACTGCAGAAAAGCACCTATCCTGCCTTTTATTGGTTCTGGGGCAGCAGTGTGATGAAACCGAGGAAGAGGAGAAATGCTGGAAACCACCATTTCCCCCCTTTTCCCACAAAATATTCTACTTTTTCTAGGACAAAAATCATGATATGAGCTAATTCAATATGTGGTTTCTAACTGCTGGCAAAATTGGACTTGTCTGATAAAGAGTTAACCCTTTACTCCATAGATACTCATTTCTACACATTGCTTGTAGGAGCCTTTGGAAAACATTGTGGCAAAAGGTGAAATTGCTCGTCACCAGCAATTTCACCTTTTGCCAGAATGTTTTCTATGCTACCAAAACGTGTCATATGCACATAAGAAACAGCTTTATCTTTGGTGTTTTTTAGGGTCAGTTCCAGATACGATAGAAATACCTCATGGGGTAAAGAGTTGAATGCCACTAGGAGGTAATAAGAGAAGACTTGGACCATGCTGACCCAGGTCAGACTGCCCATTAATCACCATTAAAGAGGATCAATTTTCCCTAAGCCAAAACATTTCACTTTCATGATCTTTTACAGTCAGGTAATACAAAACACTTTTTGCTAAAGGACAAGTATTTAGTGTCAAACTCTTTACTAAACGACTGGAATTTTAGACTGGCCAAAATTGAAGGCACTTGCAAACAACAAAGTACACTTAACTGAAAAATTGAAATTTGTTTCCAGTAGGGTAAAAAAACAAATGTTGTAAAAGGAGAAAATGCTGGTTACCAGCATTTTCTCCTTTTCCAAAAATGTTTTATAAAGGCTTCTATCTCAGGGTCGTAAAGGGTTGAGCATCTATTGATGACAAATGTGGCTCCACTGATAAAATTGGTATTTGAAATTAAAGAAAACAAGGCGGGAAAAGAAGAAACTGCGCCTCCCTAATTATTACTTCCTCATTAATTTTTCTCTCTATGTTTTAAAAAGCCTTTGTCCTCAAAGTTTCTAAAGCACAGGATTGTCAGGTAAAGTGTTAATAATGACCTCAATGTCACATGGACTGACAGGCTTTCCAAAAGCCAGCATGATTAAAAACATGGGTTAAATAAGAATGACAACAACAAGAAAATGGCTATTTTTAAGGCAAAATATCACAATTTTGTGGTGTTCAGTTTTAGATTGTTAAAAAAAAAATGTTGCAAGATCAGAAATCACTCTGATCCACACTGTTGACAAAAGTAACCTTTACCTGGATCAAATTTTTATGGGTATGTAACTTAAGCCAGGAATTCTGGCACAATCAAATTAATCTGTCATAATGTCACCCACTTGTACTTGTACTCAAGAAAATCAAAGTACTGAAAACACTGTCAGATTTGTGAATATGGAATAAGTGGCTTGGCGGAAAATAAGACTTAATTGGTCTATAAGGTTGAAGCAAATAATTCAATAGGATGATCAAATCCAATTATTCAATCTGATCCTTTCCTGCCTGTCTGCATAAAGTTATAAAGTCTGTTGCAGATCTTTATGGCTAATTTACTTGCCGCTCACAGCTGCTTACTTCTAATTTTCTCCCTTTCCTACAATGTTTTCATGAGGCATCTTCATCCGGGCCGTAAAAATCAGGAATTGTTTGGTAAAGGGTTAAACAAACTTGAAGTGGCTTTATGATTGAGGAATAAGGGGAAATGCTAGTAATTAGCATTTTCTCCTTTTCCAACAACATTTTCTGACCTTTTGAGGAAAAAAATACCATTTTATGGCTAACAATCAATTCGTGAGCTACAAAATGAATACTTTCGTTTAGAACAAGCCTACATTAGTTAAGGGTTTACTCTTTATCATACAATCACGATTCTTAACATTGTGGGTTACCAGCGTTTGCTACTTTTCCCATGTTTTCTTATCTTTTGTTGACAAATATAATCATTTTAGCTGCATTTGATCCATTGTTTACAAAAGCATTCAATTTGGACAAGTCTATAATTTTGTTGTCTTGTAAAGACTGGAAGAAATTAAAATCTCTATAGTGAAGTACTTGAGAAAAACTTGTTTTCTTGAGGTTTTTTTTAAATTCGGTCACCATCTCATTGTTTTGGCTGTCCCACAGGGCTCTTGGATTGTAATTTAAAACTAATTGGGTTAAATATAAGTCGGAAAATATATAAATAGAAGAATTAGGTCTAATGCAACCACTTAAACAAGCCCAGCATGTAATAAACATAATACATTGCATCTAGGACAAGTCTTTTTTCCCTTGGCTTTAAGGAGACGTCTTGAAAACATCATAATGAACGAACAAACTGTTTATCATGAGAAATTTCACAATGTCAAAATGTTTTATAATATTGTATTAATATTGTATTAAATCTTAACTATTTTACCTCCTGGCAAATTTTAGATTTATCCACATTGTATGCATAAGATTATGTAGACCTCCACTTAAATGTGGTTCAAGTGGAAAAAGTTGTGTGAGAAAAGGTTGAAAACATTGATTACGAGCATTTTCTCCTTCTCTTACAATGTTTTCATGAGCCTTTTCTTTCTCTATGTTGTACTATTTGGTAAAGGGCTAATTCATTTTGATTATCCATAATACACAAGAATGTTTTCAGACGGGCTTTCTCTAGGAATGTGTCTATGGAGGAAACAGTTTCACCAGCACGAAATTCTTAAAACTTACCCTTTCACAAATGCAGATGGCTTTTGATGCTGAAGTTAAGAATGGATTCTGAAACCATACTGGCAGAAGCAGAAATTTACTATGGGAGAGCATACTTTGTTGTATCAGACCATTTCATTATAATTATTTCCACATCCTGTAATTGTAAAGTCATTTACTATCCATTCATATTTTGATACTGATTACATATATTTTTGTGAACACGAGTTTTCCAGATTTTACATTAGGAATTTACTTTTTAGGTAACTTTTAAGCAAACGACAAAATTTTAGACTAGCCCAAATTGGAAGCATTTGCAGACGACAAAACTTGTGTGACTCCAAAATTGAAATTGATTTGGAAAAGGTAGAAAATATTGTGGGAAAAAGGAGATAATGCTGGAGACCAGCATTTTCTCCTTTTCCCCCACAATGTTTTCAGAAGGCTTCTATCTCAGGATCATGAAAACCTAGGATTGCTTGGTAAAAGTTTAAGTGAATACACAAACAAGTGTTTGTGCAAGTCAAAGTTTTGCATATTACAAATATTGTTAGTAGCCAAATTCAAAATAGATGTACAAATAATGTAAATCAGAATGCAGGCATACATTTATGTTCTAATATATGCAATAACTTACTTTCAGTAAAATGGTAACCTGGTACCCTACTACAGATAACTGTCCCCAAATGCGATGTTACTTTTTGACTGGTCGCCTCTGTACCGTGTTCAGTAAATGTCCGAATATGAAAAAGATCACCGAATATGAAAAAGATCACCCCCCTAACATCTCATTATTGAGACTATCTAGTACCCACACCTTGCTAGACAAAATTTAACCCTTGATATAAAAAGAGCTCTAGATAGGAGGGAGTAATGGTATTCTAAATCCATTATTTCTGTTTGAAACCCTATGTTGTGGGTGCTCATTATAATCGTCTCGAAGAGAAAATTCTAATGAGTACCAACAACATAGGGTTTAGTGGAGAATAACTGATATTTTAATTTTGAAATCATATCCACTCCCTATATCTGGGGCTCTGTATACCAAATATTTTGATTACTAACATTGAAATTGTTACGTCTGTAGTTTCAGAGTGTGCAATCTGATCCTAGATTCTAATTGTCTGGGGTTTTTTGTACGATATTTTAGTACAGCTTCTCGAAGTTACAATGCTTTTGTCTGTTTTACCAATTGAGAAAGGTCATCTCATTTATCTGGCACTGTGTGGATTAACTCATTACAAAACCACAAAATTTTAGACTGGTCCAAATTGAAAGCATTTGCAGACGACAAAATTAATTTGGCTGAAAAATTGAAATTTGGTTTGGGAAGGGTAGAAAACATTGTGGGAAAAGGAGAAAATGCTGGTTACCAGCATTTTCTCCTTTTCCCACAATGTTTTCTAAAGGCTTCTTTTTCAGGGGCGTCAAAAGTAGGGATTGTGTGGTAATGGGTTAACTCTTATCCAGCTAAATAACTAGGAGGAAATTTTCATTTCGAGAGTAAAAACCCAAATAAGGCTATTTCAAAGTTTTGTTGTGGGGAATATTATCTCCTTCATGGAGAATGTATATTGAAGATCAGACTGCACATTCTGTACAGTCTGAAATTGATCTACACTGTCCTCAAAAGATCAGTGAGTCACATTTAATAGCCTAAGGGTTAAGATAATCTGTTTATGCAGTTCTTTCCATTAGCTTTTTCCTGCCTTGTTATCAAAGCAAAAACAATACCAGGCGTTCATAAACAATGTCAAAGACATACAACCTGTCTAATGGATAAATCTGTATATCATCAAAGTTGAGACTTGACTCTTTACCAAACCAGAGCTCCAAATATAGGGAGTGATCTTGATTTCAAAATTGATTTTCGTTCATTATTCTCAACTAAACTCAATGTTGTGGGTACTCAGTAGAATCGTCTCGTCAAGACGAATCTAATGAGTACCCACAACATAGGGTTTGGAAGTGAAACAATGGATTTGGAATACCATCACAACTTCTTATTTGGAGCTCTGCCACACAATCACTAGTTTTAACTACTATTGGAAAGAAGCCATTTGAAAACTTTGTAGGAAAAGGAGAAAATGCTGGTTAACAGCATTTTCTCCATTTATGACAATGTTTTTTACCCTTTTAGAGTAAAGTTTCATAAATTAAGCCACATTTTACATTTTCATCTGCAACAACTTTGAATTTAGACATGTGCAAAATATTGTCAAATCGTAGAGTTAATGACAGATCTAATTATTATTATTTTAATCCTTTACCAAAATAGCAACATTTTACACTCATCGCAATGTTGAAAACTCACTGATAATTATGATGAAAATTCTCTCTGATAGGGTGAAAAACATTGTGGAAAATGGAGAAAATGCTGGTTAGCTCAGTTAGATCAAATTATTTACTTCACATTGTTCAACATACGTTTTTATCTTGTATGAATCACTTTTTCTGGTTACTTGCAGAAAACTTTAAACTATTTAGGAATGAAGAGAATTTTTTTTTGTTTTCATGGAGGTATTAAAAAAAATCTAATCACAGTGTATGAAATCGCAAAGCAGAATATTTGAAATCGGGAAAAAATTGCAGCCCGGCAATGTGTGTTGCATACGTTCCTATGGTTACACACAATTATATTTCGTTACAAAATTTTAATGTTTAAAACTGCAAAATTTTTACATGAAGTTTACAATACATTCATTCTATTGTTTAGCTCTAAATTCCGAAAAATGTGATTTTTACAACAGAATTCCACAAATTTATCGAACAGCCTTTGTACATCTTGAGAAAAGGAGAAAATGCTGGTATCCCATTTCTCCTTTCAAACTTAAGAAGCCTTCTGCCTCCTGAAGGTCCTTTAGATTCATGACTAATGTGCAAAGGGTTACCAACTACTAAGGCCCATAATGTTGATAGCCACAAAGTTTGAAACCAGTCATCACAGGGTTTGAACATTGAAACTTTGATGTCAGCATGCAATTATCTTCCACCATGCCTTGGTCTCTGCAGCACAAAATCCTTTTTACTATCACATTTCTATTTCCAAGACTGGTTGTTGATTGGTCCAGACATTGTCTTGGCCAAACAAGCTACAGTAACTGTCTTAAGAGTTCAGAATTTAAGAGTTTAGAATTTAATCAAAATGGTTAATGAACACAGCCCAAGACTGTGTGTCTATATCTGGCTGTCTTGATAAAGTGCACAGACATCTACACTGTCTAAAACTGTAAACTTGTCCAAAGCAAAAGGTCAGGACTGTCATTGATCGTGAAAAAAAAAATCACTTACTAAAATGCACACTTTTAATTGCACTGCTTGTACATCTAATAATGTTATCTTTACAAAGAGGAAGATTTGTTATTCATGAATGGCAAAGCACAAAATCCAAGCAGGAATGACAAGATGTGTCAGGGCCACAAAAACAGTCTAATTGTCTTGTCATGCAGTTTTTTTTTTGACAAACTGTGAATCACCAGAACAGACAGGAATAAACAAAAGTACTGAATTGGTGTTCATTTGCTTCTCAATATATTTAATCCTTTATCAAACAATCCTGAACTTAAATGACCTTGAAAAATATTGTTTTTGAAAGCATTGTGGGAAAAGGAGGGATTGATGATAAACAGATTTTCTCCTTTTCCCACTATGTTTTCTACCCTTGCCAAAACAAATTTCAAATATAAATCACATTTTTTATTTTTTGTATAAATCTTTTCAATTTGAAAATATCTAAAATTTTGTCCTCTGATATAGAGATTGGGTGTATTTGATTCCAGGCCACTACTTAATTCATTTATTTACCCTTAACCCATTACCACACAATCCCTACTTTTGATGACCCTGAGAGAGAAGCCTTTAGCAAATATTCAAAATTTCAGTCACATTTATTTTGTCATCTGCAAATGCTTTCGATTTGGACAAACCTAAAATTTTGTCTATTGGTAATGAGTTAAAGAGCCTTTCACTATCATTAAACAGCAAAGAAATTTCTTGTAATCCGATTGGTTAACATACCGGGAACATGTATATCATGTTCCCTTGAAAAAACCACATAGAGCCAGTTTCCCTTTTGAGTGCCCCGTAAACATCACAGCATGTGCAACATAACATCCAAAATGGCGGCGTCTAGCAATCACCAGACTGCACATTTATGTACCAAACTGCATGTTTTAGTGACATCATTTTCCATTGTTGTCAGCTTTCATTGAATTGGGGAACTCAAAAGGGAATTTCTATTTCGTAAGCATACTCGATTCGTGAGATTATAATACAGGGAAATATCGCTTAACACGCTTTCGGCTCGGGGCGACATGATTCACCACAGCCATGAACAAGTCCCCTGCCACCTGACTATACAACTCATACTGTATTAATTTTGTCTTTGCAGCTTGTGTAGATCAGACTATATAACTACAGGTGCGCCGGTATGGTTTCAAATTTGCAGCTGGCTTTTTAATTGTTTGTTTATGGCTTTTTTAATGACTGACACGTGACGTCATAGCGTGCCCAGGTGCAGGCACGTCATAGAGTACAAATGAGCGTGCCCAGATGCGTGGAGGTTAGATATTTATGGAAACAACGCTCTGGAATCGTGAGAACCGGAAACGAGAGGTCCGTATAAGGAAAAAGCGGGTCACAGATGACGCGAACGTGACGCAAGCATACAGTCATCGCAGTGAGTTTCGGCGCGAAAAAACCGGAAACGGTTTATCCAAATAAGGAGAAGGCCAACTGCGTCAAGTATTCGTTGGAAAGCAGCTCAGAGGAGCATATAAGAGAAGGTGTCGAGCTTTGAAAAACTGCATTCGAATCTTCACCTCGAACGGATTTGCACGCGACTGATTATATCAGAAATTTATCTGACGTTGCCTTTAGTGCCAGAGAAGAAAAAATAAGGTAAGATTTTCTTCGTATTTTATTTCAGTTATCACTTTTGTTTTCGCGAGGATCAATCTAGAGAGGCATTACGAACCTACCGTAGCGTAGTTCAATCTAGATCCGAATTTTTTCATCACCTAAACTTTTAGTTTTATGATTAGGAGAAGAAAAAACGTTAAGCGTACACGAAAATGTAAAGGATTCTGAATGTACGAGGCGCGTGGAAAAGTGCTAAGGCGACCCTTACCTATCCTTCGCAAAATCAGTTTCACTGAGCAGAATAGAAAACGCGTGAATAAATGGCAGACTGTGCCAGACCTTTGGCTTTAAGAGCCGAACCTTTTTTTCTAACGATAGGCTCCTTGTCAAGAAATGTTTTTATCGAGAAATAAGATTAAAAAAGAATATATAAAACCGACTGATACAGTGTACAATAAAAGAGTGACAGTCTAAACAAAACACGCTAAATTCCTCCCGCTTTGATGCACACAGATGTTTTTTTTTTTCACGCTTATCACTTCATGACCGCATTTTTTCGACCTGTTACGAACTTTTTCATTTTTAGAAATAAGTGGTTGGTACCTTTGGACCAATGTTGGAGGAGAGTTTAAATTTTCCTACGGTGCAGAAAATATCGAGATATTTCGAACCTATAGCCAATGCGACTCGTTTTAAGGACCGCTAATTCGCTAATCTGAGCAGGCACGAAATATGAAAGGGAACTTGACCTCAAAACGAGCTACACACTGGAACATTACAGAAAACCCTTATCTACCGTGGCATTTTTTTGTCTGCTACTAAGTTTTTCGTTTGTCCAATGAGTCCTGCGTACCTGCGGACCTACTTTGGAGGAGAGTTTAAATTTCCTACGATACAACAAAAGATCGCGATATTTCGATCTTGAAGCCGGTGCGATTCCTTTTAAAAGAACCACTTACTCGCTGAAGGTCGTAAGCTTAAGAAGGGTCTTGACTCCGTAACAAGTACAGACGCTGTAACCTTTCAGAATATTCTTTTCCCTGCTTGACTGATTTTTTCTGTCTACTACTAACTTTTTTTATTTGTCGAAACAAGTGATAGATACCCGCAAACCGATTTTAGGGGAAGCTCTTAAATTTGTCTATGGTACAAAAATGACGGCGGTATCGCCTCATCGCAGTCAATGCAAGTCGGCTACAGTGATCACTCGCTCGCGGAGAAGACGAAACAGCTTAGAAAAAAAAAAGGTTTTAACCTTGGAGGTAAGTGCGCCCTAACATAGTTGCAAAACCTTTAACCTACTGTATTGACCTTTTTTTTTTTCGAACTGCTACTAACTTTTTTTTCTTTTACCGGTAGCAGTCTCGGCTACCTACGGACATATTTTAGAGATGACTTTCAACCTTTTTTTTTTTCTTTTAAAAGATGCTAGTGTAACTGTAATACCTCAACCCTACAAAGAACCGTCCAATGACGGCACGGAATAGCTAGTTCAGGGAGAAGGATCGTGACCCTAAAAAAGATAGCACACAACAAGCGTGTATGACTCTAGAAATTTCTTTACCTTGTAGAATTTTCTTCTTTTCAATCTCTTACTTTCATTCGAGCGCTTATTACCGCGACAATTTTGACTGTTTATGGATACTCATATCAAGACAATTCTTTCGCATAAAGCATACAAGATAAATCTTACCTTCTTATATCGTTGGAGAAATCCATAATTTCCAGTTGTTTTTTTTTTAATCCATTTATTTTTAAGTAACCTACCACAAACAAAAAAGTGGACACGTTTACAACAAAAAAAAAACTCGAGAGACTTTATAACTGCTCATTTTTACCCTTTATTAAAAAAAAAAAAAACACACCACAAAAGATTAATACATTATAATAAGATGTCTTCAAGTTTTTTTACTTCCGCTTTTACTTTTCTAAGTTGCTCCCTGGCCTGTCTCTGAAATATAAACAAAAGTACAAAATGAAAATGACTTGATACAGAAACTTAGATAAACAAAACAATGAAAACAGAATATAAGGACAAAAAAATGAGCCTTAAAAAAAAAAAGTTTTAAAAGTTCAATTTTCTTAACTTTTCAAAAAGCGAAGCGCAAAAAAAAAAAAGTATCAAGATTTACCAATTGCTCCTCTGTTTCCCAGAGAACGGTGTCTTCTCCGGGATCTACCGTTGAGGCATCCGATCCTGGTGTCTGGAAAATAATAAACGCATACATTTAGAATTATAACTTAATCTTTTGCGACACTGTTATGGAAAAGAAATAATACAGAAAGAAAATAGAAAATACTCGTATCGGAATTTTCTCTTTCTTTAGGATTTTTCCTTTTTTTTTTAAATTCTATTTTTTTTTAAAGAAAAGTATCGTACCAGTCACATTTAAAAATTCGACTGCATATGCTCTAAAGAGACATTTTTTTCTGTAGGGGATGATATGGGTTAAGAGACAATTATGTTTTCGATACAAAACACATAATACTTATTTAAAATAATTCCAATATTATATAAAATAAAAGCTTACGGCAAAAAGTCTTCTAGGCCTCAGCTCCCTTTTTTCCGGGGTGTCTACCACTATTGGTGAGTATTCTGAGTTCTGAAAAGAAAAACGAATCATATTATCAAATAAGGAAACCGACAAATCTACATTTTTTCACTATGTTCATTTATAAAAGCTTAACCTCAAACTATGAAAAATAACCGATAAAAATTGGACATGAACAATATATAAGAAGAAATAAAAGATCTCACTAAAATACTTACGCCACTAGCCATTTTTGATTTTCTTTTTTTTCTGGTTCTTTCTTTTACAACGTTTGCAAGAGGAAGAAAGAACCGACGCAATGTATCTTTG